>WPIO01000120.1:0-1235728 GCA_009760855.2 Cristatella mucedo | reverse complement strand
AAGCTGTGTAGAATTTCAAAACTTCTACTGACTAAACTTTGCAAAGTATTTACGTTCAATTTTTAAGCCTCAATTAGGTTGTGTTTGCTGGTTTTCAAAGCTGAGAGCGAGAACCAAATGCCTGTGCTTTTTTTGAGCCAACTGACAGTTATCGTTGCATTACAGACTCGTATATACGCTTCGGGTACTTGAAATTCGCATTTCCTGGGCAGCGTGGTCACTTCGGCACGCCATCAAAGCTCTCTCTAGCCTAGGTCTGATATTCTGCTCCGGCTCTTCCAAAGGGTAGTGAACTACTGTTCGAGCTTTGACTACTACATTGTAGCTAGGGCTTGTCCCACTCTATCCTGCACTCGCTTATCTAGCACAACGTTCAAACGGTCTGCTGCCAGCACCAGGCTTGTCATCAGTATTTGAGGCAATCGAGTGTCACCTCTCAGAAGATTCCCACAGTTTCTACTCTGCTGTGGATTTCCCAGCGGAGGCTCTTACGTTTGATGTGTCCGACGCTTCTATGGGATTTATATTTATATCAGATCTGTGACGGAAGCTTGAAACCTTGGGTTTCCTACTTTGGTAACAGACATCGACCGAACGCTGATGTTGTGCATTTGACAGAAAAATCCGGTTCACCTAAGAAGCTGAGTTGTGATGTCTTCATTGAGATCAGACAGTTCAGTATTCACAGAGAGCATATGCTTTTAAAGCATACCATTACATTTCATCCTCACGTTTCCCAGCCCACTTGCATAGTAACCTGTTGTGCATAGTTTATTTTTGATTATACTTAAGTGAAACTTGTGGGTCTTTAAATTCGAGATTGCCACCTGACCACGAGAATAGCTGCAAGAGAAATCATCGAATCAGTATACCAACGGGAACTAGTCGGCTTTCAACAGTAAGTCGATCTCTCCACTTAGCCAGTGATAGATAAGCCACCATCCTCATTTTAAATTCTGAGCCCTGTGTCTCGAAAAAGCTCAAGCATTTTGTGACTTCCCATTTGGAAAATTACGCAGGGCAGCAGGATTGAATTAAATCAGTGAGTAGGTACTTTGATTAAGCACATCCTGAGCACATTTGACCTCACTTGAGGGTCACGTAATAGCCAGTTATCACTTCAGTAGATTTCAATGCTCATTGAATTGTGCCAACGTTTTTTCGCTGTCTGAGTTGGACATTTATTGCATTGAAGCCATGAGGATAAACACACGAAGCACTTTCACGCTAAATCTGCCAGTTGCCACTGCCATTTTTAGCCATCCTCTGGCCGTGGTACACAACTGAGAAACTAGATATGGAGTATAGGCCAGACTAATACTGACGTCATTACTCAAGTACGCCTTCAGATGACAATGCGATAACGATTAGATGAGGAACCAAAGAACGGATGCACGATCAATGTGCCTACATTCACTTTGTTACATATTTTGCGTCAGTCGGTCAGTGTCGATAGCGTTGCTACCGCACTGTTTATCATGCATGTGGACGTTTCCACTCGCATGCATTTTCTCTCGTAAGCAATCGATAATAAAAGCTGTAGTGCGTATATACTCAGCTCACCAGCTGTTCAAATCTGACGTCTCTAGATAATTGCTGGATTTGTGGCCTTTCAAGAGTCAGTTCGCCAAGTGCATGTGGTAGTGTTGCAAAATGATAGCCTGAGATCAAACAATTTTCATTAATGTAAGATAATGCAATGACTCTGAGAGTCAATTTTTTGCCTCAGAAAATGCACTTTTGTTAATGGTTTAACCTTCTGCACATGCTATTTTAAATACCGCCCATGAGGTTAAGATGTGCTGACGGTAATTTTTCATTGATACTACCAAAGGGACCCACAAAAAGGATGTACGAAAAACACGGGATGTTAAGAATAAACTGGTCGCATGACAATGCAAGCGTAGCCAGCTTCCTTGCTGGGCGTAAATTTCAAATGACCCTGTACAGGCGGAAAATCCCTACATTTATGTGTCTAGGAAGAATAAAGTTGAAGAATACGATGGGTAATCGTGTATCTGGGTGAAAGAGAGACTCTGAAAGTTTCTTTATTCCAGCCAAATTAGAAGTCAAAGATGACTTGCGAGGTTTCTAGTTTCAAGAATTGAGCTCACAGCTAGTCTCCTATATAGTACGTGTTCAGTGGTACCTTGGCTTACGAGTGTCTCTATGTACGAGCATTTCAAGATGCGAGCTGTCTCTCAACCAGTTTTCTATTTGAGGTGATTGCTCAAATTCGGGTTACGAGCCAGCTTCAGATAATTCACAGCTAGTCGGTGCAGCTAGGCTCTCACAATGCGTCTGGTTACTCAGGCCAATAAGGTAAGGCAGCGACCAACGTTCCGGTGCAAGACGCTATCCTACTTGGCTGTGACGCCAAGCAGGCCGGTTGGTTCGCTCCCAGACAGACTCGAGGGAGCCATCGTTGTACATTGACGACCAAGACCGACACAATTCAGCGCTAAAGCCGACTATAACAGGAATAGGTACGTATGCATTGTACTCTATTTAGGCAATATCATCGTGTGAGAGTTCATCTCATGACTGATAATAATCGGTGCATCTGTGTAAAGGACTAGTCAATAAACTGAAAGCGAGGAGAGCCCTGGCAAGAAGGGAAAACTGCGAATCATATTCAGATATTTATTTCAGCCTTTCTTCTTTAAATCTATTATTAGCTTCAATTCCTCCTATCTCCAAGTTCAACCTGAACGTTTTGTAGGGTCACTTGCACATGGATAGAGCAGAGTGAGAAATTTACTTGCACAATTTTAATACGTATCTCGCTTGTAAGGGAATAATTAATTATATGTGTTTTCTTGCTTTGAGGCAATTTCTTCACATAATTTTAGGTTGGTTGTAGTCCTGCTTAACTCTTTATGTCATAAATTGGAGATTACCTCAAAGCTCAATGAGAAATAATCACCAGGATTCCTTAGTAGAAACGTTGTTTTTGGGTTTCAGCAGCCGTAAGACTCAGTGACCAATGCAGGTAGCTGAGTACATACTTGACTGTCGAGAGTTCCAATGAACTCTATTCTGACCACAAGGTGATATAGTTGAACGAGCTTAAGCTCAGAGTTTAATGTTTGGATATATTGGACGTCTCATCGCTTAGACCGCAAAACATTGTTGAACTTAGCATTAAGTGTAGCAACACATTCATCATGCACTTCCAATTCATGGATGAAGACTTTGAAACTTCCAATCCATCTCTCTAAACTGCGAGAGCCAAACATGCATGTAGCTTAGTAAAGCGGTGTTCTATCACGTTGCAATGTATAGTGAATGTATACTGCAGTTCATCCTGGACTCAATCTGACATGTTTTTATGCTATCTAATAAGTTTAATGATACCCTGAAATAAAATTAAAAAGAAATACGCGAACGCTACTGTAGGCTTGACTAGCCCTATTGACGGAGGCATATAAGGACTAGACTCTGATTCTCTCAACCTTATATCACACTGGTTTCCAGCAAAGGAATGACAGCAATAAAAACATTATTAATAATACAGTTGCGTAGCCTGTTCACCAAACTGAATTTATTTCAAGGCGATTTACATATGCAGTAGATGAACCGTAAAGTATACAATCGTCGGATGCGACATGCCGAGTAAAAATTCTACGTGTAAATACTGGCAATGAAGTGCCAGCATGCATAAGCACGTAGGAAAAGAATCAGAAGAAACCGTCTGCATTTTGACGCAAAAAAGTTGATTCTCAGCTTATTTTCTAATGTCGTTATGCTGGAGGACGTCGTGACGCCTGCCAGGCAGTAGTTCTAGGTTTGGAGAATTATAGTCATAGGTACGATCTCTATGGGCCTCAATCACTTTTCCCAGAGGTCGAGTATAAATGGAGAACAGCAAGGGACCGAGTGCAGATCCTTGAGGGAATCCGCAGGTAACCAGTCTCGTGTGTGAAACCTGACCCCCACATGACACGGATTGAACATTATCAGACAAGTACGATCTAAAATACGCCAGTGCTTCGTCTGCCAGACCGATTGTTGTACTCAATCGTTCAAGTAGAAAATCGTGGTCAGTGGTGTCGAAGGCAGCTGACAAATCAAGCAGTTAGGGCAGTGATATTCCCATCAACGTTGCCACGAATACCATCATTGTTAACACGAAATAAAGTTATTTAAGTGGATTGCTGCCTCTTGAACCCTGATTGAAATGCTTCTGACATTTCATTATTTTTAATATGTTCAACCTGCTGCTTAGCAGCAATTTTATCAAGAATCTTTGGCAGTAAAGGAAGAAGGAAAACTGGGCTACAGTTTGCAACGACCTCTGTATCTAACCTAGGCTTTTAAGTATGGGTCTAACAATTGCCGATTTGAAGGACTTAGGGATCACTCCTTTTCCCAAAGAAGCATTTAAAATCTCTGTTATGGCCGGGACAAGTTGGTCTGCCAGTGAAGACCACAGAGATGAAGGTACGAGGAGATTCAGGAGATGAGCTCTTATTGCTAGACCTTATTCAGTAGCCACATTGCATGCAGAAACCCCAGAAACCTTTTAAAAAGGTCACAGGTTGTGATACCCCAATTGCTTTAGTCGGATGTCGGTGTTCGGGATATTTAGTCGGTCTTAATGGAGGCACGAGTGTTTCTAATTTTTAAAGTATAGAAGTCTGAAAACTTTTCGGCTGAGATCTCACTATCTGGGGAGTCGGACTTCTCAGCTTTAGCCAGTCAATGGATTACTGTCTTATAAATCTCTTTAGGGTCCGACTGGCAGGAATTCAGCTTTCGACTGAAAAAACTCTGGCTTTATTAGGCTTCTGGGTGTAAACTCGAAAGAAGTCTTTGAAATTGACTTGATCTGCATCAGATCCCAATTTCGTGAAGCGACGTTCAGGTCTGAGCTTAACCCGACGCATTTGTAGAAGTTGTTTGTAAATTGAAAGGAATCTTCACCACTTTGTACACGTATAGAATGAACAGGAGCATTATTTTCAAGAACACTTCTGAATGTGATGTTCACTGCATAGCTGAGGATATCGAGGCTGCCGGCCGATTCTAAATGCAGATCAAGAAGACTTGCACCACAAACAGATTTTACAAACTGGTCGACGTCAATGCTTTGTAAGTTACGTCGCTTGACAAGTTTGACATTAACCTGTACGTACAAGTGAGCCGGGACAGTAAACGAGACCGAAAAAGTATCTGAGAGGTCAGTAGGCACATCAAAAGGTCCGTGGGGGGGACATCATTAGTGATCACGAGATCTAGAATATGGCCACCTACGTGGGCGGTATGATTGATGTGTTGGACCCAACCGAAATTCTTCAAACAGTCAAGAAATGAGCGGACCTGGCTGTTGATAGGGTTGTCAATGTGAATATTGAAGTCTCCGTCAATCAGTAACAATCTGTCACACATAAATTTGTTAACTAAGAACTCTGAAAACTTGTTTACAAACAATTTTAGACAGCCAGAAAGAGGCCGGCATATCACAACAGTGAGAGGCATTGTCTTTGATGAAGACCTGATTGCAACCGATTCCAACGATGGCCAATGCGAAAAACTGCACATCGCTCAGCCAACCGATTCACGAACAACAATGGCATCACCACCACCAATCTTGTCAGAATGCAGAGAATGTGAACCCGGTGGAGTGGTCTCAGATATGCAGATACTGAAATAAAGCGTCATCCAAGTTTCGGTAAGCAAACATGCATCTATCTTCTCCTCAACCATCTGATCACAGATAAGCAACCCCTTGGTTTTTAGCGAGCGGAAATTTAGTAAGCGGAGTTAAAGAGGCTTTCCGACAACTGGGCGACGGCTCTGAATCGGCTGGTATTCACGTCGGCGTGTTTCCGGCCCAGCGGACGCCAGCCTTTTGAATCTTCGAATTTGAATTTGCCCTTAGTAATGGTCGCCGGTTGACGTTTCACAGTGACCTGGGCCACGGCAGCTGAGCTACTAACGATATGAGCACTATTCAGGGCTTTAAACATACGGGTCTTAAGTTTGATAGCCGAGCTGTTGGTAGGGCGAACGCAGGATGCAGGAAGGTTCACACGGACCCGCCGAATAATACCCACCGGTAGGTATCAACTAATGGCGACATCGCACCTATTGCAAAGCAGGTCATGTTTTGTTTACCATATCCGAGGTCAGCTTATAAATAGTCGTAGCAAAGATGGCAGCGGAATACGCGAAGGTATCACTGAGAAATCAAGTAAAGGTCCACAACACGCCAGGAGTCACCAGAGGCCGCTCTCTAGCGTGGGAAGATAGTGATTTGAGGTAGGCATGAGATTTAGCTTAACAAATTTCAATCAGAATAGACGGTGGTATGATGGTTGGCTTGCTGAGAGGGGACTTAGTTCTGATGGTAAAGCTAGAGCCAGAGAATTTCTGGACTCCAAAGTATACGATAGATTCCGAATTCGATGCACTGCTTGAGTCAGAGCCGGTGAAGATTGGTGAGAAGGTAACGTTTAGAACAAAGTGTGAGTATCTGCTAGCTCACGCCAGTTAACTAACTAGTAGTGAGTTACAGGAGACGAGACTGGAAGCAATAAACGCATGAACCGATTCGAACGTAATATGCCTGTTAATACACGAACCACTTTTAGCATAGCTAAGAATGTCAATGTAGGCTAATGACTATGAAAGTGATGTAGCAATTCAGTTTATGGTCACTGTGGAACTCGACAACTAGATTTCGCGTTGATGCAACATGACCTATGCTGGGAGAACCAGTTTTAGTGATTTCTTTTCTGTTTTTGAGCGACACTTGGTTTGCCCATTACTCGTACGTTGGTTTCATCTTCATGTAAAATTAAAACGTTTGCTGCTATTCGTCTGTGAATGGCCGCAATGCAAGTAACAAGGTGGTGTAGACAATTCAATTTGTTCAAGGGCATGAAGTGATTACAGCCAAAACTTCGACTGAGCGTCATCTACCCAGAATTGGCGGCCTAGATTGTGCCGAGCGATTGCATCGGAGACTGGGAAAGAGAGAGCATGAGACAGGCAGACTGACGGGCAGACTCGTGGATGGGTAGAAACAGAGACGGAGACACAGACACAGACACAGACCCAGACGCCGACACAGACATAGACACAGGCACAGGCACAGGCACAAACACAGACACAGACACAGACACAGACACAGACACAGACACAGACACAGACACAGACACAGACACAGACACAGACACAGACACAGACACAGACACAGACACAGACACAGACACAGACATGGACACGGACACAGACACAGACACAGACACATGCACATAAACAGATAGATACAGAGGCACAGACCCAGACACAGACATAGACACAGACATAGGCACAGACGAAGACGCAGACACAAACACGGACACATAAACAGACAGAGACAGAGGCACAGACACAGACAGCGACACAGACGCAGACGCAGACGCTGACGCAGATGCAGACGCAGATGCAGACGCACACACAGACACATACGCCGACACTGACAGGGATGGTGACAGGGACAGGCACAGAGACGGAGACAGAAATTATTCAGGGAGAGTCAGCGAGAGATAGTCAATGGGAGAGAGAGAGAGAGAGAAAGACAGAGAGAGATAGAGAGAAAGAGAGACAGAAACAGAGACAGAGACAGAGACAGAGACAGAGACAGAGACAGAGACAGAGACAGAGACAGAGACAGAGACAGAGACAGAGACAGAGACAGAGACAGAGACAGAGACAGAGACAGACAGAGACAGAGACAGAGACAGAGAGAGATAGAGAGAGAGAGACAGAGACAGAGACAGAGACAGAGACAGAGACAGAGACAGAGACAGAGACAGAGACAGAGACAGAGACAGAGACAGAGACAGAGACAGAGACAGAGACAGTGCGAGACAGAGACAAGACAGAGACAGAGAGACAGATCGAACTTACAAGAGACAGAGACAGAGACAGAGACAGAGACAGAGACAGAGACAGAGACAGAGACAGAGACAGAGACAGAGACAGAGACAGAGACAGAGCTTACAACCCTAGGGTACACCGATCCTCAGTAGTTCTTTGGATTACCCACGTTAATCGACATCATTGCTCTATAATCTCCTTCCGATATATGATTTGAAATATGACTGTGCATTGCTAATAATGCCCATGGGTGATGCAAAGCGCTCAAGAATGACTTAGTGATTGCTCGCTTCAAAATATGACGAACGATCAAGCAAAACAAGCACATATATTTTACATAGGTTGGCAGTAGTAGTAAAGAAGCTAAATCTCATGAGGCTCCTTTTATCAATCGGGCAATAGATGCATACCGTTGGTATGAATGGGCATGCGTATAAGACAGTGTGGCAATATAGGCATGTCATTTTTAACTATGAGATAAAGCGAAGGTGTAAAGGAAACGTGAATACAAACTGAATACAAAAAGCTGAATCCACCATCCAGCCTACTAGCGACGATAGTCAACTAAATGGGTGAAATAATTATAACTAGCTTATATAACATCCTCTATTGTATAGCGTCTGAAGAGCCTTTGCGGGTATAACCATCACTTGCAGTGGCGATAAATAATCACTCACAGCAGGATCTGAACCCAAGACCTCGGTATCAAGGTCGTGAAAAGCAGCCGCCTAACCTAGCTTGCCATCATGGCTTACTAAGCGATGCTACAATCACCTACTTGCTACTGATGTAATCATTTAAAATTTTAATTCGACTAAGAGCTTTCTCAGTTTACTCGCATGTACAGGGACACATCTTTTGATTAATTTTCATCTACATCAATTTGGATGACGGTCCAGTTCAATATTACAGCCCCACGCTGGCCTTGGCTTTATTCTAGCTCGAATAAGAATGGTTCGGCGGGCTAAAACTCCTTTGTCCTAGAGCAGTGATTCAGAGAAGAGCACCTGTGTGATTTGAGAGCAATAGATTAAGACCGAGCCAGGAAGCTCTGGGACCAGCAGTAGCAATGCGGCCTTTGGAATTGGTCAGCTACCCACGGGAGTGGCCGAGTGATGGTGGCTGACTGGTCAACCTCGGCCATTACTCTCTCCAAATAAAAATTGTCTAGAACACATTCGGCATTCAAGTGGGACTTTGTTTCCCATCAAGTTGCCGAGCGAAGGTGTCAATTCCAGACCAAAATCGGTAAGGCCCAATGCCACTAAGCTCTTGCCCCGTTGTCTCACCAAGGTATTTAAGAGTCGAGCAATATTCGGCCCGGTTATTTTTTATGGCTCCTGCTGTTTCTCTCTCTCTCTCTCTCTCTCTCTCTCTCTCTCTCTCTCTCTCTCTCTCTCTCTCTCTCTCTCTCTCTCTCTCTCTCTCTCTCTCTCTCTCTCTCTCTCTCTCTCTGTATCGCTCTCTCTTCGGCTTTGCTTCAAAACCGTTAAACTCGTTTCTCTGACAGCAAAGGAGGAGGGTGGGCTGTCCGCCGGCGATTGATGGAACAGGACAAAACGAGGCTAAGAGAAATAGGCGGACTCCACCGAATACGGTCGTATCGCGTCCAAGCTAGCATTTTGTTTTTCTCGTGAGTTTTCGCGTATTAGCGCTCCCACGTGGCCTTGGCATAATGATTAGCTGGTGCGAAATAGACATGGTTTGTGTGGTGCGTGATATTCTGTTGGGTCGTCCCCCTCGGGAGACGTGTTTCCAACACTTTAGTGCTTGAGGTAGTGTGTGAGATATTCCTGCCATTAACGTGGATGCGGAGCCCTAGTTCTCCAGTCAGGCTCTACGCTCCCCCTCAGGCTCCGTCCGTTGCAGGGTCGTTCCCGACTACAGGCGTAAGTAGCCTAAGTACAGGTACGTATTTCCTCCGGAAGAGTGCTTGGAATAGTGTATGATGTATTCCTGCCGTAAGGTGGAAGCAGAGCCCTAGTTCTCCAATCGGGGTCTAGGGTGTGATTCGGGCTCCTCTTTTTATTTGGGTCGTTCCCACTGTAGACGTAGGTAGCAAATGCATGGGGGACGCATCCTTTTAGCAAGAGTACTAGCTCTGTCAAGAGCGTGTGAGTAAAGTGGCGAGAAAACTGTGCTAGACGCCCAGTGACTCTTTTGCGCTTGCGAATAAAGCTCAGTCAAATCCGAAATTTGCGTGCCTCGCTTTCCAATACACTCCGCTGACTCACGACCACCTTTAGTAACTGTGAGTCGGTCAGCACCAGAAACGCCCGTACCGTGGCTTCTTGCTTATTTCGTGTAGGCTCACACCAAACAGCATTAGGTTGTAGGTCACGTGGCTCAGTAAGCCGCAGGATACGTCTACTCCGCCGAACCTTCGGTGCTACTTCATTCTTAAGTGCCAGTCAGGATTTAAATGTGCAGGTCAAGGCGGTGGGAGTGTGGCCTCCTGCCCTAACCTACAAATAGCAGAGCGGACGATCGCTGCTGACCATTGTTTCAATGCAGCATACTATAAACGACAGCATCTACAATATATAGTAGTACGTAAAGCTTTAATATTATATGCCAGTGTCGCACGCTCTAGATCAATATTCTGAAAAACATTACCGATTCAACATCCTCTTGTCAATAGCCCCAGAATAGACTGCAGTACTATCACCCTGGCTTGCAATGGCAACTTATTACCACTCATTCCAAGATAAGAACTCACGGCCTCAAAATCGTGGCTGTCGGAAGCAACGACCTTATACAGTGTGCCGTCACGGCGACTTGTAGGCAGAAATATTTATTTGCCGACAATTTTTGGAACATTCATGTTGTGATGCACTTACTAAGAAGGTTCCAAGAACGAATAAAAGTCTTTCTGGCCCCGGAAGAACATCTATGCCTTCCATTACGAATTTATAGCTTACTATTTCGTCGAGATTTCTTTATTTCGAATTGATTGGCGTTAATAAAGACCTCTAGGGTTACCAGAATAAGGAAAAATATCTCCTTGCTAGGCTTGATCTTTTGGGAGTGTGGGACACCTTTGATCATAGAATTCATCATGAATGCCTTTAATTTTGCACGGGCATCATTTACACCAAGCTACAAGTGTTCAAATTCATTTATCATTGTATGACTCCAGACTTGCATTGTGAAAAAAAGATGATATGATCTCGTATCACCTGACAAAAGCACATACAATGGGGCTACATATGAGCTCTGTGGTCATTTCGCATATTTTCACAACTCTCTCTCTCTTCCTGATGTAATCATCCGGCACCATCTAAGCCTTCACTGCGATGTAGGTTAAGCTCATACACACACACACACACACACACACACACACACACACACACACACACACACACACACACACACACACACACACACACATATATATCTATACAGTTTCTTGAATCACCTTGCCTTCCGTCTTAATGAACTCTCACTAATCTCTGGTGCACATATCCGTGACATATGTATACGGGTGACAGCAAACTTGCTCAGACTAAATGAAGGTAAAAGAACTTATTGCTTAGGTTCAAACCAAGTTTTACTCGGAAATCGGAAAGCTTAGAGCTCATTATTGGCTCAGCCAGCACAAATTTGTCGTACATGCACACAATCTAGGTTCTCCATTCTGAAAAAAAGATCTAGTACTAGTCAAACCCATCAGACTTTGCAATATTGTCAGCCAGCTTTCGGCTACATAACATTGATCAAATTTGGACCTACTTAGACAGTGATATTACGGCCAAATTGTCTCGTTCATCAGTAACATACCGTCTTGACTTCGGTAGTTCATTACCTGCTAGTTCACAGGCTGGGGCAATAATGTGCTTAAAGCTGATCCAAAAACACTGCAGGAACACTCCCGGACGTGAGCATAGCAATTACTACATCAGGTACTTCTTGCTGACCTGTGTTTGCTAGATATCCGAACAAATCCTCATCATGGCTAGGTATCGTACAGGCATCCTGTGTGAATCAAATCTTTTAGCTATACTATGCAGAACTTCGAATCCTACGGCAAAACATGCCTTTAGATAATAATTTCACAAAGCGTTCTACTTACTCCTGATTAACTTCACCATCACCTGAATTGTTAAAATTTTAATTGCAGCTAAACCAACCCACTAAAGTAGGGTAATTAAAAAAATGATGAGTTATCCATTGTACTAGGCAGATATAGTATCAGTCTTTTTATTAGGATTACTATCTAAGACATAGTATTAATTCATTGTTTAATAGGTACTATGAAGGGGTAGCATTTTTTGGTTAAATATATAAATTCTGCTTAGCAGTAAGTCCTGATAAACACTGACATAAATATATTCAGTCCTCATTTAATTCTAATTGGTATAGTAGATAAGACCCTGCAAAGGCAGAACGATGCCTGTCACACGCATTTGTTATGCTATTTAAACTAAGGAATAAGTACCCACTCTCCTTGGCCAACTAATTGAACAGCATTGACCCTATTTGACATTTTCATGATCCTAAATATTTCTTTACTTTTGCCAAGAAAATGAAATGATGGTGGATACCCTACTTAAAGTAGCTATATCTACTTACCGATTAGATACCCCTATAGTTAGCTCGGCAGCGATATGACTCCATGGTCAAGCTGTCAGATCTATTTACCAGGCCGTTGAGATTTCCGAATCAGTTTTGATTATATTGCTGATCCACCGGAAACCAAAACCCACTAATGCATTTAGCTGCTTCCCTCCCTGAGGTATCATCAGTTCTATAACTTATCCCAGGCTCCATGCCATATTCATTCCATAATTCTCAGATATTCGCAAACTGTTGATGCCGCGACAGTTCTTAGCAAGACCTATGTATGATTTCTTTGCTAAAGCAACTCTTGTAGGTTTGCTTTGGCTGATTGCCAAAAGAAATGAATTCTCGCCTCCTGATAAATATCACTCTCATTTGTGAGTTCGTATTCTTGGCAGAATCCTTCCGAAAACCGAAGTTATAGCGAACATCGTATGCAGAAACGATACAGCTGAGACCTGTTTAAAGTTATTCAGATTGGTATTTTACCGTAGTGCCTAAGAAATGACGTTCGTATGGGTTTCTAAACGCTTATCACTTCCGGCTGCTGGGTCTTCCATGCTGGCAGCTGCCATATCTACGCCTGCTGCTAGAGACCTGCATGTAAGTTATGGTCGTCAGTAGCTGTTATGGCATTGTCATCGTAGATCAAATGCATTCCTAGATATTAATGCTGTGGCTAAGATTCATGAACTATGCATTCACAAAAGAAAAGATCCCTGGAGCCACTGTGGAGGCCGGAACCGCCAGCTCAGACCCTGCGAGCTTAGTACCAGCTCGTTCGGTATTCCTAGCATTGTCTCGAACCACTCAGCACGCTCCCCCACATGCGTCTCTGTGAATCTCTCTAACTTAGTGGTCATCAGGCCTGTTATAACTCCATCGGCCAGACTTAACGCTTGCTTTAGAAATCCTGGCTAAATGTTCAATAAACCTCTGGTAATAAACCAACTTATTCTGAAAATGATATCAACCTGCTCGCCCTAACTAAAACTTGGCTAAAATCGATAAACCGCCCAACAATTACAGGCACAACCCCGGATGGTTTCTGATTCTTTCACACCCTAGATCAATCAAAACTGGAGGTGCAGTTGCTGTTATTGTTTGCTCAAAATAAATTCAACTTTAAGACATTTGCAGTACTCTCTCGAAGCCGTCTTTTTAATCAATTGTCATGGTCTCACTCAAAAAAGCTACTGATAGTGGCAATAGTCTATCACCAATCAAGTATCAAATTCTCCTTTATCTCAGATTTCTCTGATCTCATTTCGATTATGTATGCAATAAATCGATCTTCCTCGTTATAGGGGATTTCAACGTTTACCTTGATAACTTATCAGACGCCGTGAGCACTGAATTTCGTGCATTGACTGACTCATTTTCTCTTGTGGATCATGTGTATGGCTCTACTCACATCAAGGGTCACACACTCAACCAGATTTCCTCGTACAACTGAACTTTGTCATCACCACTTATTGCCTAATCCTGCTAATCTGACCACATATAGATCACATTCAATGAGCAGTGTGTCCACCTCTTCCTCTAAAACAACATATGAATCGCTAAACCTCAAGACCCTTGACAGCGATGCTGTCCGTGCGAGAATATCTGCGTCGCCTCTGCTGCAGTCTTCCCTCCGATGTGTCATCATTGGAAGATAGCTACAACACGACACCAGCTGACACGTTCAACGAGTTTGCACGTGTGACTAAACGCACTGTACACACTCACCCAGAGGGCCTATGGTTCACCACAGGCATTAAACTGGCCAGGTCTTCAAAACACAAGCATGGAAAACCATTCAAAATATCAGGACTGAATGTCCATCGACAGGCATATGAAGACTACCGTAGGTCATACCAGTCAATCTAACCAAAGGCCGAGTCTAGCTTATGTAAAAAGATGGTTGAATCACACATGCACATTAAAAAATAAAGATGTCGAAGATCAACCATCCCCTCAACCCGCCTCACATTAAGTCGGTACATGATGATCCTTGTGATGATCTAGCCGACCGCTTCTCTCGATTCTTTGTGCTGAAGATAGACGAGATCAGGGAATCCATACCTGCGATGACAACATCCCCCAAAAATGCTATTCTCCAATTCCTAGCTGCACCTCAATGTCTTCATTTAACCAGGTCACTAGTGATCTCGTGCTAAAGTTCATATCCTAATCAAAGAAGACAACAAGTCCTCTGGACCCTATTCCCACTGTCCTGCTCCTACGTTGAATTGATCTGCTGCCATCATGCACAACTAACATCATCAATTTGTCATTAGCCTCAGGTGATATCCCAGCACCTTTCAAAAAGGCTGTAGTCAGGCCACTTCTCAAGAAAGCGACACTAGACCAAGAGAACTTGAGCAACTACCACCCAGTCTCCCTTCTATCATTCCTATCAAAGCCACCATACCGGTTCGTGGCGGACATGCTGAACTCATATCTTCAAACTTCAAACCTTGCAAGTAAGTTCCAGTTTGGCTTCAGTGCTGATCACAAAACAGAGTCAGCATTGCTTAGGGTGTACAACGACCTACTTACGAATACAGTCATAGGTAGAGTGTCTCTACTTGTTGTGCTCGATCTTTCGGCAGCTTGTGATACTATCGATCAGTTAGTTCTTTTAAAGTGCCTGTATCTTGAATGGGCGTCACTGGCACTAATCTGCAGTGGTTCAGGTCCTATCTCAGTGGGAGACTCCAGAGTATTGACGGGAATGGACAAAGATCATCTGAAGTACCTCTGAAATATCGAGTACCTCAGGGCTCTGTGCTAGGTCCAGTTTTTTTCACGGTTTATACTCTCACTCTTGCTGATGTGATTGCCAAGCACAATCTAGGCTTTCACTTCTATGCGGATGACACTCAGTTGTACCTTTGCTTTGATCCCTCCCAGCCTTCGAGCACCTCGAATTCTCTCAGCTCACTTGCTGCATGCATTGATGACATCCGCACATGGATAGCAGCACATTTTCTGAAACTAAGCGATGAGAAAACTAACTTACTAGTTATAGGTAAACCCAGCGTGATTCAGAAATTTGAAAGGATTTCGCTCAAAATTGGCTCTGCCAGCATATCTCCTGTTGACTTTAGCTCGAAATCTGGGTGTCATGTTACTAAGTGACCTCTCGTTAGACGAACAAGTCAACTACACGGTCAGGTCCGGCGGCTTTCAGCAGTATAACATTGCTAAAATTTGGGCTTGTTAAGAAAAGGGCAACACTTCTAAGTTGGTCCGTGCAGTTGTGACATCACGTCTTGACTTTTGAAATTCACTGCTTGCTTGCCTACCGGCATGTGCAATCAGGCGATTAGAGACGGTGCGAAACTCTGCAGCTAAGCTTGTCTGTTGTGACCGTTGCAGTTGCCACATCACAACACTTCTCGCCGACCTGCACTGGCTGCCAGTCAAGCAAAAGATCGACTTCAAGGTTCTGTCGCTCAATTTTTGGTCACTTCCTTCTTCGGCTCTAGCCTTTTTCTCAGATCTAATCCCCCACTAGGCCAAGCATCGTACGACCTGCTTTTCGGAATCTAACAGTTTACCACTACCTCGAACAAACCTCAAATCCTTTGGAGACCATGCATCAAGTTCGTATGCTTCCAAAGCCTATAACTCCCTCCCGAATTGCATCAGAACGTCTCCTGACTTGACCACATTTAAAAAGATCTTAAAAACACACCTTCGTAGGCCAGCATTTAATAGGTCCCTGTGATACGTCCTTCATGTATTTAGGTGTGCTGAAAAATTATGCTGCTGCTAACCACATTTGCATGCTGACCCTGTGCATGTCACCCCTAACCATGTTTTTCATAGTTATCAAGCATGATATTACTCGTCACTCGATTGAATTTCCCTTTGCAGCAAATGTGAAGCACCTAGAAAGAGATTGAGTTCTCCGAGGGCGCTTTGTAAAATGCATTATTATTATTATTGTTATAACTTTGTTAGATTTTTAAGAATGGTAAACATGCGGGTTTTTTATGCATGGGGCAAGCTACTGTTTGACGAGCCACGTCTAAAGTTTAAGGCAAGTGTGAACTCGGTCGGATATAGCAGTAGAGCAGTTGCATATGTAATGAAGACATCAACACTAGGCTCTGATTAGCTTCGTAGGAATCTGCTCTCATTAACTGCTACACGACAAAAGACTTGAGGGAAGTCATTTCTGAGTGCCAGTACAATACCTTCCTAATTATCAATGATTAATAAAGCAGCCGGCTCTGTAGGCGGTCACTTGTTACTATTGAGCGACAGGCTGCGACCGACGTCTCCCAGCAGCAGCATTGTAGCTGGCACATAGATTTATTTGCTTAGTGTGTTTGTCGTCCACTGTAATCGATGAAAATGTCTTTCAAAGGCGCTTGTGTAGGCAGTTCTTTTGGCACCTTTCCTTGGTCTCATAGGCTGTCACTTCGTCTTCTGGCAAGCCGTATACGCCTGGTAAGCCAAGTGATGGGTGCTGTTTAGTTAGCCTTGCAACTGTGCCGCCAACTGTCCGGTCTTGTGTGATGTGTTGCGATCACTATTTCTCTATATCAGTAGAGTTAGTTTGTTTTCGGGGCTTTAGAGAGATGTAGTACTGGAATCGTTATCTGTTGCTGGGGTGCCATTATTGCATACCTCATGCGAACGACTGGGAAAAATGGAGAAACGTCAGAGTCTATAAGTATGGGTCGCAGCAGTAATGAACAAGGCACTGCCATACGACTTGTGGCTGGACTAGTTTAGTTAGGCTCACTTGTAGCTTTTCGACAGTATCTATTATTGTTCTTCTAACAAATGAAATCCGATGCGGATACAACGATAAGGTCGTATGTGCCAACAATCGTGGGCTAGCTATGCTTTTCGGTCACCACCATTACTGACCTGTAATCTTTTAAGTTCCAGGTCCAGATTCATCTGTTCATGTCAGCTTCTGCTCGCCCTCGACTTTGTTGTGCACTGTACTTTGCATTCTAGCCTCTATTGGATTGCATATTCTTCATGAATACATATTAATTGTCATTAGCAATCGGTTTCACTAATCACGTCTCTGCCCTTGCCGTTATGAAATTTTTAGTAGTCTTACCCGAGTCGGATACTAGATTTTGCTTTTGGATTCATCATACATCTCGTGAAACCTGCCTAAGGTTAATCACTGTCTTTTGGTGAGTTGCAAATAACTTCTAGATAAAGATCGGATTTACTAAAGGGAATAAACAAAATGCTCGCGGTGTTGCTTTCTAGTATTATTATTGTTACTATTTGAGACAAGCTCCTTCGTTACAAGCAGCTCTGTGGAACCAGAATCGCTCGAATTTAAACTTCGGCTTGGTGGAGATTATCTAGGCCGAATGAGTAAGATATGAAAAATTATTTTGGCTAACTCAGAAATACGCTTTCACTTTACCACAAAACACAAGGTCAGAAGTTTGGTACAGAAACGTGAACGATAGGATTCGACAAGACTTTAAAATATCTTTAAGTGAACCATGTTCTTTGAAATATATAACGCTTCAGCGATAAGAAAATAAAGTGCTATCATCAGGGAACCGAAACCTACTTTTGCTGAGTTAATAGACTCGGATCAGATCTATATTCTGCCAAAATTGATGATGGATACTTTTCTGTGTAGTATATGCTTTCACAGATGAGGCAGTTGGCTGGAAGTAACTCGTAGTAATTAAAGATCTACTCCTTTTAGTGCTCTCACACCACAGGCTCACCAGTAATGGTTCCTGTAGCAGTCTAGCACTAGCATTAGGTTTCGGTGATCTAGTGGTCACTTGGCATGCATGGCATGTGCAAAATATTGTGGCACTCACTCCTGGTTGCAGTCACAAAATTCCGTTTATCCGTAGATCTTGCCTGACTAATTATTGACTAAAGCACTTCCGTTACGGTAAGCTTTCCTTGGCCTCAGTGAACTTTATTTTGGTTATCCAGTGCGATTAGCTTTACTATAACGTGTATGAGTTTGCGTGTGCAATGAGTACGGTGTGCAAAAAGCAAATGACCGTAAGTGCCTTCACCTTTCCTTAGCACATTGACCTAAACTCGATGTTAGTTGAATTTTGCAAGCTCGTAACCTGTGTGAATCATTCAACCTCTTTGCAGGTAGTTTGAAGGTGACTGATTAGCAAATTTAATATCGTTAGTTTGTATAGCATGCTACCAGAACTTAATCTCTCTTTAAGTGGTTCACATCTGCCATAGGGCTCGAACCCATGATCTTGGCTAAGTCAAAACATGGTTCGCGGCGAGCACCTTGACCCCCTGTGTTTTTTATGATTACAGTACTAGGTACAGAGCATATTTGTCTATCTATGTCTTGTTGATAAGCTGGCATGTAATAAATTATGTTTTTTTTTTATTTCAGGTTATCACAATGAAGCAAAGTTGGAGTTTAGCAGTGATACTGGGTCTCCTGTGCTCTCGTTACACAGGTTGCGAATGTTTGGTGGCCAACGGTACGGTCAGCAGTAAAGAGGTTGCAGAACTTGCTTACCGTCTTTAGCGTAGCTTGAGTCGTGACTGGTGATTTCAATCACTATCCACGAATCAGTTTTTTTAAGATTGAACAAGTAATTTCTTCTAGCTTGACTTTGAAAACAACCAAGCTTAGTGAATTGAATCTCTGAGAAACTCTGTAGCGTTCAGTACGACAATTGTAGCATCCCAATAATATTTAGCAAGAATGTAAGAGTAAAGTATTTTAGCTGCTTAAAGTCTTAACGGTATTAGTCTTTCAAGGTAGTGCACATTGAAGTCCGACTAGCGGAACAAAACTCGTTCGTCAAAATTCTCTCACTAAGTTTCCGTATTTGCATATTTTCTTGTTTTAAGATAATCTGTTGTATACAACAGAAGTTCTTGCTTGAACCGTTACAGAGACCGAAGACCAGCTAATTTCGTACCTAATGGCAGACTACAATATGCATGCAAGGCCAACTGTGGAAGTTGTAAACGTCAGTCTCAGTTTCGTTCTTGAAAGCGTGAACGAGCTGGTAAGAGGTTACAATTACCTTTGCTATCTAGAACTTTACACATTAAACTTCCAATGGTGTTGTCTGCAAGAGTAGGTCTGCATTTTTTTGTTCTTTTAAAGGATGAGCGAGAACAAGTGCTACGTATTGCCGGTTACATAAATGCGGTAAGTGCGTCCTAAAAGCGAGTGCCAGACAATGCTTGTAGTCCAGAGGCACGTGACTTATTATCTACATGTCGCGTGCATTGGTGACATATTTTTAACTAAATGACACATTTAAATCCAGGCTAGAAGTGTTCTTTTGACCAGGATCTCGCACCAATTACATTTAAATGAAGTCACCAGCCAATGAAGAGAAATGGTTATACGTCAAAGTTTACACGTGCACTGTACGCATATACACTTGAATTAATAGATCGATGTTTTTACGCGAGATATCTTAATTTTGCATAATCGCGAAACTCGTACGGAATATAAATGTTTTTACATTATGTACATTACAATGCAGCCACGTTTTCGTAGTTCCAAGGTTAGATTTCAAAAATATGACATGTCGCAACAGTCCCAGCCAAAAACGCCACTCGATGCAGCTGCTTAATGGGCATTGCAAGAAATCACTGCTCTTCGTGTGCTGATTTCCAAAGCACACGGTAATGACATTACTTACTTTACGTGGTCGTTAATGCAGTACTGGAATGATAGCCGTCTTCAATGGAATCCTGACGATTGGCAAGGTATAGCAACAATCTCTTTGCCTGCGAACATGTTGTGGAAACCGGACTTCGCTTTGATGAACGCGTAAGAGACATTATGGGACAAATATTGCCGTAAAATAATGTTGAACTTTGTTACTGGGTTAATGCCAACCGAGATACATTGTGTATTTAGAGCTGGCGATATATACAACAGGGCATTTTACTCGTCATACTATGCGCTTGAAGTCGCCAGCAACGGAGCAATATCGTGGTTTCCACACGGAGACATGCCAGTCAGGTAAGAAAAATCGCCTTTTGTAAAGTGCGTAGAATAGTTGCAATTCTTTAATTTAGCGTAAGATAGTATTGCTGATTGAAATGAAAGCAAATGTAGGCAAGGAAAGCTAGCGCGACTCTTTTTTCAACTGCCATTTCTTAGAAAGTAGGAATATATTAGGGGCAGCTTCGCAATAATAGCATGACTCCTGTGCAGGTGTATATTGGATCTCACATTTTACCCTTTCGACTCACAAAGATGCTTCTTACGTTTTGAAAACTGGGTATACCAAAGTAACCTCTGCCGAATATACCCACAGACTGATGAAATTAGCTTGGACGAATTCATCGGCTCAGGAGAATGGAACGTTAGCAAAACGTCGGCAGTTGGGTAAGTCTAAGAGCAAATTTTGAAGTAAAATTCTTATTTTTTGAAGCGCTGCCTTAGCAACGATTACATATCAACACAAGTAACTACTATCAGTAATAATAATAATAATAGTGCCTGTTCACAGTGCCAACAGAGAAATATATCTTTTACTAAGCACATAACATGTGCTGCAAAAGAAACACGGTTAATGGTTAATGTTATCCTTATTAACTACAATACAAGCAGGGTTAGAGGTTAAATGCACTTAGTCGGCATGCTAATACGGTTAGTGCCAGTTCGCATAGTTTCAGCACATATACCATTCAAAGAACTAACCATGTGAACCAACTAAATGCTGAGTTAAATCGATGAGTTTCTAGCTTGTCTAAATTGCGTAAATTCAGGTGAAACCACGACATCAGTCAGAAATGAGTTCTATAATTTAGGAGCATAGGAATTGAAGGCGTGGTAGCCACATTATTTCATGTTCATTCGAGGTATAGCTTAATGATTAAATTCAGAACAGAGGGACGTACGAATAGTAAGGGATTAGTTCTAATAGGAAGGAGGAAACCAGATAATGGGGGTGCCACTCGTAAAAGACCAAACCTTAAAGTCAATAAGCTACTTGATTGGGAGCCAGTGCAGGAAAATGCAGTGAGAGCCAATGCAGAAGTGGTATCAATTAGCAACTGCAATCCCTGTACAGATATCAGCAATCAGCAAGGGATCTGACAGAACTCGACATGCTGGAGGGCTGGGAGGTATTAAAGAAAAGGTACGAGTGAGTGGTATGTGCATGGAATTAAAAGCCTAGATCGTGCCAGGCAATCACATATGCTAGAGGGGAGTATAAACCGGGAAAAGCAAAGTAGCCAGCTCCGGGCCCTGAGGTAGTGAATATCAGAGAATCCTTGGACGATCATTGTCCATTCATATCAATACTCTGGTGTCTTCCTCTAAAATATGACCTGAATCATCGCAATGCAGTGCAAGTGATGCCCTGGCGAGATGAGAGGGATCAATATGCACTAAGTAATTGATATTCTCAAAACCGGCAGAAAGTTCATATCTGATGCTGCCATGAATAGCTGACATAACATATATCTCATTAGCCTCGGGGGCATCTTTGAAAAGCGCAATGTTTAGGCAACTGATTAGGAAACTTTTGCTGTCCAGGGAAATATTGACCAGCTTCCGTCCAATCTCCCTTTTCCAGCTCATGCCGAAGACAATGAAATGAGTTGTGCCAGACAACTTGTTCTCACACATTGAAACCACTAAACTAGCAAGTAAGGTCCGGTCTTCGGTTAGAACCATGACTCCAATCAGTTAGAATTGCTTAAGGTGCACTGCGACTGCCTCTGCTATGCAGAGCTGGGTGAAGCCTAAATGTATATTCACCGTAATATTTCGGCACCGTTCTATTCAGATAGTCACAAAGTGCTTCTTGAGCATTCACCATCTCTCCTGGGTATCATTATTACTACACTTCTTTTGCTCAGGTGTTAGTTCAGGAGGAGACTCCAGAGCATTGATGTGAGTAAACATACATCATCCAAGGATATACTTCAGCTCGAGGTGCATTAAGGTCGGTACGAGGTTCCTATCTTTTCAAAACGATAACAATAAATAATACATTTGACACAGTGCGTTTAGCAAACGCAATCTATTTCTAGGCACTTTACAATTGCTGCAAAGGAAGTAAGATCGAATGGTTAGTGTCGCATGCTCATTAAAAAACCAGAATAATATGGTTATGGTTGACATGCCCGGGGTCAGCATGCAAGTATAATTAAGGCGTGTGTATACCCGTCTGTAACTCCACAAAGCCATACAACTATGTGGGGGTTACCCAGGAGAGGTTTACACAGCCCACTCACAGCCTAAGCGGATTTCAGTACGCATTCAGTAGCCAACAGACTTCGTCTCACCCAGCAAAGAGAAAGTGATAAGCATTGCTGAGTTTGGAGAGCAGTTGAGGTAGTGAGTAGCATGGAAGTAGCAGCTCAGGACCGCTGTATAGGATAAGCAGAAGTCTGCAGCAGGAGAGCAGTTACCGTTGCCTGTGAACTGTGAAAGCAGGTTCCACAGTCTTGGAGGAGCTGAGTTAAACATTCTGTCGCCAACGGCCTTTAAGTGGAGCAATGTAACAGCTAATTTATTATCCTCACAGGACCTGAGGCTGCAGAGAGGCTGAACAGTGCAGTGAACGGTGCAGCAGTTCAGCTGGGTACGAAGAAGCCAATCCCCGAAGGTTATTCCGGGAAGCCTAAGAACTTTGCTTTGTATCCGTTGATCAACCGGCATCCATTCTAGCTCTCTCAGCCAAGGAGACATGAGCTCAAACCTCTGAGACTTGAAGACTAGCCTTGCATCCATAATTAGTGGCAGCATGCATAGTGTCAGCATGGATTAGCACATACTAGACGAATTACGGGAAGCAACTAAATACTGTGGTGAATACGTAAGTATTTAGTTTCATTGCAAATATGGTCAAGTGAGGGGATCTCGTGAAGGAATTGGAGAGTCGGTGCCAGGCTTTGGGAGCATAGGAACCACAGGCACAGTGTCCTAAGTATTTGAGGTTTTTATGAGGTATAGTAAACAGTTAGATTCAGAAAACGTAGTGGTGAGATGCTTAGCTCAGTGAGGACTCCGTTTCGTAGGTAAGCTGGAGCTAAAGAATGAAGAAACCTTAAAGTAGCTGGCAAAGCCTTAAAGTTGATGCGTTGCTTGACTGATAGCCAGTGAGGGTCAACGAACAGTGGTATTCTGTTGCAACGGTGACTTTGACGACAGACATACCTGCCTGCAGATTTTGCACCAGCTATAAGCACCTGAGTGAACAGGCCGGTTGACCAGCAACATAAAGTTGCAGCAGTCGAAACGGGATGTCACAAATTAATGGATCAACTTGAATGTGGTGACCCTGTCTAAACTAGTTCAAATTTTAACAATGATATGTAACTGAAGTGGGCTTGACTTTGGAGCTGATGTGGTCGTCTAATAAAAGATCACTATATAACATGACACCGAAGTTGTGTGCAGATTTAACCGTAGATATGCTTGCGGAGCCAATTCGGAGCATTAACGTTTTTAATTTCCGAATCTCACTTGGTTTGGCCAGAATTAGTAATTGGGTTGCTTCATCATCTAATCAACGATATATGCTGCCATCAGTGTGGGAATGAAATCATTACACGCACCAAGGAAGTTGGGAGAATTTGACGCAATGGAGGGCTGAGGTGGATCAAAGCTATGGTACGAATGGGTGTTAGCCACATAGAAGAAAAAAGGCCGTATGGTGTTGGTTTTTTCATTGGCAAGAAGGCGAATTTAAACCATGAAAGGAACTGGAAAAGCCAACTAACCCAGAGGTAACCCATGCTCAGAGGTTCCTCTCACGATCACTGCTTATTTACATCGTTACTCTGAAGTCCAGCACCGGAATAAGTCGAGAATTATTGCAGTCCAGTGCCGGTTATGCACAGGAGATATGAACTTGGTGATCGATTGTATTAAAAGCTGCCGAAAGATCGCAAAAACAACAAAGATATCTCTGCCTTTCTAAACAGGTTGTTATGCACCTGAAGCTATGCCGACTCTGTAGAGCGATTAGCTCTAAAACCAGATAGACACTTGCTAAATATCGATGTATCGCCTGCCATGATTTGTAGAAGTGTTTTACTGATAGGACCTACAAAAATAGACCACATTGCAGTTTTTCAAGTTCTCTTTGTCTAGTGTTGAGTTTTGGATTGACTACAGCCTTTTTGAAAGGTGCAGGGACATGAACTGAGGCTAATGAAAAATTGATGATGTTAGTGTGGCATTGGGTGACCGACGCATAGTAGAACTAGGACATTTGGAATGTGATCCAATTGAACAAGATGTGTTCTTCGATTGCAATGTGAATTGCAATGCGAACTTTAGGATGAGGTCACTATTGTCCTGGTTGAATATAGGCGTTTACCTTATGCATAGAACCGGGCCACATTCCAGGATGGATGCTGCCATGTTAGGGATGCACTCACTGATCTAGTCTATCTTCTTGCCAAAGATGCTAGAGATGCAATCGGCTAGATCATCACCAGGATTTCGGCTGGGATGGAGTCGATGGCATCAATGGTAACGCTAGGCAAAATCGCACCTTATGACGGCAAAACGGGCTTCGTCGACTGTGGTTATTGGCCTGTCCAAACCACACCGCAGGCGGACCACAGCTCTGCACCACCAGTGATGCTCATGACAGCTGTTTACGAAAGGAGTGGTACCGGCCTGCATATACTCAGACCACGACATCTTGGGGTGAGAAACAAGGATAAACCAGCCGAAGTGGGTCTTTAATTGTTGGGCATTTTTTCAATTTTAAGGAAGTTGCTGTCTAGGCAGCCTCGTCGAGAGTCTTGTTAATGGCCTAAAACGACCCTTATATTGAGCTGCCAGGGTTATTACAAGCATGGTGACCATTAATTTAGAGAGATTTGCTGTGTATCTTGAGGAGAATGGGCTGGGATTTTTCATGGCTATGCTAGGAATACCTAACTAGCCGGTACTCAGCACACAGCTCATGTTTTTAGTCTTCTCAGCTGTCGGCCAGCACTTAAGGTGGCTTCTAGGAGCCTTTTTTTGCTAATCCATTTTGCACGAATCTTAAAAACATTATCAACATTTAGGTACGCATGTAAACTACGATAATAAAGCTGTAATTTAATTCCTAAGTCAAGTCTGCCTACTTTCAGCTACTTACAATTGCTAAAATATGGGCTTGCAAACGATACTGTTAAACTGGTCCAAGCATGTATGACATCAGGTTTAGACTTAGAAAAGTTACTGTTTGCAAATCTATCGCCATGTACAATTAGGCTCTTAGAGCTTGTCAAATTTCTGCAGCTTGGATCATTTGTTGTTACCTTGGAAGTAGCTACATGGCACCACTTCTTGACAATCTGGAGTGGTTCTCAATCGAGCAGGGCATTGACTTTAATGTGCTGCTGCTGACGATTAAGACTCTTTATTCTCTGGCTCCAACCAACCAATATTAAATACTAACCCATCCCAGTAAGAAACGTGCCAGCAGTATTTTACTGGAATCATTTAGTCATACCTCGTACGAGCTTCCTGACCCTTTGGAGACCAAGCTTCAAGTTCAAGTGCTCCAAAATCATGTATCTCATTACCGATGCAAGTCGCAACGTTCTGTAAAAACCAACTTTTTATAAAGCCCCACGAGAAATTTATAAATATTCATGAGCCTCGCACATGCATCGAGGCTCTGGCTCACGATCTCTGTCACACCTTTATCGGGGCGAGCATCTGAACAGCTAGACCAAACCAGCTCGGCATGACATGAACATACATAACATTAAACATGAGACATGAGACATTACAGATTAGTTTGAAAAAAAAATCTTTTAGCTACATCATTGGGTGGTCTTTGTGATTCATCCTTTGCTTACATACACCAGCTTACAGAATGTCTGATGTTTGTGGAGGTTACTAATAATCGTAGGTAATGATTTCTTAACAGCACCTGTAAAGTGGCTATACAGCAAATTAGTACTCTGAATGTGCAGTACAAATCTGTGATTATCATAGTTATTTTTATTGCAGATGGCCAAGGCAATAATTTAGGTCAAATAAAAAAGACCGTTCTTAGCTTAGGCTTGTAGAGTGAGGCTTCCAATTTCTGAATAAAGTTAGTGCAAACGGTCTGCATAGAGAACGTAATGCCGTTGGGGATCTTCATAGGAAAAGCAGTAAGTGAAATTCTAAAAAATTGCATAGTAGCTGATTATGCAGCTTTTTTTATAACGACAGAACAGCCTGGGTGGCTATGCCACCATTCGCAGTGGCACTAAATGGTTGACCACTGATGGGTTTGAACCCACGACCTCAGGACCGAGGTCGTGAAAACAAAGTCCTTACCTAGTGTGCCATCACAGCGCACAAAAGCAGTAGTCCTCTAAGGTGGAAGCATCAGATGCTGAGGTTGGTCGCACCAGATTAAATCACGAAGCACGACACAAAATGAATTCGGTTGAATATATATAGCCAAGTATTAGCAGGTCTGTGACATCCTTGTCTGAGCTCTGACCGTTATCGTGCGAAACGGCTACTTTATAGTTTTCCCTGCAGAAAAGTGAGCCCATGGTGATGCCACTCACTGCGTCCCTCACACACAGCTTAATGAATAGCCTCCGGACTTGATGCCGAGTGTGTCGAGGCATCACTCTACTTCTGGTTACCAGGACTCGATAGAGAACCACAAATGGCTACGCCTACGATGAACAGCTACACAGAGGCCAATATTCATCCCAGGGTGCAAACTTTCCTGCGACGCCTGCATACTTGAAATCACACTATGGGAAGCTTTTATTAGGGCACCTCTGTTGCAGTTGAATGGGACGTCAAAGTCGAGAATTGGTGTCCTTATTCCTTCGTCAGTGGTGAGGTCCGGATACAGACAGCTGTGGCCTATTGCTGCTCATCTGTCCTTAGTGGTATAATGAAGCAGCTGTTTCGGCAGGCCGTAAAATAGGCTGTTCTAGATAAGGTAACACCTGGCCCTGGTTGCAGGAATCAAAGGTTGACATTCGGGAGAGAGCGAGCACGTGGCAGTGTTTTTTCTGGCTGATGGTGATGCAGAGTCCAGTGTCCGATTGTTGACGAGCAGCTCTAAGGTTTGAGTCTTTACTAAGAACCAGCCGTGAAGAGCCAGTCATAGGATAGGTATTCATTAATGTGGCAGAGTTCATCCACACTTTCCCTGGAAGCACATGCAACGAACCGTTGCTTCTACAGGTCAATAGTTTCGAGCCTGGTATCTTGATCGGCGAGATGTAGTGCCACTGGGCACTCTAGCTACAGCTAATGTGCGTTCAAGATGCAGCTCTTCGTCGCCTGGTGCAGCTAGCATACGGGCTGGGTCGGTGGAGAAAAAGCTGGACCAGCACAGCGACCTTTTACCAGATGTTACCATGCATCACTTGAATGTGGTAACGAATTGATGTGCCGAGGGAGCTGATACGCTTATATGTGCCATGTTTCTAACTGATCTGGTGTGGTCACGTGTGTTTGCACATTGAGACCGTGGTGATTTGCCTCACGACGACACTAGAAGTGCATCGAGCTCATGGAATAATCATAAACAGCAAACTGGTTGTGCCTAAGGCAGGCATGAGCTGCTACCACAGAGGTTTGGGTAAGCCAAGCACCGAAGACACATCGACATTATCTTACCGGAAAAATGTAACGACGACCTGGCCACTCCAGTTCATGGCAGACCGAAGCTCGGTTATTTCCGTCTGGCATGGGTCCTCACATCCCGTGTGGAGAGCCTCGTTGATCGCATGCCCACGTCCTCTTTATGTTCATAACGTCATCGTTCTGGACCTCTAATGGTCTAGCCGAGATTTTGTACTGCTTGTAAATACTGCAGCTCTGCATGTTTCCTGGCTAATGATGCCGATGTGGACTGGCTGGTGACCATTTCCGGCCTGTCAGGAAAAAAAGAATTAAGTGATAGCTGCTAAGTTAAACCGATGATACGGTCGAAAAAACGGTAGACCGAATAGAAACGTCTTTCTGTGCTGAACAGGTCGACAATGACTCACCCGTGATGGAGTCCAGTGACGATCTATCGCTGTCTCAATCTACACCTGACTGAGCCAATTGAGCTGCTTGTGACGACGTCTGAAACCATGCAGGCACTGGTGCATAATCAATCTTGTGAGAGCAGAGACACTACTGCATCCCCCGCACTGGTCTTACCTCCGGTAGATAGCCGGAATCAGCTTTATCAGGATAGGCAGCCACATTGGAGACGACTAGAAGTGATGCATCTTGACCTCATCCAGGCCACCTCAGACCTGGGTTTGATGGCAGTTGGATGATGCCCGACCGATAGAACAGGCTCCTTACTGGCCTCAGAGGCACCCCGCCCAGCCGACAATAGATCATCTGCACTGAGTGGGCATATTGATGCAAGCAGCTTTCCAGGCCGTGCAGGCTTGCTTTTGGTGTAGTGACATATGCCAGAGCTGCCTGTTTACTAGTTCTTCTCAAGGGAAGATGTACCTGCAATATCCTTCTTGCCCACACCGGCTGCACTTATTGGGATCAGGGCACGAACTAGACTAGTGCACCTACCTTGGCAGAAGTAGTACCCGAGGGTGCGACACATGGAAGCCACATACCCATCCATGTTATCACACCAAAAGCAGCTTGTCCACGGCCACTGTTAGCAGAGGGGCCAATGGTAACTGTTTGCCTTGACGGCGAGCAAAACGTTCTCTGTCGGGCGAAGCGAGACAAACTTGTCCATTCCCACTGTATAGTCCAAATATGATAATTAGGATTCTTAGAGCGACCGAAGCTATGACCTAGCCACCAGCGTGCAGATGCCTGTGCACCTCTTGGTCCTCTACAACTCTGATTAGTCCTGTGCTGAATACCGATGGAGGTTATTGGAGCTAGTCCACACCCGACAGCCAGCGAAACAGTTCCCCAGTTTAACCCCAAGTAACTCTTAAGTTTGCTTCCCAAAAAGGCAGGCTAGCATGCTATTTTCTTCCATGTAATATGCCAAGACAAAAAAGCCTCCTAGACAGTTTCTGCAAAGCTTGGTGACGAAATCCACAGCAGACCTGTACTTGAGAATCAAAACGTTTAGCAGTCGCAGCACAGGTGTCCTAAGTTTCACCAGTGAAACTTGACAAGAGGGCACATCACCCCGACAGGCAGACCAGCGGCAGCTGATGAGTATGTTCTATGTCGAGTTGTGGCCTGCATAGACCCCGGTGACCTAAGATCACTGTGATAGTGACAGCAAGTGGCCCCCATCGACAAAGTTGGTCTATGGGCCAACCAGCGATAGGTAATATACCTAAACTGGGTGCTCAGGTAATAGCGAATCATTTAAATTTGGACCAGCTTTGCAATCTTATGAAAATCATGGAAAAAATTAACTGGCCATTGTATGACATGTAAGAGTGTCTTACAACGTATAAGGTAAGCACACCTGCATTGAACTCCACTACCAATACGAATTACTAGCAGATTGTATATATGCATGTCAATTGCTCGCCATAAGCAGGTGCAGCATGAATCGTGGCTGATTATGCTCAGACTTTCTGCTTTTCAAAATGCCAACTGCGTCGGTTCAAGCAGAAGCACCTTAGGCATCAAAGGTGGTAGTTACCACTTCGTGGATGGTATATGAGAGTGCAAGCTGCAGGACTGACATAGCTGCCCCTTGAAAAGTATATAGCTTTTACAAACCCTTAGATTTATAGCGTTTCAACATTCAATTGTAGCTACTAGATTGTAGGCTCAAGCAATCTGTAGACGTTTGTGAATTATTTGTTGTTCCATCTTTTCAAAACAGCCATTTTTTCATTGTATGTATGTAATGTTATTGCATGGTGAAGGAGTTGTTTATTGACTTTGCGAATAAAGGAAAAAAAAGCATAGCTAGAATAGTGGTGGAAAAGCGACCAAGATCCCCACAAAATTTTCAAAGCTTCTCGGAGAACCAGCAAACAAACTTTGAGAGTCATTATAATTACAGGCTAGACCACACAATTGTGCTCTATCTCTCTTTCTCCCTCTCTCTCTCTCTCTCTCTCTCTCTCTCTCTCTCTCTCTCTCTCTCTCTCTCTCTCTCTCTATATATATATATATATACATATATATTGCACTTCTACTAAAATTTAGCACTCGACCAAAATTTAATAGCTACTCGCATAATTAAATGTAAATAATTCTCACTATGAAGTGCTCGTGCTAACATTACTTCTACAATGAATAATGAAGTAATAATGTAATATATTTATTCGTTGATTATGTGTAAATGTTAAAATTAATCGAAATAGCACTAAAATGTGAACATTATATAAACAGATAAGATTAAAGATAGTTGTACCTATTTGAAAATTGCATGAATAATAGACAATGAAAAATAACTATCATCATCATTATCGATTTTATTCTAGATTCAACAAAGTCTATCCTGGTGGAGCTTCTTACTCAGATGTGTATTTCTACCTAACTCTAAAAAGAAAGACACAGTTCTACATGATGAATTCTGTGTTTCCTTGTGCAGTGATGTCTGTGCTGGCATGCATGGTATTTGCTTTGCCTGCTGAATCACAGGAAAAGGTAATATTTGCCTACAGCTTTCACACAAGCTCCTTATTGGTTTCACAAGCATACCGATCCCTCTGAGAAGAAATTAATGAGAACTTCATCTTACGTGCACTGCAAAAGTTTTAAATTCAACGAAACCGATTGGATTATATGTAAGAATAGAGTATTTTGTTAGGCTTTAGTAGGCAGCACTCAGCTGAAACTGCTCCCTTCCTTTGTGTAACTATGAACAGGATTGTCACTTCCCTAGCTCTGCTATATCTAATCTTCGACGCCATCTATCAAGATGTCATACTTGACCGATTGAGAACAACGATCGGTCTGGCAGACGAGGCACTGGCATGGTTCAAACCATAGTAGTTTGATCATGTTCAATATGTATCGTGTGGGGGTCATTTCTCATACACGAGGTAGGTCACCTGTGGAGTCCCTTAAGGGTTCCTACTCGGTTCCGCACTGTTCTTCATTTATAGCCAACCTCTGGAAAGACTTATTAAGGCCCGATGAATAGGATATCACTTTTATGCTGACGATACTCAGATTTATTTATAATTCCAAAAGTCAAGATAATCTGCAGCGACTGCTAAACTGAATGCTTGCCTGGCCGAAATTCAAACCGGGATGTCAGAAAAGTACTTATTGCTGAATGACGATAACACTAAACTGCCTTGCATAGGTCACCATAGGCACTTCGCTGGATCAGAATGCTTTGCTCTTTTAATAGGTGATTCTGTTGTGCGTCCATCACTGCATGCTTTAAATTTAGATATCGTTTTCGACAGCTGCTCCAATTGTGAAATCTTCATTCAGGAGACTGCTTCTACAGCCAGCCATCACGTCAGATTCCTATCTGAAATAAGGAGCAGGCTTCCTCCTCGGCTTGCTAAAAATGTAACTTGCTCTTTTGTTCTGTCTCGTCTTGATTATTGTAAATTCCTTTTGGCTGGGCTACAAAAACAGCAACTGGGCCACTGGAAATGGCCATGAATATAACTGCTAGAGTGGTTTTCAAATCCCACAGGCTTGATGACATATCTCGTTGGCTAAAGGAGTTGGGATGGTTTCCGGTTGATAAAGGATACAGAACGGAGTTCTTAGGCTGACCTCAAAGGCCGGCCACGGTTTCGTTCTTTCATAACCAGCTGAACAGCTGCTGCACCTGTTTCAGTCCCATCCTTCGTTTAGGTCTTGTATGGTCAACAAGTTAGCTGTATAATTGTCTGCTGAAAGACCATTGGCGACTGAAGCTTTAACTCTGCAGGTTCTAGACTTCGGAACTCAATTGAGTGATTTTTATTCAACGTTAAGTACTCTTCTTCCGCCGAGCATAGCACATTATTTCCAGAAGTCCTGAGCTGCTTCTTCTATGCTACTCGCTACCTTAACTGATCTCCTGACTCTCTCGTGCTTCCCACTTTCTCTTTGTAGGGTGAGACGAAGTCTCTTGGATACCGAATGCTTACCGAAAGTCACTTAGTCTGTGAGTCCCCTATACAAACCTCTCCTGCTTAACACCCATGTAGAATTTATAGCTTTGTGGAGTTACAGAAGGAGATACATTACATTAGACTCTAAAACTGGTAGGCATGTAAAACGTAATTTAACTAACAGTGGTTTTCAAAAGTTCACTCAAATGCTGAAAAGATACGTCAACCTAGTACTAGTAAGAAAGATTAGGAAGAGTTGACAGCAGAGGCAGAATCTGACAACGAACCAGTAGAGCGAAACCAAAGACGCATTTTTACTCTAACCTGTTTCTGCAAATACCTACATTTTGACCTTGTTTGAAAAAAATTATGTGCCAAGATATCAAGACGACAATTGAATTTTAATTTCAGGTGGCACTCACGATTACGTTGCTTCTCTCCTTCGTACTACTTTTAGTCGACGTGTCTAACAACTTGCCTAAGACGTCTGACTACGTTCCACTATTGAGTAAGCATTTAATGGAGATTTTCTTTACCGGTGTCGATCAGTGATGGATACATAAATACTAATGACTAAAACATCTTAATTTTTAGGCAGATATCTCACATTTGTAACAGTGATGTCAGCTCTTTCTCTGATAAGCACGATATATGTGATACGTATATCACATCGCGGCACGAGGGAAGTGCCCTCATGGGTGCAGCGAGTAAGTACAACTACATGCAGAGAAATATGGCTGAAAGTACATACCAATTGCGAGCGTAGTGGTGCTACTTAAATCCAATTAAATAGGTCCATGCTGGGTTGTTATTCTTACGAGAGCAAACGTTTTTAAGAAACTATGCTGAACTTGCAAGAGTAGAAAGATGCCCCTGGCAGCATGCAATTGGCATGCTAAATGATTCGGCATACCTAGGCACCTCAAGATATCTGTTCCTGAAGTTTCATAAAGTTGCGTTGGAGCAAAGATGATATTTGAACATCTCTAATTTCAACTTTCACTATGCTTAATATTCGTTTTGAACTAGCTTGACTCGTAGATAAATACAAGCCCGAGATAATTCTTAATTTTAATCACATATATTTATAACAATATTAATAATAGTTTTAAAAAATATAGCTATGTAACTATAACTATAACTATAACTATAACTATAACTTAGTTTACCTTAGTTTTAGGATAACTATAGTTTAACTGCTTGATTGAGTCCCTCCGAGTAATAAAATTAGCGTTGATCGTGTTTCTGACAGTTAGAAGTGCACTGATAGCCATTTGTAGGGACCCCATATTCTGAGTAAGCATTCTGCCAATGTTTAAACCTTAGCTGCATCATTTCAGATTTTGCCTAGATTTACTCAAGCAATTACCTTAAGTGGTATATGAAAAAATTATTCATATAAAGGCAAACCCTTATCGACGAATAGAATAGAAAAAATGCATTAATATTTCCCGACTTCAAAGCTAGACCTCTGCTCAGACACATTTGTTAAGAAACTATAGCACGATGATGTGTTGGTTACTTTCTTCAAGTTATTTCCCATTAACTCAACAGGAACTTGTTGAAGGCACTCCTTATTCCACCACATTACCCTGAAAACATATATTTATACAATGGACACTCTGTCGTAGTCTTATCACTGAACATGCCCCAAGCGAATGGCGCCCACTTAATTTAAATTTGCAGTCTGAGGTTGTAGATACACCATTTGTTTATTTTTCCTAGTCAATAAGTCGCTTGAAAGTTGGTTCTCTAATTTTGAGGCATCACTGTTTTGAGTCCGTGTAGCTCAGAGCTACACTGGAAAATCCTGCTGTTTGCCGAGGTTTTGGAATTCAATTCCAAACGGAGCGACTACATTATGGCTAATTAAAACTACTGAGATGCATTTTATATTTGACGCCGCTAACCAATAATACACTTGCACCATGCATCCCAATAAACAAAAAGTATTCGTTTGATATAGTACCTCTAGAATTTAGGTTGATCATCTAAAGATGTAAAATTCATGACAAGCAAATATGCTACAACAAGCCTCAGAATGGTGCATATTTTCAGAAAGAAAATGGTTTGTATGAGTCTGACGCCTCTGAGGCATGCTTATTTTATAAGTGGCGTGATGTAAAATATAGCCTATTCTAAGAATAATGCAGACATAGTAATCGGTATCCGGAGTAATCTGTTAATACCTACCTGTTAATCCCAATATTTCTGTATAGTCAATTTATTTACGACTTTAATTATTGATCATCCTGGTTTCGCCGTTCGCGGAAAAATCAAGGTTATGCTTAAGCGACTGCTTGTTGGCGTGTGGTTATGATGTTTTAATATGCTACGATCTGAGCATTCCACAAGCTCTACCAAATCATTTTTGCCATGTAGCTCAAGTGAATCGTTTATACACTGGCAATCAGCTGGAGTGAATGCATCGGTTAAGCTCTTAGGTAGTTCAAGTGATACAATTTCACTTGCTCCAGAAATCATCCGAGTCAGCAACCGAAGCAAATTCCTCTTTAAAATTCGGAGGCTAAAAAATGAAAGACTTGAATAGCATAACAATGCAGGTGAAGTGATGTTCCAACAGAGTTCGAGGAGAGCTTTATTTTTAAAGAACTTGTAGAGACTAAGAAGAGCCATTGAAGAAACTAGGAAAACCATGAGCCACTTAGCTGACAAAGGGCACCTGTACGATTAAACTGAAAATGTACCCTAATTTTTTAAAACTGAAATTACACACATAAAAAATTCGGCATTAGTTGGAAGCTTATATTGCAGGACATAATGTGAAGCCTAGCTACAAATTTTAGAACCTTTCTTGCTGCTTCATACTCAGGAAAAATCCTAATCAGCAAACGTTTACTGCAAACTCTATGGCTGGCTAATCTTCAGCCTCAGCTTCCTCCCATTACTTGTACTGCTGAACTTTCTTCATTATTGTTAAGCATTACATCACGTCACATGCAGGAATAAGCTGCCAAATTAACGGTTATATTGATGAGCGTGAAGAAACCAATATCTGGAGTAAAATCATAGTCCTAAGTAGTCATTGTGATTTGAGCCCTTTTATGCCACCAGTCTACACAGTTAAGTTCCTTCCTGTTTTTGACATGTGGCTATAAATGGTAGATCCATGAGCCAATGTTGAAATGAAGCATCTTATAAAAAATTAAAAAATCGCGTTTTTGAGTGGACGACAGCAATGAGATTGCAAACCTAAAATCACATCGCCTACAGGGATGTGTTTTTACTTTCAATTGCCTAAGGTTTAAATAGTGTTCTCACAGTGTGCGAGTCTTGATTTGAAGACAACTGTCGACCGGGGGAAGCTGCTTCTTCTTGGGCACGTGCAGCTTTACGACCACCACTATGTAGTAGTACGAGCAATCTGTTAATCACCATGTGTTAGCCAGTGATTGCAGTGTAAGCGATGATAAAATCACTCTGCATGTAAGTGCTTGAGTTTTTTGGGTTTGGAGATAAAGTATCTGGCTCCTCAGTGCCAGCGAGAAGTACAGAAGTTGTCTCTAATCTGGAGAAGCGCAAAGAACTAAAGAAAGTGAATTTTGTGAGGGGCTCTTGAGAAACATTACAGCATTTGCAAGCCGACATTTACGTTATCAGGAATACGTGAGAGCATGAACTGACTTGTCTAACTTAAGTCAGCAATAACTGTCAGTGAACCACTTCTACTAGGTAAGATCAATTTTGATAAAGTATCCACCCGAACATGTTGCGGCTTTGGGAAGAGACGAGGTATCCTGGGGAGCTGTTACTTTCAGCTGTGAATGATTACTTCAACGAATCGTGCTTCACAAAAATTATCTTGTTGTAGATGAAACCTTTTTTTCGAATTTAACGTCAGGTACATGCTGTAATCTAGTAAAACTAGAGGAGATACTGAAGTCGTCCCCAGCAGCTAAAACTAACAAATCTCGCTGTAACGAGGAAGCTGTACCTTAATATTGTTCAACTAGATCATTTTAATGATTTTTGGCTGAAAGAAGTCGGCCCTAGAGTGAATAAATAGTCGGGCAACTTTTTGATTGGGATTTGTGAAGGATATACAAGCAGGAAATTTGTCGTAGTCATTCGAAAAGGAACATTGCAGTAATTATGAAAAATATTTTTCTCGATGATTGTTTAGAGTACAGAGATGGCCGTAAAGCCAAGATTATGACACAATAAATCCCTTAAATGAGGAGCTAATTGTTCTGAACATTTTCTGTCACTAACCTCCCACTTTTTAGTTCTTAGTATAATTTTTGCTGTACTACTGCTACGGTTCAGAACCTGAGATTGTGCAAAAGTTAAAGATAATTTGCTAATTTGTATATCAAGCAGCAACTTGCACTTCAAATAATTGTAAGTCAATATTTAAATTCTAGAAATATACAAAGCCGTAAATATCCTGCAGCTTTTTTGTAAATACCTATATGTCTTTGCACTATAAACTACTTTGCTTCTGTCCTAATAGACGATTGGCACTTCTAGAGCCTCCAGTGCTTCCTCTTAGACTAGCTCTTGAAAATCTGCAGGTGTGAGGTTAAACTAAACGAATTCTTGCTGCCCCTGCCTGCAGCCATCAGCAATCTTTAGAAGTCATCACGCCAAATCAGCTCGTGATTATTAAGGATGGGATGCACATCCATGCACTTATTTCATTTACTTCAATGCTAACTCAATACCCAGTCTCTCATACTAATTTTCATACAGTCGGATTTCAGGTTAAGTATAATGAAAAATCTAAACAGCTAGTGCTACCTTTTTATATTTAAGTATTTTGCTTGACTAAATAAAAATTCCAAGCTTGGCAGTCATTTGTGCATGCTCACCCACTCAGTCACCAGCTATTTATGCTTGCATTCAAAAAATAATTTAAGTTGTACGTATTGTTTAATACTTATATTTCCTTATAAAACCTATGGTTTATGCAAGCTATCAAGATCCAGGAATCGCCACAAAATTCAAGGGTAAACAAGGAAAACCAAAGCAAGCGGATAATAGTCGCCCCTCTCATTGGCGAAACCCTGAAAAAGTTACAGGTAAACAGTTTGATTCCGAAAACAGAGGGTGGTACGGTGCTTGACCTGGTTGGGGAGTAGGCACAGCGATAGTGAGGCCGGCTGGAAGTTAGTCGATGGTCATCGACGGATTCAGCCAAAGGGGCGATTGAGTAGCCTTCTTTTGATACCTTTCGCTGACAACGACACATCCCTTACGCTAATTGTGCATTAGTCAACCTAGCATACTCGCATCCAGCATTCTTTCCAGATGCCGTGCACACAAGCTGACCACCCGATATGAAGTGGTTTGGCCTCTACAATGAAATAAATTTTTTAGATTTTATTTTAAAAAGCTTTCAACAGAAAGTTATAGTTGATACATTTTTCACCATCTGCGAGTTCCTCTTGGTTATACTCTGGAACATCTGTAAGTAGTGTGCTGTAGAAGAAGAAATGGGAGAACGTGAGTGCCTGGACTGAATTAGACTTTGTATCCTCGCTAAAAAAACATAGTGGTTTCGGTCATTCGTACCTAAAAGTAGGCCGGATTAACTTCAGGGATAATGAGGTTATCTAGTTAAATATCACTGTGCAACCAATTATCCGGATTTTGCTTATACGCTAGAGGAGATGTGCTAGCAGAGCTAATTTTAAAGGAACCTTTCTATATTTTCCTAGAAACTTGTATTGCTGATATCTAGCAGGTCAGTTAATCACCATTCGAAATGAGCATTTTTCGTTAAAACCATTGCAAATATTAAGAATATACTTAGCATGGATTTTAGAGAGTTTTTTAAGCTGTTGGGCTGGCAGATCAAACAGGGTTAGTGCAGGTGAGTGACATAATCAACTAAATGTTATCGAGATTTCGCTAAGTGATCGATTGGAGAGTAAGTTATTTGTAGGGGATGGAATTAAGCTAAACTCATAGGGTCCCCTACTTTAAAGGATCCTGATGTGAGTGTTGCCCGTTGATGATAAGCTGGTATGAGTTCTCCTGATATAGATCCTTGCTAATTTAGTTTTAATGCAATAGCTTTCCAGAAGACACGGCGAGCACTTAGTAATAACTTTATAATTGATAGCATGCCTAGTGATGATAGCAATGTGAAATCCAAAAAGTATAACTTTTGTTATTATTTGACATCACTCAAAGAATTAAGTTGGAGAAACCGTGCAGCAAATTTGATTCCTGAACTAAGGTGCTAATTAGTCAGTTGAACACATTTGTTTAGTCTTAAACGTTGATCCATTCAAATTGGCAAAAGTCTCACAGAAAGGAATGGAATCACTTCACCAATATTACTTGTATTTGCTTGGCATGTACATCGCTTAAAATATTAAATGCTTTTACAAATTACCTTTGTGACTTGTCTTGAAGTTCATGCATTCACAGATGGGTCTGTTGAGCCAGTAGTCCCGGCACATGCTCACCTCAGTCATTCGCTTCCGAGAAATGTTCATCTTGTTAATCTGAATTTTGCAAGAACCCCAAAATCAACTTATTATTCATTTCCTTACGGGATCGTTTCTGCCCCAGCTCATACTCTAATCAGAAAGAGACAGCCTAGGTCACTAACCAGCTCCAACTCTAAGCGGGGCGATATACTCCTGCCTCTGCAGCAAGCTCAAGCTTGTGGTCGGTGATGCAATAGAAACTATTAATCAAGCAGCTCCTAAGTTTGGAGCAGCCATTAGCGTTCGGCACCATTGAGACGAGACATCCATATGTCATTTGCCCTCTGCTTAAAGTAGGCTTTTGCAAAATGCATACCCTACACACTGCTGCTGTTTTCGATGCTGTGGATATTGGGGGGGGGGGTAAGGTGGCTCCCAGAGTGAGTGGGGCTTTTGGCCGCCAGGAGTGGCCGAGGCTCTTGTTGACAGGGAAATAATATTTCCTTTAAGTGTAAAGCTGCACGATAGTCACTTTGCTTGGTTAATGGCGGGAGAATGCTCCTGGATAAAAGCAGTCTGTGTGCTTTACGGACAGTAAAGACGAGGTGGCTATTGCCAATAGTCAGAAAGCTTTCCTTGGGAAGTCTGTGGGCAGCAAAGCGTTGGAGATAATCGAGGCTCCGTGTTTATAGATAATATATTCCTCGGCCAACCGCTAGATGGAAATCAGAGCGATTTCACCGTGCTAATGGTTACAAGCTAATGCTCATATATCTTTGCTCAAGAATCCGGTAGATTCAAATGCTGAGAACTTCGCAATTTGAGCTGCTTGAATTGAATTGTTGAACCTGAATAAAATTAAATAGAGCATGAATTTATGATACCTAAGTTCATATTAATCGTAAAATATTGGTAATATGGCAACAATATATCGTATTTGATGTCTATGACAAGCGAGTTTTGTTGCAGGTGGTGGTTCAAAAACTTGGAAGACTGCTTTGTGTAATTCCTCGGAGGTTGGGTCAAAGAGTATTACCCAGGCCTACGTCAAGTCGAATGACACTGAACATTCATACCTTAAGTGGAACAGGTAGTTCACTTCCAAGCCACATTGAAAATTCGGAGAAGAGCAAAGAATATAAAACCAACGAGATCATGAGTGAAATTCTGACAGTTCTTCATGAGATGCAACAACAGCATACCATAAATCGCTCTCTGGAAGAGACAAGGCATACATGGATGACCGTTGGCTTAGTTATTGACAGAATATTGTTGTGCATATTTTTATTGATGACGCTAATAGCAAGTGTGGTTATTATAGGTATTTTACCGGAACATTACTGTGAAGAATGTGATTTGAACAAATCTATCCACTAGCTCTAAATGTGTGCCAACATTTCTCTTCTCTGTGATGCACGTGAGTGCTTAGTCAAGCTCTTTGGAAGTATTTAATACTTGACTGCCCTATTTTTTCCCTTTTATTTATTAGGTTGATGCTTTAACTCAAATACTCTTGGTATTTTAATTCGAATTGTACTTTTAATGTAACCGCTGCACTGGAGAATCATGCTTAATAAAAGAGTATTTTAATTTTGGTCCACTGTCATATTCACTGTGGAGAAAAATTGATTGTCATAGTTTCAAAGTTATATTACGATTCATTATAGTAGTTAAGCCATTATTAAGCTAGTTTCACAAATTTAACATAGTTTCGGGTAATTACTGACGATTCTTGTTTAAAATTGATAGTAACATGTTCAATCGTATGTTATATCAAAATGTGGGTAATCTTGCTTACTTTAGCAATTTGCGAAGGTGTGGCAATGTTAAGCTTTTTGATATGGAGCTTAGCTTTAAGTACCATGACCTGTAATTAAGAATTTGATGTTCTAGATCAATGCCGTGCTGTTAGACTACCTATAGCTAGTGCCTTTTCACTAGACCCAATTAATAATTAGCTGAAGCTTTTAAGTACTAATTCCACCTGTTGTAGCCATGCATCAGTCATGCACAGTATTGCCTTAGTGTGACCTGTATTGTTATCAAGACAAGAGCACAGTGAAGCAATTCATCGATTTCTAGGTACTGTCACTTGTTTTTAGGTCCATCTATTCTCTGGCTCCAGCGTACCTGTCAAAACGTATTCCCCAATAGGTAACGAATAGTACAGCACTATGTTCTGACTCTAAGCTGGAAGGTATATCTCATACGAACATCGAATCCTTTTGCTATCGCACCTTCAGCTCAAATGATTCTAAAGTCTTATGCTCAATTCCTGATATTTTTACTACTTCCCCTTTTTTTAGGAAATTTAAAAAGGACCTAAAAACGTATCTAGGTATTACCGCATTGAGTTATTTCACGTTATACATCATTTGCATTCTTATGCGTGCTGGCACTGTGCATGATGCCACTAATCGTATTAACACTGTGCAAGTAAAATCTCATTTTGCTATGCTTGTTTTCATTGAGCATGCTACAACTAAACATGTGATTGTGCTTCGTTTGCAGCAAATATAAAGTGCCCAGAAAGACTTAAATTTATCTGCGGGGCTATAACATATTCATTATTATTAATAAAGTTATGATTACGTGAGCTTTACAGTGCAATCACTGTAGTCAGGAATTTTAATAATAGGAAAAACAATATCGTGCCTCTTCAGTGTGAAAACAAAAGCAAATCTCTATTCACATTATTTAAAACTCGCTGGAAGACAAAAAATAAAAGAGTTTGTGACAAACACACAGTCCACCCCGGGAAATAAGGCAAGAGTGCATTGCATGCATGACAAAGAACGGAAGCCAATTAGGGACGTTGGCCAGCAGAACCATAATCCAGCAACAAGGAAAAAACAGGAAGATCTGGCAAAGGCATGTACCCTGAATGTAATAAACACGTCATTTCGAGTATTCTACAGCTATGTGCCAACAATTATCACTATTGCCAATAATCACGACGTTCACTTTACGCAGGCTTTAATCATACAAAGGGTTGTTTACTTGTGCGCATCAAATAGCTAGCAGAAATTGTTAACAACTAGCTTCTTTGAAAGCATACAATTAGAAACAGATCATCCAAAAGTAGCATCCGCGCTTTTTTTACAATGTTCACAAATGTAACCTATTGCAAAATTTGAAGTAACATTTGGGCTCCGCATTTCGAAAGACGTCGGAAGAGCGCACATCACAATGGAAGGCTTCACCTTCAACCTGAGACATGCAGGCAAGCCGTAAACGTATATTCTATGGAACTAAAGGAAACTGTGTGCACTCTGGTGCCGATAAGCTGCTCGGTAGGCAGCTCTTAAAGAATAGTACTTACGTGCTAATCCACTGTTTTGAGCAGTCTTTCTAGCTTCGTACATGGCTATCAGTCGCCACTCTGTCAGCCATAAAATGGTCACTTACTCTAAGCCTGCAACAATCAAAACAATCCGAAGAGCGTGCTCTGGTCTCTCCCCCATTGTGCCTCATCTGCCTCCATTTATGGGACCTAGGGTATTTTTTCTGCCGGCGCCCGCCTTGCACTGTGGCTGGAGTCGCTTCACTGACCACTCGTGTCTCTTTGAAGCTTCCGTCGCATTGACCATCGAGGTCACACTCAGTCCTCCACCCTGCTGCCGTAGCTGCTTCTTTCGGATTCCGGTCCAGCGGCCATTACTCCTACACAGTGCTTCCAAAACATTCAGGTAAAAGACTTTTTGAAAAGAAAATGCTTAGTTGTGAATAGCTAGAGAATTATATATACAGATCACTCGCAATTTGGTGTCCATTCTACCGCACGTCGCCAAACTAAAAGAGCAATTACGGTGCTTTTGAAATCACTGTATGAAAAATAAGGTTATCATTCGTAGGAACGGAGTTTTAATTTATCGCGAAATTATTTTGGAGGCATACTAATTTGTAAAATGCGTCGACGCCAGACTTCGTAAGGATATTGGCTTTTTGTCGCACACACACACACACACACACACACACACACACACACACACACACACACACACACACACACACACACGCACACAATCGCTCTCTCTGTCTTCCCTTTTCTCCCGGATGATGTTCTGATTTAACTAAATTGGGATGCTGGTTGAAGTATTCTCAAGCCCTATGCCAAAATGGAGCTGCCATTTGGTTTAATTAACGATATATTCTAAAACGGAAGCCAAATTTTGATAGCAAACAAGTTGGCAGAGGCGTACTGAAACTTTTCGGTGTCCGGGGGAAAAGCTACAAATGGCACCCCCTGCTCTTGTCAAAAGTCCCTGCGTAACAGCTCCAACTCAAAACAAATGCAAACACCCACGTCAGCAGGCATAAGAAGTTGAGAACGCTTTATGAACTGTAGTGCAAATATTAACCGTAGTACCTTCGCAAGTTTGCTACCACAGCTTCAAATTGTGTGAATCATTTAGACCATGAGATTGGAAAACGGCTCTAGCAGATTTTGAAAGTAAAAACGGCCTAGTGTTTAACAATGATAATAACAATGATAATGCACTTGATGAAGCGCCCCCAGAGAACTCAAGCCATTTCTAGGCGCTACAAATTTGCTGCAAAGGAAAGCGCGATTTAATGGTGAGTAATATCATGCTTGATAATTACTAATAACATGGTTAGGGGTGACATGCACTGAGTAAGCATGCAAATTCGGTTAGTGGCAGCATGCACAGTGCCAGCACGCATAAGCACATGAGGGACGAACCGCATGGACCCACTAAATACTGCCCTAAATAGTTGTGTTTTCAAGTTCTTTGTAAATGTGGTCAAGTCAGGGAGTGTTCTGACGTAAGTTGGTAGGGATTTCCAGGCCTTGGAAGAATACGAACTAAATGCCCGGTCTCCAAGGATTCGATGTTTGTAAGGGGTATTAGTATACTTTTAGATTCCGAAAAGCTGGTGGTACGATGCTTGGCCTGGTGGGGGAGTAGATCTGAGTGATAGGCTGGAGCCAAAGAATGAAGTGGCCTAAAAGTGAGCAACAAAACCTTGAAGTCGATACGTCGCTTGAATGGTAGCCAGTGCAGGTCGGCGAGTAGTTTAGTGATGTGGCAACTGCGACGCTCATGACAGACAAGTCTAGCTGCATAGTTTTGCACCAGCTGTTTCTATATCCATGAGGTGTGTGTAATCGTTTGGCTGAGATCATTTAAACAGGATTCAGCAGACCGATAGGGAGCTTGGACCTGTGCACCTAGTTATTTTTCTTCTATCGGTGCCGGAACTAAGTGCAGGTCCATGACCTTATCTTGGTGAATATTGTGCACGTGCAAATTGAATCCTTAAAATTCTACTAAATGTGGTTATCACATTAGTCCAGCTCACTTTAATGAGCTTATGACATATCAGTAAGTATATACGCATTATCTGCTTCGACAACCTCATTTGCGTCGCGGGGAGGAAGCCTTAAAGACTACAAACTCCTCCTGCCTTTGGCAAACAATGATCGACCATTGCCCCATTTAACCAGAAAACCTCGGTTGCCAAGAGTAATAATAATAATAATAATGTACTTTATAAAGCGCCCTCAGAGAAGTTAATCTCTTTCTAGGCGCTTTACATTTGCTGCAAAGGGAAATGCAATCAAATAGTAAGTAAAATCATGCTTGAAAAAAAAGCAAAATGAATAACACATGGTTAGGGGTGACATGCACAAGGTCAGCATGCAAAGTAAGAATGCCACCTCCTGGACGATGTGCTTATGTAAGCTAGGACCGATAATGCTGTCCGATTGGCGATATAATACATTTCGTGAATAGAACCAAGGCTCTGCAGTGGGCTTCACGTCTTAGCATTTCCGGTGGGGGCGGTGAAAATTGTGCTGAGCTTAGGCGTCAAGTTTTGGTCTCAAATTTTTTTTCGTTCTTTTAAAACCCATAACTCATTAGAGTTGGGAATAATCTCCCAATGTAGTTTCTCTGTCAACCAGGAAAGCTAAGAAAAATGTGCTGCAGAGAATACCCGTTGATCATCGTTATAAAAAACATCAGCATGCCTTACCTTTAAGCTGCATGAGCACTAGACTATTAATCTACTGGCGGGAAAATTATTCCATTGCACGTTAGCTATGCCACTGGTGTGAATAGGTTTGGCGGATATCAAAGTTTCTCAAGTGGGTTATGGAGATGCAGCCAAAGTCTGGACGTGCCCCCTACCTCTCGATCGCAAAGATTCATTCTTTAATGAAAAAGCTCATAGATTTATGCTCATTTTTTAACCTGCTTTCAGATTTAATTATTGAAGCTGTAGTTACATACGTGGCTGACTAGTTTTGATGATTTATTAGCATTTTTACAAAAAGCTAAAGCAATCACTATTTTTCTATGCTAAACATCGTATTCGGCAATCCGCCGTTGGAATCAGTGGTGAGAGTGCATGTTCTGCTTCTTGCAGACGGTAGATTAAACGTCATATATCAATGAGTCGACAGCTTGTTGTCTGGCTATATTGACTCTTTAGTGATTCCTAGTTGCCATGTAGCAGCTGCTCGATTGCATGGGCACCTCTTACACTTCGATTCTGCTGACTATATGCTTCCAAACACTATGTGCTTCGAATAATGCTAAAGCTGGGCATAGTATACCGCATTTATTGAAATATTAGAATACTTGGTGGTACCTTAGCCATTTGAGCCCTGCCGTGCCTGAGCCGAGGTGCTTCCCACATGGATCATGGATCAGGAGCCGAGACCTCACGGCTTCCAAAACCAGGAAATGTTGTCCGAGATGCACGGCCGATGCACACCAGCAATGTTGTCCATTCTTAGCTAAAAACGCCGAGGTCAGCCATCGGTTTCATTATCTAGCCACGAACTACCAGGGGTACCGACCTCGAAGGCCTCACCATTGTCAACCGGTAGCCAGTGCAAAGGAAAGACTGTGCAATGGCCTCGTACGTATCAACCCTTTCCGGGCCTCCAACACCAGGGTATGTTTGCTGGTGTTGAACTGTGTCATTATGTCGATTATGACCCCATCAGAATCGTTGTCACTGACCAGGTCTGGCTTCCAAGCTGAATCCACGGCCAGCATGAAGTTCCTACCTGCCGAGAGGCAGGTGAGCACGGTGGCCGGAAGATTCCCGATTGTGAGACCCAGAACCAGCTTGTCGCGAGCTCTTATTACTTGCAGTATTGGTGGGCAGTTACTTAGACTGAGGCAGTCAGTCTCACCCTCAGTGAGTCAAAGATGGCAGTTGATAACCTTTCCGGAATAAGAGCACCCCCCTAGCTGTACCCACCAGCAGCCCATCCAGGCCCTCACGGTAAACGAACCACCAGGCTCTTAATAACAGGCCGAGATTCGTGGTCTGAAAGTGGTTGTTCGCCGAGAACCTGTCCGTGGCTTACCAACGGCTTATCCAGCCCTGAGCGGGCTGGGCAGCCAAATCCGGCCTTTAGGCAACTTGGAGAAATCGTGCTGTTGGATATGGTGAAGCTCGACATTAAAGACTGCTTCATCTCGTCGGGGTCAGCTGACACCACCTGTACGTCCGAGACGGCCTGCGAAATGCTGCAGGACAAACGTGTCGTATGACAGTGGCTCCGGCGGTGGCTGTTCTAGCGACGTCTAACGGATACACAGCTGGTGAATGTGCCCGGTGAATGAGACTCTACTTTTGTCACTCTTAACGGCCACATACACGAGAGTACAATCAATCACAGCAGACGACAAGAAGAATGTAACCTGTATTAGTAGTCTAAAGTGGCTTAACTATTGGCCATTTTTGAGGCATGTACATTTGTGTCAGAGCTTCGCTGATAACAAAAACAGAAGCGGCAGGCGCAAACAAAATCCCTTCCCATTATCGAAAATATATTTCATAGCCAATTAGCCTATCTTGAGAGGGGGCCACACTCACGACTGGCATGTTATATAGCCATTGGTTCCCCACTCTTCTCTGCTGCCTGCTCAGATGGTGCCTCGGAAAGTCGCATGTATTTCGGGCTCTTTCAGGATACTTATTTGAATATTAGAATATTTAACGAGCTCCAACCTGCTTGAATGTGGTGCTGGCTACGTTACAGCCACTTGCAGGAGGTCCACAACTGCCTTTCACAAGCGGCTGGTAGTAGATGCTGCCCAAGTTTAGGAGTAAGTGGGGCACTGCTCCAACTATCAGTCGGTTCCAGCAGGCCACCTTGTGAGAGCCCGATGGTCAGTTTGATATTTTCGTTGCTAGCAAATCCCGAAATAAAACAACACTCCGGCTCAATATTGCCTTGCAGTTCTGGGAGTTCAATTGAGCCGAGTAGATCTGGCTGTTGTGCTGCTCTGGGCTCTGCAGCCAAACACTCTCGCAGGTGTCTTCAGTTGCAGTGAGGCTCACCTTGCTTCTATTGGCCTCAGCGAAGCTCTCCCTGCTTTGCCTCATCCCAGTGACGCTCTCCCTGATTCGCTGGCGGGAAGCCTGCACCTGCCTAGCCACTGACTGCCACTTTGCCGTGGACAGCTAAAGTTGCAGCTCTCGGTGACGCTCTTCACGGCCGCTGAGATGCTCTCTGCCGCAGCTACGCATCTCCCACTGCCGCTCTCGCCGGCCAAGACGTAACGTCTAACGGATGCATTTAGCTGTCACCGCGACGTCCTTGCTGCCAAGCTTCCCAGACAAGATGTAGCTCTCATGGACTGCCTGCACCTGGCAGCAGGCTACTGTCGCCTTGCCTCTGACTGCTATCTCGCGGTGCTCCTCTGCACCCTGTGCCGAGACGCTTTTGAGGGTACTCTCCACCACCTAGAATCTCACACTGCTGCACTCCACGGCCAAGGAGTCACTCTGTCTGGCACCCTTGGCAGTCTAAAGGCTCTCAGCCGCAACGAGGCTCGCGCTGCTGTGCTTCGCTACCGAGACATTACTGGCTTGGGCCGCCTGAGTCTTTTCGCAGGCAACTATCACCTCGTCAGTGACTACTACAGCCTCGCCGCTGGCAGCTGTCACATTCTGCTCCTCCTTCGTCGCCGGCTGCTGCTGCTGCCATTTACGTTGTGCTGGCGGTCTTCGGCTCTTGTAGCAACAACGTCGGAAGCAGTCACATAAAGGCTTCCTACACCGGTAGTGCCGTCGGATAGCTGCGGCAGCCGAGTGAGTACTGCTCTTCTGTCTGGCCTTTGCGGGCATTTGATGGTGGGATCCACCCCAAGCTTCGTCCAGTTCTCGGCTCTGGCAAGCTGCCCCGGCTCGAGCTGAACCATCTCGGCCTCAAACTCGGCCTACTCATCCGTCAACCATGAAAAGATAAGAACTAACTCGTTTAGCAGCTTGTGGTAATCTTGCTTTATGTTGGCCGGCTGACCACCGCAACCGTGTCTTGTGTTATCGCTAAGACACACTGGCACAGCGTGTTTTAGTGCCATAGCAATATTAAGCCGTACTACAGCCTTCTCAAGCCATTGAAGTCAAAGTATAAAACGCAGTCTGCCATTAAAAATTTCATGCAGCAGTATAGGTGTCCCATCAAGACCATAGAAGGTCTGGTAATCTGTTCGGCTTGGGTAAACTATTCTCTGCTCCCAGTTGTTGTATGGCAGTGTATTTGGCGGCAGCTGTTCAAGTGGAGCCTCACGGACAGATGGGGGGGGGGGCGAACGTGGGCGGTAAACAAGACTCTTCTTGTATCACTATCAACCATTATATATATGGGAGTCCAACCGATCCTAGCAGACCACACGAAATACAATCTGTATTAGTGCCTAAAGCTGCCCAACTATTGGCCACAGGCGAGGCAGGTATATTAGTGTCTAGCTCTTCACTAATTAAAACAGAAGAAACCACAGACGCAAGCAACATAAGCTTTAGGCAAGGTCACACATCCCCCACAGCAACGCTGGGCTGACCATGTCTCCAGGGTCCAATGCATCTATGCTCTGGTATCGTGTCCACTACCCGTCATTCGAAGGTGCAACCTGTCAACGGCCGACTCGAGGCAGTGAAGTGAGACACGTCCCAAAAGTGCGTCTAATGAGCACAGCATGCTGCAGGCTGGAGAGACTCGGAGGATCGCCGATGTCGTTTGCTTTGCATAGCACATAGAACGTCTGAAAATGAATAACGCCAGCAGTTTATTGTATGTCTCATGGAGCATAGTCGACCACGACTCACTTTGCCCCTCTCTCCCACTTTATTCACCTCTCCTCGACCAGGGCTGTGCATTAGCCGACCCCGATATCAAATCCATCATCGGTTACCAGCTGGTTACCGGCCTGTGACCATGCCACATCAGAGGCAGACGGCAGCTGTGCACCGGCCACTCTCGATTAAGTTCCCAACAGCTGTTCACAACAGCTGTTTGAAAGAGGAGCAGCACAGGCTTGCATGTAATCAAACCACACCCCGCCTTGACCTTGAGGTCGCGAATTACCAGCAGCAACACAAGTAGCTTAAATGTACCAGGCTGCATCAAGCTTGCCTAGTGGCTACGAATGCAACAGTAAACATTCAGCACCGTATCGGTATAACAGCCAACAACAGCAACAGGCAACAAAGTAGGCAGGCTGACTACCTTATTGCTAGTTGGCAAAACGGTTTGGGGCCATATCATCGTCTAAGCCAACTCCCATGCCCCATGATGTACCGACCACTCTGCGGGCGCTACGTTTCTAACCACATTTGAAGCTGGTTGCTGCTCCTTTCCTCTGCCGCTTCATACTGATTATCTTCGCCTGGTATTTGAGAGGGCGATGGTGGCTGAGCAGGTGATGCCGGCTCTGCGTCCGGAACTAGCCTGACGTCTGACACACATATTAGGACTCCATTCTCATCAACTCCGAGTACGTGAGTGCCCGAGGTTACAGTCACTTTGGGCCATTCCGTCGTATGCTATGCACCTTCTGGTTTCAAGAAAAGTACTTAGATGGGCTGTGCATTTGATGAGATATTGGCGGTTGCACTTATGTGTATGTTTTAGCTGAAGCATGCCCCTAACATTGATACGTGAATCACCGTCTGTATGGCATGTTTTCGCCCTTTATCGGCTCTGTCGGCGCCAAGTGGTACCAGTACTCCATATCTACCACTCCAATACCTGTGCTAGCTGCCCTGCTACTGATAGTCGGATGCATGCTTTCGACTATGCCGTTGCCTTCCAGTCGGGAAGCTCACTGGTGGACGGTTTCAATGCCCCAGCTTTCTCAGAGACGCCGAACTTCCTCAGACCAGAACGAGGCACTGTTATCCATCAGAAGATGTGTAGGTGGGCCTCTCTCGTGAAAGATTTGCTCCAGTACTCTCGTGATAAGGTGCAAATCTTCGCTAGGAGTGTGGGACCATAGCGTAAATCTGCTGGTCCTACAGTTCATCTGCTTCTGATATTTTTCGTCGCCGTAGCTTGTGACATCGATCGCAAGACAAGATCAAGGCTCAGTGACTTGAACACTGCCTTGATGCCACAAAATCGGAGACTTATCCACTGATCTGCAAAGCGGAAAAGAACAAAAAATCCGTTCTACATCGGTTCTATGGATGTTTGCATTTTGGTGACACAGCCTCACTAAGTATAACCTCCTGTCGTCGCCGAGGGGGTGCAGATCATTGAATTGTTTGAGGTCGATATCGGGAGCGACTGAATTGACCTCAAGAGCGACTGTACCAGCACAGCAAGTCATAAACTTTAACCGCTAACTATTGTGTTAGTCGCCTCAGCTTGGCTGCTTTGTTCTCAGGCGTCCTGACTAGACCTACAGTCAACTCCAGACTACACTCCGATAAAATTTTGCTGAGTAGGCCCAGTCGTCGTCAAACTATTGCCTCTCCAATTCTTTTGGTCCTCGCGGGTTTATCCCCATTGATTAATAACTTTAGACCACCACAAACCAAAGTCAAATCAGTAACAATTTAAACTCTCCCAAGTCCCCACACAATAGCGACATTAGGGCCTTTGATGACAAATTCTAGTTCGGTTGAGTTAATTTGTGAGGTATCCTATGGCTTTCGGAGCCACGAAGCATCCTCAACACTTTACCGTCGTTTTTTCAAAACACGTTCCAGTGGCGATGCAGTTCCCATCTCACCACATTTTTTCATTGACGACATTTTGCACCTCCCACACGCCAGTGACCAGATCAAAAGACACCACCCGGCAGTTGACGTCGTGAGCAATTTCCAGAACCTAACTCGGCACTTTCTTGTTCAATTGGCGATCGCTGGTATACAGATTTAGCTTCTGTTTTGCAAGAAAGCTGACGTAGTTTGAAAAACTTACTAAGAATTTATGTTTAAATAGGCCGGGTATACTGACCTGTCGGAGCCGCGAGAGCAACCAGTGACAGTCCCTACTTTCACCAACCCGGAGATAGCCTCCAAAACGTATTGCCGATGCAAAGACCTGCAACAGCTCTGCAAGACTTACAGATCTGCCAGGCAATCATAATTTTTTGAGAAAAAGCTACCTGTACCACCAACGAAGAACAGCCTAACCACTTCCAACCTGTTGCCGCTCGGAACCAACCGACTAGTAGTATGTCGGGAGCTCTGGAAGAGCACTGATCACTCAGCCCAGGACAGTGTTGTGTTGGTTTATGATTACGTATACCATTTACCGCTAGGGGCTCTGTACGTAACAGACCAATTCGTTTTTGTATCCGCACTCGCCGTAGCTACTTTGAGCCCGGGGTTTAAGCCAGTCATTACCGTGCGGACCTGTTGCTAAAGCCGGAGGACAAAGCTGTAAAATCGCCATGCCATTAACCTAAGCAAGAGGCCGGCGAAAGTGAAGTGGCTGTAGGTGGCAAACAGTTTGTTTTCAAGGCAACAGCTGATTCTACCTCTGTGAAGCGGTTCGGTTCTGGCCTTCTCATAGGACGGCCCTCCGGCAGGCAAGTAAACTCTCGAGTCTTTGATAAAATGAATCCCGAAACCATGGTGTGCTCCAGCCCTCATTTTTTGCAGTGGCCAACTTTAGGATTCCGATCGTCAGGTCTGGAGAACAGTTCAGGCCCATGAGGCATTTGCATGCTCGAGACCAGAGCAATACTGGATTAACCCTGTTGCCACGTCCAATGGTGAGGGCTGTTGAATTAATTGCCAGCTTTCTGCCTCATTTCCCCACGGGCAGCTGACAATAGGGATAGCCTGGTCAAGTTTGTGGTTCCAGGCTGTCGATGGGTTACTGTCGAGCTAACTAAAGATTCTGATTGGCCTGCGAATATGGTCCTGTTTTGCAATAGCTGGACACCGACAAAGCCTCCGGAAGCCTGGGGATCTAGCTATAAGTGCTGGGATGAGAATCTTCGCAGGCCACACCCGCATCGGCTTAGGTCAATCAGGACCTTTTCGGCCGGCTTCAGAGCTAAACGACCGACCATGGGCGCTCGGCTGAGGTAGTCCGGCTGCAGGATCGGGAACGTCCAAATGGCATCGAGATTCTGCTAGGGGCCGAGAAGGAAGGACTTCGGGAGGTTAATTGAACTCGTGAGAGAGTCGCCATTCTGCACTCTCTCCGTCCATGACTGCTCGAGAACTTGAGTGGCTCCAGGATATTGCAGCCACCTACCGTCAGGTTTCACAGGGTTACAGATGCTGTTATGGCTGCGTTCGGATGCGCTTGACCATGCTGTGCTTTTCTGGCCTGAAAAGGCCGATATGAGCAAATGCAACATATTCTGCTGCTAACACAAGCAACTGACAGCCGTCTTTCCCTACTAGTGTTGGTGGTGATACTACGGATCACGGGCTCTATTGCCAGGTAAAAAGGAATTGTCGAGAGCGTTTCAAACTTCCCGACACAAATGGGGGCTGTGAAAGGCACCTGGCTGAGGCTTATTACAAATAGCTCCAGCCTCGATTCGGCATAGAGTTTCTCCACGAAGGTGCTGAATGCCGCATCGAGGCTTGCCACACCAAATGGAATAGCGCCTCGTGTGGAACACTCCCATAGGTGTTCGTCAGGTCGAAAAATGTAGCGTATAGTTCTAAACGAATAACCATGGCGGCAAGCTCCTCCTCGAAGATGCTGTCAATAAGGAATGACTCGTTGGGGCAGCCCTCGACCCCAAGGACGAAACCCTTCGTCTGTAGAGAGAGTAGAAAGACTGTTCATGCCTGCCCTCTCAGTCAGGAGGCTAAGCTGCCCTATAGAGCCTTTTAAAGCTTCGGGATGCAGTTGCCATGCTGGCTTAGATCACTTTTTATAAATTAAGACATGCAGTCACAATTTATAGGTATATGTGATGTCATCGCAGTGGAGGCAGCCGCTTGAGATCACCTTGATGAGTTTGCCGTTAGGGTCCACGACGTGCACATGTCGGTACTCCAGGCCTTTGGCGCCCTGTGTGGCGTCGTGAGTTCGAAGATGGCGATAGAAGACATCCTCCGTTGTGAGTGACACCTTGAGATGGGGAAGCTACTATACTTACCCTGCAGCACCGGCACCAAGGAGGCAAGGATCCGGCCAATGCACTCTACGAATAAGGGCTTAGCCGTAGATTCAGCCAGCCTCCTGGGCCCGTCATGCGGCCATGTCACCTGATTAGGCCACGGGCACTGGCTAGACGACTTCCATCAAGGCTTGAACTCCAATGGCCTTATGGAGTCTATGCAGATGTGAAGCGCTCCTGAGTCCCTGAGCCGAGGGGCCGCTGAGCTCACAGACTGCTATAGCTGTGGCGACCTCCTGGTCACTAGGGAGCGACTGGGTCGAAGCCAAACACACAGAGCTGACGAGCATAATGTCGGCCGCAAACAATTTCCTGTCTTTCTCAGCGATGCTAGCCTCGGGCCCGACGACCAGACAGTGACGAAATCCACACAAGAAGTGCTGGCTGGTTGTGCGGCGTCCTATGAGCTCCATCGGCATGATGAATTGGCTGGCGGCCGTATGGAGCCCAGCCGTATGGAGCTTGCCGCATTAGGCTGTCGACTGCTGCCAGCTGAGCAGCATGCTCAGCAGCTTCTGGGTCGTCTCTTGGCTAGGAGAAGGAAAGGAATGCTAGGAGTCGGCAAGTGTGGCGATGTAAGCGTAACGACTGTGTCTATTGGTGAGGAGTAGGTGACCATGGTTGGAGCACGCTGAGCTGAGGCAGGAGTCGGGGAGTCTTGAGGACTAGTGATGCAAGAGGCCAGCGTTATTCCGGCTCGAAGTTGACAGAGGCGAGAAGAAAGGCAACCCCTGCGTTGGAGCAGGGAGGGCACTCTTATAAACGACGTACCGTGTGCACTCCAGAGGTGCAAGGTTATAGTGGACAAGGAAGAAAAGATGTAAGGAGAGCATTAACAGTGTATCTGGAGTGATTAGTCATGAAGGCACAAGAGATGAGAGGATGGATGAAGATGGTGGTGAAGGTGTGGGTGTAGAGACCGTGTAATGGGTTGCAGTGCCGGAGTCTGGAAAGACAAGAGTTGTCGTGTGGAGTACTTTCGAACGTGGCAGCCTCAGATGGGGAGTCATTTCTAGGTCTTTTACCACAGCCTACGCCCTTCAGACAGCTGCAGCTACTCTCGTGGCAGCAGCCAGCTTCTTAGAGGCCAGTACTTGGACCATTCCGGTCATGCGGTTCTATCCAGGCTCGGTCGGTTGGGAGGAAGCTACGAGATTTATAGGCGGAAGAGTGTTAGTTGGTGGGACAAGGGGCATCGTGGGATGCCATGTAGGTGTTGTCTGGATACGTGGCAAGGGGTGAGAGGCCAAAATGTATAAATAAATAAATATACACCCATTTCTTTATTTATTTGTTAATCAGATTTATTACATATAAATATGTAAACACATATGAATATAATTCATTAAATATATATATATATTTGTATGTGTATATACATATACAAACAAAAAATACAAGGAAAGGGTGACTTAAGCCTATTTAAGGTTTTCTAGGCCTCCAATAACACAGAACTAAAATGTATGTCCAGTTTAATAGTTATTTGATAGCTTAATATCAATGTTTAAAATTTTCGTAATCTCACTAGAAACAAAGAAACATTCGCAAAAGAAATAGGAATATAAAAGATTATACATTTTATATTATTTATTTTTAGTGCAGATTTTAGCACGGCAAGGACTGCAATAATTGTTATCGGTGTAGGCTAGGCAAAAGTAACCCTCAACGTCACGCAAACGCTCAATACACGTGCGGCGATGGGATGATGCAAGTGCCTAATCCTTGGTCATAGGAAAAGGGCCCTGACTATGCACCAGCGATGCCTTAAAGCTAGTGGCCTACATATCTGGCTGGTCGCCAAACGCCAAAAGCCAAGGCTTTGGGGAACCTCCTCAGAGCGGCAGTCAGGTAGCCTCTGTGCCACCCTATCGACAGAGAGCCATCATGATTATTTATAAGTAAATACCGTGAGCAACAGAGCGGGATTCATCCCGGACAGCCAGACAGCCGACTCAAGCCGATGCTCACAGTGGACAGTGACTCGTAGAAACAAGGACCGCCGCCCAGGCTACCTACGGCATGATTTAAAGCCAGGCTGGCTTTTTATCGGGGTCACTGGTGGGAAGTAAGGCTATTGGGTAGGGCGATTTCCCCAGCCGCCGCTCTCGTCCAGTTAAGAACAGGCGACGATTTTCGGTTAGGCTCAGCGGTGCATGTGGTGGTGTGTCGGCAGCATCTGTCCATCAGCGTTACGCTGTCTGCCACTGCATGCACGAATCAAGAAACACAGCTTTGTGGCTGGTGAAATGGCTGCAATGCATGAGCCTGGATACTTTTAAAGTCGTATTGACACTATTATCGCAAAACTAAAGAGTACGGGGACGTATAGGGCGAAGGGGTTACGAGGAAATGGATCCCTGAAAATGGTTCGGCAGTAGGGCCAGCCACACGATGTCTTTGTGCCGCGAAGGGGTTACAGTGGCAGCAGTTCAAGGCCGAGCGTTAGGAAAAGGTATTACAAGATTCAGGCCTTTGGCTTGAGCCCGATGACATATTTTCCGCTCCTGGACAGAGATTAAGTTCTCTTAAAAGCGTTATAAATATGACCTATTTTATTTGTATATATTTTTCGTGCACTTTGAAGCGTTAATTAGCAGACCGTTTTGCTTATATGCAAAATATGCATGCTCACAGTGAGAGTCTGGTTAGCATAATAACGTTTACTTAGTCAGGAATTCATTTAGTCTTCATTTTCCGTTCGCAAAGAACAGACCAATACGTCCGCTAATAGCAGAGTTAGTACTTTACAGCCGCGTCCAGCATCGTTTCGGTGTTACAGCTGAACGTTGAATTAGACCTGTTCGTCGTAACGAAAAGTTAATTCAAGATTTTTACAAATACAATTGAAAAATTCAGGTGAGTCAGCGACCCAGGGAAACCTGCATAATCAAATGCCTGTAACCAACGGTCAAAATTTATGCGGCGGTTGCGGCGGTTGTTTTAGTGGAAGTCTAGCAGAGACACAGCTGGCGCCTGTGAGCGGTAAACGAGACTCTCTCTATTCCTCTCAGCAGGCACATATATGAGAGCTTGGTCATATGCATATGAGAGCAGATGACATGGAGTATAGCCTGCATTAGTGGCCCGACGCTGCACTGCTTCGATAGCTTAACTATTGGCCGCAAATGAGGCAAGTGCATTAGTGTCAGCTGCTTCGCTAAAAACAGCAAAAGTGCGGGTGCACACAACACCACTAACTAGTAAGCTGGGTTTATCAGCATTCAATTTCAGATAGTTTGCTGCCATCTATAGGCATATATCAACGATGCAAGCAGCCAGCGAGTGATTTGAAAGAATTAAATGGCCTGGAGGAATAGGAAGGATCAAAGAAAATTAGCAGCCGAGTTTCATTTGAATGTAAAAGACAGCCTAGATTTAGAGTGGCGATCGCACTGGCAAGAGTGTGATTTTAAACTGTGAATAGAGCGGTGTACTACCTCTCGTTCTTCAGTTCTTTGGATGAACTTCATCTGTTCACGTCAATTCTGTCCAGTCTCCCCTGAGGTTGGAGCTGAACTAGGGCAGTGCAGTTGCAGTTAGGTCCCGGCGAGATGAGAGGGGCTGGAAAACGATTAACTGAAAGGCGACTTTCAAAGCGGTTCCCAGAGGCGTCATAATAGGTTCGCCCTTTGGTTTAGTTTGTTCTATAGTGCCTCCTAGCCAAAAGAAAGCACTATCCGCATGCAAGGAATCGTAGGAATTCCGCGAAGCCAAATAACCTCTGCGATTTGCCATTGAGCTGCCATGTCAAATTAATTATCATAGAAACCATGCATTCACGTTCAATGAACGCAAAACCTAAAACTAAGTCCCCTCCCTACATCTCCAGGAAGTCATAAAATAAAAAGCCCTAAATTAGAAAAACCTATAGCATACATCTTCCGAAACACCTACCAGTAGCAAGTTTTAGGAGATTCTCTTGTGGGGCGTGGGCTACCAGGCAGCCGGCTTGTAATGTTATGTAATTTAACGTATCTCCTTCTGTAACTCCAAAAATTCATAAAGACTATGTGGGTGGTACCCAGGGGAGTTTTATATAGTGCGCTCACAGCCTAGGCGGCTTTAGGTAAGAATTTTGTAGCCAACAGACTTCGTCCCACGCAGCAAAGATAAAGTGGGAAGCATAGCAGAGTCAGGAGAGCCGTTGAGATAGTGAGTAGCACGGAAGCAGCAGCTCAGGATCACTGAAAAGGATGAGCCATAGTCGGCAGCAGGAGAGTAGTTGTCATTGCGTAAGAATTGTGGGAGCGTGAACTTCCAGAGGTGTATCTGGAAGATATCAATGGCGATATTGCTACTGATAAATAAAAACCCTGGCCGTAGTAGTAGTTCTACGTATAGAAATCGGGAAGCTCATTATACAGCTTCAGAAGCCAGACGTTACCATTATACAGCCGGTAGAAATGGGCGTTGATCGCCAGACAGTGTTTGTACTCCATATACATTGTATTTCGTATAGCCCGTACCTGCTTTATGAATTGCAAAGTGGTCATTCTTTCTAGTCGGTTCTTGCGAACGCAGAACATTTGACTGTTCCAACTTTTGTCAATAATTCTTCTGTGCGAGCTGTTAAGGTATAAGGCTGGTGCCTTGTGCTGAACCTACGGGTTTCCTGAAACGCAAGCGTACTGCTGATGACGTATCTAGAGTTGTCTATATGTTGCGAAAGCTGTTTACCTACCTGAAAAGGAGAATTAATTCCAGGTTAGTTTGAAATGCAATGACGATGACGTTTATCTATCTTTTATATTATTTATGTATCTCGTGGCTACCTATCGTGTTATTCTTAATTATTTGAACCTGATTTTTTTGGGTCTTCTATCGTAGCCAACACTCAAAGAATTTGAGACGAAAAATTGGGTTATGGCACTGTTCACTGTGGGAAAATTAAATATCACTAGCTGCTGCTCCGTATTTGAAGCTCTACTTTTCACTGCTACTAATGTTCATGTTGTTGCTAATTTAAAAAAGATTCTCCCATAATGTATAATGATTATATCATTCAATTTGGATCCTCATTTTTGGGATGAAATTAGCTCCCAAGGCCAGCGCTTCTAATAGAATTGTGCTGCTACGACCATGCTGCAGTTCCTGAACCAATGAACTTTCGGATCAAATTATTTAGACCTCCGTATTAAGTTCATAGGAAATCAACTTTTTAGTGTGTTTTAATATCTATGTCTGAGAGTTTAGGTCAAAGAGGCGAGTGAGAATGAATATACGGTTTCTATCATACTCCCCAGACTGTGCATAATATACAATGACACGCTGTGCTATTGCCGAAAACGACGAGTGTATGTCACATCTGCTTCTACATCAGTGCATGGGAAGTAAACTTCTCAGACGTTATCTTTCCTTTACTCGTTCCCGTTTCAGGTCCGTAAGGTATATTAAAAGATAGTACTGTGACTAAGGTGCTCCAGCCTATAGCCAAATGCAGTGCTGACAGCAACGAAGAGTAGTATGTTTGAGGACGATATGAAGCCCGGCTTGTTCATGGCAGCACACGGCCAAGGAGATATGGTGAGGACAATAAGGCTGCTTCGACAACTTCCAAGACGGCGAATGCAAAATCCTCAACAGTAACTTGTTTCAGAGTGTAGTGAACTGGGGAAGCCATATTTCGACATCTAAAATCATTGGTAGCTCTCTTGCTATTTTCCAAATTTGAATGGCCTGCGTTGACTGCGCTGGCAACGAAACTGTTGTTTGCTACTGTTCATTTATTAAATAAATCGCTGATTTTCAAAATTCAAAGTGCCAGATTACAAAAGGCTAGGAAGTGTTTGTGCAATAATATATTGCAAAGCCTGCATACCAGCAGAAGCAATGTAAGTGTCTAAAATCTTATCTCCACAAGCAAATAAAATTTCGAAAGCGAAGTAGCTTGAATTCGAACCAAGGATTCCTGTAAGGCTCAAAAAAAAGTAGAGTAAGGCAGCATCTACGCCGGTGAGGGCAGACCCTGAGGTCTACTTAGTTGTGTACCTACAGCTATTGATTATATGCACACAATGGCAGCCCTGTACATGGTATGTCACACATGCACGGTATTTCCTGAATGTGCATACGGACAGTGTTACTATTATCTAAGCAGGCCCATGTATTGACGATGTTCATCAGTTTAACGTTGGTGAAGGACTGATTCTGTTAAATGAAAAGACGGTTTAGAATGACACGCCTAGAACCTTTCCTCAAACGCTCCAAATGTCTTGTTCTAAGATACCCCAAGCATGACCCTGTTGACTCATCATATGCAGCCTCGGTGAATACGTGACATTAAATAAGATGTGTTTTCTAGTTTTAGTCATCGTGGCTGCTTGCTTAGGCAGCAGGAAATCTGATCAGATAATAAAGATCTAGACGTTCTAGAAGAAGTCCACGTAAATGAGTGATCGGCTGCAATGATGCTCGGATGATGCTCAGATGATGCTCAGATGATGCTCAGAACCGTGGATTGGGTAAGTGTTGGTGTGGAATTCTGGTGTGATTCTAAAAGAAAAGTTTTTTTTTAAATACATTGACATGTTGGTCAGCTGTCGCGAATTTGTTCCCTCGAACAGCTTGAGAAATCCCTATCTGTAAGTGTTCAAGCAATCTCGAATTTCAACACACATACCGGCTGAACTAAATATAGTATGTGCTGCCTGATTTGAATATGAAGAAATGTTTTTCAAAAGCGTTCCGAGTTGCCATAGAACACTTGAAAAAGTGGAACAAGTAAAATGGGGTTGATTTTACCGTACCTTTACTGTAAGAACTGCATCTCCTCAGAAGGCTCAGCCTAAGATCAAACGAGAAATCACAAATGCGCTCAGGCATGCAGCAAGTAGCACACGGTAGAATTATTGCATCCTGCAAAACACTTAGGACTCCGGAGAGCTAGTGGTTCAATAGGGATTTCGATGCATTATCGCCAGAAGGTAAAACTTCCAAAAGCGAACCAGGTGGCCTTCGCTTGAGTGATATGGCCAACCGAAAAGAGTTGTGGACCGCTCTCAGTGACGTGATGCCATGGATACAGCTGAACAATCTAGAAGGCAGCAGCTAGCAGATTGAGCGATCGGCGAGCTGACTGGATGCGTCGTCTGACGAAACTCTTTAGCTGCAGACCAAGGTTTCAGTAATTTCAACAAAAGCCACCCAGGCTTCTATTGCACCGACGAAGACTTTCTGTTAACTAGTCCCTTCCTTGAAGGCTCTCTTACAAGTTGCATTTCAGTCAAGACATCGAGGTACCAAGCTACCTTAAATACTATATAAATACCCTTTTTAATGCTTATTGTAAATAAATAATGAATTAATACTTTTAATCGTGGGTTAGATAACAGGAAGTAAGAGGCAATGTGGATATGTGGCTGACACAGCATAATTTTCCTGGAAAGGCATAGTGCAATGCAAAAGATCCTTACAAAATTATCGAAGATTTGTCTTAACGGTATGCATTCAATCAGCTCAACGAACAAAGACCATCGTCTTTTTGCCCGTAGCTATGGAGAGCATTTAAATCAACATTGGCTTCCGGTGTTGGCTATCGGCCGCCACTGAACAAATATTGACCCGAAGCTTGCGTTGCAGCCAGCTAATCGATCCAAGCATCTTTCAACAGCTGCTCAGTCTTTGCATTGATCGGGCACCTGTCAGTCAGTCAATTAGCTGCTCGTCAAGCCATCGTCTTAGAGGAACTGAAGCAAGGCAAAGCTCAAGTCTCATCTTCTTGCAGAAGGCAAGTAGAGAAACCTGCGTTTGGATTTCAGGACGGTAGGTAAAACCTTTGATTAAGCCAGGGAGAGCTCTCTGATTGTACCATGCTTACCAAGTCATCTAGGGAATTACCAGCTGTACAGCCTGCTTGGCATTTTTGTCTTTAGCTGGTGAATGATCAGGGTGCCGATAGAAGACTCGTTTTATTACCAAATTAAAGTTTTTAAATTATCGTTAATCGATTAAGTATCACTCCTCATCGCGGGAATGGTGTTTATCCTTTATTTCTCGCGGTATTTTCAAGGTTATCTGATAATCGGTGGTGAACCAAAGTTTGAAGCCATGCCTTCACTCCAAACTCTTTTCAAGAGTCATTAGCATCGTGCATGTTTATTGATTTTGTTAAGCTAGTAATGTAATTGCCAGAATAACACACTGAAAGATGACCTATTTAAATCTATAACGACAAATCGGTTTATTTTTGTGCAAACATGTTGTGAGGTACAACTCGGTGGCACCCAATCAGTTTTGTTTGACTTACTCCATAAAAGTCGCAATCGAAGCTGATTCAATGCAGCGAGATATGAGCACGTCATAGCCACAGCACAACTTACAGATGAAGGCGGGGCATACAGACTTGTAGAGACTGAGCTGTGAGACACTGAATAATGTAAGCTGTCACTCGTAGCTAGAGACATTCTTGCATTGGTTCACACGGGAGCCTCAAAATATTTTAAATGGCAGGAACGCACCGAAAACTGTATTTATCCAATAATTACTTACAAGCTAGTCACAGTAAAAAACGACAAAGAAAAAAGAAACAGAGCTAGGATGGACGCCGGTTGAGCAACTGATACAGAGCTGAGGTCGTACACTGACCCATAAGGCCCGCTACGGCTTAGCTCCTTCGTACCTAGCTGAACTGATGTATCAGTTTCAGCCTGTTCGCACCCTAAAAGGTCCTGCGTGGACAATAAATTAGCTGTTCCATTCCTCCGCTTAAAGACAGTTGGGGATAAGAGCTTTAGCTCTGCAGGTCCTAGACTGTGGAACTCGCTTCCAAAATTCTTATGAAACGATAACTACTCTCCTACTGCCGACCATGGCTCATCCTTTTCAGCGGTCCAGAGCTGCTACTCACTATGCTATGCTACTCACTACCTCAACTGCTCTCCTGACCATGCTATGCTTCCCACTTTCTCTTTGTTGCGTGAGACGAAGTCTGTTGGCTACCGAATGCCTACCGAAAGCCGCTTAGGCTGTGAGTGGGGTATACAAAACTCTCCTGCGTAATACATACATAGTCTTTATGGCTTTGTGGAGTTAGAGATGGAGATACATTAATAATAATAATAATAATAATATTGCACTTGATAAAGCGCCCTCAGAGAACTTAATCTCTCTCTAGGCGCTTTACATTTGCTGTAAAGTGAAATGCAATTGAATGTTAAGTAAAATCATGCTTGAAAAACAAACGAAATGAATTATATGGTTAGGGGTGACATGCACAGGGTCAGCATGCAAATGTGGTTAGTGGCAGCATGAACAGTGTCAGCACGCATAAGAACATCGAGGACGAATCACAAGGACCCACTAAATGCTGTCCTAAATAGGTATGTTTTTAAGTTTCTTTTAAATGTGGTCAGGTCAGGGGATGTTCTGATGCAGGTCGGGAGGGAGTTCCAGGCTGTGAGAGCATACAAGCTAAATGCACGGTCTCTAAAGGATTTAAGGTTTGTACGAGGTATTTCTAGACTGTTGGATTCCGAAAAGCGAGTGGTACGATGCTTTGCCTGATGGGGTAGTATGTCTGAAAGATAGGCTGGAGCCATAGAATGAAGAGACCTAAAAGTGAGCGACAAAACCTTGAATTCAATCCGTTGCTTGACTGGTAACCAGTGCAGGTCGGCGAGAAGTGGAGTAATGTGGCAACTGCGACGCTCACGACAGACAAGCCTAGCTGCAGAGTTTTGCACCAGCTGCAATCGCCTGATCGCACATGCTGGTAGGCCAGTAAGCAGTGAGTTGCAGAAGTCAAGACGAGATGTCACGAATGTATGGACCAACTTGGACGTGGTATCCTTATCTAAACAAGCCCTAATTTTAGCAATGTTATGAAGCTGAAAATAGGATGATTTGACTGTGGAGCTGATGTGGTCGTCTAACGAGAGGTCGCTTTGGAATATGACACCTAGATTTCGAGCTGATGCAACTGGAGATATGCTGGCAGAGCCAATTTTGAAAGTCTGCCTTTCCAATTTCTGAATAACACTAGGTTTGCCCATAACTAGTAAGTTAGTTTTATCATCGTTTAGTTTTAGAAAATTTGCTGCCATCCATGATCGGATGTCATCAATTACATTAAAATGAATTTTTCCTGATACGATCACGTACACATTAGGAGCAGCTTTGCCTCAGGCCACATACCTTCATTCTATGGCTCCAGCCTATCTGTCAGATATACCACCCCATCAGGCCAACCATCGTACCACCCGCTTTTCGGAATCTAACAGTCTAGAAATACCTCATACATACCTTAAATCCTTTGGAGACCGTGCATTTAGTTTATATGCTCCCAAAGCCTGGAACTCCCTCCCGACCTGCGTCAGAACATCCCCTGACCTGACCACATTTAAAAGGAACCTAAAAACACACCTATTTAGGACAGCATTTAGTGGGTCCCTGTGATTCGTCCTTAATGTGCTTATGCGTGCTGACACTGTGCATGCTGCCACTAACCACATTTTGCATGCTGACCCTGTGCATGTCACCCCTAACCATATAATTCATTTCGTTTGTTTTTCAAGCATGATTTTACTTAACATTCAATTGCATTTCACTTTACAGCAAATGTAAAGCGCCTAGAGAGAGATTAAGTTCTCTGAGGGCGCTTTATCAAGTGAATTATTAATATTATTAAATTATTATACCTGTTGAGGGTACGATGACGTCTGCTATATCTCAATCAAAAAGAGATACTTTGGCTCACTTGCTACACTACGTGCTTATGAATTTTACAACCTTAACTGTTGGAGCCTGTGTAGAGAAATCTAGCCTCTTTTCATAACTTCAAGATGACTGGAAACTTGGGTCTAGCTGTGTAACCGTGTTAGCTTTATCTGCAGGCTTCCCATGTAGGTCCCTCTCAACGTCTGCCGAAACCTACAAAGACCTTACTCAACTATATAAGCATCTTAACAGATGTTAATATTGATTCTATACTGGTACAATTCTGATTGAATAATCTAAAGGTATTATTTAATACCAACCTACGTACTAAATAGACCTGTGACCTGTCGAGTTGGTGAGAAAGAGCGACCAGCAAACTTTCGGTAACGGCAAGCATATTGTGACAAACACTGTCTGATCGTATCCTGCTCTTTTTCAGAAGAGGATACAACCGGGGGTTAATTCCTGTACAACTCTTCTCAGTGAATTTATTAAGCCATTGCTAAAGCGATTCATCGTCAATTTGCACAGCATCCAAAATGACAAGTGGCTTGAATCGTGGCGTTAATGATACTAGTATTAACGTTTGTTTTAGCGACCGCGGTGAACCTAATATTTTTCCAAGCACTGTGCTGATGTTACCAAGCACGAGCAAATTATTAATGGTAACACGCTCTATGTAAACCTTTATAAAAAAAATTGACATGTACTGTGTCAACGAGTAAAACAGGGTTATTTCTTGCCTGCACAGATTCATTGCCCAGAAGGACTGATAAGATGACCAAGGTCTGATTGAGGTCGTGGGCTCGAGCCCCGAGGCATATGTGAAGCGCCTGAATATAGATTAAGTTGTCTTGGGGTGCTATACAAGTTAATTATATATATATATATATATTTGTAATCACCCTATACATTTTGTAATAAACGGCACTTTTAAAGTTTCTTTTTTACTGTCGTCAAGTCAGGGGATATCGTGACGTAAGTCAGTAGTGAGTTCCAAGCTTTGCTAACGTGTGAACTAAGGTAAGATCTTAATAAATTAGGTTGTTAGAATATATTGCTAACTGATTTGAATTGAATTAGATGGCTGCACCATGCACAGGCTGCATGGGGAGACAATAAGAGAGATAGGCTGGAGTCAGAGAATGAAGGGACTTCAGAGTGAGTGACGGAACCTTAGTAATATTATAACGATAGAAATACGTTTGTTTAGTGCCCTCAGAGAACTCAATATCTTTCTAGGCACTTTAATACGTTGAAATATAAGCTAGGTCAAATAGTATTGATATCAATGGCAGCTTAAACAGCACACAATTCCGGTCCTCCAGAAAAGGTGTGATGCAAAAACAGCGACGGTCACGGCAGGAAGAGTTGCTGCAGGATTTTTTAAAGACTTGTGCCCCTGACTGCACATGCCCCAATACTACTGAGAACTTGGTTATATATGCAGATAAGTTTTTCACTAATGCACTGACCAATGTCAATGCAGTATTTCTATCTCATTAAGCTGGAATTTTAGAAACTGCAGGTCGGCGAGATCATGGAGACTTGACTGCTGACACGATGTGGTCGTCTAGAGAAAATTCACTTCGAAGAAATTCCCCAGTACTAACCATGCTGGTTTCTATCCTAAGGTTCCTATTGCGGAGGAAATTACTAAATTCCCAGATCTTATGGAAACCTCCTTTCCTACCTTGTAATCTTTAATAGCAGTTCTATGAAACTCTTATAGATCCCCGCGGTAAGTAAGTGTACTAAATAATGTCAAATGTACTAAAGTAATTAAGAATACTTATTCTCAAGGAAAGAAAGCAAAACAATTAACTGATTGTATCTTCCGTTGCTATGGCCAGATTAAATAACACCAACAATATTTATGCAGATGCAGCAAATTCTGTTTGCACCGATGGATGTAAATTTCACATATTATTTTCAAGCTTTGGGAGACTATAAAGCTATTAAAAGGATCTCCTCAATCTGAAATGTGTGAGGCAGTGCTTCGTGCCTTGAAAAAGGAGATGGTGATGTGATGTATCGCCTGATTTAAAATCAGTTCGGATAAGTTCAATATGGAAAATAAATGAAGCAATCTTAAGGTAAGTTACAAAATTACACATACCGTGGTTAATAGTAGGCTAGAGGAGGTGGGTGAGAAATTCGCAGTGATGTAATCTACCTGTAAAAAAGAAAATATTCGTTTAATAGTTTTTGGACATCTGGGGTTTATTAAAAACACCGGGAGGCCATGATTGCGTAAAAGAAGACTTAAGGACTTTTGGCGTAAAGTGCTATAATTCATGGGCTTTATTGGCTGTGCTATTCATTTTTGCAAGCTGGGAGCAGTGAAGCGCAGCTTATAACAGCGTGCGTGGGAGTTTTGAATGGAGCTGGCGGAGTCGTCTTGTGAGTGAACGCAGAAATAAGAAAGGTTTCAAGACTATACGGTCTTAGCTAATTGTGTAACTCATTCAGTAATCAAAGCAGATTTTCCAAAACTGCGTGTAATCTTAACAAAATCGACACCTGATATTGCACTCCTACGTCACTATATGGATGTTCTATTTAATGATATTAATAATAAGAACATGGAAATGTTTCACCAGTGTTCCTAATATGCTTAAGCATATTACCGAAACTGTAAATGAAACATGAAAATATGGTTAGTTTTTTCATGCACCCTAAACAACTTTTAACACGATTAGTAGTAGCATGCAGAGTGTAGACTCTTTATGGGCACAAGAGACAAGTACTAATACCAAGCAAAATTGTGATAACCAAGGGTTGTTGTGGCTTTTTTATTGTTTTCTAGTCATGAACTATCGTGGTATCATCCGGCTTTGGTTTTCCGCCTTTAGAAGCAATATTGTATGAATAAATACTTATGATATGAATATCACCTGAGAGAGCTTACATTATCCAGAAGCTTTACAGGCGCCCGCAGTGATCTAGCCCTGGTCCTTAACCAAGGGGAACAAATTAATCTCAGAACGATATCACGGTTGTCTCTAAATGATTAAAGGTAGGTTCAAGATACTGCTAAGTGATTTAAGTCGGAAAAGTGGATGGTGCAATGCCTAGGCTAGTTGGGTTATGCTCAAGCAGGTGCTGCAGTAGGTCTGTTAGGTCGTCTGCAACGATATATTGAAGGAACTCAAAGTTAGTAAACAACCATCAGGTCAATAATGTACTTGATTGGGAGGTTGTGCTTGGTCGGCGATAGGTAGTAAAATTGTATAGTTGTCATGCTCTCAAAAGCCTGAACTTTAGCAATGCTTCCGCTCTGATCATGGTGAAACTGTGCACCTACTTTTAGCACACATGCTTTAGGAGACGTGCCGTCAGAGCCGATCTGGAGAGCTAAGCTGTCTAGTTTATGTGCCATTTTCGGTTTACCTATAGGTAGCAATTTTTTTTATGATCATTTATCTTGAAAACGTTTTCTTGTATCTAAGCCTCAATCTCAGCCATACATGCAGGGCGGGATTTTAGGAGAGTTTGAAGCACTCGAGGGATTAAAGGTATCATAGCAGAGGAGAAGCTGTATTTCATTTGCATATAATTAAGAACTTTGATTGTGCTATTCGAAAAGGATTAAAATGATTGGCATATATAACCGAAGAAAACGGGTCTATTGCAGAGTTCCATACGGTGCACTCTTGCTATGATTGTAACTAATTTAAATGAATCTGCTGGAATCTACAACTAAGATAGGACCCAATCCATTGCAATGCAGTGTCACCAATGCCCAGGCGAAATTACTTGCTAAAAAGGGTGTTTCACAAATATAATTGAATACTTTGTAAATGTGCTATCAGATCTAGCAAAGAGAATGTACCTACTTACCCCAATGCAGTGATAAGCAAATGAAAAGAGAGTTCTAAAACCTGCCTGAACTTGCTTAATAGTTTTCAAGCTTCACTGTGAGAGGTTAGTTGGTCTGATAGTATGCCTATATATGCGTTCCAGCGTCTTAGAAATTAATAGCAGCATGAAGATTGAACTGAGATTGCTCACATAGTTTTAGTGTAGTGGTACTTTATTGACTAATGGCCAACATCAGACCCTTTAATGGATTCTATTAAAAGACTTGAGAACACTGGCATACTTTTTAGTTAGTGGCTTTTGGCAGCACCGTAATCAATGTTCTTAAAAATAGCTTATAGCAAACATAGTCTTGAGATTTAGTAAAACCCTAGCTTTTAGAATCGTTTAGAATGATTCTTTCCAGGAACTTGATAAAAACTTATGCAAAGACTTAAAATCCTAAGGTACAAACATTTTCTTCCTCAAATTAAAAAATCTCTGACAGTGTGTCTTTTGTGTCTCTTTCTATTTACTATATTTTCTTTGTAATTATTATATGAAGTGTGTTAATTAATTTAATTATGGTATTGATATTTTTTATTAATTAATGATTGTATTAATTGCATTAATCTTTTTTAATATTGAGTGAGGCTGTTCTACTGGCCTAAACGTTGCTGTAGCTGCTAAGCAAATTTCATGGATAGTATTTTTGATCATGCATAGCTTGACGTCATTCATATGATGCACGGATGACTAAACTCTCCACACGTATAAAGTAGCATATCTAATTAACGGTAAAGACTCGGCTTACAACTTACTATATTCCTCCGGGGCTTATTAGGTAGCAATACGTATTAAAAAGACTGCAGTAAGTGTTTCCAAAAACTGGCTAAATATTAATTGAAAACAAATATATAATGTAAGTGGAACCATCCAAATCAAGTTGGTTTGGTGAAAAATAGTTGAAACTGTGAGTCCTCCAAGCATTTTATTACCAGGCTGAGAGCAGTGATTCTCTTTATCGAACACGAATACATAATAACTCTTAGAGGCTTATGACTTGGTAAATATCATTCTTTAATTACTTTCTTTATTGGCCGAGATACTAAAACGTTAGCTTAGTTAGAGCCAACGATAAATGCTAATATTATAGATAACCACTGATTAAAGATAAATGCATCATAACATTTTTTAGCTACGCCAAATTTACATGCAACTACGATACAACTTGGCTCAATTATTTTGTTACGTCTTGGATTTTCTCAGAACGCTACATTATATGTTTCTGTATGGATCAATATCTCATACCCCAATGCTCTATTATTTAGAGCGGAAACTGTTTTAGTTGCCTAGTGCATCTGCTGGACAAAATAACAGTTTATTGTTTTTAACCGTCTGTAGCGTATCGCGTTAACAAATGGTATCAATGGAATTCAACCTGGACTCCCGATTACAGTTTCTGGAGATGCATTTAAGAAAAACATCACTTGGTTCAAATTGACTCGCCCAAAAACATTCTCGCATGGGTACAATCTTGTTTGCCTCCTCGTGCTTTTAAGTAAAAACCAAAACAAAATAGCGGCAGGGTGTGCTGAAACAGTTGGCCATTGTTTATTCATTCGAAATGCGTAACTGCGTTTTTGATCTACCTTTACTGAAACCAAGCACGCTTTTTAAAGCGAGGAATGAGATCATAGGTGGAATATATACGTCGGACCTCATTTATCTGAATAAGTTCGTTCTACTTACTACTAGCTTTCCTCCCACATGTGTTGCTTCCATTAATTTTGAATAAGAGCGTGGTTACTGGAAAATAAATTATAGCCGCACGATCGGTGTCTGCCATTTACAGTAAGTTTATTCAGCATTTTGATTAACAATTCGAAAATGCAAGGACATTTCTGTTTTTCCTCGCAGTTGAAGTTGTCGCAAATGTAATGCATCCATATCTTAGGTTAAAATTGGTCAATTCATTTAGTTCATGGGGAGAGTAGCATTTTCACCAAATCGCCCAGTGTTAACTTGGGGTGGGAGACGATCCTGAAAAAATTGCTTCCCTATCGTGTTATGACGATGATTGCTTAAAAAAGGCAAGCTGTACAGACAATAATTTTTACAGCTAGTTTGGAAATTAGTGATATCGCGGCCACCTTTCTCAAAGTCTTTGCCAGCAGTATCCCTTCGCGTTTAATGATTTGGTACAAATAAATTAGATTAAAGACATCCCTGTAGCCATTGGTTGCTAGTCTCCCTGGTCGCTAACGTGATTCTGCTCGTAGAAATATTTTTAATACGTCACATACGTCTTCGGCAATAATTTATATTGCTTTGGCCAAACTACGTGTCAGGATTACAATTAGGCCTTCTGTCCTATTACTGACCGCTCATAGACTTTCTGTCAGAAGTAATTGGAACCAACAAACTGGAACTCCACCGGATACTACTTCTTTAGTTTCTGTTTTTTCAGAACCTCAAAGAAGGGCTAAAGTAAGAAAATATACGACTTTTGAATCATTATACCTGATTTTAATAACCTGCATGTAACAGGTCTCTCTTGCTCTCCTCCACTTCGTTTCAACGCTGAAGTTGTGCCAGAAATAACTGATGATTTGAAGTGCTTGCGTTTTTGAAAATTGAAAGTTTACTTTATATTGGTTCTTAGATCAACACTGTGTCCTCATTGCTATTATTCATGTTACTGAAATATGTTTCCACTTTTCAGTACTGCCATGGCTCGAAGTGCCGATATATTCATGCTCTACGGAATTATGTCTTCACTCCTTGCATGTCCGAAGGTAGCTGCGACGAACGGTATGCGCTCACTAGGCTAAAATAAACTGTTACTTCCGTGCGTATTGCAACTCCGTTGCATTAACTTGAAAGTTTGCATTCTCTGTAGTGGTCACGCATACAAATCAATAGGTGGGTCCGATCAACATTGGCTGTTAGGCTGCTAAGTACCGTTTGAACACTAATAGAGGCAAGAGTAATTAGAATAACTTCATGCAGAGTGGGATTTAAACTTCTCATGAATGCAATGTTAGCTTATACTTGTGCGGATTTGCTTAAGGCGGCAAATAGCAAAAGGCAGTGATTACACGGGTTTGCTGCCATTTCCATTCACTAACATTGAATTGTTGGCGCAGGCTTTTCTGCTATAACATTACTGTTATGATAGGTTGAGTAAGTCATAAACGTGTGTGTTACATAAACGTGTCTATTACTCGAGTTTTGTGTGTGATGCATTGCACTGCTGCATTTCCTAGCTCCTGTCCTTACCTCTCTCCACCCCACAGTGTCGCAGTGAACTAACACTCTTTCTACCTCTCCTGTGTCACATTTCCTATAATATCGATTGACTGTACTTGAATTTGGAAATGTAATACTGTTTGCGCCTATACGACATTCCAGCCATCTATTGTGCACATTTTAACTTTGTAGATTGAATTATTTAAAATGAGCCTGCGGTTTGTTTTCCGGTACGCTTTAAAATTATTAACCACGTGTGTCGAGCAAATGTCGCTGGTAGGCTAATAGCTACCTGACTGACGTCAAATTTGAGTTACTGAGCTCTTCAGTAAGATTTTCAATCACACAAGTGTTTTCCTGGAACCAGATGTACAGAACGTCTACCTAGTCCTTACGATGAAAAATATTAGGATTTTAGCTATCGACTCACAATGAGGCATCTGTGTCACAACAGCTTGGTAGGTGAAAAATCGGAAAGCCTATAACTACGCGTGTGCAGTAATTTGAAAACAATAATCCGCTAAAATAATCGTATACTGCTATCTTTAGGCACGAATAGAAGGTTTTCTTCGTTTCGAGTCAGTTTTAAATTATTTTGACAGGAGTTTGCATTTTTCTAGGGACAGAAGACATGCTCATTGCTTCTCTCTTAAAAGCATACAACAAGCACGCCAGGCCAACGAAAGAAGCAGTCAATGTCACCATAAGTTTTAATCTTCAAAGCATTGATCAACTGGTAGGGTTGTTTTGGCTCTTTTTTAACTCCGATGAAAAGTCACGGATAGTTTATTCATGAATGCTGACTTTACTTTGTTTGGTATAGGATGAAAGAGAACAAGAGCTCCACGTTTCGGCCTATATTAACGCGGTAAGTGATACTTCGCGAAGTAGAGTGCTAATTTGTACAGTGCTAAAATATCAGGAAAAAAGTTTTGAGTGAACAAAATTGACACGTTGCCTTTTTTGAATTCGCATAATTCTATTACATACATGTTGCAATGTGTATAATTATTAGAGGACACGCACAGTTATTTAAACTAATTATGTATAAATATCAATAGCCATTAGTCAATCGCTCTGCATAGTGGCAAAGGGAATTCAGTCACCTAATCATAGCCGTTTACCAACAATTTCAAATGAACAACAATGAGGGTTGTTGGCAAGTGTATGCATACTTCGTTTATATTTGCTTTCATGACATTGATCCTGAGGTCGTAGGTTTGAATCTGTTCGTGGGTGATCCTTCATCTCTGGTGCAAGCTGTGGGGACAGCTGTAAAGGCTTTTCTGTTGCCACGCACTAGAGGCTGTTAAGTAAGCTAGTATTTTATCTTTCGTCAATAGTGTACGATAACCATACAAGTATAATCTAGCATTGAGATTTGTGTAACGGTTTTTTGCTCAGATTTGTTGGCGTTGTAAGGATGTTTTGTAGACATCGACAGCAAGTTTTATTTTCTAAAAACAAAACTGTAATGTGATGTATCTCCGTCTGTAACTCCACAAAGTCATAAAGACCATGTGGGCGTTACGCAGGCGAGTTTTGTATAACGCACTCACAGCCTAAGCGGCTTTCGGTACGCATTCGGTAGCCAACAGACTTCGTCTCACGCAACAAAGAGAAAGTGGGAAGCATAGCAGATTTAGGAGAGCAGTTGAGGTAGTGAGTAGCATAGAAGTAGCAGTTCAGGACCGCTGAAAAAGATGTGCCATAGTCGGCAGTTGGAGAGTAGATGTCGTTGCGTAAGAATTGTGGAAGCGAGTTCCACAGTCCATGGCCTGCAGAGCTAAAGCTTCTGTCGCCAATTGTCTTTAAGCGGAGGAATGGGACAGCTAATTTATTGTCCACACAGGACCTGAGGGCGCGAACAGGCTGAAACTGATGTAGCAGTTCAGCTAGGTATGAAGGAGCCAAGCCGTGGCGGGCCTTGTGGGTCAGCGTAAGAACTTTGCTCCGTATCCTTTGCTCAACCGGCAACCATCCTAGCTCTTTCAGCAAAGGTGACACGTGCTCAAACCGCTGGGACTTGAAGACCAGCCTTGCAGCCATATTCATAGTCCGCTGTAGTGGCATAATAGCTTTCTTTGGTAGCCAGCCAAAAGGGAATTACAATAATCAAGCCGAGACAGAACTAAAGAGCTAGTTAAATTTTGTACAAGCCACTGTGGGAGACAGCTTCTAATCTTGGATAGGGATCGGATGTGATGGCTAGCTGTAGAGGCAGTCTTCTGAATGAAGCTTTTGAAATTGAGGCAGCTGTCAAACACGACACCTAGATTACGAGCACGTGGTGAAGGTCACACAATAGCATCGCCTATTAGAACAGCAAAGCCTTTTAATCCTGTTTCATGTTATACGATGCTCTGCAAAATGCCTATTTTTACTGGATAAGAAGAAATGATAAAATGGCATCTGATGATATAATTAAGTCATTTCTTGTTTATATTTAACAGTACTGGAATGATTACCGACTTCAATGGGTCCCGAGCAAATGGCAAGGGCTGAAAACAATTACTTTGCCAGCAGACGTCATTTGGAAACCCGACTTTGCATTGATTAATGCGTAAGAACGTGTTTGGAAAACTAGCAGCAAATACTTTGGCTTTATATTATTGCTCAATACTATAATACTATCGATGATTTATTATTTAGAGCTGGTGATATTTACAACAGAGCATTTTATTCTTCTTATTACTTACTTGAGGTCGACAGCAATGGTGCCATATCTTGGTTTCCCCATGGAGAAATGACTGTCAGGTAGCATGCAAGCTACGCTTAATGTCAGTTTTACATTCATTATGCAGTTCGAGTTACCTTAGAGAATTGGTTGGTGGATGCATACATGACTACACTTGATCGTCTAGCCATTATGCCAGATAAATATATTGAATTTGTATAGCGCCCAAGAGAACTTAATCTCTATTGAGGGGCTTCACACATGCCACCGAGCTCGACCCAATGACCTCAGCCAGACCGTGGCTGGGGCGAGCACCTTTAACGCTGGACCTAACCAGCTCGGCAGGTAGCAGTGAGACGTTTTTTCATCAGAGAGCTCTCTTTTAGGTGTATTTTGGATTTGACCTACTATCCATTTGACTCACAAAGGTGTTACTTTCGTTTTGAAAACTGGGTCTACCAAACGAATTTATGCCAGATACATCCTGACGGTGAATCAATCATGCTGGACGAGTTTATTGGCTCTGGAGAATGGAATATTAGTGAAACATCTGCTGTTGGGTAAGATCTTTTATGCACTGACTGCACCTTTCCAATACATATTGAAAATTCTTGTTTACAAATATCCATAGCTTCAGTACTTTCACTGGCATATTATATATGTGTGCTAGCTATAATGTAGTATCTACCTCTTGTAACGGATGTGACAAATAGCATTTTCAATTATTTGGGTATACAATTTAAAATATATTGTCTCGTGATTTTAAATAATACATTTAATTTGCATTGTCTATAAAACAATTAAAGAAAGGTGTACTTGGGCAAGTTTTATTGTTTTGCTTAACTTCATACGTAAGCTGGGATACTTTAGAACTATAAAGAAAAACATAGAAAGTAAAGAAAATTAGTTATTGCTGCTGTGCGACTTTTGAAGCCGATTTACATGCATCAATTAAGAGGTTAGCAGCATTTGTGCATACGCCTGCTCTTTTGTAGGTTTAACAATGTTTATCCTGAAGGAACGACGTACTCAGATGTTTATTTTTACTTAACCTTACAAAGAAAGACATCTTTTTACCTGATGAATTCGGTGTTTCCAGTTGCAGTCATGTCAGCACTGATGTGCCTGGTATTTGTTTTGCCAACCGAATCAGCTGAAAAGGTAGTAATCTTGGATAAAACCTGCCTGTGCAACTGATTCAGAGTATTTAGCTTGATTCGACAATAAAGAACCTAAAGACATACCAAAGTACCTCTTAAATATTTTTTTGTAGTTTCCATTTCAATAAAAAAGCTTGACCGTACCTGAAAATATGTTCAGAATTTCTGTTATTTTATTTAGCCCCTCGTACCAACTGCATTACAGTGATAAAATTGATGTATTAGCGCCTTTAATACACCACAATGCATCTAATAATAACCAAAATCCCTACATGTGAAGTAACTAGATTAGGTTCAGATGTCCGAAATTTACCTACGATTACTGCGTTAGAGCACTTACTGTCCATTGGCCTGACTTGCTTGGGTTGTGATGGCCCTGGTGGTAATGCACTCGCTCCTCACAACTGATATCGTAGGTTCAAACCCTTCAGAGGACAATGCTACATGTCAACTGCGAGTGGTGGTTAAAGCCGTTTTTTCTCTCCGAAGTCTGTCCAAATAAGGTTTCTTAATAAGCTAATATATTTATGCATGTTGTGAGCACACATACATACATATATACACATATATATGTATATATATATATAGAGAGAGAGAGAGACAGAGACAGAGAGAGAGACAGAGAGAGAGAGAGAGGGGGAGATAGAGACAGAGAGAGAGAGAGAGAGAGAGAGAGAGAGAGAGAGAGAGAGAGAGAGAGAGAGAGAGAGAGAGAGAGAGAGAGAGAGAGAGACAGAGAGGAAGAGAGAGACAGAGAGAAAGATACAACCAGATGTCCGAGGAGCTCTATAAAAACTAGCCTCGCTAATTCATTTTGGGTCCAAACTAATGGTAGGTTTTATTTGCAAATATTCATTAAAGTTGCTCTACCAGGTTTTTCGCATGTCGCTACTTATCGATACATAAATTAATTATGCTATGCCAAAATATGATTGGGGCATTTGCCATTTAAAAACAATCGAGACAATCCAGCTCCCTCATTGGACATTGACACAACTGATTAATAACCAAAGATTTCACAGCAAATTATAATTTCTGTATCTTTATGCTAAAATTACTATTTTAATCACCGTATTGCATAAATGCACTTTAAAAAAGTTAATGGCTTTCTTTAAATCCAAATTCATACAATACTTATGGTATTGTGGCAGAAGTGCTATGATATCAGTTTTCCTGAGTTAAGGTGTTACTTTCGTTTTGAAAACTGGGTCTACCAAACGAATTTATGCCAGATACATCCTGACGGTGAATCAATCATTCTGGACGTCTTTATTGGCTCTGGAGAATGGAATATTAGTGAAACATCTGCTGTTGGGTAAGATCTTAAAGAGAAAACGCCGAAAAGTAATAACGGATACTTTTCTCAATATCTTATTTCTGAAACTCTCATAGTTAAATCCTCCGAACCGAAATCTGTTGGATAAATAACAAGTTGTGCTCCAACAGCATCGCATAAGTCGTTATCCAATGTGTGAGCATTATTCACTCTATACTTTTAATCCGCAAGCAAACGTTTCTCCTTACTCTCCAAGCATCTCATATTTGATTGCCATTGTATTATGCTAATAGGGTTGTTGTGATTATTTATCAGAGGGCTAAACAAGAAGACGACGTTCATATTTCACTGACATATAAACAATAATAAATGGAGCATTATAATTGCATGAACGATGGTCGGTTTAAGATGCTCTACTATGTTTAGATCAAATTCCTTTAGATTGCTTGGCCCCAAAACATTTTAGTCCTCAAATTGAATCAAAGAATCCTAAAGTTATTAGCAAATGAAGCTGAAAGACCTGTAGGAGAGCAACTGTATGGTATGTCAGACATATTCAGAATAAAACCCAAGACCCTTCTTTAAGCAGCAATAAAGGTGAACTTGAATTTTCAAACCACTTCTTATTGATCTGCTGCAAGCTCTTGAAACCCGAATTCCAAAATTTAGAATACAAGTTCCCGTAGCCCTATGTTTCATTATAACTACTCGACTTATACACGATTCCCTAGACTAAGGGTAGATGATCTAAAAAGTTCTTAAAGCTCAGTTATACCTTACATGTCTTATTTCTATAAATGAAAGCAATTTCCTGAATTTGGAGATATTAGTTTTAGAATATATAAGGACTTAGATAATTACAATATGGTCGATTCAATATGTGGAAAATCTATGATTTTAAGATGTTTTATTGACATTAGTTATTATTGATGAATGAAATGGGTTTGACTTTTGATGCAAATGTTGATAGTCAGGAATTAAATCAACTGAATTCTATATTGATGAAACTGTAAACTCTGTAAAATAGAACGTACTGCTGTCAATATAATTTTTTCGGCAACATTTGGCTATTTTCATTTTGACAGTACTGCTGAAAATGTGCGATGCATTTTCTCAGAAGTTATTGATCGATGCTGGCATTAAAAGTCTGATCCGTGGTCACTGTTATCAGCAACGAATTGGAAAATCTTGAGTACCAGTAATAAGGCCAGAAATGCATGTTTTGCAACATCCCCTAGGGATTACTTCTGTGTAAACATAGGTGAATATTGATTGCTACAGTAGTTTGAAAAGTCAATCGTCAGTGGTCGCTCATGGGCCATTTTGCTCGATTTCTTGTAACTTGCTGTGAGTTCGTCCAAGTTGATCGGATATACAAATAATTCACCTGCTATTACTGAATTTGAAAATTGACTAATATGTTTCTCCATATCAGTCGCACATGTCATGAAACATCACGCAAAAACAACTTGACTCGGCATTTCAAGTGGGGCTGTGTCGTTTATCGGCGGTCTAAATAAGTTTGTAAACATGCCCTTGTCTATCCGGCTGTACGGCTGGCTAGCTCCTAGCAAGTTAGTACGTCTCTCTAACCAATTTGCTCCGTCTGCAAGGTCAATTTTAGAAGACAGCCTACAATAAATTTTTGAGTTTTCAAAACAATTATAACATTATATGTGCAAGGTCCAATCTATTACGTACTCGGCTTTTATTTTTAATTTTCATTAGGTTTTTCTGGATTGAATCATATTACCCTGAAAACCTAAAGGCTTAGTGTGGGGACGTGGTAGAAAACTAGCTAGGTTGCATGCAACAGAGAAAAGTGTCCGAAAAAACCGGGTAACTTGAAACAAAGGCAACAAGTCATCCCTCGCCTCTTCGCACTTTGCATTTCCCGGATCTCTATATCGTGTTCTTTCAAATACCTGTATCTTCATTAAGACATTCATCTAGCTAATGAAAATTGTACTAAAGCATTCAATTGTTTGAGTCAATTATATTGCCATGTATTAAAATAAAAGTTACTGTATATTTATTTACTGTAGGCCTATGCGTTCGAGCACTATCGCAAATTCTTCAAAGCCAGATGCAGCCGCTCGATCGCTCCTTTTCTCTGATATTAGGTAATACGGTGGTAAGAGTGAATACAGGTTTTTTTATTTATGAACAAAGACTCTTCTTCCTCGAAAACTATTTTTTCGCCATAAAATATGGAACTGATTAAAGGTAACGAACGAGGAGAAACCGTATCGTGAAAATTTGTAGAATGAGAAAAAATGGTAATCTATAGAACAAATGTAAGAGTCTAAATACATTGAAGACGCATTTAAAATGTTTAATTTTTCTAGAAAATATGCTCATCAATAACAACTTGAAACCGTTTTTTTTAAATACAGCTACTGTTTAGTGATTTAATGATAATGCTGGATTGTATCCATAGCGTGTTTATGGGCAGAACAATGCAATAGTGTGATGGAAGCGATATGAATAGCAAAAGCAAGAATTAACTGATCCAACGTGTGTCGAACGCTGAAATGTCGAGCCTTTAGCATCGCTAAATAAGGTTGAGCAGTTAAATGTCGAAATGCAAATGAATTCCTCGAATAAATTTCCTATCCAAAGCTTTTCATATTGCAACCAACTGATAAAGGTGAAGGAAATATACAGTTACTCGGACAACAGTGCTGCAGAATTTTTCACGAGAATTGGCCGATTGCCAGATTAATCTTCAGGGAGTTTTTTTACGATGAGGCAAATAGTTGTTTTTGAAATAAATAAATAAAGGGTCTAGCAAAAGCCTTCTGGAACATAAATGTCTTAAAGTGCTGGTAGATATTTTAGTTATAAAACAAACCACGCAGACAATATCTATAGATTATATATATATATATATATATATAGATTATAATATATGTATATATTATACACACACACATATATACATATATATATGTGTGTGTGTGTGTGTGTTTGTGTATTACATTTAATGCAATTACATCTCAATTAGATTTGATATTCGTCATGAAAAATAGTAAAAAAGGCTAAAAGCTCGTGCTAAGTAGGCAATCTCATTGTTCACTAATTTGATTCAAAAGAGTTTCGTGGTTTACCCAATTACAAATACATCATGGTAATGCTCTATTAAAAAACTCTTATTACCAGCAATACCCTCAAGATTTTCCCATACCTACAAAAAATTAAGGCACGGAATACCTACAATCTAGAAGAGTTGTTGAATCATAAGCGGAAAATACACAAATTCACTAAACCACTGAAAGCCGGGAAATTTAAAGGTGTTGTTCAATTTTTGTAAGTAATATTCGGCTCTGGGAAGTAATTTTTAATAAAAATATTGTAGGTGACGCTAAGCATCACTTTGTTACTTGCCTTCGTTGTGCTCCTAGTTGACGTATCCAACGATATGCCAAGGACGTCCGACTACACTCCGCTACTGAGTAAATATGAATTTGCCAGCTTCTAGTTTATCTCTCAGCGTTATTCAAATTTGATAATTAGAGATAGGCTAATGAAATTTGCAGGTCAGTATATTACATTTGTGACTTCAACATCGGCACTATCCTTACTGGGTACTATATATGTCATACGCATATCCCACAATGGCTCAAAAGAAGTTCCTGATTGGGTTCAGAGAGTAAGTAACAACATATTCAGTGCCACCAATGTCTTTAACTGCTTGTGCGTCGTCCTGATTTCTATCATCTGCCGATTAAAGCAAAAGCAAAATTTATGTATTTGTGCATGTTATTCAAGGGAGTCTGCAAGCGATTTGAAAAGAAATTCACCTGCATTGAGACTTTGCGGTAGTTATTGTTGTATAATCTTCCAGAAATTTTTTTAGGTAGTAAGGCAAATGAATTTGAAAAGAATTAAGTAACTTACCTTCAAGAAATTTGCCCAGTGGTGAGGCAAGCGACTAAATTGGCAGGCTTAACTAATTAAGTGCTACTATTCCAATTAGCTACTAGAATAGGCATTTTAAATAACCATAGTATCAACTAATCCAATAAAATGTTTCCGGATTCAGTATATAAACCTGTAAAGTTCTGGCAACTATCAGATATTTTATGAAAACTGTTAACCTATATAATTAGCTTTTTCTACCAAATTGTGGAATGCTGAGCGACATGAAGGGAAATATTCACGTTCATTGTAAAGAGATACGAGCTTAAGACGCCAAACGTCACAGCATGAGAAGGCATACAAGGCTCAGTGAGCACACGAGCGTAAATTATTAATAAAAAATACACTTGATCAAGCGCCCTCAGACAACTCAATGTCATTCTAGGTTCCATTACTTTTGCTGCAGTGGGAAACGGGATTGAATGGTGAGTAACGTTATGCTTGATAAACAACACGATCCACGTGGAATAACGTATTCTTGGTGAGTAGAAATTAGACATGTGATATAAAACCAATCATGTGCTGCCAACAAAAAATGAGATCTAGTTAAATATCGACATACAGATTTCCACAGAAGAAATTCTGAACGGCATATTTAGCAAGATTTTGTTGGCTCCTTTATTATTGAACAACCATATGTATTCCGCCTGCTTATTCTCGATTTAGCCATTCGTTAGCTATTCACGCGACACAACTTGATATAGGCTAGTCAATTTAATTTCTGATGGATGGATGCGTTTACATTTGCAACTTAGTTGTCTTCAAATCGTGCTGGCATGTCGTCTCCTTGGCTGTTTGTAGAGGTTCGTAGGCACTGCATGCGAACGACAGACTGTACGAGAGCAGCATGAGGCTATGACCATGCCAAGTCTGTCTTTTTAGCTGTTGTTATTTTTTTCATGTCGTGACATATCGTTCTCGTGATTTGTTTGAGGCCTGTGTAAACCTGGCTGTGAGGAAGAATCAGAAAATTAACAAAATAACTTCCCTATGGGATTCTTGAAAATTGTAATCCATGTTTAACCTTAAACCAATTTGACAGCACAAGTGCTCATTAAATGCGAAAGTAATTATTTGTATTAGCACGTAATAAGCCATCAACGCCTCGATCTAATTTAAAAAAAAACAAGATCTTGTGCTAATAAGGTCATGTACCAACAGCAAAATAATTCGCTAGTATAAGGATTCAAAGGATACACACAGTTAATTAAACATGGCTAAGGCATTCTGGGTAATCTGAATCAGAATTTCTAGTGCTTTGATTAATTCAACTGTACCATATCCAAAGGTCAAAAATGATGTCACGAAATAAAGCTGAACAATAAATCTTTCAGCCAAAGAAGAAGTGCAGAGAACTGTCTGTGAGGATTGTATTCCTGTCTTATTACTCAAAAACCCACGTGCTAAACACCATTCCACAGAATATACACAAAGTAGACCATATGGAAGTTTTTTCAAACATAGATGACAGATTCGGGTAAGCATTAGGTATCTCTTTTATGCATATATGTCGCAGGTAATCGTCCTTTTACACGACACAATTTTTTTAGGTCTGGTCTCTTAGTTCTCTTTTCAGGTATATTAGCTGAGAGTATATGTAAATTCCTTAGATGCGATCTAAATGACGATATTAAAATTCAGCTACTACTACCTATACGACTTTGCTGTTCAACATACAGTTAAAAGATTAGCAATTAAATAAACCTAGTGCCTAAACTAATAGATACTATAAAAAGCCTAAAGGAGACAGATTAAAGGAAATTACAGATAAGGGTAATCTCCAATGAAAGAAAGGACTAGATATTGCATGGCGATAATATTTGCAAAGGGGGAGTATAAACAGTGAAATTATGAGGACGAAAATATTCTAGTACTCCGGACATTCATGGTTCTACAGATTATCTTTTATCATTAACACATATGCACCTGAGTCTCCTACAGAAATTAAATCTGAACGTTGGCAGTGCAGTGCCAGCGATACCAAGTTTAGATGGAAAGCGATCAAAAAGACGTGACACTAAGCATTTTTCCACATCGCCAACAAGTCAAGCATAACCAGCATATACGTCCAAAATAATTCTGCTTTGTTAGTGATCACTAGCCAGTGAAATCAATGCTGAATTAGTACATTGAAATGCTAAGAACGAAGTTTTAACTAACTTTTAGGATTTAAAGTTTAATTTAAAGAGTTTAGCTAATATGCCACAACTTGTTCCGGTGTCTGCCATAGAAATTGTAAAAATGAGATTGGGCAAACATTGCTCAATTTCACCTATTCTATAGTTGTTGTCTTATTTTGTTGCCTCACAATTTTATCTGTGGAAAGAGCACGTACCTGATATGAGGATATTCACTTTTTAATATATTTTTAGTTATGCATGACAGCCGCATATCAATCAATTGTATCATTAGGACCTTGTTAATAGTTTGTAGAGATATCTGAGCACTTTGTCAGGGAGAGGAGTATCGGGATGATGTCATTCTTGGCCTACTTGAATAGAAACATTGAGATGGCAATAGAATGGAGGGAGATGACTCCTGTCGTGTAGCTATTGAGAGAAAGGAATGCAGAGGCGAAGATACTACCTTTGATATGGATTCTGCCTGTACCGATAATTCTTAAATATAACGAGAGGAGCGATGAGCACGATTACAAATGCATCTTTAAGTTGAAGATCCCATCGGAGAGGTTAAATAGACGGCTGGTATTAGAATTCAACTTGTTATTAAGAATCCATGAATTGCTAAGAAAAAATGTTATGGTCTACAGTAGTGTTATTAGGTCGACCGATGCAATTTTAATCATTATCATTTAAAAGCTTTATCCACCTTACCCTCATTAGACCTCGGCATTTATATGGTAATCCATCAGCCGTCCAAGCGAAGGCGTTACAAACGCTGCAAGAGGTGCAAACTCGTCAAGCGTGTTAGCTAGTTTGGCGGGGTAACACTCACCTAGTTATGACAGCTTGAAATAGGGATTGAGCTGCAGAGCTGACGAGGATATTTTTTCAAGCACCAAGCATCAATAGCAAGGTTTCTGTGGTTAAACGGTTCATATAGGTTGTAGATGTTGGAGTACTCACATTGCAGAGTGAAAGATATTTGCATTTATTCAGTTAGACAAAGTATATAGCGATAGGGTGGTAATCTACAGTTTAGATTGGAATTCTTTGGAGTGTGTGACTCTTTTTGTGAGTCCGCTAATTCACATGAGCCATAACCAATACTAGTCGGTTAGTGGATTAAATGTGAAACTAATGGTCTACGTTTAAATGCCCAGACTTTGACTATATTTTCTACAATTAAAATCTAATTCATGAACCACAGCAACAGCAATAACGACTAGGAGTAAATTAAAATGAAAAGTGGGATTCATTAATCGATTTGAACGATCACACATAATAGGCAGGTTACTGACAGTCGGCCAAGCATAAGCAGCAGCTTGCATTGTGGGCATGTGGCTAAAAGCTGTAGACATTTACTGTCCTAAAGCAAGTAATTTCGTAGGGGCTACTGTAAAACAAACTGATCCGATTGAAACAGGTCTTTGCTGTATGCAACAGTACAAAACTGGTACTGATAGGCCTGTATTATGATCTCCTTAGTGGTAACCCAACACAAACATCAAATATCAAAATAAATGTGATTCAATAATAATATCGGATAAAAATGAAAAATATATGAACCAAGACTTACCAGCTGTTTGGACGTAACCATTCAAATCTAGACGTTGAATTAAAGTTGCATTGGGTAGCTATTGGAAGTACTAAGCTTCAAGATATGGTTGCTCAATATTCCAACATCAAGAAGATAAATTGACTGTCATTGAATATTTTCAAATTTGCATCTGGTTCGTTTGAAATTGCTTGACTATATATTTATGTGTGTCTCTTGTATAGCCTATAAATTTCATATCAACGATATTAAAGATATAAAGACTTCACATGAAGCACACACATCTGCACTTTGGCTCGCATCACTAAGCTTTAGCAAGCCTAAACTTTGTGAAAGTATGTTCTAGCAAACTGATCCACTATTCATATACAAAAGTCCTTGCCTGCAGAGCACACTAATTTGCTAGCCTTAGAATTAACGTTTATCGGCAGGTGCCTGGCTGACAGAAATGAAGGCCTAGTCGTTATTATATTTTTCTGGAGCCACCGAAGTCCAGTATCCTACGATAGTTAACAACCTCGAATAACCGAATGCATGTTCTACAGAAACAACAAATTACTGCTTCCTTAAAATTGAGAAATATGGTTCATTATTTCATCCAGAATAAAAATTCTCCCATTTTTATATTCATGTTTCTAAATATATTTTCTGTTACAATAATAATCTCGATAATATCTGCAAGGTTTGAGGTTGCATTTTCAAAACTACGCGATTGTATCTCCGTCAGTAACTCCACAAAGTCATATAGACCATGTGGGCGTTACGCAGGAGAGTTTTGTATAGCACACTCACAGCCTAAGCGGCTTTCGGTACGCATTCGGTAGCCAACAGACTTCATCTCACGCAACAAAGAGAAAGTGGGAAGCATAGCAGAGTTAGGAGAGCAGTTGAGGTAGTGAGTAGCATAGAAGTAGCAGTTCAGGACCGCTGAAAAAGATGTGCCATAGTCGGCAGTTGGAGAGTAGATGTCGTTGCGTAAGAATTGTGGAAGCGAGATCCACAGTCTATGACCTGCAGAGCTAAAGCTTCTGTCGCCAACTGTCTTTAAGCGGAGGAATGGGACAGCTAATTTATTGTCCACACAGGACCTGAGGGCGCGAACAGGCTGAAACTGATGTAGCAGTTCAGCTAGGTATGAAGGAGCCAAGCCGTGGTGGGCCTTGTGGGTCAGCGTAAGAACTTTGCTCCGTATCCTTTGCTCAACCGGCAACCATCCTAGCTCTTCCAGCAAAGGTGACACGTGCTCAAACCGCTGGGACTTGAAGACCAGCCTTGCAGCCATATTCATAGTCCGCTGTAGTGGCAAAATAGCTTTCTTTGGTAGCCCAGCCAAAAGGGAATTACAATAATCAAGCCGAGACAGAACTAAAGAGCTAGTTAATTTTTTTACAAGCCACTGTGGGAGACAGCTTCTAATTTTGGATAAGGATCGGATGTGATGGCTAGCTGTAGAGGCAGTCTTCTGAATGAAGCTTTTGAAATTGAGGCAGCTGTCGAACACGACACCTAGATTACGAGCAAGTGGTGAAGGTCGCACAATAGCATCGCCTATTAGAACAGCAAAGCCTTTTAATCCAGCCACACGCTTAGGGTGTCCTATGAGAAGCAGTTCGGTTTTATCGTCATTTAATTTCAGGAAGTTTTCCGACATCCAGGATTGAATATCGGCAAGGCAAGCATTCGGGTTCTCAGTTGGTGCAGCAGATTCCGACGGTTTAAATGACAAATACAACTGAGTATCGTCAGCATAGAAGTGATATCCTATTCCATGGGCCTTAATCACTTTCCCAGAGGTTGCGTATAAATGGAGAACAGCAAGGGACCAAGTACAGACCCTTGAGGGACTCCACAGGTGACCCTTCTCATGTCTGAGACCTGACCCCCACACGACACGGATTGAACACGATCAGACAAGTATGATTTAAACCACGCCAGTGCTTCGTCTGCCAGACCGATCGTTGTTCTCAATCGTTCAAGCAGAACTTCGTGATCAATGGTGTCGAAGGCAGCAGACAGATCTAGCAGAGCTATGGCAGTGACATTCCCGTCGTCGTTCCCACGTAGAATGTCATTGTTAACACGGAGGAGAGCAGTTTCAGTAGAGTGCTGCCTCTTGAAACCTGATTGAAATGTTTCTGACATTCCATTATTTTCAGTATGTTCAACTAGCTGCTTGGCAACAATTTTTTCAAGAATCTTTGACAAGAATGGAAGAAGGGAAACTGGACGATAGTTTGCTAGGACCTCTGTGTCTAATCCAGGCTTTTTAAGAATAGGTCTAACGATTGCCGATTTGAAGGACTTGGGGACGATCCCTTTTCCCAACGAAGCATTAAAAATCTTGGTTATGGCAGGGCTAAGTTGGTCTGCAAGTGAAGACCACAGAGATGAAGGTATAGGGTCTTCAGGAGACGAGCTCTTTTTGCTAGACCTTGTTAAGGCAGCCGCAGCACAGGCAGAAACATCAGAGAATCTTTTAAGAAAGGTCACAGGTTGAGGAACGGCGATTGCTTTGGTCGGAGGGGGCTTAATGGAGGCACGAATGTGCACAATTTTTTCAGTAAAGAAGGCTGAAAACTTTTCGGCTGAGCCCTTAATATCTGGGGAGTCAGACCTGACAGCATTGGCCAGTAAATGGTTTACTGTAAATGGGTGGGCAATTAAAAGGCTTTAGATGTATCAATTTTTGTTCTTTACGCAAGACTACTGCTTTGACATTCTGAAAATTATCCAGCAGTCTTTTATACGATTCAACCTCATTCAATCGGAAATGTAACAATTTTGGACCAATTGGGTGCGTTTCCACATTCATCAGTTATTCGCGAAACGTTTGATCACGACAAGTAATTTGTCTTACTTTTTGATCCTCCGAAAACTGCAGTTAACGATCAGTTCAAAAACACAACATTTAGCAATATTCTTAACCCTGACAAAGCTTTCATTACACGACAGCTATTAATATGACTAAGCCTCGTCTAGTGAAATGGAAAGATCCGACATCCACGCCAAGCCAAATTATATGTTTTTCGGTTATTAGGAATGCCCAGTAGCCAGAGATAGAATACGTATTTTCTAGTGGTAATTAATTTCCAACAAATAATAAACAAAATGCCATTGCTTCTGCGTGAATTCAAAATATATGAACGTTCGCTGCTAGCTAATCTTCAGTTTTCTGCTAGAGATACAGCATCTGCAATCATAAAATAAGCTTCACCTGACATTTGAAGAGGTACTATGCCGTTTGCTCGTGCATTTCTCGGTTTCAGCAGGTATTGACTGGGAGAAGGTTAAAATATCGGTGAGTAGGTATTTATTTACCTTAACGTAAGTCTTCCAATCTGAGACTGGTCTTATGGAAAGAATCGAGTGGAGATCAAATCGCAAATGCAGAAGCTGGTGAACTCTATTTAGCTTAACACCAACTGAGGGCGTTCGAGAAGAAAATGAAGCCCAACGTGGGAATCGCACTAGGTGTTGAATTACTGTAGACGCTTGCCTTTTGATATATATTCAACAGCCGCATTACTCCAGTAATTTCTAACCTGGAAAAATTCTTCAAAAAAGAAGTGACTCAACTAAAAAATGTATCATTCACTTTTAATTCCCTCCAGTGTCTGCGGGTACTGCTGACTTCTTTAAATCAGTCTTCACAGGTTTCACAAAGTCATGCCTACAGTTTTTATCTTGTAAAATTATCTATACCTCTGATGTAACTAGAATTCTATGGAAACCTCGCCTTCAGTACAAAAAATTTAAAGTCTGGAGGGTTCTATACTCTATATCCCATGCTAGTTAGGCCCAATTGTTAAGGTGCTCACCCGCCCAAGGGCTGGCCGAGGTCATCCGCTCAAGCAAGACCCCTCAGCATATTTGAACGCCTTCATAGAAATAGGTTATCATATGGCACTATATAAATGAGTAATATAATTGTAAAGACTAAAACTTACATTCCCCTCTCTTAAGATCTCATTAAGCTTAGATTTAGTAATATCTATGAAATAGATCTATTAGCACTTCAGTCAGCTATATTTTCCTAGTGCCTAACTCGAATACTCTTAACTCGAATAATGATCTTGATTACTTTTCGCGAGTTTATAAGAGTCGAGACCTGGATTTACCTAATAGAACTCTTTAACTAAGGCTGCTATTTGATATTTAGTGATTCTTTAGCAAGTCTAAGGCAATTATTGGATTTGTGGTTGGTATTAATGTTAACGGTTTTTAGGCGAAGAGTAACATTACAATCTAGAAATGAATTATTGGGGCGTCTACGTTTAGATAATAATCATGTTTATGTATGATGTGCCCTTTTTTGGCATCATTTTCCAGCCAAAGAATCATTATAAAGTGGAATAATAAATCATTTTCTAAGAGTTTAGCGTGATTCACGTGAGCAAGTATCATAGTTTTGGCTAAAGCTTAGGTTTATTATATCCGGGGTTCACCAATTGTAAGATCTCAAGAATTAAATAAGATTATTTATTAGTAGCTATCTTGTAATAAAGGCTCAAGGATACCAATAATTCTTGGGAGAGGCTAACATTTTGAACTTAAAAAATCGTGCTGACCATTTTATCGTAGGCAAACATTGCGTAGACTAACAACTGCTGTAGTTCACCCAGGCAGTCCTCAGATTTTGCTAGGCCCAAAATGGAGTGTGTATGCCACATAGTCTGAATGAAACACCTGAGTTATTCTCTGGCATAATGCAAGCTCAGTCCTTGTAGATTTTCTAAATTGTTAGCTACATCTGCATGTCACTCCTAATGATGTTATTTTTGTTGTTAATTGAGCATGGCATACTACTACTAAAAATCTAATCATGCTTCTCTTGCAACTAATGTGAAGCGCCTAGAAAGAGATTGAGTTCTATGGAGGCGCTTTATCAAGTGTTTTATTATTATTATTATTACTTCATGTTGCATATGCCAGAATTAAATATTTACGCGGATCACATTACTTTTTAAGCTACATATTAAAATCAATGGACCTAAAATGATGAATGAAATTGACATTACGTATCATACTAAAATTGTTCTTCTATTAGTCGGGAAAAGGTTTGAAAACCATAATTTGCAAGATATGAATCAGCAGCAATAACCACGTTGTGCCATTTCGGTGCAGGATAACTACTAGAACAGTTAAACTTACTAAAGTCCAGTTGATAACACATTTGCCTTACTTCACTCCTTGGCAATTCGTTTTTCTTACAGACTTACATTGTTTGTTATGATTGGTATTCATCCTGGATAACCGGTTCACGTATTCGCAACATGAAGTGTTGTTATCACTTAATCATAATGTATTCAAAACAATTTATGGTAAATTACTCGCAGGTAACAGCAATATATTTTTGAGAGATCAATATTATCTCTGCTGCATGAACATTTAGTTGAAGGTATGTGTTTAGTGTTTGGCCATGCAGAAATGGCTGCAGTAGTCTAAACCACAACAGATCTAAAATTAAACTCTACTGTCTAGTTTTACTTGCAAGATCAAACATTCAGTTTGTTATCTCATAATCGGAATCAGTAATGCTGTAATTAAAAACTTAAAACTTTCTCCTCACGTGGATATCTTTACAGGTGGTCATCGAGAAAATTGGAAGATGGGTTTGGATAGTTCCTCGGAAGATAGGACATAGTTTGCCATCGACCACAGCATCTTTCCAAAAGACATTCAGAGATCGGGCAACACTGGGCCCCGATGTGACATCGCAAATGGAGCAAGAAAACGGGAAGGAAAATACTAACGGAAAAGCAGAGCTGATCTTAGCAGACATCCTCGAGGTCCTTAAGGACATGAAACTAAAACAGGCTAACGATTCCTCTCTGGATCATCGTCGACACACTTGGATGACTGTTGGCTTGGTGATTGACAGACTGTTGCTCGGGATTTTTGTCTCTATGACAATTTTAGCGAGCGTAGTAATAATGACTCTTATGCCAGGAAAGAAATAGCCAGATTAATAGTAAACTCTTATCGCCATACACAGCGCCGTATGGTCAGCTTAGACAATATTTCTTAGAGTGAGAGTTATGACTTCTTATTCCGAAAGGCTTGCTGAAATATATTTCAAATGACCAAGGTAATTCCGGCATAAGAATACTGTTTCTGGTGAAATTGCGAATGTTGCTTCTCAATACTGTTACATTTACTGTGGGGCTCTGTGCAATATATGTAAGTATGATAGTTTAGACTGTGCTCTTAATCCCACGTAAAGATGTTTAGCCTTTACTTGGCAAACTGGTATCCCTGCTTAATAAAACATATTTTCCACTACTAATTGACCGACTTCTTTTCTAAGAACTAAATTTCCCTATATACGAAGATATATGTTTTCTAAATAATTGTTGCCAGCTATCAAGCATTGAATAATGATTCCTTTGTGTTGGGAACATTCTGAATACTGTTTATGTGCACCATGTTCTCGCAAACTGTATTTAACATAGAAACCTATTCCCTCATTAAGAATATTTATTTTTCAAGCCTAATAAAAGTCAGCACTACTGGTCCTCCACTAAGTACTATGCACACCATAGTCACAGATGAACTATTGTACTGCTTGTAATTAAATATGTTGATATAGTAGCACGAATCAAGGAAAGAATTTGATGGATTAGCTAATTAGTGTTTGAAAGCCCAGAGCTGCAATGGCGGTTTAATAAATATCTCAACTCAATTATTGGTTATTTAGTGTCTCTTCAAGAGGAAAGTGTTTCACCCTGCAAGAGACATACTCTGCTTCTAGGTTCAGTTATAATTAAGTTCTTGTAAAAGAGCTTCATCATGCCGTAACTTTGCCAGGGTTTGAAATATTTGAAATCTTTTGAATTTGTATTCGGACTCTTATATGATCCAGTGATGACATTTATTTCTCCAAATACCCCATGAGAGTATATATTTTTCCGCAGTAGTGTTTAGTTTCGTCCAAAAATAATTATTTGAAAGTGACAGACGTCTGAAACCAGTAAAGCAGCAAAATCACCTGGCACTCAATCACCTGTATTTAAGTTTTTAAAGTTTATACAAATGAGTATGGCATCGGATAAACGTCATCTACGGACCAAGGCAATATAAGTAGCAGTCCGATATAGCATGCATTGCTTTATTCACCAGCATTGTAAGCAGTGCATGGGCACCTTTCTAAGTTCTGTCAGCAGCTTCCAATTAAATGGGATCTCTAACGAATAATAGATCCAATAGATCCAGTTTTTAAAGTTTCACCCCTGTGAGAGTGCACGTTAGTGTAATTTAATTCTATGCTACCCATCTCTGTAGGTAAGTTAAAAAAGCCATACAGACTTATTCAGTACTATGCTGTAGTGTTTTATTTGGCTCGGAGAAAATAGCATGAAGGGAAGTATTGAAGTGAGTAGCACCTAGGGGGCTGTAAAGAGATGCTGCCACCCACAATAGCAGGTAATACACGTTGCTGAAAAATAATAGGAAACCGAGTTGCACTGTCTTTCAACTACAGTGCAGAAGGTCATTTCCCCAATGGTCTTTAAATGCAGCAGTATCATAACTAGTATGATTCCCTGAGATGGCGTGAATGCACCAGGAATCTTAAACTGGTTCAGTCGATTAGCTAGGAATGAAGGAGCCAGCCTACATCAGACTTGTAGGATCAGGATAGGAGTTTGAAAATATCCGTCGATCAAAGAGCAGCGATCGCAGCTACCTATCCAAGTAAAACATTGCTGGACCTCTGGGCTTTATTGAAGAGCCAAGTACCTACATTCAGCTGCTATAGCCAAGTGGTGGACTATTTATACATTCAAATACGGAAGAAACAGCAAAAGTGTGGTTGGTTAAGTAAATGGAGGATTCTTAGAGACACTTCTGCCTAGAGCCATAAAAGGAAAAACAAAACCATTTTTAAACCTGAGTTGTCCTCCAATGCAAAGTTGAGAAACCTCATGGCACTTGGCAGTATATTGACACGATGTGTAGATCTCGTTGTAGTGCACGGATTTATCCATACAGGAAGAGAAAAATATTTTCTCCTGTTATGACTCAGCGCGGTTTGTGATTGTTTAATAAACTAAATGCCTTTTGAAAAGTACCTACACGAAAGTCCTGCAGTATCGAGAAGACCAGCCATATTTGTGTCGCATCGCAGCACATCCTGCAGCAGACTTAAAAACGTAAAAAGAACATCCAATCATTCACCATAGACATCGTTTACACAACGTTATTCACAGTATATAAAAAATGACCATAAAAACTATCAAAAACATCCATTTTTCATTCGTATAGAGCCACAAGATAACCTAATCTCTGTAAAGGTGCTGAAAAATGCCTTTGAGCTTGAGGTCGTAACCAAGCCCACATCATAGAGTCTGACTAACTCAATAAATTTAACGTTAAGTCTTCTGGTTAACTTGGGGTGTTTTTGGTTATGATAAATACTATTTTATTTTATAGGGTAAAGATGATCAGTCGGAATTTTGATCCATGTAGTCTCTTTGGTATCCGACTGTTGCTCTCCCTCAATGTGGCATTTCCTCAGTAGGCAGGGTAAGTGACTGGAATCTAAGGCGTTGCCATAATGCGGCAATTGATGGGGGAACATCTGGATACCGAATAAAATGAATAGTCTTTAGAAAGACAATTTTCGGGTCGCTCGTGCAGAAGCATCTGCTAGATTTTCAGTAAGTTGGTACCCATTAAATTCTTTAACTGTCGAACTTCATTGAGCTCCTTAGAAAATTGATAATGCTTACTTGACTGCATAAGTTAAGAGCCAAAAATAATAATAATACTGCTACTTCTACTAATAAACTTGATGTAGCAACTCTAGTAGACCTAATGTCTTCGTAGGCACTTTACATTTGCTGAAAAGAAGCATAATTGATCGGTTAGTAATAGCACTCTATGTGGCTACAAGGAGATTATTGTTAGAGATAACGAACACACGGTAAGCTCAAATATTTATTTATAAATATGTATCTAACAATATTTGATAACTTGAGATGTATTACTTCTAATTCTGAAGGGCTTGCTAAAATATTTTTCAAATGACTGGTAATTATTTAACATTTAAAAAAATAATTAAACTTATAGTAAAATATGGTTATTTGCTGCATGCAAAGTGTCAGCACTCATGACCACACAAAGCAAGAATCAAGTAAACATGACTATGAGGGAGATTATCAGTAGGAGCTGCCACTTTAGTTCGATTCTTTGCCATCCTCTTGTTACTCGGCTTTTATATTGCGGCACTAACACTGGTTCATCAAGCATTCCACCATCAAACTTTCTCTAATAAGCTTCTAGGGATTTCCATCTACAATGGAATGATTCACTTCCTCTCATACTTCTCTAATAAAAGTACCTCTGGGTTCCCTGTATTCCTAGCTACTCTGAATGCTGTAATTTATATATGCATTTTTTTAATTTCTTTTTTAACGTGTATCAAGTCAAGAGATGTTTTGTTGATATTAGGAATTAAATTACCACGCTTTGATAGAATACGAACTAAAAGCGCGGTCTCCAAAGTACTTGAGATTCGAAATCAGTAAGGGCTAGCATTTAGATCATATGGTACAATACATAGCCTTGTGTGGGAGTGGATGTGATATGTATATTTGAGCTAAATAATGAAGGAACCTAAAAGTGTGTGGCAAAACCTTAAAGTCGATACCTTTAATTGACTGGAAGCCAGAGCGGGTCTCAGAGCAGAGCAGCTCTGGGATTTGGCCACTGAGACAATCGCGACGGACAGTCCTAGCTGCAGAGTTTTCATCTGCTGGAAGCACCAGATTGCACAGGTGGGTAGACCAGCAGGCAGTGAGTTGCAGATATCGAGACATAATGTCACAAGTTCATGGACCACTTTAGGTGTTGTATTCTTAGTTCAACAAGCCCACATTTTAGCAATGCTATAAAAGTGGAAGAAGATAAGCTTGATTCTTGAGCTAAAGTGGTCGTCTAAAGAAAGGGCACTTTGAAAGAGGACACATAGATATCGTGCAGATTCAACCAGAGGTATACGGGAGGAGCAGGTTTAGAGCATTGGCTGTTTCACTTTTCGCATAGCACTTGCTCAACTCGCAGCTATAAGTATGATGTATCTTAATTAAATTTCAGAAACAATGTTGCCATCAATTTGTGGATTTTATCAATACATGCAGCGATAGAGTTGAGACAACTTGCCGTGCTGCAGAGCTTCGATGGATGAAAGCAGATGCTCAGTTGAGATTCATCTGCATAGAATTGAAAGTGCACACTGTGCCTGGCAATCACATCGGCTAAATAGGCAGTATAAACCATATAAGAAATTGGAACAAGCTATGAACCCTGAAGTACTTCTTACTTCAAACGTTCTTTACTTGATCTGCGTCCAGTCACGATTAGATGTGACCTGAACTATTTAACGTAGTGATAGTGATGTCCCTCAAGATAAGAGGTGCTCAAGAAAGATTTAGTGATAGGATTGAATGTAGAAACTATGTTGCTGCATGGAAAGAATAAAAATGGATCCTGGGCGGATGCCGATGAACTAGGGGCAAACTCTCTGATATTGTCTATTTTATAGACAAAGACGCTAGAGAAGCGTTCAGCTAGATCGTCACCAAGATCACTTGGTACATCGACAGCTTGGGAGTATTTAACGAGACGGTTGAAAACGAAAGCATTTTTGGAATCAGCATCTGCGATTTAACACCTTTCTTATAAAAGCTATACTCAGCTTTTGCTTCAATAAATTATATTATCTACAGTAGCCCCCTAAGCATGTCGATGGACACTCAGTCAGATCTTACATATGCTTTTTCAAGCCTGCCCTAAACAGACCTTGCTAGTTTAACGTTGTTGGTAAAACATAGGCCGTCTGGGTGACAGCACTCAGTGTACCAAGTCAGCAGTGCGAATTCATCAAGCGTACCAGCTAGCCTAGTGTTGTAGCAATCTTACTTATGATGACAGGTCAAAAGGTGGATTAGCAGCACTGGCAAGGCTGATTTTCTTAATGGGATAGCAATATATATATATATATATATATATAATTAGTTTATATAGTGCCTCAAGAGAACTTAATCTCTATTCAGGCGCTTCACATACGCCTCGGGGCTCGAGCCCTCGACCTCAGTCAGACTTTGGTCCAGGCCAACACCTTAACAGCTAGACCAAACCAGCTCAGCGTAGATCTTGAGGTTTTTTCTTTTAGAGGTGATTTTAGAAGACGATCACATCACACATTGTAGACTGCATGACATATGTATGTGGTCAGAAAAGTAGCGTTAGCTAATAACAGACTATCACTTGCTGTTGTAGGCTCCAGTTTAGTCGAGTGTGTGACCGTTGCTGTGATCGCTCATGCACCTAATGTCCCAAACATCAGGCATCTTGTAAGCTGGTATCTGCACATGCAGGATGAATATCAAAGGCTCGCCAAATGCTAGAATAAACAAGTGCTTTATAAGCTTCTTTTAAATGTCGTCATTTCAGGAGACATTGTGATGTCCATTGGTTGTGAGTTCAAGATATTCGATGTCTCAAAGGAAAATAAACTGCAGCGTCTGCAAGCTCATCTAATTTATAAAGAAATGAAGAAAGTCCTACATAAAGTCGTCTGGCTGACATTAATTATTACTTCTCGCATCCAAGGAAATACCTACTCTGAGGGTGAGTTTTGAAAAATCAAAGTCGCTAAAAGAAGCTCATCACAAGTATGTCGCCAGAGATCTCAGTACCACAGGTTGTCATGAGATGACCAATAAATGCTTCTCTATGCGTCTTCATGAACACATTTATTGAACTGAATCGCCCTTGGAGGTGGTAGCTATTTGCTCCGACTTCACCTGTAGTCCTCCAGATTTATTTGATGCGCTGTAATTCCCAACAATTACATGAATCTATTTTATAACTGTAAGCCGTTAGCTGTCAAAGCCGGGCACCTTCATTTCTATTTCATCGGCAGCTTCTTGTGAAATCCATTGCCTTAACAATCTAGGCATCACTCCTATAGAGCATCATTTGAGACGCTTAAACGTACCGTACAGCGGTTACTCAGTGAGTACTTCTGTTAAATATCCACTTAAAGACCTCAGTTTCAAATATCTACCAGAACGCCTGCTAAAGCTAAAAGGCACGGTTACTTCGATTACATCATTCACATGCGAATCAACCATTGGTCTATGGCGAGCCATTGCTTCGTACTTTTGGCCCCTCTAATTCCTGGCTCGATTGTTAAACAGCAGCTGCAGTGCGGCAGACAAATTAATTAAAAGGACCAATCATTTAATTGCATATAGTGATTATTGGAAGTCCTGTTGTTCGAAAACGCAGCATATGTTGGCAAAAATAAGATAAGAGATCTGTCAATCATCTGACTAACAATTAAATTAGCTAAAAATTGTTCATGTTGACTTAGCAGGTTTGTGGCAGGCGATTTTATTAGTTAAAATTTTAAATGAATAGCGAATGCTTGCCTGCTGTTTTTTCTTTCCAACATAAAAAAGCATTCTTAGAAAGCAGTTGACCTGCTTGTTGATTTTTTAGTAACTTAAGAAGATTTGATGTAATGTAACAGCTGCTAAATGATTTCTCTAAGCCACGCTTGACAGCCTATATTTATTGTACCAGCTAGTCACTTGAAAACCTAAAAATTTAAGAAGCGATTAAAAACACTTATCACGTTCTCCTACTCTGAGCCAGCATTTGTAGAAATTCAGCTCGTATACGACCTGGCAGTGAAATTGATTTAGTGAACAGATCGAGTTTTTTCCTATGTCATTGATGAATAGAGCTTTCTTCTTGGGAGCAACAGGCGATTCAGTCGTTTAAAGTTGCTGGTGAGAACCGAGAAGGACATTCATATATGTTTCTGGATTTCATATCCATGGGTGGCTATTCTAGTCTCATTGGTTTCCATCGGCATAGCTGGGTGTCCCAGCGGAACAAGATGGTCTATGTCTTACCATAACGAAAGCTTTAAAAATTCTCTTAGTAAATTCCATAGTTATATTACAGTAATTATCCACTTAGTTTTTCCGTAGGAATACCTATCAGTCTTTGTGGAGCTTGCTAAGGAAATTTTTAGGCGAGCAGTGCTCACACAAATTGTAGAACGGCAGCCATGCATTGTTCGATCTATATTCTCGGATTTATATTTTGAAAATAACAACAAACCATACTTGCTAGCTACATGACCTTGAACATTTTAGCTGCAAAAGCTGAAAACGAGGATCAGCTGATTACTCCTTAACTCTCAAATTACAACATGCTTGCAAGACCTGATATTGGGGCGGTGGTGGTCAATATCAGCCTTTATTTACAGACCATCCACGAACTGGTAAGAGCAGTTTTCAGCGGATTTGCTTATATTGGAAAACTGAGGATACGGCGTCTTGTAATATTGGCTATTTTATTTTCAGGATGAAAGAGAGCAAATGCATTTACTTGTCCGCTTACTTCACGGCGGTGAGTGTTGAGTGCTGACCTGAGGTTTTCCATAATAAAACGCTTAAAGTGTAACAATTTCTAAATAAATTGGACAAGTTTCTACCTAATTCCTAAATTTTAAAAGTAGAATGAAATTTAATGGTTGAATTGGCAGCTGCTATTAGAGAAACAATGCACGATACCATGGGTGAGGGCTAACCTTCGGTAGGGAACTATTCCGTAACCTTGTTTATTTCAAGCCGTAATTTTTGTCACACTGACACGTGATTCAGTGGCACAGCATTCATTCGCGCCATAAAACGTAACAATATTAATTCAAAGCCAGACCTATCAAAAGCAAACCTATATTACCGCTCACATTTTCTCAAAGTAAAGTGGCATCCTGACTACGCTGGGTACTTTCCAGTAGCAGTTACCAGTGATGGCCTTGTTGTATAGACGCCAGGCGTATCATTGGGAGTAAGGTAACCAAAATAGGAAAGAAATACATGACCTAATACGTGCATACGTGCATACATTTTAAAGCATGTATAATAAGGGCTCATGTTTTAGAATGGTTTTCAACGTATTCTTAATCAATTATTCAAATCTCTTTCAATTAATTTCTCAAGAGCAGCAGTATAAATGGTTTCCAGTGCACCATTCAAGCAATTCCTTGATATAGCTCAAAGAGCAATAATTACGGGTAATTCTCCAATTTATTATTACTAATTAAACTGGTCACAATTGAAATGATGCTCACTTTAAAAAGCCGCTGTTTTTAGTATCTCGGTGTTTTGAATGCGAATATAACCCAACTTTTTTCAGCTCTCGCTTTAATGACATTTTATGTCGTTCATTAGCTACATTTGGCCGTGGACATTAATCTTTTTGGAATAAAAAAACATCCTAAATTGGCATAGGCTGATGTAATATTGCATGGCATTGCATAGTACCATCATGAAAAAATCACCCAGGGTTGATTGCATAACTTTCTGATGTAATGAAATACTATTGCCAGGCAGCTGCGCCAGTAGGCTGGCGTCACAAAGTTCGGCTGACATTGTAAAATATTTCAGAACTCCTGCGAAGCAATTTCAGCTACTTCTGAATGAAACCGTTTTTATTTTATCAGTTGATATACACTACGGAATAATATTACTTCAGCAGTGGATGAAAGCAGTGGACAACATTTGCTTTTTTGTGGGAAGTTAAATTTGCAAAACCGGAAGAAAAGTATCACTTTTCAAAAGAAGAAGGCATACCATTTTTACTTCCAATAGCAGTTTGGTTACCGAGACAAGTCTCGGGCTTCCGACGCGTACATGCTCGGCTACGTGTACAACACAGCTTTCACAATCGTTTAATGGAAAAGGCCATCAATTCTGTGTGATAGATTGATGGTATTGACAGATCTATGCAAACCCAGAAATCGCTGATACTTCTGCTCGTCTCCTCATCATTACTGCGAAATAAGGAAGCGTGCAGGTTCAATAATAGTGTACATGAATATCGCGTCAGCATTGAGACAAGTTCCATATATTTAGGGCTTTCCAATTTCACAATCTCGAGCAGGAAATTCCATTGATTCATCGGATTAGGACAGGGGTGGGCCGAATTGTTCTGTTCCTCATACGTCAGCGTGCACTGATCCCGACTTTCACTGTGGTGCACTATCAACACTGCACAGAACGATATCGAAAAAATAAAATTACCTGATGGTGATTTGGTCTTCTCCGAGAAAAACGAAGAGTTGCTGAATCACAGGTCCAAAGAATGGAGTCTTCTCGGTGAAGATGTCGCAACTACTTTATATCCAAAGCACCATCAACAATTAAATTTTTCCTGAAGAAAAGATGTAATCTGGTCTTCTCTTCCGATAAATGGGCCTCATGAACGCCTTAAAAATCACTCACGACACAACAAATTGGAGACTGGTTGAAGAATCTTCAAAATCAAGTTTTGAGGATGTGTTTTTGCACAATTGAAAACGTCCTCCATCTATTGTAGTGGCACGTGCTGTAAATAAAAGAGACTTACGATGAGCAGCTACTGTTTGTTTTGAGAATAATAATACAACATGGGCCTCTGTGGTGGTTTGGCAGTACTTGTCTTTTTAGTGGCAATGCAACATGGATATGCAAACTACACGTTTTTCCTTGTGAAGGGGATAGCTGAGAAACGGAATTGCACTACTCGAGGAAAAATAGAATTCAAACGAAGAGTGTAGCAGTTAAAGACAGGAACATTCAGCACTCAGCTCTGGTCAAGGATTTCAAAATTCTGCCACAACTGATTAACGTCAAACTGAGTTTGATGAAGAACTTATTACAAGCCATGGACCCGACTTCGCCAGCTTTCAGATAACTACATACAATTTTCTCTTGATTTAGCTAAGCATGGATTAGAAAGGAAGCTTTTATAAGTAATCAGGTTCGATAGCTTTTCTAAGATGACCCGTACAGTACCTTTCTGCAGGGTGACGCTAAAAAAGCATGGCATGCGTTTCGCCTAATGTCTACATAACATCTCTGGAGTTTTAGGGCAGAATACTAAAATAAATCAGCTGAAGACAGGCTCATACAGTACCAAAAATCCGGCTGCAAAACGTCTTTACGGAGCTTATTCCTTCATTTCCATTTGTGTTTCTTCCGTGACAATTGTGGTATGGTAAGCCATAAAATAGCGATTGATTTATTAAAGAGATCGCATTAATATAACAGAGGGATACCGCTGAATACTTTCCACTATAATGCTAGCTAACTACCACTGGACACTCGCAGGAGACGCTCCTGAACCGCTGTACAAAGACAATTAAAGAAATCAAAGTTGGAGAATAGGATTTTATTTTGACCGGTCTTTACCGTAAACCTATTACTATTGGTGTATATTTCTTGAGTTGTGTATTAATTTGCTGCATATTAAACAAAACTTGAGCTAATTGAGCTACTTGACTGTCATATCGTGTTGTGCACATACAAAAATATCAGAAACTACTTCAACTTATGTACAATAACTTCTTTAAAATATGGTTGACCTTCTTTGTATGCAACACTGTATGATTGTTATATCTTGCTCAAAACTAAGATTGACTTTAAGGATGAGTTCTTCTAAATTAAAATTTCATTCAGAAGAACGACTCCGTAGCTATTGGTCATTATATGCCAATAAAACGATGAGACTAAACACAGTAACAGCCAACCAAACATTCCATGAAATCTGTTGTTTTTTTCAGACTGGACTATCGTATCTCATTGTCTTCAAAAAACCTACACCCACATGAGTAAGCTTCAGCACTAGGCGATAAGTATGATGTCAACTTTAAAAATTAGTTCAAAGAAATCCAGTCTTGCTTTTAAATGCCATATTCTAAAATTACTTCAAGTTAATGAAGGCTCAAGTAAAATACTCTTATTTTTTATCAACCCACAATTTAGCGAATATTTTGTTATCAACCAAACTACTGCACCAGTTTCATCGTAATGGCAATCTCCGTTTCTTTCAATTCAATTAAGTAGGTGAGCTATACTTGTGTACACTAATATTATTAATAATAATAATGCACTTGATAAAGCGCCCTCAGAGATTCTAATCTCTTTCTAGGCGCTTTCCATTTACTGCAAAGTGAAATGCAATTGAATGGTAAGTAAAATCATGCTTGAAAAACAAACAAAATGAATAATATGGTTAGGGGTGACATGCACAGGGTCAGCATGCAAATGTGGTTAGTGGCAGCATGCACTGTGTCAGCACTCATAAGCACATCAAGGACGAATCACAGTGACCCACTAAATGCTGTCCTAAATAGGTGTGTTTTTAAGTTCCTTTTAAATATGGTCTGGTCAGGGGATGTTCTGACACCGGTCGGGAGGGAGTTCCAGGCTTTGGGAGCATACGAGCTAAATGCACGGTCTCCAAAGGATTTAAGGTTTGTACGAGGTATTTGTAGACTGTTGGATTCAAAAAAGCTGGTGGTACGATGCTTGGCCTTATGGGGTAGTATATCTGAGAGATAGGCTGGAGCCACAGAATGAAGAGACCTAAAAGCGAGCGACAAAACCTTGAAATTACACTGTTGGTGACAGGTGCTTTTGCTCTCCAGATCGTACGTATGTTTCATTTCATTGCAAACTAATGAATTGCCTTGTCAGTCAACATCTTTGTTGATATCTATTGTTTTCGTTTGTAGATGTTCCTATTACTCTGTTTCGCGAGGTTGTGCTGCTGACTGATGACAGGAATCTATGCTTGAAAGCACAAACGTACAACGAGCCAGTCAAAGATATCGTATCTTTTGTAAAGTGGTCGAACATCTGCTGTTATAGAAACTAACATTATAGTATCTTAATAACAGTGATATTGAAATTACTATTGCAATACAATATAAAGTCGTAACTAATCTTGATTTTAGAGAATTCCTCACGGAACTCTTCAGGTTAAACCAAAATTTTATTGAATAGCACAAAGCATCAACACCCCCGTTCAAGTCTAGCCTAGCCTCGCTTGTTTTGTTCAATGCCTCAATGTGACCCAAGTTGCAATAATACTTAACAAGCAACTGAGATGTCATGTACCTCCCTCCGAAAACTCCTCATAGCCGAGAGGACTGAATGGATGCTAAGCTGGATAAATTTTCTGTAGTACTCTTATTAAACTCTAGGCAGCTTTTGGTGTGCATACCACTAGGACGTCTGGAAATTATGTGCAATAGTCGACAGCAGGAAAGTCGATTCGTTTCGTAAGAATTGTGGGAGTTGGTTTCGCAGTCGAGGACGTACACAACTAAATACCTGCGACCAGTGGTCTTTAGGAAAGTAATCGAGTAGCTAAGTAATTGAACCTGGAGGACTGAGTTAGTTTGGAGGGTAATTGAAGTGAAAGCCTAGATTGTGCATAGCAATCACATCAGCAAGAGGGAAAGTATGATCCGTGAAAAGAACCGGACCTAGCTCGGACCCCTGAGGTAACCTGTATTTCAGAGGTACTACGGATGATCTTTGTCCATTCACGTCAATACTCTGGAGTCTCTCACCAAGATATGATCTGAACCATTGCAGAGCAGTTCCAGTGGTGGCCAGGCGAGATGAGAGGCGCTGTAAAAGAACTTTGTGATCGATAGTATAAAAAGCTGCCGAAAGATCGAGAAAAACAAGCCGAGCATTCCTAAGTCGGTCGTTGTACACCCTAAAGCAATGCCGACTCGGTGGAGGGATTACATCTAAAGCCAGACTGGAACTTACTAACAAGGTTTGAAGTTTCGATATATGAGTTCGGCTGGTCTGCCACGACCCGTTCCAGTGTCTTTGATAGGAATGGTAGAAGGAAGACTGAGCGGTAGTTGCTCAAGTTTTCCTGGTCTACTGTCGCTTTCGTGAGAATTGGTCTGACTACAGCTTTTTTGAAAGGTGCTAGGACATGACCTGAGGCTAATGACATATTAATGATGTTAGCTATGCATGGCAGCAGCAGATCAATGCAGCGTAGGAGCAGGACAGTGGGAATAGGGTCCTGAGGATATGAACTTCAGAACGAGATCAGTAGTAACCTGCTTAAATGCAGACATTGAGGTGCAGCCAGGAATCGGGGGACAGCATTCTGGGGATGGGTGTTTTAATAGCAGGGACCCCGATCTTGTCTATCTTCTGCACAAAGAATCGAGAGACGTGATAGGCTATATCATCACAAGGATCATCGGGTAGGGAGCTAATCTGAGAGTGGTTGAGGAGATGGCTTATCGTCGACATCAGCATTTTTGGATTGTGCATCTGTGATTCAACAATGTTTGTTATCGAAGCTAGACTTGGCCTTTGCTAGGATCGATTGGTACGACCTACAGTAGTCTTCATATGCCTGTCGATGGACTGTCACTCCTGATCTTGTGCATGCTTTTTCAAGCTTCCGCTTAGTAGACCTGAATGATTTAATGTATGTGGTAAACCATAGGCCGTCTGGGCGAGGGAGCACAGTGTGCCTAATCAGAGGTGCAAACTCGTCGAGCTTGTCAGCTAGTGTCGCGTTGTAGCTATCTACCAATGATGACAGATCGGATAGAGGACTGCGCAGCTGAGGCGAAGCAGATATTCTCGCACGGACAGCATCGATGTCAAGAATCATAAGGTTTCGAGACTCACAGGTTATTTTAGAAGAGGAGGTGGGCACTCACTGTAGATTGAATGAGATCTGCATGTGGTCAGATAAGCAGGATTTGGTTATCATTGGTGATGACAAGGTGCAGATGTATAGAGAAAATCTGGTCGAGTGTGTGACCCTTTTATTATGTGAGTAGGGCCATGCACGAGCCACAAGAGACAATGAGTCAGTCAATGCACGAAATTCAGTGCTGAAGGAGTCATATAAGTATTCAAAGGGAACGTTGAAATCCCCCCACAACGAGGAAGGATCGATTTCTTGCATACAGAATCGAAACGAGATCAGAGAAATCTGAGATAAAGGAGGATTTGGTACCTGGTGGGCGATAGACTACTGCCACTATCGGTAGCCTGTTTTTGGTGAGACCAAGACAATTGATTCAAAAGACTGCTTCGAGGGTACTGCAAATGGCTTAAAGTTTAATTTTGAACGCATGATAACAGCAACTCACCTCCTGTCTTTATTGATCTGGGGATGTAAAAGAATGAGAAACAACAACAATAATAATAATAACATTAACGAAGTTAATAAAGCGCTCGCTCTCGGAGAACTCAATCTCTCTCTAGGCGCTTTACATTTGCTGCAAAGGGAAATGCAATTGAATGGTGAGTAATATCATGCTTGATAAACATACAAAATGAATAACATGGTTAGTGGTGATATGCACAGGGTCAGCATGCAAATGTGGTTGGTGGCAGCATGCACAGTGCCAGCAAGCATAAGCACGTGAAGGACGAATCATAGGGACCCACTAAATGCTGTCCTATATAGGTGCGTTTTTTAGTTATTTTTAAATGTGGTCAGGTCAGGGGATGTTCTGAGGCCAGTCGGGAACCAGTTGGAGTAGCGCCTTTAATTTTTTGGCAGTTTATCTATTTTAGCGAAGTTTCAGTTAGGGTGAGCAGGTCGAGACCATTTTCAGAAATAGGGTAGCCTATTACCAGAGGTTTATTGCGCATTGAGTGGGGATTCCAAAGGCAAGGGTTAAGTCTGGCCAATGGAGTTCTAGCAGGCCTGATGACCACTAAGTTAGAGAGATTCAAAGTAATGCATGTGGGGGAACGTGTTGAGCGGTTCTAGACAATGCTAGGAATACCAAACGAGTGGGTACATAGCTTGCAGTTCTCGCCCAACGAGCGCATCTGAGCTGGTGGTTCCGGCCACCATGGCGGCTCTGGGTGCTTTTCTTTTGTGAAGGCATTGTTTACGAATCTTATAAACAGCATTAATATCAAGGAAAGCATTTGATCTACGATTACGAAGCGATAACAGCTGCTGACGATCATAACTAACATGCAGGTTACTAGCCACTGGCGTAGCTAAGGCAGCTGCCGGCATGGGAGACCCAGCAGCCCGAAGCGATAAGCATTTAGATATCCATAGGCACTTAATTTCTTACGTGCTGCGGTCAAATAATCAGAATAATTTTAAACAGGTCTTAGCTGTATCGTTTCCATATACGATGTTCGCAAGAACTTCGGTTTTCGGAAGAATTCTGCAACGAACACAAACACAGGTTAGTGCTCTATATCAGGAGGCGAGAACCAATAAGAATAATAATAATAGTAATGACACATTTGTATTGTGCACTCAGGAAACTGAATCACTTTCTTGGCGCCACACAGATGCTGTATAGAAAACATTACCAAATGATTGGTTCTAAGATAAGCAAGCAGCCGGCATAGTGTAAGCAGGCGCATGCACACGAAGAACGAATCACAACAGATGTATCTTAAGCTCCGAGCTGGTATGGTCTAGTGGTTAAGGTGCTCGCCCCGACCAAGGTCTGACTGAGGTCGTGGGCTCGAGCCCCGAGGCTTATGTGAAGCACCTTAATAGAGATTAAATTCCTTTAGGGTGCTATAGAAATGAATTTATTTATTTATTTATATTTACTTCTTTTCAAATGTTGTCGTGTCAGGTGACGTTGTGACACACGGCGGTAGTGAGTTCCAGGTTTTGGGAGCATAGGAACTAAATCCATGGTCTCCAACATATTTTATGTTCGCACGAGATATGACTAAACGATCTGAGTACGAGAATAGTGATGCTTCGCCTGGTGGGGAAGTAGTTCTGATGGGTAGGCTGGAGCAAGAGAGTGAAGGGATCTAAAAGTAAGTGACAGAAGCTTGAAGTCGATGTGCTATTTGATTGGGAGCCAGTGCTGGTTGGCGAGACGTGGTGCCACATGGCAACTAAATGATAGAGTCGATAGGTCACGAAAAACATTGCTTTGGACCAAACGTGCATCCCTTCAATCACTCACCGAGTCTTCAATCTCAATTCGACGGGCTACAGGATGGGGAGGGATCAAAGCAGGGTTAGAACTGAGTTGTCATCTGCATAGAAGTGAAAGGCTTGATTGTGCTCGGAAATCACATCGGCAAGAGGGAAAGTATAAATTGTAAAAAGAACTGGACTAATCACTGAGCCCTGATATATCCATTAAAAAGTTGATCGAGATAGTGAAAAGGAAACAGTGGGCTAGCTTGTCTGAGACTATAATACACTCCTGTATTCCAATTAAAATTAAAATTACTGTAGGCATGGGCTGTAGGCCTATGGATTCGAGCAACCCTACAAAACCTGCTACGACAAGCACAGCCACTCGTCCAATCCACGAGTTTGGGTGAGAACTTTTCCCGAAACACTGGATGCCGAGCAAAACCAAGCCAACCAGAGGCTGCTGCTCACTGATTGACTAACCTATTCTTTTCCTGTCCTGGCTGCTGGTTGGCTCGGCCTCGTGTAGGTTCGTTTCTCGTACGTTTACCTTGTACCATGTTCCTGTAATATTAAGATATTCGTAAGCTTTTAATGCCCTAATTCCCTAATTTTAGCTATTATATTGGGCATTTGAGTGTATTGGTCGATGGAGAAATGTTATTTCATGTGCAGAGCTCTATTAGTGTTAAAAACCATATTTAGGGGGTCGTGAACAGGTTTTCTGTGCAGTATATTCCCGGCTGTAATTTCGAGACTATCTCTTTATGTAATGTATCTCCGTCTATAACTCCACACAGCCGCAAAGTCTGCGTGGGTGTTACGCAGGAGAGTTGTGTTCAGTGCACACACAGCCTAAGCCGCGTTCGGTACGCATTCGGTGGCCAACGAACTTGATCTCTAGTAACAAAGAGAAAGTGGGAAGCCTAGCTGAATCAGGAGAGCAGTTGAGGTAGTGAGTATGCTTTAAGAAAATCATAGATTTAAAAATAAGGAGACTTAATTCACGGAAATTCACTTACCGCAGTAAAGTCTTACTGATTTACCACAATATTCGAGCGACGACTGTAAGTGAGACTGAGATTAAGTATTAAGATTCCGACTAATCATATACTCTAATACTCATTTTGGTCTTTGCGCTAGATTATCAAACACAGCAATACATATTTTGGACCTTCTTTAACTTGACGCTGCGACGTTCCCATCCGGCTCAAACGTCGACCCGGCCAGTCGGCCGTGCCCAACTGCTGCTTAGTCGGGTCAAAGTCGCGGCTTGGCCACGCCCACATGACTGCCATTGTGGACCGAAGCTGCCGACTGCCTTGACCTGCGGCCTATGGCAGGCTGGTGCCACAGAGAATGCCTGGCAACCCGGCAAAACTTTCCGCGTCTTGTTTACTTAGAGAAATGATATTTGATATTTGAAACTTGCTTGTCCGGTGCATGGTTGCAGAAGTGACTCGGCAGGAGTCCCCCCCCCCAATGAGTGGAGGGCATACGTAATAGAGGTAGGGTCTCGATACGGGGCGCTGTAACCGTAGCTACCTGCAGCTAAAGGAAGCGTACTATTAAGGAAAGAATTAGCGAACGGTTAGAGAACAAAAATATGGGCATGAGGGTCATCGTCAAAGGCTCCGCTACGATCAAAACAGCAACAGCTCAAGCGGAATACAGTCGCCCTATCCAGGCTTCTTCTCCCTGACAACCGAGGCATATGGCGGCCATCAGTAAAAATGCATACGGCAATAGACAGCATATCCTGCTGCAGACAGACGGCTCTTGAGTGGGCTTCGCGCAGTATACAATATTTATGTAGTATCCATTTCTAAATAAAATTAAACTTAATTTTCACTGGAAATCCATTTGCGGCCTTCCAAAGAGAGCATTCAATCTTGGCCTTAAAGTTTTTCATATTCTAAGCCAGTCAGTAACCAAGTCAGTAGCCAAGTCAGTTGTAGGCCTTCTTTTGTTGAACTATTGTTCATCTAGCTTCCGTAAGGTGAGTTGGTATACATCCGAAAGATTAATATACTACGTCAGCCGATGCGCGTTTTAGTCCGATTGCTTCCTTCACCTTCACTAAAAGACGTCAGTATGAGTTTTTAGTACCTGTGTCTGACCCTGGGTGAAACCGAACGCTGGGCCGCGATTAGCAGTGGTGCTTAATAATTACGGCACGGCCGCATGATAAAAGACTTTTACTGATACCAGAGTGGCTTGACAGTTTTTTGTCACAAATAATATTTGGTGCATGCCTGATGTTGCTTTGAAGGAGCTCAACAAGACAGCACTTCCTGCTATGTAGAGATTTGAACGGTCCAGACCGATCAAACTTTTCAAAATTCCTCGGGGTAAGATACTCTCACTCCGTGTCACAGGTAGCGGGCCTTAGCAGTAGCCAAATTTTCATTACCCTCTGCAAGCTGGAGAATTAGCCGCCGCCAAGTCTTTTCTGCAGTTACATACCCTAAGACTTTTTAATCAGCAAACCGTAACTCCCCAGTGTAGTATCTCATCGTAAACAGAGTAATCACATAGCACAGTCGCCTTATAGACTTATAAATCACCTATCCCCTATGCGATTTAGAATTGATTTAGTGTAGCTTTGTAAGTGCCTTATGACTCACTATTTAGTGAGCATCATGACATAGCAATCACCTCGAAGACTTGAGATATAGTCAATCTGCTTCGGTCCGCCGGATGTCACTAGAGCTTATTTGTGACCTCCATCATGTAGAGCACCAGGATTCATGCCACTGATAAGCAAGCATTTGTACAACACGTATTAGTCCGGCACTTATTAGTACACTAATGTAGCGCCCGGCTGGCTTTGGCTGAATTTTAGCGCGAACAAGAGCTGTTCGGCGGCGGGCTAGAGCCCCTTTGTCCTGGAGCAGTGAGCCAGAGAGGAGCGTCAGTGCGGTTAGAGAGGAAGCGCTTAGGAGCAGGCCAGGAAGCTCTGAGACGAGCGGCGGCGATTCGGCCTGTAGAATTGGTCCGATACTCGCGGAAGCTGCTGATAGATGTTGGCTGGCCTGTCAACCCCCGCTTTCCCTCTTTCCAAGAAAGAATCTTCTGGAACCCATTCGCCATTCAAGCTGGACGGAGGTACCCTTCCAGTGGCCTGGGGACGGTAGTAATTCCTTTCTGTAATGGGCCAAGGTGTCCGGGCCCAATACCACTAAGCTCTTGCCCATTGTTCCAGCTAGGTATTTAAGAGTCGAGCGACGCTCGCTCTTGGCCTCGTGTCTTTTTGTCTGTGGTCTTCTGTCTTTGGTCCGGCTCCGCCGTCGGACTCGTTTTCTCTGGAAGCGAGGGAGGAGGGCGGGCTGTTCGCCAGCGATTGACGGAACAGGACGAGACAGCTCTAGGAGGATTCGGTGGAACCCCACCGAACACGGTCGTATCGCGCCCGAGCTGGCATTTTGTGTGTTCATTCGTGTTTTGTGTTTCTTTTGTGTCGTGTGTGTGCGCGCTAGCACGTGCTCTCGGCATAGGGATTTGCCGGCGCGAGCTAGGCGTAGTTGGCGTGTGTGGAGCTCCAGTTCACCGGGTAGGGTTTAGGCTCCGGGTCGCGCTTCAGTGTGGAGAAGTATTTCCTCCGCAGGAGTGCTTGAGTTGGCGTGTGTGGAGTATTCCGGTCGCACTGTTGGAAACCGAGTTATAGTTCACCGGGTAGGGTTTAGACTCCGGTTCGCACTTCAGTGTGGAGAAGTACTCCCTCCGCTCGAGTGTTTAAGTTGGCGTGTTTGGGGTATTCCCTCGGCACAGGTGGGAACGGATTCCTAGTTCACCGGTTAGGGTTTAGGGTCCGGGTCGCGCTTAGTGTAGAGGAGTATTCCCTCCGCAAGAGTGTTGAACGTGCGAGGAGTGTGGAGATAAAGCTGAACTAGACGCGCAGCGACTTTGTGCGCTTGCGAATAAAGTTCAGTAAAATCCCCAATTTGTGTGTCTTGCTTCCAATTCACGCCGCGGACTCACGACCCCCTTTAGTAACGGTAAGCAGGTCAGCGCCAGAAACGCTCGTTTCGTGGCGGCCAGCTTATTGCGCGTAGGCGCGCACCGAACGGCATTAGGCGATAGGCTACGCCGCTAGGTAAGCGGCAGGTCAAGCTTACCCCGCCGAGCTTCGGCGTTTCAGAATAGGTCCAACGATTGCCGATTTGAAGGAATTGGGGACGACCCCTAGATAATGATAAGTGCATATTATGCTCATCTGCTGTTTTGTAGGGGTTAAGGGGCTAGCGTGCGAAAATGCCTTGGCATATCCAAAGAAATGGTAATTTATTTGAAATTTGCCTATTAAAGATGAACTAATTTTAAATGCAAGCTCAAATTTTGGTGGTTGTCAGATGACTGGAACATGGTCAATAAAATTGTTATCCAAGTCCTATTTAAACCGGAAGTATCATCGAGCTCAACAAAAAAAATTTCATAGACAAATAATTGAGCCGGAACTCCGGTTTTCTGGTTAACACTGCGAATATAAGAAGCTACTCAGCCCTAATCGGACCCTCAAAAATAACTTTGGAAAATGATAAAACGTATAACTTTCCCAAAAATTAAACGCCCCTTGAGATCACACGTCAGACTGGTAGTATAACAAGATCATAAAAGAGGTGAGACGTAATGGCTTATTAGGTAAGGCGGTTGCTTTTCTCGACTTCGACCACAAGGTTGTGGGTTCAAATCATGCTGTGGGTGATCTTTTAGCGCCACTCCAAGCGGTGGTGATAACCGTAAAGGCTCTTCTGTTGGTAAAAATAAGAGGCTGTTAAATTAGCTAGCATTTCTCTTTTTAAGAGTAAACCCCCTATCGGCAGGGTGCGTAGTCCAGCCTCTGCTTCCCCGCCCCGCCCATAGCAACCGGCGGTAAACGGCATTCTAAGGCCCACTGCTTATTTACTTGGCAGAAACATGTTTACATTGGTATATTTACATCGGATCAAAAACCGGAAGTTACCGACATTCAGCCAGTAGACGAACATTAGGGTTAATGTATTGAGAATATACTGCCACCGGGGCCACCGTAACTAAGGAGTCCATTCTCACTGCACTGCATGAATCCTGGGACAGCTGATCCAGTTCCTGTAGCCGCCATAACGCACGAGGCGGTGGCGCCAGTGGTCCTGTGTTCTACGGTCGGTCAGCGTGGTGACTTGGATGGAACTATCGCGTCGTTTGCTGAAAGCCAGTCTGAAAATGTTGATTCATTTCTTATCAAGGAAATTCAGGTGATTCCAAGTTCTCATTTATGTCGTTAATAGTTATGTATTTGTATTGGCGAATGCTGGTGAGCCGCCCGGCTGTAGCCTGGATTGACTGCACTGCAGTATGAGACCTATCGCGGATATGATCTGCTTAGGCTGTATAAGGATCTTGTTCGGTTGACCTATTCCTAAGATCAATATTGTTCGTGCGATGATAGCGTTTCCTAGCGTTGCCTCTTGGTTATAGCTTTGAGTTCTTAAGTTTATCTGCAAACGACAGTCTAATGCCTGCTGTCATTTATGTCATATCTCCTAAAATAATGATCCGATCACCTTAAAACTTTGGAATGTATGATTGATTGTAGTTACGTAGTCATTCCAGCCTTCTCGCGTGAATATTGGACCTCAATAGATGGACTTGTTTTCGTCAAAACTGGCTTGGTCGTGCTTAGCCTTTGTCATCCTTTCACTCACATGTCGTAAAAATGTAACGTGTAGGCTAACTGTGACTTAATCTAGATGAATTTCGAAATACATGCTCGTAAGTATGTGTTTCCATGTTGTATGGCGACAAATATAGTAACAATCTTGTTATTCGTCACCTACATGCTTTGGCAGCTTAAGGTGGCTTCTGAGTGCTGTCACAGCAGTAGTACTTGGTACCTAGTGAATTGTACAACTTGGTTGATACTAGGGCCGATCTGTGTGAAATTTGGAAAATAGGTGGGGCTCACCTGTCTCCATGCCCCCTCCACCTGTGCATCTAGGCATGATGGGCCTGTATGCATATAATGTGCCTGTCGAAAGTGTCCCTGGGCTGTGTTCGTGATGACAGTCAACAGTTTGAGATGTATTATTTTTTTATATTTTTGTAATATTTATTTTTTGTGGGGGTATTGTGTAGTCGAGTGTCTTGCATCTTTTGAGCGGTTTGCCATATTTCTACAATGACTTTTAAATCGAAAATGTCAAGCTGTGATTGAGCTGCAGTATTATACCTGGCCTTGTACTTTTACAGGTCATCAGAAGGTCAACACTGCAGCTATATCACATCAAACGAAAGCTTATGTTACCAGTGTTCTACTAGCCAATTTTCATGCCATTCGGTACGATGTTGATAAGTGTGCTTCTGGTGAACTAGTCCCACTATTAGCAGCCATTTTGGGGGATAACTCCCACTTCTGGCCGCCTTACCCAATCTTGGTTCTGCCATGAGCCGTCTCCTGGGTTTCGAGTAGTTGCTAATGAGAAACACTAGCTGACATGTCATATTGGCCCTAAGACTATTGCATGCAAACTAGGATCTAGCCGATTGTAGGCTCATACGGCTTGGCAAGATATTGAGGTTTCAGTGAACGTTAATGAATCTTTCCAAGTGATGAAATTAGAGAACTCAAATCTTTTTCTAGGCACTTTACCTTTGATGCAAACTAAGCACGATAGAATGGTTAATGGTAGCATGCCCAAAAAACAACAGGAATAACGTGCAATTAAGAATCGCCCACTGTAGGAACCTATTACCTGGGTCATGTAGAACAAACACCCTACTCCTGGGCTAAAATCCTGGTCAGAAAGCACTTGCAAGCATTAAATTCGGCCAAAAAGCCGGTTACACAAAGAAGTAGATAGGCAAAAGTGACTAATGGACTTACATTGTACTCCCACAGCCATGCCATTCGAAGATAGTCACTTGGTCAAAAAATTGAATCGTGTCAAAATCAGCCCGTTTTGGTCACTTCTGAGGCCATGTGGTATACCAAAATATTTCTTGTAATGCTAAAACATCGTATTATGAGTATACCGAGTCACATGCCACTCGTGATTCTAGATGACACAACTCCAGAAGATACCATCAAAATACACAGCACAGTATACAATGGTATGTCAATGCAACAACGAAATGTCTGTCTGAGCGATTATTATGCTGAACGACTAGTAAGGGCTCAAAAGCCACCTGAATGCAATGCCAGATGGTGTTCACTATTTGCCACGGCTCTTACTTGGGTAGCTTGCTACTTTTGGGAATCACTGTTTGAGCCCTCAGTTAGCAAAGCACTATAACATTGGCAGCTTCCCCACCCATCGCAAGTTGCAATGATTTTCTTAGGCTGTATTGGGCAGCCAATAAAATTCAACCCATTGCTACATCCCTGCATGATTCCATGTACCTTAAAGGGGGAGTCAATTCCCAGGTCAGGCTCTATGGCAACCCTGAGGAAGCCAATGATACTTCCAGAAGTTGGGATTTTGAGATAATTTGCTACAAATAAAATGCTTTGCTATCAATACCCACCAAATAAGGATGGTGACTTGATTCATGTAAACAGTGAGCTCGTGGATGAAGAAGCTACAAGATTTGGAGGGCTTGAGTCCACACAAAGAATGTCACCCCCAGCTCCTTGTCTATCTACTTATGTTCTGATATTCCTGGCTGTTTTGTCCTGTTGACCAGCATATCTCGATAGGATTTTAAGCAAGTTCCGATGACAAACTGTGCATTAGCTACAGTATGAGACAATAACATCGCACTACATGCAAATGAGTGTTGAACCAGAATGCTAAGGCAACCACATTCTGCTTTCGGAAAGGAAAACCTATGGCACAGGAAGAGGACCAATTAATTTGTACATCCATAGATCAGTTTCGATATTTCAAAATAAGGTGTACCGTATACATCAAACACTATGAAGCAAGATGTTGATTTAAATATATGTTTGCCCAATCACTACGTGATATTACCTAAAAACGTGTATATCGAAGAGGTGTAGCACGGGTCCATCAAGTATTCCTCCGGTCATGCTGCTATGCAAGAGATACTTAAGTAATAAGCAAAAGTTCAAAATAAGCAAGTATTTATTTAAAACTACAAATAGATTTTATTGTTAAAGATCGCCCAAATTATGTAAGTATTTTAAGAAACTTCAGAGAAAGTTTTATTCGCTCAAACAGGGCTAATCTCATTGCTAAAGATATGAATAGCAAATCAACTAGTGAACTTCTTGAACAACACTAATCCTTTATCCTTCGAAAAACGGAGATCTGTTAGCCAAAAATATTACGAATCGACCGATTTCCACCGTCCATTAATTATTAGCTACATGAACGCTGATTTGGAATGCGCCACAGCAGGCTTCCAAGAATCAATAATGATTACAATAATACATTTAATAAAGTGCCCTCAGATACATCGATATCTGTCTAGTGGCTTTATACTTGCTGCAGAGAAAGCATACTACGACAACTGCTCTCCTGCTGCCGACTATGGCTTATCCTTTCTAGTGGTCCTGAGCTGCTATTTCCATTCTACTCACTACCTCAAGACACTGGGAGTCTACGAGTGACCGAAGCGAAGGAGAAAGACTCTGTGAGCCAACGAGCGAGCCAAGAGAAAGCATTTGACTCCTTTAGTCAGCGAGCGAAGCGGAAGCTCCAGACTCTAGAAGCCAGCGAATGAAGACGAGGCTCATGATTCTGGGAGCCACCGAGCAAGGCGGAAGTTAGAGACTCTGGGAGCCAGCAAGCGAAGCTCAAGCTCCGGACTCTAGGAGGCAAGGAGCGAGTGAAGCGGGAGCTCGAGACTCTTTTAAGACCTAGTGAGTGACGGCAAAGCTCAAGAATCTAAGAGCGAGCGAAGCGGAAGCTCCAGTCTCTTGCAGCCAGCGAGCGAAGCGGAAGCAGCAGACCCTGGGAGCCGGCAAGCGAGTGAAGCTGAAGCTCCAGACTGGGAATCGGCGAGCGAGCGGACGCCTCAGATTCAGGGAGTCAGCGTGCGAGCGAAGTAATTGCTCGGGACTCCGGAAGCCAGCGTTGGAGCGAGGTGGAAGCTCCGGACTACAAGAGCAAAGGTTCGAGAGCAACGGAAGTTACAAACTCTGATAGCGAATGAGTGAGCGAAGCAGATTCCCGTAGGCGCTCGGTGCTAGCGAGCAAAGCGGAAGCGCCAGACGCAGCCACTGAGTGAGCGAAGCGGAGGCAATAGACTCTGGAAGCCACAGAGCGTGCGAAGCAAAAGCTCCAGACTCTGGGAGCCAGCGAATGAGCGAAGCGGAAGCTCCAAACCCTGGGAGCCAGCGAGCGGGCCAAGCGGAAGCTTCAGGGGCTATGAGCCAGCGAGCGAAGCTGAGGCTCCTGACTCTGGGTGCCACCAAGCGGAGCAGATAATCCAGACTGTGAGAGCCACAGAGCGTGCGAAGCAAAAGCTTCAGACTCTGGGAGCCAGCGAACGAGAAAAGTGGAAGCTGCAAACCCTGGGAGCCAGCGAGCGAGCGAAGCAGAAGCTCCGGATACTATGAGCCAGCGAGCGAAGCGGAGGCTCCTGACTCTGGGTACCACCGAGCTGAGCAGAAGCTCCAGACTCTGGGAGTCAGCATGCGAAGCGGATGTTCCTGACTCTGGGAGCCACCGAGCAAAATGGAAGCTCCCAATTCTTAGAGTAAGCGAGCGAGGTGGAATCTCAAGACTCTTGGAGTCAGCGAGCAAAGCTAAAGCTCCAGACTCCGGGAGCTTGCGTGCGAAGGGCAAGCTCCAGACACTGGCAGCCAGCGAGTGAGCGATGGGGTAGCTCCAGACTCTGGCAGCCGACGAGTAAGCGAAACGGAAAATCCAGACTCTGAGCCAATGAGCAGAGCGGAGGCTACGGACTCTGGCCGCCACCGAGCGAGCGATGCAGAAGATGATAACTCTGGGTGCCAACGAGGGAGTTATGCGAAATATCCGGACTTTTTGAGCCAACGAAGGACGCGGAAGCTTCAGACTCTGGGAGCTAGCGAACGAAGCGGAAGCTCCAGACTCAGGGGGTCAGTGAGTGACTCGCCCGGCGGTGGGAGGAAGAGAGCGAAGCGAAAGCTCCAGACTCGTGAGCAAGCGAACGTGTTAAGCGGTAGCTCTGAACTCGCGGACAGAGCGTTCGAAAGGGAAGCTCCAGAATCCGGGAGCCTGCGAGGGAAGCCGAATCTCCCGACTCTGGGAGCCAGTGACTGTCATGACTGTCATGGTTAGGACTGTCGTGAGTAAGGCCAGCATTGCTAGGGGGCAGAGATGAAACTCATGGCCTCAACCTCTTTATCCTGAACTTACACGAGACTTCCAGATTTCTAGAACAGTTCAACAAGGTTTCTCCCTCAGCCTTTGGCAACAATACCCATTCCAGTATTTATCCGGAAAAAAAACAAGAGTAACGAAATTAATCAACTGAAAAATCAACTAAAATGAATTGAAAGCGATCCATTGACTGGGTCGTTTTTCAGCAGTAAGAGGTCGCTATAATTTGTGACATTAAAATCTACTCCTGAAATCAAAGTGCCAACTATAAATGGCAGCAGCCTGAATTTTACAAACGAACGACATGTAAAGCTAGTAAGGCTAAGGCATGCGATATGAATGGCTGCCGAAATGAATGCGGTTGATATGCAATGTCTTCTTCTTCTCCATCTCCCAAAAAGCTAACCCGTCCTGTCAACTACTGAATTCGTAAATCATACAATTGTATTAGTTCTTTAATATTGAAAGATTACTTCAAAGAAAGGCACAAATAAAGATCTTCGTAACTTCCGACACTCATTTGCAGGCTTACAGTAGCTCACGCTCAGCGCTAGGACTCGCCGACCGACCGGCTGGCCCTTACTCCGAGAGACAACGAGTGCCAAAACCAACAGCAGCCTAGATTGTAACCTTAAAACATGCCGATTTGACGGGATATTTTTGCATTTGTTCTTCCTTTGAGCCTAGCCTGTAGCTAAAGATATAATTGACTATGTAGAACAAAATTCGTATATTTTCCGACAATTTTTCAGGAGTGTAAATACGCTCTGCTGCAGAGGCTAGCACACAAATTATGATAAACGGACAAAAACTTCTTTCTATCCTGACGTATACCATGAACAAGCGACCGAACTTACTGAACTTAAATATGTTTTCAAACGTTCAGCAAACAGTATACAACAAATCACCCTGCACAGCACTACGCGGAAATAGATCGCACTGCCATATCAGTGCTCAATGTTCCGGCCGCTAGGCGCTAGCCAGGATGATAGCCAATAGGAGTGCAGCGTCCCCGAGTCTCAGAAGACAGACAGCTCCTGTTGATGTCTGAACTAATTTCTGCACACCAGTTTAAACTGTATTAACGCAAAGAACTGTTTGCTACTAGTGCTTTCAGAAGTCGTATGCCGTTTAGTAAGACGTACACTCTACATTCGCACCTTCTATTCTTCTCATACTATTCGTCTACAATGATGACTGCACTGGCTAACTCAACTTCAGCTGATGTTAGCTTGGCGGCTTCCCTGGAAAACCATCGTCCATACCAGCCTCCCGTATAAGACTGGTGGGGAGCTATGGACGGAACTAAGTCAGCCGTCAATGCTACTTAACTTGGTCGTGCAAGCGCACCAATTAGGTGGAAAGTAGGGAAGGTACCGAGTATAAACGCAGCTTAAGAGTTTAGGCCGCTTTCATGATTTGTAGGGGCCAGCTGCGGTCTTACCATCTTGGTAATGTTGGCAATCGACATAGCTTGGAAGCGGGGTGGGATAACTTAGAAATCTGTCCGCTATAACATTCTGAAAATTTCTAGGGACAAAAAACCGGCAGCTGTATCTGGCTGCAGCCATCGGGCTTCCACCTGAGGGCTGCTCGGCTCCTGTTATTGAGTGCCTGAAGGCCCATTGTGCACCACCACTAACCACACGATCATTCTTCCTTTACAGCAGAGCTCGGCAAACGTTTTGGACTACTAGGCCATTTCAGGAGGTCAAGAAGGCAAACTAGGCCGAGAAGAAACCACGCCCACTCCGCCAGGCCAGGAGTGGGCATAGCTGCTACGCCCACTTTATACAGAGCAGTGGGGGCAGCCAAATCAAGCACAATAATGCTTAGCTGTCAACTCATAGTAAAAAGCGGCCAAGAGACGGTGCGTGCCTCGAAAACTCGTCAGTTGGGATACTCGTAAGTCAAAGTACCTCTATAGTGAAGGGGAAGAAAACCGTGACAACTCAATTAGGCTACGGATCCATCAATAAATAACTGGGGGCCGCTAGGCCGGACTGGAGCACTAGCTAGGCTGGATCTGGCCTAAAGGACGATGTTTGTTGACCTCTGCTTTACAGAATATATAAAGTGCCAAGAAAGAACTAAATTCTCTGAGGGCGCTATACAAATGTAATAATTATTACACGCCGTAACATTCGAGCTTAGTATTGCAAAGATCAACAGTGAGACGAATGCTCAAAGAACACGGGCGTGCGGTAAGGGTTGCAAATAAACCTTAACTAGTGAAGCAAGCCTCTAAAGAAGTATGCTTTTGTGCGGGGCGTCAGCACAGCCGCTGGACGACCGAAGATTGGAGAATCGGGCTACAGAGTTGACTTCGACCTCCGGTCCTTCGTCCGCCGTAGCATGGCACTGCCAGCCAAATTATGTGACAAATTGCAAGCAGTACGCATTACTTTCCCACCCGATGTAACTCACCGAGTTCATGCAAGCCCGTAGTGCGGAAATTTCTAATCAGGGATGTACCACATCCTATTACGATCAGTGGCTCTACCGTCCGCTCTGTGTATGCTGTGCTTTACAAATCGTGCGTGGGGCTGTGCTGTCTACTTTGTGCCACTGGCCAATCTGAGATTTTTTAGTGATCACGTCTTTTATCCGTATACACCTGGAACCATCAAATGTGCGATATCCTGACTTGGCAACATTTATATAAAAGCTTTCTGTTTATTTCTCACAGAACTTTCCCATTTTTGTTGGATCGTTCTTTATACGTTACTGCATTCTGCAATTGTTCTTGCTATTTTCACTAATAAGCTGGCATCCTACCTTTGCTACGTGAAATGCCAAGAAAGAAATGTGTCGCTTTCTTAGGCGCTATATAATAATTATTGGTAATTTGATAATATTAAAACATTTATTTTTCCATTAGTAATTACCTCAGCTTTCGAAATTATCAGGTTAGAGGCTGGAATGCAGCAACCTTGTCATGGTGCCCGAACAAAATGCTAATCACATTTGTGGATGATTTAACACTGCAAATACCTATCACCTAACGACATATACGAAGCATTGCTGCATGACTCGTTAATGCAGGACTCTATAAGCATTGGTTTCAGTCTCTTGCTTGTAGAGTTGGCTTTTAGGCAAATACATAATGCTTAAATTTGTTCAAGGCTACACCACCAAAGCTTCCTGCGAAGCATTATATTTTTCATACATTATTTTTAATAATCTTTGCCACGATATTGTTCAAAGGAATTTCGCTCTGAACAAATTTAATTTATTCAGCCAATTCCTTTCTTTTAAAGCTGATACGACCCGCAGTGCCGTGGCGGTGCACGATCACCTGAGCGCCGGCAAGACAAATGAGGTGCATGATGTGTAGTTCGTATGTACGTATGTATGTATATATTGTATGCCGGCTCCTGACTTGTGACCGTAAGGTCAAGGGAGCGTGTAGGTTGTATGTATGTATTGTATGTCTGATAAGCCACTGGTGAGCTGTTAGAAGCACCACCGAGAGGGGCCGGTGCACAGCTGTGATCCGCCTGTGATGTGGTATGGACACAGGCCGGTAACCAGCTGGTGGCCAGATGGTGGATTCACCATCAGGGTCGGCCAGTGCACTGCTGTGGTCCCCGCCTTTGATGTGGCATGGACCAGCTGGTGGCCAGATGGTGGATTCACCATCAGGGTCGGCCGGTGCACCGTTGTGGTCGATGAGTCATCGGAGTCGACCAGGGGAGGGGAGTCGTGTGAGAGCAGGGGCCGAGGGGAGCCATGCGCTCTTCGGCTCCGTGCGTTAGTAATAAACTGTCGGTGTTGGGCATCGGCTGTCTCTCTGCTGTGGGAACAAACTACATGATGCAGACAGCCACAAGAGCAAGCATTAGGGTGTCGGTGCCAAGAACCTGTATAAGCTCCGTTATAACAGTGGGCACCAGCTACAGACCGGAGCAGCGGCCGACCATGATGAGGCTGAGCAAGTAGTTGTTGCTGCTGAAGTTCCGTGCTGCCCACGTCACGGTCGCTGCATTGATACTCACGAACGAAAGACCAAGCAAGAATGTGAAGGCCCATAGGATGTGCTCGCTAGAATCTCGGAAGGCCGCTAGGACTACGGAGCACACTAATGCACACACGACATCACCCATTAACATTGCGAATGGGGATGTGAACTTTGCAAGCCATATGCCATTCAGTCGACCGACGCGTACTGCCGCCCAAAAAAGGAAAGTGACGTACACGCCTTGAGACTTGTGAAGGTGAAGGTCACTGAGAACGAGGTAGGTGGTGAGCAGGTTTGAATAGCTGTCCTGCATTCCAAAGTAAATAAGGCACTGGATAAGGAGCAGTGCTACGGTTAAAAACAGCGGTGTCGTGCAGTTGGTAAAAGAGGGATTCGCTTTTCTTTTCTGCATCAGCCACGTGACTCTTCGTGCGATGTCTGTTCAGGTACAAGAGCATGAAACCCATACATGGAAGAGTCAAGATAAGTTCGATGACAATATATGCATACAATAAATTCGTCTGAGTGTAGAAAGAACTCAGAAACGTGTTGATCTGGAGCTCCGCTTCCTCGGGCGTGAGCTTAACGTGCTTGGTCACATGATCTGGAGCCAGACTAGTAATTCCGGGGACCTGACCAGCTGGCGTGTAGCTCGGCATGGTCGCTCCTATTTGATTCATCAAGGACTTGTTGGCTGACATAGCCATCCTAGTAACTTCGAAGTTTTCTATAATTCTTTCACCGCCGTCAACATCGATTTGCCGAGAAAGAAATGGTAGTGCCATGTAAGGTCCTACCACGGATCCGATAAAAACCCCAAGGTAAACTGCTTACAAGAACATGCCATTGGGCTCGGGTCCACCTAACTTAATGCAAAGAGCTGCGACATCTGATAAAGAATCACGATCAACATGATTAGCATTATCTGATCAGCAAGCTACAATTTCTGGGAACATGTCCATGCCAGCTGCCTATGGCGGGGCAAGTAAGCAGTAGAAGCCCAGCATTACCTATTCCTACTACGCCTATGCCAAATCTTGGCCGACTAAGGCTAAGCACATCAATGCAAGGATTTGACTGGTAGGCACCAGTGCTGTGAAAATAGCTTGTATGAGTAGCAGCACACTCATCAACAGCTCATTGTTAAGCCTCTTCAGTATGAGCTTCGTAGCAAACGATTTGGCCATAAATCCAGTTGATTGAGACACGAATATCAATGCTGAGTCTTTCACCGAGGTAGATGTCAGCGGCCGAAGATCAATCGCCATTGGGCCCAGCGAGCTAAAACAGAGTCCCTGGAGAATAGCTCGGAACATGAGACCAAAGGCTAATTAAGACAATGTGTATTGACTAAAATTCGAGGTGTGAGGACTAATAATTTCCAGCATATTTTGAGTTGCAGTCAGGAAATATATAGACTAGGTTAATGCTTATGAATCTTGTGAGTCCGACGTAGACACCAAAGACGTATCCCGTTCACAGCAGTGGTTTTAGTGATTGCTGTTGTTCGCATGCAGCTGAGGAGCTGCGAGAATCCAGAAGAATACGCTCCAAGTGGCACCGGATGGCACCGAAGGGCTACCGAAGGGCTGCACGCCACCTACTTGTGTTTGTTAGTGAGCAGCTCTTGTGTGGCTAAATGTTTAGCTGAAGGTTGATAACGCCTCTCATTGCAACTCGTGAACTTAAAGGCACTACCATGAACAAAGCTTATTCTACGTCAGTGCATTCTCGCCTCCCGACACCAAGCGCCACTAGTGTTTCTTCTCAGCTGCAGAATTATCTTATGAAAATTGAAGCTGCTGCAAATCTCGTATACGGGAACCGATACAGCCGAGACTTATTAAAAACCTATCTGTTTATTCGTCGACCGTGGCACGTCAGAAACTGTGTGCCTATGAACATCTAAAGGCTCTTTGCTTATTGCTGATTCCCAATGTAGCACTACGTACCAAACCACCGGCTTTGGTTTGCTGGTTGTTTGTAATCTGACTGTCATGCATGATCGTTACTTGATGCTTGCTATTGTTGCACTATCGTCGTTCAAATGCAGTTCTAGATGGAGCGGCTGCTTCTATGGTCCGTGAATTGATGATTTACAAAAGACGGCTGACCCACAGACCCTATGGCAGTCGAAATCCGCTCGGGCGAAAGCCGTGCATGTTTGCTATTCCCATCACTGAGTGGTCGAAATTTAGATGTCGTCTTCGACAGCTGTCGAAACTAAATTAAAACTGCATTAAAAACAGAACATTGAGGTGCGTGCGTTAGCATTGCAGATTTGAAAAAGTTAACTTTTTAAATACAACTGGAAATATGGTAGAGGAAACGTTTGTGCACCGTGATAATATTAATAATCTTATGAAATAACAATTCAATGAATTTAATGATTTAATGAAACACACGAGGCAAGAACTTTTTTTGCAACCTTATCACTTCGAGGCCATTGGCTAGTTTCACTATCTCGACAAAGATGTAGCAATTGTGTGTCACGTGCTCCTGCCACGTGCTTGAGCGATAGGATGCACGTGACTTCGACAGTGACATTGAAGCCGGTGATCGATTTTTTAGCTGATCTCTCTGATGATGCCTTCAAGATGCGATTTGAATAATGAAGTATCATATACTGCCGTAGGAGTTAAACGGTTGGGTTTATGTGGGTTTATGCCTTTCGTAGAGAACTTCAAAATTGATCCAAGAAAAATAGTTTCGGCCGCCTGAGCGTGGTAGTGAAGTTGTAATCTAAGTATCGTTGCCAAACTTTCAGCATTACATGGTATTTCAATTTATAAATTAGTTTGTATAGCTCCCTAGGAGATTCGAGCGCTTCACGTATGTCATGGGGCTAGAGCCCTCTAACTCGGTCGGGGCGAGCATCTCAACCACCGGGACAACCAGGGCAGAAACTCTTCAATCAACTCATTCGCTTTTAATAGATCTGAATTGACTGCATTGACGCTGACAGTGACAGAAGCAGCGGGTGCAGCGTCCATAGAAGAGTGGCAAGAAACCTCGATCGCTTCATTGTCACGTGTCACTAGTCGCTGTACTCACATTTGATGCTCGTCTTTATATAATGCAAACTTATAACATGCTGCAATAACTGCTGGAAATCGACGAATGCAGCCGTCTTCTATCGTGTATCTCCATCCATCGATTTTGCTACCACGTGATCGCAAGCTCTCGCGATTATGTTTCCAGTAGCACCACTTATGCAGTCGCAGCCACATTGCTAGTGGTTCTTAGATGTCCCCCTCCCCGTACAAAGATGTCGCTGCGGTTTTGAATAGCAGCCAGGGCAGTGCTGACAGCTGTCAAGGTCAAAGCGTCAGATAATACCAAATTGAGGAGGTACTCGCCTAATCGTTCTACTCTGCACAGTGATACGGCCATCTAACTATCCACTAGACTCTATTCAATACTTGCTTCACACACTCGAAGCCCGGTCGTAGCTTGGTCTGCCAAGGTATTTGCCGGGATCCAGCTTTTCATTCTGAGTTCAGATCGCGAACTCGGCCAGATAAACGCCGAGTCTTGACGAAAGACGTTGAAAAACCAAAACAATTTCTATTCAATAAATATGCTATACAGTATATCAATGTGAAATATTTAGCAGCTGGTGGAGACTCGAGAATTGTCAATGTTTTTTGTCGACTATTAGAGAAATCATCGGGCTACCTACACATCTGAGAGAATTCGCTGACTAGCTTTCCATTGTCACAAGGATCTCCTATTAAATTGTAGAACTCGTGACCACTGACACTCGTAGACACATTCTTTTAATCATTATTATTTTACTTTGGTGAACCACAAGTGTAATAAAACAGCAGTCTGGAAATGTTCCGCTCCTACTCATTATTGATTGATCGGAACATTCGAAGGTAAATTTAATGTAATGTATCTCCGTATTTAACTAGTACGCCGGAGAGTTTTTTATAGGTCACCCACAGCCTAAGCGGCTTTCGGTAAGCATTCGGCAGCCAAAGACCTAATCTCCCACTACAAAGAGAAAGTGAGAAGCATAGCTTAGTCAGAAGAGCAGTGGACGTAGCGAGTAGCGTGGAACTAACTAGCAGCTCCAAGACGGCTGGAAATAATGTGTCGCAGTCGGCAGCAGGACAGTAGCTGTAGTTGGTTAACAATTCTGGAAGTGAGTTTCACAGTCTAGGACCTGCAGAGTTAAAGCTTCCGTGTCGCCAACGGTCTTTAGGCGGAGGAATAAAACAGCCAATCGATTGTGCATGCAGGACGCGAGGGTACAAGGAAGCTGAAACTGATGCAGCAGTTCTGCAGGGTACGGATGAGCCACGGCCGCGGCCTTGGCACTGTGGGTCAGCGTAAGCATCGATCGAGCGGCAGCCATCCAAGCTCTTTCAGCAAAGGAGACACGCGATGAAACCTATGGCTTCTGTAAACAAGCCTTGCAGCCATATTCATCTCCAGCTGTAGCGGCCTAGTGGCCTTTCGTTAGCCCTGTCGGAAAGGAATTCCAATCCTTTAGTGCGAGACAGAATTAAGGAGCTAGTTAAATCCTTATTCGTGACGTGTAGCTAGCTGTGGAAGCAGTCTTCTTAACGAAGCTTTCAAAATTTAGGCAGCTGTCGATGACAGCTGCCTAAAGTTTAGAGTCGGTGTGCAAAGGGCGTCGAGGCAGCTTCCGTTCGCCGAGAACGCCTCGGCTGACCTTACGAATGACCGCAGTGATACAACAGAATATACAGAATATATGAGAACATATGGAAATATATAGATGGAAATAACAAAAAATTATAATTCACCCCTGGGCAAAGTGGAGATGGCAGGTGAGAGCTACTTCGGTCAGCCCCGAGGCTTACATACCGGCCAGGTCAAAAGTTATACGTAAATCTTGTTGCATGCAAATTTAATTTCATTGCGCATCATCTGGTTCTCTAAAAGCCTCTCGCTTCGAAAAGGAAGAACGTCAATTTTCTTTTCAGACTGCTTTCAAGAGGTTTCCATAAGGCCGGCCGAAGACACCCGGCTTCAGGGAGCATCCGGTTGGTGATGGGGACGGGTTCAGAATCCACACAGCACGGTTGCACTTTCTCCAGGAGATATTTGCTGACAAATGTAAAGCGCCTTGAAAGAGATTGGGTTCTCTAAGGGCGTTTTATTAAGTGCGTTATAATTATTATTAATATTACTGTTTTCACTCACTTTTAGGTCTATACATGCTTTGGCTCAAGTCTACCTGTGAGATATCCTTTCCACCATGTTAACCATCATACCACCTGCTTTTCGAATTCTAAACGTATACATATGCCTATACCTCTTACGAGCCTTAGACCCTATGGAGGCCATATCTGTTTTAAGTTCATATGCTCCCGAAGCCAGTGACTTACTTCCAGCTTTCGTGACGGCTTGACCACAATTAAGCAGAAACTAAAGACCAAATCTATTTACGAAGCCATTTCTTGAGTCCATGTGAAACGTCCTTTGTGTGCCTATGCTTGCCAACATTATGCATGCAGCTACTAACCCTATTTGTATGCAGACCCTGTGCATGTCAATAATGAAGGTGTATTTATGGTTGGTTTATTACCATCCAATTGCATTTCACTTCGCAGCAAATGTAAAGCGCCTAGAAAGAGATTAAGTTCTCTGAGGGCGCTTTATCACGTGCATTATTATTATTATTATTATTATACATTATTATGAAGCATTGCACTGCACCGAGCCTGCTTTAACTTCGCTATGCACGAAAAAGCATTGTTGCCTTGGCCGATTCTGTGCCACTGCAGCTGAACTGTAGCTCTGCTCACTGGAGCTTCACTAAGCCAAAACATTTTTCGCCTCAGTCAGTTGTGAAGAGCAACAGAGTGCCGTCACGGCCCACATTATGCATCCTAACTTGGTTTACATTTACCTAGTCTGCTAAAACCGAGACGGGACCCTGTATAAGCATCTGATTGCTTGTTGTAGCATGAGAACGGTGGGTAAACATCGATCTGGTATAGCTTCGCACGACCTCGTATGGCTTGGCATGGCCATATAAAGCTTCAAAATGTAGGCTTTAGATTCAAGCTTCCAGACAAGTGCCAAGCAAGGAGCGGTCAGCTAGCTGATCGGTTGCTAGCCGTCTGTTATTTCGTGACGTTAGGGGCAGCTTCTGCTCGGACGTAACGTCGACCGAATGCTGTCAGCAGCTCAGTGCCACATGCTGCTGCAGCTGACTACAGCTGCTCGTGCTTAGAGCTCATGCTAAAAGTCGCTGGAGCCGATAAATCACGGATTATTTATTAATTTGCTACAAGGTAAGAGTACAGGTACGGTACAGGCAGTCATAAGAAGCTGAGTGACATGCAGCGCTAGGTAGCTGGCTCCTCCCCCCCCAGAGCTGATATGCTGCAGCTGCCTTCCCTTCATCGTCCACTATCAGCTGCTGCAACAGCTGCTGCTGCTGCAGGGTACACGGTCACAGTCTGCTCGTTCCTGCCCAGCACGGCTAGCACGGTCCTCTGTCCTCCGCCCAGTGACAGGCACTCAGGCAGCTGCTCCAGTCCGTGGCTGCTGTAGGAGAGGACCTGCTGCAGTATCCCTCCAGTAACAGCACAGAGCGCCCTCACACAGTGCTTGCTCTTGTCTCCCCACTGCAGCCCATGCACAGCCACGTACACGATGCTGCCTGCAGCACAGACGTCCCACGCTGCCTCCTCGCTGCTCAGCTCGTGTCTCCATTGTCTGTCACCTCGGTGGCTGCAGCTGTCCACTACGTGCAGCTCCCTGCCATCGTCCAGCTTCACCTCGCTCCAGCTCGTAGTGACCAGAGCAGCAGCAGTGAGAGCCACACTATGTATGCGATACTCGTACTTGCTGCTGTGCAGCAGCTGCCCCGAGCTCAGCTGCAGCAGCTGCAGCTGCAGCTGCACCTCAAAGACCTGTCTCGGCCATACGCCCTCGGTCACAGCGAGGTGGTCGCCGAGCACGGACAGCTTCCTGGGAGACCAGGGCAAAGCGACACGTCGGTCCTCGAGCCACTGGTCCTCTCCAGTAGCAGCAGCAGCAGCAGAGCTGCTGCGTCTAAGCAGCAGGACGAGCCGTGAGTGGTACATGCCTACTGCACGTCCGTCCTGCAGGGGCTGTACTGTATAGACCGAGTCATCCCGTCCGTTGCTCAGCCTTGCAGGTTTCCAGACACTCAGCTCACTGCTGCTCTGACTGTATTCCTTCAGGCCGCGCTGCCCTGCAGCCAGCAGCAGATGCCCCTCTGACGTCAAAGACATGTCCCAGCACCAGCTAGGCGTCTGGAAGCTGCTGGAGGCCAGGCCAAAGTGTAGCAGTGGTGCCGAGGTGTCAGACGTATTCATGGTGTCAGTCGTTAATCTTTCCTCTGATTCTGAGTTAATGGAAATTAAAGACGAGGTCGATACAAGATTTATTTAGGTTTGAAGAGGAGTTTAAAGAGCAGAGCAACAGGAGGAGCTGTTGCTCACTGGGTCCACTGCATAAACTGTAGCATACAAATAGCAGCATGGACACTGCTGGAAGATGCTGTACAAGAGAGCATCAGACGCACGCTGGTTACACGGGGTGCCTAACAACGACAATAATTGTAATATTAACAAAACATTTGATAAAGTGCCCTCAGAGAACTCATTGTCTTTATAAGTGCTTAACAATTGCTGCAATGAAAGCACGATCGAATGGTTACTGGTAGAATGCTCAGAAGACAACAATAATAACATGGTTAGGGGTGACATGCATAATAATATTAACAATAATGTTAATAATAATAATGCACTTGATAAAGCTCCTTCAGAGAACTCAATCACTTTCTAGACGTTTTACATGTGCTGCAGAGGAAACCGAAATTGAATGGTGACTAATATGATGCTTGATAAACAGCTTGAATACATGGCCAGGGGTGACTTTCACAGGGTAAGCATGCAAATGTGGTTAGTGGCAGTATGCACATTGCTAGCAAGCATAAGCACATCAAAGACGAATCACAGGGACCCAATACATGCTGTTCTAAATAGGTGTGTTTTTGAGTTTTTTTTAAATGTGGTCAAGTCAGACGATGTTCGTATGCAAGTAGGGATGGAGTTCCAGGCTTTGGGAGCATACGAGCTAAATGCACGGTCTCCAAAGGATTTGAGGTTTGCACGAGGTATTGGTAAACTGTTGGATTCCAAAAAGCAGGTGGTACGATGCATGGCATGGTGGGGGTAGATCTGAGAGATAGGCTGGAGTCAAAGAAGTGAGCGACGAAACCTTGAAGTCGATCCGTGGCTTGACTGGTAGCCAGGTATGCATAGGGTCAGCATGCAAGTTTGGTTAGTGGCAGCATGCATGGTATCAGCATGCGTAAGCACATAATGGACGAATCACGGCGACTCACTAAATACATCGATCTGGTATAGTATATATATAGGATGTCATAAATAGAGGCGTTTTTAGCTTCTTTTTAAATGCCTAAATAAATATTACACACAGTACATAAAATACAGACCAAGAGAATCGAGGGACTTCCCAGCAAGAAGTCGATACCCTGCTTGATAGTGAGCCACTCCAGGTCAGCCGTAATTAAAACTTAGTGGATCCGACATTGAAAACAAATCAGCCTGGCTGTAGAGTTTTCCAAAAACTGAAAGCTTTTACGCATGAATCTCTAGGGCTACAGACCTGAAGGCCTGTTAGTAGGGAGCTCAATATGTCAAGACTAGATTTTACCAAAGGAAGGGATCAGCTTGGCCGTGAAATTGTTTACTCAGCAAGCCTAACTGTTGCAAAAACACAGCTATTAAGGCCAGAATTTTAGCAGATGCAGTGGCTGAAAGTGCACAAACACAAACACAGGTCTGGCAGTATGTCGTCTGCATATAAACAATAGCCTAGCTTGTACTTTACGACTAGACCGGCACGAGGCGCTTGAATTTGCAAGGAACGGAAGACTGATAAGAGACACGTTGGATGACCTTTGCTTGAATGGCCTATTTGATCGAGGAACGTCGAAAACTGACGTAAACTGCAATTTATATGTAATTTACTTTGGAATTTTGTAATTTGCCCTGTAATTTATCACTGATCAAGGGTCTAAACCACTCACATGCTGTTTCAGTACCGTGTTAGTGTAACGCCGAAGCTCGGCGGGGTAAGCTTGACCTGCCGCTTACCTAGCGGCGTAGCCTATCGCCTAATGCCGTTCGGTGCGCGCCTACGCGCAATAAGCTGGCCGCCACGAAACGAGCGTTTCTGGCGCTGACCTGCTTACCGTTACTAAAGGGGGTCGTGAGTCCGCGGCGTGAATTGGAAGCAAGACACACAAATTGGGGATTTTACTGAACTTTATTCGCAAGCGCACAAAGTCGCTGCGCGTCTAGTTCAGCTTTATCTCCACACTCCTCGCACGTTCAACACTCTTGCGGAGGGAATACTCCTCTACACTAAGCGCGACCCGGACCCTAAACCCTAACCGGTGAACTAGGAATCCGTTCCCACCTGTGCCGAGGGAATACCCCAAACACGCCAACTTAAACACTCGAGCGGAGGGAGTACTTCTCCACACTGAAGTGCGAACCGGAGTCTAAACCCTACCCGGTGAACTATAACTCGGTTTCCAACAGTGCGACCGGAATACTCCACACACGCCAACTCAAGCACTCCTGCGGAGGAAATACTTCTCCACACTGAAGCGCGACCCGGAGCCTAAACCCTACCCGGTGAACTGGAGCTCCACACACGCCAACTACGCCTAGCTCGCGCCGGCAAATCCCTATGCCGAGAGCACGTGCTAGCGCGCACACACACGACACAAAAAAGAAACACAAAACACGAATGAACACACAAAATGCCAGCTCGGGCGCGATACGACCGTGTTCGGTGGGGTTCCACCGAATCCTCCTAGAGCTGTCTCGTCCTGTTCCGTCAATCGCTGGCGAACAGCCCGCCCTCCTCCCTCGCTTCCAGAGAAAACGAGTCCGACGGCGGAGCCGGACCAAAGACAGAAGACCACAGACAAAAAGACACGAGGCCAAGAGCGAGCGTCGCTCGACTCTTAAATACCTAGCTGGAACAATGGGCAAGAGCTTAGTGGTATTGGGCCCGGACACCTTGGCCCATTACAGAAAGGAATTACTACCGTCCCCAGGCCACTGGAAGGGTACCTCCGTCCAGCTTGAATGGCGAATGGGTTCCAGAAGATTCTTTCTTGGAAAGAGGGAAAGCGGGGGTTGACAGGCCAGCCAACATCTATCAGCAGCTTCCGCGAGTATCGGACCAATTCTACAGGCCGAATCGCCGCCGCTCGTCTCAGAGCTTCCTGGCCTGCTCCTAAGCGCTTCCTCTCTAACCGCACTGACGCTCCTCTCTGGCTCACTGCTCCAGGACAAAGGGGCTCTAGCCCGCCGCCGAACAGCTCTTGTTCGCGCTAAAATTCAGCCAAAGCCAGCCGGGCGCTACAATTCTTAAAAAACCTGGATTAGACACAGAGGTCCTAGCAAACTATCGCCCAGTTTTCCTTCTTCCGTTCTTATCAAAGATTCTTGAAAAAATTGCTGCTTAGCAGCTAGTTGAACATATTGAAAATAATGGAATGTCAGAAACATTTCAATCAGGTTTCAAGAGGCAGCACTCTACTGAAACTGCTCTCCTCCGTGTTAACAATGACATTCTACGTGGCAACGACGACGGGAGTGTCACTGCCCTAGCTCTGCTAGATCTGTCTGCTGCCTTCGACACCACTGATCACGAAGTTCTGCTTGAACGATTGAGAACAACGATTGGTCTGGCAGACGAAGCACTGGCGTGGTTTAAATCATACTTGTCTGATCGTGTTCAATCCTTGTCGTGTGGGGGTCAGGTCTCAGACAAAAGAAGGGTCACCTGTGGAGTCCCTCAAGGGTCTGTACTTGGTCCCTTGCTGTTCTCTATTTATACGAAACCTCTGGGAAAAGTGATTAAGGCCCATGGAATAGGATATCACTTCTATGCTGACGATACTCAGTTGTATTTGTCATTTAAGCCGTCTGAATCTGCTGCAGCAACGAAAAAACTGAATGCTTGCCTTGCCGATATTCGATCCTGGATGTCGGAAAACTTCCTGAAATTAAAAGATGATAATACCAAACTGCTGCTCATAGGACACCCTTAGCGTGTGGCTGGATTAAAAGGTTTGCTCTTCATAGGTGATGGTATTGACGACCATTACCACGTGCTCGAAATTTAGGTGTCGATTTCGACAAATGCTTTAATTTCAAAAGCTTCATTCAGAAGACTGCCTCTACAGCTAGCCATCACATCCGATCCCTATCCAAGATTAGAAGTTGTCTCCCACAGTGGCTTGTGAAAAATTTAACGAGCTCTTTAGTTCTGTCTCGGCTTGATTATTGTAATTCCCTTTTGGCTGGGCTACCAAAGAAAGCTATTATGCCACTATAGCGGACTATGAATATGGCTGCAAGGCTGGTCTTCAAGTCCCAGCGGTTTGAGCACGTGTCACCTCTGCTGAAAGAGCTAGGATGGTTGCCGGTTGAGCAAAGGATACAGAGCAAAGTCCTTAAGCTGACCCACAAGGCCCGCCACGGCTTGGCTCCTTCGTACCTAGCTGAACTGCTGCATCAGTTTCAGCCTGTTCGCGCCCTCCGGTCCTGTGGGGACAGTAAATTAGCCGTCCCATTCCACCGCTTAAAGACAGTTGGTGACAGAAGCTTTAAGTAAACAGAAGACAAGGTGGTGATGTTGCGGATTTTATAAATAACTAATCTGGTGGAAAAAAATTTCATTTGAAGCTGCCAAATGGTGTTATACCAGAAGAAGTACCTACTGGATGCTTTAACAGCAGAAACAAATATTCCTATGCAGGTCCTGGAACAAAGTTAAATCAGAGGATCGAACAAGGATATGAAGGATTCAATGATTTAGACAAACGTGTTTTAGTTCGCGATCATGACTATACTCAATCATCATCTATATCTGAACCAAAAAGTACAGAAATCCGTAATTTATCTGATTTATTTACTGCAGTATCAGCAGCACGTATTGCTCTTGATTCTAGACAACCCGCTTATGTTCGTGAGGATGCTAAGACCGGTGCAGCAGTTAGAGCAGCAAAAGCTAAGTTAGGACTTGGACTTGGTGGAATGTTGAAGGATTCAATGGCAACTGATTTTTTGAAAGATTAAGTAAGTAATCTAGCAAGTTTAAGTAAGATGAAAAACTATGCTCATGTTATAGTTGATAGAGTGTTAGATATATGTCACCAGAAAAAATCTAAACAAATTAACTAATTGAATTTTTTTTATTTATTTATTGACGATGCATGTTTTCTAATCTAATAATCAGCAGGATTGAATTCAACTCTTTTACCAACACTATAAACTTTTAGTCTAATGTTAAGTCTTTCTTTGGAGTTGTAATTGCCTTTAGTTACATAGCTTATATCAAGAATACTCGTTATTGTAAAGTCAGTTCCAAGTTTTTGAGTTGAATCTTAATGCTGTTGAATTGTAGTTGTTTGTTCTGTTGATCGAAGAGTATACTTCGTTTGCCACCTAAATCAATTCTTACTGCAAGTGTAGATCTTTGAGAAAAGTCCTAACCAGTGAATTCAAGTTTGCTACTTGCTCTTTCTACAATATCTTAAAGAGCATGAAGCATCTCTTCAGTAGGATATATCCATGCACTGAAGTAAGATTTAGAATCTTTAGTAATTTTCTCTTCAGTGTAAACTCGAGCTGGATTTTCAATAGGAATAACAACAGAAGAATTTTCAAGCACTGCAAATTTCTTAGCTTGGATTTTCATTTAGATACAGGAAAAATAAAATTTATACATTAAATTATTAATTGAATTGTTGTTCCAAAATCAGTTAGTTCCATTAGTTTTGGAAAGATTACACATATTTTTCCACAATCTTTTTGATTTTATTCTTGTAGTTGAAAGGTCTGAAAACTTGGCATTAAACCAAAATAATCAATTACTTCTGGCACTGGTAGAGCTCTAAATGAATCAAAGTAAAAGCATGCATCACCTTCTTTTCTAAGTGCTACCCAATGATTGCTAAATCTAATTTTTCAGTGTTGCAAATTAGACACTGAGTTTCTTATGGTTTTGGTAGCTCATCTCTTGCAAAGACAGCACTAAAGTTTTGTAAATCTAATTTTTATATAATTATTTATTTCTATATATGTTAGTGCTGTTGATTTTACTTTTTTAATCCATCTATTGTCTTTTTTAGTTCAGTAATTATTTCTCGTTTGCTTGCTCCTCTTCCAATCCTTCTTCCTTGCTGTAAGGATCCTGCACCGACTGCAGCACTTCTAGGCTTCACGAGTTTTGATTTCTTGCTATTGCAAATCGTACAAATTCATCTCACCATTCCTTCTGATCCTTTAGTACTATCCATTTCACGATACTCTTTACGGATTGTATCAATTTGTCTCTTGCATATAAGGCAGTAAATCTCCATATCTCTAAAGATAAAAAAAAACTTTCTTAGCAAAGAGAATGTCATCAAAAGTTACAGCATTTAAATTTGGGAAGAATGTTGATACTGGTCATATTCAACCATTACCTCAAACAGAAATTAGAGCATCAGTACGTGTTCCAAGAGGTTCAGGTAAATCTCAGTTAGTAATCAATTGGATATTTTATGGTATTTTAAATTATGATACTTGTACTATTAATGCTTCAAGTTTAGATCAAAAATTATACCATGGTCTGATGTCAATGACAAAAGAGAAACCTTATGGTTTGGTTAATGGTGTTGATTCAATGCCTGAAGTTGACTAATACAAGAATTGAAAGGATATTATTTTTCCTTATCATTTAATGACAGAAGATCTAACTAAGATAGTAGACTGTTTTAATAGTGGTAGACATAAAGGATTGAACATATTTTATCTTGCTCAATGATTTACTAATTTTCCTAGACGTTAGGTTGGAAACAATATGAATACAATTCTAATCTTAAAAGAAAACAATACTGATACTGAGTATATTCGTAATGCATCTGTTGGTGATATAGATAAAAGACAGTTTAAGAATGTGTTAACTCTTGAAATAGAAATATGCTTGGATATTGTGTTATAGACTTAACTAAAACTGAATCATAAAAAAGTTTTCGGTCTGTTGATAGTACAGGAAAACAGTTAATAGCAATTTTTAATATTTAAAACATATAGGAATGATTAGCAGGAAATCATATAAACGAAGTAGTAGACCTTGTAAAGGAAGTGTGCACGAGGGCTCCAGCCCCAAGGCATATGTGAAGGGCCTGAATAGAGATTAAGTTCTCTTTGGGCGCTACATAAATAAATTATATATATACATATTCAGGAAAAACTTGGTTTCGAAAATAAACATGAAAACTTAAATATAATACGTATTGCAAATATAATTAAATTTAATCAATAAATACAAATAATTGAAGCAAGCATGGCGGTCAGAGATAAAATGGAACATTAATTAAATGAGTGTGCCTTTAAAAATTTGGGGGTAATGCAAATGGCTGAAAGTCGAGTTTGGAGTGCATTATAATAGCAACACCACCTCCAGTTTTTAATGATCTAGGCTCGTTAAAAATGAGAAACCAGTCCCTTTTGAGTCGTTAATTTTCGGGCAGTGTACCGATTTTAGCCTACTTTCAGTCTAGGCGAGCAGATCGAGACCTTTTCAGAAATAAGATCGCTTATTACTAGATGTGTATTGCATATTGAGTATACTATATACCCCGACGGCCATGTCATTATTCGAGTGAAAGCCCTCTATGCACTTTACAGCATCCTAGTGGAGTTGGTAACGGAGAGCAGGTCAAAGCAGAAGTATTTAATGCTGTTAACTGAAGATTGAAAGATAGGCTAATTACTTATTCGCCGTTCTCATCCCAGTCTAACGGGAAAGCCAATTCAGAGGTCAATATAGTTGTGAATGATGCGTAAGACTAGCCAAGATAGCTCTAATCAATACCTGGTGGTGCTGGAGATCCGAGAGACACCTAATCAAGATCACAGTACAGTCCCGGGTAAATGATGTTTGGCACCCAGACTCAATCTAGTGTGCCCCCTGAACTTTCAGCATTTGCCGCCTACATCCAGCATTCTCAAGATGTCTATAGCAGAAGGCACGACAGTTAGGCTCCGAGCAGTGGTCAAAAGGCTTTGCGACTACAGAGTACGAGAACAGAGCATACCTACTATAGGCCGAGCTATTCAATACAGTACGAACCCATAAGACGAGCTGATTTGGGAAGGCTCTGTCGTCGTAATCCACGGCGATTGATCCAACACTCTCGAGAACCGGGCAGAGACGTTCTACCTGCAGAACCGTTGACCTATTGATCTCAAACCAAGAACAAGAGAGCTAGCTCCGTGCGACATACAAGCAACTATCGGAAGTAATTCTTGGAAGTCACACAGCAATAACCATGATCGTCAGTGTTACCTACAGACCCAGCTTCAACACCAGCTAGAAAACAGCAACCTATGCCCAGTGTGACATAGTCCGGCACCGACATGGCAAAATTGTGAAGTGCTTTACTTATAATGAAGGATGTTAAGAAATGCCGATGCCCCTACTATTGTTGTACAGCTCCTGGTTGTGATAAGGCTATTGTACCGGACGCTTCAGGTACCGGTCGGGATAAAATAAATTGGATCTCTATGTAATGTAATATATCTCCGTCTGTAACTCTACAAAGTCATAAAGACCAGGTAGATGTTACGCAGAAGAATTTTGTATAGCCCACTCACAGCCTAAGTGGCTTTCGGTACGCATTCGGTAGCCAACAGACTTCGTCTCATACAACATAGAGAAAGTGGGAAGCATAGCAGAGTCAGGAGAGCAGTTGAGGTAGTGAATAGCATGGAAGTAGCAGCTCAGGACCGCTGAAAAGGATGAGCCATAGTCGGCTGTAGGAGTAGTTGTCGTCGCATATGAATTCTGGAAGCAAGTTCCACAGTCTAGGACCTGCAGAGCTAAAGCTTCTGTCGCCATCGGTCTTTAAGCAGAGGAACGGAATAGCTAATATATTACCCACACATGACCTGAGGGCACAAACAGGCTGAAACTGGTGCAGCAGTTCAGCTAGGTACGAAGGAGCCAAGCCGTGGCGGGCCTTGTGGGTCAGCACAAAACTTTGCTCTGGGTCCGTTGCTCAACAGGCATCCATCTAAGCTCTTTTAGCAAAGAAGACACGTGCTCAAACTGCTGGGACTTGAAGACTAGCCTTATAGTCTGCTGCTGTGGTCTAATAGCTTTCTTTGGCAGCCCAGCCGATAAGGAATTGCAATAATCAAAGCGAGACAGATTTAAGGAGCTAGTTAAGCTTTTTACAAGCAACTGTGGGAGACAGCTCCTAATCTTGGAAAGGGATCGGGCATTATGGTTATCTGTAAAAGCAGTCTTCTGAATGAAGCTTTTAAAATTGAAGCAGTTGTCGAAATCGACACCTAAATTTCGAGCACGTGGTAATGGTCGTCAATACCATCACCTATGAAGAGCAAACCTTTTAATCCAGCCACACGCTAAGGGTGTCCTATGAGCCGCAGTTCGGTATTATCATCATTTAATTTCAGGAAGTTTTCCGACATCCAGGATCGAATATCGGCAAGGCAAGCATTCAGTTTTTCAGTTGCACCAGCAGATTCCGACGGTTTGAATGACAAATAAAACTGAGTATCATCAGCATAGAAGTTATATCCTATTCCATGGGCTGTAATCACTTTCCCAGAGGTTGTTTAAAATGGAGAACAGCAAGGGGCCGATTACAGACCCTTGAGGGACTCCACAGTTGACCCTTCTCGTTTGTGAGACCTGACTCACACACGACACGGATTGAACTCGATCAGACAAGTACGATTTAAACCACGCCAGTGCTACGTCTGCCAGACCGATTGTTGTTCTCAGTCGTTCAAGCAGAACCTCGTGATCAATGGTGTCGAAGGCAGCAGACAGATCTAGCAGAGCTAGGGCAGTGACATTCCCGTCGTCGTTCCCACGTAGAATGTCATTGTTAACACGGAGGAGAGCAGTTTCAGTAGAGTGCTGCCTCTTGAACCCTGATTGAGATGTTTCTGACATTCCATTATTTTTAATATGTTCAACCAGCTGCTTAGCAACAATTTTTTTAATATTCTTTGATAAGAAAGGAAAAAGGGAAACTGGGCGATAGTTTCCAAGGACCTCAGTGTCTAATCTAGGCTTTTTAAGAATGGGTCTAACGATTGCCGATTTGAAGGACTTGGGGACGACCCCTTTTTCCAAAGAAGCATTAAAAATCTTGGTTATGTCATGGCTAAGTTGGTCTGCAAGTGAAGACCACAGTGATGAGGGTATAGGGTCTTCATTAGACGAACTATTTTTGACCTTATTAAGGTAGCCACATCGCATGCAGAAACCTCGGAGAATCTTTTAAGGAAGGTCACAGGTTGTGGAACCGCGATTGATTTAGTCGGAGAGGGCTTAATGGAGGTACGAATGTGCATAATTTTTCAGTAAAGTAGGCTGAAAACTTTTCGGCTGAGCCCTTAATATCTGGGGAGTCAGACTTCACAACATTGGCAAGTAAATGGTTTACTGTCTTATAAATCTCTTTAGTGTCCGAGTGGCAGGAATTCAGCTTTCTAACGAAAAAAGAAGCCCTGGTCTTTTAAGCTTTCGGGTCTAAACTCGAAGGAAGTATTTGAAATTGACTAGATCTGCATAAGACCCCGATTTCTTGAAATGGCGTTCAAGCCTGTGCCTTACCCGGCGCATCTTTAGGAGTTTTTTGTAAATTGACAGGAATCTCCACGACTTTGAACACGGGTAGAATGAACGGAAGCATGCTAGTCAAGAGCACTCCTGAGTGTCATGTTCATAGCATCTGTGAAGGTATCGAGGCTGCCGGTCGAGACTGACTGCAGATCAAGAAGACCTGCATCACAAACAGATTTCAAAAAATCGTCGGGGTCAATGCTTTGTAAGTTACGTCCTTCGACAAGTTCGACATCACCCTGTACGTACAAGGGAGCAAGAACAGTAAACGAGACCGAACAATGATCTGGTAGGGTCAGTGAGCACACCTCAAGGTCCATTGGGAGGACATCCTTAGTGATCACGAGATTTAGAATGTGGCCACCAACGTGGGTGCTATGATTAACGTATTGGGCCAAACCAAAATTCTCCAGACAGTCAAGAAATGAGCGGACCTGGCTGTTGCTAGGGTGGTCAACGTGAATATTGTAGTTTCCTACAATCAGTAAGGGCCTGTCACACACAAATATTTTAGCAAGGAACTCTGAAAACTCCTCTATAAACAAGTTTCGACAACCAGAAGGAGGCCGGTATATCACAACAGCGAGAGGCATTGTCTTTGATGAAAACATGATTGCAACCGATTCAAACGATGGCCCATGCGAAAAACTGCACATTTTATAGCCAAAAGATTCGCGAACAACAATTGCAACCCTGCCGCCAGCCTTGTCAGAACGCATGGGCGGATAAAATGAGAACCCGGGTGGAGTGGTCTCAGAAATACAGCTACTAGAACAAGGAGTCATCCAAGTTTCGGCAAGCAGAAATGTATCTAGCTTCTCCCAGACCACCTGACCGAGGATAAGTAACCCCTTGGTTTTTAGTGAGCGGACATTTAGAAGGCGGAATTTAAAAGGCTGTCCAACAACTGGGCGACGGCGATGAAGTGGCTTGTATTCTCCTCTGTTTTCGTCCAGCCCAGCGGACGCGGGCCCTTCAAATGAGAATTAAACCTTAGTAACGGCCGTTGGACTAAGTTTAACTACGTGCTGGGCTACGGCGGGTGGGCTACTACCACAACAAATACTATTCGGCACTTTAAACTTACGTATGTTTGATAGCCGCGCTGTTGGTAGGGCGAATGCAGGATTCAGAAAGGTTCTCACTGACCCGCCTGAGAAGGCCCGCCGGTAGGTATCGACTAATGGTGACATCGCACCTTATGCTAAGCAGGTCCTGTTTTGTGTAGCATATCCGAGGACAGCTCATAAATAGTCATAGTGAAGCATATGATACTATTTTGTTCTAACCTGTATGGCACTATTAAAAATGCAGTCTTGTAGCAAGTTAAAGCACTCAAATGCTCTACAGTGGCGATCATTAGCACAAGAACTACGATCGATTACATCCACATATATTTATCAGCCACTAGAAACCTGTTTTATTATCAGAAGCTTTTTTTAAGATTGTATGCCAATTAATTAAAACTTGCTTCCCAAGCATTTATTAGTTGTATCAGTGTCCACAGCTAGAGCTTCTACGCTTGCCTCTATCTGAAATACATCGGTATTGTAATTGATACATTGTATCTAATCAATATTGTTATAATCCTTCTCCCAGCTTAGCAGCACTTAATTTCAAAACTCTTTGACGCCTCCTTATTCTTCACAGCAGACTATCGGATAACACAGCGTTTGCTCTAGCTAGTAGATATTTTTGCTTCAGACGTTGAAGCATCTCTTTCTACCGTATACCAATCCATAATCCTTCTTCACCATAGTTATTACATCAAGTTTAGTGTTTATGGTTTCACACTCCACTGAATTTCACCCAGGGATTCGTGTTAATCCTGATTGCAGGCTAAGCTGTCAGTTACTTCACGATTAGAACTCAAGGGGTTTCGGTCCCTATATAAACCAAGCATGTGAATAAATAAATCAATGTTCCAGGTTAAATGGTCATCAATACAATAAAAAGTGACGAAACTAGTGAAATACGATTACCAAGATTAAGGAGCAGTAATCCAACACATCAGCAAACAAACAATACAAGCTGGGTGGAGTAGCTTCCACATCTGGAAAAATGTAGGCATCCAACTTAAAGCTTTGCACATTACTTGTCTCACGTATAGGTGAAACGTGGCAGTGAAACTAAAAAATGGAATAACGAAATCTTTTATGGAATGCAGTGAAAATGCCAGCTGACAGGCCTAAAGTAGCTTAACACGGCAGCTGGTAAGAGCGAAACGACCTCTATATGAAAACTCTTTATCTACAGTGTGAAGGTTGTCATTTGTCACAGACACAGGATTGAAGCAGTTCATTAGATGCCCATGATACGTAATAGCAGTATTGTGGCTCAAAGACTACAGCTTAAATTAGAGCTCCCAGCAATAAATGACCGGTTTCTGATATGCAGTTTAATGCCAATTACGCAAATTGGCTTGTTTGGCTGCACGGCCTGTATAATAAAAAGTGTACTGTTGTCAGCCGGTCTACTTTACAAACAACGACTAATAAACGCCAATCGCCATTTGACCTAACTCACTCCTTTTTATTACCAGAATAGTTAAGACATTAGCTAAAAGGGTTAGCCGTGCATATCTCTGCTTTTCCATCCTATTCAGTCTCTATATTTGGCGATTAATAATATATACCCGATTTGGCCAAAGTTTAAGTGCAGGTAGTTTTTATTGTTCTCAGTATGATAACTTAAACTGACTGCTAATTGCAACAGTTGTATAATGGATGAAGTTCTCGTCAGTCGATCTTGCAATTTTCAGCTGCAGGTGAAAGTAAGTCTGAGAAATATTCTGTTACTAGCACCCGAAGCATTTTCTACAATTTAACAATAGTTTTTAGAGCTTAACTGCCGGGCGCACAGTATTTCAAAGTTGTCGTCAGTACAAACAAGAAATTATGCTTATACAAATCATGATTAACTCTGTGAAGTCCAAGAGCATTTTAAATAGAATACCTTAAGCAGACTTCAGTTGAATTCATTTACAGAGTATAGCAGTTGTTAAAATAGAATTGCACCTGCTCCCAATTGCAATATGTCTGCAGTGGTAAAAGTAGTCGTAGCTGGGTCACGCTTCCCAGACCTGCCTGGTTACTTTTTGAAGTCAAGGCTAGCCTTTCGGTAATGTGAGATTGATGTCGGAGTAGTATTAAGGTAATGGGCCGGAAAACTGGTTCTATGATATATAAAATTTCTATCAAATCTCTTCGAAATTTTCTGCAAGGAATGCAATAATTACGATTGAATGTAGTTATGTCATCGTGAGTGTACAACTATAATAAAGTAATTATGTGAGATACACGGATTTTCATAAACAATTGCTGAAGAAGACTGTTAGGGCCATCGGTTGATAGGACGTCTGGAGAGTAGCACTAACAGAAGCCCAAATACAAGAGAGCAGACAAAGCAATCTGAAAGAAAGTCTAGTTTATAGGGCTACCAAAATAAATTCAAACCACGAAGATTCGACTGATGCCGAGACATAAATTATACCAGGTGCAATGCAGGCTGCAAAGAAAGCCAGAAGAGCTGATTCTAAAATTGCGTCTCAACATTTAAAGCTGTTTAACGTGCTCCAATCCAAATCTTTTACATTTTAAGTAAGGAGACTAAGATTGCAACATGTTTGATCTTTAGTTCTAGGCGACGTTGCAAGTTTAGTACAAAGTGGAAGAAAGCCATTATTGCAGAGCAAGCTTTATGACACTCGAATTAAGGCCAAGCGTTTTTATTGTAAATTTCCCAAACTGAGCGTGTATCTTCTGTCTTGTCGGCCATACACGCTTACACTGCTAGGCATCCGATTGCTGGAACTAAAATCCTATCAACTGATCCTAAGTGCTTAATTACATTGAGACAACAGCTAGGCCATACAGCTGCTGATGTGCATCAAAGTAAAATATGCCCGATAAATACAAATAAGAAGCAATGCAAAAAGTGCCGAGCAGCCATCCAATAGTACGAGATAGAGAGACAGACTTACATGAGAGCCGGCTACGGATAACCACTTGACTCTTGACAAAAGAGATAAGCCGACTGATTTAATGTTAAGTCAAATATTGCCCTAGTACCTTATCATTTGAAGGACATTAAGTGCTGGCCCTGGGAGCAGGCGGGCATTTGGCTGACAGTCTGCGCTTAAGATGACCTTCGACGACATACTCACAGACCACCTAGGTGAATTTGGACGTTACCAGAAGCAGCAGTACGCCCTCCTGGGCCTTGCGGCCATATGCTGCGCAGCACAAGTGCTGATTCCGGTGTTTACTGCTGAGGAGCCACCATTTCGGTACGTTGCTGCTGAAAAGCTTATGTTGCCGGCTGAAGCACCGTGAGCACGCTACTTTAGCTGCTTCATATGTAATCATGCTTGCCACTCCACAATGCGAAGCAGCATTCCGTCTTTCGCGAACTCAACCACTGAGTAGCACAGCATACAGCACAGTGTAAAGCTTCCATTGCTTCTTGTAATATACTTGTAAAATGTTTACCTTCATACGCTACGGATGACCTGAATTAAGCGGCAGCAAATATTATTATACGACTTGTCTGTCGTTTGCTATCCTCGTATGCAGAAAAAATGCAGGCGCACGTTATTTAAATGAAAGGCATTTAAATGAGGTTCGGTTCCAAATTGTAAGCAATCAAATGTATATCATGTTTGTAGCGCTATTAGTAACCTGACTGCTGCACATTTTCCACTGAAAGGAAGCACTTCGAAGTGTTCCTGATGTATTAATGCGCACTTGCAGCCGCTACAAGCTAGAGCAAATCAAAACCATTTAAATCACATTTCTTTATTAAGAGGTGGGTTTTAAGCTACTTTTCCTATTTCAGTGTACCATTTGATATCCCAATATAATGCAGCAGAAAGTATTTGAAAATACGTCTAGGATTACTGAGAGTCTCGAAAAATGAATTCTAGTTACAAAGAAACTGTGAAGAAACAGATTCCACCGCTTCCTATCTAATTCAACTTCTTTCTGACTTTAATTTTACAGATTATGACAAAAGAATGCAGTTTATTCTTATGCTACTTGCAGTTTTTCGCAAAGAAACAATGGAGCTTTTCTGTAATCAATATTTTATAAGTGTCGGGCTCCCCGTTTTATTGAATGGGTAACGTATGAGCAATCGTTAAACGAATGTGGTTCACCTAGGCACCAACTTCTGCTGAATGTCCAACGAATTAAAATTGCTGAAACCTGAAAAAACAATAGGCAAAGTACATCAAGAGATTGTTCTATGAAGGCTCTAAAATAAAGCCAATAAAATTGAAGCTCTACTCTTGAAATTCCGTATCCGTGCTTGCATCTTTATAAATACACTTCTTAGTATCGTGAATCAAATGGAATAGATGGTCGAGAACAGAAGTTGCCAGCTAAGAATGAAAGGTATAGCAGATCAAGGGAACCAGGCTTCCCACACTATGCAGACAAACAAAATATCTGAGAGAGATCGCTCACACAATTGTCAGTCAAATTGTGGTGTGCCATTTTCTATTTCCCCCACTTTCTCGAAGATACTAAAGGTCTGAGAGCCTCCATTAAGAAGCAAGGTCATGATTCAGCAAATGTCAAGCACCGAGAAATAGATCGAGTTATCTGCGGTGCTTCATGAAGATTATGATTATTTTATTGTTTTTATGATAGGCATGTCCAGCATGATGTCGTTGATCTGCACGGTTCAGCTTCAACGACCCGAGTAGCTCCAAAATCATTCCATCATTGCTTGTATTGGTCCAAACCGGGCTAAGTTTCCCTTTTAATAGGACCATTGTGCATGATAGTTCTAATGCAATTTTATTCAGTAGTGCTCCCACCATAGACCACAGCCAACGAAGCTAAGAAATGCTTAATGCAGTGTTTATAATCTGCCGTGCTTCAGGTGTTCTTCGAACAGAAGCAATGAGACTACTGAATCGAATTTCACTGGAGGTGCCGACAATGCCACTGCATCCTGGAGCAAGGACGATGCTTGCTATAGAACTACAAGATATCAAGAAAATACGAGCCATACTTTTGAGAAAATCGCCTGCAATCAATTCGAATTCGATGCAAATCAGATGTATAGTACGATTGTTACTGACGTAAGCTTAACTCCCAATACTTTATGAACTGACCGTATACCGTTTAGTAATAGTCTAGTCTCGAGTCGGGCTTTTGTCATTTAAGGTTATGTTGGTTCTTACTTGTGATTGTTCTTTTGGTTTATTTTTATCATGACTTTTATATGATGAGAGTGTATTATAGTGATGAGAATATGGTGTGGCAGTCTTTTACATGGACTGCTTAGAGAATATAACTCTCACTATTGTAGTTAGATTTAGCGTTATTTCTTCGGAAGTAGCTTTGCTAGGTTTCAAAAAGTTTAGTTAAAGCTTAGTTACTTTTACCTGGGATTAAAACCTCTATGCATGCACGTTTAAAACCTAGATAACAACCTGGAAATCGAAATGACTAATTTATTTGAATAGCAATTTCAGTAAATGTTAAATGAATAAGATAAAATGAATGAAGTTACTGGAAAACGGTATTTAATAATAATCACAAAAGAATAAACTGAGGTACATCTCAGCCTTGGTTCCTTTTAATATGATTTATTTATTCTCTGATTTATTTTTCGGATTTGTTTTTTTAAATTCTCGGAAATTTTTTGGCTTCTACGGCATTATCGTGCTCTTGCATTATGTTTTCCAAATACTACCAATTGTTGTGGTGCCCGGCAGGCATCGCTTCAAAACCCAGCATCTCAGCACTGCTTCTCTCTCGTCTTTTTTACGTTTCCAAATAAATACTGTACCTCTAAACTCACGTATACCTGGTAATTTCTCGGACGTTATAAATCGTGACCAATTCCGTCCTCTGTGCATCGTAGATAATTTGCTTACTTCACAATACATAAGAAACGCTGAATTCCTTTGCCAAGGCTTGGTTGTTAGTGTACTTACGGCCAAAAGACTTCGATCGGAAGCCATTCCTGTCACTTTAGTTCGAGCATTACTATCTCTCGTCTCGTTTATATTCTCTCCTGTCTGCACCTTTTCTCTTCCCATATATCTTCTCAATATCCTCTTCTTGCCTCTCCTTTCCTCTCACAGCCTTTCAAATCAGCTAGCGGTCTTGCCTGGCCTCGCCTCGCCTCGTCTCGCCTTCGCTGCTCATGTTACCCTCTATATTCTCTTTTACTAAGCTATTCCGCATTATCTTTGTCAAGGCTACTCACTAGCTACCTATGCAAGCCTCAATGATTGTTTCCTATCACCCTACTATCTCGGCTTTCGTCTTAGCCTCTCCTCTCTTTTTGCCTTGCATGGCATTCTGAAGAAAAAAAAGGAAAAGATAAGATTTATAATGAAAATCATAACTGTATTAAATACTCGTACATTTATGACATTTTTCGGGGCACCAGTGTAAGGTCACTGTTGCAGTAAGCCGCAAAGTAGTTTTCCATGTGTGAGTTGCATAGTTTACCGACGACCCAGAATCAGCTGCGTTTACATGCACGTTTCAGTGGTCTCTTGTATGTGACAGGAAATACTTATCTACAGTGAGTAGCGTGATGTACATGGCGGGAGTTATGGTTGGCTCGTTCGTAGCTGGAGCTCTTTCAGATAGGTAAGCGAACAGGATTAAGCTAACCTTGCTCAAGTTACTTTCATTGCACGAATCATGAACTGCATCTCCAATAAGACTAGTGTTAATTGTATGCCACTATTTGCAGCAAAAATGAAAAAACAAGACGATTTCATATACTATTCTAACAATTTACTGACATATTTAGCATCTGAGTATAGATTCATTGCTTACAAATCATATGCTTGAAAGTAACGAGTAAGTAATTCGAACTGTGACATTATGATCTTCAGTCATGGAGATGTTCAGAGATTGTAAAGCAGAGCTACTTATAAATACAAAAATGTGCTGGGAATCTACTGTGGTCTCTACTTTGATATATTATATGCTTAGAAATGAAGGCAGATCTTTGTCTGAGGAAAAATTATTAACTTTAAGCCATATGTAAAACAACAGTGGTCAGGTAAGCTTTGACACCACTTAGGATGCATTAGCTTAATTAATTATTATTAATTAATTATTTAATTAATCTTAGCTGCTTAAACAGCCTCGTTTTGTATAGCGACAGAAGAGCCTTTACGGCTATCACCACCGCTTGCAGTGGCGATAAAGGATCGCCCACTGCAGGAATTGAACCCACGACCTCGGGACCGAGGTCGTGAAAGCGACCGCCTTACCTAGTGTGCCATCACGGCTCACCGAGCCAATTTATCTCAAACTTACAGCTAGTCGCAGTTACAAGGTACAGCTATGGTAGCTGGTTAGTTAGAATAGCTCTTTCTCATTTTGTTTCATGATACTTGTGCACATTAAAAGAATTACGATTCGCTAATATATATATATATATCTATTTATAATGCGTTTTATTGATTCTCCTTGGAGCTATTGATAGGTGTTACGATGTCCAGATGTCGCTGAATGCTTTGGCACATGAAACATTGTCAGAAATAGTATTGTACTGTTAGTTCATTTTCTGTGCCAAGTAAAATCACTGACCGCTTCATTAGATTGGCTAACTATGTTATGTAATATGATTTATCTCCGTCAGTAACTCCACAAAGTCATAAAGACCATGTGGGCGTTACGCAGGAGAGTTTTGTATAGCGCACTCAAAGCCTAAGCGGCTTTCGGTACGCATTCGGTAGCCAACAGACTTCGTCTCAAGCAACAAAGAGAAAGTGGGAAGCATAGCAGAGTCAGTAGAGCAGTTAAGGTAGTGAGTAGCATGAAAGTATCAGCTCAGAACCGCTGAAAAGGATGAGCCATAGTCGGCAGTAGGAGAGTAGTTGTCGTTGCGTAAGAATTGTGGAAGAGAGTTCCACAGTCTAGGACCTGCAGAGCTAAAGCTTCTGTCGCCAACGGTCTTTATCCTATTTGAAACACAATCTGATGTGGTAATCTGTGAGCAGACCAACCAACTTAAGAGAGTATTTAAAGTTTATAAGTAACCTGACATCGTTTAGGCTAGTTAACGTCAAAAATTATATGTGATCAGACAAGAAAGACTATATTATGTCCAGAGCCACCTCCCCCGACCAATGATTGTGCTCATTAAAGTACACTCTTCTCCAGAAGAGTGCTAAAGAGGCTGCAAACTAGTCAATCAGGACAAAAGTGGATTCAACCATCGTCGTCGCAATATATAATTTAATTTGTGACTAAAAGGGTAGCACTTTAACATAAATGACCTTGAATTCCGAAATAAATATTCTTCGAGGACTATTCTAGTATTTAGAAACGCAAATTTGCGGTAAAACAAGCGTTCGACCAATCTGCGATGAAACTGAACAAATAATACTGCGTAATAGTTTTATGAGAGCGTATAATATAATCCACGCTTTTAATTATGAGCTGAATGGCTCAAAATAGAATATTTGCAGTACAAAATCCCATCCTTTAATTCATTAGCAACTTGACTCTATGCATATGCTGAATTCTCCAGTAATAAAGTCTAAATAAGAGGCTGAATAAATAAAGCTTGTATAGACTCGTTTTACTGGCCGTAATTTCTACCATTGCCATCTCAAACAGGTTTAATGAATTGGGCTCATTGGTTGGGTTTTAATGCTTGCATAGGGTTGGGGTATAATACAAGGATCCTAGAATACGCATACGGTCTATTAATAATATAAGAAAAAGTTACTAGCAATATGAGAAGTCTGAAGAGTCTGCCGGTTCCAGCTTATGAGGTGGTATTTAATTTCTCACGATTCATGATTTACTAATGGCCTTTATAAATAGCCAGAGTGCACAAGCACGTGATAAATTAATGCAATATTTCCGTGTAGTGAAAAGTTACTAAAGGCTGTTGATAGATAGAAGGTTTTAAAAAGCACTATTATTAGAATGCAGACCATTACTGTTCCTCTTGCGCACCAAGAAATCACCTACGTGACATTATTCCAGAATTCAAGATCTATATGTGCCTAGCTACCACGATTCGGGAGCCTCTGATGGAAACCTTGCAGAGCAGATGGATGAAATATGCACTTTAAGCAACAATCTCAAGTAAAAGAAAAATCAAACCAGCCTTATCGTGGCAGGTTCATAACAGCCGAGTAGAATGTCCCTAGCATAGAACCTGCAGCCATCTTTCATCAGATCAGGATAGCCGGATCTCCTGTGTTTCGCGGCTATGTGAAGTAAATTAAGTCAGACCAATGATCTCGGCATGTCGTTCAGAGCCTTGAGATTCATTTATCATGAGCGCCTGAACGTCGTACCAATGGTTGCTAATACGAGCCGGGCATACCCTGGAGTGGCCATTACAAATAAACATAAACAAACAAATAAATAAATAAATAAATAAATAAATAAATAAATAAATAAATAAATAAATAAATAAATAAATAAATAAATAAATAAATAAATAAATAAATAAATAAATAAATAAATAAATAAATAAATAAATAAATAAATAAATAAATAAATAAATAAATAAATAAATAAATAAAAAAAAATAAATAAATAAATAAATAAATAAATAAATAAATAAATAAATAAATAAATAAATAAATAAATAAATAAATAAATAATAAATAAATAAATAAATAAATAAATAAATAAATTAATTAATTAATTAATATATAAATATATAAATGCATACATGTGTGTGTGTGTTTGTGTTTGTGCTTGTGTGCGTGTATGTGTGCGTGAGTGTTACTTTTACTTTGCCGTATCAGCTGTACTGGTTGAATGCCTCCCACAAGCATTTAATTACCTAGAAATGCTACTAGATTACTTGGATGTTACAGCTTACAACTAATTGACTTGCTACGTTTGCAGAAAGTGTTTTTACAGAACACTATTTATTTTTAACAATTAATACGGAATATTCACGTTAATACATCATGACATAGGTGGTTGCATCAATGATTATTGCTCCAGGCAGCTGCCCGACAGTAGCTAAAGTGAGTCTGGTTAGCACAGTAGTCTAGTAAATCCTCAAATACTTTCATAACCCCTCTAAATGCACAGTAAGTTTCCTGAACACTTAATTGGGCAAAAAACAAGCGTCCTGTTTGGTTTTAATAAACCAACCGAATTAACTGTTTTAGCTAACCTGAACTTACAGTAGTTTACATTATTGTTTGTTATGGCTAGAAACGATAAAGTGCTACCACAATTTTAGGTCAGAGTAAAACTAACTGTCTCTTGATTATTCAGCATAGGACTTTATAGGATAGATTTTCTCTTCTCTGTAACTGTTTTTCAGTCATTAGCCTGCATTGGTAAGAATCCTACCATTAAGTCATAAAATCGATGATTCAACCAAGTCGGACATTTGAGGATGGTGTACATGTTTTCCTCGGAAATATGTGTATTCGGACTGCCCAAAGTGAGTGAAACCATACTTCAATGTTACGTTGACAGCAGCGCTGTCTCAAAATCTCTGGAAAGAACCATTTACAAACTCTATGCAGTAAAATAGATGAATGTGTCTTTATACCAGTAGTTTAATGACGATAACTGTGGCTAAGTATTTCAAGCCCTCTCACTCCAGCTATGGTCACACGAAATCAATTATGTTGTTACTTTTGAGTGGGCAGGTAACTTAGCTATTTCTAATTTTTTAACTCTAGTCAGGGTAACAACCTTTGCACACTCAGCGGTCATCTAGTCAGCCCCAGCACTTGTCATTAGTAATTTTGCCAATGCTTTCGTATTTTTTACTATGAGTCAATTTGGAATGCAAATGATATGAAAATGATTGTCGCCCTCTACTCATTAAAATATGAATGTTCATATGTGTGCACCTGTTGCATGCAAAAATCCGACGGAATTTATCTGGAAATGTTTTGGCAGTAATGTTGGAGCTTCAATGACCAACCCTTCTTAGAGAGTCACTTGAGCTACAAAATAATGCCATCTGTTGTAAACCTGGGAGAGCCAGCCTTCATATAGAAGCTTGTTGACAGTGTTTGATTAAGCTAAGGCTAAATTTAACAGTCAATACTCTTAGTAGAAACTCTTTAATCAGACCGAGATAATTCTGGTAAGTCTATTGTGACTCAATCTGTGCAATTATTTCTAGAAGAATTCATCGATGCGGCTTGCTTGGTCAATAAGTGCGTGCCTTGAGTTATTACTTAGACCATCTTTGCAACCTTTCAGCTAACTTTATAATGTAGTATACAGATGGTCTTGCAACTTGGCCATCGCCAAATCTACCCATGGTCCAGCATTCACCAGAAATAATTCCGCTGACTTAAAAAGAAGGCTTTAATCAGACAATCGCATAGCCAATGCATAAAGATTACGACATAATGCAGTCACATTGATAACTTATAGTCACACCTAATCACAGCACTAACCACGTCAAATCTAATTGCTGCCTAATATTTAATAAAAGGCATCGACTATTAAATACTTATACATTTCAATGTACATCACCCGGTTTGAGGGTTATACATCTGACGTTGTAAAGAAAGCAAAGAGAAAGCCTATCGGTAGATAGGGCAAGTATTGGGCACAGTATCGCCGAAAGTCAAAGGAAAGAGGCAGCTCATTCTGAGCACTAAAAGCACTGACACCTAAACTACTATGTTCAATATACATTTGTCTTCCTCCATTTCAATGACTGTGAACTGGGAAAGATATCACACAGTTTTCTCCAAATTGAGAATAGCACGACTAGATCATCCAGCATGGTATAATATAGATTTAGTAAAATAATATTCGCTTGATTTATCCTAAGTCAGCGATTAAATTGTGTGTCACATTTCTTTTTGCCACAACTGCTACATAACGTTTTAGATTTGGTAGAAGAAACTCTCTTCTAATATGTCTGATCATGCAAGGAACATTCGGTGTCGCATCAGCTGTGGCCCCGGAAATATACAGCTACGTCACATTTCGATTTATTACTGGAGGAGCGAGTGTCGGTGTCTACTTACCTGCCTATGTTCTAGGCAAGTTTTTGCATGTAGAATGCCAGCTATTTTTTCTATGTAATGTATTCAAACGTCATGTGGGCACTATGCCAATTTTTTTCGATTGAACAAGTCCCTTGCTTACTTGTATATTGAATGATGCAAGACAGTTGCAGTAGTTTGCCAGGGCTAGCAGTTTTAAATTGAAGCAGCACATTAGTTTTTATAATAATAATAATAATAATAATAATGCAATTGATAAAGCGCCCTCAGAGAAGTCAATCTCTTTCTTTGCTCTTTACATTTGCGGCTAAGGGAAATGCAATCGAATAGTGAGGAATATCATGCTTGATAAAAGAACAACGTAAATAACATGGTTAGTGGTGACATGCACAGGCTCAGCATGCAAATGTGGTAAGTGGCAGCATGCACAGTGTCAGCGCCCATAAGCAAATGAAGGACGAATCACCGGGACTCACTATATGCTGTCCTAAATAGGTGTGTTATCAAGTTCTTCTTAAATGTGGTCAAGTCAGGGAATGCTCTGACGCAAGTCGGGAGTGAGTTCCAGGCTTTTTGAGCATTCGAACTATATGCATGGTCTCCAAAGGATGTGAGGTTCGGACGAGGTATTGGTAGACTGTTGGATTCCGAAAAGCGGGTGGTACGATGATTGGCCTGGTGGGAGAGTAGATCTGCAAGATAGGCTGGAGCTAAAGAAGAAGTGACCTAAAAACGAGCGACAATAGCTCGAGGTCGATCCGTTGCTGGACTAGTAGCCAGTACAGGTAGGCGAGAAGTGATGTAATGTGGAAACCGCACTGCTCACGAAGGGCCAGCCTAGCTGTGGAGTTTTGTATCAGCTGCAATTGTCTGATCGCACATTCCGGAAGGCCAGTAAGTAGTGAGTTGCAGAAGCCGAGACGGGATATCACGAATGCGTGGACCAACTTAGACATGGTATCCTTATCTAAACAAGCCCACATTGTAGCAATGTTATGCAGCTGAAAGTAGACAAATTTGACTGCGGAGCTGATGAGGTCCTCGAACGAGTTAGTGGGGGACACTATCAGTCTGCCTGCACTGGTCTTGTGCTGCCGTGACCAGCAACTAGAATCATGCACGAACCCAGATAAACACTATTGTCAGGTGCTTTATATATGCAGTGGGGCTCAAGCCCACAAGATTTCTCAATAAAAGCAAGCAATTTTACTCCCCACCTCAGCCACACAGAGGCCAGGTGTAACAACTGATGCCCAATCGTTTATTGAAATTCAGAAGCAACAAATAAACCACTGTAGTCATAATCCGTCTGCCTAAGCAAGCCAATGCTTTGGTATTCGTGCAGGCTCCGAGATAGCTAAGCCTAACTCTGCATAGTCTGCCGAATAAGATAGTCAATATATTCGGATGGGAAGAAACTTTCTTAAATTGAATAACGGTAAAAATAATTTGCTAATGGCTGCTAGACCTAGTATTGCTCATAAAATTGAAAAACCAATCATTGAACATTGGCTACGCCAGAACATTTCGTGTTGCCTGTGCTCGAAATCAGGGCGTCCTAGTTCAAAGGATATTTCTCTAGACGACGACTTCAGCTCCAAAGTCGTCTTGTCTATTTTCAGCTTGGTATTAAGTTCTCTTGGTCTAGGGTCGTTTTCTTGAGAAGTGGCCTGACTACAGCTTTTTTGAAAGGTGCTTGGACATGACCTGAGGCTAATGACATATTGATGATGTTTGTTATGCATGGCAGCAGCAGGTCAATGCAACGTAGGAGCAGGACAGTGGGAATAGGATCCAGAGGACTTGTTGTCTTCTTTGATTGGGATATGAACATCAGGACGAGATCACTAGTGACCTGCTTAAATGTAGACATTGAAGTGCAGCCAGGAATCGGGGAAGTAGAAAGTGTGCTGTACTATCATTCAACTTGAGAAAATTTGCTGCCATCCATGTGAGGATGTCATCAATAAATTCGGCTAGAAAAAAAAGCACTAGCTGATTTTACAGCCTATTTTGTATAGTGACAAAGAGCCTTTACGGCTATCACCTCAGCTTGCAGCAGCGCCAAAGGACCGCCAACCACAGGACTCAAACCGACGACCTCGAGACCGAGGTCGTGAAAAGCAGCTACCTTACCCATTGAGCCGTTGCGGCTCACTAAGGGGTGTCGAGAGAATTCGAGGTGCTTGAATGCTAGGAGGGATCAAAGAAAAGGTACAACTGAGTGTCATCCACACAAATAAGCAGAACTAGTATATCTTTGTCTGCATTCCTAAGTAGGTCGTTGTACACCCGAGGCAATACTGACTCTGTGGATTGATTAGCTCTAAAACAGAACTTAAGGTTTAAGTTTCAATATACGAGTTTAGCTGGTAGGCCACCACTCTTTCCAGGGTCTGATAGGAACGGTCGAATGGAGACTTGGCGGAAGTTGGTAAAGTTCTCTCCGTCTCATATTGCTTTATTGAGTAGCAGCCTGACTACAGCATTTTTCAGAGGTACTGCGACATGACCTAAGGCTATTGATTTATGCATACTGTTTTAAGGAGGCATGGCGGCAGCCGAACGATAAATCTTAGAAGTAGGACATTGGGACTAAGGTCCGGAGGACTTACTGTCTTCTTGATTGGGATATGAATCGAGATCACTAGTGACCTGCTTGAATTTAGACATTTATGATCAGCTAGAAAATGAGGGATATCATTCCAAGAGGGTTATGCCATCTTAGGGATGAACTCCTTAATCTTTTCTATCTTGTTGACTAAGAAGTTACAGAGGCAAGCAACTAAAATACCACAGGAATCATTAGGTAAAGGTTAAACATTGGGCGGTTTAGGAGATGTCTGATAGTCAACATAAGCATTTTGCATAGTGCATCCGCGTTTCTACAACGTTTTAATACAAGTTAGGCTTGAACTTTGATAGAATCAATTGTAGAATCTAAAGTAGTCCTCGTATGACTTTTGACGGACAGTCAGCCATGATCTTGAGTTTGCTTTGGACAGCTCGTGCTTAATATACGTAGCTGTTTTATTGTCTGTGGTATAGGCCGTCCAGGCGCCGTGCACTTACTGCCCATAGTCAGAAGTGCCAACTTGTCGAGCATGTCAACTAGTGTAATGTAGTATTAATCTACAACAATGACAAGTAACAGGAGGTCTGAGCAGCAGAAACGAGGTAGATATTCTCGCTCGGACACCATCGATGTCAAAAGTCTTGAGAATTTGCTAGTTCGTGGTGCTTTTAGAGAAGGAGGATGAGGGCATTCGCTTAAGACTGAAGGAGGAATGCATGTGGCCAGAAAAACAGGATTTGGCAATCCTCGATGATGAGCAAATGTAGTTGTACGAAACAAAATTTTGAGTGTGACTTTGATTTCAATAGGGCATGCAAACGAGCTGCAAAAAACAATGGCACCTTCCGTACTCGAATATCAGTGCTGAAGGCACTAGATAAGCTATCAAAATGAACGTTGAAATTACAGGTAATGTCTATATATCGGTTTCCTGAACACATAACGAAAATTCTCTCCGGGTAATCTAAGATAAAAGAGTACTCGGTAACTGCTGGGCGATAGACTACCGCCACCATCAGTAGCATGTTCCCGGGTGAAATCAATACGATAGATTCAGTAGACTGCTTCGAGGGTACTGCAAACGCCTTGAATTCAAATTTCGGGCAAGCGATAATTGCAATTCCGAATCCATTTTTGATCGATCTAGGGGATGTGAAAGAAGTGGAAACCCGCCGGTATAGCGTCTTTAATTTTTTAGCAGTATACCAATCTTAGCCAGTTTAAGTGTCTGGATAGCTGCATAGGTCATCATCCCCCCTGCACCATTCAGCTTAGACTAGCTTGTCAGCCTCAGCTAAGTTTTAGTGCTGCGCCTGTAGTTCAAAATTCTCGTCGCAAAACATTTGCTCTTAGAAAACCCTGCATTCTGCTCAAGACTCTTCCAGCAACGCTTTTTTTGCACCTCGGAATATGCGAAAACACCTAGCAGGAAGTTTTCTGGCTACTTTCAGAAGTGGCGATCACCTTACTCAGGAGTCGGAATGTGGGACGATCGGTTCTAATTCTCATACCGATGGAGATAAAGCCCCTGGCCATTATTTTTTTCAAGTTGATTGCACGGAAATGAAAAAACCCGAAAAGACCACGAAAAAACCCGCCAGCTCAAACTTCGGACTTAATCGCCCTATCCTGAATAAATAGATATTTACCACTTAAAGTCATGCTGCTATCTTCTTGTCAAGTATAAGTATCTTCCATATTTATTGTTTCAGCTGTCGAAATGGTTGGACCATCGAAGAGGCTTCTCAGCTCTATCATCCTGAATGCTGTATTTTCGATAGGATACTTCATTTGCAGTGGTATCGCTTTTGCATTACGTCAATGGAGAGCTGTGCAGCTAGCTGCTTCGCTCCCGAGTTTTATACTTCTGGTTCTTTATTACCGGTTTGTAAGCTTTGCAGCAAGAAAAAATCCTAAGCAATACCTTCTGCCAAATATGTATCTTATACTATTTAAACTCTTACACAATGGCATTCGTATACGAATTGTTCCTACATCTTTGTGATATCAAACTGAGTCATACCATATTTCAGTGAAAATTTATTGTGAGAAGGAATTGCATGATTTTAATGAAAAATGAAACTAATCGAATAAGGCCGTTTACAAATATATTCAGAGCTGGATGAGTTGTTTTAATATATACTTTCTGAAGGGAAAAAATTAAAAAAACATAACTAGCCCGGCTTAAATTAATGAATGCATGCCACAATACTATAATCTCAAATATTTAGTAATTTGGTTACGTGCTGAATCGCATTTAGAAAGTTGACCACTGGGCTGAGAGCATTGACCAATGCACAAGACTAAACATACACGAATAAACATGACGAAATGAGCAACACATTGGTTGCTTGAAAAGGTAACATATAGAATTGTGTTCTACATTGAAGTTCAGAAATATATTACGTAACCGGAGTTTGCTTCATACCTACTGTTTGCATAACATTGATAACATTATCCTGGATATGAATTTCAGGAAATTACCCTTGGAGTTTAAACTTACACTTTTTCGGGAAGAGACCGAAAGAGAGACATATCCAAAGAAACATACTTTACTAATTATTTTTGGGAAAAATAGTAAAAGCGAAATGTGTTTACTGAATGTTCAAATATCCAAACATTGGTGAAGCCACCTAAGGAAACCACTCACAGTCGGATGCCAATGAAAACTCATCGAAAATCGGAATTTCTCAATCAAACGGCAGCCAGTATTTATGAAACTGCCCCAATATTATTATTTCAGCAGTAACACTTTTTTTAATGTACAGTACATCTTTCCATCTGTATTGCTTCATCATCAAAAGAGTGTAACTAAATTAACAGATTGATAGTTGCATGTAAGTGTGTGTATATAAATGTAGACTAAGAAAAAAAAATATTGCAACGTCTAATACGTACGATTTCCTCTTATTTTTTGCAATATATCGGCTAATACTCATATAGTTATGAGTTAAATGATGTTATTTCACGTTTAGAGGGCTTTAATGATGTCTAAATCCGTACTCTGAGGACATTAAACCTGTTTTCAACGCTCTTAGTACGAAAATATTCTATTTCTAAGTAAAATATCAAATTCACCGAAATTCAATTATTGCTGTACAGTTTGGAATGGATTAAAAGTGATAGAGGAGGCATGGCTGTACGCAGGTATATTTATAAATCCTTAAGGGTAATTATGGTGTAGTATTACTCTTCACGAGTCATGCAAGTGTTAGTCTGTCAACCTTTTCTCACGTACAGACGAAAATTGAATGCGAGATACAGGACTAACGGATATGCTCTTATCATAATGCACGCAGTTTTAATAGATATTTTAACATTTAATAGGTTTGTGAAAGAATCTCCAAGATGGCTGCTTTCTAAAGGAAGGACGTCAGAGGCCATGGCAATTATTCACCATGCATTTCAAGTCAACAAGGTTTCCATGCCAGACGATGCCATTCGCTCTCATTTGGATGAGAGTCCGGTTGAGGTGAAGCAGAAATCGAGTCTAGTGCAGCTTTTTCATTCACGACTTCTACTCATAAGGACTTTTGCACTGATATTTAACTGGTAAGAATGGGCATTTTTGGAGCTGCGACTTTGATCTTAGATATTTCGTGTTTTGTTTTATTTCTTCACTCATCCCATTGGCATTTTAAAAATTCGAACTGACCAAAGTCAACAACAAAAGGCTTAAAGACTTAAGATACATTCTAATAAAAAAGAGACCGATCCCGAAGTCAGTCGGGTGCTAATATTTGGTGTAGTCAGTAATACGTATTAGGATAATAAAAATAATACGTGCGTGTAACGACCTCAAATAGCTTAATACATATCTAGGCATTTTTTTATATGCTACAAAAGAATCACGATTTAATGATAAATGGTATCAGTTAAAATATCAACTAACATAATTGGTTTTCAAGTGACTTAAACAGCAGAATTATGCGATGGACTCATCAATAGGAATTACGTAATGCAGTAATACATAGTCGCACTGCAGGTTCTTTTAAATGTCGTCAACTCAGTGGAAGTCATGACGTCATTGCGGATTGAGATCTAGGCTATGGGAGCAAGGATCTAGAGGTGTGTTTTCCAAAAGATCTGAGATCGAACGAGGTATAGCTAGACATTTTGATAGAAATGAGAGTGGTATGATGCTCAGCCACGTAATAGAGTAGTTCTGATAGACCGATTTAAAACCAGATAAGTGAAGGAACTATATATTGCATTCTTGAATATTGATAGAGCGATAAAGTAAGTGCATATTGCATACTTTACTATTGATATTAGAAAAGCACTGGTGATGATTGCGGTTGTCCCATCGTCGCAACTTAATCAGGGTGCCCAGATGGCTGGCATCGTCAACGGCAGCTCTGGAGCAATTGCAGCAGCTTTTCCCTCTCCTCGTGGCAGCTACTGCATGAGATTGCCTCCAAGGAGTCAAAACAGTGGCCCATGGTGCAAACCGAATTCAGTTTCGGGCGGGCTCTGTGAAAGAAGCAACTAGCCTTGAATGACACTCCAACGCTGGTTCAGAAGAAGTGCCTGTGCATGCCGAAGTGGTCGTCTCTAAGGCACGGAAACACATTGCCCTAATCGAGCTGGGCAAACCATTCTTCTCTAGCAGTAGACCTCTAAAGGCGAGGACTGTGGGTTACCATCGTCAACCAGCTTGTTGACGATGTCGGAAAAGTGTCATCGCTTAGAGAGATCTCAAGCTTATCTCTACCGAGTCTATCGGTGCATAGTAGCTTCATCATAGGCTTTTGAGTATTGGCCCAGAGGATGTGGAGCCATCTCTGTTCCCAGTGGGCACACCAATGAGCTGAATGATTCTGACAGACCAAACCTTGAACTCGATTTACTGCTGGGATGGAATTCAATGCAGATCGGCCAGAATTCAGTTTTGTTGTGCGGCACTGAAAGGTTTCCACAGCTGGTTATTTTTTGCGTTATCGTATAGGAAACGATTTCCGATATTCGGCTTTCTCAGCTCATTTTGGTTCCTAGTTCCTGGCTGCGAAAACGGGACAGAAAAAAATGTTAGGCCCACACTACAGGTTTTAAAACGGGATGTGCTCAAAATGACAGAGTCGTTTTTTCTACGATTCTGCTACCGACTATGGCACAAGCTTTCCAGCCGTCCTGAGCTAATACTTCTATATTACTTTCTACTTTAACTGGGCTCCTGGCTCAGCTATAATTCTCACTTTTTTTTTACTGCTTGAGATGAAGGCTGTCAAAAAATGCTTTGGCTTTGATTAGACTAAACAAACCTCTCCTGCGGCACACCAACCTAATCATCACGATTGTGCAGATTTACAAATTAGGTTCATTACAGTAGATTCTTAGTACATAAGCACCAATGAAAAACCGAGATAAACTCTGAATTTTGCAGCGGCACTCTCTGACTTCTAAGGTTGGAAGCTGGTAGTTAGCTTGCCGTTATAGCCATTTGAAGTTTCAAGCACTGATTCTAGTAACCAACAAAAATAGACTAGGTAGGTTCTTATTTCACAATATTTCTCTAATATATCAGTCATTCATACCATTTATAGCCTTCGGCTGCCTCATACATTAAAGTAGTAGGAAGATGTAAAACGCTACCGTTAAAATTGTTTATATCGCACACTAAAATGCTCAATAAATGGCATTTTGAAGTTTCCTGTTGCTTTCAAATAATTTTCTACCTGTGGATTATAAAGCTTTTAGCTATTAGTGAGCATACAGAAGTTCCTGCTTCACCTTAATGGCCTCCACGTGAAGATAAATGAACAATAGGCACAACTTTCGTGAATTAACACATTATTGTTGCCTGGCTTGACTATGCAGATACAGAGGTCAGCCAGTACTTCTTCAGACCATGAAAAGTAAATAAACGCAAAGCTACCAGTCAGTAATCGCCTGGGCATAATCTCACTCACGGTGGAGAAAATATCACGCATTTGAGTAGTTAAGGTCACGTGGAGGCTCGTGGCACTAATTTTCTACTAGGTCCAACCCTTTCGCGATTTTTACGATAGTAATGCTAGCTACTACATAGTGCCCATTGAATCTTCAAACACATTCTAAGCTTTATTTACCTACAAAAAACTCGGCTCTACATGTACAAATGATCTTTTCATTCCCATTACCAAATCGAAACGTGCATCTCCTTTACTCAGGTACTCCTGAAATTCTCACATTAGTTGCAGCTAGCTGTCACAAGTTGACTGAGGATGCAACCATGTTATAAGTAACGTGAAGGCCTACTTGTAATCATAACTTAGTAAACATCGCACTTAAAATAGACAGTACTAACATATTTCTTGCAGGACTTACATGAAATATGTCACTAACCTTACACTGGACTACACTATCAGCTTCTCAGTAAAGTCAGCTGACGTTCAACAGGTGTGATTAACACTATCAAGGTTTTTGTATTGCATATTTATAATGTTCCGCCACCATTTCTGCTGTACTCTACCTGCAGTTCAGTCATCTTAAGTAATAAGGCACTTGGAGTTTTCCAACACTCTGTAGACTCTGTAGCTTAATTGTCTTCACTCTCACAGACATCAAATTGCATCAACTCTGGCCAGTGGGCACTTACTTCACATCAGAGAGCACAGTTGCTTTAAGGTTTGGTGGTTCACTTTTAGGCCCCTGTATTCTGTAGCACTGGCTCCATGTGAGAAGCGCCTCCTAATTGGGCTAGACATCTGCGTACTATGAAGATTAATGTTATTCAGATGTGGCTCTAAGCAAACTCAGTCGGTTGAGATTGTGCCTTGGTTCGTAGACTTTGAAAGCCCAGAGCTCATTTCCGACTGGCATCATGCCATTCCCGTACGAATGTTAAAAGAAGGGAGAGTCGTGCATTTTTCTCGCAGGTCTAGCCTGAATTTAGGACATTTTATTCGCGTCCTTAAGATTGCTGTAACGGAACAAGTTTAGAAACAGCTAAAAGATTATACGAGTTACCAGTATCCTCGGTATTGCGGCAGAAGACGCGGCCACGACCGTCGCCTGCTGTGAGCCATAAATAGTCGCCCACTGCGGAACTTAAACCGAGGGTAGAGGTCTTTATAGGCGTGCACGGAATGACTCAGTAAATACATGGAGGTAGCAGTAGGACTGAGAGAAGGAAAAAGTCCTTCAATTGATTTAAATAGACGGTTATCCCCCAGTGCTCTGATAATCATAGTCAGCAGTGGCTCTAGCAAGTGAGCGACCATGACTTTGTTCTTGTGCTCTCTCAAGTCGGCCTACATCTTCGGAATTGTTTTGCCTTTCTCTTTTCGGGCAATGAAAATTAATTGCCACATTTAGCCTGGTACCTTAATCCACTAACTGGTTGGAATGTGGGGACCATTCGGCTTCACATGAACTAGATGCTAGCCCGTGAGGTAAGGCGCTCGCTCGTTGCGACCAAAGTCGTGAGTTTCAGTACTTCAGTGCGCCATTCTTTATTGGACACTTGCAGCAATAGCTATAGCCGTCAAATCTCATCTGCCACTACAGAAATGACTCCGTTTAATAAGCTGATGTTAACTAGCAAAATTACCGCAGTGTGTTTATACACCTCTAGTATTTTTTATAGTTAGGTAATTTCTATGCACGAAGTTATATTTATGCGAGCACACAGTTTTTCTGCATTATCTCGATATGTAAAGACATGTTAACCAATAACAAAAGGAGACAAAAATACTTATAGTATTAATTATTATGTTTAGCTAGCATTTCAAAACAGCTTGCTGACATTTTGTGGTTAATCACCCTTAAAATGTTAACCATTAACCTAGGAAGATTCAATCTCCACTCAGATGTTACAGCTGGATGCAGAACCAGTAAGTTTTGATTCAGTACTAGGTTGTAACGACACAATAACACATATTATTGATTTTAAGGCGTAATGTAACGAATTCCAAATGGTAAAGGTTAGTTAAAGAACCTACCTAGTCTCCTTCCTCTGAGGGCTACCCAACTAGTGGACAGACGAGTATACATTTACTATTTGCATAGTCAGCCATCATCAAATTACTTAAGCGTGAATTAAGCACACGCTTTTGATTCGAATACTTTAACATATGTTGTAGCTTTAACCGATTAAATACTGGTAATTACTGACACTTTTTCTTGCAATCATGATCGAGAAGAAGTTTTCCTAGTATTTTAAAAATACCTTTTCTGGTAACTTTTCTCCGACTATCAAAGCAAGCATTTTGAGCTAGGTCTTGCTACGGCGGCCATCGCGTTTTTCAATTTTATCCATTCTTCTTTCTAGGATGGCTATAGCAATGTGCTACTATGGCCTGTCTTACAACTCAAGAAATCTCAGTGGAAGTATATTTGTTAATCTGATGCTCATCGGAGTAGCTGAGTTTCCTGGGGAGTTGGCAGCTCTGCTGTGTGGCAAGCTAGGCAGAAAGGGACCGCACATTTTCGGAATGCTGCTTGGAGCAGTCAGCTGCGGTTCAACGCTCTTGCTGATTTTCTTTGCTGAAGGTGAGTTGAGGTATTACGAATAACGAGCATATGCATGAGCAGTTAGGCATTTAAACTTCTACTGTAAATCTTTAAAGGTGACAGCTACGACTGGCTGTACGTTGCATTAAACATGGCTGGAAAAGCTGGCGTCACTATGGCATATTGCATCATATACTTTTGGTCGGCCGAGGTCTATCCGACAGTGCTGAGGAATACTCTTCTCGGAGTGAGCTCTGCCTGTGCTCGTATTGGATCCATATCGGCTCCATTATTTGCGGATGCGGTAAAATACTCTTTCATTTACTATTCGACTTTGTTAAGAATCCATCACGTGTTGTTTGACTACCTCAGTCTTCTCTTTTTGAATTAAAAATTGTGCATACAACGCTCCTTACAGGGCAAGTACATGGATGGAGAAGCACAGAAGATTCTGGCCCCTCTGATATTTTCCATCTTCGCAGTCATTGGAGGATTACTAGCAATTTTACTCCCGGAGACCAGTGGTAATGCCTTACCGGATACGACTCAGGATACATGTACTGCAAAGCCATTGAGGTACAAGTAAACATTCCGTAGCACTAGATTGCCATGAGGGAAATTTCACACAGCAGAGTATCAGCCTTCGTTAATCGTCTCCTTTTATTATATGCTTTACCAGCACTGTTGACTTAGAAAATCGATTAAAGCAGAATGCTAGGAGGTTAGTCCATCGAAACAGACCATCTCGTTGCAGCCAGGTCAACCGTCGTCTCCCCCGCCCCCCCGCCTAGGCTAACTTCTGGCTTCTCTAATTAACTGCAACACTCCTATATAGTTTCAGCCACTATTTTTAGTTCGGCATCACAATCAATGTAGAGGCTTTATGAGAATGCTGTAGATGTGGTGATTGATAAAATACTCCGTGGTCTAAATTGGCTAGGTGATGTATTATTGTGGTTCATTAATCAGCTTTGGTGCTTGAAAGTCGAAGCTCGGAGAAGCGTTGCTGTAGAAAAACAAATTAATGTACCCAAATCAACGTCTGCGCTTGGTGATTTTCCTACCGAATGACCCATTATCCGAACATAGCCATTGTGGCCTGAAAGACACGAAACCTTTGTGCAGTGCCTATCAATGACCAAGCTACTTGTATTGTTCAAATTCGTGTATTACTCATTTGGTTGTTACATTATCCCAAATCTTGTGGTACGACGTAGCACTCATACCCTATACAGTCACGGCTTTACACGTGCAAATCAAAGATTCAATTTGGAATACAAATAAATAGACGAAAAGTTAGAGAGGGAAAGAAATCGAAGATATAGGACAGCAATATTCATTTGAAAGACGACAGCTATGCTCTCGTTGCAGCAGTTGATCGAATAGCCGAAAAAACAGTTAGCTGTCCCACTAGAGGTTTCGAGAAAAACTCACCTTAGGAATCCTAGCTAGGAGTTACGGTTCCATATACAATTGCAGAGACATGGCTTTACCAAAAGTGTAGCAATACACAGATGAGCTGGCTTTGCTCTGCAGACCTGAGGTCTAGAAAATCTAAAGATAAAAAGAAAATGTAGAGATTTGTATGTATGCGAGCCCATAACTGTATTATTATTTTTTTCGACTTAAACTTATGTTAACACAGAAGCAATTCAACTCATGAAAATAGTCATCATCAAAATGATGGTCGTACCATAGGAAAACTAGTGGCATAAATCCTCACCGATAGAAGCTATGCTTCTCGCATTTTACATGAGCAGAATGATAATACATAACGATTAATATGCATTAGCTGTAACCTTTTTAAACCGTTGCTTACAACGACAAATTAAGACTACTCTGGATTTGCATCAGTGTTTACGCAAAAAGAAAATGAAATTGTATCACGTGATGAAAATGAGAGATCAAAGTCTGTGGTGACTGAAAAAAAGTAAGCTGGGTCAAATTTGACAGTACATTCCCTGACGGTTGGTCAGATTTGCTATGGCAGTGTGTATAGTTATTCAAGGTCAACTAACTCACTCTCAGAACTACTTATCTTTAGACCAAAAATTTGCTTTTAAGGAGTAATCTTTCTTAACTGTCCAACACATCCCAATAAATTTATCATTTTAAAACTCTGCAAACTACTCCCCCTTCGGTGACTGCCGACTGATGTGAAATTGGAAATGTTAACTCCACAGTAAGCTTTGCTGGCATATGCTTTGTGTATTCTGCTATACATTGCGTTCTGTTCCAAATTGATTAGCATTAGACGACTTAATCAACTCCAAAGTCAAGTTAACCTTCTTTTAGCAGCATAATATTGCTCAAATTTGGCTTGTTTAAACAGGGTTACTACATCTAAATTGGACCTTGCATTTGTGAAATCACGACTCGTCTTGACACTCACTGCTTGGTGATCTAATGTCTTATACAAATAGGAGCTTGCAGTTGGTGGAAATCGGTGGTGCAGCTAGCATTGTCTGTCATGAGCTTCGTAAATGCCGCATCTCACCACTTCTGGCCGAATTGCGGTGGCTCTCCATTAAGAGACGCATCAAAGTTCCGTGACTCACTTTTAGGTCCCTTAATTATTTTGCTCCATCCTACCAATCAGGCCTACTAACCGCCAGGCTAATCGTCACTCTATCACTTTTTCTTAATCTTATCGTTAAGCTACATCTCACACGAATCCTTTGGAGACCGTGCCTGTAGCTTCTACGTTCACAAAGCATAGAACTCAATCCCGACTCACATCCTGCCGTCCCCGGACCAGCTGACTTGTCAGAAATCATAGCGAAGCCCCTATTTATCACATCATTTATTAGGTCAATGTGATTTGTTCTTTGCTTGCTTATGGATGGTGACACTTTCCATGCAGCCACTTACCATTCGACCGAGCTTCCTTTGTAGCGTATGTAAAGTGCCTAGAAAGACAGTTGGTTCTGAGAAGGCTCTATACACAAGTATTATAATCACTATTATTAATGCAGAATAGCTAATAAATTACACATTAATCATAATTAATCATACAGTGTACATTAGTTGGAACCAAAGGCAACATTTTGTCGGTGCTAAAATACTTAAGCATTTTGATTGCCAGGAATCTGCTAATGTGCAAACATAAAATAAATTTTCAGGATAAGTACCGATTCAGAAGGGCAGTACAGCTAATATTTTAGTCTTAGAGAAAGTATTTGGTTTCCCATTAATAGCCTAATAGAAGAAAAACGAGTAAAAACCGTGTAGTTGCCGATCAATTAATTACAGCTTACCCCAATATGGGTTTTCCAATGCTTTATGGATTATTAGAACAAACCAAAGGTGGTGTCACCAATAAATTATTCACGTTCAACTATACAGTTTTAATCATCCGCCAAACTATTTCGGCCAACAACAAGTAATAGCTCGCTACCCGACTGCTTGCATTTAAGTTGCATTGCCTTTCTGACCCAAGAACTATGTATATATATCTTTACTCTGAAACTGTAATTTAGGTCTGCTTCATTATTGGATTCCTGATAATCAAAAAGCTTAGATATGTTAGTTAGTAAAAATTTAATTTTTTCCCTACTGTATGTTTATTAGGAGATTTCAGTACAAGTACTTTTACGCATTGCCTGAGCTGCTACTTCCATGCTACTCACTACCTCAACTGCTCTCTTGAATCTGCTATGCTTTCCAGTTTCTCTTTTTTGAGTGAAATGACGTCCTATGGCTACCGAACGCGTACCGGCAGCCATTTTGGCTGTCAATACGCTATGAAAAACTCTCCTGCTTAACACCCACATAGTTTTTTGTGCTTCGTGGAGTTCTAGAAGGAGTTACATTACATTAAATTATGTCTATTTCCCAGGCAAAGGCATTTTGAGATGCAGGAAGAACCAATGACGGCCAACACCCGCCAAGAGATGACAGAGTTTCTGCAATAGTGACAAAACCGTAAAGTCCTCGTGTAGCATTTTAAGAAGTTAAAAGAAGTGAAGTGTGCGTGGCAAACAGAATAGAGAGATGTATTAAGGATAATATCTAGCAAAGTCGTGACGTATTTTCATAGCACAAAGCTTCAGAACGAACCAAAATGGTATCGTTTGACCTTGTTTTTCCACAGTTGCGAAACTGTTATGTCCAACAGACCGGAAGTATCATTTAAGTGAAGTGCCTGCGGTTCAAGTTGTTGCCGAATAAAACCATATATGAATATTGTTACTTTTTTGACTACTCCTAAAACATTACAGATTTGTTTAGCTTTTTTCATGTATATGGAATTGGCTGCATTTCACCAGGCTTTCAAATTTGTTAATTATATTATCCACTTATAGTCTCGTTATGATCTCTAAGTCGTCGATTCATTGCTTGTGATATGAAATTGCTTGTGACTAGTACATATATGTAAGCTCTATGTAAAAAAAATTGAAAGATTGCTCAATAGAGCAAAACTAGATTGACTCCGTTTTAAAGGTTATTCACTGCTTTATCAAAAATTGCGTAACGTCAATAAATGCACCTTATTTGTTGCTGATTACAATATTTGAATAATATGCATATTTAGACTCAAAATGCAGGCGGCTGAGAATATGTTATTACAATTAGGCAAGTTTAGTTTCAGAGCACCTATATTCACCAGGCATGGTCGGATTAAAGGAGCAATGCAGATTTTTAAGCTGACTAAAGTAACCAGCCAACTATTTATGTGTTATTCATGAGAAATATTTGACCTTATTACGGCAACCGCCGATTGCTTGATAGCAGGCTGTGCATTGTATTCGCTGACTACAGCAACCAATTTGGATTCTAATTTACAGTTAAATGGTTAACCACAGGAGAAGAGCTGGCATATCTCGCGAACATTAGCATCATGCATGTTCTCATATTAGGACGCTATTGGTGCTTCCAATCATCTTTTTGATCATAACACTGTGAAGCCTGAAAAAGCTTTAAGATAAACTTGAGAAGAATAGCAATTTCTAGCGCTTTATTCAATCTTCTAGCAAACCCTTGAACAAACTATAATTTAAATTGAGTTTATCGTAAATATCAAAACAGCTGTTTAATAAAGTCTAATTACAGCCATCTATGTGATTACATTCGCCATCAAATGAATTTTTCTACTCCTTCATACCGAGAATTCGATAAATGAGGTTTAAGTCTTAGAATAATATGCATATATATTTAAAAACTTTTATTAATCCAGAAGATCTAGCAGCTCTTTTAGCTTCTTTGAAAACCTAGATAGCTAGCAACATTTATCTGTACTCCAGGCCATTGTTTTTTGGGTCGGTGTGCTTCTCTCCGTCTCCGTCTCTGCTTTTTTGCCTTCTAGGAACTTGCTCTTATAATTTCAGTTTCAAGTTTCAAGTACTCTAAAATGTTTGCTCAGACGTAGCAATGATGCTCAGTTCTGAACTAAGCTAAAGATAGATTTAGAAATTTCAGTTTCTTTTTACAAATAAAGCTATTAGTATGAGGCAGCAGCAGGCACATGCATTGATTTCGAGCTCTTCAATAGTTACGGTACTTTGAAACACTTGAAATACTGAGCTGGGACGACACAAGTGCAGGTTAACTCGATACGGATCTATATTGTCGTATTGACGGACAGACTGCTCAAACACGTTTACCATACTTAAAAAGATGACGTGGCCATGTTTTTTAGATAGGGTGCAGAGACTGGACTGCAAATTCGAAGGCTTCAATCTTTGTGGCAATCTTTCGACCTCAGGCGTCCACATTACTATGAGGAGCGAAAAGAAGTATCCACAATCGATCTAAGTGGTGGACGTGAAAGGACGGACTCTGGCCCTTTTGGAATCGCAATGCAAAGCCTGATCTTTAAAAGCCCATTTAATTATAAACGACTGTCTAAGTCATGTATTTATCCATATTGCCGTTTTCTGTAAAGTTTCAGAAAGATATGGGCCTTATTGATGTTTAGGTCAAAAGCTTGCCAATTCGCCTTAATGAACAGCAAGGCTTTTGACCTGTGGTAGTGACCTTCCTTAACTTGTCGATCCTGCTGTTTTATAACTCCTTAGAGCTTTCTAAGCCAACGTAAAAGATAAATGAAAAAACATAGGCAGTTTCTTTAATTAAGAGTTTATCTAGCTCTTAGTATATCTCGCACCAGGATCGCTAGATGTGATGCACGACTGTTTCAATTATGTACTTGGGTTTCAAACGCCACATTTGCATGCTGAACCTGTGCATGCAACCCCTAACCATGTTATTCATGTTTATCAAACAAGACATTACTAACTATTTAATCGCACTTCCCTTTGCAGCAAATGTGAAGCGCCTAGAAAGAGATTGAGTTATTTGAGGGCGCTTTATCAAGTGCATTATTATTATTATTGCTACCAAAGACTCGATAACAGTTGTGAATGCATTCGGTCCCTGAGCAAGTAGGAGCAGCTATTGCAATTGGCAATTTTAAAATGATACGGAGAAATAACAGGTAACGACCCGGGTTCTTGATCGGTTTCTATTGACCCTATGAATAAGGGAGCTAAATGTTGAGTGTTGTCATTCTTGTGGCTTTGCAAATGCTGACTAAAAGTCAAAAAGCAAAAACGAGCTCGCCTAAAGATGTCGTCTCATGAGGTGATAGCTTTAATAGCAGTGGAAAACAAGCCATAACACGAAATATTAAGTCACGGATTTTTAAAAGACACACGAAATCCCATTTCGACAATAAAAGTCTTCCTTTTTTTCAGTGCAGGTGCTGGTACTGATGATGCTAGTTCCTACATGTAAGCCTGTGGTGTGGCGAAAAAAGACAAATACATCGGACCTTGTCTAGTATTTGTCAAATGATAATAATGATCATCGCTTGCAAAGCTAATGCATTATATAGGATGCAAGCTCACGAATTTTATGGTGTCACAACCTAGCCAACATATACGATGCCGTACTTTCTGAGGAATATTTTCTATGGTAATCTGTGTTCAAAGTTTTCTATTGGCTTGCAAAACTACAGGGACTTTTGAAGTTGCCAGTAGATGATTAGAGTGCGAGGTGAGTACACGCAGTTTGGTACATGACCCTTCACTTGTGTAGCCTTCAGTTAATCTCGTGGTCTTGAAAAACCGTTCTCTCTCCTCAACAGCTATCGTACGTGGACCACCATCTCTCCTATAAAGACAACTGAGGGTGGCTGGCCTGTTCTATGTTTTCCCTGTGTTGTTAGCAAGGTCATTGATATTGAGCCGGGTAGTGCCAAGTTGAAAAACAAGAACATGCTGGTAATGATACCCTTGCCTTGTGTCCCGAGCCACTGTTTTTCTCCTCAGCTCTTCTCATGATTTCGTTTAGTGAGTGAATATTCTACCATCAGCCTCTGCAAGTAATTGTCTCCTCTAAAGGGATGTAAACTTCAGATAGGCAGTAATTCACAATATTTCAAGCGGTGCGGCATCAAACTGATAATTTGAAGGAAGGTAGGATTTGATATAGTGCCCGCATGTTTTGCCTATCGAGTCACATCAGCCGAGAGCCAGAGACGGACGTTGAGCAGGAGCGGCAGCCTAGCCGGACAGCCTATCCAGTCGGTCTGCGAGCCATAATCTGGAGATGAGTATTCCTACGAATGGACTGGACGTTCACTCTTTAAACCAATTGTCGGCTGAAGATGTTCTAAAGTCTGATGGGCAGTGAGATAGCTCCAGGCGATGGCTGTGGAAGTCTGGCATGTCGACATATTTGCACTCGGTTGATTCTCCCTGCTTTTACTTATGGAGCTAAAGAATGAGCGTTAGTCCATTGACGGCTGTGTGAGGGTTGTTTTAGGGAAGTTCAGGCTCTTGGAGGTTTTTATCGAACCCACTGGGAGCCTGCACCGTATCTTACAGCTGATCTTTTGGTATTCCAGGTTCCATCTGGTGTGCGAGAACAGACCATTATAGATCCGGAGATTAGATTCTTAGTATTCAGGAAGGAGGTCATGGGTTTGAATCCGGCCATAAGCGATCTTTCAGAAAACTTCAAACAAAATATTACTTGGGCATCAGTCGATAAAACCTAATTGTTTGCATGAAGTGTCTCTGATTATAGGAATCCGAAATACGGCCAAGACATGAATATCCTTTACAGAGAAATAAATGTGACTTATTTATATCTTAACAAGGAAAACTGTCATAATGTATCTTAGAAGAGCTGGACAAGATCGAATGAGTCTTTCATGTCTAAAATAAAAATCGTAAATCATTTGAGGACATCCCAACTGCCCCTAATTTATATACTCACCCTAATCAATTGAGGCTTCGGAAATGTTAGTCCGAACAATGCATACCCGACTGACATGGCGGTTTGCTCAAACAGCAAGATTATCAGTGACTTTGAATAGTCGCATTCCTAGAATTATGACAGCTAGAGGATGATTGGGTTAAAACATTTAGCCGAGGTGGCACAAATGCCATTCGATGTGTTAACCTTGTATTTGTGCTCTATGATTGGCTACTAGGCAGTTACTCCAATTTTGGACCTCACTTTATACATCATCATCCCTTCTGACCCAATTGAAACCTTATTTGCTATCAAGTGAACTTCTACACTATATGGAAATGTACCATCTGTGTTAACATACAGGCTCACTTCTTTGCTGCCGTGTTCCGCTACAGTTGGTTTACTGGAGAGAATTTTACAGTCGCTTCACCTAGACGTCGCTAGCCTTGATATTCTTGATGTTTTATTTGGGATCAATCGCGGGTGGGCTGGCACTGCCACTTTTAGGAGTTCTGCTGTTACTGACTATATGCAACCCGACATGAAAGCCTCTTAACGTAATTTGCCAACAAACATTTTAGTATTTTAGGTTGCTCAATTTGGCTCATTGATTGTTGATACTAGGCTCTTGCGAAATACGACGGTCCCGTTTTCATTGCTGCACTTGCAAAAAATTTGGCCACATAAAAGGTAGAGGGCATTAAACTTTCCACTCTTTAACGACAAATTTAGACAGTATACCTCAAAAACTTATGAGTAGCCACTGCCACTGCATTTAGTACTATTTGAACACAATACAGTCGTTCTAAATATTGTAGTGATTTGGAATCAGAGACTTAAGTAGTTCAGGTAAAAGCATAACAAATGCTGTAAGAAGTGACCTGGAGCTGCCAATATTTCAAGCATCTCCCAATATATACCGAAGCATCTGCCAATATATTCAACTGGCAGCAGACGTCAATCAAAAATCTGGCTTTCTTATTAAGTGCTCTTGCATCACCAAGTCACATCTCTTATCGCCGACCTGCACTGGTCCTCAGTCAAGAAAAGCATCGACTTCAAGGTTTTGCCACTCACCTTTAGGCTCATCCATTCTTTAGCTCCTGCTTACCTATCAGATCTACTGTCCCACCAGGCTTGGCATAGCACTACCCGCTTTTCGAATTCTATTTATTTACCCTTTCCTGATAAAGACCTCAGATCGTTCGACAACCGCACGTTCGCATGCTCCCGAAGCCTGGAACTCATTCCCGACTTGAGTTTGGGCTTTCTGCCATGAACCATACTTGCATGCTGACCCTGTGTATGCCACTGCTAACCATATTACTCCTTCCTTTTATGGAGCATTCTACCACTAGCTATTCGATCTTTCTTCCTTTTCAGCGAATGTAAAGAGCCTAGAAAGAAATTGATATCTCGAGAGGCTATATATCAAATTTTCTTTAATGTTTCTATAAACAGTGCCCCAGACCCCTCACACATAGTCGTCGGAAACACTTAAGTAGAAAATGCATACATAATTTGCTGCCACTTCAGGCTTGTACAGTCAGGCGATTATATAAAAACTCGTTTAAAAGCTAATAGTCATTAACTGGGAGAAGTATTGGACTCACAGATTGGAAAACCATTGCTTTAAGGGATTTTTGTATGTTGTGGCTGCGGCGCAGGCGGTTCTGCTGGAGTCTGAAAGAGACAGGAGCATGGACGTGAGTGGTTAAGGAGATTATATATGTATTCCCTCAAAGCCTACACGTACGAGCTGGCTGACTCACTGCAGACGGGGGAGTGAATCGGTGGAGGCCATATGCTGTGTCAATTGCCCAACCACCTACTGCAGGTGTGGCATGCATTAGTGGCTGATGCTATTGCAATAGCAGCAGCTATGGGGCACAACAAGAACAACTTCATTCGGGTTCTTGCAGGTAACAGTGGCCAGGTCGTAGGTCTCACGATAACTCACGATAACACAAGACACAACTTAAATGTGCTATTTCATATGCACACTCTCATTTCAAAGCCAGCTGCCAAGCTCACATAACCTATTCGCTTGAAATTGTTGTTGTAAAAGTTGCTGGTTTGCTGAGGACCAGCCAAAAATCTTCTTTACCTTACAGTGATCACTGGGAGCCTGTTTACCTCGTCAGATCAACCTGTCCAAATGGCATCAGATGCGAAGCCAGGTTAAGAAAAATGGAAAACTAGCGACAGCCTTGATTTGATGTCCACTAAACTAACCGTTAAGTGACTGATGTGCTATTAGTGTGGTTAGTTCAGTAGCCGGACAGACTTGTCCGCTTTTCTGTCTCCCTCTTTCGTTCCATTTCTTTATCATTTATTAATCCTGTTGCGGGAGTGCTCGATAGAAATTTAGTAATCCACGTTGGCTTGCTAAACTCACACAATTGGCTGTCTGTGATGGCTAGGCGTATACGAGCTATATTTTCCAAGTTCAATAGCCACAGAGGCCCTTGATGTGAGTGAGGGGCAGTTGATCAGCAGCCACCCTTCCTTCCATGTCTTTCTCTTCGTCATACACCTCCAGTGTTGCTCCGATAGCAGGCTGTTTCTTAAAAATATAAAAAGGACCCGGTTAATGCTATACATTCCGGAGAGGTTATTCAAATATTTATCGTACTTTGGAGTTCGAGATCCAATGTCTCAATTTTTTTAAAGTGAAATTGTCGTATTGGAGCAAGATGAATGTCTGATGCAAAGATACTAAAAGTACAACTAAGCCCGTAGAGAAACAAACAAAAGTGTTGCACTAGAGCAACGAAGGCTAGCGTCTCCCCTTTCAGTCAAGTCTGCATTCCGGATGTCGTTTTAGACCTTAAGCTGTGATGGCTTTGTGGCGTGATAAGCTCTAAAAACTTGAATTGAACCCTCTGTATAGGTGTGAAGTTGCGAGGTAAGATTTCAGGTGATCTACTACATCTCGTTAGAGTGTCCTTTATTAGAATGGTATCGTTGAGCATAGGCAGAAGCTCGTAAAGTTTTCTTCGTCTAGCGTTGCTATCTTTTTTATTGGCTCAGCTACAACCTTTTTGGAATGGCCTTAGATATTACCTGAAGCTAAGGACAAATTTATTTTTTAGATATTCATGTCAGCATTGCCTATAAGCATCACATAAGTGAGTGGGTATATTTTGTATCTCCGTCTGTAACTTCCTAAAGCCGTAAAGACTATGAGTGTGCTAGGCACGGGAGTTTTGCATAGAGCACTTAGAGCCAAAGCATCTTACGGTACCCATTCGGTAGCCGACAGACTTCGTCTCACGTAACACAGAGAAAGTGGGAAGCATAGCAGAGTCAGGAGAGCAATTGAGGTAGTGATTAGCATGGAACTCTCAGCACAGGACCTCTGAAAAGGATGAGCCATAATCGTCAGCAGAGAGTAGTTGTCGTTGGGTACGAATTGTTGGTTCGAGTTTCACAGTCTAGGACATGCAGAGCTACAGCTTCTGTTGCCAACGGTCTTTAAGCGCAGGAATAGAACAGCTAGTTTTTGGGAAAAGGCTGAAGAGGCATTGTGAGAAGAAAGGTTAAATGAAGACACTTGCGATCAGATTGAATGCAGACATGGGGATCAGGAATATACGTGTGGCAGGGAAGTCCTGTGTCTTTGTTATTCAGGGAACTGTGTCCCCTAATTTATTCTGCTACCTTAGGGATTGACTCTCTGAGAGTGTTTATATTGATGAAAAAGACACTAGAAAAGTAATAAACTATATTACCTCATGGATTAATAACTAGTAGTAGTGGTATTAGTGAGCATGCCTGCTTGTACATTAAGATATTTTGATGGTAGATATTACCATTTCTGGATTGCACGTTGGCGATTGAACGACATTTCGCCAAAAAAGCTTGACTGAGCTTTTACTAGAATTTATTCGCTTGATCTGCGTTTTCTCGTGTGCCTGTCCATTGAATTTGTTACTAGATTGATCACACTTTTTAAAACCTATGTTCGGCAAACCTCGGTACTTGAGTGGAAACTTAGTATACTGTACACTTAGGGTGGGTACCACTTAGGGAGAGCAATCTCAGGGAGGGTGCTCGGTGAACCTCGTCAGAGAGTCCAACTCGTCGATTGATTATGTGAGCAGTGTCTGTTGAGGAAAGCAACAAAGGCCGCGGCCACAAACCAAAGCTGAAACCATTCTTCACACCCTCAGATGTACCGGCTTGCCGCTCGTCATCATTTGTCTGGTAGAGTTTCCTCCTAGCTAATGTCATTTGTCGGACCAACGATGTCCCAGTACGGGGAACCAGCCTCTGGTGTCAGAAAAATGCAGCAGACCACAAAGGTCGCAAGACGCCTGCGTCCTAATCCATCGACAGGAATATAAGGATCGCCAGCTCAAGCGGACCAGAACGCTTAACAGGAGCTCACTGTGCCACTTTGTGGTTATAAACATGCGAACTCAACAATTTTCATGGAGTTCAGCATGGCGTTCTACCATTGGCAACAGGGGTGAAGCTCGATTGAGGAGCAGTGGCGAAGACGATATACCCAGGGTCGACTGCATCAGTGCCAAGGATCTGGCAATATAAGGACGGCTTTAAATGCTGAGCATGGCACACAATGTAAACTAAACGAGATACCCATGTGATCAGATAAGTAGAATTAGGTTTATAATTGGTGATGATAGCACGAAATCGCCTAAGAAAAGTGGGTCGATTAAAATAACGTAGATGCGAGAGCTAATCATAAAAATATTATTATTTTTAATGCACTTGATAAAGCATCCTCAGAGAACTCAATGTCTCTCTTGGCGCTTTACATTGGCTGCAAAGGGAGATGTAATTGAATGGTGAGTAATATCATGCTTGATAAACAAAGTATGAATAACATGGTTAGGGGTGAAATGCGCAGGGTTAGCATGCAAAAGTGGTTAGTGGCAGCATGCACAGTGTCAGCACACGTAAGCACATAAGGACGAATCACAGGGACCCACTAAATGCTGTCCTAAGTAGGTGTGTTTTTAAGTTCTTTGTGACTGTGGTCAGGTCAGGGGATGTTCTGATGCAGGTCAGGAAGGAGTTCAAGGCTTTGGGAGCATACGAACTAAATGCACGGTCTCCAAAGGATTTGAGGTTTGTACAAGGTATTTGTAGACTGTTGGATTCCGAAAAGCGGGAGGTGCGATGCTTGGCCTGATGGAGGCGTATGTCTGAGAGATAGGCAGGCGCCAAATAATGAGGTAACCTTAAAGTGGGCAACAAACCATCGAAGTCAATCCGTTGTTTGACTGGTAGCCAGTGCAGGTCAGCGATAAGTGGTGTAATATGGCAACTGAGACGCTCACGACAGACAAGCCTAGCTGCCGAGTTTGGCACCATCTGCAATCGCCTGATCGCACATGCCGGTAGGCCAGTAAGCAGTGAGTTGCAGAAGTCGAGACGGGATGTCACGAATGCATAAACCAAATTGGACGTGGTATCCTTATCAAAACAAGCCCGAATTTTAGCAATGCTATGAAGCTAAAAATAGGCAGATTCGACTGTGGAGCTGATGTGGTTTTCGAACGAGAGGTCGCATTGGAATATGACACCTAGATTTCAAGATGATCTACCAGGAGATATGCTGGCAGAGCCAATTTTGAGGTTCAGCCTTTCCAATTTCTGAATCACACTGGGTTCACCCATAACTAGTAAGTTTATTTCATCATCGTTAATTTTAGAAAACTTGCTGCCATTCATGTGCAGATGTCATCAAAACATGCAGCAAGTGAGTTGAGAGAATTTGAGGTGCTCGATGGCCTGGAGGGATCAAAGCAAAGGTAAAAATGAGTGTCACCCGTATAGAAGTGAAAACCTAGGTAGTGCTTGGCAATTACATCAGCAAGAAGGGGAGTGTAAGCCGTGAAAAGAACTGGACCTAGGATGGAGCCATAATGTACCCCATATTTCAGAGGCTCTTGGGATGATCTTCGTTCATTCACATAAATACTCTGGAGTCTCCAACTGAGAAAAGACCTGAACCACTGCAGACCAGTGCTAGTGATGCCCAGGCGAGATGACAGGCACTTCAGAAGAACTTCTCGATCGACGGTATCAAAAGCTGAAGAAAGATTGAGCAAAACAAGCAGAGACACTCTACTCCTGCCTACATTCCTAAGTACGTCGTTGTATACCCTAAGCAATGCTGACTCTGCATAGTGATCAGCTCTAAAGCCAGACCAGAATTTACTAGCGAGGTGTGAGGTTTCGGTATATGACTTTAGCTGGTCCGCCTCGACCCGGTCCAGTGTCTTTGATAGGAATGGTAGAAGGGAGACTGGGCGGTAGTTGCTTAAGTTCTCATGGTGTAGTGTTGCTTTCTTGAGAAGTGGCCGGACTACAGCTTTTTTGAAAGGTGATGTGCGAATAAGCCAAAAGATAAAATGAGTCAGCTAGTGTATGAAATTCGGGGCTAAAGACAAGTTATAGAAATACACATTAAAATCACGCAAGTGGAGGAATGATCGATTGTTTGCTCATGCATTGAAATTACAGCGAATAAACCGGAGGTAAAGGGGTACTCTTTCCAGTTGGCACTAGAATGTTGCTCTTGTCGGCTTCTTGATTTGGAATGATCTCAAAACAACAGATTCAAAATAGTGCATGGAGAGATACTGCATCCGGTTTAAATATTAGGGAGAAACGTGTGGCACAATTGACTCGGTGGCCGGTTTTTATGTAACGTAATGTATCTCCGTCAGTAACTCCACAAAGTCATAAAGACCATGTGGGTGTTACGCAGGAGAGTTTTGTATAGCTCACTCACAGCCTAAGCGGCTTTCGGTACGCATTCGGTAGCCAACAGACTTCGTTTCACGCAACAAAGAGAAAGTGGAAGCATAGCAGAGTTAGGAGAGCAGTTGAGGTAGTGAGTAGCATAGAAGTAGCAGTTCAGGACCGCTGAAAAAGATGTGCCATAGTCGGCAGTTGGAGAGTAGATGTCGTTGCGTAAGAATTGTGGAAGCGAGTTCCACAGTCTAGGACCTGCAGAGCTAAAGCTTCTGTCGCCAATAACATTACATTACACATTACATTACATTAAATTACATTACCGTAGGATATATACGTATGATTCTTAATCTTTAAGATTAAAGCTTAAATTTTTCAATTACCTCACAGTTTAAGATGAAATAAATTACAGAATAACAATTAGATAAGGTATTGAGCTTATTCAGATATTTTGTACAGACGGAGATACATTTTTTGAAGAGTCATACTGTATGTGTATTTATTATGAGTGACGTCTCAACCAGTGTTTCATTTAAGTTTCACCTTTAGCCTAACGCCAAAATACTAACTACTCTATGGCGACAAGGCATTTATCTTCAAAATCAATGCTAGTATCTCAAAAAGCTGCCGTTTTGAGAAATTGCTCTCACTTTTTTCTTTTTGCTACTGGCGTTTGAAGAGGCCCAATCTTCCACGAACTATTTTTAAATTTCCTACGACCAAGATAGATTCCTATAAACGCCACGAAGTAGTTGTTTGCACATCCCGGTGTAAGTAGGGTCGAAAACATACCAACTAGTAAGCTAATGCAAGACTAGTAACCGCTTCGATGTAAGACATAGAAAACTGGCTAGTAACTTGTTCATGCACCGCCAATTTAGGTAACCTGTTAGACAGTAGAGGACCACGGCTGCAGTGAAGAGTACCCATAACTTAGCATACAGAGTTATATTTATAACTATAGCCAAGTGTGCTGAACTTTGAAGGAGGAATACATGTGTTCTATGGCTGCCAATATCTTCGTAAACTCTCGTATCGCTTAAGGTATTGAGCTTAAATCAGCTCAAACGTCAGGATCTATTCCTAAACCACAACTCATTGCTTCATGCCTGGCTTGGTTGTAGCCCTGCCTTAGCAATAGCCTAACATTTGACCTGTTCCTAACAGCGGGACGCTTAAAAAACAGAGTTTGCTATCTGGATGACTTGGCATTCAGCTGTCGAGTTATCTATTTGTTGTAAATGATTCCAGTCTCGATTTGATTAATAGAAACCTAGCACAGCTATGTACGTTTGTTGTCTATGTTCCACTTTTTCACATCGCTAGGTTTTTATGCATATTGCCACCAATAAATCGTGAAAGGCTCTCTCTCTCTCTCTCTCTCCTGATGGGTCTTTGTCGCTTGTCTTGCCTTCATAATTTTCCCCAATATCTGTCGCAGCAAGCATTGAGATTGAACCTGTCTTCAGACACCGGGGCCACTCGGGCCTTAACAAATTCACTTCGATGAATCAAAGTGAGTGCCTTTAGCTACAGCTCTAGCTTAATAGCTACCTTAAATGTTATTAAAATAAATTCTGAGTCGTAGTCAAAACACGGTGACGAGCAGACCTCGCTGCATCTTTAATTGCACCCGCAATTGTAACGTTGGCTTCGTGAGCATTACCGGGATTGCAATAGAAGCCTTGTCTCGGCAGCTTTTATTTTTGTTATAAAGACTGTCGTGCATGACACTCGACATTTATGTCTGTATTTTTTTTAAATGGACACCCATTAGCATAGGATCGAAGGGCAGTGGACAGTTAAGTTGCTAAAACTAAGATTGCATGTGCTTCCTTGACTGGCTGATCTAGCAACTCTAGTAAGGTCGCAGCTGCATAAAATTAACCGATTTTTAAGTGCACAAAAACCAAATCACGCCACTGCTTTGATAGATTTGAAAAATAAATACAGTCATCCCAGCACAAGATCCGAAGACATTATGAAGACTATTCTGACAAAATTATTACAGTTTGAGAAGATGGGATGACGAATGAACCCGGTTGAGCAGGACTATAGAAAGAAGTACTCGCGCCCCTCGCCGGTCTTTGTGGTCGCTGTTGAGCAGACACACACGCTAGAAAAACATTGCCTAGCCATACATAGCCAACATTACCATAGAACTGCTGTAAGGGTCGTCATCTGGAAAGTAATACTCTTAGGCAGCAGTCGCATCATTTTCAGGTCGGTCGCAAATTACAGTGTTTTCAATGTGACGTTATGCTGTTTGACCAGCAGCAGCAAGGCAGAAGTTCACAACCTCAACAGTATGAACAATTGCAGTCACATAGAAAATGAGAAGAAAAGAGTCGCATTCCTTACCTGAGTCATCGCTGGCTCGAGGAGAATAATCAATTCTTCGTACAAGTCTCCAGTCAAGAATAAAGTACTAGACAACTGTACACTATCAGCAGCATTTTCAAAGTTCTTACATGTAGCAACCTAACTCTAGCTTCTAATCCTTATATCAGTTTGTCCAAGATCAAGGCAAGAAGCTTGAACTAGGACCTCTACACAAAATACCTTACTATCGCTATTGATATCTTCTGGTAAATTATATGTAGTAGTAATCCTCAGTTCATCTTTGCATTACTTTATTTCAATACTTGCCAATGTCTAATCACTTTTCAAACCAGAGTTATTTTTAATACATACGTTGAATTAGACTGCATTTAATTTTGCTTTAGACATTGACTTACTTCTGCATATTGAGTATTGACAAGGTAAAGCGTAATACGCCTAAATCCAGCTAAAGGCAGCTTAGCCTCTTGTATTTCAAAAGGAATCCATACTCCAAATATATATTTACAAAACGCATACTGTCTGAAAATGTCCGTCCTTAGCTCGCTTGGTTCATAGCTTCACAGCTGTTAGAACTTCTGCTGTGGATTTGAATGAATTTCGATCTATGTCTGTGTCATTAGCCACTTCACGGTAACAAGACTGAAGGTCCTGGAACCCCTATAAACCAAACTTACAAATAAGAAATCCACCTTTCCTGAAAATTTTTAATAATGAAGTAAAGGCGACAATACTAGCAGGATTTGATTTCAAGGGTCATCAGCAGTAATCCCATATTTCTGAAATCAATCGTTTCAAACCGAGTACAGCATTTTTGATGTTTTGAAAGATCTTGGCCGCAAACATAGTCGCATTGCTTTTCCCTGGCAGGCGCATGGCATAAACCAGTGTCAATGCAAGTTTGTAAAGCTGCAGTGGCTTAACATTACAGCCACTGATACCCCCTAATCTAACCTAAAAAGTACCTAGTTATTAGTGCACATGGTTATTTCTCAGAGACGAAGGATTGAAGCATTTCACTAATAACATGGCCTGCAGCATCTGTCGTGTGGCTTGATACCTACAGCTCAAATCAGCTCACACTTTAAAGCCAAGTGGATCGTTAATAAAAGCCTCCTCCTATTACATGGCATCGGCAAGCTTGCTGCCTTGGCCGTACAATATTATGCCATTGGATCATAGCCATTACAATTTTTTTAACGCAATTACTAAATATCAATCGTGACTTGACTGATTTAGCCCATCACCACTTGAGACTCACACTTCGACATGAGCTCGAAAGTTAAGGGTAAAGATCTTCAACCATGCAGTGCCGACTCTGGGTTTTGTGAATGACGGTTTCTGCTACGATTTGGCTTCGGCAAAGTTAAGGAAGTTTTAATTATTCCATTGTACCTACTTAAGCAGCCACTAATTTTGGCTAATAAATACAACAGCAGTTAGCAATAAATATGAAACCTTAAGCTGCGTTCGTGCTGCTGGAAAATTGTCCGTGTAGGCTGCTAGCCGATGAGAAATATACCTGTAACTTTAGCCGAAGCTCTTGCTAATAGGATATGATACTTCTCTGTGGTTTACTGCCTCTCATTCGTACTAAGTTTTCGTAAATACCGATATGTTATTTTGCCAAATGAAATTAACCATCTGCTTTGCAATATCAAGAAAAATGTAAAAATCAAATGCTTGGAACACAATCCCGAATTCGTCATCTGATTGCTGTCATTGTGGACGGAACAGCACATGCTCTCAGCTTGCAGTACGTGTGCAACGGTTGAAGTCATCTGTGCGACATCACAATTCCTTTAACATCTGATTGACTTTCTCGAGGTCTAGGATTAGCCTATATAAGTGCTTGGCTGAAATCTAGCTTGTATTTTCACTATGCCAATTGAAACTGGGATTACGATAAATGAATCTCTATCACTTGGCAATACAATTTGATGTAAGAAAAGCAATAAGTAAGGTTGTTTGCATCTAATGTATCACTTTGTTTAAGGATTTTAAAGATGCTAAAATACCAGCAACAGGCCTGCATGCAAATCGCCAAAGCTGACTCTCACTGGTTAACAGGACGCCCTGAGATTATAGCTTACAGGCATGTTTGCCCAAGTAAGTAAGCAAAGCATTTTGGAAGGAAGACGTGCCAATGGGGTGAACAAAATGAATCTCAGCTGAGCAGATCCGAATGAGGCTGACTAAGATATAATGCACAGCCAAATGCAAACCATAAGGAATCCGGAATAGAAAGACCAAGAACTCCGTCTCTAAACCAGGAAGCGTTACCCATGTACTTGTCCAAATTAGGCTGGCATCAATGGGGTGACAAACTGGTCAACCTTTTCTAGACACCAGTTAAAGTATAGGCCATTAGCACAAAAAAAAGTTTAACACAGCCGTTAAACCTTAGTCAAATTCGTTGCCGTAAAATTGTAGCCTAACCTAGGGTTATTAGCCTATTCGCAATAGAGTTCCTCCACTATCAGGCCCAGCCTGATAGGCTACGTGGGTGCTTCCGACTTCAGTGTCGCGAGGGTGATCTTTTGGATACACAGTACCTTATATGAAACAGACGCATGCGCTACATAAGGGGAAGCTAGAAAATTCTAAAGGTAGGATTATACACGCACCTGAATTATAGGGGCTCGAGATAACGCAGCAAACCCATACAGACGTGACCGTTACTCTCTTGGCTTCCGGAGTCTTTCAGTTACACCGGCTATACTCCAACAGTGCAAGCGTACATCTTCAAAGATCAGGCTAAGTTAGCAAATGGTTGGACCGTAGTCAACGTCTAACAGGTCGAGAGCTTCTGGACAAAAAGAGCTCCAGCATGCGGCCTCAAGCTGCGGTACTCGGGTCTCCCGGAGCCAACCGCCGGACTTGGCCCTCCAGTGCTGGCTTGTAAGCATGGTGACGCCCAGCTTGACAGTACATTTGTCACGACCTCACATTGCACCAGGGTTCGGAGTTTTGGCGACACTTTTTCTTCCACTGCTTTTCAAAAAATTGAGCTTGACTATGAAACTCTATTTTCTGTTATGTTTAAACAAGTGCAACTAATCTGCTGGGCATCCGATTGTTTGAATTACTGGCTTATCGACGGCTGCTAAGTAAATGAGAACTTTGAGCCTGCAGCCAGGCGAGAAAGCTGCGAATGGCGTCTATCCAATCCCATACTCCGGACGAATACAAATAAGAAGCACAGCCCGAAAGCATAGACCCATGTTCTACATTAGTTGAAGGTAAAACGGCAATCCTATTAAGAGGTAGGAACGGAAAAAACTTAATTACTAGCATAAAAAATAAGACGACTGGTCCAGTATTAGTTCAATTATTGCTACGGCACATTTGTTGGGGGGGATGGGCTCGACCGAGCGACGGCGGCTAGACGAAATGAACGTGACCCCTATAAGGGCGTTGCTGTACTGACAATGAGGGCTGAATTGTATCGTACGCAGGCAACGCAAGCGAGCGAGCGTAGATAAGGATGTAGTAGACATCATTGCAGCAGTTTCGGAGTGCCAGTAGAGGGAAGAGAGAGAGAGAGAGAGAGAAAGAGAGAGAGAGAGAGAGAGAGAGAGAGAGAGAGAGAGAGAGAGAGAGAGAGAGAGAGAGAGAGAGAGAGACAGAGACAGAGAGAGACAGAGACAGAGAGAGACAGAGCTGGCAGAAGAGGGAGGGGAAAGTGCGTGCACAGTCCGACGCTCAGCCAAAAAAAGTAGTTCGCTGCAGGGCTGGCGGTTCATGCGACCCCAGGTGATCCCTTACAATTAGGTGCCCTGAAATAGATTGTTATCAAAAGGCGCAAGATAAAATAATTTATTTAGAAAATACGGCGCAATTAGCTGATACCTGGCTGATTGCAGCACCTAACGGGCTGGTGATCAGCCACCCCAGCTAGGCTGGCGGAGTGGTTTGAGTCCAGGCGGAGCAGAACTACATTGTTGGCAAGGATACGCCCAAGCATTTTCGTTTAAATTGCATTCGGTGCCGGCCGGGGGCGCCGACGCACATTTGGCATGCAGTCTGCCCTTAAGATGACCTTCGACGAAATACTCACAGACCATCTAGGGGAATTTGGACGTTACCAGAAGCAGCAGTACGCCCTGCTGGCCCTTGCTGCACTATGCTGCTCTGCACAAGTACTGATTCCGGTGTTCACTGCTGAGGAGCCGCGATTTAGGTATGTAGCGGTGGGAGAGCCTAAAATTGCTGGCTGATGCACCGTGAGCAGGCTAGACTGCTTCTAGGCTTGCAGCTCTGTAATATGAAGCTGTATTCGTTCTTGACCTGGGCACAGTGTAGCCGAACACACAACTCGGAGTAGCACGTCAGCTAGGTGTCATTTTCTTGTTCATCTTCTCAAGGTGTAATTGTTTTTGCTGCCGGTGACGTTTTTCAGAACGGCAATCAGTATTCCTATCTGAGTTGTCGGACATTTAGTATCACCTTAAGCAGACAATGTTAGCATCTCATTCAGAGATGCATATATATACACACATATATATATATATATACATATATATATGCATATATATATGTATATATATACACATATATATATATATATATATATATATGTGTGTGTGTGTGTGTGTGTGTGTGTGTGTGTGTGTGTGTGTGTGTGTGTGTGTGTGTGTGTGTGTGTGTGTGTGTGTGTGTGTGTGTGTGAGTGTGTGTGTGTGTGTGTGTGTGTGTGTGTGTGTGTGTGTGTGTGTGTGTGTGTGTGCAAAGCATATAATTTCACCTCTTAATTGAGATGCTGGCATTTCCCGATCGTGTCAGCCGCAGCCGATGCCATCGTGCCCGCAGCCACTGCTGCATTTGTGCATCCTACGGTTCTTCCGGCCGCCCTGATGCTCCTCAGCCATTTGCGATATCGGCAACAGTCTCTTAGGTTGCATTGACACCGAGCAGCTTATTGCCACTTCGTTTGGTGCACAGGCTCAGGACGCTGTTGTGCCTTCGGTTTCCGTGGTTGCTTATGCTCAGGCTGCTTCGGTTTCTTCTGCTCTTCCCCTGGCTTCCGGCAGCAGAGCCAGACAGCCCTCGGTAAATGGTGGTACCCAGGGAAGCCTGGCCACTGTGACCAATTGGATTCCTGGCAACCCCCAGCCAGTAGCTGACCAGTTCCAGACAGCCACGTCTGGTTTTATGAACAGCTGTGGCTCACCTCTAGGACGCTATGCAGCAGAAGCCACGATTTGTATTACTGTACCCTCTCTGATTCCTGCTTATATCCCAAATAGTTGGAGGTGCCCAGCCGCCTGGGAAGGAGCTAGAACCGTTTCGCGAAGCGTGTTTGCTCTGTACCCACACATCCAGCAGGCAAAGGTCACTCAGCACTCAGTAGATACTCCGAGTGTCTTCACCCTTTCCGGCCAAACGTTGACTAGGCTTTGAGCCTGGCCCATGCTCTTGTGGCGGGCGATCACCGTGGCACCAGGTACATGAGGGACTGATTTCGGTCATCTGGTGTTGGACTGCAGGCACTTTCGTGCTCTGGGCTCACCAGTTCAATGTGCTCAATCCCCCCCCTATGCCGAAACCGTGGCACTTTCGAAGCCCACCCCCCTACCATGCTAGCCCACCTTCCTGCCAACGTGGGAGCTAGCTGGTGGCTGACTTAGCTGACTCGTTCTCTTCCTCCGAATTTTCGCTTAGCTCGGAACGTAGGCTCGCCGAAGTAGCATGTCAATCTGCGACATCTCTCTCGGGATGTGACGATCCGTCCACGAAGGCTGCCTCTTTATGGGTCACGCTCCTGCCTCAGCAGGTCAGCCGCCGATCGTGAAGTTGAAGCCCCATATGTTAGGATGTCCTGATCCAGTTTATGTAGCGGTGCCGTTCAATGTCAGCTGGGACCGAGCTGGTTTGGTACAGTGGATCAGGTGCTCGCCCCCACCAAGGTCTGGCTGAGGTCGTGGGCTCAAGCCCCGAGGCATATGTGAAGCCCCACGAATAGAGATTAAGTTCTCTCGGGGTGCTACATAAATGAATTATTCACGAGTTATATGTAGGATGCACTGCTTTTCGCTTTCCAGAACAAGACCGATTAGTATGCAGAGACTCCCTGGTCTTTCCTGATAGCTTGCTAGCGGCCGGCAGTGTTGAGCCCGTTCGTGGTCGGAGCTCCCAGCCGCTAGTGGTCAAGCACAGAAGCTTAACTGGCAGAGCTCGGCATCCCGTGCACAGAGAGAAGGGCACTGAGGAAGCACTGGCCTTTGACGTCCTTACCGGCTCGGAAGCCGTGCAGTCCCTGTTACTGAATAGGGACACCCGGGTAGCACCCGACACCCTGACAGAACAGGGCATGGCCAACTACTGTATATACACACACACACACACACACACACACACACACACACACACACACACACACACACACACACACACACACACACACACACACACACACACACACACACACACACACACACATATATATATATATATATATATATATATATATATAAACTAAAATTGCTCAATATATCTCATGTCCATATCCGTTTCTTCTGGCCACAATTTTAACCGACCTTGCTGCCTAAATTCGAAGCGAGATTTGCTTCGGAATGTAAGGGAGAGAAAGGTATCAACTTGCTTACAGTGCCATTGTAAAACTTGTTTTCTTAGTGCACAGTTTTTCCTCAGAAACAGGAAGCTTGTCGACTTGCGATGATATTAAAATTATCAAATACATACTTGCGGCCTATATAACCTTGCGGAATCTCATTTCTGTTTAAAATCACATCTGTTTAAGAACGAATGGTTTTTACTTATGCTTATATTTCAACGCTTATTTTATTTCCTGTTACAGTGCAGCACTGTGCTTTTAGCTGAGCATGGTAGAAGACTAGCCAAGGTGGTTGCTTTGCTCAACGTCAGTCCCGAGGTCATGCATTTGAATTAAGCATTGGGCGATTCTGTGTTTCAACTGCATGCTGCGATGCTAGCCATTAAAGCTCTTCCATCACTGTACGAAACACACTGTACAACCAGCAAGTAATTTATGAGTTAATTAGTAAGGTATTTCAATTTCAGTTATTGTTAAACGGCTTTAGACGTTTGTAATTGAGCTAAAAGGCATCCCTAAGCAAACAGATTCGGCAGGATACGAAAGCAATATTAGTTCCAGCGTAAGTCTTGGCATTTTAGTTTAGCCAGTCGGAGCAAGGTAATGAATAGCAACAAAGTTGTCAGCGACAATGTAGTCAAGTCAAAGCATGGAGCTATGAGTCAGTAATAGCCTTTACTAGAAAAAACAAGTACTGGAAACATTCTGCTGGGTCAAATATAATCGATAAGTTCACTGTCCTTGCTCTTACGAACTATTACATCGATAGTCAGTTCCGAATCAGGCGATAGGCAGTTTTCCGAAGAGGCGGCTACTTTTTTTTCTTTAGCTGCTATTTTAACGCCACACATCATGTTTTTAGTCGTATTGTAAGCACACGATGCACTTCAAAACCGTTGGACAGTACTTGCTAGCTTCGTATAATAATATAAATAATGATAAACTTAATATAGTCCAATCAGAGGACACAATATCTTTCTGGGAAGTTTACATTTGTCATAACTATTGCGTATAGATGTGGAAAGTTTTGAAATTGCTGCACGTAAAGAGGCATGCGGCAATTGCATAATAATGGCACATCACGAGATTTTTACATTCAGGTTAAAAATTAAGCTTGACTCGCGTGCTAAAATCACTCGAAGAAAGCGTGCATCTCAATTATTGGACATGACTAAGAACACTTCTTAGCGTGCACCGAATGGAACAGATGATCGAGATAAACGGTCTGCCAGTCTAGTCTAGCTGAGAACGAAAGGTATAGTAATTAACGTATTCCAGGTTTAGGTGAAACGAAAACCGAGAAAACGCCCTGCAGGTTGCACGGTCTATTATAATACTAATTCAAGGTTTTTTAACCCTTTGGCGAACTCCCTAAACATCACTGGGCCTTAATTGAGTTGAGTGTTCTGGATACGTACGTCGTGCGTGGAGTGGTTGATATACATCCTACAGCTGCACCCACCCTGAATGACTGTAGGACGTTTAAAGTCATTGCTAGCATTGTTTCGAAGACCATTGTTCCATTTAACTTTCATACATGACTGAGTCAATTAAATACCACAGCCAGCAAAGGCGAGACATGTTGAATGCTTTACTTAATTAAAATCCGGTGTGCTTTAGGTGTTCCTTGAATCATCTGGCCACGGAATTAAACTTCACTCAAAGTTCCGACCATGCCAATGCATCATGGAGCCAGGACGGCTATTGCTCCGTAACTAAACCTGACATGGAAAATGCCAGTGATCCTTCTAAGAAAGTTGACTGCACTGAATTTGAATTCGATGCCGACCAGATGCATAGCACAATTGTCACTGATGTAAGTTAAACTGCTAGTATCTTAATAGCTTATTTGACATGTATTGCTCATTAGCTAGCTGTAAGTCAGGTGGTGTTTTTAATGTTATGCTTTAGTTGTGACCATCACATTTGTTTATTGTTGAACTTCATTGCTATGGAAACTAGAATGAGATGTTTCAGCCTTTTTACCTCATTTTGCGAATGCAGCTGTCACTGTTGTAGTTGGACTAAATGTTATTTCTCTATTGGCAGCTCAGTTTAAATATGTTTAGTTAAAGGCTCACTAGTTTTGCCTATAATTAAGACCTCATAATATCGACCCAAAAGCAACCTTGCCAACAACTAGATAATTTTAAAAAATTCGTATAAATAATAGGAATCTTCAGCCTATTTAAAATAATAACTTGAGTAAACTAAATCGTCAAACGGAGAGTCTCTAAGTATAATCGCCACAGATTTATCTTCCTTGCACAAACTTTGAACTTTCCCTGCTATTGATGAGATTTTTCTCTATGCTGTCGATGTGAAGTGCTTAAGAATATACTAGCCCAAATAGCGATTGCTTGATCTTGCTTAAAGTTATTTCACCTTGTTATCAATTATTTTGGCTGTCTGAGGTCCTTCCATCATGTCACCTCTCGTTTTCTCTTATTTCATATTATCTCCTCTGGTATCATCTCCTTCCTTCATGTCTCCTCATTTATCATATACTTCCTCTACATCTCTTTTCGTACCCTGTTCTTCCCTCACGTCTCCTCTCTTATCCAATCCTTTCTTTAGTACCCTACCGTACCCTCTCTTTTATTCGCATCTCCTTTTGTATCATTTCCTTATATCACGTCCGCACCCGAACCATCTCAAGCTCTCACGTCTCCTCACTGCTCATCTTCCCTCCAATAGCTTTCCCCTTTACTCAACTATTTCCAGCTATCCTATTCCATGTATTGACTACCTGTCCCCATGAGCCTCTACTATCATTTCCCATTATCGCACTCTTTTGGTTTTCATCCCAGACTCTCCTCCCTCCCACTCCAGTCAATAGACTTCTACTGCTGTCTACTCTCATTGTTTCACTACAATAATAACGAGAGTGATAGCACGGCAGACCTGAGGAGTCTAAATCTAGTGGAATTCAGAAATGAAGCCTGCCTCCTTGTTCTTAGCAGTTAGCCAGCAAACATGAAAAGCCTCAAAATTGAGGCATGATGCTAGAAAGCCTTAAGGTTGCAGGTAATACGCCTTTAAGTAATCAGCAGGTAAAACCGCAGCATGAAGAGACAGACTTCAGCCGTGGACTGCTGACAAACGTATTCTATCTGAAAAAATGGTGCCTGGTATTGCAGGCGAAAACGTAGAAGTTTACGTTTACGGCTGAAAAGCTTCTGTTCCATTAAAATTGGTCAGCTCAACTTTGGAAAAATGTGGTTGTTGCTGACTCGGTTTATCGCCAATGGCAGCTTTAAGTTTCAGTATCTGAGCGTGCTGACGGTATCTATGATGTCTGGTAGCAACTTTTAAAAACCAACTTGGCATGCTGCGTTTTTGGAAATGTGGGATATTCAGCGAATAAACACGTTGGGTAGCCGATCTGCTAGCTGGGACTTTTTAATCTAGGGAAACGTGCTATTGTTACAGGCTCTGGGAGATACAGCAGTCAATCCAAAGTGCATGCAGCAGCTGCTGAACCGGCTGGATTGTTTGCTAGATCACCAATAACCGAATGAGTTAGCTTCAATATCTAATTGTCTGGGGCAAGGCCTACGTAGGCGTTCAGTTATACCTCACGTTCCCCCTGAGTACCTCAGAAAGTGTACTCGTTTGTGCAGCACATGCTAGATAGCGTCTCCACCTTTTGATTCTGGTTACTACGACAAAGTGCAGCTCGTGTCCGCATTGTCTGCTCAAGTTATGGGGGCTGGGGCAGCACAGCCCTACAATAATTGTCTTGAGTTAGGAATTCTTTTGGCGGTTTACTTTAGGTTATTCGCACAATTATGGACGGGTACTACACGATAGAATTCTGCAAGCAAAGAAAACAAAGCTTGGCTTGACTTCTCTTTAACTAGTTTGGTGGGGCCTAATTTACTCACCAATCACTTGCTATATACTCTGTCATCAGTATCCTAGCACAGAGGTGATATACAAATACAAAATACAAATAAAAATCATAGCTGATTTACCAGCCTCTTTTTATACCAACAGAAGAGCCTTGACGGCTATCACTTTTGACGGCTATCACTCACTTACTAGTTATGGGCAAACCCAGTGTGATCCAGAGATTGGAAAGGCTGACTCTCAAAATTGGCTCTGCCAGCATATCTCCAGTTGAATCAGCTCAAAATGTAGGTGTCATATTCCAAAGCTACCTCTCGTTAGACGACCATATCAGCTCCACAGTCAAATCCGCCTATTTTCAGCTTCATAACATTGCTAAAATTCGGGCCTGTTTAGATAAAGATACCACGTCCAAGTTGGTCCATGCATTCGTGACATCCCGTCTCGACTTCTGCAATTCACTGCTTACTGGCCTACCAGCATGTGCGATCAGGCGATTGCAGCTGGTGCAAAACTCTGCTGCTAGGCTTGTCTGTCGTGAGCGTGGCAGTTGCCACATTACTCCACTTCTCGCCGACCTGCACTGGCTACCAGTCAAGCAACGGATTGACTTCAAGGTTTTGTCGCTCACTTTTAGGTCCCTTCATTCTATGGCTCCAGCCTATCTGTCAGATATACTACCCCATCAGGCTAAGCATCGTACCACCCGCTTTTCGGAATCCAACAGTCTAGAAATACCTCATACAAACCTGAAATCCTTTGGAGACCGTGCATTTAGTTCATACGCTCCCAAAGCCTGGAACTCCCTCCCGACCTGTGTCAGAACATCCCCTGACCTGACCAGATTTAAAGGGAACCTAAAAACACACCTGTTTAGGACAGCATTTAGTGGGTCCCTGTGATTCGTCCTTGATGTGCTTATGCGTGCTGACACTGTGCATGCTGCCACTAACCACATTTGCATACTGACCCTGTGCATGTCACCCCTAACCATATTATTCAATTCGTTTGTTTTTTCAAGCATGATTTTACTTACCATTCAATTGTATTTCACTTTACAGCAAATGTAAAGCGCCTAGAGAGAGATTAAGTTCTCCGAGGTCGCTTTATGAAGTGAATTATTATTTTTATTATTATCACCACAGCTTGAAGTGGCAATGAAGGATCACCCACCACAGGATTCGAACCCACGCCCTCGGTGCCGGGGTCATAAAAAGCAACCAGCTAACCATTGCGGCTGCTAACATACTTACACACTTTTGTAGTCAAGATTTCAAGTGCTACGGCAGACTTTCCTTGACTGCACGTGCAAGCCATGTACAAGCAGTGAAGCCTATTATGCAGACACACAAGAACTTTGCTTTGTCTGCCATACTTTGCTTTTCCTAGTTATTAAACGTGTAAAATTCGTCAGTAAGCTATGTTAAGCGTATTCATTGGAAGATGTTATCCGTTTCAATGAATAACAAGCGGAAGCAGGCAAACACTACATTGTCAGCCATCAGTGTGAACGAACTCACTTCTAATAAATTAAACCTTGGGATTCTTAAGTGGGCTAACAATTGCACGGTGGTGCTAAAACGCCTTAAGCTGATGCCCACTTTGAATTAGCCCTATCCGATGCCCACTTTGCATTAGCCTTATCTTCGATCGAGCAGCTTAATTGTATAGCTTTTTTTCTTTGACTATTAGAAGCAATGACATCAGCACTCATCTGGTAATGCGTTAAAACGTGAATGAATAACAGCAGCAGTGCCTTTGAAGGAGCTTAACTTTGGCTTTAACCTGCACTTTTCTGGTACGTTTGAGTTAAATATAAGTTTTTACTTAGTAACTATGCGTCGTAATTCTCGTTCCTTGCTAGAGACTACTTGCCTTCAAGAAGCGTATTCTTGATTAGAAGATTTGACTGATGCTGGTAGACTTTAGTAAGTTCAGCAGTACTCTCAGTAAAAGTAGTGAAACCGCTACTAATTAAACAATTATCCTAATTCTGGCTACATTGATTGGCACTCAAGAGATAGGATGCATAATATAAACCATGGCTACATTGAATGGAACGCTTATCGGTTAATTTTAATGCTAGGGTAATATAAACTTCCGAACCCCTTTTAGCTCACACATTATAAAGCTTTTTTGTCGGCACAGCCTGCATTTGTTAACCTTTACAGGGCTAGCAAGGTACCTATATCTCTCTTATTTAACAGCTATGAATTTGTTTTATAAGTGTGACTTGCATTATTTACCAGTGGTATATAGCCTGCTGCATTTACTTGCACTTTTCAGTGGTTTCTGGTGTGTGACAGAAAATACCTATCTACTGTGAGTAGCATGATGTACATGGCGGGTGTGATGGTGGGGTCGTTCGTTGCTGGGGTGCTTTCAGACAGGTAAGTGCCAAGTAGTCAAGCTGTAGATTCTCAGGTTACTTTTGTGTCTTTAGAAAAATTACTAACTGCACCTCCTATTCCGAAAGCTTATTTTTAGGGAAACAATTTTGAAACTGCGGGCAGCTGTCTCAAACATTGTAAGGCCCAATACAAATGTTCACTCCCACAACTGGTGCTTGAATATAGATCGATCGTTCAGCTTTGATATGCACAAACTGTCAGTGCGACTTTTTGAACTGCTACATTGGGAGTTTAGGCTTTGAGGCCACTTCAATCACGCCAGAGTGACGAAACCGTTTTAGCTTTAAAGCTGCTTGTTCTGAGAAAGTATTTTTATAAGTGAGCAGATTTGCTAGTAGATATGCCTTTTTTTCTGTTTTTAACCTACAGATGCATCGAAAAAGTCCAAAATCACGATTTCCAAACCTCCATGTCCATAGCATATTTGGGTCAACCTCTTGATAACTATTTTTAGATTTTTACTAGATCAGCTGTATCAGGACTGTTTTGACACCAGAAAAAAATCTTCAGAAACAATCTAGAATATTCCTCTACATGCCACTAACAGGTGTAGCTCTTTTTTGGTTTGGCCAATTCTTTGTTTTGAGCCACATTCTCAAGACTGGTGATAATAATGCGTATTCTCCATCAGCAGTTTAAGTGAGAGCTTTGGACGATTCGATCAAATCATTCTGCTTAAGTTTCACAGCAAAAAAGAGTACATATGATCAGAGAATATAGAATTTAGTCAAAGACCTCATTTCTAAGGACAATTGTTTTAATCTTGAAAGTGGAATATTCTGATAACCTGAGTAACTGCCTGCAAATCAATTAACCCAGACAATGGTAGAGATGTGGCCATAATCATCCAAACTTAGAATGTCATTGGTAACACGAAGAGCACCATTTTCCAGATCGTGGTTTTTAGAAAATCGGGGGATAAATATTCTGTGAATGAAATTGTGGCCATTTGAAAAGGAAATCGGCAATAACACAAGTATTTGAGCAGTACGGGACAAAACTGGTTAAGACTATATTGGATTATGTAATGTAATGTAATGTAATGTATCTCCATCAGTAACTCCACAAAGTCATAAAGACCATGTGGGTGTTACGCAGGAGAGTTTTGTATAGCGCACTCACAGCCTAAGCGGCTTTTGGTACGCATTCGGTAGCCAACAGACTTCGTCTCATGCAACAAAGAGAAAGTGGGAAGCATAGCAGAGTTAGGAGAGCAGTTGAGGTAGTGAGTAGCATAGAAGTAGCAGTTCAGGACCGCTGAAAAAGATGCGCCATAGTCGGCAGTTGGAGAGTAGATGTCGTTGCGTAAGAAGGATTATAATTTGATGAGATCACAATCATTTAATACAGACTAGTAAATAGCAGCTGAATGGTTTTCACATTCAATACACAACTCAAACCACAACCGTTTATGCATTAACATTTTTACTTCTGACTTGCTAAATTTTGTCAAGTAGCAAACACTGAATGTGAAATGAAAGCAAGAGTGCCTGCTGAGAGGTATTTTTACGACCACGAAATTATGGCAAGGCTATCTTAGGGAACCTTACCAAAATGGGCTGCAATGTTAAGTTTTTGTACGGTTGTGTGGCTAGGAGGTTGAGTTATGGATGCAGGAATCTGAATAATTTGGCATACTAATACAGCTCATTATTACTACGGTGTTTTACCTGTAAAATGATATAGCTAGAACTTACTAAGTGAACAATTAAAATGTTTTTGATATACTAATAGAACTACGATTGCAAAAAAGCACTATCCCATCTAAGCAAGGGATATCTTAACGAAGTGTGTATAACAATCAAAACTACAGGCGATTGATAGACTGTAGTATTTAGCATACAATTTTATTTTTGAACGTTGTGTTTTCAACGTTTATCCTTACCCAAGTGCACCAAGAAGCCGCGGCTTAAAATGATTCCGGACCCCTATATCTATGCTTGCCTAATCACCGTGATTAAAACGGCCTCTAATTAAAACGATGCCAAGGTAGGGAAGCGTCTACCATGTTACGTCTAGAAAAATCTCGGAGCCTTTGTGTATCGCATTATTGAAATGGTAAAGTAGAATGTAGGGCCTCGACGTTAATCTGATCTCTATATCAGATCCTATAAGCCAAAGTCAGGCAAGGTCTCCTGGGTCACGACTTCCCTCGCATGAATCAGGATGCTTGTACTGTCCTGGTTAGATTAGAGACCACTGCACTTATTAATACAGCATGCCACAGCTTAGCATATATGTAGACAGCAGTTTCCAATCAATCAAAATTGCCTTACATTATTTAATATGACCGATAATATTTTTTTTAGTTAGCATAGTTGGCTGCCGAGCCAGTGCCATGTAGTCAGAATATCTAGTCCTAGAAAATAAATGAGACAATCTTTGTTGGGAATAATCAACTCCACTCTCATTTTCGTTGGTATCTTAAAACTCTAGCTACTCGGCAGTTTTGGATATTGGCTGGCTATAACAATACCCACATGCTTATTGTAAATCTACGTATAGGCCGTCACAAAATAATGTTTCGGAATGACATCCAACTAGCTAACTAACCAGAGGTAGGGGGCTCGGCAACTTCCCTCCAGGCACCATGCCATCCGGATAATCAACCCTCTGCCTAGTTACTGTCGCTGGCCTAGAGTAAGATAGGCGGTGTTCAATTAAACCTCTGTATAACAATTTCGTATGCATCGAACATAACAAGAGGGCTAAACGGAAGAATTTTAGGGCTTTGTTACACGGGGTATGGTGGACGTGAAAAACACGTTGCCGTACTTCCCAATATGAGAGGACACTCTATGACACGAGCAATCTTGAAGACTGCAGCTATTTGCACATCTATGAGCTAATATGATATACGAAAGACATTGGCTACAGTAACTGGTAATTGCTATCGTGGTACATCTCAGTTGGCTGAGGTTGTGAAGCTCACGGAAGGGGAAGCTATGAACGCAGCTCTATAGAGAAGCACCAGATTTGCAGGTCAAATTTGCGAGAGTGCTGGTTATTAGCTACGTTCGGGTATAGGTTCCTCTGCGGGTATAGCTGCAAAATGCTATTTCCTTTGACAACCCGGATAGGGACTGCATATGAAAACGCTTTTGATACAGACTTATTTAGTTTAAATAGTAGTTCCATCGCTACTATTATGAGAGATAATCCAACCAGACAGGAGTGGTATGTTTCATGTGTACATTGCTGCAAGGGAATTTGAAGGCAAATGCATTTAAGGGGCTAGCTTGGTCAGTAATAGTGCACCATTACTTATGGTATACACCATCTTCACGAAATTACAGTCGATGTGTGTCTATATTGTAAAAATGGGGTTGCCGCGTGGTGATTGCCAAATCCAATCATTGTCTACCACTGACATATAATTTAGAGTCACACTTAAAGGATTACTAAGACAATGCTTCATCCTATTCAACATGATAAAGAGAAAATGAATGCATATGGAATACTTTCTGGCCCTCTGACCGTACCATTACATGTCACTAATGTAATGTAAGCTTGAATTTGTTTTGGTATTTAGTTTACTCTGAATTAATTTTATATTTCAAGAAAAATCTTATGGTTCCTATTTTATTAATTTTTGACAATGTGAAGGGAGTAGATAGCAAAATTGACAGTTTATTGTCAAGCATTAGTTTTCCAATGCAGACTGCATTATATAACATGCGTGTGTTTCCTCGATTTTTGACTTTCAATTTTCGTAGTCAAGGTTAGAGTATGACGTAAGTCGTGGGCCAATATTACTGAAGGAGAGAAGAATAGATTTGTAAAAGTCCGAGAAATGCAAGCAATGACACTAAGACAAGTATCCAAATACCAAAATGTGTCTTTGTTCCTGCATTTGCATGACTTCGCACTTAGTGGCTTAGAAAAATCTTATGTTTTATGTATTTGTCATTTGCAGAGCTACTTTGATGTATCGTTTCAGATTTGGGAGAAGAATGTCCCTTCTATTATGTCTAATCTTGCAAGGAGCATTCGGCGTAGGCTCAGCTCTGGCTCCAGAAATATACAGCTACATTGCATTTCGATTCCTTACTGGAGGAGCAAGTACCGGTGTCTATTTATCAGCATATGTTCTTGGCAAGTTTAAGCTTGCAGGATCACTGCTAATGTAGCTCAATGAAGAGCTGGATATCACGATGGTGCTCAGCCGCAGATTGGTTTTCGGAGGAGCTTTGACTTGTTTACTTTTAAATTGGGTTTTGCAAAACATGAGAAACCATGATCACCAACAGCTCTACATTGACCTGGCACCGTGGTGTTACTGCACTAACTTACTAATTACTGAGCCTTATCGAGTAAATAGGAAGGCTCCTTAGCTCGCGGAGACAATGGTAAATTCACATTGCATTTAGGAAACCCCGAGCAATAATGAGGCTGAATTGATAAACAATGGTGAGCATCTACTTGTATTGCCTGAAATTGAGCTACACGCGTGCAGATTTTTAGCACTTTCCTACGCACAGCAAGTAAAAGATCATCACTTCCCTCTGAAACAGTACTTTTATACTTCAAAACATTGCCTGCGGCAAATACACAAAACTAATATAAAAAGGTATTTGGTAGTCAGTGTTTAGAAAGATTGAACTTTCGAACTTTCTGCTGGGCCGCCGAAGCCTAAACGACAGTATTCGACGACAAAGTATCCTATGCACTCACCCGGACCATCTGAAGCCATTTAAGGATGCACCCGGCCCACCAAGCACGTCCAGGTATGCCTGGCTCTAGTAATCAGTTATTCGTCTCAAAATGACGACTGAATATTTAGCCACGTTATGTGTGCCATCTGAGTAACCGTATTACACGTCAGTGCCTGTGGCGTGCTGCATCGCCAGACTTGTTGGCCATGGCCGCGAGTATATGCTTGCCTTCACATATCGGGAAACACGACACGAAGAATGCCCTATTGCAAAATCGCTGCCAGACGCTCAGGAGCGGCCCCGTGCGAGCCTTGAATGGCACTTTGATAGGTCCCTAACCTGCTTACTGTAATGGATACCCGCCTATTTTCGTTAGTAACGACGTGCTTTCTCGGCTACCCGAACGTGTCAATATCGCTACTATGGCGCCTAACGAGGAGCCAAAGGCCATAGTCCCATTTCGGCTTACAGGGACTGTGCGGAAATTGCCGCTGGTGCAAACGTCGGACTTAATGTCATGGTCCTGAATAAACTAAGATAATCGCAGTTCAAATTTACGAGTCTGACTTTTTGTCGCCCAGTCAGTAAAGTTGTCATTTATCGTTTCAGCTGTGGAAATGGTAGGTCCGTCGAAGAGGCTACTCAGCTCTATCATCATGAACGTGGTGTCTTCGGTGGGTTACTTCATATGCAGCGGTATCGCTTTCGGACTACGTCGATGGCGAGCGGTCCAGCTCGCTGCTTCGCTGCCCAGCTTTCTACTTCTGGTCGCTTACTACTGGTTCGTACGCCTTGCAGCGGAAGCGAATTCGAAGAAATGCTTTTTCCTAAAATCACGAGTGATGACGTATAAACTTTCGAAAGCTTATGTCTATATTTAGAGTACTTACATGTCATTTTGTTCTGAAACTGGGTCATAACTTATTTTAATGAAACTTTATTACGAGTTTCATTTTCTAAGGCTGATGAACCAATATTAAATAATATCGCTTAAGCAATTAGGATATCGTTGTCTATAGTACATAAACTTCCGACGACAATACGTAGAAATAATACAGAACTATACATAAGGTAATCATTGCATTTAACCTTATTTTGATTCTAGTTTCTTAACAACTTGATTCAGAGCTGATTCACCGTCCTAGCCAGGCCAGTACTCAGACAGCTCTCGCAATTTTCCTATAGCCTAGAAGATAGTGTGTTCGCATGTAACTACCAAGGTCGTATGCTTAATTACTGCAGTGGGCGATTCTTTTTTGCCAGCTGCAAGCGGTAGTAAAAGCCGTTAAGACTATTCTGGCGCTATGCAAAGTAGGCTGTAAAATCTGAAAATGTAATGTCAAAATAAAACCTAAGAAATGCATTATGCATAGTTCAATTGAAAACACAAAACGATTTAGCTTAGGAGTAAAGTGCAGCAATACTTAGCGTAACTGGAACTCTATACTTCTCCCGTATTTGAGCAGCATTAAAAAAGACCCTTATTAGGAAAGCAAAAAGTGCATTCTGAGATTTGAAAATTGAATCTTCATTAGAGAAACCAAAAGAGCCGCATAAAATATCGTACACAGTAACACACTTCGATTAACATGAACCAATTGGGTGCTAAAGTAAAAGCTAAACACAATGAATGAAAGTTTATATATGCCAACGGTCATGAATAATTACCGACAGAGGAATAAGTCATCAATAGTCAGACAGAGAAAACATAACATAAACTGCACTTTCGTCTAACGCAAAGCAGCTAAATATTTTTTGTACTATTGTTTAAATGAAAATATTGCTATATTGACGTGAACTTGCACTATTTCCAAATAAGACCTGCCATTTAAATTCAACCAGTCTCGCTCGGCTTTGTAATGGGAATACTCTTATAAAAACCAGCTATAAAATAATTATTTGGTTTTTAATTTCTTATTTAGAATATATTGGCTATTAATGACACGGTCAAGTAGTCACATTTAATGTACTCCGTCGAGGCGAGCTGAGTGCTGATGATGGTTCCCATTCCCTCTACTCAAAGGATGAGGGTGCCACTATCGCAGCTTTAAGGATGTTGCAATCAGGTACTTCTTGATCTAACCTCGAACGGTCCCCGATCTGATGCACAGAACATGAAAATTAAGGGAGCCCACGAGCAACTTGCAACCGTACGTTTTCTTTGTGCACAGTACGGAGGAGATTCATTTTAGTTCGCTGAACAACTTCAAAAGATTTGCAATATTAAATGACGGTTTGAACCATGCTTCACCATGTCCGGTCCTCTTGAAAATCAAGCCAATTGAGTTATTTCCATAGAGTTCACATGCGGAAGCTAAGAAAAGGCAGGGCTAATTGTTGAGCTATAAACTTAACACCTGCAGGTCTGACTAAAACCTATATACAATATCGAGGTGAATAATTGGCTTATTAATAGTAAGAAGCCAAGCTCCTAAGGTATTAACTGCTTGGCCGACGCATTTTCAGCATTCTTTACTGAACAATTACACACGTTTATGCCTTCGTTAGCTCCGTCTTTTTAAAGCAATTTTTAATGCACACGTGAGACCATCGTTAATTAATTTTCTCAGGTTGCTGCTAGGGATGAAGCTGCCACAGTAAAGTCCAGTAGAACTGAACTATCTTTTGAAAGCCACACGTTATTAAATACGTGTTGTTCAATGGCATGGAAGCATAGCTCAACCATAACCAAACTTGCTAACGTTTCTCTGGAAGATTAGTTGTGCCAAGTCCGTCAAATCATCCATCGCTGGAAAGATACTTAAAAGCCTTGAATAGTATCGAAGATTCGTCCTAAATACCGCCCAGTTTCAGTTCTTATTCTAATTCAAAGATTCGATTAAAAATTATGGATTCAAAGCTTGCATCACACGTGTAAAAACATACAATTTTTAAGAAATTGTAGTCAGGAATCAGGCATCACCACTCTACTAAAAAGGATCTCAGAAATATAAAGTCAAATGTAACCGATGCAGCAACGATAATCAGAATGTCACAGCCATTGCTCTGACTAATTCTACTGCTATCTTTGACAACATCTATCAAGATATCCTAGCTGAATATTTGAGCACATCGTGTAAATTGGAAGGTCAGAGAATGACATAGCTTAAATCCTACTTCTTCTTTCGCGTTGAATCTTTGTCAGGTCTTATCCAAATTGCCAGTCATGTGTGGAGTCTCGAGAATTTGGACCTCGGTACATCTAATCGGCAATCAGTTTTATGCTGAAGATAATCTATGATATTGTTCATTCAAGTCTTTTTATTCGGTGATAGTGATCGCTTCGAATGCATGATCATAGTGATTGTTTTGAATTCATGACTTTCAAGCATTCCATTCTGGATGACGGAAAACATATCCGTTCCTTAAACTTGACAGTTACAAAAGGAATGGCACAGTGATCGTATTATGGGCTTAACAAATGTATCTCTTCTAATTGCTGATACAATAGTATGACACCACGTTCTCTGAATGTCCGTGTCATCATTTATAGCAGCCTGGCTGCTGAAGTTTCATTAAGGAGACAATGTCCGCACACTACTAGCCATAATTTTAATTCCCCGTGTTTTATTGGTGACTGGTCATCAAGACGTCATGTTCTAATGCCCGGTTTTACTCCATATCAGTTTTTAATACCAACGTGGATCTATGCGTGACTACGATGTTTTTGGCACCTGTCTGCTAACTGGGGACTGGTGTTAGACGCTCTACTTCAGTTTCTATTTCCGAATCGTCTGCTGGGCTGCCGAATGCATCTTCGTCTAACCTCTATAGCCTATTCCAAAAAGATATATTAGAACAGAACAATGTTTGCAGTGGCAGCTGAAGACGAATGGGTTTCTATTGAGAACTTCCTGGAACTGTTCTTAGGCTCCCTAAAAAAACCGTTGTCCCACGTATATGGCTGACACAAAAACCAGTATTTATCGCAAATTAATTGGACTGCTCAAAGAAAATAAGAGTATTAGCATGCTAGCTTTTTTAAAGGTACCCGAAAAAATTTCAACTTGGCGAATTTATTGAATTGTTGCTTGTGGTTACAGTGGGCATATACACAGAATTCCCATAATAAACTGGTGGTAAATGAGAATGCATGCGTCCAAAAAAGCTAATAAGCAATTTCTTAGTATAAACCTGCTATGAAATATTATAATTAGTGAATTGCCGATATATCATCGCTACCCAATGGTGGAAATTCTCTCTGTTTTGGCATGCATTGGTTATTGCGGAAATTTTCATTCTTAATCAGCCAGTGAGAACATACACAAATTCATTTCCCAGCGACACTCGAATGAAAGTGAACCTGCTATAATCACATGTTTAGATTGGGGTGATAGTTGCTAAACTCTTACTGCCATAACATTAATGAGGCTTTGAAAGAGAAAACTTTTGCATTGTATTCTAATTTACAAGGACAAAGCCAATGCAGTGTGGAAACAGAATAATAATAGTTGTAATGTATTAGGTATCAAGTCAGTGAATTATCTGACGTACAGGTTAGCTCAATTGGTAAGTCATGATTGAGTTCTGACTTTAAAAATACACTTGGTAACTATTTGGTCTCTACATGACATACGGTTAATTTGAATGGCACCCGATTAACTTAAGTTTGAAGACGAGGATGCAAAGATTGAGAATGAGCTATATCTGGTTGGTTACTCAGATCAATACAGCTCGTTAACCCACAAGTGAGTAACTCACCTACAAGAATATTCATAAAATGATAGAATCTGAATACTATTAAATTATGCATCCGTTAAGTTTAATGATGTCACTCTTTTGAAATACTTCTGACATACCACTTTTCACGACTTTTGGCAACTAGGCCAGCATCCAAGGCAACTTGCAGGTAGAGATAAATTTCAAACATGTAACGATTGACCATAATGGACAGTTGGTTGCTTCATCCTATGCTGAACCATTTCTAAAAACTATTTAGTAAAGATGTTATCTGCATATATATATATATATATATATATATATATATATACATATATATATATATATATACACACACACACATATATATATATATATATTACAATGCTGTACATATTCAGCAACACCTGCAGTTGTCAAACTATTAGTTTATATAGGTATGTAATATATATATATATATATATATATATATTAAATACCTATATATGTAAATTTAAGTTTGCATCTACTGTATTTTTATCACGGAACAAGTGTAAACTGCATGCATTAGAAAGTTTATAACTCGTGTATAGTAATTTCGACCGTTTCTCACTCCGGAATACATAACACACGAGATTTCAACATAGATATCATTTAACTACTCGGATTCAAGACATTACCTAAAAGGTCTACTCTCTTCTAAACGGTAATTAACTTGAATTATTTTATTTTACTTTTATCAGGCTTGTCAAAGAATCTCCAAGATGGCTGCTTTCCAAAGGAAGAACACGAGAGGCAACGAACATTATTCGCCATGCTTTCAAAGTTAACAAGGTTCCCATGCCAGCTGATGGCATTAGCCCTTATTTGGATGAGATTTCAAATGAGTCAAAGCGAAAATCGAGCCTGATGCTCCTTTTCAAGTCAAGAGTTCTGCTCTTAAGAACTTTTGCTCTCGTCTTCAATTGGTAAGAATAAGCTTATTTCACGTTGCGACTTTTATCGAATCTATTTTGTGTTATATTTCTCTCCACACATTTCCGTGGTGCGTTTGAATATACAGAGTGAGTGGAGATGATAACCTCTGGCTAAAAAGTTACAATTAATTTATCTATTAAAGGAGTGATCACGAAAGTTAGGGCTTACCTTTTCATTACTATCCAGATTTCACTATCATATTTTTAACTACAGTAAGGGTAACAAATATAATATTAAAATGGGACATTTGTGCTGCAATCTCTGTGAATCTGATCTCTTTCTTGGCACTTCACACGCTGGAAAGTAAGAACGGTCGTACGGTCATTGGCAGCATGCCTAATTAAATCAAGCGAAGCATGGTAAGCTGTCATATGCACAAAGTCAGCATTTAACTGTGGTTAGGGGCAGCAGGCAGTGTATAAATGCACAAGCACATAAAGGACGAATGACGGAGATCCAGTAAATACTTTGACAACAATGTGCTGTTTAGTCTCTTTTTAAATGAGATCATGTCAGTGGATGTCGCGACACCAGTCAGAAGAGAGCTCCTGGCTTTGGGAGCATATGAACACTAAAGGCATATGAGGCACTAAACGGCGATCTATAATTTAATTAGTTGTCTCCCCCTGAAAACTGAAAGGTGCTTGTGACGGAACGAATGCATTAAGGTTGACCCCTAAATAAGTAAAGATCATTGACCCATAGTTGCAAGCCCTATAGATTGGCTGAGAACAAAATACATTTGCTATGCCGGCCAAGTGATTCTGAAGTAAACGCTCATGTATAACACTGGCTGCAAACCAACCGGTCTGAAGTTGGCTGTAGCATGGCGTCCATCTGCTTGTGCTACAATGACAATGGTGCTACCAAACAACTTAGGCTGATATAAGCTGCTAAGGTGACGGCTTGTTTCCAGAACCGTGGCAAAGAAAGTACATGCTGATCATGAACATTTTTAGAATTTTTTATCACGATTCACAGCTGCAGTGAGGTGTAGTGAATGAAAAAACAACACACAGATAGCTCATATTCATTTAAACCGAGGAGTAGCTGCCTTTGGAGATAACAGGATCGTCTCATCTGCAAATCCATCAATGCTTTGAATCTTCAAATGGCCAAAACAATTGCTGGAAGCTGCTAGGTCCAAAGGATACACTACCTGTACCGTCCTGACTTAGCCTACACTGTTCTCCTGATAATTGATTGAATTTAGCATGACATCTAGATAGCTCTAACAGGGACGGACTTGTCATACCTTCCTAAACGACCAGCTACGACTCAAGCGACACATGGCGTATCTAATCGTTATCATCTCGGCAACGGCTCGCCCTCAGCCCGCTTTCCTGATGGAAGACCTTTTTTAAGCTTGGGTTTGAGCTTGGGTATGCCACTTGTTTTCTAGATATTTGTCTCACTGTCTCCTCTCTCTCTCTCTCTCTCTCTGTCTCTCTCTCTCTCTCTGTCTCTCTCTCTCTGCCTCTTTGCCTCTCTCTCTCTCTGTCTGTCTCTCTCTCTCTGCCTCTTTGCCTCTCTCTCTCTCTCTCTCTCTCTCTCTCTGCCTCTTTGCCTCTCTCTCTCTCTCTCTCTCTCTCTCTCTCTCTGTGTCACTAGATCTCATCTCTCTCTCTTTGTCTCCCTCCCTATCGCTCTCTTTTTCTCTGTCTATATTCTGCTCTACCTCAGCTCTCTCTCCCTTTCTCTCTCTCTCTACATGTATAAATAAATAAATAAATAAATAAATAAAATATATATATATACATCCCTTTTCCCATCTCCCTTCCCACATAATCCCTAAAAGAGCTGCACCTGCCTCCTACCCCCAGCCTCAGGGGGACCCGGGTAGACCCGAAAACATCATTGTTCACAGGTTGTCAGTACTCAGTGAAACATGCTTCTGCCATGCCTACGTTGCATCTAAGAATCAAAGCCCTGTCGGTGGGGGGGGGGCTGAGGAGGTCTGGGCGGCCTTCTATTTACTAAAGTCAGGCTCCTTGAGTGTCATGCCAGAACCAATGGCAACAGGATGTTTTGTACACTGCCACCACGGATGATCTGAAGCCAGAAAGTTGAGGAATCATAGTTTAATACGCCCAAGCGCCCAGAGTACAGTAAATACCACATAGATTACAAGCACCACCATGTTTGCTTAAATAAATGATCGTTCGGCATTTCTTTAACCTCATCTTATATAAGCCGCTTAGTTACCTGTCGTCAGCTCAAATTCAGAAGCAAATCACTTAAGCAGTGATACCATATTGAGGCACTGCAGCAATACGGGAAATTCGCTCATACCTAAGCAACTGTATTCTGCTGCGTTCACCAGAAACTATCCAACACATTGCAATTTACAAATTACTTCCTGCTTATGAGCGTATTTTAACTTTCAGCCTACCATGTAGGGCCTGGTTTTTACAATTGTAGTTGTCGTACGAGACCAGCTTTTTGCATCATTGTGGTCTCGTAAAAGAGTGTATGGGCTATGTTCATGCAGTCGTAAGGTCGACAAAATAATGCCATGTATCTAATTGCCCATCACACAAACGAAAAGCATCACGGGAACAAATGTAATAATCGCAAGTCTCTTGCCTACAACATTTTCTACAAGCATAGGGAATCTGGAATGCCGAAGACTGACTCCAGCCGTAAATTGCCCCAGTCTGCGGAAATTGTGGGAATAGGTCCTATGTGAACCACTCTCTGAGATGTACGTACGTCACTGGATCAAATACCTATCCACAAGCCAGTTAAAATTTGAATACGGCCCTTCCTAAAAATCTGATACAGAAAGAGAAAGGACCAGATTTTACATGAAATAGTGAAAATGCGAACTCAAAAAGCACATTCGAAAACAAAGTATTCATCTGCTTTTTTTGCATTGGATCAATTTTACTACTGACCTCTGGGAACAAATATAAAATAGCTTTACATTTTGATAGCTGCCGCAAATGAACATCACCTTATGCGCGGTGAATCTAAAGTCTATTATTTAAGCACGAATACAATCGTTGTATTTTCAGATTGAAATATATTGTCCCTCATGTGTATGTTACATCTATACAAGCAATACTTTACGTGTAAAGCGTAAGAGGCTTTAACTATGGAAACATGCTGACAATTGTGCCAGCTCTCTTTACCACTATCACTTATGTTTATATTTTAAAATTTGTAGGAATAGAATTTTGACCAAAGTTTACATTAGCAAAATTTGCAAAAGTCGTCTTCTTTTAAGTGGTCTCGCCACTGGCTGTCTAATTTGGAATCACTGTACTTCTAACAAATTATATAGAAACTCAGTCATGCATGACTGATATTTGGAAAAATAAGCATGACTGATACTGGGCAAAGAAGGACTTACTGAGTAGTGCATTACTAGCTTGCCTTACATTAGAGCTTATACATTTCGCGTTCAATTACTCTCTTAAAAACTACGTACCAAAGTACCACACTGCATAACTAATAGCGACCATCATGTCAACCTGAAACGCTTGTAAGAATCGTCTGATTTTTTACCATGAAATTTTATTGGATTTGAAAATCTGAAACTATACATTTTCCCAGCTCCTGGCATCAAACACTGTTTTGTGAAAATACTTAAAAATTTTAAGCAAGATTTGTAAATTCTATCGCTACTCATTACACTGATTAACTAGGCTACTATTATTTGTGCCGACATGTAACTATTTTATCGTGGGGTATATTTTACTTTACATATGGTCGAAGATTCAGTTCGGTCAGCAGTGTGACTGATATACAAACACAAGCTTCTAACCACCATTGGTTATCGCTCTATTCCTGGGGCTATCTAAAAAATACTGCAACTGTTCATGCTGCACCCATAAAGCTTTGCATAGAAATGATATCAAATGTGATGCAAATAAACGAATTTCGCATTTTAATAAAAGGACTTTTAAATTAAACCAGGTCCAAAATACAAAACATTCTACTGTGTTTTTTCCCAAAGTGCATCTCATCTCGACCTAGTCTAATACAGATGTAAGTTCTAACAGTGCACACAACTAGTTGATGGCAGAAATTAAAAACAAATTAAAGCATTCGCATCATGCCTCAGCAGCGAACATTTTTTTTTGTTTAAATGCAGAGCCTTACATAATCAAGAACAATTAAAAATAGTTAAATGTGTTCTTATTTAACAGTCCTTGGTATCGCTGGAGAGGAGCCACTGCCTATGACCAACACTTGCAATGTGCTATGCAGAATCGCACTCTGCCGGCATCTATCAGAAAACGAAGGACCATTAAATCAGAGGGTCCTACTTATAGTTAAACACAAATGGCTGATAGTATGACTGAGAAGGATGCCGCCTTCTTAATCAGAGACTAAGCCTAGTACCTGTTGAGCTGGTTTAAAATGTTCTATTAAGTCAACAAGTCGCTGTGGCAAGTTAGCTGGCAAAACCTATTCTTGTCCTCTTTATATAAAGTGCCTATGGCTTCAGTTTTTATAATTTTCATACTTTCTGGAAATTAGACTCAGACACCTCATCCAGAATTGTATCTGAATTGATTGTTTTTTTGCATATCATATGCATTTTGAACTGCATTAATTAGCTGAAAGCCTATTAGGTAAGTAAAGGCTGTGCACTGCAGAGCTCAAGGATTGGAATACTGCTGTGAGCAATCCTTTATTTGGTACCAGAAGTTGCGGTGATAGCCGTTAGTTCTATTCTGTCGCTTCAAAATTGAGGATGTTTGACCATATAACAGTTGGTAAAAGAATAATTTCATATAGCTTTAGCGAAACAGTTATTTGGGTTTACTCATTCACTACACTTCAAAAATCAAAGTTTATGCAAGCACTATGTTTATCGGCAAAATATTGATGATCAGGCACATTGCAATGGAGCTGGAAGAATGGTTATAAGTCTAATTTTTAAATACAACACTTAGTCTTGATGTAAAATTGCTATCTTAACGCTTGAAGATGATAGGCCCAAAACGTCATATAATACCTTTGGAAAGTTGTGCTTACGCGTGCTGAGTCTGTGAAGGCTGCCACTCAAAATAGTTGCATGCTTACCCAGTGTTTGTCACCTCTAACCGTGTTGATACTGTCGCTTACTGAGCATACTGCGACTAACCAATCCATTGTGCTTACTTTGCAACAAATGCAAAGCATTTACAAAGTCATTAACTTCTCTGAAGGCACCTTATCGGGTGTGTTATTATTATTATTATTATCTGATCTCTATCCAGGTGTTACTGCTGATAGCTAACCAATTAATCTTGACTCGGTGCCAGGTTAAAAGCAAAAGAGCAGGTCTTTTTGAGTTTATAAAGGAAGGTATTGACTTTCCAGCTTCATGGTGAATTTGAAAGCCTACTGAATGATTCCTTGCATGGCTAACTGATAGGTGTGACAGACAAGTGCACATTTACTGTAAGCTTGATCTGTAGTTCTCAAGTGACGTAAGCAAGACCTTACCACTAGGATTGAATTGTTCAGTTACAAAACCTCTGTAGCATTATTTTAGTATAATTTATCATTTCAAAATAATTTGAATAATGATATTGAAATACAACTATATATTGTATTGCTCTCGTAAGCATGCATGAGTGTGCTAGTATTTGTACTGTGGTTTTTGAGCGACAATTCTCTTATTAACAAAAGATGTATTTCGATATAGACCGTGATATTGCAACTACTACTTTTCACATTTTTATCCATTCCCTTTTTTAGGGTGGCTATAGCAATGTGCTTCTATGGCTTGTCTTACAACTCAAGAAATCTCAGTGGAAGCATATTTGTTAATCTCATGCTAATTGGAACGGCTGAGTTTCCTGGGGAGTTGGCAGTTTTCTTATGTGCCAAGCTAGGTAGAAAGGGACCCCACATTTTTGGAATGCTGCTTGGAGCAGTAAGCTGCGGATCAATGCTCTTGCTGGTTTACTTTGCCGAAGGTGAGTTGAGTGAGGCACTACCAATCAGAATCATTGAGATGAACATTTAAGTATTTTGACTTCTCATGTAAATCTTTTAAGGTGACAGCTACGACTGGTTGTACATTGCACTAAGCATGGCTGGAAAAGCGGGCGTCACTATGGCATATTGCATCGTATACTTTTGGTCTGCCGAGGTCTATCCGACAGTGCTGAGAAACACTCTCATTGGCGTGAGCTCTGCCTGTGCTCGAATCGGCTCCATAATGGCTCCATTCCTTGCCGATGCGGTAAAGATGCATTTTCATTTACCATGCAATTTTTGTCAAGAAACGACCACGTGTTATCTGCCCGCCTCAGTTTAATCTTTGGAATTTAAAGTCATGCACAACGTCCTTTGTTCTTCGCAGGGAAAGTACGTGGACGGAGGAGCACAGAAGATAATGGCCCCTCTGATATTCACCGTCTTCACAATAATTGGAGGATTCCTAGCGCTTTTACTCCCTGAGACCAGTGGAGAAGCTCTACCGGATACAACTCACGATACACGTTCTACAAAGCCACTGAGGTAGCAACAATCATTATGTAGCACTAATTTGTCGTCTAAAATTTTGGACATGATTATCAGGATTCATTAATTGTCTGCCTTTGTTATAAGCTTCACCAGCAGCTCCTGACTGAGACTAAGTGCATACAGCAGAATGCTAAGGAATCAGTCAATCACTGTTTGGACTTTGTTACCACCCGACTAATCACCACCTCTCACCTATAGACTAACTGCCACATTCGGAAAATAGATGTGGAAATCTGCTGCTGTATCTTGAATCACAATCAATTTTGAGGAGTTTAGACAATTCGGCACTGCTGGTGCCGGCTCATGTCGTACTCTCTCAACTAAACTGGGGTGGCATTTATTAGTGTTCCTAATTGATTGGCATTGATGTTTGAAATTCGAAGTGTTCAAAATCCTCATAGGAAAACGTATGTCCATACTGAAATTATACTGCATGATCAGTAAGTTGTACTATCACATTTTACCTGAGCATTGCAATTGTGGTCTGAACAGAGGATAACTTATTCACCAAGCCAATAAAAGGAAGGCAGCTTTTATCCTAGAACAATCGTGCATAACACATTTTGTCGCTACATACACCCGAATCATAGGGCTTGACCTAAGAAACTTGACAGTTGTGAAAGTGGAAAAAAGACGATTCATTGACAGGATACCATACATGCTGTAGTTAAATTACACAACCCTATAGATGGAATAAAAGTAGTACCATAAGAGTGGTCAGAAAAAAACTTATCCTACAAATTGGCACGGGATGGTTACATTTCGGTATAGTGCTGCAGAGACATTGCTATTCAAAAAGTTTTGCAATGCAAGTGGGAACTCGTGAGACGAATTTTTTTTCAAACACCAAGTCAGAAGAATCTATCAATAACGTAGAAGGTTTAGAGAAATCCAAGTCTGGGGACCTATAAGTTCCTTATTGGAATTACCATATAGAGAGTAGGTTAGTACTGAATTTCTCTTTATTTGTTAAAGTCTGATCTACATTTACGGAGCGCAAGCAGAAAATGACCAGTGTAAACTGCTACTACATATCTCGTTCTTGCATAAGCAGAATTATAGTGAAACAGTAAGTAATGTAAATCATTTTTGAACTTTTTCAATCGTCCCTTTCAACGAGGTTTTTAGGTTAATATATATTTATATTAGTGGCTATAAAAAAAAAATCGTGAAACTGTAGTCTGTGTTGCGGTCAAGAGATTCATGTCTATGCAGATGGAAATAAGTAATATGGTTAATAATAAGATCGAACGTTTCCTGCACACACAGGCGATGATGTTTGCGGCGAAATGGTAGAGACTTTTCTATCACTAAGGAATGCTCTCTCAGAACTAATATGTACGTACCTCAATTAGTTACTGCTACAGGAATTATTTTCTACATTGTCCAGCAGGTTCCAATATGTATCTCACAGCAAAATCCTCCAAGCTAGTCCTCTCAAAGTGAGCGTGAGGCGATATTACATGGAAAAGTAAACTCTCACGATCCACTAGGCAACCTAAGTCCTGATGAACCTACTCGAAATCTAGGTATCCTGTTCCGAATTTGATATTAATAATCATACTCTGGACAAAGCGCCATCAGAATACTCAATCTCTCTGTAAGTGCTTCCCATTTGCTGCAAAGGAAGCGTGATTTAACGGCTATAGGTAGCATGCTCAAATAAACCGCTCGCTCTTTCGGCAGCTTTTGAAGCTATCAATCACTAAGTCCATCTTGAGAGCGTTTCAAGCCTCCTAAACACATGAAGAACAAATCACATGGATACTGTACAAGTTGTCGTAAATCGACACGTTTTTACTTTGTTTTAAAACGTTTTCAAGTCATGGGATGTCGGGACGGAATTCAGAAGTGATTTCCAGACTTTTGGACTATGCGAACTAAACTCACTGTCTAAAAACATTTGTGGTTTAGCGAGGTATAGGTCAGATGTCAGATTCCAAGAAGCAGGAGGTGAGGTGCCTAGCTTACTGAATTTAGATCTTATATGTGGCGCTGGCTCCAAGCAATTAAGTGGCCATTAAGTGAGCGACAAAACCTTTAATTCAAAAGCTTGTTTACTGGCAGCCTGTGCAGGTCGACGAGAAGTAGTGCATTGTGGTAACTAAGACACGACAAACAATCCTAGCTGCAGAGTTTTGCACCATTTATAAAGCCCTGATTGTGCAGGACGGTAGACCAGCAACAAGTGAGCTAAGAAGTCGTAATGGCTCACTAGATAAGGTGGTTGCTTTTCACGACCTTGGCCCCGAAGTCGTTGGCTCGAATCCTGTGGTGGGCGATCCTTTATCGCCACTGCAAGCGGTGGTGATAGCCGTGAAGGCTCTTCTGTCGCTATACAAAAAGAGGCTGTTAAATCGGCTATTGTTTTTTTTAATTTTTTTTCAGAAGTCAAGACGGGACGTCTCAAACGCATGGACCCGCTTATATGGGCATTCCCGTCTTCCCCCCCCCCCGAATTCTAGGAATTTTATGTAGCTCCAATTATGAAGACTTGATTGTAGAGCAGATAGGGCTGTCTAATGAAGGTCACTTTGGAACAGGACACTTATATTTCGTGCCGACTCAGCAGGAGGTATGCTGGAAGAGCTGATTTTGACTTTAACCGTTCCAATTTCTGAATCAAACTTGGTTAGCCAATAACTAGAAAGTTGGTTGTATCATCTTTCCATTTAAGAAAATATGCTGCCATTCATGGGCAAAGTCCATCAATCACGCAGCAAGGGAGTTGGGATATTTTAACTTGCTTGAGGGCTGTGAGAGATAAAAGCAATGATACAACTGAGCTTCATTGGAATAGCAGCAGATGCCTAGATTTTCTTTAAATTACGTCAGCAAGAGGAAGAGTATAAAGCGTGCAAAAAACGAGACGAAGCATGGAGCACTCAGGTACCCTGTATTTCAGCGGTTCCTCGGATAATATTTGTCCTTTCCCATCAATACTCTGCAGTCTCCCACTGAAATTGCACCTGAACGCTTGCCATGCAATGCCATCGATTCCCAGGCGAGGTGAGAGATGGTCGACAAAGACGTGGCTATCAATAGTATTAAAAGCGTCCGAAAAATTAAACAAAATCAGCAGAGTGACTCGTGTTTGTACTCCCTAGTCAGTCGTCGTACACCCAAAGCAATGCTGACTCTTCAAAGTGATTAGCTCTATGAAAATAGTGGAACTTAACAGCAAGGTTTAGCTCATTAATGTAGGAGTTCCACTGGTCTCTCTTGACTCGGGCCAGTTTCTTCGAAAGAACGATTGAAGAGAGAGTAGGCGGTAGCTGCTCAAGTTCCTTTTGTCAAGTCTTGCATTCTTGAGTAGAGGCCTGACTACAGCCTTTTTGAGAGATGCTGGGACATGACCAGAGACTACTGACATCTCAACGACGTTGGTTATGCACGGCAGTAGTAGATACATGCATCCTAGAAGCAGTAAAGTGAGAATAGGGTCCAGGGGCCCAGTCGTCTTCTTTGATTAAGGTATGAACTTCCGGACAAGGTATCAAGTGACCTACTGGAATATAGACATCGAGGTGCAGAAATGAATTGAGGGGCACCATCCAAGGACGACGCTATAATCTCAGGGATGGACTCACTGATCTTGTCGGTGTCCTTGACATAAACTTAGAAAAACACTAAAGTAAATTATTACATGGATCTTTAGTTAAGGATCTAATCTGGAAGCTCTTAAGTAGATGGTTGTAAGTCAAAATTAGCATTTTTGGATCGTGCATCCAAGATTCAACAATATTATATTGAATCTATACTTATCCGGTGCTGGGATTGATTGAACAGATTTTCATAAGACCTTGTATGCCTATCGGGGACAGTCAGTTCCGATCCTTTCTATGCTTTTTCCAGCTTGAGCTTTGTTGACAAAGCTAGTTTAATGTCCGAGATAAATCACGGGCGTCTGGGTAGGCCAAACAGCGGGCTTAGTCAGAGGTTCAAACTAGTCGAGCATTTCAGCTACTGTGGTGTTGTAGTAATCTACTAGTGACGACAGTTCAGATGGGGATTTAGCAGCAGAGGTGAAGCAGTTATTCTTGGATGGACAGTGTCGATGTCACCAATCTTGAAATTGCGTGATTTACAGGTAATTTTAGGGAGGAGGATATATATTGTAGACGGAATGAGACCGGCATGTGGTCAGATAAGCAGGCTTTGCTAATAAGCAGTAATGAAAAGTACAGCTGTATGTACAATCAGTGGCAATCAGTCAGTCACTTCACAACATTCAGTGCTGAAGGCGTCAGATAGTTTATCAAAATTAACGTTTAAATATTACCAGTAACGAGTGAGAACTTCTTTAATATACAAAGAATTGAAAAGAGATCAGATGAATCTTAAATAAAGGACTTGGTACCAGGTAGACGATAGACTACTGCCACCATCGGTAGTTTGTTGTCGGTTAAAATAAAGACAACAGCTTCGAAAGACTGCTTCGAGGTTACTGCCTGACGATGAATTTCGAGTGCACGACTATAGCAATGCTACCTCCAGTTGCGATGTATCTAGAAATATGAAAGAAGGAGTTGTGTCTTGAATTGTCAGTCAGGTCACTGATTTAAGCTATTTTTCATTCAAGGCGAGCTAGTAGAGACATGCTTCAATCATAAAGTCGCTAATCGCTATAGGTTTTTGGCACAATGGGCAAAGTTTCCAAAAACGAGAGTTAAGATAGGCAGCCGGAGTTATAATCGGCCTGATGACCACTAAGTTGAATAGATTCAGAGTAGGACCTAAGGGAAATAGGGATGAGTGGTTCTAGACACTGCAAAGAATATCAAAGGAGCAGGTACTAAGCTCGGGGTTCCAGCCATACGAATAGTGTCTCAGCTGGTGGTCCGGCCCACTGGCCGGCCCAGGACGTTTTTTGTTTGTCAATGCATAGTTCAGGAATCTTAGCAACACAGTTTTCATTTAGCCAAGCATTCAAGCTACGACAACGAAGCAATACTAGAAACGCAGGATCACAACTAACTTGGAAGTTAGCTGCTGGCGTATCTGCATCGGTCTGATGCATGTATGGTAGATCGAGCAGCCCAAAGCCATGAGTGTTTATATGTCCACAAAGATGCAATTTCTTATGGGATACGGTCTAAGGACTAACAGGTTAGCTTTAAAAAAGTTCTCGGTTGTTTTAGTTTCCATATGCGATGCTCTTAGACATACCCCAGTAAAAACTTCCGTTTTCAAAAGAATTATAGATCGGACAGGAAACGGATATTGTGTGCTTGGCATGCCACGGCAAAACCACTAGCTCTAATTAGACGACCATGTCAGCTCCACCGCCAAATCTGCCTACTATCAGCTAGATAACATTGCTAACATGTGTGCTTGTTTAGATAAAGATACCACGGTTAAATTTGTCCATAAATGTGTGCAACCCCTTCTCGACTTCTTGGATTCACTGCTATCCTGTCAACCTGTATGTGCAAGCGGCCTCACAAAGCTAGCGCAGAACCATTCAGCTAGGCTATTCTGCTAGGTGTGTCTCAGTTCCCACAAAAATGACCTCTCTCCGACCTGCAGTGGCTACCAGTCAAGCTAAGCATCTACTTACGTCAGATCTACCCACCAACTGGGCAAAGCATAGTATAATTCGCTTTCGAGATCGAATCGTTTAACTTTATCTCGTACGAACCTCGACTTCTTACGACTCAGTGCTTTTCGATCAGGTGTTCCAAAGCCGGGAACTCACTTCCGGCTCCCCTTATGATATCTGAACTTGAACATATTTGAAAACCGCTTTTATGCTCGCTGTCATTAAGCATGCTACCACTAACCATTTGATCATGCATCATTTGCAGAAAATAAGGTTGCATAACAAGAGCTTGAGTTATCTGAGTTTGCTATACCAAATTCATGATCATACATTAGCACTGAATTAATTTTATTCAAAGCGTCGGCACACTTTAACTTGTGCTATTTGTCTCCAAAATGAAACTCACTGCGACCTACTTCGGCCGTCGTAATAAGCTATCATTTTGGACTTCTATGTATGATATTTGAGACAATATTGAAAACATATTTCGCCTGTAGATGCATTTAGTAATGATTAACTAATAATTGTCACCTTAAGCACACTAACACATAAAGGCCTAAGAAAACCATCGCCTCCTAGCTGAGGATGAATGCGAGTGGGATGTATATTTCGTTTGATCTTACTTCATCAACTCTTAATAACGAACAAACAAAACCCGTGTTGTCAAAACCAGTTTTAGAAGACAGTTTAAATCCTTAAGTTGCACTGGATTGCTACCTTTCTGTACAGATATTGACGTTTGTTTAGTAAAATTGCATATTATACACACACACACACACACACACATATATATATATATATATATATGTAAATTATATAATTTTACTTTAGATTGGCAGCTAAGCACACCCAAGGCAAACATCAAAGTGGGAAATGTAATCGAAAACGCCATTTTGCATTTTGTTTAATTTACTTTATAATAATTAGGAGCTTTGCTGAAAAATAACTTCCTTTAATGCATCTGATTTCTAGGCATAGGCATTTGGAAATGCAGGACGAACCGAAGACTGATAACCTCAGCTAGGCACTCACGAAGTTTTTGCAAAAGGAAGACAACACTGCAAGCTCTTGGGTTGCATTCCTAAAAGGTAATAAGTAAGATCCGCATAATGAATGCACATACAGAGCTTTAATTAGGCTAACATCAAGCTTACTTATGATGTCGCTAAACAACAAAAACTGAACAACTACACAATTTAGTGTGACTTTGACATTTTGTACTGCCATTCGAGGTATTGTAATAGCTGGTAAGCTTGAGCTTAAATAAAGTTAAATGCCTGCCTAGCAATTTTTTGCTGAATACATCTATACAATACATTTGCATGCTGACCCAATGCATTTCACCCCTAACCATATGGTTAATTTCGTTTGTTTCTCAAGCATGATTTTACTTACCTTTCAATTGCATTTCACTTTGCAGCAAATGTAAAGCGCCTAGAGAGAGATTAAGTTCTCTGAGGGTGCTTTATCAAGTGCATTATTAATATTTTTATTATTATCTATCTTTGATTATTGCTACTTCTTTAATTTTGGTAAAAAAGTCACACATGTCCCTACATGCCGAGCATTTTTCAGACATGGTTGCATTGGACACAATTTAAATGCTTGTCAAATCTTCCAATATTGCTTTCCACTTTTAACTGTCGACAGGGTCTGACAATAGTCAATTCATTACCGTGCTGCTAAATAAATCAAGCATACAAATGGTTCATAGTACTTAATGTAAAATGACTTGACAAATATTTCTAAAATATCCTCTTTATTAAAGACCAATATATTCTGTTTTAAAGGGTAATTTGTTGCTCCATTTAAATGGACATCGCAAAACTAGTGATTGGAACTTACTGCTAAACTACTTGCAGTTGTCAATGAATTAGAAACTTCCCAGCGGTCTGTGCTTCAAGGTTTGGATTGCAAAGGGCGATGCAAGAATTTTTTAATTTTCTTCTTGTTTGTATAATGGCGACGACTCGCTCGAGGTGGGGAATTAAACCAGTGCATAAGGAAGTGGAAGCCGTGATTCTCACATTAAATTTTGCGATCGTACAATATACTGGCCCTGGTTAACTTGGGATTTTGATTGATTTTAGTGCCCTTGCGATTAGTGGAGTTAGATGTTGGGTTTTTACCTACACACGACTTTCTAATGGGGCAAGCAAACTAAATGAAGCACGTAGCTGTGCTGTAGAGATTGTATTGCTATTAGCGACATGTGTTTTAGTGGCAGTGCTATATATGCAACATCGGTAGAATATTTATTCTTAGTTTGTAAGAATAAACATATAATCCCATTTCGAGAATAACAATTCCTTATCGGTAGCATATCAGGGGCAATTGCACGTAATGCTTATTCGTACTCGGCAGCAGATGTGACAAACAACGTTGAAACCTTTCGACCACTTTAATTACCCGTTCTATGTTAATGAAAATCGTATCTGTCAGTGCAAATGCATAATTCATGATGCATACACACCGATGATGGTGTCATAATCTGGTCAAGGTGGCCTATGTCGTACTTTGTGAGGAATATTTTGTATCTCGATAATCCGATTAGCAAGTAACCTATTAGCCTGCAAGACTTTCCAGGTTCGGGTAATTTTCTCCACCACATATTAAGAAGTAGAATTTCCCAGTAAATAGTGTGTGAGGAATGTGCCAGCAGTCTGATAAACGTCTGTGCATGCGTATAGCCTGCACTAATTCTGGGTTTGCTGACTGCTGGTCAGGTTCCGAAAAGACTGTTGTTGACTGTGCCACCAGATCTCTTACTTAGGGCAATCCGTGTAAGAAGGTCTCGCTCTGGCTTGCTCTCTACTTTTAGCTGTGCTATGAAATGTGCTGAAAAATATTCCTTTAGCGACCAAATTAGAATAGGAAGGCACCACGGCCCCGTTCTTGTATCACGATTTTCTCCTTAACTCTGCTCATTAGTTCGTTTAGCAACGTCATATACCCATATCACAATCGTTCTTACTCGGCTTCTCTAATGACAAGCGTAACTTCTGAGGGTCCTCACCTGGAATGTAATGCCGTGTGGCATCAATTAGATGACTAGAGGCTAGTTAGAACATTAGATACATTAGAATCGATCGCATTGTGTATTACATTCCAATTTATAACATAGTGGGTGCACTCTGCCTAACAGATCAAATTAGTGGAGAGCCTGACAACGAGATTCAGAGCAGGAACCTAAGCCTCAGACAGGCAGCCACAGCCTATCAGTCCAAGTTGGTTGAGCTTTAGCCATGCACATAGCTGGCCGGCTCTATCACCACCTGTTGTACGGGCCATAGATTATCAGACCAATCTGTTGTGCTCGATTGACCAGGCAGCTACCAACTTTATATATATATATATATATATATATATATATATATATATATATATATATATATATATATATATATATATATATATATATATATATATATATATATATGTATGTATATGTATGTATATATAAATAACGGACGGAGAGATTGAGATTGAGAGAGACAGAGATAAAAAGAGAGATAGAGAGAGAAAGAGAGAAAGAGAGAGAGAGAGAGAGATAGAGAAAGAGAAATAGATAGAGATGGAGAGACGGATAGAAGAAGAGATAGAGAGATAGGAGAGAGATAAAGCGATGGGGAGATGGATATGAGCCGTGAAGGCTCATTAGTTCAGGTGGTTGCTTTCACTACCTCGGTCCTGAGGTCATGCGTTTGAATCTTGTAGTGGGTGGTCCTTTATCGTCCTTGCATGCTGTGGTGATAGCTGTCAAGGCTCTTCTGTCGCTATAAAAGAGAGGCTGCTCAATTGGCTAGTATTTATTTATAGATAGAGAGAGACAGAGAGATAAGAAAGAGAGACATAACAAGAGATAGAGAAGGGGATAGAGAGAGAGAGAGAGAGAGAGAGAGAGAGAGAGAGAGAGAGAGAGAGAGAGAGAGAGAGAGAGAGAGAGAGAGAGAGAGAGAGAGAGAGAGAGAGAGAGAGAGAGAGAGAGAGAGAGAGAGAGAGAGAGAGAGAGAGAGAGAGAGAGAGAGACAGGAACTACCAAGTTGTATATATGTTCTGGGCAGCTAGTTAACCGACAAAGAGTGTTGAGTGAAAAGAATTTTGGTGCTTAAATACCTAACATACTATCTTTTTGACTCTCATAATAGTATCTCAGAAAATCCTGCATTTGGCAGAATTATAGACCTGAAAATAGACGGGGCCATGGTTTTAGCAAAAGGACTTTGACTATGTTGCATTAAGGTTTTTATTTGGTTAAGTTGGTCCTGCGGTTAAGGTGCTCACCCCGACCCAGTTCTGGCTGAGGTCGTGGCCTCAAGTCCTGGGCATATGTGAAGCACCTGAATAGTGATTAAGATCTGTTGTGGCATTAAACAAATAAATATTTATGTTAAAATATTCTTGTTTAAATGGCAATGGGACTTAAATTCATAAGTAAATCTGGAGGGAAGAAGTGCAAATGCCATGACTAATAGTCAATCAAATAATATTGTCGCGAAAACTGACTGAGTAGTCCTACTAATGATGAGAAAACTTTAAACAATACTAAACGCAAAGTTAATAAACCGTCCTTTTTAAGTCTAGTGAATGGCTTAAGGTCTACCAATATCTGAAATTTTAAGGAGGCGAATTCCCGCAAGGAAAGAATTTCATTGAGAGGTTAACTTGTGCTCCAATTAATTACGGGAAGCATTTTCCTTGCAGTTTCTTTACTGTGAGTTAAGAAACAGCTAACTCAGCTGGTGCAAGGTAAAACATTATGACATTCAAGCTTCAGTGGTGACATTCAGCCTTCAAGAGCTAGCACCTTCTTGGTCAGAGTGTCCTGGAAATTTAGGCCAATGTCGCTCTCCGTACCTTCGTACTGATGGCCATTCACTAATATAAACTCAGCTCCGTAAGCTAACGTTTCCGATTGTTTGTACGTAGTGTGAAACATAAAATGGCTGACCGCCAGCGTTAGGAAGGTCAAGCTTACGATTTTTGTCCTCCGAGTAATCACTCCATTCATATTGCAGCTTAGGTTTTCTTCAAAGCATCCTGCTTGCAGAGAGGCGAAGCTTATAGACATCTCGTTGCAATATTTTCCGATCCCACAATTTGGTGACCAATAACTTAGGAACACGCCTCTAGTGCAGGCAATCCTACCTATTTCGTCTGTAAAGATGCCCGGATAGACTGCGAAAGTTTTTGGGACGCCTAATGTAGTTTTGGATCGAGCTTATCGTCCTTATTAGAGCTAGCCTCTAATTGTGGTCCCCAGTATCACAGACGTCACCTTCGCCATAGTTAATGCCCAATGTGACATGCTATCGAGGCGGACAGCAACTTCAGGTTCAGCAACATAGGAAATGACGACGCTCCGAGTAGCAATGGTATGATGGAGGCATTCATTTAACGGGACCGACTGAGCCGCACTTTGCAACGGCCTGTGGCTTAGTCTGGCATTAGGCTGGCAGATAACATAAAGAAGAAGAGGTTAGTTACTAAATCCCCACAGCCCTGTGCAAAAGCAGAACGTAAAAATATGGCTACGATTTGAGTCACATAACGTCAACGGTCATTAGCATGCCGAATCTAAAAGTCACCTAGAGACTCTGCCTCAATACTGAGACAAAGTAAAATAGCCGACTCCTGTAGCGGTCATTCTGAGAAATTAAACATCAGCTAGAACAAGCGTTGTAAATGTAGGCGAAGGTCCCGAAGTTTTTATACATGCACATCAACTTCAGTAAGAAGTCTAGCGTTTATAGTTTGCACGACAGTCGGGAAGAAGCGATTTGAAGTAAACGCCTTGCTACTAATTCACAGGCAAACGCGAGAAGAGCCGAGTGTTGCACGTACAATGTAAGCACTAATTTTGCAGCATTCCTGGTGTAGCTATTCATTAAAAAATAGCTGAGGTAGTATTGCTATTGGCTTTTTTCCGGAGTATAAGTATGATAATAAGTGGCCTAGCTAACGCTTGAATATGCTGCTTATGATTGTCATGACCGCTCAACCCTCAAAAGTTCGGGTAGCTGCACAATGAATGCAACGTGCAATGACCTGAAGCTGTCAATATGCCGATGATAAAACACAGCCCTCGAAACTTTGCGTCAATCGCTAGCAACAACACGGTATTAGCAAAAGCAAAACGACAGTCTGTATTTTACTGCTGATAGCAGACCGCCTGACTTCATGCTGACTCCCTGACAAGCTGGCAGCAGCTCAAGCTCAGAGCTAGACTCAAAGACCGGCAGAACGTTGCTCCGAGACCACGACTGCAATCAGGCACAAGCCTTTTATAGCAGCCAGGTCACAAGTAACACAAATCGCTATCCTTCATAATGCTGCTCAAAAGCCTCAGCTTAGATGAGTCATATCATAAGTGTTTCAACTCAGTGCAAGGAATATAGCTCTCAGCCGAGGCTCAGCTGACAAGCTCATAGCTCATAATCGAGGGGCATTGCACTATTCCCACCTTTAAAACTACCTGTCCGTCTTCACACATTTGGTTGCTCTGGACGTACAGTACTTGGGACATCATCAATTGAGGGTGCAACCTCCAGATGTCGTTTCGATTGCTTAGTCGAGCCTGTGGTTGGCACCCGGATAGAATGCAGCCGCCCTCTGCGACTGTGGCTTTATCATTACGCAGCCACCAGCCACTGGTAACTGTCAGAGTCGCATTAACTCTAACGCCAGCCCACCTAATTTAAATATCGACCATCATTGGTAGCTGCAGTTAAGTGCCACCACAAGGATCACCTTCACCGGCATGTGCAGCCTTTGTTCCACGTATTCGCCGTATCATAATGTGACTTAATTAATGCAAGTACACACAGAGCAGAGACGTAGAGAATCAGCAAACAGACTGGCAGCTCTAATGACCAAACAATCCCAGAATAGAACCAGTTCTACCAACGGAAACCGCATGGCGCCAGCAAAACTCAATGGAGTTCAAGAGACGAATGGCCATTTGTACCGATCGAGAGACAAAGGAACAGACAGCAAGGAAGACTGACTTGTAGCGTAGCAGGAGATGATGAGCAGCGATTGACATAAACCATTTACAGTACAAAATCGGGCAATCCACCTGAGCCATGCATACCGTATATATATACAGAAAACGTTCATTATCCAAGTACCTTTGCTGTTCCACTACGATCACACGCTCGGCTACAAAGCAAGTCCTCTAAACTTAATTTAAACCAACGAAGAAGTACGAATCTTAATGCACGGCAATTTCATGTTCATTGCAGATTTCTTCCGTAAATCGAACCTCTTGGGAACATCCCATACGAGAACCGACAGAATGAAGACCTATTTACAGACAGCTAATATGTTGGTTTTCCTGAACCTAGAGCATAGGAACATGCATGCCTGTGGACTTCTAAATTCTTACCACTTCGGGCTGCTGGGTCTCGCTCGCCAGTGACAGATTTAGATAGGCTTGAGGCTAGTTAGAGGAATGTTAGTTGTGATCATGCTTACCTATTGTGGCTTCGTTATCCTAGTTCAAAAACATTCCAATATGATATTTTTGTTTCTGGGAATTGTGAATTTAGCATTAACAAAAGAAAAAAACATGATTTGCCTCAGGCACACAGCCGCCAGCTACGAGGCTACTCGCTTGGCAGGATTTTCGAGCTGAGTAACCGATCATTCTTTACTCATAGCATAGTCGCGAGCCTTTAAGCACATTTAGCCACAAGTTTCACTGTGAATCTCTCTTACTTAGCGGTTATCAGGCCTGTTATAACTCTGGCGGTCCTACTTGAAGCTCGTCTTTAGAATCCTTGCTCAATACATGCTAAAAAACTAATAATAAGAGACCTTATTTCTGAAAAAAGGTCTCCACCTGCTCGTCTTAAGTAAAACTTGGCTAACGTCGGTAAACTACCAGACAATTAGACACTATTCCGTCTGTTTTCTCCTTATTTCGCACCCTTAGATCAATCAAAACTGGAGTTTGAGATACTATTATCACAAACTTGACATTCCGCTTCAAGCCATGTGCAGTACCATCCTAGCAGTTATTTGAATCTTTTGTTTTGTGTTCTCCCTATAACATGATGCTGATGGTGGCAGTAGTGCATCGCCCACCATGTACCAAGTCCAATTCGATCTCAGATTTATCTGATCTCATTTCAAGTCTTTGTGCAAGAAAAAAATCCTTCATCAATATAGCTGATTTCAGCATTCATTTTGTGAGCCTCTCTGACGCCTTCAGCACTTCATTTCGTGTAATAGCACCCTAATAGTCTCATGTGGCTCATGTGCATGGCTCTACTCACATCAAAGGTCACACCCTCGACCAAATTGTCACATACACAAGCACTTTTTCATTGCCAATCAATACTAACTCCTGCATATCTGAACACATGCATATCTCATTCAGTCTACAGCATGTGGCATCCTCCTTCACCTCCTAATCTAGAATCACATATAAATGGAAAATTTCCAGACCCTTAATATCGATTCTGTCAGTAGCAGAAAATCTGCTTCTCCTCGGCTGGTCAATTCCCTTTCTTTCTAGTCGTAATGCTATATGCCTACAACACCAGACAAGCTGACATGCTTTGCGAGTTTGCAACTCTTAGCACACCGAGTGCATTTGCCCAGGCAGCGTATATCCTGGTCTTTGATGCAAGTTTTATATTCTGAATGAAAGTCATTTAGACAACCGTGTAGAGTGGAGCAAACAAATTATTGTAAGATTAAGTTTCTCCATCTTGGTAAATACACTCGTTTAAACAATCTAAAATATCAACGAAAGTCCATCAATTATCTTCTGGGCTCGACATAATCTTAGGAAGCTAATATTTCCTTAGTCACGTTCCACTTATCTATTTAGCATGCATACGGTTACAGTTAAGTAAAAGTAAATCAATTTTCATACTAGTTTTATCTTCAAGAAATCAGCAGCAACTGGAAATAATATTGCTTCTGGCTGGAGACTAATATTAACCAAGTTATGGTTGTCGAGAAACGTTTTCATTAGTTGTTCTAAAAGCAGCCACCGAAAAATTGGTCATAATTTATTTATCTGGGAGTATTGAAACCATGTCAAGTTGATTTTGAGTATCCTACTTTTAAAGCGAGCCCATATTAAACATCCCATACTCAATCTCTGCACAAATATAATGAACACACGAATCAATAGGTTTAAAACCATCTAGAGTTGACTCATGTAAACTTTTTTTGAGTACCAGTGAACCAATCTGACTTGTGATTGAATATTCAATCTTTATATACACAATAAACTGGTTTCAAAGAAATGTACTGGAACACCAATGTTATCGTTTATTCTTGAAATAAGATTCAATGCATTCCACGCCTGTGTTAGGCTGAATACTTGTTAGGTGGGAAAAAATATGTCATATCTAAGTGGGTCGTTAGAAAATGGCTTTCAAGAACTGGGTGATAAATGACATTATCTTTATATCGTATACCAATATAGTGACTGATCTGATATATTGTCAGCTGTAATTTGAGTTTAATCGTGCCAAATCATTTCTGTGAGTATTTATTGAGAGTGTTGTGCTTGTCTTTACAAACATACGCTTCAAAAAGATATGTGATAGCCTACGTTCCAAAAATAACGATAACTTTAAATATTCGTGCAAGAAATTTTTAAGTCTCAAATAAAAAACGTAACTTCTTTTAGATAGTTTAAATATACATATTTGCTCAAACTTGATGTTTTAAGCATTCCGATATGCTACCCAGCGTGAACTCTACAGATTTTGAATGCTGCCATAGGTTTTAGTCTAAAGTAATGGTATCTGATATGTAAAATTACTGAATATTTTGCCTTACCTCCTTGCTCTCGGCTGATTTATCATTGAGCTTGTTGCTATATGTCGGCTACGTAACTTAATTACTGGCAAAAAGGCCTGTTAAAAATGACGTCTCCTTGACTGTCATCTCAAACCTATACAGCATTGCCTTTATATCATCCCTAATAAAAGCATATTCAGAAATCAGTTGATGATGCAATTGCCTATGAACTTTATTCAAGAAAAGTTTCTGCTCTAATAAAATTTTAAGCGATGAATGTGAATCTAAAAATCATCATTGATGGGAGAGATTTCATAAGAACTATTTTCAAAATACGCCCGTTATTTTGTTTGAAAGCGAGATTGAAGTTCCAAGCCAGCGGATCACACACGCCAGGATAAAGGAAGCCACGAAACGACTTTGATGATGAATTCTCTTTTGTAGTGCACCTTCGTTGTTTATTCAGATGATCTGGTAAAACTTACATTGAGGATGACATAGTTAAAGTGACTTACATTTAGCAGTTGCATAGTTTTTAGTAGATTCATCATACTCCTAATGTTTTCTGATGTTTGCTATAGTATCTGAGCGTCCTCCGAAACATTAAAGCTGAGTGCTTAATAAAGCTATGGAGATGATGCAGTTGCTCTTCATTTCACATTAGCATATCAACAAGCTGGGCATATATTAAACAAATTAACTATCTCACTTAGGCATATTTATAGTTTAATGGGTGTCGAACTTGGCTGGCTACAACAAAATTACCTTTTTTGTTGAGAGTGCAGTGATTTTAACTTAAACCTTCAGACTTCGGCTTAGGAAAAGGCAAAATCTCATATTCTTTGGCAGCCACAATCTTAGATTACTGCATCATACTATATTTTAATAAATGCTGCTCTTTATATTATATGCTTCTTTTTCTAAGCGTGCAGTATATGCTAGTTACCCGGCATTAGTTCGCAGCTAATTATGATGTTAGCCTCTACCGAGGTGATTAGGTATGCATAAAGTCTACTGAAAAGGCGTTTAAAGCTGGTCCACCTTTATTTATCAGGACTAAACTTGGCTGCTCAAACTACTTTAAGTGTGTAGCACCAAACGGAAAAGTGGTGACCTCAAGTAGCCATAAATCAAGTACTGGTTTGTTAAAAAAAAGTTAAAAGAATGAAGGAAGCATTTCCTGAAAACGATAAAACCAACAATTGACAGCAGAGCGCTACATTGTGTAAAGCCTTGGCCAGGTGTGTGTGACATACAGAAATACGCCTGAAAAAGAATGCTGACCTAAAGCACCTCCTTAAAAGCAACCAGCTGCGGTTTTATTCATTGCGGTATTTGCTACAAACCTTAATGGGTGCAAATGTGAGAGACTACACTGATGTTGCGTTCCATTATTGAAACCAATATCTCATTTTAACCTGCCAAACCATCAACCAGATTATGGTTTCTCCAATGAGGTGGCTTAGCTCCACCAGTCTGCTCAACTGATATCCAGGAGGAGCTGCATCAATATCATTATCGAAGGTAAAAAATAAATAAATCCTACCTGAATAAACACCCTCTTCTTAAATATAGACAGAAGACCCTGTATGGTTATCACCACTGCTTGCAGTAGCGATAAAGAATCGCCCACCACAGGAATCAAACCCACGACCTCGGAACTGAGGTCACGAAAGCAGCCGCCTTACCAAGTGTGCCATCATGGCTAGGAAAGATCTGTTACTAACTGTAGACAAATGAGCCCGATGGTGGTAACTCTGGTTACCACGTTGACCCGGGAGAGCTTGGACTGTGATAACTACATAAAAATTGGTCACAATTTTATGCAAATAGGCTACAAGTGTCGTGTTTCTCGAGTTCTATTCGTCAGTAGAAAGACACTGATTTCGAAAACGACGATTTCTATTTTGCTAGTGAGCAGCGGCTGAAGAGATCCACGGCAAGGATCCAGGGCTCGATCAAAAAAATGGAGCCAATTTTTTCGAGAAATAGCTAAATAGTGATGGCTGATTTGGCAAAACTGCTGATTCCTTTTTCGGGCCCCCACCGGCTGTATCTGCACGCCTGAACCAGTTTTCTCAGCTGACACTCATTTTTTCTGCTACGAGTGATCCCATATCAGAGGTTGCACCAATATTGTCAGAATCTTCGTCCTCGCTGTCAGCGATAATACCAAGGCGACCATTCCTGCCGCGATTCCAGACCTCTTTACAGACCCGCTGGTAACAATGGAGTTCCCGGGAAATATTCCACAAATTTTCAAACCAGCTACGTTGCAATTTTAAAAACATCACAGCTAACATTTTTTTATATCGCTATTATAACCAAACATAACCTGCATAATTTAGTTGAGCTCTGGCTCACATTGTTTTTTTTCAGATTGCTTCGGCATGATTCTGACGGTATTGCTCTTGAATCAGGTCAACAGCGTTTTCGATATCAGAACACTGAACTTTTTAGAGCAGCTATCCAGACAATAAATGATTATTTACGATACCACTTAGGGAAAATCGTCAACCCGGGTTATCACCGTGGGGCTCCAATAGTGAAATGAGGCAATAACAGTTAACAAGCTGCTCCAATTATGGAGTAGACGGTAGATAGAACGAGGTACATGAGAACCGGCGATAGACACGCACTCAACCCTTGACACAGGAGATAAGCGTAATGATAACAAGCCCTGGTCTGATACCCACTTGGTTGCTTAATATTTGAACAGCTACCACTTGTGGCCCTAGAACCAACCCGACACCAGCTAGCGGACAGAAGTTGCTAGACGGTGTTCAGGATGAAGTTCGATGACATACTCACTGGTCACCTTGGAGAATTTGGACGCTACCAGAAGCAGCAGTACGCATTGCTGTGCATCTCTGCGATATGCTGTGCCGCACAAGTACTGATTCCAGTATTCACTGCTGAGGAGCCGCCATTTCGGTATGTAGCCGTGTAAAATATAAAGCCTCTTAATGAGCCGTTTAGCCAAACTATTAGCAGATGGCTAGCTCGTGGCAAGCATGCATCCTCTCGGCATCGTTTATCCATGGTCGTCACTAAATTTAGGAGTGTGAAACATTTGCTGTGACATATTTAAAGTTTCTTATTCTCATTTCGTGAAATATATATATATATATATATACATATATATATATATATATATATATATATATATATATATATTGAAATGCTGATTATGACAGCCGTTGGTAAAAGTAATTTAATCTGAGTTTCACATTTTTCCAAGGGTCATTCAAGGCAATAATTACTGCTCATTTAACGCGCTGACGTACGTATAGGGACTCTTTTTGTTAGTGCCACAATCATTTAAATAATGTAAAACATGGTCTGGTAAAGCAAAACACTAAAACCATCTGAGATTAGCGTGAATTGGTTTGTAATAGCGTAAACTTAAGCATGGAACCATTGCAGCAGCCTAAAAAAAGCAGACAGATGAGAGCAGTCAACACACACTAGAATCGATGCACATCGTACTTTGGGTATGCTGCTTTTCTTCCAAATGCTGCGTTTGGCTAAGCAAGATGTTCCAGTGCTATTAACCATTAAGGACGCCTTATAGATCCAGCTAAAATTTGGGTTCTATATGCTAGAGCGAGCGTGAATTAGCACTATAATAATGTGCTTTTGCATGCTTTCAGAAGTAAATCATGGTTTTACAACCTTTGGCTATTGCTTCATTTGCCGCGAGCTACGCAAGGCTTAAATTGATACTTAGTTCTTTTAGGGGCTAACTAAATGAGCTATTTTATGTTAGATAAATTGAAGACAAATTGCATTTCAAAACGATTCTCAAAAGTACAGGAATACGTTTCCGGGAATAGATAAACCACTGTGATTGGCTAGGTCTCCTAGCTTGAACACAACACTAGACTCGCCGAGGGCAAAAGTGTTGACATTGTAGTTAGTACAAGTTTGTAAGCGAGGGACTATCCAAGTGCGGAGGCAACATTTTTCTGACCCTGGAAGCTAACTAGCCTTCATTCGGTCAATGCTGAGAACGGCTGAAAGATTATTTGAATAAAAACCTCGTAATAATAGCGAACCTTTGATATTATACATTGGGATATTCGCAATTAGGTAGAAATCTACAACCAACATACCAGACTTGTGTGGCTTCCTTTAGTACCTGCTTCTATAACTAGTCTCCAAAATAAGTCGTTTGGACTAGTTGAGAGCTTAGCTAATAATGAAGAGGCCGGGCTATATTTTCCTGCTTGGATCTATATAGCTACTTTAATCAAATGATTATAATATATCCAAATTGAAGAACATAGTAAACTGGCATTTATTAATCATAAAGTCAATAAATATTTATCCTAGAGGAGTTTTTGAGAAATAATTGGTAATACATCTCAATTTCACACTGCTTTCCGAATGTATGCAGCTACAGTACCTATTTATTTGCTTGGCCATTTCTATCTCAAATGTTTTGAAAATTACAGGTGCAAAGCGAGGCTCTTTTGACCCGGGAATAGCTTTAATCACTTGCACGACGACGCACCACGACGTCTACTTTCAGACGACCCCGGAGCTTTTCTGTGACCAGTGAAATTAAAAAAGAAAAGTCTTTATGTGATCAAATTAGGACTAAGAACCTTGAAATGAGGATGTTAGGGTCATAGCCAGGAGGCTAATAACTTTCTTAATCTATAAGACCAATTTAGAAATATTCTTATGCAAGTAATTAAGATAGAAACGAGAAGAAGATAGTGGAAATTGGGGATCAGTAACTTTGTTTGCGGATAGATTTGCCGATTCACTTTGTATTAGGTTCCAAAATTTTAATTTAAATCCTAATTCTCTATCGTTATTACTTTCAATATTTTAAATGCTTTTGAACGTTCAATCAGATATTTAATATTTGAGTTTTAGACAAAGTACACAGAATCGGACCGTAGGAAGTTTCAATACCGTGAAGTGTGCCGGTTAAATTCAAATCCAGTCTCCAAAATTTCGCTACGGCTGAAGCCAGTTTCGTAAGAGTGATGAATGGAATTATTATTGCTGAGATAGTTCGCATTCGTGTTCTTTTACGGCTTATGCTACTCCAGTTTATTGCAAAGTCAAATGAACCTTCTTTCACGAGTGACTGGCGATTTTTTAAAGAACTTTCAGATTCATTAGATAATCCTCATTCAAAAATCCAAATTTAATATTTAAGACGTCACCTATTTCTTTCACGAGACAAGGAATAGGAGGTATAACGTAACAAATAAGGTTGCATTACTCAAGCGACCACGTGAGTGCACATTCACTCAGAAATCTTTAATATAGCTGCAAATAGACCATTTCCTAAAAATTGAGATTCATATTTATGTTATATTTGTTGAAAACTAAGCCTTTGTATCTTTAATTCCACGGTATACCAACTGATTTTCCTGATCGATCCATCTCAACAGAGAACCTAACTGGATATGCAGTTTACCTGGCAAATTGACTTAGCACTCGTGCACAAATGTACTTCCCGAATCTGGCACGAAAAGTAGAACATTAGAACGGCAGTTTGCACAATGTCTATCCAAAATAAATCCCAATACTGTGGTTACAAAAAATTCCATTAGGGAATGCTATAATATGTGTGGATTTTACTATTTTGATCGATTGATCACTGCCCGATTGTGTTCCATCCCTGTCGTGTGGGGGGTTAGGGCTCACACACACGAGATCGGTCAACAGTCGAGTTCCTCTAGGGTCCGTCCTCGGTCCTTTGCTTTTCTCCAAGTATACTCAACCGCTGGGAAGGCAATTAAGCCCCATGGAATAGGATATCACTTTTATGCTGACGATGCTCAGCTATATTTGTCATTTAAACCGTCAAAATAGGATGCATCAAGTAATAGTAAAAGCAATAATAATACTAATACCCTTGTTAAAGCACCCCAGGAGAACTTAATCTCTTTATGGGCGCTTTACATTTGATGCTAAGTAAAATGCAATTGAATGGTGAGTAATATCACGCTTGATAAACATTTCCACAATTCTTGGTGAGCCGTGATGGCACACCGGGTAAGGCGGTTGCTTTCACGACCTGGGTGCCGAGGTCGTGGGTTCGATTCCTGCTATGGGCGATTCTCGATCGCCACTGCAAGCGGCGGTGATATCCGTAAAGGCTCTTCTGTCGCTGTACAAAACAAGGTTGTTTGATCGAGCAAGATTTATTATTTTATTACCCCAAAGTCAACGACTCTCCTGCTGTCGACTATGGCTCTTTCTTTTCAGGGGTCCTGAGCTGCTACTTCCAAGCTGCTTATTACCTCAACCGCTCTCCTTACTATGCTATGCTTCTAATTCCCTCTTTGTTGTTTGAGACGAAATCTGTTGGCTTTGAGACGAAATCTGAATGCTCACCGAAAGCAGCCAAGGCTTTGGCGGGCTATACAAGACTCTCCTATGAAACACGCATACAGTCTTTTTTTTTTATCTTTTTGGAGTTACAGAGGGATATACATTACATCACACCACATTTAGAGAGGCACTGCTCGTTGCTTCTGCGTCCATATTTGAAATAAAAGCCTCATAAGATATTGTATTGTTTGGCTTGCAACCGCATCATTATTATTTACCAACATATAGAGTATTTTTAAGCTGGTATTTAAAAAAGTGTTCATAGAAGGTGTTTATTGCCTAAAAATCTAAGCCTTGCTTATGCAGTGCCGAGGAGCTTTTTAAAAGTTCCACTATATTCTATTGCTATTTAATGCTGGAGATTGCCTGCATTTGAATTGAAAAATTGCTTGCTTCAGATGTTCCACGAACGTCAGCAAATGGTCAGAAGGCTCAAATCTTACGCAAAGTCTTAGCAATCACACCGCATCCAGGAGCATGTATGGTGCTTGCTTTTTAACCACCACGGAGCTAGAAAATACGAGCCACTTATCAGAGAATACTCCCTGCACTGACTTCGAATTTGAGGCTACCCAGATGTACAGCACAATTGTTACAGACGTAAGCAAACTATATTTCTCTTAAGAACTGTGACTACATCAGTGAAACTCAAGCTGCCAAAAAGTAAGCCTAGAGTAATATAGAGCATCGATGATAGTGAACTAGAATGCAGGCATCGATTGTGTGTCAGACTTCAATTAAACCAGGTTCCATTACTATGCAAAATCTGTGAATTCGGTGTAAGGATTTTGAGTCCACGTGAAACTTCCACCTGATTCAAACGAGCCAGGACGATGCAACTCAACGATTTAAACTCTCGAGAACGTAGGAATCTATAACAATAGACAATCTGAGCGAATTTAAAAGTTCGCACTATATGCCTATATAATAATAAAAAGCTAGTACTTGCAAAATTATCATCATAGAAATTACCAAAAACCAACGTTATCTAGTTACAAGAAAAGTATTTTCATGTTTTATAAACCTAGAAATGAACCTTGTATTACAATCACAGTTCATTTTCTCATTCCGTTAGATTAGTAAATACTTATTTTTCTTAACGAAACAAAACAACCTACGAATATTTTTTTAAGAATTGTTGTTTCATCTCTCTGACCTAAGCTTCATTTCCCTTTGAGCCTATTTCTCAAGTACCGTCTCTATGTAACTTTCTCCCCTTGTCTCCTATAGTCTCGTCTCATCTCCTTCTCGATTCCTCACGCCTTTTCTCACATGCTCTCGCGTTGTCTCGCGTAGTCTCGTAATGTCTCACGTTGTCTCGCGTTGTCTCGCGTTTTCTCGCGTTGTCTCGCGTTGTCTCTCATTGTCCAGCCTCTTCTAGCCTTCACTATGTCATGACTAATGCGGAACCAACGGGATGTGATTAACTGATTAGTAAATGCATCTCGATTACGTTGAAAGGCTAGCCGGATTGAAAGGATTTTGTTTTTAGTTTTGCTGATCACTTTAGTATCTCACTGAAGCACTATCAACATTTTTTTAGTAGGACGAGCTTGCACTCGATTTCTCATTGCGAATTTAAGGATAGGGGGACTGCATTGGTTAATCTTCTTAGGCACGGTTCGAAAAGGTTATGTCTGGAGGTATCATCAATCATGAGCGATTCACTTAGGTTGAAGGTTTAGTGACTCCTTAATGAAATCGCAGGCTGCTTGTTTCTCGTAGTAAATAGCAGCTCAGTTCCTACCCACGAGGTTTCAAATAGTGTACTGAATATTTTGGCTAATTCTAAAAAACGATTTAATATGTTGGCCGTTCTTGTTTTGATTCTTTTACCTGAGCTAATTTAGCAACAAGTATCACGAGCTAGCAAGATGTAAGCGCACAATCCAAAGCCGGGTTTGGCCGGGGAGATATCCATCAATACAAACTTTAATTGTAAATCCCAGAGAAAATTTTCATTGACTATGTATATACTATAATACAGTATTAATTGTGGTCTAATCTTATATTGTAGTTTCGCCTCATTTTTTGACGTTCACGTGTATGCAAACTTTAAAAACCTTTTACTAGCTCATATATATATATATATATATATATATATTGTTTTAATTTGTTCCGATTTGAAAGTATTTCTTGAGTGCAGAGCTTAGACTTTTTTGTTTATAGGTAGGCTAACCTAATCTTACCGGACCGATTGAAAACCAGTCAAAGTATTTGCTATTTGTTTTTCTTTTATATTTTTTGATTTTATAATCTGGATCCGCAAGCTACATTTTGTTGCAGCAGCTCATTAAGTTTAGTTTATGGACGTAAGCAGAACTTCGCCCATAAGCCATCGCAATTGTAAGCCAAATGCTTTCAATGATACAAACATGGTACCGACAGAATACTCTCCTAGACCACTATTCCGTTCTCGGCACTGACTTAGGTCCACAAGTTTTGTTTAGTCCTAAAGTTTTAGCCTTAGCTTGAAGCTGTGAAATTGTTGTTTTCTTGCCCTTTCATGGTTTTTCAATTCGAGTTCTTAGTATGCTGGTGTACAGCAATGTGAGCTAGTTTTCTGAGTTGAGAAAGTACCCGCAATTGACGGCTAAAAATTTTGCTACAAACGAGTGCGATATGCATTTAATCGACGATTGCATTGTGTATTTTTATTTGCCATTGTAATGTAAATCGTTGTGCCTTTTGTTATCTTTCAAATATTAGGAATATTAAGGCTAATAATGCATTTCATATACAGCCTACAGATAACTCACTCTTTCGCTATGCACTTCACATCTGGTGCAAGGGATAAAATGTTGTATGCATCAAAAGTGCACATACCTTTTAGAATGCTTGTAAATATCCGATCTGCTTCATTTTTAAGATTGCTTAAAATAGACTAATTGTATCCTAATGATATGTTCTCATTACCCAGGTAAACATGCACGTTTCAGTGGTCTCTCGTTTGTAAAAGGAAATTTCTATCTACGATGAGCAGCATGGTTTACATGGCCGGTGTCATGGTGGGCTCCTTTGTAGCCGGAGTTCTGTCGGACAGGTAAGAAACAGTGAGCACTGCAACCACTTTTGGCTAGTTTGCATCCAGCTTAAAATATCTAAATTCGTCTTCTTCTTTGGGTGTATTTTTACAAGGTCATTGTTTGCATTAATTATAGGCTTACATTAGGTCTAATTAGGTACGTAGTGCTATATTATAATTAAGTACATATAAGCACAGCGATTTACGCCACTCTCTATGTGGCCAACAGACAGAAAAATCTGTTATTTTGAACACCAGCCAACAATTATTGTGTGAATATTCCATGCTAAAATTACAAATTGGGGACCTCGTGTGCGTGTGTGTGTCAAATTAAGCTGTCTGTCTTGAAGGATTAGATGGACTAACATGTAAACTTTCTTTCGGATATATCATTAAGCACACTTCCAGGCAACCTCAATCCAACTTTGAAGATACCGTGCTTTCAAGGACTAAGAAAACCAATACAGTCACTCTCAATATACTTGTTAACCGTGCAAATGATCTGACTCCTTTACATTATTTCCAGCGTATAAGCCAGGCAAGGCATTCGGCCATTTTAAAGGTACTTAGTCGAGACATATTTCTTTTTCTAAACTTTTTTGGGACCAATGCTTATTACAAAATCGTTTTTGGCTTAAACCAGCTGATCAAGATCCAATAATGCATCAGTTTCTGATGTATCTGGTAATCCTACTTGCTTTCAGTCTCCTAACCTTTAGTCACAGATAGTTAGGCCAAGATCCTATGACGTTTCAAATCTTTAAAAAGATATTGAAGCGAAATATTCGGCTAAATTCATGTGCACCATTGCAATCTTAGCATTAAAGAGCTTTTTGGTTAATACACATGATGTTTTTTACAATACATTACCCCTTGATTATTAAAAGTATTTCCCAAAAAGCATCATTACTTAGAAATCGGTTATGTTTTCGATTGAGCGGTCGAAGCCCAGTGCTACTTGAGTGCAAAGTGAAAAGCAAATAGACCGATCCCTGTCGATATGGGGAAACTTACGAGCATAGTGAGTAAAAAATTCGACACATAAAATGAGTTGCACTGAATTAGCATTACCCAAAGGCGCAAGAACATTGTCGGACGAGCAGCCTGAGACCAATTTTCACAAAGATTTTAGGGACAGTTAAACAACGTTTGTCCTTCACAAAGAAAACGCCCGATTTTCTAAGAGGTTTGCATGGAAGAATGTATTAGCTAATTGATGGGAACATATTTAAATATTCTGGTAGCTAAAAAAATGCCACGAGTAAGCTAAATATTTGAGAGGTAAGTTAGATGGGTCAGGCGGGTCACAGTAAAGTCTTATTTGCTTCGATTCCCTATCAAAGAGCCCCCTGACCACTTTAGAATAGGAAGCACAGGAATAAATTATGTGTTTTTTTAAATAGTGGCTATGACACCAATAACAAGCTGCGGAATCTCAGTGCAGCTGTCGGTATGTATTATGCATTTTTTCTACCACTATACATTATTTGCGGAATTTCAGATTTCGCGACATATAACACTAGTTTTGTCAGACAACTTTGGTAGGGAGTCATAATCGTGGACTTGGATCAAACTTTAGGTATTGTTATTTCATAGAAGGCCACTCTATCAATAGCTAAAGCTTACTCTTTGAGTGTCGACTTTACGAAATAATGGACGAACATACGCCTTAGTTTAATAAGTCACCCGACGCTACATGATCAATTATGCAGTTGAACTACTTCTGACTTAATTCGAGGTCGTACGTTCAACCGTTGTTGCAACTAGGCAAACAACCCCAAAAGACTCAAGCTTATGATTGTGCACAAATATTTAGTTTTACTTATCTATACTATAACAGACTTAGTTTTTAACCTTTAATTTAGACTAAAAACATGACGAAAGCCAATTAGTTGAAGTTCCAATTTAGCCGTTCCTGTTATGAGCTTACACAGAGCCACTTACTAATTTATCAGAGACAGTTGAACTCGTCAACATATGACTGGCTTCATTTGTATTGATTTATCGCATTGTTCTTTTTTAGCTGTGTTTTGCAAAGTGATGACAGCTATGTCACGAAAGAATGTACCCTGCGCGTTGCTGTCTAAATAGCCACTACTGAACATTTTAAAGAATAGGATGGTAAACTACTGATCTTAAAATGAGGCAAGTTTTAATTTTTATCTAGTTAAACCTTCTCATTTATTTTCATCGTTTCGTTGGAGTATCACTGAGAGAGCGATTTTAGTTTGACTCTCGCCTAAATAATTAAAAGTAAGGAAAGAATTGTAGGAAGGTATCGCCTCCCACTGAGAGCAATAATGTAGCACGTGCTGATTGACTCAGAGCCTCTATATGGCTCTTACCAACAGTCTACGGTCGAGGACAGAGCATAGAATGGCTGTGAACTATTTGTGAATATAGATAGCGGTGTATTTATTTTTCTGTGCTTTCGTATGAGCAGAAACTCTACTGCTAACATTCAAAAGTACAACTCTTTCTCACGATCCCACAATTGGTCACATTGCTAACGTTTGACATCTTGAATAGTTATTTTGGCACGGCAAATACCAGAGAAGTGCGTTAGCTTTTCTAAAAGGCTTGAGCCTTCAATGAGGCGGGTAGCACCATTTAAAATGTTGTTCAATCAGACAGTAAAATGGTTGATACAATAGTAACGACGAGTATTTTCTTTTTTGGATGCTCAACACCGTTGAAACCATATAGCAATGGTACATGTCTCTTCTAAACTACTCTAAAGACAGTCAAAAAGCACTTATTAGTCACGATTTTAAGGCTTAATGAATATTAATATTTACCGTGAATTATAGTTGGAAGACTTTTGAGCCTTGAGAGATGCACCGTTGAATCATTCTTTGCAATTCAGTTTCACTTTTCGGCGAATTCATTAAGATATCACGTATAGACTCATCTTCCGCCGCAGTTCTTCTCATTTTAAAGTCAGTGTTTTTATTTGTTCTAGATTTGGGAGAAGAAAATCTCTTCTAATGTGCTTGATTATGCAAGGATCTTTTGGTGTTGGCTCAGCTGTGGCTCCAGAAATATACAGCTACATTACGTTTCGGTTCTTTACCGGTGGAGCAAGTGTTGGCGTCTACTTAATCGCGTTCGTTCTGGGCAAGTTCAAGTGTCTTGCATAGCTAAGCATAGTCACATACAAAGCACCTGCAATGAATTTTCCGGACGAATAACACGACTCTTTGGACGAATTCAGGCCTCACTTTGAAGTGGCTTTATATAGCAACGTGTCGTCTCTAACTGTTACTTTGAGTCGCCTTTTACTCTTGTAAAGGTAAATTTTGAACGGTTATAACTGGTTGCCCTGAATAATTATCAAGTAACGGGATAGAATTTTATATTTTCGCATCTTATTCTTTCCAATTTTCAGTTAAGTTTTTCGTAGCTTATTTTACAAAGTGAAATAACTTGATACTGCTGACACTATTTTGGCCTTCCGGCAATTAGTGATAGAGTTTGAAAAATGACTATTACAAATAAAACATCATTGTAGCAATACGTTTTTGAGATTTGAACTAAATATTGCAGTTATTAATGTCGCTCAAATTAGCAAATTGTTGGTAGAGGTTTCTCGGGTGATTGCATCAGTACCATAAGCCGCAGTAGATTTGACGTTCAAACGTGAGCCGACTTCTTTGATGTAATAAAAAGAGCAGGGAAAACCATTCGCTATACTTTACTCCGCGTAGCAAGTAAAAAGTAAGTTTTTTTCACCGTGTGACCATTATTTGATGCCTAGACGTTTGGTTACTATGCGACTTGCACCGCTAGCTTTCTATTTAACTGTTCCTCCGGATTAGGTAATGCCCATTTTAACCACCTGCACATCGCATACTTTAGAGTTACATTACGACACTGTATAGGGAGCAGTGCTCATGTGTGCATAACAAAAACCCGTCGCTCTGAAGGTATATCGCATGGGTCTCCATGCAGTTTGCTGACACCCGGATTTCAGACATGGGACAGTGCTGAACTCTAGCATCTTGGCATCTATTAAAAATTGGTAGTACCCACTGACATTCGAGTCTATTCATTCAGCTACTGTCGGAGGACAATTGCTAAGAAGCTGCTTAGACCGACGTTTTCTTTCAAGAAATGTAGCCCTACCCTAATCGGAGATCAGCTCGACATCAAACGGGTGTGTGTAAGCACTGCGGCTCACCATTACCACTTCCCTGCAGTCCTATTGATGCACTCATGTGGAAACGTTCTTGCAAAATGTGCCGCCGCATGGGCATCGCCCAGCAAGTCTTGCTTTAGTCAGCCGCTACGCTCGTCACTAGGAAACCAGCAGAGGCGTCATTGAGAAACTAACAAGACTTACTGGTTGACTACTATATCATGCTTCCTCTACGGAATCTGGAGTTTCTTGAAAAAAAACTTATCAGGTGGTGCTACGTAAATTTAATATAATTGTTATTACTAACATTAATATTATTATTAGCAATGTTGTTACCCAAAAAATTCTTCACCCATAGGAGCTCCGAAGTCTATTTTAACCTCACGGATTTCACTTTTCAGTACGTAAAACCATCAATCCTCAACACATCTTTTAGACTGAAAAGAAAGGCAGTAATAAAGACGTCCAAATATCATGAGACGAAAGTAGACTTACTAGCAGGTTTCATAACAACAAAATGCAAGCGAGTAGCATTGGTCAAAACCACACACTAGTCGGCATTGAAGGAGGGTCTTCTATAAAATTAGTGTACCAATCTACGAGCAAACAGATTACAGCAATCTATCTAACGAGTGTGTACAAATCCGGGCTGTGAGGTCAGGCCACTTTTAAAAAGGGTTTAGACTTTGTCTAAGAAGTACATTGTAGCGACTCTACAGAGAGCCTTATTCAGCCATTCGACGAGCATAGGCAATTCTTCATTGTAGATCCATACGAAACTAACCACCTTATTTACACATCCTATTACACTCAGTCACCTTCAGGAAATGTACAGCTCCACGTGCACCTTGACCTTCACTGAGCCTGCCCACTGTAATGGCTCCACTTGACGGGCTGGCTATTTGGCAGCTGCTTAAGCAATTGTGGTGCTCTCGCGATGTGAAAACGGCAGGAGTTGTACGCCAAATGTCATTTAGCTGCTCCCGTAGCCCCACTGGTCCGTGTTTTCTTTCCAATGGAATCATTCTTCAAGGTCCGAACTGTGGGATTGGCTACTCAAGTAGGCAATGCATAATCCCAGGGGGAAGAAGAAGAAACATACCCCAAGGCTGTATATTGAGTTGTAGAATGTAATTTAGCTATTTCGTCATTCGACGTAAGCGTTTCATTTCGGATAAATCCCATAAAAGACATGTATTTGCTGGAAGGTATGAAGTTGCCGTTAATATGGCATAATGAACAGTCAAATTGCGTTATCCAACTTCTTGGCAGCAGGCTAATAGTGGCTAAAGCCTTTAACAAGTGAAACAACAATTATACTGATTCCACACAATGTTCTGAGCCATGATAGCACACTAGGCAAGGTGGATGTTTTTCATGACCTTTGTCCCAAGGTCATGGATTCAAATGCTAGGGGGGCCGGTCCTTAACTGCCGATGCAAGCTGAGGTGAGTGCCGTAAACGCTCTTCGGTTGCTATACAAAGGGGCTGTTAAATCGGTTAGTACTTAATTTCATTTAATTAATTTAGTTTTTTGTGTTGTTATTGAAGAGCCGCAATGGCAAACTGGTAATTTGGTTGTATCGACGACCTCGGTCCTGAGGTCCTAGATTCAAATTCGGTATTCGGAGTCATTTATTGGCGTTGCTTGCTGGGGTGAGAGCTACAAAGGCTCTTCTGTTGCTATGAAAAAAAGATTGGTGAATAAACTGATGTTATTTTGACGGAGAAGGTTTTTCATACACATGCCATTTACAGATCTTATAAATTGTATTAATCTTTTACTAAACAGCATTAATATTTAATTTTTAGCTGTAGAACTCGTCGGTCCATCGAAGAGGCTTCTCACAGCAATCGTCATCACCTCCGTGTTCTCGACAGGTTATTTCATATGCAGTGGCCTAGCTTTTGCACTACGTCGATGGCGAGCAGTACAGCTGACTGTCTCCGTGCCCAGCTTTCTACTTGTGGTAATATACTACTGGTTAGTACGCAAATTTCCAATCGTTCACAGTTCCTGATACAAAGCAGGCACTGCAAAAACACGATAAGACATTTACTACAGCCAATTGGAAAACGAGAGTGAACTTTTCCAAGCTCTAGTTGCAATATATTATGTAAATAATTTTGAGATGAAACTTTATATTACACATTTTTGGTAATTTAATATGTCTTAAAAAACTTAGTGTCGTACATAGAGCATGTCATGACGTACTGCACTTACTTTAATTTAAACCTACTTTTCGCCTGAGCATGGACTCCAAAAACCAAGGCTGTGACTATTATGAAGTCTAAAGGAATTTTTCATTCCAAGACTATCACTGACTAATGACAAGAGAGCCTGCATAGTATGGTTAAGAAAATTAAAAAAATAAGAGGTGCAGTTCCAATACAATTGAACATATGGTTGTTAAAGCATTTGAAAACTGTATTTAAAATAAAAGTAATACAATTTTTATAGCGCCCTCAATGAATCATTTTTCTTACCAGCGCTTTAAATTTGCTGCAAAAGAAGCACCACCAAATGTCCCACATTGGTATAAAATGAACTTGTGAGTTAAAGCTCATCAGTTCATCTGGAGATCAAGAACTGAAAATATCTTACCAACTACCAATCAATTGCGCATTAAAGATAAGAGCTTTCTGGAGTATTAGGTCAACAGACAGATATTATTTCTTAGTTTTAAGTTTCAATTTAATTGAGAAAAGGAAAAAGTTTGAAACTTACACTGTGTACACTGAAAGACTTGAATAGGAATGCAGTGGTTAAAACTTTCGCCTAAGACTGAAACCAGCAGCATTAACAACTTATCCAACAAGTCATCCTACAAATTTACTATTACTTCAAATATCCATCATGAAGATAGCTCGGGACTTGCTAATGGTCATTATATTAAAAATTATGATTACCACATGCAGTCTGAACGTTTTAGTGAATGACCTCATTATTCAAGAGTGACGGAAAAAACATGTTTACCTCATATGCGTTAATTATGAGCTGTAATTGTTTTACTACAGCACAAGAAATAATATTACTGATCCACCATACTGGTGGGTCCCTTGTGATATTGAGAGTTATTACAAGTTTTCAAAATAGCAATTGTAGTGTCTAAAATATCAGAAGAGATGATTAATAGATATATCCGTCCCTCTCTCTCTCTCTCTCTCTCTCTCTCTCTATATATATATATATATATATATATATATATATGTTTTAAAACATTGAAACTGTTTTAAACATCCTGTCTTGGCAATATTGCAACGCCACCTTATTAATCCTAACTTATTCGCGAGACAATACATAATTGGTAGATTATCTAGACGATGTCGCATAGTCATATTTTTCCAACGATGCCATAGTGATGATGATTTGAAGCAAACCTAAAAATCAAAGCCTTTCCCAAACACAAGCTTTGTCTGAAAGATTTTGAAATTATAACCACCTAACTAAACCAAAATACATGCGCCTTAATTTTCGCGAATAAAGTGAATTCGCTTTACATTTTAACGACAATTAGAAAATTCATCAACCAATAATTAAATTCGAAGAAATGTGAATTCATAATAATGCCAATGTTGTTAAGATTATATTTCTCTGTTAATATTGATCACCAAGTTCTTCTTGGGGGCCTCTGATCTTGCTCGGCATCACCAGCACTGCATTGCATCAGTTCAGGCCTCAGTGGGAGATTCCAGAGTATTGATGTAAATGCAAAAGTATTAGTTAAATGAACCACTGAATTATGGTTTACCTCAGGGCTCTGTACTTGGTCCCATTCTTTTTAGGATTTATACTCTCCCCTTACCCATGTTATTGCCATGCTGCCATCAATCATATTTCCATGCTGAGACCGGCAGTATCACCAGTAACCATGTTATGATGGTTGTCAGTGATCATGCTTCCACTGACCAGTCGATTAGGCTTCTGCGGAATTAAATCTAAAGAACCTATAAGCAGATTGAATTATCTTTCAGTTCGATACAATTTTTTGTATAACTCATATTACTCTTCTTATAAACTTGGGAAGAATCACTAACTTGTATTATTAGGAAACCTGCAAGCAGTCGTTGGGAATGGCTGTCATGATTAGGCTTTTTTATTTTTTTTCATTTCCTCGAGATACTATAGCGAAAACTTTCATGTCGTAATTAAAAAGCACCATAGGTGTGGTAATCGTTCTTCGTGACCCTGGTCTTTTCGTTCTTCATGACCCTGGTCTTTTCTTTGAGTCCTGCAGTGTCCATTTTTTATTGACCACTGCAAGTAGTTTCGACAGCCATGGAGGCTCTTCTTCTACGTAAACATGGCTGCAATATAAGCTTAAGCTTATTAAATACATTTATTGGTCATGCACGTTTAATTTTGACAGAAAAATGGTATTAATTAGGTGAAAGGAAATATGACGAACTTTATCCGATGAAACGGCATATTCAAATTAACAAATTCGGTTGCAGTCATCAGAGGTCAACCATACTATACTATTAGTACCGAAATATTCTACTACATAACGTGAGATTTGTGACTTGTTCTAGTAAACTCACTGACTATGGAAACTACCAGTCATAAGTAGTAATCGCTTCATTTACCTTCGTATCTGCCCTTAATGCCTAAAGTAATTGTGTAAGGCTTGCACACACACACACACACACACACACACACACACACACACACACACACACACACACACACACACACACACACACACACACACACACACACACACGCACGCACGCACGCACGCACGCACACGCACACACACACACACACACACACACACACACACACATATATATATATATATCCTAATGGTACTATAAAAAGAGCTTAACGTTTGAAAAGAGCTTAACGTTTGAAAAGAGCTTAACGTTTGAATACAGGCCGCTTTGACAGGAAAACTGGCTTTCACTTGACAGGCTAATCAAAGAATCCCCAAGATGGCTACTTTCAAAAGGACGGACATCAGAAGCACAGGAAGTTCTTCGTCATGCATTCAAATTCAACAAGGTTCCCATGCCAGTCAATATCAAGTGCTCTGATTCTGAAGCGGTTTCGGGTGAGGCGAAGGATAAATCTAGTCTTCTACAGGTTTTCAAGTCACGAGTTCTACTTATAAGAACTATTGCGTTAATCGTTAACTGGTAAGAAAGCCTAAATTTTTTGTTTATTGTGTTCTGGCTTCGGTCTCATAGTTTTAAACATGTAGTTTTTTTGATCTTTGCGTCTGAACTTCAATTGTATGCTATCAGGTTTGGTGCATCAACTACTTTATTATCAGAAATGTGATTTATATTAGCCACTGCAACTGTCAAAATCCATTCAGGAACTCGTTTTACATTTGCTGTGGCATTTCATATTTTTTATGACGGTAATTGTTGGCCTGTTACTGAAATACCCTTAAACCTACTTGTTATATATGCAACATAATTGCTTGTTAGTGGCTAAGTATCCGATAGTGTGCAGTTACTCAGTATACTCAGTGAAATTGACTTGATAGAAATCAGACATTCTTAAATAAAAGGTGATAGTGCCGAAACATTGTTTCCTATTTGAAATCATGAATATAAAATTATTGTGACTGGATAATTAATTTAATATACCTAACGAAAGGAAATAGTAAAACTTATTTGCACATGTTTCATTGAATAGTATCATCACACTGTGTCCCCCATCAACTATTATGAATTCTAAATAGGTATAATCCGTACCGCTTTACTAGTACATGCATATTATTCCGTATTCTAATATAATTTAATTTTCCTTGATCCTATGCTGGGATACATGTAAAGCCAATAGCTTTCAAACAAAGAAAATAAGGCTGTTTTCTTGCCGTCCACAAACACGAAAACCATCATGAGTGTTAGTCGCCGTCGTCCCCTGGCAACTGTTTAATAATCGGGCTGTGACAGCTTGACCACAGGACAAGCTTCTTCGTCGTCTTCTATTTTGCATCCTTGTAAAATTCATTTATTACTCTCTCAAAATCTGCAAGTATGTAACGCGTAATCTCGTAATGTGCACAATATAAATGGACTTCGTAGAACTGTAGTAAATGTAGTAGCTAATACTAAGATAAAACGTACGCCCACCTCAAATTTAGCTAAATTATTGTAAATTAATTCTTAAAGCACCACTTTCCAATTATCCGTATGTTTAGCAAGCTGTTCTCAAAGATACACTATATTTCAACCGGAACTTTGAGTATGGTAAGGCGTAGGGAAATCTGATTATCCTTTGGCTAAAAAGTATTAGGCGGTTTTATCTTGATACGTTGGGCATGCATCCCAGCCGTTTGTATGGAGGAACTAACTTTCACAAGTTCTGGATAAAAGAAATAAATTTTGCAGTGAAGCTGGTACATGTGGTCGGAAAGGCACACTACCGACAGGGCAATAAAAACATTATCGCAACAATATTAACTGCACATTCGATATAGCCCCCTCAGAGAAGCCAATCACTTTCTATGCACTTCATATTTGCAGCAAAGAAAGCGCAATCGAACATTCAGTGGTTGCATGCTTAATGGCAGCAAGCATAGAGCGGTTAGCGGTGACATGGAGAGGGTCGTCATAAAAATATGGTCAATAGTAGCATGCTCAGTATCAGCAAGCTTAAGTACATAAGAAACGAATCACAGGGACCCACCAAACGCTGCCTCACGTAAACGCGTTTTTAGTTTATTTCTAATGTGTTCATATCAGGAATGTCATGAAGCAAGTACTAAGTGTGTTTCAAGCGTTGGGAGCATACTATAAGCGAAAATAAAACTGCAAACTAAAGACATGGTATCCAAAGAATTTGAGGTTCGTATGAGGTATCTGTATGATATCAGCTTATACAATCTGGCAGCAGGTTGCTTAGCTTAGAATGGTAGCATACCGATTGCTAGGCTGGAGCCGAAGAACGATGATACCTAATAGTGAGTGAAATGAACGTCTATGTGTTGTTTGACAAGGAGACAGTGAAGGTCAATGGGAAGTGATGTGATGTGTCAACTGAGGCGCTCATGATAGGCAAGCCGACCTGCAGTGTTTTCATGGTGAGCCTTAGATTGCACAGGCCAGCAGACCAGCAAACAGTGAGGTACCGAAATATAGACGAGAGGTCATTAATGCAACCACACATTTTCATGTGGTTTCTTTTCTAAGCAAACCCAAATTGCAGCAATATAACACAGCTGAAAGTAGACAGGCTTAACTGCAAAGCGTATTTCATCTCCATCGAAATGTCTCTTTTGAGAATTACACACAGATTTCATGAAAATTCAATAGGACATATGATGGAAGAGCTAATTCAAATTGTTAAACTTCTCAATTCCTGAATCTCACTTTGTTTGCCCATAAATAGTAAGTTGATTTTACTTTCATTCAGTTTAAGACAGTTTATTAACATCCATGAGCAAATGTCATCATTACATTAATCGGTTGAGTTAAGAGAATTCAACATGCTCGATGGCATAGACAATTGAAAGCAAGGGTACCAACGAATATCATCTCCATAGAAATTAAAGCCCAGATTGTGGCTGGAAATCGCATAGCCAAGAGGAAGAGCGTAGATTGTGAAAAGAACGGAACCAAGCACAGAGCCTCGAGGTAACCACATTTCAGAGGTTTCAGTGATGACCTTTGCCCATTTAAATAAATACTCTTGTTCAATTGATACTCGTTTCCTGCGAAAATTGGACCATTGTCTTTTATTGCCAGTGATGCTCCTGCGAAACAAGAGGTGCTTAAGAGGGACTTGGTGATTAGTTGTATCAAAAGCTGAAGATAGTCAAGGAGAACGAGCTCAGATACTTTCCCCTAAGCCAGCATCATTAATTAAGCCGCTGTACACCAAAAACAGTGTTGGCTCTTTACTGTGACTTGAACCTGACTGGAGCTCATTTTGGTTCAGTTATTTTTGTTCAGTGTTGCTTTCTTGAGTAGTCACCTGACTAAAGCCTTATTGAAAAGTGCTGGGGCGAGACTTGAGGCTAATGACATATGCATGATGTTGATTATTCATGGTAGGAGCAGATCTAGGCATCGTAGAAGCCTTACTGTGAGTGCTATATTTGTGTGGGCAGTCGGGCACAGGTCATGATGGTTCAGGCAGGTGCAGTTTATTGCGGAGACACTGAACAAGGCCGCATGGCCAGCACGTGGACCTTCAAGCACCTGCAACTAGTGGGTTCCCTACTCCAGCCTCAGCAACTTCTGCCGAATAGCGAGCTGTCGCGGTACAGCAGACCCAGCATCCTCTGATTGTTGAGATCGACTTTTCCGCAGCTTTTGATGCCGTCGATCACAAAGTTCTTCTAGAGCGCCTCTCATCTTGCCTGGGCATCACTGGCACTGCTCTGCAATGGTTCAGGTGCTATCTCAGTGGGAGACTACGGAGTATCGACGTGAGTGGACAAGGATCATGTAATGCACCTCCGAAATGGGGGTACCTCGGGGCTCCATGCTAGGTCCGGTTCTTTTCACGGTTTTTACTCTCCCTCAAAAGTACAACACTCAGTGGTACTTTTGCCTTGATCCCTCCCAGCCTTCGAGCACCTCGAATTCTCTCAACGCTTTTGCTGCATGTTATGATGACATCAGCACATGGATGGCAGCAAATTTTCTAAATCTAAACGATGATAAAATAACTTACTAGCTATGGGCTAACCCAGTGTAATTCGGAAATTGGAAAGTCTGACCCTCAAAATAGGCTCTGCTAGCATACCTCCTGTTATATCAGCTCGAAATCTGGGAGCCCTGTTCCCAATCGACCTCTCGTTAGACGACCGTATCAGCTCCACACTCTATTCTGCCTACTTTCAACTGCATAACATTGCTAAAATCCGGATTTATTTAAATACCGATAACACGACGAAGTTGGTCCATGCATTTGTGACAGCCCGTATTGACTTCTGCAACTTACTGCTTGCTGGCCTACCGGCATGTGTAATCCAGCAATTACAGCTGGTGCAAAACTATTCAGCCAAGCTGGTCTGTCGTGAGCGCTGCAGTTGCCCACATGACACCACTTTTTTTGCCGACCTCCAATATCCCCCAGTCAAGCAAATGCTTCGACTTCAAGGTTTTGTTGCTCACGTTTAGGTAACTTCATTATTTGGCTCAAGTCTATCTCTCAGATCTACTCCCCCACCAGGCCAAGTATCGAACTACCCGCTTTTGGAATCAAACAGTTCACCAATACCTCGTACAAACCTTAAATCCCGTGAAGACCATGCATTTATTTCGTATGCCCCCAAAGCCTGGAACTCACTGCCGACTTAAGTTGGAACATCCCCTAATTTGACCGTATTTAAAAAGAACTTAAAAACACACATTTAGGACAGAATTTAGGGGTCCCTTTGATTCGTCCTTGACGTGCTTTTGGATGCTGACGCTGTGCATACTGTCACTAACCACATTTGCATGCTGACCATGTGCATATCACCCCTAACCATGTCACACATATAGGCTAGCAACCATGATATTAATCACAATTCCACCGCGTTTCTCTTCTCAGCCAATGTAAAGCACCCAGAAAGAGATTGAGTTCTCTCAGGGTTCTTTAATCAAGTGCATCAATATGGCTAGGGCCTAGCCATCGCCCTTTCCCTACATCCAGGGATTGGGAGCATGCCTCCTCCATTAGCCGCACAGGTCTCGAATGTCTCTTTCACCGTCGATGCTGCTTGCAACAATAGCTGCTCTGGCAGCACTAACCGGCTTCACAGCAGAGCCAACCGGCATCGTAGTCGCAGCACCAACTGGTGTCGTAGTATTGCCGACTACTATCGTAGCAACACATCCCGGCATTGAGGTTGCAGTCCTAACCAGCCTAGCAGCTCTGACTGGCATAGAAACACTGACCGTCGTCAGTGTTGCAGTGCTGACCTTCGTAGCAGAGCTAGACGGAGCAACCCCACCTACCAATGCTGCAGCCCTGACCGTAGTCATCACATTGACCATCGTAGCACCAGACGGCAACTCAGGACTTGTCATCGTCGAAGCACTGAGCTCAGGCTCAGCCGTCTCGCAGCCCGGTCACGGGGGCCGTCTGGGTGACCTTTACCATGCATGTCCTGTCTTAGATCTCTGTTGTCGTCTGGGAACGAGCAGTTTCGATAACCACAAGCGTTTTTCGTGGGAAACATCCTCTGCCTCCTCGAAAGCTGCCGACTCCGAGGCCGCCGATGCTTAGAGGCTACTGCAAGCTGCTCCTCCACAGTCGCTGCCACCTGCTACAGCTCTGAAATCGTTGTCGCTGGTGGTTGTGGCCCAGAAATCTTAGACGCCAACAAATGTGTCTCATTAATCGAATTGGTATCAAAGCTAGAACAGATGCGGCCTGAGCAGGTATCTCCACCGCACATGTAGCAAGTGTCAGGCACAGAGGCAGAGGATGTTTGAAGAATCTTCCTGACAAGTGCCACAAGGTCCAGTAGCTGTATGTCCAGCGGTCTACGAGGAGCTACCTCCAGCTTTAGCATAAAATACCCCTTAATCGGAAGAATACTAATGAGAATCGCCTTTCGTCAGAGGCCCGCTTTTATTTTTAGTACCTGAAACAGAAGTGCATGACCAGGTAACGATGCTTTATGTCTACCTCTATAATTTCCGTGCATCTCTGTGTGTCTTTTACGAGTGTTCGTGCGTTCGTCTAATCACACTCACTTCCCCGGCCAGGTATAGCGTGGTTTATTCTGGCTTAGTGTGCATCCTTAACCTCCTGAAATGGCCTAGCAGTCAAAAGGTTGGCCGAGGCCCGAGCTAGGTCATCAACAGGATCACTATGTAATTAGCTTGACTTCGAGCAGTTAAGGAGATGGTTGATTGTACACGTTAGAATTTTAGAAAGTCCTTGTGGTTAAAAAAAGTCCATTGTGGTTCAACAGAGTGTTTTAATTTCGGCTAACAACGAATGGTACGATCTACAGGAGTCCTCGTATGGCTATAGATGGAAAATTGGTTGCGATATTACGTATGCTTCTTCTGGCATGAGGTTAGTATAACTAGAATTCATTTATATGGTAAATATTTAACCAAACCAAAGTACCTCAGCCGGATGAGCCCTGCCCTGATGGTACTGCAGGGGCTACCTGCTCCTCCCGGTTCAAGAAAACAGAGACCACACGGCTTCCAAGCCAAAAATGGCATCCCAGACCCACAGCCTCCCCTATGCCACCTGTTTCTTGTGCAAAATGCCGAGTACCACCGGACAGGCCTCATTATCGTGCCACCAGCCACCCAGAGCACCAGCAACAAAGAGCCTCACCACTGCCGACTGGTATCCAGTCGGCAGTGGTGAGGAAAGACTGGGCTATGCAGAGTACTTATCAACCTTTTACATTGCCACCACCACCAGACCACCATTCAAGTGGCACCATTATTTTGACTGTGATCGCGTCGGTGCAGTTGTCAACTACCAGGTCCAACTCTCAAGCCGGACCCCTGGCGAGCAGGAGGGTGACCTGCCAAGAGCCAGTAGAGGCCAGTGGCTGGACGAGCTCAAATTAGGTGACCCAGTACCAGGTTGTGGCTAGACATTATCGCTTGCAGCATCGGAGAGCAGTGACTGAAGACGTGTCAGTTGGTCTCAGTCTCAGTTCGGCAAAAGTGGAAGCTGGTGAACGTTCCAGGGTATGGCCGGCTGTTAGCTGAGCCAGCCGAAAGAACACCCAGGCGAGCTTGGTAAACGAACCGCCAGACCCGGAACGGCAGGCAAAGTCTAGTGCTCTAAATGTTGCTATGGGTCGCCAATCTATCCATGGCCAGGCAACGGCTGAAACTGCTGTGGTTTTTGTTTATGTAGACCACAGTCGGTGACAGCGCCTAAATTTTGTTATCTGCCAGTACTAGGCTGGGTGCCCCTCCCGGCCACCGGTTAGGCAATCGGAGCACAGCTAGGCGTTGGCAACGGCGCCAACGAATAAGAGCGCAGCGTTCCGGTACCGCAGAGGACAGAAGCGGGTGACGTTTGCAGCGGGCAGTAGTGCTTCCACCGGCTGTGAGTGTGGAAGAAATAAACTGGTGGTGTTCCTCGTTGGCTAGCGTGCTGTGCCGCTTGCAACGACAATTTAGACTACAAGCTACTTCGGCGGTAATGGAGAACGTAAAGTCCAGCCACATCGTCACTCAATTCGACGGCAGGGGAGACTTTGCGGGCTGGGTTGAAAAGTTTGATCTGGTGGCAGAGATTCAAGGTATTGTCGCTGCCAACCGCCACAAATTCCTGCCCCTTTTTCTAACCGGTGGAGCGTTCGCCGTGTACCAAAGCATCAATGGACAGGCGAAGAAAGACTATGCCATCGTAAAAGAGGCTCTATTGGCTGCATTTTCGGCGGATAAATTTAAAGCTTATGAGGAGCTCACGACACGGCGGCTCCAAGCTGGGGAACCAGTGGACGTATACGCATCGATTTTGGCCCGGCTGGCCGGATTGGTGAGTGCGGCTGCGAAGGATGACTTGGTAAGATGAGCTTTCGTCACCGGGCTTCCGGAGGACATCCGAAAGCAGCTACGTGCGGCGTGTGCGTTCGACAAGATGGCGATGTCTGAGGTCGTTGAGAAGGCTCGAGGGCTTATGAGTTGCCAGGAGCCGAGCTACGCGGCCGCTGCTGAGGCACTAGGAGCTAGAGGCTCTCGCCCGACTCCACAGAAGCGTTTTTGTTTCTTCTGCAAAAAGGAAGGGCACATAAGTCGCGACTGCCGTTCGTCGCAAAGGCAGCGAAGGCTGTGTTTTGTATGCAGCGATGACTCGCACCTAGCAGCAATATGTCCGGAGCGTCGCACCGATGCACAGCCAAAAAACGAGTAAGGGGAAGCGCATTTTATAGCGCCGGCGCATTCCCCTGCTTGTCAACTCGACTGCCAACAATAAATTTTCTTAACGGTGGTCTTATTATGAAGGCGCTCCTTGATACTGGCTGCTCTCGGTCGATTGTGACTGAATCTTCGGTACTGCCTGCCACCTCGGCGCAATCTTATTCCGTTAACGAGCCAGTAATTACTTTCAACGGAGCAGTCGCTCGTTGCCGTTCGGCATGCCGCATGACATGCTCTGTGCAGGGCATAGCAATAGAGCTTGACTGCCTCGTATCCGAGATCGTACCGGGATATGATATGCTACTTGGCATGGATGCTGTGCGACAGCTGGGAGGCGTGGTGATAGGCCCTGAAGATGGTGTAGTAACCTTCAATGGGCGGGACAGTGCAATCGGGGCACTGTCAACCGGCGTCAGTGTTTCCGACAGAGACTTTTCGGCGGTGTACCGTGACGGAAAATGGGTCGTAAAGTGGTATTGGGCCGACGGCGTGACTTCTCCTACCTTATTAAACCGCGTCGAGGCTTACCACGTGCCCACCGACTACGACAATGAGATTCAAGAGTGGATCCAACTCGGCTGGCTGAAGCCCTACGAAGGGGAGTGTGAAGGCCTCGTGCCGCAAATGGCAGTGTTCCAGAGTCATAAGGACAAAGTGCGGCCCATCTTAGACTACCGCGAGCTGAACCAATACGTTTCCAGCCACACTGCCAACGGTGACGTTTGCAGCGAGAAACTTTGGGCATGGCGCCGCATGGGAAGTAACGTCAGTATTATCGACCTTTGCAAAGCGTATTTGCAGCTTCATGTCGACCCTTCCCTGTGGAGATACCCGGTTGTCGCCTACCAGGGGAGGCGGTACTGCCTTACGCGGCTAGGCTTCGGATTAAATGTAGCGCCTAAAATAATGACCGCAGTGTTAAATAAGGTGCTTTCTATGGACCCACAGGTGCGCGAAGGCACTGACTCATACGTAGACGATATAATCACCAACAATGACATTGTCACGAATGAGCGGGTTATCTCTCACCTACACCAGTTTGGGCTCGAAGCTAAGCCCCCGGAAAAGTTGGTCGGAGGTCGCGTAGTAGGGCTTGGCATCACTGACCACGATGGGAAGCTTAAGTGGGGCAGAGATAATTATGTTGAACCGCTACCTCAGTTCGCGACTCGCAGGCAGCTTTTCTCGTGGTGTGGACAATTAAAGAGCCATTTTCCCGTTGCCGGATGGCTTCGACCAGCCTGCAGCTACGTAAAGAGAGCCACAAAAGACCTGTCTTGGGATGCCGAGGTCACGGAGGACGTCCTTCGGATGGCACAGGAAATCAGCCGACGCGTGATAAAAGAGGATCCAGTCTCCAGAGTGTGGAGTGTGCCGTCATCACCTAGCGGACAGGTATGGTGCGACACAAGCAGCTTAGCGATAGGCGCCTGCTTGCGAATTGGAGGGCAGACAGTCGAGGATGCCTCTTGGCTTAGAAAGCCAGATGACGTGGCGCATATAAATCTAGCCGAACTAGAGGCTGTCATAAAGGGCCTAAATTTAGCCCTGGCCTGGGGCCTGCGAGAGATCGAATTGTTTACTGACTCGGCCACTGTGCACTCGTGGCTTTGGTCGATTGTCGAAGGCGATAAGCCTATCCGTACGCAAGGTCTAGGCGAGGCATTGGCTCTACGGCCGACAGCAATAGTACGCGACGTAATTAAGGAGTATGACCTTCGGGTGTGAATACAGCTGGTGCGTTCGGCCGACAACAAAGCAGACCACTTAACGAGAGTACTGCAGCCGTGGCTTAAGCCAATCTCGATTCTCCCAGCTGCTACCCCAGCACAAGAAGTAGACCTGCCAGCGTTCCACGATTTGCATCGCCTAGGGGTTGACCGTACATTGTACCTGGCCAGACTCTGCTTCCCCAGCATTTCCGTAACGCGGAAGATAGCGGAACGCCTTGTTAAAGCGTGCATGCTTTGCCGGTCTGTGGACCCAGCCTCAGTGTCTTGGAGCCATGGACATTTGGACGTAGATTCCAACTGGCGCCGCCTGGCTATTGATGTTACTTTCTTCAACAGGGTCAAATATCTGACATTTGTCGATAGCGGCCCCAGCAGGTTTGCCATCTGGCTGTGTATACCCGACGAGAGCGAGACCTTGGTGGTCCGACACTTGGATGAAATATTCAGAGAAAGGGGCCCGCCGTGGCAGCTCTTAATGGACAATTCCGCCACTTTCCGATCGAACGCTGTTCGCCAGCTTTGCGATCGTTGGGGGGGGATACACGCAATATACCGCTGTGCTTACCGCTCCTCTGGAAACGGTATAGTTGAGCGAAACCACTGAACGATAAAAGGAATGGCAGCCCGGAGTGGGTGGGACATAAAGATGATGGTGTACTGATAAAATCTCTCTGCCACCACTGGATTGGACGCCGGTTCATCGCCTTGCCGTCAGCTTTTCTCGTAGGAATGGAAACCTCCGATGGCTCTCGAGCCTCGCACAGAGAGCTCTGACGGAAATGATTTGATTCAGGGTCAGCGGGTTTTCGTAAAACCTCCCGGAGCCCGTTGCACCACTCAGTGGCCTCAGGGGACAGTTACTGCCCCGGCGGAAGGAGTTGGCATTGAAATTGATGGAATCCGCCGCCACTTAGCGGACATTAGACCAGTACCGAACGCCAACGAACTCCTTGACGAACACTCCTATGCCGGCCCTGGTGATACGGCCAGAGCCGACGAGCCCAGCAGACAGCTACGGCCAAGATATGGCCTGAGACCACCGGCACACTATGAGGACTACGTGCTTACTGTTTAGCCTTCTTGCTGCCAAAAAGTGGAGAATGCGCCGTAGATTGACCTCCAGATCAGGCGAGCATGTGGTTTTTGTGTATGTAGACCACAGTCGGTGACAGCGCCTAAATGTTGTTATCTGCCAGTACTAGGTTGGGTGGCCCTCCCGGCCACCGGTTAGGCAATCGGAGCACAGCTAGGCGTTGGCAACGACGTCAACGAATGAGAGCGCAGCGTTCCGGTACCTCAGAGGACAGAAGCGGGTGACGTTTGCGGCGGGCAGTAGTGCTTCCACCGGCTGTGAGTGTGGAGGAAATAAACTTTGGGGGCAGCACTTCATGGTGGAAAAAAGGTCACACGATTTTGATTCACAAGAAGGGAAACCCTAGCTTACCCGGCTACTTTCAACCGATAACGTTGTAACCTATCCTGTATAAGCTGCTCTGGGACTGTCTGGGCGCAAGAGTGAGCAAGCTTGCAGGCGGCGGTGGGCAGCTGTCTACTCAACAGAAGGGCTTCGTGTCGGGCATGGAGGGCTGCCTCCAGCAGTCATTCGTAGTGGGGAGCTTCTTTGACGAGGCCAGGGATCGGCATTGAGCCCAAGTGGTCAATTCAGCTTCCCTTGACCTGCAGAACACATTTGGCAGCATTTCTCACGTTTTCGTGCTCGGCGAGCTCCAGAAAGCCTGGGTAGATGAGGAATCTTTGGATTTATGGATTGTCTTTAGGCCGGCTTGCTACTGGACCATCGGGTGAGCAACAAATTGCTAACCACTTTCCGACGACGGCTGGTGTCCCCACAGGGTGATTCTCTCTCACCAATCTTCTTTGACCTGGCAATGTAGCCGGTCATCAGGCTCTCCGGAAGCACCGTGAAGTCCAGCTGCATACTGTGTGATAAAGCTCTGTTCGTCTGGGCCCTGGCAGACAGCCTAGTTTTATACTCGGCCATGCCCATCGGCCTGCAGGCCCTGGTTTGGGCTGCCGAGCGTGCCGTCCTGACACAGAGTGTGCAGTTCCTACCCAAAAAACCTGCATGGTCGTCCGTGTTGCACCGCCTATAGATCCCCGAGCTTATAGAGAATAAGTCCGTGGCCTTCCCCTGAGCCCTGCAGGCACCCAGGTAGGCTGGGTAAAAGATTGATATAGCCTGTTTATCCCTTGATAAAAACCTAGTTCTATTTAGATTAATCCCTTGATAGGGAAAGTCGCTTACTGCAGCAAAGCCTTCTCGCCCCATGGCAAAGCTTGATGCCCTGCGGAATTTCCTTCTGCCACGACTCGATTACCTCAGACAGGAGAAGCTAGTGCCTAACTAAGGCTGCCCTGCTTCCTAGCAAGAAGACTCTTGTGGAACTGTAATTTAATGTATCTCCGTCTGTAACTCCACGAATTCATAAAGACCATTTCGGAGTTACTCGGAAGAGTTTTGCCTAGGACACTTACAGCCTAAGCGGCTTTCGGTACCCATTCGGTAGCCAACAGACTTCGTCTCAGGCAACAAATAGAAAGTGGAAAGCATGGCAGAGTCAGGAGAGCTTTTGAGATGGCGAGTAGCTTGGAAGTAGCAGCTCAGGACAAAGGGAATGCAGCCATTCAGGAAGCAGGCTTATCGCCTGCATCCAGGGACAACGAGGCACAAGTGGCGATATATTTAACAGCCAGCTCCCGGAGAGGTGTTACGGTCTCTGTGACTGCTTGGAGCCAATTCGGCCTTGGACATTGGTGACATAAGGCTGGTGCATGAGCCGGTTGCGGTGGGACTGTCGTTTGTAGGAGAGCATCCAGGCGGTTGTTATCGTCTGGCTGAGCCTGTGATTCAGCCTCCTTGAGGATACTCCTGTCGGGCTCTGCTGCACTCCCGTTCAAAGTCCCAGCACCTGTCACGGTTGAGCGACGGCTATTCACCAATGAGGGGGAGGAATGAGGCGCCAAAGGCTGGCCTGTGACGTGCCTGAATACTGTCCCATTCACTAGGCTACCTGACGTCCAAAATTCACGCGGCGAAAGATGGGAGGCTAAAGGTTTCACCTGAGGGTCCGCGATATGCGAGTGCCCTGAAGGAGCAGATTACGGCTGTGCTGAAGCAAAAGGCGGGCCAGCAGGCTGTACGGCAGCTGGGAAAGACGTCGAAGGAGACGGAAACTGATCGGGAGGCAGGCCTGGCGACTTGATGGGCGTCGGGGGAGGTAAGCTTACTGTTACCTTCCAGCTGGGGAGCCTGTTTTGGAGGTGCGAGTTCGGGACTAAAGCGGGCAACCATACGAAAGGGCAGTGTGAGCATGCGATGAGAAGTGAGGTATTATGACGGCGAGTGAGGTGAGTCGACACCACCTGCTGTTTTCAGAAGTGCTGAGGACAGTAAAGGCAGTTGATAAACGTAAAGGGTCAAGACGTGGGTTGCAGAGTCGTAGATGGTGGTACTGGCACCCCGGAGGGGGCAGTAGAAGCTATTTTCATGTCTGTGGTAAACTATTGGCAAAGGAGAACAGAGTTCTTAGTCCGAGGTGCAAATTTGTCGAGTATGTCAGTTGGTCTCGAGCTGCAGCAATCTAATAAAGGTGACGCGTCAAAAAGGAGACTAAGACTCAGAGGCCAAGCAGATATTCTCTCACGGACAGCAATTATGTCGAGGTTAGTGAAGTTTAACGATTCACATGTGATTTTTGACGACGAGGATGACACACATTGTAGACTGAATTGTTAAAAGATTCAAGTGTTGACATGCGAGAGGTGGCTGTTGTTAAATTTGAAAGTCGGTGGCTCTATGATTACTTCCCACCGTCTAGTAAAACATTTGCTAAACCTACGGCAGCATGCCATCTTTCAGTTTTCTGGAGATTGCTTCGTTGACATAAATTATTGACAAGGCATGCAAATGCACCGGAGGACTCCAAGAGCAAGATCTCCAGAAAACGCCACGGCTTCAGCTTTAGTTTGGCCTTTGGTCATAGACTCTCGCATACTTGATTCCTAAAAATTGTAATTTAATGATATTAAATCAGATTTAATATCAGCAATAACTTTGCTGATTTGTCATGCCTGTTTCACACGTGAATCAAAGAGGATTACATTTCTAACTCATAATTTCCGGTTCAACCAAGCACATACTGAGGCCCTATGCGAAAAGAAAGCGTCTTTCATGGTATTTTCTGTCAATAAAGTTCAGCATCACAAGAAGTTTTCCCACTTTTAAATTCGCAACAAGTTTGTGGTAGTTACTTGCTGCAAACCAGGTCGTCCGACCGAGTCGTCTTGATTTCTAAAAAGGAGAGTACATGAGCTATTACATATATATGAATGTTTCAATATATATATATATATGTATATATATATATATATATATAGAGAGAGAGAGAGAGAGAGAGAGAGAGAGGGAGAGAGTACATGAGCTATTACATATATATGAATGTTTAAATATATATATATATATATATGTATATATATATATATATATTCATATTAACATGTATATATACATATGTATATATATGTATATATTTATATATATATACACATATATATATATATATATAAACAAAATATGCGGCCACCTTTACACGTCTTTCCTTACAACTGCCTACCTGTCAGCAGTGGAGAGGTCCTTCGTGGTCGCGACTCTCGGCAGCAGTGGCCATAAAATGAAGGTTACCAGGCCGACTTCGGCATTCCACGCATTTATAAGGACGGCTTTAAGGCGGCACTGCGTCACCAATTTTAGTACTGGCTCGGAAGCCCTGTGGTCGTTGTTCCTGAACCAATAGGATTGGATAGCACCCGCCAACAGCACAGGGCGGTGCACCGCTTGCTAATGTATATACACACGGTAAATAGTGTCAGAAATCCTAATAAATGAGCCTATATATATATATATATATATATATATATGGATGTGTGTAAATTTATTTTTATGTTACCTCTGCTTACTGTACAGTACTTTCCTTGTTGTTTAATCTTCACAAGATGAACAGGAAATAAGTGGGACTTCATTTTTTGCGACCTTTTATACAAAACATATCCAATTTAAAATTACTAATTTTTAGTTTGCTGCCAGACTCGCCTTAAATGAGTCTTATTATTTGACTTTTCAAGTGCTGTATCCAAGGCAAAATAAGAATCCAAATGCGAACCGGACAATAATATCTGATGTCGCATTTAATTCTTGTATTAGTATGACTATTTTCACTATTTTATATGCAATCGAAGACTGAATTATTTAAACTCTCACATTTGGGTAGTGAAACTAGAGAACAGAACTAATATAATGTATTTGGCCTTTGATAATTTATTTGTGTATTAGCAAACGTAACAGCCCTGGGTGCAAGTCCGCTGAGAGCTGAAAAGCACTGGTCAATTTAAGCAGTTCCTGGAAGGCACTAATTTATTGCTGAGAATCACACACCGTTGGGCAGTCCAAACTGATTGAATATTAATGGAGCCTCACCAGTCTTTTTCCAACTGATTATAATAATTTCTATGATACTTTCGGAAACAAAGAGCCGATAGATACTTTCTGATTCTGCACAACAGAATTTCATGATCCCATGCACACTTTTAGTCCCTCGACAGAATACTTCTCATTGTGAATCTATGCAATGCCTAAGAGTTATTGCTCTGTTGGGAAAGCAAGCGAAACCGTGTGTCCACATTTCCTATGCGTCACTCATCTTCCAGGCAGTCTTGCCCGTTGCAGGCAAAGGAGGAGTCGAGCAACCGGGCAGGGATGTACTGAACGGCAAAGTATTAAATTCTATTAGGATTTAGCGTACAGTAGCAACTGGCATACATTAAATCGTGCTTAAGTGAACTATGTGGAGGCTAAGTGATCAACAATGATCAGCGAGATAAACTTGAACCTCAACAGTCTCTTTGCTACAGCGTGACAACGTTCCGACTTAAAAAATTAAACAGCAGTTTAAATAATTAAACAAGCTCTATGGACACGATTTTGACATACCTTCGCTTAACTGTGGGCAGGAATCACACCTAAGCATTTATTAAGTACTACAACTTAAATCACTGTTTCCCAGACTATTGTAGCGACTGCACAATTTATTTCTCGTCCTGAATAGCACCATGCTTCTCTATAGAATGCATGCACAGTAAGACCTGCTGGCCATATGCATAGTTAACCAGCCCTATTTACACACAACACATGAGGTACAAGTTAAACACACTGGTTTGACCAAGTGGTTTAGGGGATCGCCCAACCAACGTCTGGCCGAGGTCGTGGGCTCGACCCCGGCTGCATATGTGAAGTGCCTGAATAGAGATTAGGTTCACTTTGGGTGCAACACAAAATTAAGGTCCAGCCCAGCCAGATCTAATAAGTTGAAGTCTTTATTGCCCGTTTTAATTGCTCTGCTCCCTATATCATTCGTACTGAGACAAGCTAAAGCAGGTTTTTACGAATAATGGATCAGCCGAAGTTTATGGATCTTTTCGGGCGACAGCTGAAGCATGCCAAATTTACCTGAAAAACCTGGTGACTGCCAGTTTTTGCTCTTTAGGGACTCAAGTGGGACCACGTTTCTTCCAGTGAGCAGTTTGAAGCATGATGAAAGCAATGAGATGAAATTATGAATCAACATTGTAACAATCAACATAATCAACATAATCAACAAACGAGTGTACATGCAACGCTCTCAAGAGGATAGTGGCTTTTGACAACATGAACAGAAAACCGGATCTCCTTTGGTCGACATTGTCGCACTACATTTTCGCAGACCTGTCAGGGCCTGCAGATGCGGTCCACAAGAACGGGACCAGCTTAATTCTCAGAGAGCTCAACTACAAATAAGGCAAGAACATTCACAGTTGGAATATATACTACAACATCAGGGGAGGCAAGAGAAAAGTGAAAATTTTTAAGTAATCTGAAACCGTTTGGACTTGGCTCGAGATCTGGAGTCACTTTCATGATCACTGAATCGAGATCGGGACAGCCATTGCCTTCAACCAAGAGAAGCTGGAGCCTGAGTAAAACCCGTGCGCCGAAAAGTTCAACGGAAACTGTCGAGCCTCTGCAAGGGGGGGGGGCCATGAAATAGACAGGCCGATTAACGATGGGGAAAAGCCAGAAAAGGTGGACCCATCCGAGTTCGACTGCATGGAGACCGAGGACCTGCATACTGACGAAGGCTGCAGATTCCCAGAGGAGTGATACGTGTCAGTGCTTCAGAAGGATAATAACGGGAAGTTTGAATAAACGAGCAATTCATATCAAGTTACATTTTGGTTAGGTATTGAAAACAGTGAATCCTTAAGATTTTTACAATTGTTCTGAATAGTGTGTATATGCATGTACATACTGTATAAAAAATGACCCAATCAGAAAATTCGCATTAGGCAGAACTAAAAATGTGACCGACATAATTTAATTTGTCGCTCGCTTAGGCCTTCCATACGATCAATTTTTATTCTCGTCAGTAATAATGTACAATTAATTTTGTTAATGCATTTAAAGAGTTAAATCATTCCTGACTCAAAGCATATGCTAAAGGGCTGAAGCAAACGGCATCCGTTTTTGAAGGTCAGCAATTTAACCCCTGAGCCTAACCAGGGCGGCACAGAAGTCCTCGTACTTCAATCGACGTTCAAATTAGTCCTGAGCTTACTGAGCTTTTTCAAGTTCACCAAAAGTGGACGAAGCTAGTTTATTGTCGGTGGTAGCTCATAGATTATCTGTTACAGCCCAGTGAGCTTAGGCGAAGGTGCATACCCCTCAAGAGACTTTCAGGTGTACTATTCCACTTTTAAGGACAGCTTGAACATAGGTTATGCAGCGGGAGGATAATTACATTTTCATTGCAGAATCAATGCTAGCGTTTTCAGAATTTGAATATTATGAATATGTTTCCGAAGAGAGTAGAAAATTCAAATTTGATGATTTCTGAGTGCTTTCATGTAAACTTAATATTGTGCTAACAGGAGGCTATAACCTATGTAAACTAAAACCGTAGTAAAATATTGGATCATGTTTTTTACCTTTGTAGTGGCAGTCGTCGTGCACGTGAGCCAATCACCCAGCTGAACTGATGCCCTAGTTTCAGCCTCCTTGTGCTCTTAGGTCCTTTTTAGACGATAAATTAGCTTTTCCATTTTAACTCTTAATGACCGTCTGCAATAGTTGCCTTCTTCATGTAGGTCCCAAGATGTAGTACTCACTTCCACATTTAGTTTTCAACGACATCTACCCTCCCGATGCTGACGTTTGCATATTCTCCTCATTTACCCTGATTTGGTTCTTCCAAGCTACTAAATTCCTTGACTGCCCGCCTGACGGATCGAAGTTTTTCAAGTTCTCCGTGTTAAATGAAATAGTGTTTATTGGCTGCCCTTTTTACTAAAAGCGGCTTAGTCTTCATGTGAGTGGCCTAACCTCTTCTGAGAAATAAACATGTCAAATGTTAGTGACGTTGCCCAGCTACAGACTAAGTAACGTACATGCATACATATATGCCGATATAAAGCCATTTGTAAAGAAGGGTGGGAAGCACATTTCACTATTCATGCCGTATGCAGCTGTATTACAAGATGGCCGGTGCATGCACACTTGGTTTAGCATATTTATGGAGTCGGTACATTAAGGGAGCGCCGCCTATAAACTGACCATGTTAAATGGACATTAGTAACTTGGGCAGTGGTAAAGGTAACTTACAGAGTTGGTCGTAACCCTGGGAAAGGCTGAGAGTCAACAAGTTGTTTAATACTGAGCACGTGCGAGCAATGAGCTATTGTAACAAATTTTTCATCGCGTAAAGTAGTTATTGGTTTTATCATTTTGCCGGCATAGAGCAATATCAGGGGAGGCAGCATGGAGGGATATTGCAATAGAAAGTACCACAAAGACTTACCCCTTACATGTTTAGACACCAAAGTGTATGCTGACCATGTATTTTTTGAGATGTGTTCATGGTTCATGCATTGCCCCAGTAAACAAATTAGAGAAGTATCTTAATTTAGGAAATTGTTCAACAATATTCACATACTTAGGCAAATTACTACTTGGATTTTATGTTAACAAGTTGCACCGATACTTGTGGTGTGCTTTAGCTTTGTATATGTAAATGCTTTATTTGATATATTGGTGCTTAGCATTTTTCACTTTGCATCAGGTTAAATCGTTATCAAAGCATGCCCTTACATCAAACTAACTTTTAATATTAGTTCGAAGTGTAAAGCTTATTTACTTGATAACAGGCAAGTTGCGTTTGTTATTAGATGCTAGCATTAGGTTGACTAACTAAATAATGTACGAACTACTCCTTATATAACATTATATCTCAACATTCGATCAGAATCTGTCAATTTGGATCTAAAAGCAAAAAATATGTCGCCTCAGCTTGATTTAATGATTAAAAAATCTCCGAGTTTCATGAATTTCAGGTTAGGTCATTTGTCTTACGGGCAATCAATTGTGAGTGGCACAGTCGATAACTGACTATGCTCAACTAATTCGCTGACAGAACTTATCAGGCTGAATGCGGTTGACTGGAGCATTGTTCCAAGGTAACCGGCTTGACAAGTCGCTCTTCTGCATTTTCAAATCACGAAAGCCGGAAGACCCTATTTACGACTCAATGTGAAAATCGCGGTCGCCGAGCACATAGCTCACAATCACTGATCTTGCATTCCCGCGGGCTAAAGTCATAGCTCGAGTCTCAGCTAGTGCAATATAAAAAAAGATGTATGCCTATTAACTTCACTTTTTCTACTATTTATCCCCTACTTAGTATAAGAAGTCATGACAATGTTAAGCTCTTCGCATAATTTTGGCAGGAGTATTCCAGCATGTTCGCCTGGACCTGCTGTCATTCGTGCGTCGAGGATGAGATAAGCTTTCCATCGATGTAGTGCAATATGATTCTGACTAAAATGATTTTGCTATGTTTGATTCTGCATCGAAAACTTAAGATAACTTTCTCCTCAGCACTATGAAACATATGAAATAACTATATATATATATATATATATATATATGAAAGCACTATTATCGGAAAGAACTCCAGTTACTTGAGTTTTTCATATAAGAATGATTTTATTGGAAACTGCTATTATTTAAACATTGTTAATATTAAACGTCATTATATATTACTGCATAGTATTTATCATATTGAAAATGCTGCCTCTAATTCTCTTTTTTAGTTATAGTATTCTCATGATCATGTGTTAATGAGTGTAATAGCTTTTTATTTGCTCATTTAGTAAGTTAACAAAAGAATTATTGCAGATATATTCATACTTCAACGTAAATTTGCGGATCTTTTATAGGATGGCTTTATCAATGTGCTACTATGGTTTGTCATACAACTCTAGAAATCTCAGTGGAAGCTTATTCATTAACTTGATTCTAATTGGACTAGTGGAATTCCCTGCTGAGATGGCAGTTTTCTTATGTGCCAAGCTAGGAAGGAAGGGACCGCACATCTTTGGAATGCTGCTGGGTGGAGTGAGCTGCGGGTCAACGCTCTTCCTCGTTTTCTTTGCTGCAGGTGAGCTCACGCATCTAGATCAACTGACTGTACCATTTGTAGCTAGGTATTTTAGTATTTTCTTACCACCTTTAAGGTGACAGCTCCGACTGGCTGTACGTAGCACTCAACATGGCAGGGAAATTCGGCATCACGATGGGATTCTGCATCATTTACTTTTGGTCTGCCGAGGTCTATCCAACAGTGCTCAGAAATACTTTGCTCGGCGTGAGCTCGGCGTGTGCTCGAATTGGATCGATATCGGCTCCTTTGATTGCCGATGCGGTAACTGCAATGTTTGGCTGCAGCAGAAAGTTTACATTAGCCCACTATTAAAATAGTATTGCATGGAGTATTCTGCTTTTGCGATTCTTTATTTGGTTCCTATTTTTTATGCTGCTCGCAGGGCAGGTATGTAGACGGAGAAGCCCAGAAATTACTGGCCCCTCTACTGTTTTCCATGTTTGCATTGGTTGGTGGACTCCTGGCTTTTGTCATCCCGGAGACCAGTGGCGAGGCACTACCGGATACGACTCAAGATACCAGTTCAGCGAAGCCAAAGAGGTGAGATGAACTATTTTTAGCTCACAACTCTGATGGCTAAGCTGGATCAAACTGCCATTATAATGCTTAAAGTGGCCACTACTCCTCCTCTCTGCTATTACGAACTTTGAGTTTGACTTCAAGGTTTGAACAGGGAGCATGCATGTTTACATATGCATTGTTCGCATGCATTTCAGTGTGTAGGTATGAATTTAAACGTGTGTGTACGTGTGTGTGCATACATCTAAATTTTAATGTAGGTTTGGAAGTAATAATGTATCTCTATTCATGTTCGTAGGTGTATACATAAGCCTGCACTTAAATACGTTTGTAGGCGTACAAGTATTCATCATGTTTGTCTGCATGCATGAATGCAGGGATTCCAGGGTCAATGGAAATATGTGTCTGTATTGATAAGCAAGCCCTCATTGCCAATCAGACTGACTCACTGTGACAGTTGTGTCGCTCCTCAGAGGCTTTCTCGAGCATCGGAAAAGGGTATACAAATCTAACGGCCTACATTTTGCTCTTCAAAGAGAAAGTAAACAGCATCACCAAGTACCTGGATATGTCATTGAATTGATTATGGATAGATTCTCAGTAAAGTCATAAGCTAGTTAGGACCTTATCTTAAGTTCTAATGAAAAGGCAGAATAATTAATTGCTGTTATCGACCGAAATAGAGGGGGTAAAAGATAAAAGTTGATTCAAGCTGCTGCACATATATATATATATATATATATATATTTTATTTTATTTTTTTCTATTTTATTTATTTGTAGGCGATATTTCTATTTTTTTATTTATAGTGGCGATCCATGACGATTTTATAGTTTTTGAAAGAACGAACATTTTCTTTGGTTTTGTATTGACCTGATCCAAGAATTTATTAAAAATAGCAGCCCATCTTTTTTTCCATCCTGTATTTTCAATGCTTATTTATGTTTTCCGTGGTTGTTTCAATATGCTGTTTTTATTTTTCTCAAATTACATCTGGACCTATCATTCGTTGCAGTAAGCAGATATCCCGTTTAAGAAGACCTGTCCAAATAGCAGTCACTTTATTGCAGCTGTACTGAGCGAATGTTTCGACATGTGCTTCCCATTCAGAACAAATTATTGGCTTTTTTAGGATATTAGGTTTAAGCACTCACTTTCAGTGATTAGTCTTACGACCAATAAACATTATATGAGAATGTATTGGTGCGTTATAGGATCCAAACGAGCAACCCCTTTTTTTTTACCTTTTAGGCTTTCTATATTTTTCGCTCAAGTAATTGCACGATTATTCAAATTACGGTCACAACGTTGTCAAATTACTGGCATTTTACGGAAAATTTTGCTTAATTCACCAAGCGTCAAGTGCGAATTACCTTGAACCTATGCACAGTATCAGACCTACTTCATCTACTTACCTATACTCTTGGTAATCAGCAACTTTAGATGCTGCAATAACAGGTAAATTTAGTACAAAGGCTTAAGCAAGACCACTTTCACTACCGTGCTCATGAACCGTTTCTCCTGAAGCGTGGTGATTAGTGTATTATCGCTCTTAATATACTGTTGTCTGTTACTCCACTGAGGCACATCAACTGAGAAGATGCTTCACATAAGAGGTCACTAGATCACACCCAAAGCCTGAGGTGCTTTCGTTAGGCACGCAGTAGCAAACTGACATTATCTCAATCAAAAAACCAGAAGAAAAAAGCGAAGCCGAGTCTTGAGGTCAGATGGGAGGATGACGTAGTGGGTAGCATGGACGTAGCAGCTCATGATGGCTGGGAATGACATACATTAGTAAGCAGAAGGATAGTATACGTCGTGGTTTTCTTATCACACAGTGTGGGCTAAGTTATGTCATTATCTCATTATAACTGCAACTTACTGCATGTCACGTGTAAACGTTGCTACCTCGTGCTTGGCTGAAGCAGGTGTCCTTTTGGCTACTGGATTTCTCTAGTATGCTATATTTGCCGCACTGGTTTGGTCCAGTGGTTAAAGGGCTAGCCCCGACCAAGGTGTGGCTGAGGTTGTGGGCTCGAGCACCAAGGCGTATGGGAAATGCCTGAATAGAGATTACGTTCTCTTGGGGCGCTATGCAAATGAAGTACGTTTCTTATTTCTTTCCTTCTTGTAAACGCGGTATTGTTTCTAGAGAGTGTTAAGTAAATGAAGGAGAGAGAAAATGCGTTGACTTGTAAAAGCTCATCCGCTTTCTAGTTTTCTGCAAATTGCTAAAGATTTGCAGAGCCTCCCGTTAGAACTTTGCTTTTTTGTTTTGTTGCCCAGCGGGATTAATCTTTCAGCGATTCTTTATTTAAATGTTTATATGGTACACATCTTTTTAGGCGTAACCATTTGAATATGGTGGACGAACCACGAGTATCTGATAGCAGCACAGAGCACACTACATTTCTTCGAAACTGATGACACAGCAAGCTCACCCATTTCAAGCTGCTTTTTCAAGAGTCTTATAATGAAACAGTTTCGGCATTAAGCAAACTAATCATGCTTTTTCATTTCTCTAATCCAACGACTCAGAGATCTGCTGAAATAACAAAAGCTTTGAAATGAAAATTATTTATCGTGTACCTAATTGACTCCTTATCACGAGTAACACTATTTGCATTACCAAGGAATTTCGAAATTTTAGTACCTCAAGAGCATTTGGTTTCACAATTTAATATTCAAGTGATCAAGTATGGAAGCTTTTTCGGTCTAGACAAATGCAGTTGCCTTAACACGTTTTGCTTTTCTAAGCCGTGGTATGCTAGCCACCTAAACATTGAGTTGAATTAGAAGTATGTGTTCACTGTATCAATATTTTTACCAGTGAAAATTCTTCTAAATTACAATAATTGTAGTTCACAAGTTACTTATTCTGGCTTGGGGCTTGGGGGTGCTGTGATTGGGACTGACTGCCTAAGAAGGCCAACTGATTAATCACGTTTGCAGTTTTTGAGCTACTATGTCATTATTACACCATTCAATTGCATTTACCTTAGCAGCCAATGTAAAGCGTCTAGAAGGAGATTAAGTTATCTGAGGGCGCTTTATCAAGTACATTATTATTATTATTATTATTACACGTTAAATACCTTCAGATCTCAAGTTGCAGTTCGCATTGTAGTTATCAAATATTATCATGAGAAGATATTTAATAGAAAGCTTAAAGCTAACTACTATTATTATGCCGACATCTAGCGAAACTATGGTGATTTTTCCTGCATCAAGATATAATATAAATCACCCATCTTGTCGTCATCTAGACTCTCTTCTTGGGCTAAACAAAGGAACGCTCCTCTAGCTTAACAATTTGTGGATGATTGATGCTGAAAGGAATAATAGATCCACTAAGCAAAGTAATTCAGCTTTATTAATTAATACATTGTTGCCAAAATCTATCTTGAAATGTCATGATCTATACTGTAAACATGCTTCTGAAATTCTGTTGCTGCCCATTTAAACCAACTTTAACCATAGGTTAAAAAACTAAAGCAGGTACCATTTATTGAGACTCAAACTTTTATTTTCAGAGCGAGGCTACAAGTCGGTTGTTATTTAGTGCTCTGAAGTGGAGGACACTTTTTCGCAGTAGCTAAGTCAATTAAGCTGACATCAATACGAAAGGAGGCTTGATTGAACTCGTAATCTAATTAGCCTGCATGTTTTCTTTCAAACTGAGCCAGTGACCCTTACATAAAAACACATAACTAATTTGTATTGCCCCCTAAGTGAACCTAATCTCTATTTCAGCGCTTCGCTTCTACCAAGGGGTTCGATCACAACACTTTGGGCAAAGTGAGAACCTTAACCGCCAGGCTAAGCCAGAGAGACAACACACAGTTGTATTACGTGTCACTGACCTGCTGTCGTAACAAACTCTTGCAGAAACTCTTGTGCCTAAAATTCAAACTTGCTATTATCTGCAAACGCAGCGGTGGTTTCTTAAATATCTATATGGTTTACCAAAAGAACACAAATTGTGTGACCATCTGCACAACGTTTCTCTCGAATGAACAAAGTTACTCGGTGACACCATATATTAATTTTGAAAGAATAAGAAACATGACGGCAGCTACTTTTCATTATACTGAGTTATTGCGGATCAGCCTGATGGCATTAAAATAAGTTGGACTACTAATGGTAAGAAAACAGCATAAAACAGCAGTTTTCGGTTTTTACTATGGGCAGGGTACTATATAATTAGGTACAAACCTGCCCACAAAAACACATTTGTAGGCACACGCTTAGATGATGTTGTACCTACGGCAATTCGCAATTGCAAGTTCACTGACTTTAATAAAATAACTCTCACTTTAATCTGGCTGCCTAATATTTCCAGACCCAACTCTTGACTACCTATTTATTGGCGTCTATTATCACCTGAGATGTATTAGCCTCAACTATTTCTTATAAGCTTCTATTTGAAAAATTTAGACGATTAGAACTTAAAGTTTTTGCTGTAAATTCTTGGCCATGACCATAAACTAAGCTTTTTCCAAATCCAAACGAGTTGGCTTGCATAGCTGCAATGGTAAAATACGGCCATCCATAATGCTCAGCAGGAAGTGCAGTGGCCTTTCAAATCTATCTGGCCCTAAAAACCCTTACTAGGAGGCTAGAGGGTAAGTAAACCATTCAAACGAACTGCTTCACCAATGAATATTGTGTTGCCTTGCCCTCAAATATGGGATGCATAATCCGTTTTGGCTCTGCCATGTGTCATATGGCTAGATCATCTGGCTTGTATTAAAGGACTGGAGAGCATGGAGCTTTTGTATTTGTGTTTAAGTCATTTTTATGCCGAACCATTCAAAGAGGAAAATGCAATGCAACCTTCACGGCTACTGAATTGGAAACGTGCGGGCCGCCACATATTTAAAATCAAAGAGCTACAATTAATAAGAGTTTTGAATTAGGACTGTTCAACACAATTGTGCATTTTATTGTAATCCACTGTAGCATCTTATGCCGTTGCATTCGCAATCAGATTTGTCGAGAACCATATTCGGGTAAGGGAGGTTAATGTGTGAGAACAACGTTATTTCAAAAGTACTGCTCCCGGGCATAAAGTAAAAAGGAATCAGAATCAGGATTTGTAAGTTGTTCTCTTGTCAACGTGTATTTACTGGTTTCCTTCAAAATGGAGCTTAGGGGTTTGTGAAATTGCATTGATTCACTGCATCAACATTCTTGCAATGCAGCGAGCTGTAAGCCTCTCTTAGCTGCACTGTGCCAGGCTGCTCCGGTCTTAATGACGATTTTCATTAGAAGCCTACCAATGAAATGTTAATGACGCCAATAGTTTGTTCACATTTTAATAAAAGCCCAATCTTAATTAGTTTTTGCAATCGGTTTCATACACGGGGCTTGGTTACCTTTTTAAATTTGCTAGTCCGACGACATTCATTTCCTTTTGTGTCGCCGTGAATGGTCACGTAGGTGAGATCAGCCAACTGTGAAGTTAAAAGAAAAGCCGCTTCAGTTCCACTGCTATGTTTCATGAAAAATGAGTCACTCAGCAAATAGGATTTAGCTTCTAGCCAAATTCAATCACTTACATATATAGGATACATTTGGTATATTGTCTTTCTACAATCAGAATCAGCTGCAGCCAATCAAGAGCTAGGCTACTGCCTTGCACGGATTGAGTTCCTTATTTCGGACTACGTATTAAAATCTAAAGATGATATAACCTAAATATTATCACAATAAATGCAGCCTGTATAGCGCCGTGAGAGAACCTAATATTTGTTGATGCACTTTGCATATGCAATATTGAAACCATATTCGAGTGGTTTGTGCTACCATGTTCAATTTCAACTTGGACAAAACGGTTAGCAGAGACGTTCACGTGGTCAGCAAACGAAAATGATTCTTAGCAGCTTGGCCAATGTCATCAAGTATAAGCACACAGTGGACGAACCACGTGGACATACTCACCTGTGTGATAGATATGCATTTGAGTTTTTTTTTAATCCAGTCTAGTCAACGGATATCAGGCCTCAGTCGGGAGTGATTTTCATGCTTTGGGAGCATAGAGCATAAAGTACAGGCAAGATCTCCCGAGGAATTAAGATTTGTCGTAGCTTTGCTAAATTACTTGATTAAAAAAAGCAGACGGTTCGATGCCTAATCTGGCGGTAAAGTATATCCTCGATAGGCTGTGGTAAAATAATGCAGGCTCATTAAAGTGAGTGACGGAAACGGAAGTTGCAGTGCTGCTCTACTGGTAATCCATGCAGGCTGGCTGGGTTGGTGGTGGAAACTGGAAAACTCGTGACAGGCATGTCTGGGAGTACTCTTTTGCACCCACTGTAAACAGCTGACTACGTATGCATATTGATCAACAAACCTTGAATTACAGAAGTCGACATGGGACGTAGCAAATGGATGGAAAAATTTAGATGGAGTATCTGTGTCTAAGCAAGCCCGAATTTTAGCAATTGTATGTAGCCTAAAGTTGGCAGACTAGACGGTGCAGTTGATGCTGCTGTTTAATTAAAGATCAATCTTGGAACGAGATACTTGGATTTCGTGCTGATCTACACGATATACTCTGGCATCATAGGGGTTCATTCTTTGAATTTCTGACTTACTTTGGTTTTGCCAAGAACATATCAATTGGTTTTATCATCACTAAATTTAAGAACGTTTGCTGCCATCCATGGGCGTATGTCATCAATATGTGCAAAAAGGAAGTTGAGAGAATTCGACATGCTGGAGGACTAGGGTGAATCAGAGCAGAGGTACAACTAAGTATCATCAAGTGAAAGCCTAGATTGGGCCTTGCTGTTACATGGGCGAGATTTTGGGCATTGACAAGAAAAAAACCAAGCACAGAGCCCCGAGGGATCTCGTATTTAAGTGAATCATAATCTTTGAATATCGTATTCAAGTGAATCATGAATGCATGATATTTGACAGTTCACATTAAGTCTCTTTAGTATCTCTCTCTGTCTCTCTCTCTGTCTCTCTCTCTCTTTCTCTCTGTCTCTCTGTCTCTGTCTCTGTCTCTGTCTCTGTCTCTCTGTCTCTCTGTCTCTCTGTCTCTCTGTCTCTCTCTCTCTCTCTCTCTCTCTCTCTCTCTCTCTCTCTCTCTCTCTCTCTCTCTCTCTCTCTCTCTCTCTCTCTCTCTGTCTCTCTCTCTCTCAGATAGAACCACAACCTGTTCAAGGCTACGCCTGTTACGCCCTGGCGAAATGAGAGGGTTTCAAGAAGGACTTTTGATCGATGCTATCAAATGCTACTGAAATATATGAGCAAAACAGCCATGGCGACTGTAGAATCATTAAGAGTCCAGGAAAGGATTTGCGTGTCTTGAAAGAGCTGCAATGGCTGCTTAACTAAATATGCTAAGCGGATATCAAACGCATAAATTAGATGCAACTCCGGACTTATAGGCTTGAACTACGAAAGCTAGCACCTCAAGACAAAAAAATTTACTATTCTGCGTCGGCCATACTAGTACAGCTGAAATAGTGTATCCAGTTCCTGTAATTAACGAAGCCGGTTTTACAATAAGCAGTGCTTAGGCTTGCTCTGGCTTTGCTGGTTCACGACTAATGAAGTTCAGTGACTAAGGAACGCTTGTACTATAATGCCATGGTGTACTGTAAAGTGCGGAGGAAAGTTTGCAGTGACCTTATTCCAGTCTCAGTGATTGTAAATATATTGCTGGATAATGTAATTATGAAGTGAATAGGTAGCTGCACTGTTTTCGTCTTTCGATTGACCGAGAAATATATGGAACTCGGTGTTGGAATTTTTTTTCTGAAGCAGCTCGACAAAAGTAAGGCTGTCAAACAAATTAAATCCCTGTGAAATAATGTATTTTGTTGAGCGGAACCGATTAACAGTAAGCATATTTTTAAATATATTGAACCCAAATATCGGTGCACTGAAATATATACTCATTCCAAGGAGCTGCCGAACTCGCACTTTAGCAGAATTTAGAAATTTTTTACAGCCTTTGGCCTGTCAATATTTTAAAGGTATCGGCTCATTATAGCCGCAAACAAGATTAGAAATAAGAACTCTGTTTTTAATTAGTGGTCACTGGGAAAACAGCCACCCGGGCTAGGGAACCACAACCTTGTTATACAAACGTGGGCAACCTAACTGACCTTTCTAGTGCTAATCAAGGGAATTGCAACTGCGACATGGCGACAAATTTAGTGCATGGTGCATGTCAAAGTCAGTTTCATTAGTTTAAATAGGAGAAACAGCTTGAGGCTTGAGAAAATTGGTTTAATGATTAGCCACGAGAGTTTATTAACTGCAGGTGGTTGAACGAAGTGGCATTTTCTTAGCCTTGGTTTAAGATAGCAGGATTGAAGAGGCCGTTATTCCTGTGCCAGGTATAGCTTTCATAGAGCCTGCAACCAGTGCAACCTGCTCCGCAACTGCTTGGGCAAGAAACATAAAGAAGACCGACTCAAAAGCTAGCCGTCAAGTCTGATCTCTGTCAAACATCGGTAACTGTCTAAACATATGGTTGCTTAAAATTATGCTCGCTCCCTTTATGTCTACGCTGGCTTGCTTTAATTACATTTCGGCAGGTATTAAAAAAAATTCATTAATCCTTTGCAATCCTAAGCGATAGCAAGATATGAGCCTGACAGCTGATTGATGAATAATCACTACCGGCATGATTGATTCGTTTGAATCAAGAAAAGCTAATACAATTAAAACTTGTCAATCCTCGGCCCTCCTGCAGAGAGGATTACGATTGGGTATGCACACAATTATTGTAGGCTTTCCATCGTGGCTGTTTTATAAGCAACGGTCCTCACTGCTTTAGTTCCCATCAATAAATGCTTTGATCGGTAATGAGCCAGAGCATTGAGAGTGAGCTTCTAAGCCTATAAAAAATGTGGTCCGTTGGAAGTCACCAGCCTCATTGGTCGTCATGTAGAGACCTTACCTTTGCCTCGTTATAATACGTGGCTGTGCAGGACACAGTGCACCGTGTTCTAAAGCTTGGCGTATTGGGGGCTTTAGGCTTCAGCACATCACGTGTGCTTTGCCACTACATGAACGAACTAGTGAGATTCACTCGTACTTCAATTGTTGTCTGAAGTGTGATCGAATATTTTGTGCATCCGCTTTGCAGTTGGCTCTGTCTTCGGCTACGGATAAACGTGCATCGAAACTCGTGTTCAATCTGCGGCCGCTGGTGACTTAGTGATCTACTTGGGCACACATCGGGGCCTATACAAACCTAGGGCCGATATTTGCGACGCGCACCGATACCTCAGGAGACACGACAGCACTGTACAAGCCTCTTTCATTGCCCCATGGCATAAGACCAGTGCAGGTTCCTAACTCCTAATTCAAACTAAATATGCCTTGCCACGATGGTACCTGCTACACTTGTAGTGACTTGCTGGCCTTGGCTGAATTTTAGCTTGAACGAGAACTGTTCGGCGGCGGAATAGAACTCCTTTGTCCTGAAGCAGTGAGCAAGTGAGGAGCGTCAGTGCGGTTAGAGAGCAAGAGCTTACGAGCAAGCCAGGAAGCTCTGAGACCGGCGGTGGTGATTCGGCCTTTGCAATTGGTCCGATACACGCAGGAGTTTCTAATTGACGTTAGCTGGCCTGTCAACCTCGGCCACGACTCTGTCCAAAAAGAATCGTCTGAAGCCTATTCGGCATTCAAGCTGGACAAAGGTGCCCTTCAAGTGGCCTAGGGAAGGTATCAATTCATTCCCGTAAGGGCCGCGGTGTCGGGCCCAATACAGCTAAGCTCTTGCTCCATTGTCTCAGCTAGATATTTAGGAGCCGAGCAATGCTTGCTCTTTGTCTTTTGTTCGGCTCCTCTTTTCGACGTCGCCGGAATCGTTTCTGTCAAAGCTAGGGAGGAGGGTGGGCAATTCACCAGCGATTGACGGGACAGACCTAGGATTATTCGGTAGACTCCGACGAATACGGTCGTATTGCACCCGAGCTAGCATTTTGTGTTTCTTTTGTGTTGTGTGCGTGCGCGCTCGCACGTGGTTTCGGCATAGGGATTTGCCTGTGTCTTATGCCGGATCTACCCTTATTAAGAGTACATTTTGACGTCATGAGCAGTGCCTCTGAGTTGCAAAACTAAAAATACATAAGTGGATTTAAAAGCAGCTTCTTTTTATAGTGGCAGATAAGCATCTAGGGCTCTAGCAACTCATTGCAGCTGCATTAACGTATTATCCACCACAAGACTCAAACCCACGACCTCGGGATTGAGGTAGCGAAAAGCAACCGGATTTTTAATAATTCCAATGATCACGGTCAGGAATGATCAGGCTTTCAACCGTTTGGTTGTGGCCCCCTGTAATAACTTGCCGTAGCGTTTACTTTAGCAGACGAAAACGGTATAATTAAAAGGACTAGGTGAATACTGTAAGAAACGGTGGAGTTAATAGCTTTTTTATAAATACTATTAAGTCAGTCGACATCAGTCAAAAATGAGTTCCTGACTTTAAGAGCCTATAAGCTAATTGCATAGTATCCAGAGGTTTTGAGTTTGCTTTGAGCCGCAGCTACTGGGGAGAGCAGAGCTGATGTGGCTGAAGCCAGGCTATGGCAAATACTGCTCGATGTGGAATCGGTGCTGATTAGTAAGAAGTGCTGAAGTGTGACACTTGCCGTGCTCAGGAGCGACAGTACGTGCTGCAGATTGCTGCACTGACAGTAGGCCCTCTATTGCATGTGTACCTTAGAGTAGGCGGACCCGCTGACATTCGATGTGTCGGGCTGGGAGTCGCAAAGCCTAGGGTCAGCTACCGGAGGCCTGAGGACCAGAACTTGGGCACAAAATGCTGGCTCTCTTTCGGCGGAAGCTCTGTCTATCCCAGAATACTCAGCTAGCCGGTCTTGTCAGGCGTAAGCTTGTACAGGTGGGACAGAGGTCGGCTACTGTGTGACTGGGAAAGCCGACTGAGAACTAATACGTTTGTTCCCGCATCTGGCGTCACCTCACGCGCAGGTAGTTTACCTTCTATAGGACCTTCCTCCGTAGACTTGTTTAGTTTTTCCTTGTATAGCACATCCGTGCCTATTATATAAAGTGTTGCGCACCCGGTCGATAACCCGTGAATCGCTGTTGTCGGAGGGCCTGCATAACGACCAAGAACGGACAAAGATAGTAGGAAGGCCCGAGTGGGTATGGTCGTGCACCCGTGAACTCGGCTACAGGTGTAACCTAAAACAAGCAATGGGCATCCTACAGAGGTCTCGAAATACTGTCAAAAATGAATGGACCAACTTGGGCATTGTATTTCTTTCTTAGCAGGCCAACAAATTCTACAAAAAATGATTGGCCAAAAGTATTCGAACTAGAATCCAGGGCTAGGCACATAGGCTTGTCTGTCGTGAACGTCACACTCACCACTTCACACCACTTTCACCAAACTGCACTGGCTATCAGTCAAGCGACGGATCGACTTCAAGATTTTCTCGTTCAGTTTTAGGACGCTTTATTCTTTAGCTTCAGCCAATCTCTCAGATATAATCCTCCACCCGGTCAAACATTGTATCACCCGCTTTTCGAAATCTAGGTTTACCACCACCTCGTATCCCTCAAATCCTTTGCAGATGGTGCATTTAGTCTGTATGCTTCCATCCTGGAGATGACTCATAACTTGCTTCAGAACATCCGATGAAACGATCGCATGTAAAAAGAACTTTAAAATGCACCTATTTAGGACAGCATTTAGTGAGTCCCTGCGATTCGTCCTTTGAGTGCTTACGGATGCTGACACTGTGCATGCTACCTCCAACCACACTTGCATGCTGACCCTGTGCACGTCACCCCTAACCATGTTACTCACGTCGTTTATCAAGCTTTATATCATTCACCGTCCAATTGAGTTTCATTTTGCAGCAAATTTCAACTGCTTAGATATATATTGAGTTTTTTGAGGGCACTTCATAAAGCGTAAAATTATACTAATAATTATTATTACAATAGCTTTCTCTTAAAAGTTTAATTTTTTAACAGAATATTTAGTTTTCTTGCAGAAACTACAAGAGATATCCGACCTCAGCTTATTTTGATAATGTGATTTCTCATTTATGAGTTTTCTAGGTTTTTTTTTGGCCAGTCTACTACTTGCGTCCTTTAATGTAATGAAGTTCGTTCTTAATCGAATGTGAATACTAACAACACGCCGATTATGGTGGTTAGTTGATAGAGCTGGACATTCAAGAAGGCTGCTGGAATAAATGCACTGTTACTACTATATATGACGTGCATACAAATTCAATCTTAGACAGCACTTCGGCCGATAATGTCGGCTAAAGAATGATAGTACAACAGAAATAAGAGGACCTAGCCTGGATTTTTGGGTACTTGAAATAAATTGCTTTGGCAAATGACAATCCGTCCATATCAAAGCTGTTTATTGTCTGACTGGTTTGATCTTACACAGTTCCACTGCAGTTCTGGCTATGCCCAGGCTAGTCTATAAGTACTCGAAAAAACGTAGTGACTTCTATCAAAATCAGCCGAATGCTTTAGTGTAAAGAAGAATCTCCTCACTCGTGCGATTTTACTTATATACCTTATAAAATGCTGAATGTGTGAAATCATTACCTCTAAAATTGTAATCGAACTTTCTAACTTACTATCTAGGTGCGCTTACACATGTGCCTTTTACTAGAACCACCTAATGGAAAGCTTCCCACTTCGGTGCCATTTTTCCCGGCCTGGTTTTGTCTTCTTAATAAATTGCCTAATAACTGCTTTTTCCAAAAGTTCCGGGTCAAATTGGCTGGCCTATCGATGTACTGCAGATGGTGGCTACACATCAATTTAGCATAAAAGAAGAAGTTGATGTAATTTGTGTGAGTTGGCTTTTTACATTTACGGAGTGTAGATTAAATCGGGGATTGTGCTCACTAATGGCTGAACGTAGAAATTGATTTGCTGCAATACAAAAGGCGAAATTACACGAATATGTTTTTTCCGAAGGAAACGAGTCTTGCCCAAACGATAGCACAGGTATAGATTCTCCGATCTTATATCGTTCTGAAAAATGAATTAGAGAATCAGTCATGTAAACTAGGTTAAGATCACAGGTTAGTTGCTGACGTCGAAACAATAATAATAATTATTATAATGCGCTTGAAAAAGCGCCCTCAGAGAACTTAATCTCTCTCTCTAGGCGCTTTACATTTGCTGCAAAGTGAAATGCAATTGAAAGGTTAGTAAAATCATGCTTGAAAAAAAACAAAATTGATAATATGGTTAGGGATGACATGCACAGGGTCAGCATGAAAATGTGGTTAGTGGCAGCAAGCACAGTGTCAGCACGCATAAGCATATCAAGGACGAATCACAGGGACCCGCTAAATGCTGTCCTAAAAAAGTGTGTTTTTAGGTTCCTTTTAAATGTGGTCAGGTCAGGGGATGTTGTGATGCAGGTCGGGAGGGAGTTCCAGGCTGTGCGAGCATACGAACTAAATGCGTGGTCTCCAAAGAATTTAAGTTTTGTACGAGGTATTTATAGACTGTTGGATTCCGAAAAGCGGGTGGTACGATGCTTGGCCTGATGGGGTAGTATATCTGACAGATAGGCTGGAGCCATAGAATGAAGGGACCTAAAAGTGAGCGACAAAACCTTGAAGTCTGGGCTCTGTGCTAGGTCCGGTCCTTTTCACCGTTTATACTCTCCCTCTCGCTGATGTGATTGCCAAGCACAATCTAGGCTTTCACTTCTATGCGGATGACACTCAGTTGTACCTTTGCTTTGATCCCTCCCAGCCTTCGAGCACTTAAAATTCTCTCAACTCACTTGCTGCATGCATTGATGACATCCGATCATGGATGGCAGCAAATTTTCTAAAACCAAACGATGATAAAACTAACTTACTAGTTATGGGCAAACCTAGTGTTATTCAGAAATTGGAAAGGCTGACTTTCAAAATTGGCTCTGCCAGCATATCTCCAGTTGCATCAGCTCGAAATCTAGGTGTCATATTCCAAAGCGACCTCTCGTTAGACGACCACATCAGCTCCACAGACAAATCAGCCTATTTTCAGCTTCATGACATTGCTAAAATTAGGGCTTGTTTAGATAAGGATACCACGTCCAAGTTGGTCCATGCATTCGTGACATCTCGTCTCATCGTCGAGTCAAGCAACGGATTGACTTCAAGGTTTTGTCGCTCACTTTTAGGTCTCTTCATTCAATGGCTCCAGCCTATCTTTCAGATATACTACCCCATCAGGCAAAGCATCGTACCACTCGCTTTTCGGAATCCAACAGTCTAGAAATACCTCGTAAAACCTTAAATCCTTTGGAGACCGTGCATTTAGCTCGTATGCTCCCACAGCCTGGAACTCCCTCCCGACCTGCATCAGAACATCCCCTGACCTAACCACATTTAAAAGAAACTTGAAAACATACCTATTTAGGACAGCATTTACTGGGTCCTTGTGATTCGTCCTCGATGTGCTTATGTGTGCTGACACTGTTCATGCTGCCACTAACCACATTTGCATGCTGACCCAGTGCATGTAACCCCTAACCATGTTATTCATTTTGTTTGTTTTTTAAGCATGACTTTACTTACTATTCTATTACGTATCACTTTGCAGCAAATGTAAAGCGCCTAGAAAGAGATTAAGTTCTCTGAGGGCGCTTTATCAAGTGCAATATTATTATTATTATTATTAAGTCAATCCGTTGCTTGACTGGTAGCCAGTGCAGGTCGGCGAGAAGTGGAGTAATGTGGCAACTGTGACGCTCAAGACAGACAAGCCTAGCTGCGGAGTTTTGTACTAGCTGCAATCGCCTGATCGCACATGCTGGTAGGCCAGTAAGCAAGTCAGAATATTCATCGCTAAGTATATATTTCGAATTGTTTATCCGCCAATCAATAAGTTTCTAGTATATCTGGACTTGTTTTCTAGTATATCTGGACTTTGCAAGTTGACTAGTGTAAGGTTGATCGTTATGAGCAACTGTTTACGTTTTAAAAAGGCCATGGTAGCACAGGAGGTTAGGTGTGTGCACTCTTTGCAACCGGTTACTTGGTTACATTGCAACCGGTTACCCATTCATGAGTGGGCGATGCATCTCCCTATCGTGGGGTAGGACATTCCCCCCATGGAGTTGGGTCATACAGTTTAGTTGTTTAGGGTTTTATTTAATCATGTATATATATATATATATATATATATATATGCATTCTTAGTTATAGATTCATCAACATATGGTAGAAGCAAAACACCAAAGTACAGTCTCTGTGGTTAGACAACTCAAATGAACTGTGTTGTGCAAGGCCAACCAGTGAATATGTGGTATGGAATTAACAAAACGTTCAATTATACTGAGTTGATTTAATTTAAAAAAAGCATGAACTTAATTTGTTCATATATATATATATATATATTTGTGTGTATTCTTAATTGCTAATTAATCAAACTAGGGGAAATGTTCTACCCCTTGGGAAAAGTCCGGGGGGAATGTCCTAGGGTCCTCCAGCGGAAATGTCCGTGGGGGAGAATGTTGGGGGCAAGGATTTGCAGCATTTCTGCAGGCAGTGGTAATAGCCTTTAAGACTCTTATGCAGCTATAAAAACGAGGCTGCTAACTAAGCTAAGTTACAATTTGGCATTATGTATAATCAAAACTGATCATTTCTATGTTTTCAAAGGCCTGATTTTGACAGTCAAGCTAGTTTAATGTCGGGTGAACTAGAGACAGTCAAGGAAAAAGCATAGTTCACTATGCTCTGCATATACTTGAGATGCAAAAACACTGAGAACTGCAGCAAATTTGCAGTTGTAAAATATAAGTAATGTGAACGGGCAGAAAGCGGAGCTCGGAAGAAGAGACGAGAATATTGTAATAGCCACAGCATACCTTTCAAGGGTCTTGAAGTTCCCTGATTCGCAAACGATTAAGGATGAAAATTAGTGCAGGCAGTGCACACTGAATAAAACATGTATTTTCCATTCCCTTGCTTTTCCGCACCCGAGCGTTGCACACAGGGTCGGAATCAGAACTTTCAAATAATAGGAGACAACAGAATTTCCTTGATGAACATATTATGATGTGACCTTAGTTATTTATGTGGTAATGAGCATGAGCATCAAAAGGAAATGCGCGTGCGAATGAACATGCGAAATTATTAACTTGGAACTGCAGTTCAGTCGCCTTAATTAATTTACAGATCAACCGAGAAGACCTATCGCCGGAAAGAAACGTTGATGGAAATCCTATACCTGCACTCCTGTTCTCCTCTTTTGTAGTCCAAAAGTGATACCACATTCACGAATGCTGGAGGCGGCTGTAACTAGAAACGTATTTTACAAATATGGCAATAACAATATGCTTGCACGATCGTAACAAATAGTTTAGTCACTTCGAAGTGAAGCTATTACCACGTCATACTAGTGTGCCATATGTCCAACAGTAGTGGGAGTTGTGTCCCCACCAAACAGACCTTTTGTAATGTAATGTGTTGTAATGTATCTCCGTCTGTAACTCCACAAAGTCACCAAGACCATGCGGGTGTTACGCAGGAGAGTTTTGCATAGCCCACTCACGAGCCTAAGCTGCTTTCATTATGCATTCGGTAGCCAACAGACTTCATCTCACACAAAAGAGAGATAGTGGGAAGCATAGCTGAGTCAGGCGAGCAGTTGAGGTAGTGAGTAGCATGGGATGGTAGTAGCAGCTCTGGTCTGCAGAAAAGAATGAGCCATATTCGGCAGTAGGAGGGTAGTTGTCGTTGCATAAGAATTGTGGTAGCTACTTCCACAGTCTAGGACCTGCAGAGCAATGCTTCTGTCGCCAACGGCCTAAAATTGAGGCAGTTGTCAAAAACGACACCTAAATTCTGAGCACGTGGTGATAGTCCCACAATAGCATCACCTAGTAAAAGAGCGAAGCCTTTTAATCAAGCCACAAGCTTAGGGTGTTCCATGAGCACCAGTTCGGTTTTATCGTCATTTAATTTCAGGACGTTTTCCGGCATCAAAGATCGAATCTCTCCCAACATCACATATACTGAATTTGTGCAGACTAATGAAACGAATGGCATCAAAATTGGCACAAAAAACAATGGCAACGTAAGCTATCGCTTGATGTAACTATAGCTGCCGTGTTGACCTTCTGATAATAATAATAATAATAATAATAATATTAATAATAATTCACTCGATAAAGTGACCTCGGAGAACTTAATCTCTCTCTCTAGGCGCTTTACATTTGCTGTAAAGTGATATGCAATGGAATGGTAAGTAAAATCGTGCTTGAAAAACAAACTAAATGAATAATATGGTTAGGGGTGACATGCACAGGGTCAGCATGCAAATGTGGTTAGTGGCAGCATGCACAGTGTCAGCACACATAAGCACATCAAGGACGAATCACAGGGACCCACTAAATGCTGTCCTAAAGAGGCGTGTTTTTACGTTCCTTTTAAATGTGGTCAGGTCAGGGGATGTTCTGACGCAGGTCGGGAAGGATTTCCAGGCTTTGGGAGCATATGAACTAAATGCACGGTCTCCAAATGATTTGAGGTTTGTATGAGGTATTTCTAGACTGTTGGATTCCGATAAGTGGGTGGTACGATGCTTGGCCTGATGGGGTAGTATATCTGAAAGATAGGCTGGAGCCATAGAATGAAGAGACCTAAAAGTGAGCGACAAAACATTAAAGTCAATCCGTTGCTTTACTGGTAGCCAGTGCAGGTCGGCGAGAAGTGGAGTAATGTGGCAACTGCGACGCTCACGACAGACAAGCCTAGCTGCAGAGTTTTGCACCAGCTGCAATCGCCTGATCGCACATGCTGGGAGGCCAGTAAGCAGGGAGTTGCAGAAGTCGAGACGGGATGTCACGAATGCATGGACCAACTTGGACGTGGTATCCTTATCTAAACAAGCCCGAATTTTAGCAATGTTATGAAGCTGAAAATAGGCGGATTTGACTGTGGAGCTGATATTGTCGTCTAACGAGAGGTCGCTTTGGAATATGACACCTAGATTTCGAGCTGATTCAAAAGGAGATATGCTGGCAGAGCCAATTTTGAGAGTCAGCCTTTCCAATCACAGGATCACACTGGGTTTGCCCATAACTAGTAAGTTAGTTTAATCATCGTAAAGTTTTAGAAAATTTGCCGCCATTCATGTGCGGATGTCATCGATAATAAAAATAATAATAATAATATTGCACTTGATAAAGCGCCCTCAGAGAACTTAATCTTTTTCTAGGCGCTTTACATTTGCTGAAAAGTGATACGCAATAGAATAGTATGTAAAATCATGCTTGAAAAACAAACAAAATGAATATTATGGCTAGTGGTGACATGCACAGGGTCAGCATGCAAATGTGGTTAGTGGCAGCATGCACAGTGTTAGCACACATAAGCACATCAAGGACGAATCACAGGGACCCACTAAATGCTGTCCTAAAGAGGCGTGTTTTTACGTTCCTTTTAAATGTGGTCAGGTCAGGGGATGTTCTGACGCAGGTCGGGAAGGATTTCCAGGCTTTGGGAGCATATGAACTAAATGCACGGTCTCCAATTGATTTGAGGTTTGTATGAGGTATTTCTAGACTGTTGGATTCCGATAAGTGGGTGGTACGATGCTTGGCCTGATGGGGTAGTATATCTGAAAGATAGGCTGGAGCCATAGAATAAAGAGACCTAAAACTGAGCGACAAAACCTTGAAGTCAATCCGTTGCTTCACTGGTAGCCTGTGCAGGTCGGCGAGAAGTGGAGTAATGTGGCAACTGCGACGCTCACGACAGACAAGCCTAGCTGCCGAGTTTTGCACCAGCTGCAATCGCCTGATCGCACATGCTGGGAGGCCAGTAAGCAAGTCAGAATATTCATAGCTAAGTATATATTTCGCATTGTTTATCCGCCAATCAATAAGTTTCTAGTATATCTGGACTTGTTTTCTAGTATATCTGGACTTTGCAAGTTGACTTGTGTAAGGTTGATCGTTATGAGCAACTGTTTACGTTTTAAAAAGGCCATGGTAGCACAGGAGGTTAGGTGTGTGCACTCTTTGCAACCGGTTACTTGGTTACATTGCAACCGGTTACCCATTCATGAGTGGGCGATGCATCTCCCTATCGTGGGGTAGGACATTCCCCCCATGGAGTTGGGTTATACAGTTTAGTTGTTTAGGGTTTCATTTAATCATGTATATATATATATATATATATATATATATATATATGCATTCTTAGTTATAGATTCATCAACATATGGTAGAAGCAAAACACCAAAGTACAGTCTCTGTGGTTAGACAACTCAAATGAACTGAGTTTTGCAAGGCCAACCAGTGAATATGTGGTATGGAATTAACAAAACGTTCAATTATACTGAGTTGATTTAATTGCAAAAAAGCATGAACTTAATTTGTTCATATATATATATATATATTTGTGTGTATTTTTAATTGTTAATTAATCAAACTAGGGGAAATGTCCTACCCCTTGGGAAAAGTCCGGGGGGAATGTCCTAGGGTCCTCCAGCGGAAATGTCCGTGGGGGAGAATGTTGGGGGCGAGGATTTGCAGCATTTCTGCAGGCAGTGGTAATAGCCTTTAAGACTCTTATGCAGCTATAAAAACGAGGCTGCTAACTAAGCTAAGTTACAATTTGGCATTATGTATAATCAAAACTGATCATTTCTATGTTTTCAAAGGCCTGATTTTGACAGTCAAGCTAGTTTAATGTCGGGTGAACTAGAGACAGTCAAGGAAAAAGCATAGTTCACTATGCTCTGCATATACTTGAGATGCAAAAACACTGAGAACTGCAGCAAATTTGCAGTTGTAAAATATAAGTAATGTGAACGGGCAGAAAGCGGAGCTCGGAAGAAGAGACGAGAATATTGTAATAGCCACAGCATACCTTTCAAGGGTCTTAAAGTTCCCTGATTCGCAAACGATTAAGGATGAAAATTAGTGCAGGCAGTGCACACTGAATAAAACATGTATTTTCCATTCCCTTGCTTTTCCGCACCCGAGCGTTGCACACAGGGTCGGAATCAGAACTTTCAAATAATAGGAGACAACAGAATTTCCTTGATGAACATATTATGATGTGACCTTAGTTATTTATGTGGGTAATGAGCATGAGCATCAAAAGGAAATGCGCGTGCGAATGAACATGCGAAATTATTAACTTGGAACTGCAGTTCAGTCGCCTTAATTAATTTACAGATCAACCGAGAAGACCTATCGCCGGAAAGAAACGTTGATGGAAATCCTATACCTGCACTCCTGTTCTCCTCTTTTGTAGTCCAAAAGTGATACCACATTCACGAATGCTGGAGGCGGCTGTAACTAGAAACGTATTTTACAAATATGGCAATAACAATATGCTTGCACGATCGTAACAAATAGTTTAGTCACTTCGAAGTGAAGCTATTACCACGTCATACTAGTGTGCCATATGTCCAACAGTAGTGGGAGTTGTGTCCCCACCAAACAGACCTTTTGTAATGTAATGTGTTGTAATGTATCTCCGTCTGTAACTCCACAAAGTCACCAAGACCATGCGGGTGTTACGCAGGAGAGTTTTGCATAGCCCACTCACGAGCCTAAGCTGCTTTCGTTATGCATTCGGTAGCCAACAGACTTCATCTCACACAAAAGAGAGATAGTGGGAAGCATAGCTGAGTCAGGCGAGCAGTTGAGGTAGTGAGTAGCATGGGATGGAAGTAGCAGCTCTGGTCTGCAGAAAAGAATGAGCCATATTCGGCAGTAGGAGGGTAGTTGTCGTTGCATAAGAATTGTGGTAGCTACTTCCACAGTCTAGGACCTGCCGAGCAATGCTTCTGTCGCCAACGGCCTAAAATTGAGGCAGTTGTCAAAAACGACACCTAAATTCTGAGCACGTGGTGATAGTCCCACAATAGCATCACCTAGTAAAAGAGCGAAGCCTTTTAATCAAGCCACAAGCTTAGGGTGTTCCATGAGCACCAGTTCGATTTTATCGTCATTTAATTTCAGGACGTTTTCCGGCATCAAAGATCGAATCTCTCCCAACATCACTGAATTTGTGCAGACTAATGAAACGAATGGCATCAAAATTGGCACAAAAAACAATGGCAACGTAAGCTATCGCTTGATGTAACTATAGCTGCCGTGTTGACCTTCTGATAATAATAATAATAATAATAATAATATTAATAATAATTCACTCGATAAAGTGACCTCGGAGAACTTAATCTCTCTCTCTAGGCGCTTTACATTTGCTGTAAAGTGATATGCAATGGAATGGTAAGTAAAATCGTGCTTGAAAAACAAACTAAATGAATAATATGGTTAGGGATGACATGCACAAGGTCAGCATGCAAATGTGGTTAGTGGCAGCATGCACAGTGTCAGCACACATAAGCACATCAAGGACGAATCACAGGGACCCACTAAATGCTGTCCTAAAGAGGCGTGTTTTTACGTTCCTTTTAAATGTGGTCCGGTCAGGGGATGTTCTGACGCAGGTCGGGAAGGATTTCCAGGCTTTGGGAGCATATGAACTAAATGCACGGTCTCCAAAGGATTTGAGGTTTGTATGAGGTATTTCTAGACTGTTGGATTCCGATAAGCGGGTGGTACGATGCTTGGCCTGATGGGGTAGTATATCTGAAAGATAGGCTGGAGCCATAGAATGAAGAGACCTAAAAGTGAGCGACAAAACCTTGAAGTCAATCCGTTGCTTCACTGGTAGCCAGTGCAGGTCGGCGAGAAGTGGAGTAATGTGGCAACTGCGACGCTCACGACAGACAAGCCTAGCTGCAGAGTTTTGCACCAGCTGCAATCGCCTGATCGCACATGCTGGGAGGCCAGTAAGCAGGGAGATGCAGAAGTCGAGACGGGATGTCATGAATGCATGGACCAACTTGGACGTGGTATCCTTATCTAAACAAGCCCGAATTTTAGCAATGTTATGAAGCTGAAAATAGGCGGATTTAACTGTGGAGCTGATATTGTCGTCTAACGAGAGGTCGCTTTGGAATATGACACCTAGATTTCGAGCTGATTCAACTAGAGATATGCTGGCAGAGCTAATTTTGAAAGTCAGCCTTTCCAATTTCTGAATAACACTAGGTTTGCCCATAACTAGTAAGTTAGTTTTATCATCGTTTAGTTTTAGAAAATTTGCTGCCATCCATGATCGGATGTCATCAATGCATGCAGCTAGTGAGTTTAGAGAATTTGAGGTGCTCGAAGGCTAGGAGGGATTAAAGCAAAGGTTTAACTGAGTGTCATCTGCATAGAAGTGAAAGCCTAGATTGTGCTTGGCAATCACATCAGCAAGTGGCAGAGTATAAACCGTGAAAAGAACCGGACCTAGCACAGAGCCCTGGGGTACTCCATATTTTAGAGGTACTTCAGATGATCTTTGTCCATTCACGTCAACACTCTGGAGTCTCCCACTGAGATAGGACCTGAACCACTGCAGAGGAGTGCCAGTGATGCCCAGGCGAGATGATGAGCGCTCTAGAAGAACTTTGTGATCGATGGTATCAAAAGCTTCCGAAAAATTAAGCAAAAAAAGCAGAGACATTCTACCCATGTCTGCATTCCTAAGTAGGTCGTTGTATACCCAAAGCAATGCTGACTCTGTAGAGTGATTAGCTCTAAAGCTAGACTGGAACTTACTAGCAAGGTGTGAGGTTTCGATATAAGAGTTCAGCTCGTCCGCCACGACCCGTTCGAGTGGCTTTGATAGGAACGGTGGAAGGGAAACTGAGCGGTATTTGCTTAAGTTCTTTTGGTCAAGTGTAGCTTTCTAAAGAAGTGGCCTGGCTACAGCTTTTTTGAAAGGTGCTGGGACATGACCTGAGACTAATGACATATTAATGATGTTAGGTCTGCATGCCAGCAACAGATCAATGCAACGTAGGAGCAGGACAGTGGGAATAGGGTCCAGAGGACTTGTTGTCTTTTTTGATTGAGATACGAACTTTAGGACTAGATCACTGGTAACCTGCTTAAATGCAGACATTGAGGTACAGCCAGGAACCGAGGAACAGCATTCTAGTGGGGAGGTTGTCATCGAAGGGATGGATTCCCTGATCTTGTCTATCTTCTGCACAAAGAATCGAGAGAAGCGATCGGCTAGATCATCATAAGGATCATCAGGTAAGGAGCTAATCTGGAAACGGGTGAGGAGATGGTTTATAGTCGACATCAGCATTTTTGGATTGTGCATCTGTGATTCAACAATGTTTTTATAAAAACTAGACTTAGCCTTTGCTAGGATCGATTGGTACGACCTACAGTAGTCTTCATATGCCTGTCGATGGACAGTTAGTCCGGATCTTTTGCATGTTTTTTCAAGCTTTCGTTTAGTAGACTTGGCTAGTTTAATGTCTGAGGTAAACCATGGGCCGTCTGGGCCGGGGCGCACAGTGCGCTTTGTCAGAGGGGCAAACTCGTCTAGCGTGTCAGCTAGTGTCGTATTGAAGCTATCTACCAATGATGACAGATCGGAGGGAGGATTGATAACTTTTTGATATTTCGATATATTTTTGATTCGATAACTGATAACTTTTAAAGTCATGGTCACGTAAAGCATTGAGGCTCAGCTAAATCTGACTAGACGATCCAATCAAGAGATTCAATACCACTAACGATTCCATTTCAAGGCCATTGTGCGACAGGCGCAGTTATACATTCAGAGCTATGATGCTTAGATGAGCAAGATGAGAACTCTACTTAGGCAGGTGAGCCTGTATTCATAATTTCACGTCGATCGGCCGAGTTTTTGCAAAATTTGTAGAATTGATGAGCTACAGAGTAAAACAAAATCAGTTATGTGAAATCACCCAGAGATGCCAACCATAACTGCAAACGCACGTGTGTGATGACGAACAAGACTGTCCTCTTTGATTTTTCACCCCACAAATTTGAGGGACCTACTTGGGAGCCTGAATTTTAAATTTCACGTTGACCGGATCCCTATTAGCCAACCTCTGATATTTTGAGGACTTGTTAGCAAAATTTTAACAACGTCTTAGCTTGACAAACACAGCCAGTTTAAAAAAGTTAGGTCTTTATCTGCTGTAGTCCAGCATGCACTTGAGAAGGCGGGGAAAGATATCTCAACTACAAGAAATCACATATTCCAATTTTTTTAAGGCGATCGGATTATTATTTACGGAGATATGACATAAGGGAGTGTTGGCCTTTAATTGTCGTTCGCAGGTAAACTGAGAACCCAAGCTATAATCAAGCGACACCACTGTTAAACGCTATGCATTGCACTAGCAATTCAATAAATATAAGAATGAAGATCTTAGAAATAGGTTAACACAAACAAGACCTTGCATAGCATTAGTACAACATTAATGAGAGGTTCCATACCGACGGCCGTCAAACCAAGCTACAGACGGGCGACTCACCAGGGTTCACCATTACTAATTTCAAACTATAAATAAATGGCAAAAATGGGAACTTGAAATCTCCTCAATTTCCCTAAAAAAATTGAATTGAAATTTGTAAGTTTGATTTTTAGTAAATGACGTGTTAATTCCACCTTAGTCACCACGCTGACCGTCTGCCAGACAAGTGACCACTAGCGGCCGTAGCCACGTGGGTCATGACTGCTAGAGGAACTGAATCCCATGTCGCAGGATTCAGCAGGTGGGGTGATAACAGGCTCTTAAGTTACCAAGCCCCGGTGGCTGCAATTTGTCACTACTCTGTCCTTAACGATAGTCTAGTTGCCAAAGGACATTCGCTTCCAGTTTGTCAACCGATGTAAACATATCAATGTAAATATTGTTCTAGCAAGTAAATTAGGACTTAGGGCTATGAATAGCCATTCGCCGCAGGTTGCTATGTGCTCAGGAGGCGTGGCTATACTAAGGGCGATCTCGTTTGAGCTACATACGCTGTTCTGATCGTGTTTTAACTATCAGTCAAACGGTTGACCTCAAGAGGCTTGTCATTATTTTGTAAATGTAACTTTTTTCCATGTTTTATTTTAATGCTCTATGGATCCCTTTAGGGTTGAGGAGGGTATATATTTACAAAGTTAGCCAGCAAACCACAGCTCGGGCTTTTTTATTTTTCAAAACATTACTTTGCTAAGCTCGATTTAATACTTCCTGTGTAAATAGGTCTTACATAATGATGTTATTGACGAAGCTCCAGACATCGATCAAGCACCTAAATTTGGGATGGAATTTGAAATTAGTTTATCTTTTAATACGCAAATTTCAAAATACTTAACAATGGTTGACCTTTTTTTAAATTGTTGACATACCACGTATTAATAGGTCGGCAGTCCCTGTGAAGCTTGCTTACTTAAAGCGCCCGCGGACAGCTAAGTTACGTCAATGTAGGAACTGTATAGGGTGTGCGGTCAAAGACCATTGCGTCGGCGTTGAACTCGTATTACCTGTGTCAGTTTCAGTTTTCGGTGTTTACTTATGCTTCGCTTAAAAAATACAAATTCTGCGAGGGACAGAAGCGCATCGGGAGTTAGATGTTGACGTTTTATCAATCTTTTGATATTGGGACATCCCCAAGATTGCATTGAGCCATTTTTAAAGAGGCCCTAATAATTGATCGAATATTACGTGCCTAGAAAGAGAATGAGTTCTCCGAGGGCACTGTAACTAATTTAATTATGCACTTATTATTCACTTTGTGGAATATATCAACTTGCGAAATCAGGGTCTACTTCTGGAAGAAAGGTGCATTTCTATATAAAGAAGCTAACTGCAAAGGACACCGGCTGACAAAGCACGCTGCAGTAGAACACTTTTTCACGAGATATTTTGAGTTTTTTTATCCCCTTAAATGATAATAAGTTTGGCAAAATGCGAAAAAGGTTTTTTCCAGAGATGACTTTCCTTTGTGGATGCACGGTTCCGAAAAGGTCGGTTGTGGTTAAGCTCGGAACGCATCTGTAATCAGCCAACTAAGATATTTTAGTAGAATATTAACATTATTGCCTTCAGAGTTAATGCCGCTAAACAGGGACAAACGAAAGTTAGTCAGCCTCAAGAGAATGTCGGCATTTGGTCGTCTAGCTTTTGATAACCTGTGGGTCAACGGTTGAGCCAGAGAGCAATGGATACTCAATTGAGGCGAGATAGGGAGAAAAAGTAATGGTCCACTAAGGGACTAAGACGTCTGAGTACGCAAAGAATTTACTTGCTGCCTTAGCTGCAGGCTCAGGTCTTTATCCGTTTGCCAAGCGCAATACTCCTCAACCAAGAGCTTTGGCATGCGGCAATCTAAACTTAGTACTACGCCTACGTGCACGTTTCAATCCATAATCCTGCAAAAGCTGTGCTGAGTTCTGAATCTGAAAAGAAAAACATGACCAATGCAGCTAACTCTAGCAACTTTACTTTAGCATAAGCTGTACGTATAGTACTATCACGTGTGTTTAGGGCTGAAACGAAAGTATCTCTCTCTACGTTTTAAATGATCCTGAACTTAATTTCCTCTGCCTTTATAACTAAGCCCTGGTCTTCACCATTAAAGTCTCCATTGCAAGTAGTTTTTACGGCGACATTTTTAAAGTCACCAGCTTGTTTAGCTACCGCCGTTCTGAAAGCCCTATGAGAACCAAGATCTCACCAGCAAATATGGTGGCGTTGGTCAAATAAATAAGTAAAATAAATGTAGTTTATTTGTATAGCGCCCTAAGAGAACTTAATCACTATTCAGGCGCTTCACATGTGCCTCGGGGCTCGAGCCCACATCAGCCAGACCTTGGTCGGGGCAAGCACCTTAACCGCTAGACCAAAGTAGCTCGGCGAAATAAATGTAATTCATTTATATAGCGCCCCACGAGAACTTAATCTCTATTCAGGTGCTTCACATATGCCTCAGTGCTCGAGACCACGACCTCAGTCAGACCTTGGCTGGGACGAGCACCTTAACAGCTAGACCAAACCAGCGTTTAGCAAGCGCAAAGTCTGCTATATATTTCATCTAGTGAAGCCATTGTAAGTAAGAAGTCGTTCCTCTTGGTCGGTCGCTAAATGCCCTGCCAAAGGGTGTTGAGATATCGACGCTACCAGCCTGAACATAACCACTCAGAGATAAGCTGACAGTTCCTCAGCTAATGCGATGCTTCTTTGCCACTTTCAGCTTGCTTAAATTGTATTCCTATTAGCCGACCATTGGGATTGTGACTTCACTCTTTCGTTACTCTGCCTTTGCAGCGGCAGAAGAATACCGAATGAGCCGTTCCACGTATGGGGTGCGGTCAGGAAATTCAAAATAAACTTACCACCCACAAGTTTGAGTCGAGATATCTGATATAAGCCATGTGCGTAGAAAGTAAGATTATTCGAATGATGATACTAAGACAGTACGCAATATTTAATGAGGATGATTATTTTAATCAATAAACCTTGCAAGGCATATACAATGTTTTCGCTGTTGACAGTTATCCTTGAGCAGTTATTGGGTGCTAATTACCGGAGTTTCGTAAAATTTGGTGCCCACCACAGAGGAACCTCCTGAGGCGAATTATTGCTAATGTTATAGTGTGTAATGCAACTTGTAGTCACTTTTGTTGGGATACATGTTAATTCTCAACAAAGCGGCCAAATCTTCTAAGTAATTACTTTAAGTAATTGCTTAACGACACTAGTCTACATCAACCATTTTCTGTAACCTAAACATATCAAAAGCACTGACAATCTTGCTGCCCAAATGTTTTCATTTTCTTAGTACCTAAAGCTAACTGCGTCTATTAGATCTTCAGTCTCCCGCTAGTCTCTGGGCTTAACTAAATTAAGCTCATTAGAAGCAATGATCTTTAATAACCGCTTTTAGGGTTAGTAAGATTACAAAGTATGATGTTTAATGGAATGCTATTGCTGACTACCAGTTGGGCTCGACCGTGGTCTGCGAGTAATATAATGCAATGTATCTCCGTCTGTAACTCCACAAAGTCATGAAGACCATGTGGGTGTTGCGAAGGAGCGTTTTGTATAGCCCACACATAGCCTAAGCGGCTTTCGGTACGCATTCGGTAGCCAACAGACTTCGTCTCACGCAACAAACAGAAAGTGTGAAGCATAGCAGAGTCGGGAGAGCAGTTGAGGTAGTGAGTAGCATGGAAGTAGCAGCTCCTGATCACCGAAAAGGATGAGCCATAGTCGGTAGTAGAAGAGTATTTGTTGTTGCGTAAGGATTGCGGAAGCGAGTTCCACGGTCTACGACCTGCGGAGCTAAAGCCTCTGTCGCCAACGGTCTTTAAGTGGAGGAATGGAACAGTTAATTTATTGTCCACACAGGACCCTTGGGCGCGAACAGGCTTAAACTCGTGAAGCAGTTCAGCTAGGTACGAAGGAGCCAAGCCGTGGCGGGCCTTGTGGGTCAGCATAAAAAATTTGCTCTGAGTGCTTTCCTTCCACTTCTCAAAAACAAACGTACCAATGATGTAAGACCACCGATGTTTTAATTTTTGCATCTGGTAAATATATCGTGAAGATTGTAGAAAAGTGCAGGTCTTTCTAGTATCAGATCGCTTTTAACTTAAAACACGCTGCTTGTACATAATATGCCCTATGCCTATGGTCGCTACATCATCCGAGTTGATAGCATTTGAAAGCCCGCATGGTATCCGCGGTATTTGCTCTCCTCAAATCAACTCTACTCTGCTTTTTAGTTGTCATGGTAATGTCTCCTGAATTGGGAATTTGATCAATAGCTAGTGCAACATTTTCCTATAAAACAGGTATACGGAATGTTGAAGGAAGATTTAAAACTCTTGACCACTATATAAATATTGTTCATAGTTACAAATGTAAAATTGAAGGGACGTAACCGGAATTTAATTCTCAAGCTGTTAGCGATAAAACCTCTAATGTCTCAAGTGCTAACAAGATAAAAATAGCACAACGCAATTCCTGGTTGGTGAACCTTTAATTTGATGGCCGCTCGTTTTCTTGCTAAGCCCATTCAGCCCAGCATTCGCTGAGCCCATTCAGGATGGTTTGCCGTATACATGGAGGCCGCTTAGATATCTTACTTGTGTAAAAGACACCCTATGCAAGATTTCTGGATTAGCTTTGTAGTCATTTGTATCAGCTCATTTGACGCTCTCCCCAGCGTCATAGTGGCATCTAAATATAGGTCTCCTAGTAATTTCCTCACGCTGCCTAAAATAAATGCCAGGCGATGGCAGCGAGCAGAGTAAATATTTGCCTCGGTTCGACAGAGCCAATCTTAACTTTAGATATGAAGAGGCTGATAAAAGATTTGCCGAGGCACCTGCTGTACGCTATCGCACAAAGAGCTATCAGATGCGAAAACCAAAGCCAGACTTACGGTTGCCATACTGCTCTTCCGATGAACTTCGACGAGATACTCACTGGCCACCTCGGTGAATTTGGGCGCTATCAGAAGCAGCAGTACGCACTGCTATGCCTAGCCATCGTATTTTGCGGTGTCCAAGTACTGATTCCGGTGTTCACTGCTGAGGAGCCTCGATTTCGGTAAGGCGCTCAGCGAATGCTTTGCAAAGTACTGAGCTCAGCGAATGCTTAAGCGGGCCGGCAATTAGCAATTGCCCCTGTAGTCGGTAAGCATCCAAGAGACAACGTTGCATGCAAGCTTCCTGGCCCGTTTCAAAGAGCTGCCACAGTTTGTCGTCTCATCGTACCTGTCATCATTCAAGAACGCAACACTTTTTTTCCGTCTGGGATTGAACATTTCGGATGAATTGTGATTTTGGACATCCTATAAAAATTTGTTGTTAGCTTTCTCGTAAACTTGTTATGCGATCACGCAATTAATAATGATAACAAAACAGCCTCGTGAAATTTAATAAAAAAATATTTTGTTTTGAATTCGATCACGTACCATCAAAGCATACTGGAATTTGCTTAGTATATGTATTTGCTTGTTTATTGAATCTGCTGAGTCTTGCAGTACAATCCAATATTCCTGGAACTAAAAAAATATTCAGCTAATGGTATTCTACCTATGCCCTTTATAATATTTGAACCGAAGGGAAACGTATTATCTAACAACATATAAAGTTAGGCGGCTGATTGACATATATTTTTGTCCCTACGTTGAAAGTTGTTTCGCCTAGTCTTTTCTGCCTACAATAGGTTGACAAAAGGTAATATTTCACAAACATGTGCTTATGTATTGAAAACCTTGGGAGTTTGAACTTTCTTTTACTTTCCCTTGTAGCCATAGTGCAAAGGTCGTGTACGCACATGCACACCTGAAAACCAGCTCAAAAACACAGGGAGTCTCAGGAGGACAATATTATCGATAAGTATCCATAAAAGTGGATTAGCACACATACAACGTAAAGAAACATTAAAATTTAAATTGCTTCAAAAAAGAGAACATTTAATTTAAATATTTAATGGACTTGCCACCAAGCGTTTGTTTCCGCGCCGCAGTCATCATGCCACGAGTACCGACTAGATAACAAAGCAAGAGTATAGAATAACCCTGCGAAAGAGTCTTTTAAAAGTGGGTAGCCTTTAAAGCATCCATCGGCTTGCCTGCCGGGGATCAAACCAAAAGGAAGTCAACTTCTTTCACATGCAAACTCTGTCAAAAAATCTTTTGAAAATAGGATGAATAATATATGCTAACCAGACTGGATCAGGTGCTTAATTTTATGCGAGATGTGAAATATAATCTTGAATTTATGTAGGGTTTCTGTGTAAACAGGCTGGAATACCTATTAAATGCTGGCCATTAAATATTCCATACCAAAACTGTATTTAATCAAATTCATTTATTAAATCAGCTTATGGGTAGTTGCATTCCATTTCATATAGTTAGTTTAAATGATCGTTTTCGTTACCTTTAGCGTAAGGAATTAGGAAGTTACTCTCAAAACACGTAGACGAGTATTTACATTCAGAGCATGAGCTATTGCGACTCATTAAAAGACCATTCTCACTAACTGATCTTACACTGTGGGGAACCCAAGGGATGCTTGTTTGTTTAAAATTTCATTAATTCGGAGAATGTACCTATCCTCAGAGGTGCCAGTCAAGGCCTTAGAAGCACCGCACCTCGAGACTAAGTCTCCGAGGGATTATCATTTATGCTAGAGTTTGGTGAGTGCAAGAGCTATTTCAAAATTTAGTAGAGTAGCACTATTCGAAAATAAAGCCACCTATCGACTTCAAGATTAATCTTTTACCATTTCATCCCTACATTCTCTTTCGCATGCCTACCCGTTCGACTTACTTTGGAATATGACGGGCATTGTATAACCACTAAAACAACTCGTTTAATCGAGTGTGAATTGAATCCACCTCAATCTGCTTTTATGTCGTACGCTTCCACAGTTTCAAGCTCACTCTCGGGTGACATTCCGTGACTACACAGTACTTAAAAAACTCGTGAACGCACATGTGAGTCACAGTCCCCACCACGGGGTTTTATGAATTGCCCTATGTGGGAGCGGACTCTGTACATTGTATCATTAACCGCATCGTAATGTAATGTAATATATCTCCGTCTGTAACTCCACAAAGTCATAATGGCCACGTGTGTGTAACGCAGGAGAGTTTTGAATACCCACTCACAGCCTAAGCGGCTTTCGTTACCCATTCGGTAGCCAACAGATTTCGTCTCACGCAACAAAGAAAAAGTGGGAAGCATAGTAGAGTCAGGAGAGCAGTTGAGGTAGTGAGTAGCATGGAAGTAGCAGCTCAGGACCGCTGAAAAGGATGAGCCATAGTCGGCAGTAGGAAAGTAGCTGTCATTGCTTAAGAATGGTTCAAGCGACCTGCAGAGCTAAAGCTTCTATCCCCAACGGTCTTTAGGCGGAGGAAAGGAGCAGCTAATTTATTGTCCACACAGGACCTGAGGGCACGAACAGGCTGACACTGATGCAGCAGTTCAGCTAGGTACGAAGGAGCCAAGCCGTGGTGGGCCTTGTGGGTCAGCATAAGAACTTTGCTCTGGATTAGTTGCTCAACCGGCATCCATCCTAGCTCTTACAGCAAAGGAGACAAGCCCTCAAACCGCTGGGACTTGAAGACTAGTCTTGAAGCCATATTCATAGGCAGCTGCAGTGTCTTAGTTGCTTTCTTTTGCAGCTCAGTCACTATAGTCACGCCTCCATCACAAAAAGTTTTAAGTCCCTAGAGTGAGAGAGATTTAGTTCTCAATGGGTGCTTTGTTAATTTCCTACTTTCATTATTTTTTTTGTCATAGGATTTTATTTCCTTATTTTAGTATAACTTTTCATAAATTGGATTGATCGTAATGTCGGATATGATTATTTCAAAGAGCTTAATGCCCACAGCTGTCATAGGCCGAGTTTACATCATGCTTATAATATTCCTAGTAATTCATTTTAAAAGCTCTGCTAGACGCCTAGTATAAACTATTTCCCATATAGAAAATATTTCAATCATATCGTTTGACATATTATTCTCTGTAATTTAGTTATACTTTTCAACAGAGACCCCTAGTACAAAGCTGTAACACTCATGAGCACCGGCTTACAGTTTTCTATGAACTCATAAATGGTTTACAGTTACCTGTTCAAATTTACGTATATAAATATATCCAAATACCTAATAAATATTGAATGCAAGCATAGCCGGCATTGACTCACAAAAAATGTAAATGGCATTAAATAGTTAGTTAATAGGTTAGTCAAACCCAAATAGTTATGTCAAAGATTCTAGCGAAAATAGTACTGCCTAGCTAGATTTTAAATACACCATACCGTATTGCAAAGCTTCACCTGTTTCCCATAAAGGCAAAAGAGGAATGGTTTTCATTTTTTTATCTTGTAAGTTATGTTGCTCACGGGCAGCTAATTCTAACAATGATTTAAAATAGTTCCACAGCAACTCTTGACACATCCTGCCGCAGTATCACCCATATGGTATTCCGCGTGTTCATTCTCTTATTGGCTAATGGCATACAATAGAATTGGCGGTGTCTGCAAAAATAGTGCACTTTGTTTTTGTAGTATCAAGAAACCTTCTCTTCTTCCAAATCATAGTAAATACAATAGCATATTATTGGTAAACATATTTCTAATGCAAGGTCTTAAATTGCGTGTTTTAGGTGTTCTTCAAATGACAGTGAGTGGGCAAAGAAATCAAACTTCACAAGAGATGAGAGAAACACCACTACTGCTACTCGGAATAACGATGATGCCTGCTTTTATACCTTCATTAATGACGTGATGGCAACGCATCCTTCAGAAAAAATCCCCTGCACAGAATTCGAATTTGATGCGACGCACATGTACACTACCGTCGTTACTGAGGTACGTTGTCTTTCATATAGGCTATGGTCAGAGATTCAATATAATTTAGAATTTTTTATGGTGAATAGATTACAATGATTTTTCTATTTAAAAACGATTGCAGCTCCAAGACAACGGTGCAGATTGGCTTGATCAAGCGGCTGCAGCGCCCTGTGTTTTCGCAAGAGTTCATTCAAAGGCTGAAGATGATTTTGTTTTATCTTCTTATGCTTCCGTTTCGTACGCAGGTATTTACCTAGCTATTATGCACATTTTAGTGGTCTCTCGTTTGCGAGCGGAAATACCTATCTACAATGAGCACTATGCTGTATATGGCGGGTGTTATGGTCGGCTCCTTTGTTTTTGGGACTTTTTCAGACAGGTAAGCCGATATCAAAGTAACTTACTTTTTTCTCTTAAATAGCACTTTGTTCTTTTCATAAAATGGCAATCCAGTTTAAGGATATAATGACAACAATTTTTAGAAAGCCTAGCAATCTGCATTACTGAATCGGTGGACTAAACCTAAAATTGCTTTTTAGTTCGATGAGAACGTGCTTGCGTACTTACGCGACAGAGTGTGCGCGTGCATCTGTGCGTTTGTTCGTGCGTTCTTGTGTTTTTGCTTATTTATTTGTGATTCACACGGGCATTAAAGAACTTTCCGTCGTGACCGCAAACAAGCCATTTATTGGAGCTCTAGTGAGCAACCTAATGCTTGCTCGATGATTGACTAGTCGGTTCCTCGGAATTGGTTTAACCTAGGTCAAATGAAAAGGACTCTTTAGTAGTGGCTCTAATTCAAACTGATTACTTGAGTAGCTCTAATAGGCAATTTCAGTGCAACATTCAACTGGAAAAACTCTTACTATTCCTTCGGCTTTAATTGTGTCCATCTTCGTTTTGTGTGATGAAGCTTGTCCTTTACCGTCGTTATTTCCTGCCTACAAATGCAATTCTTAATATCATGCAACTTCCAATTTAAGTCTACTGAAGTTTTATCTTTTATTTACAAATCTGATAGCCCGTTGAATAGTTTTTTTTAAGCCTTCGATTCTTAAAAAAAACTTCACCTATGCAACCAAAAAATCGCATGTTCTACCGATGACCGTTTAATATTTGTATACGAGCTGCTGACAGCGATACTCATTCGTTAGAAGACGTTATCTTGAGCCAGGTTCGCTGATTTGTTCTTGAGCTGACCGCAAACACCGTTTGTTGTTAGTGACAGATCAAAACATCTTGGCACACTTAGCAAGACAATACGGAGCTAAACATGACTTCTTATTACCTACATTTGCATTTTAAAAATAAGACTCCTGCTTAGAATTTTAAAATACATTTACTAAAAATACAGGGTTCTTTTGGTGTTGAATATAATAAATCAAGCAAATTTGGTAAGTAGGTATTGACTGCGAATATGCATACTTCCACACTAATCCACTAAAGTATGATGATTCCTGCTTCATTAATTCACGTCGTCTTCGAGCATAGTAACTTGTTTAAAATTGCGAGTGTTTTTATGAGTTTTCCGGGAGCCTTATTAGGTCATGCATCGATTGGCACATGCCTGTAGTTAAATCGCTCACTAAATGGCTTACAAAAGTCTATCCTAAAAATCACTAACATGGACTTTCGGAGCTTTCTTGTGACAGGTATTTTCCCTGCTCATTGAATCGACATCGCAAGTTGAGTTTTGCAATTCCACAATTAGGGCAAATTGATCTCTCACAGACAAAGATTAGAAAACGACAGGATGCCATAGTAAAAGCAGGCACTATAGCTCTGCCTATAAATAAAAGTTGAATATATTCAAGTGACTTCCATCGTGTTTTGGTATTTGTTTATGCTGAACAATTTGCTAGAAATTTACTAAGCATTAGCTGACTATTTTCGCAAGGCTAGGAATGTGATTCTTCAGCAGGCCATGCGTATTTGGACGGGGCTGCTTTAGTTCTACAAACGGAACTTTAACTTGTTAGATGTTCAGTATTAGTATGAAGGTGGTTATAATCCTTGTAAATTGAAATGTTTATCCGTCGTCGCGCATGTAACGAAACGCTCTACGTTTTCCTTAAGCTAGCTATTTTTAAGACCTCCATATCATTTTGAACTTCAGAGCTCATTAATTTAGTCTTCATGCAACAGTTAAAAACTAATTTAAATGATAGCTACGATGGGATATGTGTGCATTGATGATAGTACCGCTCGAATCTTCAATCAGCACTACTAGAAATCCTAATGCTCTTAAGGGTGTGCAACTTCCTCAAGGCTTTGCTTTGAAATTATTATGTACATATTTCACTGTCTCACAATGCTTTCTTGGGATGTGAGGACAGATGGACATTATCTGTGTATTTCTTTGCAATACCCATTAACGATATGATAAAATAAGCAGATAATCCTCTCAGCAAATCGAATGCGGGTTACTGACGCATTAATCAGCACATTTATACTTTACTTAGCTTCGCCAATTATGTAGCCCCATAATATAACACGGGTGAGGCAAGGGGTTAGCAAACCTGTCCTACTATTAGGCCACTGTGGAGCTCCAAAAGGCACACTAGGCTAGGTGAAACCGCCACCAGTCCTCAGGAGCCAACGGAATGAGCAAAGACTAGACGCAAAGGCACATGGATACCTCTCGGCGCCCAGAAAAAGCTACACATTGCGCTCCCTCCCTCCTGTGAAAAAGTGCTGCAAAGTAGCTCCACCAAAGAAGAAATACAAAAAACACTCGTTAGCAGGCATATCAAGTCGATAAAGCTTTTATTAACTGTCATACAAATATTAACTGAAGTGCGGGTACAAGGTAGCCATCATAGATTACACTTTAGTGAGTTTTTCTTGCCTTGAATGTAGCAAACTGATCTGTTACAGTTTTGGAGTCACTAGTGACCAGTGTTTCTTTCTTCATACTTAACACGGCCAAATCAAAGAATCGATCTTGCCCCATTGTTGCTCTCAGATAAAACAGGCTTATCTTCAGCTTATTAAAGGAACGCACACAACTGGCAAGTGATACATCTGCCGTGAGAATAATGTGCAAGGCTACTCCCAAATTGGGAAATACGTCTTCTCCATTACTTACAATGGTTCTACTGGTGTCTTTAGTGCCGAATCGTGACTTCTGGTAGGAAGCATTTTACAGTCGCATATTTAGTCCTACCGCTCTGTTCCATTAATTTCTGAGCAATAGAAGCCACCAAGATCTAGACATTGCTGGCGGGATTTGGTCTGGTCACGTGTTTCCAAAATTTTCTCGTCCTACAACAAGAAGCAAAGTTTGGCATCGATATATGTGAGCCTGGAAAACCTAGCTGTAATTAGTTGTCGCAGACATTCTCTTCTGTTATTTGTTATTCTTGAAATCACTTCCTCTGCATTAAGCAACATCTTGAAAGAGAAAGAGAGAGTGAGAGAGAGAGAGAAAGAGAGAGAGAAAGAGAGAGTTCTCCATACATCTGCATCCTTCGATGGATTCTTAGTTCAACTGCAACTCCCCAAAGATCATTTCATCGTGTGGAGTCTAGTAGTGATTCTTGGCACAGGTTTTCTCAAAGTATTGACAGCTCAATCTCAAGATAGTAGATTTTACGAGAGGAATCTTGAAATTTCATCTCTAAAACGTTTATTATTTTCTGAACGTGGATAATCTTCTTTAAAATGGCTATGCCGAAATAGAAAAATAGCCAAAAGTTCGACTTATAATGTCTGAGACCGCCAGCTTCACTTCTTGTTTCAAGCGTAACACTTCTGTTGTCATACAGTTGCTCTAAAAGACCTATGTTGCTGTACAGTCCATCACTTTAAAAATTTGATTTAACCCTATTGTATGGTGCTTATAACAATATAATATAATTCAATTTTATCGCAAACCATGAGAACTTAATCTCTATTCAGGCGCTTCACATATGCCCCGGGGCTCTAGGACACCACCTCAGCCAGGCCTTGGTCGCGGCAACCAACTTAACAGCTTGACCTATTCACTCCGCCTTATTGCACAGTCACGTTTGACAGTTCTGGCTAAGACCTTCTTCAGTTCTTCCAGCTTCAGATTTGATCCTGAAAAGAATAATTAGGCATTCTATCTTGTTCCAAAAAAAAATAATTACGACAGAATCTTGACTTGCAGCATGAACACGCGCCAGGTTCACGATGTGGACATCGCCTTTCTGATTAGTATTCTCTTCATGACACCTGACAAGTGGCCAGACATGACTGATGCTGCGTTGGCGTAGCAAATCCAGTTAAGACTACCTTGTGTGGTCTGATAGTGTATCCGAGCACAGCCATGGCACGCTGGTTCTCCCTTGACTCGTCATAGCAGGCCGGGCTCGCCCTTGACGCGACGAAAGCCGTCATTGGCAGGCAGGATGGAGCGAGCAGACGGGAAGGTGAGTTGGAAAGCGGAGGGAGGGGTGAAAGGCCGTGTGCTTGTTGTGCTGCAAGCGTCAGCCGAATACATCGGGGTGAAAGCCTGCTAGATTTTTCATAGTCGTCACATGTGTGCCGCTAGAGCGTCAAGCTACTGCTTAGTCTAAGTCTTAACAAATGGAGTTTGTTCAGCCAGCAATAAGGGAGTCCATTAAAACAAGGACTTTCTTGAAATCAATATTTGCATTCTCACATGAAACGGTTTGAAAAAAGATATGTACCATCCAATTTGCTTTCGGTGCTCATTGGCCTTGGCCTCGCTCATTGGCCTTGGCCTCGCTCATTGGCCTTGGCCTCGCTCATTGGCCTTGGCCTCGCTCATTGGCCTTGGCCTCGCTTATTGGCCTTGGCCTCGCTCATTGGCCTTGGCCTCGCTCATTGGCCTTGGCCTCGCTCATTGGCCTTGCCCTCGCTCCTTGGCCTTACTTCTAGGCGGACAATAATATCTATCGTCTCTGCACACCCCTAGCTATGCCTCTAGCAAGACGGAAAAACAGGCAGTCGCATCAGACACATAGACACCTACGGCAATCACGGTGGGGAAGACATAATCCTTCCCGGTCTTTAGCTTCTGTTTCATGCAAGCACCTGACGTCAGTTGCAAGAATAAACACAGGCCCCAGCTTTAGCTACAGCCAGCAGTAATGAAAACTAATAAAACCGCAATGGTTCAATTCGGGGCCGGATTCAAACGTTAAGCAACTATGGAGCGTTAGGCCGTACTGGAGTACTAACTAGGCCGCATCTAGCCTAAAGGCCGGAGTTTGTATATCTCTGGACAAGACTGTCTATTGAGCTAGTAGTTAATGCTCTTGATTGCGTAAAAAGTTAGTGTACCTAGCGTTGCATTATTGAAGAAGTTAATTTCTTGTGTTACTATGGATTACTTATATCAATTCTAATCAAACTTCACGCATAGGCATGCCAAATAACGCTCTTAGTATCCTCAAATAGTCACTTTCATAACCTCCATATCCCAATTAATTTAGCATCTCACGAGCAGCTCATTGCCTGTGGACTCGCTGTGGTGATTCGTAGTAGTTTCGCCATTGAAGACAACGCTGCGCCAACATACCACTTGATGCAAGTGGAATCTTGCTGCAGGACGAAAGTGTACGATCTTGCGGCGCGATGGACGTTTTCGCTTTGATTAGAAGATATTAGTTCAATCGTCTAGTAACTTTCAATTAGAAGGGCACGGATAGCTATTAAGGACTCCTCAGAATTTCAAAATAAGGTTACTGACACTACATATGACTATCATAATTACTTTACAGCCAGCATTGAAAATATTGGCAAGTCGGTGGCTGCTCACTTCCTGACACTTGATGCAGATTGTATATATATTCAGGTCATTGCATAGCACCTAAATGAACCGAATATATATAAAAGTACATTACATTTTTTAACTGGAATCTAGGTAGCCAAACCCCAAATGGCAAATAACGTACCATTTTTTATGTGCACGCATTGGCGGCCAGTACATTGCTTAGACAAGCATGTGCAAAACGTAAGAAGGAATATGCTATCGGCAATAGATTTCGTAAACGCACGAACTCATTTAAATGAGAGAAATCACACAGACATATAACATGCTGGTTAATTTCGGTGCCACACAGAGTCGTGTTATTCATGCTGAAAGCCATGACATGAACTGTCTCTGTGCACAACTACACCAAAAAGTCAATTAATCTGAACATACCTAAGGCTGTACCAACTTGGTCAACTTGATTTAACTATCTCATTGATTTAGGAGATGAATTGATGTCAGTTTAGAGTGATTTCAAACCTTCAATGGTACGTTACCAGAAGAAAGATTCGTAAATAAATTTAAAGTTACTTACTTAGCGGAACAGGTGCTCGATCAGAGTAGGAAACTTTAGTGGTGGTCTCGTGGCAGTACGGGAAACTATTTTTTTCTGGGTCACCGGGATGAAATAGCTAAGATGATGCCTAACCTAATAGTAATTCCAAAGCTTATGCTTACTCTTGAGTTGGATGTCCTAGCCACATTGATTTATTCATATAGCATCACTGCAATTATGACTCTGCGTAAATTGGGAGTTTTCTCCTTAATTCTTTTTCATTGGCTGACATCGCTGCCGCTATTTTAATGTCGGTTGTTTTCACGAATGATAACTAGGAAAAATTGGCCAGCCCTAGAGCATAGTAGGATAGATAGCCAAAAGACTTCGCTGTATTCTGACATATGTCTGCATTATTTAATTACTCTTTATTCAGGACCCGCGGGTTTTGTCATCAATCGACAGCATCTTGAAAAAAATCAGCAGCTTGTCACGCTTTTCGACAACCAAAAATATGCGAGACGTCACAACATTTCGTCTGAGATTCATCGCCTGTCTTTCAGGCATCAAATAGCCTAAAGTTCTTTCTCTCTCTCTCGCTTACAATTTTTTCTGTTCGCTTGCAAAAGTCTATTGATCCGAATTTCTCACCCCTGCAATGAGCTCTCTCAGGTTCTTTACCGATCTAACTAGTCTCCCCAACACGACCACTAACTCAGCTTACAACCAACGACATTTTTCATTGGCAAATCCGCTTACTTGCTCTTAATATCCTGAACTCGCGTCTGGCTGTTTCCAGCCTCCAATGATTTAGTATTACTTAAGATATTTTTCTGCTAAAGGCTGCTGATTTAGAATCAAGTATGCTTATTTAGAGGAAGCACTTCTTAATAGTTCTTAAGAAGTAAAAAAGCGCGTCTTATCATTCACCCCTTTATTCTAGCACGTTGATTAAGATTGCAATCTTTGACTCTGCACGGCTGAATATTCCTGTACTATTTGAACTAGTTTTGGCTCATCTGAGTTTAACCCATCATGTCTTGTTTTCACTCAACGGACTTAAGATGTAAAACAGATGAGCCCATGTTGTATTCATAATCACGGAGAAAACATGCTCATTATTAAGTCTAGTTCTGTAAGCTGGTAGCAATAGGAAGCTCTCGTCCTATAGAACATGTCAATGGGAGTAGTTTCTACACCCATCACGACCCACTTAGATGTTTTAACAAACTCTATGTAACTTGCATTTTCTAAGCGGCTCATACTTTTAGGGAGATTGCACCTTCAGCTACGACAAGTGGTGAGCATTGGTTGCTATGAAATAATAATAACAATAATAACACACATTATAAAGCACCATCAGAGATCTTAATCTCTCTCTGGGCGTATGAATTTTGCATTTTGTCAGTACATGTTTATTTGCGACGCTTATTAACTTAGTTATCCTATTAATCACTTTAGCCTGCATCTATTAAAAGCTTGTCTAACCAATTTTTAGTATCTACTACTAGTAGATTACTCAGAGGCAAACGAGCTCACCTAACAGATTAACGAAAGTGGTGTCACTTTAGGGTTAGTTCCTACACTGACACCTGTACTGAAAAGCTTCTGGAAACTGATTGCTCCTGTGATGCTTTTGAATATCCCGCATATTCAATACGAATGATTTCATGTTAACTTCAACTATTTTTAAGTGCTGCTACCATTGAACCTGCTAAATTATTTACTCTGATTTATAAATCAAAAGTTTGATACGACGACACCTGAGATTGCAGCACAAATCTTACCTAATAATCGCCTTCCTTATGAGCAACTTCGTTTTTTTCAGATTTGGGCGAAGAAACTGTCTTCTGATATGTCTGATCGTGCAAGGAGCATTCGGCGTAGGCTCAGCAGTGGCCCCGGAAATATACAGCTACATTGCATTTCGATTCCTTACTGGAGGAGCTAGTGTCGGCGTCTACTTGACTGCCTACGTTCTGGGCAAGTTCCAGTGTCTTGTATATCTTCTCTTCTCTTATGCGAAAAGAAACTGTTAGCCCAATGTCGGTGCTAAACCTATGCGGTATGGAAGGAACTATTACCACGGCATTTTGCAGTTTCATAATGCTAAGCGCCTGCAGTGATATATTGTAGTAGAACCCTTGCTCTATATTCAAACAGTACAAAAATCCGACGGCAAATGCATTTATAATGTATGAGCTGATTTACCAGCAGTAACGCTGAAAACTTCTTTATTTCAAAGTATTAAATTTCCTCGCTAGTTTGCATTGTTTCCCCCTTGAATTTACCGACTAAACATATTCTGTCCTTGATATGTGATCAAATTTGAGATCTGGCGTTAACTTCCACAAAAGATGCTTTAAAATGAAGTCACAGAACGATAGCTGAAATGGCATATTTAATACAATTGTTATTTTGACTTAGCGTGGCTTGATAATTAAAGTGAATTTTTAAATTGTAAGCCAGACATCATCAACATCATACTTTCGAATTTTTGAAAGAGAAGCCTGGAACATAATCGGGATCGAAACTCGTCGTCTATGCAGTGAATGCACGTGTGCATTGTTCCACTTTCAACTCCTACCTAGTCAACAGTGGATGTTTTTCCGCGTTAGAAATAAAAATTCACTTACAGCAACTAATTAATATAGAGCCAAATGCTTTGCAAAGTTAGCGTCCATATTATCACTGTGTTCACTGGCAATCTTGTAATAATTGGATTAGCTGCCCCGGTAGGCTTTTTATATTCCTAACGCATCCGGAAAGTTGGGTCTAGCTAGCTATAGAGCGACACCTTATTAGCCAGCAGGCTGAAGAGGCTAAGCCCCATGCAACTCAAAATTGGCTTGTCGTTTCGTTTTGGTTTTACCGGAAGCCTCACCTCGAAGAGCACCTGGTCTTTTGATCTGTCTAAATGGCCGACCGATGCAAAGCAAAGGTTAACTGTTTATTTCCGGATTGCCTGTATTGAGAGGGACCTAAAACTTTCATCTATGCCCTTCAAAACCGGTCGATTTCTCGGTACCACGATATTATGTCACTAATTATCAGTTTTAAAATTTTGAATGAAGTATTAGCACTTAAATCCTGTCCTTATTTACCATTTCAGCTGTAGAATTGATTGGTCCATCAAAGAGGCTTCTCAGTGCAATTGGAATCGCCGCCGTATTCTCGACAGCTTACTTTGTCTGCAGTGGTATGGCCTTCGCTCTTCGTCAATGGCGAGACGTGCAGCTCGCTGTATCGGTGCCCAGCTTCCTAATTTTGATAATTTATTTCTGGTATGAAATCTTTTTAACATATGCTGAGTTGGATGCAAATTCAGATGTATGTTTTCCACCGGCCACGTTAACATCTGTCATTGCTAATTCTCGAAATGTCGGTCACCAGGCTAAAAAAAGTCTACACATCATCTGCTTATATAATTGCAAATACCGTTTCGCTTTCTCAGTGTTAGGACTAAACTAGTGTTTTTTAAATCATACTTTTTTCATCGCGATCAATCCTTGTCGTGTGGGGTCAGGTCTCATCCACCAGACCAGTCATCTGAGGAGTCCCTCAAGGGTCAGTCCTCGGTCTCTTGCTGTTCTCCAACTTACTCAACATCTGAGAAAAGCTGCGAATAAGACCCATGGAATATTATGTAACTTTTATACTTATGTTAAGCAGCTGTATATGCCATCAAAACTGTCATAATCTGCAGCAACATGCCCAAGAACATGGAACACCGAAGCTATAGCTTTTCAGGTATTTTCTTATCATCCCAGGTAAATTCAGGGTGGATTGTTTTATATTGTGTTTTTCTGATAAGTTTCATTGTTAGCTGGCATTATTTTAATCGTGAATTGTAGTGTGTTGTTGTTTTTGCTTGGAGCTCTGTCTGAAAGCTATGCTAACCTAAACGTTGCTTTTCATGAGTTGCCTTGGATTCTTCCAATTGTAGTACTGCAGTTAGAATGGGCAGAAGGAATTTCGTAGGTTGGTCTACCTGACCTCGCCTAAGACTTGCAATATTGCCTTTTACCAGCACCTTTCGTTGTAGGCAATTTATCTTTAAATGGAACGATAATCATTCAAAGCTAACACATTCTTCTTTTTCAATGAAGAATACTTCTTCCTTGCCCATGATCTTAATAATGTTATGCATTTCTCACTCAAATATTTGGCAATAACCTTTTAAGAATTTTAAAATAGTCCAATGCATATGTAGTTTTGAAATCTGTTTAACGTCTATATAAATTCTCACTAGTTTCAATTCTATTCAAAATCCTCAAACTAATAGTGGTTAGAAATATAACTCCAGGGAAAAATCACTGTGATTTGTGTAATCTTATCTTAAGCTGATTTAATCCCTCTTAAAAGTGAAGTTCACAATGTATTTACTCTAAACATATAGGAAACACTAGATTCAAATTTAAGCCAAGTTGTTTTAAAACGAGATAGATATAGTTGATTCGGACATTGTTAGACGTGAAAAAAAATATTTCTGTGCAATAAATGTGTTGTTAGTTATGAAGCTCTAATGTAGCAGCTTTTTACCTCTACCTATTCAGATTGTTAGCACCAATCCGTCAGCGGGTTGTGGCTCAATCGTATTTATTTACTTTTTTATTTATCCCATACTTTAGAGGTTTCCTCAATGACGGAAAATTCTCCATGTACACAACAGCATAACCTAATTAAGTAGTACCAAACCGACGTTTGCATTGTGCGAGTGATAACTCGGAGTGTTGAGAGGGTCTCCATTCGGATATACTGATCAATAATTCTGTGACTCCTGGCTGATTTATTAAAAAATACCACCATTTAATATTTTAATTTGATCGCTATTGCTTAGAAGAACTTTTTACTCTTACGGCAGAGCTGTTTATTTGTAAGGGCTATCACTGAGTCGGGATTTGACTTTCCAGCAATATTTGATTGTAGCTGTAATCCTGCATTGCTGGTCTTCTGCCAGTTAATTAGTCTTAAATAAGAACGGACGACCTGATACCGGATAAAAACTTGCGTACATAACATGCAAATTACTCCTCTTCTCGCCGACTGGCTACCAGTCAAACAAAGGATTGATTTCACGGTTTTGTCGCTCACTTTTAGGTCCCTTCATTCTATGGCTCCAGCCTATCTGTCAGATATACTACCCAATCAGGCCAAGCATCGTACCACCCGCTTTTCGGAATCCAACAGCCTAGAAATACCTCATGCAAACCTCAAATCATTTGGAGACCGTGCGTTTAGTTCATATGCTCCCAAAGCCTGGAACTCCCTCCCGAAATGCGTCAGAACATCCCCTGACCTGACCACATTTAAAAGGAACCTAAAAACACACCTATTTAGGGCAGAATTTAGTGGGTCCCTGTGATTCGTCCTTGATGTGCTTTTGCGTGCTGACACTGTGCATGCTGCCACTAACCACATTTGCAAGCTGACCCTGTGCATGTCACCCCAACCATATTATTCATTTCGTTTGTTTTTCAAGCATGATTTTACTTACCATTCAATTGCATTTCACGTTAAAGCAAATGTAAAGCGCCTAGAGAGAGATTAAGTTCTCTGAGGGCGCTTCATCAAGTGAATTATTGTTATTACATTCTAATCATCTAGCCTAGGTGGTCCCTAAACAAGTAGATAGATTATTGCTATTCATTGGTGGACAGTGCCTCACAGTTTCCCGCGATATATATTCGCAATTTATACAGTGAGCATTAACTGGTATGGGCATCTCATGCTTGATGAGAAGTTGGTGCAGGATACAAATAATAAACGGCCTTGTTTAGCCTTAGAAACCGGTTTAGGGACGGGTTAGATTGATGCAGGCGTGAACGAGGCGAGAGAAGAAGAGTCCAGTCATTTGGGTTTGCTTTCTGGCAGTGACTACGGTCCGTGGATTAAGACCTTAGTCCGTTTCATCCGGTCTATCGATACAAGCCGTGTGCATACAAATCTTTCCCTACATTTATTAGGCTCGTCAAAGAATCTCCAAGATGGCTGCTTTCTATTGGACGGACATCAGCTGCCCAGGAAATTCTTCGCCAAGCATTCAAAGTCAACAGGGTCCCCATGCCGTCTATCGGCATTTGCGATGAAGATAAAGTTCTTTCGATGGATGTGAAGCAGAAATCGAGTCTGGCACAGGTTTTCAAGTCAAAAGTTCTGCTCGTAAGAACTAGTGCTCTAATATTTAACTGGTAAGGCAGCTTCGCTAGGCTCTTACTGTGTTGTGTTGTGTATTCATCTCACTAATTTTGTTTGTTTCTTTTTTATTATGTCTATTCGTCTTGACATTAAGATGTATATTATTTAAGAAGAAATTTGTCAGAGTTCAGTTCTCTTAGAATGGTCAGAATATTTATCTAAGACAAATATATCTTACTGTCACATTTGATCACTGGCAATCTACTATTTGTGCTTATCATTGACCTTGCGTACAAATCTTTGATGTTACTTCTTTAATCTTGCATGTAAATATTTGAATCTACCGAATAGCCATACATGATGTGTAATATGTGTATTATATAGTGTATTACGTGGAAAGAGCATCGAGCATGATTTTAATTCATGAGTTATAATCTCATCCATCAAATAGAGAAGCAACTAAGGCCGCACTAATAGCTATTAACATTGCACAGATAAATTCAATAGCATTGCATTTCCTAAATGTTGCTTTAGACAGCCTTTAGTAATTGCTCATGGACTTCCAAGTAGTATAAAGACGTATATATCTGTATACCAATGCTTATTTTCGTATACGTTTAAAATGTTGACAATTTATGTTGTTAAAGTGTTTTGCTTGGTAGATGCGTAAAAGCAAGTAAAAAGAGAAGCTGAATTGTAAGTGGTGCAATGTAACGCAATAAACTCTATCTCCGTCTGTAACTCCACAAAGCCAAAAAGAATATCTGGGTGTTAAAAGGATAGTTTGTATAGCCAGCTACAGCCTTAGCCGCTGTCGTAAGCATGCTATGGCCACCAGACTTCATCTCCCGCAGCAAAGACTGACTGACCGATCGATCTGAGATGTAAGACAAACTGACCGATCGATATGAGCTTAATTGAGTAAAGCAACCCGATGCTGAAATTTTCAAAATAGTTCATGACTAGACTATCTTGTAATTTAGACTCAAATGTGATACGTTTGTTTTTAGTGGGATTTGTTTGATCTCAATTTTTATCCTCAAGTCTTAATGTATGACACGAGATACTGCAGATAGTTTTGCTCTCAAGGAAAAACAACAAGAGTATTGCACCCTAATGACATTAAGAACGGTCAATTGTTTATGGGGCAGCTTGACCTGGTCTTAGATAAACCAGCCTAGAGACTATTTTTGGCGATCCACATAACTGCCATTTCTGGCGTCGTTGCTTTCATATGAATACCAGGATCATCCCGTTTGTTTCCTGTAATTCAAGATGTTGAGAGAAGACCCTGATTGAATAAGGAAATTTTCCAACGAATCAAAAATACCTATCGCCCTCGTTCATAGCCGCAAACTAAGTTCACAAAAAACAAAATGTTTAACTCGATTCATACTTACCTATAGGTGCTAAAGGTCATAAAAGACAAATCTTCATGTCAGTATTTTGATGAACAATGGGCTCGAATAAAGGTAGTCGTAACAAACGTGTGCTTTATTAGCCGTGCAACTTTCACTTTAACTCATTCCACTTTGCTATAGGTCTTATGCTCAATTAATAGGCTTCAAAAAGATTTCATTCTGAAACATTGATATAACTTTAGCTTCACCATAGCAATGAAACCTCTTAAGGTGTTTTTCTCTTACTAAATGCACCGCCATATATAGCGAATTTAAATTCAAGGAGCCATATAGTTTATTCTATGCAGCAACATAAATAAGTAGATACAATATTCCATCGGATAAACATCTGCAATATTTATGAGAAAGCCATAATATCCTTTCATTAAATAATGTGGAGAAGCAGTTCTGTTCAAGCCAAATTTCTTGGTACTCTTCTACGTGTTGTGCTATTGATTTAATCATTGTAGGAGTTGTATGCGTTCCAGAGGAACCATATCTCTTTTAGGCACTTAAGGATACTGTAGAGGAATATTTAAATATGCCAGAGACAACATGCACAGGGTCACTACGCCTAAGCAGAAAGAGGAAACTTCATACAAAGAAGAGAATCCTATTGGGGATAGAATCGTGATGAGCTTTTTTCAAATGTACGAACTCAACGTTCGTTATTTTAGGATAAGTGGCCGGTTGCAAGCAAAAAAAAACTACTTGAACCAGAAAAGATGGTGGCACGATGCATTGCTGGTCGAACAGCAGTTTGCATAAGTAAACTAGAGCTTGAAAACCACCGAGCCGCATAGTAAGGGACCGAATCATGAAGTCAATGAGCTGCTCGATGGTGGAGGCGAGTGCAAATCGGCGAAATGTGGTTTCGTGCAGAAAATGCCACGTTCACAACCGGCAGGCAGGCATTTCTTTACGGTTTTTCATGAACTGTAAGCTCTTTGTTAGACAAACCAGAAGATCTGGTATTGCCGACAGTCAGTAGAGACCCTGTGTCACAAATGCATAGACCAACTTTGATGTGGTATTGCACTATAAATCGGCCGGAGGTTTGCTTAAGGTACTTGTGGTATTTGTAAATGACTTAACATATCATTTAATGTCTATTAAGATGTCAATAATTAAGCACAGACCAAACATTCACGCATATTCTACAGTAGATATGCAGGCCAAGCTCACTTCTAATCATTAGGGTTATTTAATGTTTGAGTTACACCAGGTTTTCCATCAAGCAAGTTTGTTTTGGGCAAGTTTGATTTGAGAAATCCAGAACCTTCAAGTCAATTATTTGAATGCACAACTTCAAAGAATCGGTCAGCTCCATGTTAACCCCTCTATCTAGGCACGTGCAACATCTGAGTGTGTGACCTCTTATGATAACAATCTCGATCGTATAGATCGTTGATCTCGATGAGAAGCGTTGAGTTACTGCTGATATTAGCCGTCGTTACACAGTAGGAAATCATCGAATATTATTTTTAGCATAGCATATTTTAGCGTAGATACTCAAGGTCTTGAAAAACGTATTAATAATAATGATATTAGTGGCGAGTAATTTTTCAAAATAACCTCTTATGTAAGATCTATCTCGCAGTGGTCTGCAACTTCTCAAGCATATGCTATTAAAAACGAGATTGCATATATCGTTCAACATTAGTCAATAAAGCTCGTGTCACCGACATCTTCAAATGTCTAGGCATTTCATTTTTTCTAGGATGGCCATATCCATGTGCTACTATGGGCTGTCATACGACGCAAAGAATCTAAGTGGAAGTATATTCATCAACTTGATTCTGAGTGGAATAGTGGAATTTCCTGCAGAATTAGCAGTTGTTTTGAGCTCCAAGTTGGGAAGGAAGGGACCGCACATCTTTGGAATGCTGCTGGGTGGCTTAAGCTGCGGTTTCAGGCTCTTCCTCGTTTTCTTTACAGAAGAAGGTGAGTTGACGCGACGATTCTGGAAACTACCAATAACAATCTCAGTGAGCGTTTTCAACGTTTGGTGTACGTGAATTTTCTTAGGTGGCAGCTACGACTGGCTGTACATTGCACTCAACATGGCTGGCAAATTTGGCATCACAATGGCGTTCTGCATCATTTACTTTTGGTCTGCCGAGGTCTATCCGACCGTTTTACGAAATAGCCTAATCGGCGTGAGCTCAGCATTCTCCCGAATCGGTTCGATATCAGCCCCATTCATTGCCGATGCGGTACGTTTAACGTTAAGCAGCGTTTAGAAATTGATATGAACGCACCAATATACAATTTGCTAAGAATATTCTATATTTCAAATATTGACTAACTGGTGGTAGGGCAAGTACGTTGACGGAGACGCTCAGAAGTTATTGGCACCTTTAATATTCTCCATATCGGCGCTGATTGGTGGATTAGTGGCCTTCGTTCTCCCAGAGACCAGTGGCAGCTCTCTACCCGATACGACTCACGATAGCAGTAAGGATCCTTCCCCGAGGTAAGTGCAGCAATTATTATGTGAGAATTTTCCGTAGAATTATTTATGGAAATGGTTAGGAAATTATCAAAAGAGATTAGTTTTAATTTCCAGGCACACCGAATCTTTAAACGCGACTTGATGAACACAGCAAGGCATACGTTTGTGATTTCTCAAAAGCAGCAAATTGGGCAGCTATTCTCAAAATTTATATTCTTGAAATGCGTTGAGTGCATTATTAAGGTTGCACCGTTCCATGCCAACGCCGCATCAAGAGCAGTTTAATGTGGCTGTGCCCCTATTCAGAGGCTATTTAATTCCTCGCCTGAGAACGATTTACCCAGGGCCGACAATATTTCCGGTATCGCACTTTGACGAAAAAAGCGTACACACGCCATACTACGTCGAGCAAAAACACAGAGCAAACAGGGCCATCGTAGACTTTTGCTTGTTATAAGCAAACTACTCTTAATCATTAACAGGTAAACTGCAAATATCGCAAGAATAGAAAATATGTGTTAACTTGGACAAAGCGAACACTTAGTAGGAGGGATGCGTCTTAGGCAGTGATTTTAATTACGCAAAATCGTTGGAGGTCATCAACTGAAGACATTAGCACATTCCTAGCGAATTCTATACAGTCAAACTGAAACGATTCTCGTAACCAAGAAATTAAAATTTTAGTCGGATTGGAGATAACTGGAGGCCTGGGTGCATTAAGACTGCACTGGGTGAGAAGGGAAACTGCCAAGGGACGCCATAGAAGTTCAGCCAGAAGTAAAGAAACCACAGAAAAACCAACCACGAGGGTGAACTCTTCCTAGTTGACTATTAAAGAAGGTTTCTCTAAAGTAACTATTCTTATCTTTTCAAGTTAAGTGCAGTTAATGATAATTCAATTGCACCAACCATTGCTGAAGTTTGTAAGCCGCGGGTCATCCTTCGGGAATAAGGCTATGTAACAAATTTATGATAAGTAACTATGGGCAGAGCTCAACTTCATCCGAATAGATACGAAAGAATAAATTTTGCTTTACTAAGGTATCGTTTAGGCGGATAATAATAATAATAATATTGCACTTGATTAAGCGCCCTTAGAGAACTTAATCTCTTTCTAGGCGCTTTGCATTTGCTGCAAAGTGATACGCAATAGAATAGTAAGTAAAATCATGCTTGAAAAACAAACAAAATGAATAACATGGTTAGGGGTTACATGCACTGGGTCAGCATGCAAATGTGGTTAGTGGCAGCATGAACAGTGTCAGCACGTATTAGCACATCGAGGACGAATCACAAGGACCCACTAAATGCTGTCCTAAATAGGTATGTTTTTAAGTTTCTTTTAAATGTGGTCAGGTCAGGGGATGTTCTGATGCAGGTCGGGAGGGAGTTCCAGGCTGTGGGAGCATACGAGCTAAATGCACGGTCTCCAAAGAATTTAAGGTTTGTACGAGGTATTTCTAGACTGTTGGATTCCGGAAAGCGAGTGGTACGATGCTTTGCCTGATGGGGTAGTATATCTGAAAGATAGGCTGGAGCCATAGAATGAAGAGACCTAAAAGTGAGCGACAAAACCTTGAAGTCAATCCGTTGCTTGACTGGTAACCAGTGCAGGTCGGCGAGAAGTGGAGTAATGTGGCAACTGCGACGCTCACGACAGACAAGCCTAGCTGCAGAGTTTTGCACCAGCTGCAATCGCCTGATCGCACATGCCGGTAGGCCAGTAAGCAGGGAGATGCAGAAGTCGAGACGAGATGTCACGAATGCATGGACCAACTTGGACGTGGTATCATTATCTAAACAAGCCCTAATTTTAGCAATGTTATGAAGCTGAAAATAGGCTGATTTGACTGTGGAGCTGATGTGGTCGTCTAACGAGAGGTCACTTTGGAATATGACACCTAGATTTCGAGCTGATGGTTGTGATAATCAACTTAAGAAAATCCTAAACTAAACATAATAAACTCTTTAATTTAATGGCTTCCAGCATGTCCAGCAGTCATTTGCAGCTCAATCTTGGCATACCCTAAGGTACGACCGAACCCATTTTAGCAATGCGCCTGGGATACCTATATAAGTCCTTGAAAAACTAGGAGACAGAGGCTATCCTGATCACACAAACTAAAGCGGTCACTTTGGAATAGGTATCTCTAAATTTCGATTAGAAATGTCTGGCATAGTCTTAGCAGCAAATTCGATCACTTTTCTTGAGCTTTTCTACATTGCAGTTTTCTATAGTTTCCTCATTACTACTTTCTATTAGCATGAATAGTTTTTTATAAAAAAAATATGCAGAAGCTCTTGAATTAGGCCAATTTCCAGCCGCCTACGAAAGTGCATTTCCACCAAGTCGGCTTCGAGAGGCTACCACCATCTGTCAGACACACGGATCAGCTCCTGCTGAATAATATCTGAAGAAAGAGTCAGATAAAATAAAAATCTGTCAGATAATCTATATATGATAATCAGATAATATAATCAGATAATCTATGCAAGCACCTCATAAGGGCTCTACACGACACATTATAGCGTTTCGTTTGGATTATAGAGCAAATGGTTAGTACTTTGTTTCACCGACAAAAAACTATGCAACCTAAGATTGACATTTGCTGCTCGAAGGGCTATCCTGTAAAATTAGTATTGAAGTTAAATAAACTAATCATATTGTTACTAATTGTATTCATTCTATATTTTAATGTTACCTTTTCATTGTGTACTGTTTTAAAAACGAATAATAGGCTGACAAGTTTACTTTCACTCGAATTGGGCTGGTGAGAATGGGCTGACCGCTGTAGCCACTACTACTTCAGCATGGTGGACCATTCTGAGTTTTAGATGAGCGAGAGTTCAGCTGCTGGCACTTGTTCCGACCTTGCTCCATCCATCACTGCCTTGAGCTCCTGCAATTACTCATCTGAAGAGAGAACAATCGGAATTGAAAGAGAGCTGCAATTGTGAGTGAGAGATGAATCAGTTTTAAATCCGTATGAAAAATTCAGAAGTGCTGCAGGAGATAACCGTCCACTACAATACCCCAGCCCAAAAAGACTTTATAAACTAGATTGCTGATCTTAGCATCATGAAGTTTAAAGCCGAGTTCTTCGTATCCTCTCTGAAGAAGTGAAAATTTTACTTCGGCGGTTGTCTTTAAGTCGCCATTCAGAGGAAGCTTACCCCAGTTAGTTCATCCTGCAAAAACATCGCTCTTTCTCCCTCTAGTGTGACTAATTTGTTCAAGGTGACATACATTATCTGTAGGCTAAGCTTTTGACGCGTGTTTACATTAAATTTGATTTAGGAGCCTTAACGTCAAGCTGTTTCGTACTAATGACACTAAGCTTCTCTTACTTAGGGGCCACTGGCTAACCCTAGACTATGGTCATGGCCTCAGTATTATCTTGCTAGAAGCTGTGAGGAATGATGAGTTGCTCTATGAGGTTCTTGGAAACTGCATTTTAGCCTAATTTCCAGTAATAATCTCAGTTTAACATTGCAATTACAAAACTAATTCTCTGTGAACGATATTGTAAAACTGGCTAAAAGAGAAGCAGTAATCGAGAATTAGTGACAGACACGTCATGATGCCAATGAAAAGCATTCAAACGAAAAAAAGTGTCATGCTTGGCCCACCGAGCAATAGTACAACAGCAGACCCTCAGGATAAGTGAATAGCACGATCTCTGCTTAGTTAGCTCGACTGAATCCTGAGTAGATGAGCATGCCAACAAAACTGGAACAAATAAAACACGTTGATAAGGTGCAAGAAATGCCATATGTTACTTCAGCCAAACAGACGGAGCAAAGTAACTGCTGCTTGTTAAGAAAGCGTGAAACAGGTTGCAGCATTTTGGACAAACTAACCAACCTTTATTCCCTAAGGGATTCAAACTGGTGCCCTTGGACTTTGAGATGACTAGAAGTCAAGAAGCGTAGGGGTTAGATTTTATATTTTTCGGTTGAGTAAAAACCTAGCTTTCCTAATCCCCTCGGTTTAAAGACGCAGGAAATAGTTATTAATCTAAGAAAATTTGTTTCTCTGGTTAATATAAAGATGTTATGTAAGATTCTCTGGCTGTGGTGGTATTCACAGAGGTGATATTCAATTCGTTTTCCTATTTAATACCACATGAGTAAGCTGTTTTCGACTACTACCAATATATATTTTGTCAACTACTTAAGGCAAACTTTAAACTTCTATTTCCATCGAATACATTTAAAGAAGATAATAAAGTGTGGTAAAAAAGCCAAAGGTCTGAAAATGATGGTGAAAGTAGCTAGGACATGCTTCGCTCAACAGAGACCACTATTCACTGTGCAATTACAAGGCTGAAAGTTGTAAACTCCTATTCAGGGTCTCATCAGGTGTGATGCCAAAAATTGTCAAAGTCCAGATCAGTAATTTCTATAGCAAACTAAAACATCCAATAAGGACATATGTGCTTACTCAGGTTAGCAAACCAAGTGCTTGCACCAGGTATACTGCACTGTACATGTCGTTACTAAGGACGATACAATTAAACGAAAGCCTAACAGGGTATTGTTGCAGTGGGTCTTCTAAGATAGAGTTGTGTGCAGCAAAACCGATATTATAGAACAACAACCGATATCTAAATACTTAAAATATTTTAATTTCAAATATTTAAACATTGACTTTTTCAATTTCTTGTTGATCTCACCAAATGTGAACCTCAAAACGCCAATTTCACAATATTCTCAAAGGAAACTTCAATTTTAAGTTACTTACTCCCTAGCCATAAACTTAAAGGTTAAAGGGAATCATCTGCTTGCTAATTCGGGAGCTTAAGCAATCAGGAACTAACATTATCTGTGCAGGAAACATGGTTGCTTAATTCTGATGGGCTTTGCTGCACAGATAACTGACATTCAGTTATTGTCTTCTAGGCATGATCTTTCGGCTGTGGTGGAGAAACCTCTGAACGATGTCAGCAGTAGCCTGGAGCTCTCCAATTATCGGCAAAACTGACAGCTTTATTCTGTCAGTGATCTTGAGCTACTTTTTGGCAAATTTTTTAACTTAAGAGCTCTTAACTTTGAGGCCTAGCCCCAGTACTTTTAAGTGATTGCATCACAATCTTGTGTGAATAAGAAATTTTGAGATCGATGATATTTGTTCCATACCAAGTTCATGTTTTTGTTTAGGGGAAGTGTCATCTGCTCGGCTGTAAATTTTATGTATTGAATTGCGTGCATCATCAGTTTTCGTAGAATAAAATTCGTGACCTATTGTGATAGCTGGTTCAGCTAATATTATAAATCTCGTAGCTCCCCTCTTGTTGTAACCTTTTAAATGAGGTCGCCTCATTGGGAGCATCCAAATATTGGTTCGAAAATAAATCAAAATCTCCGTGAGCTTTCACTTATTTGAATTCCGCTAGTATTGCAGATGTGACGTGGCAGTGGGCTACAATTACCTGCATCCTGTGCAATATCGGGCAGTGAATGTGTAATGTGGATATTTATGGTTGCCAACAATGCTCTCGCGACTCAGCTACGCTTTGAGATCCTCTTTTTGCTTGAGGCTAAGTCTGATAGCTACTGTTTTTGCACAGAAATTCCATTAGTCATCTCTTTTTTCTATGGAAAGAACTCCAGCTTAGTTAAAAGAAACTCAGTTAGTCCTTGCATGTCAGTGTTTTCTTGCTGTCGTCGAGGTCTCTTTAAAAACACTTGGTGACCAGCAACCTAGCATTGGTCATTTTTTACTGAAGACTTATTGTTGCAATGCGTTATTATTTCTTCAAGTGAGTTGATTTTCTTAGAGAGTGGTCACAACTATTGCACCTATATGTCTTGCTACGATACTGGTACTGCCAGTATCCTTCTCGGCCGCCATGTTTAAAGTGAGTCTCCTTATTGCTCAGCCTACTCAGCAGCTCACTGCTTCCCAGCTCCTGGCTACCTAGTATTTGGAGCTCGACAAGCTGTTCAACAACTGCATGCAGACGGTGACTTGAATCTGTTTTGGCGCTCAAACCACGCATTTATCCTGCCACTTCAATCCTTGCCTGCGTTTGCCACTAGACATAAATCGCGGCATCTCAACTTAGCTATGTGGACTGCTGAGCTGGCTCAGTTCTATACGGCGGCCTTGGTTTGGCAAAGGTGTAAGGTGCACACCTTAAATGGGTGATCTCGTTCACTCGAGCCCTGCAGTATATATTTAGGGCCTGGGTAGATTTTATGAATTGTGTGTTTTTTCTACCGAATGCGTACCTAAAGCCGCTTAGGCTGTGAGTGGGCTATACAAAACTCTCCTGCGTAACATCCATATGGTCTGTATGACTTTGTGGAGTTACAGAAGGTGATACATCATCATCATCATCATCATCAGCCGTTGGCCTCACAAAGACGGCACAGCTAAAGGCTCCCTATTTGGAAGCCCATTATTGCATTTCGTACACAAAGCACTTAATCTAGTTTAGGCACTTGGCAAACGCTGTAAAGGAAAGGTTTCGCACGTTTCAATGTCTAGAGCCACTATCGGTCGTAATGTTCCGTCACCTTAAATGAACTAAACTACTTAGTATACATCACCCGAATAGCTGGAAACTCTATGCACAATCACAGCCTTCTGCCGCATGGGTGGTTTGATTGTACCAGCTACGGCCGTTTTGCAGTTATTTTGATTATTCTCTCTGCCATTAGGGTGACAGCTACGAGTTATTTGCCAGCCACGCTTTGACTAAACCTTTAAGAAAATATTCACACTCGGCCGTGCCCGATCTCGAGGCATGCAGGCATTGCCAGGTCAATCAATACCGTCGGTAACAGCACCTACGCCTTCTCTCTGATCACGAGTAACGAGTGAGTGCCTTTTCTCTTTAAAAAGCTTATCTGTAATGAAGACGTGGGTAATAGCCCCTACGTATGCATATATTTATCTCCGTCTGAAACTCCACAAATACATAAAGACAATGTGGGAGTTAGGCAGGAGAGTTTTGAGTTGCCCACTCACAGCCTAAGCGGCTTTCTTTAGGCATTCGGTAGCCAACATATTTCGTCACACCAAACACAGATACAGTGGGAAGCATAGCAGAGTCAGGACTTAATATGTTATTGGTCTCATGTTTGAGACCTGACCCCAACACGTCAAGAATTGAACACGATCAGAAAAGTACGATTTTAACCAAGCAAGTGACCTCGTCTGCAATACCAATCGTTGTTCTCAATAGTTCACGTAGGTTACGGTCATTAATAGTTTCGGAGGCAGCAGATTGATCTAGCAGAGCTAGGGCAATGACATTGCCTTCATCATTGCTACATGGCATGTCATTATTAACACTGAGGAGAGCAGTTTCAGTTAAAGTGCTGCCTCATGAACACCGATTACAATTTTCTTCCTTCAAAACTCAAATCCATGTCTGGCTGCATAATAATGGGGCTCTTTTCAGACGTGGATTCGAAGATATATATATTTGACTATTTTTAACAGGAAACAACGTGTTTTGGCTTTGAATATGATAGGCAAACTTTTTTCCGAACCTGGCTATATCAGGTCCTGGTTGGGTTATTTACTGCATCTCAGCTGCTGGAGGTTGGTCGCAGCCATGTACGAATGACCAACACACAGTAGATGGTGTCCGGAAAAGCCTGATGCAAAGAAGAAATGTGTTTATAGTAACTCCACTGCCTAGTCGTGTTGGTGGCAGGTCAAAATTATAACCACTCCATTTACTCAATGCCTTCCAATTAGTTTTTCTCAAAGTGTCACCCTCCACAAAAGGCCAAGACCCTGTATTTTTAAAGTAAGACAAGTAATCACAATTATTAAAATAGGGATCCAACTTATTGATTGTAGTTGATGGTCTCCGGCTTATGTCCATATATTAGAAGATCAGCAAGCATTATTACGGACTCCCGAATATTTTTCCTCAAAATTTATCTCATAGATCTTTGTCAATAATACAAGATTATATCCTAGCGTCATTAGAGATGTATCCACACTGGCTCACTCGGGGGTTGGAATCTCAAAAGTTAACGTGTCAACTGTCTTACCTGACTACTACAGAAATTTTCAAAAAACATCGACCTCACATAGATCTTTTCAGTGTCTGTTAGGCAGTAACATCCGACTAGTCTCACGACTTGCCTGAAGTTAAACGCATTTACAATAAAACTAAATCACTGATATTTATCAAAGCATTTTTTCGTAGGTTCAACTGATTCGTTCTTCACTAGCTTATGCTCACGCTGACAGTGTGAATGCTGCCACTCACCGAATTAGCATGCTGACCCTGTGCATGGCATCCCAAACCATGTTGTTCTTGCTGTCAGTGAGCATGCTACCATTAACCTTTTGATCGAGTCGAGCTCCATTTTAGAAAATGCAAAGTGCCTAGATTAAGATTGAGTTCTCTGAGAACGCGATATTAAATAGCACTATGATTACTACGTTCAACAAACTCTGCTCATTTTCGCGTGAGTATCTCGTCCAGTGTGCAGTGTGACCTAGCTCTCCTCCTCATTTAAAATCATCCGAGAATCAACTAAGCTCAAGACCCCTGGCATGAATGCTGTTCGAGTGACAATACTCTCTTGTTCGCACCTGCTGCTCAATTCCACTTGCCAAACTGTCATCATTCGTAGAATGCTACGACGCGACACCAGCTGATACGGTCGACACGAGCTTGCACCTCTGACTAAGCACACTGTTCGCTCTCGCCCAGACGGCCTACGGTGCACTGCCGAAGCTAAGCTAGCTAGGGTCTATCTACTAAGGGAAAGCTTGCGAAAGCATGCAAAAGAGATCAGGACTGACTGTCCATCGTCAGGCATACGAAGACTACTGTAGATTGTATGAATCAACCCTAGCGAAGGCAAAGTCTAGCTTCTGTACAACTTTTGTTTGTTTTCAGATGCTCAATCCAAAAATGTTAACGTCTAAGATCGTCCATCTCCTAAATCGCTTTCAGGCGAGAGCCTTAGCTAGTGACCCTTGTGGCAATCAAGCTGATCGCGCTTCTCCTGAGCTTTTCTGTCAGCAAGAGATAGGCAAGATCAGAGAGCCAATCCCTAAGGTAGCAAGCAGCGTCGCCTGTGGACTGCTGTCCGTCAATAGCGATGCAGGCTCACTCGGCTCGCTCAATTCCGTGCAGCACCACAATGCCCGCATTCGACGAGGCCACGTGAAAGCTCATTCTGAAATCCAGCTGCAATTAAAAAAGGACTGCTAACCCAGCAGGCTGTATTCCCACTGTCCTACCTCTGTGATGCATAGAGCTGCTGCTATCCATAGTGATAAGATGACAAGTATGGCAGCAGCTTCGGGTACAGGCTCTGCACGTTCTTTCGAAAAGGCTGCAGTAAGGCCCCACTAATTAAGAAAGCACCACTGGTTGAACCAGATGAACTTGAGCAACTCAGGCTCCTTTCCACCTCTCGTATTCAAGACGCTGGACCTAGTCGAGGCACACCAGCAGAACGCTTACCCTGAAACCTCGAACCTAGCCAGTAATTTTCAGTCTGTTTCTTTTACCTAATCACTCGGCTGAGTCTGCATGGCTTTATGTGCATAACGACCCTCTTAGTTATGCTGAATACAGTTAAAATCTCTGCTTGCCTTGCTCGGTCGTTCGGCAGCGTTCGACACGTTTGGCCAGCAAGTCGTCCTCATCGAGAGCCTCTCGTCTCCCCTCGGTATCGCCGGCATAGCAGCACAATCGTCCAGGTCCTGTCTCAGTGGCACACTGCAGAGTAGTGATGTGACCGCACAATGATTACCCTACGAGCCACTCAGCTACTCGGGACCTCGGTGCTCTGTGCTGGTCCGCTTCTTTTCACAGTCGCCCTCTTGCCCATGTACATTCACCGAGCACACACTAGGCTTTCACTTCCGCACAGGTGACACTCTGGTATATGGTTTGAGTATACTGATGTGAGAACCACTTTTGATTCTTTTTGGCGTTGTCCATGCGCGATTGCAGAAGAAGATAGTTCTTGGCTAGAATATAAAGAAGTCACAGCAAGATTTCGATGTTTGTATTACCAGCAAGGCTAAGACTCTTTAAGTGCCGAGGCATAGCCAAGTTTCGAGAAACAGTGAACTCGATACAGCTCAAAAATTTATTTAGGATTTATTTTTTCGTTGATAAGATTTGTGCTTCACTGGTAGTGCATACTTTGATTAGTTTGAGAACCGCCCCTCTCACCCGTTTGTCCGTTACCGTAGGGTGAAAGCCTGGTAGAGAGATCTGCTGTTTTCATTGGCAAGTATGTTTTTCATGTTTCTTGCACGTGTAAATCAAAACTAGCTAATTTAAGCAATTATCGGTAGTATTTGGTGGATATAGGGAAGAGACTACAGCAGATGCAATCTGCTCATTTTGTTCTAAGGGATAGTAGACCGGCCAGGACCCGCCGTGCCTTCATGCCAGTTAACTTGGTCCAGCTAACTTGTTGTATGCTGCATCTTAATTCAGGCTCTGTGTATGGAGTGGCCGCATTTTGCAAAAGTGGAACTTCTTTCAAAAAAAGCATGTTGTTGCAGAACTAATTCATTTTGAAGTGTCTGAGGAATGACGTGGATACAGACCTCTGGAGTAAAGCTGACATTTACAACATTGACTCGGTCTCCGAAGGAAGAATCGACCGTGTGTCCTTTCCAGCAAATCTAAAGCACCTAGAAAGAGATCGAGTTCTCTGAGAACGCTTTATCAAGCTTTTTCTTACTATTACTACTCTAGTAATTGCAGCCTAAGAGAGCTTCACGAAATAAGGCTTGGTGAGATTGGACTAATGTCTGCCTCTACTAGAATAGAAATTAGTAGTTGACGCTGGCATCAGTAGAATCAATGCACACAACCTCTTTAAGTAGGATACAGTCTAAAAGGGGCCATCAGCAATCACTTGCTCAAATTTATTATTTCGGCGATTAACCGTCCGAGCGAGTGGCACACAACGTCCTATCAACGCTGGTTTGTTCTAGCGGTTAAGGTGCTCGCCCCGACCAAGGTCTGACTGAGGTCGCGGGCTCGAGCCCCAAGGCATATGTGAAGCGCCTGAATAGAGATTGAGTTCTCTTGGGGCGATATATAAATGAATTATACTTATATATATATATATTTTTATATCAGCAACACTGCATGGACCTGATGAGCTCTGACGCGTTTGAGAGGCTGGCAATGCCAGCCAGCTAAGCATTCCTTGGTCGAAGTCTGTAAATATGCTTAGCTATCTCAGCCAGAAATAGTCAAGTCCATAGAGATAAGGACTTGCTCGAAATCAAAGTTTCCATTCTCACATGATGAATTCGTAAAAAAAAATATGCACAAACCATTTGCTTTAGGCTCCCCCACTTGACTTTCGTGCCTGTGGACATTTGTCCCTGCAGCCCATTTGCTTCGCCACAGCCACTGAACGCTAGAGTACTGGCGCCGGCCTTCGTTTCCGCTTTGTAGGCTAGAGCCTGAAAGGCTCCTTCTGAGGTGCTCCGCTCACTGGGCACGCTACCGCGCACACACAAGCGACCGAAAGAGTGCCACCTGGCCCTCGGAAGGGTCCGGGCAAAATACTCCAGCCCAACTAAAGGGTTCGGCGTCTCGCAAGTGCTGCGTGAAACAACCCTAGGAACGATACTTTCCTCGATCGCTCGGTCGGTAGAGAACCAGACCGTTGATCTAAATAGTGAGGCAATACTCTCAGCTCGAGGAAGAGATTCCTCTCCGGAGTTTGGTCCTGTGGTTTTCCTGCGTCCTCTGGTCGCTCACCCATTTCGAATCGTCAAAAGAGCGGCCCCAGCAGCCTTCGGCGCTAGGCTACGAATAATAAAAATATATGACTCGTTTGCATAGCGCCATAAGGGAACTTAATATCCATTCAGGCGCTTCAGATATGTCACTGGGGCCCGAGCCGGTGACCTCAGCTGCTCCATGGTCGTTTCGAGTACATCAGCCTCGGCTTGAAATCGCCACTCGCTTGCTGGACTCTAGTCGGGGTGTCCTTCTCGAATAAACATGCGGGTACATATATAACCTTACGTCAAGTGAAGCTGATAGGCTCGCTGTGGTGGGCGATCGGAAAACGTATGCATCGTCCGATCAGCCTAGGGCTCCAGACAATCAGAGGTGCGCCCTCGAGCGGTCCGTCCCGAATCCTTGGCAACCACAGAATGGCTGAGCATGTATGCCTCGCCATCCGCGACAAACGCATCCCATCAATTCATGTGAGGATGCAGAGCGACAAGAAGCCATCCGAGTTGGGACTGAACGCCGAAAAGAGATTTGAAGTTGAGCAGGGAGCCACGCTGGTCGCACCGGTGCGACATGCTCACAGTCATATGCAGACGCTTGCTCTCATGCATGCACAGGCAGTCGTGTTTGCACACGTCGGAGCAGGCGACGTCCAGTATTTGCACAGCTTGCTGCAATCCGCTGATTCTCATTGAAGTGAGGCCAACTACTATTGGCTTGCTTCCAAAATGTTTCGTGGTTTCTGCCTCCGATGTGGAAACCCGAATAATATCTAGTAAATGAGCTCGTCTCCTGAAGACCCTAAACCATCGTCTCTGTGGTCTTCACTGGCAGACCAACTCAGCCCAGCCGTAGCCGAGATTTGTAATGAGTACTTTGGAAATGGGGGTTGTACCCAAGTCCTTCAAATCGGCAATCGTTAGAACCAAACTTAAAAAGCCTGGATTAGATACAGAGGTCCTTGCAAAATATCACCCAATTGTCTTTCTCCATCTTTTGTCAAACATTCTCGAAAAATTGTCGCTAAGTAGCTATGGCGCATACTGAAACAAATGCAATGGCAGAAAAATGTGAGTAAGAACAGCACAAGTCAGCTCAGTCACTCCAAGTGGCATCGAGCAAGCTCAGCATAGTGAACACTGTCATTTCAATTGAAAATACGAGATCTGCACAAAGGGCTCGTGCATGCGTCTATGCTACCTTAATACGGTCACATTATGTTATCTGGAAGGAGCTGATACTAATTACAACAGTTATCACCAATAATGGTGATACTAAAAATAATAGTTATCCACAATAAATAATAAACTGCAAAATTTGCCAACAACCCGGTACCCCTTGTCATGGCGAACAATACATTCGTGGCTTTTTTGTACATGTGTGAGCAAGGCTATTGGTACAGTGCCAACAGAATTTCGTCTACAAAGTATCTCTCTTAGGAATGGATAAATATGCTCATCTTGGATATGTCGTAAACACTGTCCTTGTTACATGTTTTATTGCATTATCGCATGTTCAAGTTAGTCCCGTATACTGAGATTTTTCAAAATAGCCTACGCGTCGTAAATTTAATTATGTAGCAGGTGAATATTCATCACGGGATAATGAATAAGTTATTTCTTCACGTTGACAAGAGTTTTCAGTAACTGACTCGGACCGCACTCATGGCCTAGTTGGCAAACCTAATTCTAGACGGCAAAACGGTTATAGATGTGGGTTCTATCGGAGATTCTGAATGGCCCGAGTTCTAATAATCAGACAGGCAATCATATTGGTATGGCAATGAGTTTTTCATTTGGCAGTCCGTGGAGACGCCGGCAGTGGCAATGCCAGCATGACGCCTGTTGGCAGCGTGATTGTACTTTTTGCAGGTACATGTACAGTATACCTACGTACTGGCCAGCCTCGAGAAGCATCTGCTCAACGGAATAAATGCCTTTTCGTCTGCATATCGGCAAACCATTAAGGACTGGGAGGGGGCTACCAAGCTGAGTTATCAATAGTCCCTTCGGTCCAAGTGTCTTGCGGTACACTCTCTTTGACCAAGAGACAGTTATCTCACAGTAAAAGGAGAAGGTGGGAGCCTTGCTGAGTCGGAAAGCGGTCGAGAACGTGGGAGGTAGAGAATCAGTCACCCAGAACGGCTTCGAAGGATGCACCACATTCTGCAGCAGGCTGTCATTTAATTGTGTGCCGTTGCATAATTGGTCGCCAGTGGTCTTCAAGCACAGGAATGGAACAGTGCAGAAACTGATGTCTTCATGAAATGGACAGGGTCTGCTCCAGGCAGCACAATCATTGTCATAGCAAAGCATTAATTCAGCTGTAACGCATCTAGACGGCACATAAAAATACCTAGAGCAAGCTGAGAGAATATCGACATGGTTTAGCTTCAAGCTTTCAGCAAAGTCGACCCAATTATCTTCTGGCTGTGGCAGAAGTGAGGAACGGCCTACGTTTGGGGAGTTGTGCCCCAACCCCTACGGGATCTACCTCCCTCATATCACATCTATTTATATTTTACAAACACTAATGGAACGATCGCCATGCAAATTTGGAAAACAACAAAGGTAACATTCATTATCTTTTGAAGCAACCATAGTTTCGTGTGGACTTTGTGATCACCTGTAAAACTCAAGGTCGCACTTTTCGGCTGACAGTAGCCAAACATGGCTATCTTAAAAAATCCGCAGATTGTACACAATTAACCGTAAAATTATGTCAAAACCCTCAAAAGATGCATGACACTTGGCTCCGAAGCATGATGTTAAAAAGAAGTTCGACACTTTAACTGTATAGCAGCGTCACCAAGCTCAGATTCAAGGACGTTTGTGACCAGCGGCTATACCTACTGAGGGATGATCCAAATATGAGCGAGTCAGGTTTCGGAGGCAGATGAGCCCATCCTATATTCCAAAGTTGAAGCTAATCTGTATGCTTTGGCCAAGCTGTAAGAATTGATGTGTTGTGCACACTGCCTGTTCAGGAAACAGGTAACTTTGCCAGCTTGTTCCACGAAGTGGATGCACTTACCTTGACGTCCAACGAACATTAAATTATAGAAGTTGCAGATACTGTCGTATTGTCCTTCTAGAGTAGCTTGGAGTACTACATGTCTTCATTACTGACGAAAATCATCTGCGATGACTGTTCGGTACCATTCATCATTGCAGCTTCCAGAGCCAAAAACCACAAGTTCTGGCTAGTACAAATCAGCCTAACGACGACAGTGAGTAACATAAGTTGCTGGCATTGAGTCGCAGCGGAAGCTGATGCACACTCCCGGAAAGCAAAAATTTCTGCTCAGACTGAGGCAATACGACGTGGCAGACAAGAAGCTTAGCAACTCGTGCGTACTTTACACGAACTTTCTAATGAGCTGCAACTGTCGGGTTCCTCACCAGGGCAGTCGGAATCATCTTTTCTTTGCCTATCTGCAGGCTTACTACCTAAACTATTTTTCTTTCGTTTACATTTTGCCTTTGCTTTAGCATTACTTTACCTTTTCCTTGTCACTCCGGGCCATAAACCTTCACATCTACAGGCCCACATGAGTGCCTAACTCCTGAATACTACCATACGGCCACACATTCCCTCATTTTTGTGAATTGCTGCATCAGACACTGTCAACGATACTGCAGACATGACCCCAAATTCCTTCTTTGTCGTCTCCGTCATGATAAGACTGTGCAGTGACTCATTATTGTTTTGATTTTTACGATGCAGACATTTCCTCAAGATAGAGTCACATGCATGTTTATCTCACGTCCTTTGTATACCTGGTTTTACAACGTTACGTCTAGACATTTCATTTTTTGATCGTACACTTCATCTAGAGGGACTGCTGTTTTACATGCACAGTCTGATTTAGCACCTTTTGTAAAAAGCTTGCGATCCGGTTCTTCATTAGTCAAAAAAGTGCTGTGAAAGGTTTGCCACACAGCAGTCTCCATCCCGTCTAGACTATTGGGATTATATGTGACGCATTTGAAAACTGTTTCTGCAACTTCTTCGTAATGATGTCTGTCAGCCCACCGGCCCGATCGAACCTTTCGGTTACCCCGGGGGTCTTTGCTTTTTCTTGCCTTTCTTCGGCTTCTTCACAAGCTTTACCAAGCCTTTTTCTCGCATGCGCTATGCACTCCACATTTGCAATCAGTTGGTCACAATAAGGACGATTGTCACTTACGGCTATCTAAACTTTAGAATCCCCATCTCCTAATTACGTAGGATAACGATCAAGGTGGGTGTCGAATGACCAAGAAATTATTCGCCCGTTCTACCTCCATTGCCCCACTCGAGCAACAAAAATGTTTATCACAGTCATGCTCTCCTTTACTGACCTGACAACTCTTGCATTTCAAGCTTAGCATTCCTCATCTACTAACTTGCCTGTTCAAAGGAAAGTAGCCGTGCCCATTCTGCGATTCCACTTATGTCCACGGGTCCTCCACGTTTCATCGACTGAGATGGCAGTATCAGTGGAATTTTCCAAAGTTTTGTCCTCTACTGCTCTACGCATTGACTGCTCAGCCTCTTCACGAACCAAAACTGCGATTTATTGTATGCAAGCAGTGTGGCTGCTTTCACTGACAGGGGGAGGCGAATCTAGCAACCGGAAAAATCTTTCTGCGCCTGCTCTGCTCTAAGCTCCTAGCCACATACTGCACATCGCTTTTACGTTAAGCAAAGATCTCAGCAAATCGTGCCCGAAATGCGCGCGTCCCTCGATGTCCTCTTCCTCCCCACTGTCGTCTGCATCCCCACAGGCCTTAAGTTGAGCTAAGTGTCGAAGTTTACTGTTAAGACATTCCGCGAGTAACTTTTGGTTCTTTTCGGGTTTTAAAAATGCATCGATTTTTATTTAATGTTTATTTTTCCTGGAATGTGTCAGTCTCGAGAACGTTTGATTGCATTCCTAGCATAATCATCTTTCAAAAGGCGAATAAAATTAATTATCGATTTTTCACCCAATTTTCGTCCGTTCCCCTTTACGTCACAAACGTTAGCACACCTGCTATTTGCTTTGAAATAAGTTCCAGCATCTATACTCCAAACTCAGGATTCTTATAGGCAATATGAACTCTGCTCAAGAATGTTCAAAGTCGTATAAAACTGGTCAACATTTAAGTTTGTAAAATATTTGAAAAGACCCTAATCTGTAGTATCTAGGTACGCTAAACACGAAAACATACATTATTGTACTTATTGGCTCTCATTTTGAATTTGTTCCATACATTTAATTTTCTAGGTTTTACCGTTTGTATTTATCCAGTAGGACTGCAACAACATCCTAAATTACCCTATAGCATCACCTTGCATAATACCATCATGCACAAATCATCCCTAGTTGATCGCATCATTGTTGATGCAATGCAATACTACTGCCAGGTGAATGCTGCAGTAAGCTGCCGTCATAGAGCTGAGTCGCAAAGGTCGAGATTTCAAAATAATTCAGACTTTTTGACAGACGATTAAGCAACTGTTGCATGAAAATTTTATTATTTTATCCATTGAGGTGAAACCAGAGCAGTAGTGCCTCAAAAGTATGTGAGTACGGTTGAAAATGGTTGCTATATTTGTGGGAAACTAAATTTGCGAACAAGAAGAAAAGTATCACTTCACAAGTGAAGAAGGCAGGCATATCATTTCTACTTTCGATGCAAGTTTTGTGACTAAAACATGCCTTGGGCCTTGCATATACACAGCAGCTTTTACAGGGGTTGAAAAAAAGACCATCATTGTTGTATGCCTTCCACAAGGTGTTTAGAGAGCCAAGCAACCACGTAAATCACTGCAACTTCTTCTTGGTTGCTCCTCTTTCCATCTAAACAATGAGGCAAACGAAATCGGAGAATATAAACATTCGTTTGCATTGAGTCCAGTTTTCTATTTCGAGAGACTTCCTATTCCAGAATCTCCCACAGAATATTTTCTTGATTCATCGGATAAATACAAGCGTGAGCCGACCTGTTCTCTTCTTGGGAAGTCAGCATAAAAAGATTCTGATTTCCGCCCATGGCTCATTAATAACCCCACACTGAATTGTAAAGGAAGAAGTTTATAATGTAAAGCACCTATAAAGTGATTGAGTTCTCTGAAGGCGCTTTTTCAAGTGCAAATTTATTATTATCATTATTATTAATATTATTGATCCGGTTCGCGATTTCAACATAAAAAGGCAGAGTTTCTAGTATCAAGAGTCCAACAATGAAATATTGTCAAAAATGTCAATATTCCATTATATTGAAAGCTCAACCAGCACTTGGCGCCTTTCTGAAGAGAGGAAAGTAATCTGGTCGTCCGTTCTGATATTGAGGGCCTCATGAACGCCTTAACAATGTCTCGTGACTTACACGAATGAGGACTACTTGCTGACTCTCCTAAACTGACTCTTAAGGCTGTGCTTGTGCAAAATAAAAACCGTCGTCCATCTAATTCAGTAGCCCATGCTGTCCACATGAAAGAGACGTGCTATGAGCAGCAACTGAATTATACTGAGTATGACAAGTACAGCTGGTTCCCCTGTAGTTATTCAAGGTATTTGTCCTTTTAATGGAACTGCGGCACGGATATAAATAATTCATGCGTTCTTTATGTAAATGGTGTAGTTTAGCAAGGAAATTGCATGGCTTGCAAAAGGAATGGACTTCTAGCAGGTTTGGTCCAGCGGTTAAGATGCTCGCCCCGACCAAGCAAGGTCTGAATGAGGTCGTGGGTTCGAGCCCCGAGGCATATGTGAAGCATCTGGATAGAGATTAAGCTCTCTTTGGGCGCTATACCAATGCATTATATACAAATGAATTATATATTCTATGCAAATGTAGCGTTAGGGGAGAAAAAACTCAGCACCCAGCTTTGATCGAGGCTGGCTGGATCCTGCTACTACATCAAACTAGGTTTGATGAAGAACTTCGTGAAAGCCGTAAACATGACTTAGCCAGTTTTCCGATACCTATATGAATAATTCTCATGACTCAGCAAAGCGAATATTAAAGAGATTTTCCGTTCGTCTTCAGGTTCGAGAGCTCTTCAGAGATTACCAGTTTGACAGCTTGCTGCGATGTGATGGGGGAAAAGCATGTAATGCATTTCCCGCAGTGTCCATAGATTTTCGTGGAACTTTTAGGGCAGAGAACTACAGGGAATTATTAGAAGGCATGCTGGTGCAGTGTCAGAGACTGGCTGCAATATGTCTTTCAAGATCTACTTCCTTCATTCCCGTTAAGATTTCTTCCTGACAACTGTGGTACGGTTAATGGTGAACATAGCGAACGTTTTCATAAAAAATATCGTAACAAGGATACAGGAGAAAAATATCTTCCACTAAAACGCTCTCTGACTATCGCAAGAAACTCCATAGAGATTCTCCTGAACATCTGTTCAAGAAACGCTTAAATAATCTCAGAAATGGCCTACGTTTTCATGTTTTGCAGGTATTAACCATAGGCCTGGTACTATTGGGATGCATTTCGTGATGTACACATTATTTTATTGCAGACTACAACAAATTAGAGCTAGCTTAGCAATATGACTGTTACATTTATGCTGAGCACTTAGCAATTGATAAGAAATGACTAATTGTATTACAGTGACATTACTTTTGCAGCAACCAGTTGACGATTGAATATAGTTATGGACTCTTGCAGAACGCTTTGATTATCTTCGACGGGCGGAGTCGTCCACAATGTTTTTTTTTAAATATCAAAGAAGATGCGCCCTTGACTGGGCCGATGATAGATCACTTGTTCAATCTTCCATTGGCTGCCTTGACCAAGGTATACAACTCTAATCGTATTCTGATTTTTCATTTAGTCTGGTATACACAAGTCATGGACCAACCTCAGTCTCAGCAAAGCCGATATCGAAGACTGGAAAACCGGCAGTTGGAAGACTCACAGTGTTAACGCGACTTCAGTTAACATTTGGATGCAAACCTAGTCATGGTAGGTAGGATCTCTGGATTGAGGCAATCTACTCGTATCAGGCCTGAACTCGGAAACCTGATTGCTGGAGGACATGGCTGGATAAATGTGACTAAGTTGAAGAAATATCGAGAAATCAAGAAAAATAAAAATGTAACAAGCTGTTTAATTTTGTGCAGACATACTGTCTCTGAAAATTTTCGCTTGGATTCAGTAATAGGTTTTTTATCACTATTCATGTGAGTCCTGACCTACTCTTTGTAAAGCTGACTGCTTCAGTCAATTTTTTCATAGCTCTCCTGATCTCCCGCCATTTTGTAACTAATTTGTTGACTGAATGGCTATCGCAGCTACAGCTGATTGTTTCTACATTCAGGGTTGATCTCAAAAGCTCGATGAACTCAAGTAGAAGCACTTCAGCTGCTCAGAAAATACTACAACTATCTGCACAGCCTCTGAAAAAATTACCCTGTTAAAACCAATGAAGCAGATACGTTAAGAAATAATTGATAAGCTAAAATAAATATGACGAAAATCCATTTTTGTGAGCCTGTCAAAAACAACCAATAAATGTTCGGTGCTATTACCCAAGTTTTTGTGCTTCAAAATCGCGGTGTCAAAACAGGGTGGCATCTGCCGTAACTTTTTAAGATGGCATTGGGCCCTAAAAAAACAAGGAATACAGGTTTATGGAGCATTAAATCAATTTTTCCAATCACGGTGTTGTTTTTTGTGTATTCATAAAGATACGTACAGAGACTGGTTTAAGATGAGGTGACTACAACTGTTTATTATATTCGAGGCTCTGTCTAATCATCTGAAAGGGAAAACTTTTAACTTAGCCAAAATTAGCCTCACTTCAGACATGCAATTACACATGACATTTCAAGACTTTCCTGTAAGAAGGATGCGATAAATGGAGATTATACGTTAGAACTTACAAAAATTCATGAAACGTGGCTTACTAAGCCAACTGTACAACTTTTCATTAAAGTATGCCAAAGTACATTTCCTTACCTCTTTGCAGTTTTACAAGTAGATGAGATCTTAGATTCAGCAAAGCAATGTCAAACGCTCAGTTATAAGTTGTTTTAACATTTCCAACCCGCCGGCGAAACGGATTGCGATTGATTGACAAAAGCTTTTTGCATTTTAAAAATGCATTTCGTACCTATTCGTAGTTTGTCTGCCTATTTATTCTTGTATGGTCTATTAAGATCATTCACCAGAAATCTAATTAGTTAATTGTCACGTCCAAGCTAATTGTCAACGCTTTCTATGGCCGACACCTGTTTCTTAGCTGCAAACAAAAATAATGGACTCCAAAGAGCCCATAAACCGAATTGAATCCGATCAAATGTTGTGTGCTTAAGTCATTTATGGAGAGAACATAGCATCAATTGAGCACCAAGTCCGACCAAAAACGACCATGTATGTCACAGCTGCCGACTACTCTGTCATTGAAAATCACGTTTATGCCGTACGAATACCCGTAGTTTGTTGTGCTGATCTAGTTGAGAATCAACTTCCAAGTCGTCTCTTGGCACATGCTAGCCATCAACCTGACTTGCTGAATGATTGGACTTGATGGAATGATTGGTCTTGGCAATTTGAACCAAAAAAAGGGTGCCAGTTGGTTTTAGATAACTCTGATATACAATGTTACTGAGCTAGTACCAACGAAGTGGAATAATTTACTTCGTCATTGAAAGCCAGCTCATGACCTCCAAACAATTGGCTAAAGTGGTTATCTACTAACCACTACCACGATTTGCTATTGTACTGCTTACAAATCCAAGGCTCGAAGATGGAGACGCCATAATGAGGCAATATATATGGAATTCAAATTCATTATTATGTATGCCTCAGCACTATATACAAAGAGCTTGCTTGGGGACTACGAGATGGCAAGTTGCCTAGGAGAGGCCACTTTAAGCTAGCTTGCAAGCAGGTTTCCAGTTATAAAGCCGTACCATTAGGCTCTAAAGGCTAATAAACAACGTCCAACGTGGAGCTGAATCTTGCTATGGCTGCAGCGCCAAGCAGATCATTTTGAGCGCGAAAATAGGACCTAGTTTTCCTTTACGGAAAATAGAGAACTCAGCACAACGGCTATTCGCTGCATCAATCGAACCAAATGGCTGAGTGCTAACCTGGGGGCGGGGCGGGAAACATTGTCCTCGAACCCAGCAGTAGGGATGTCATGTCGATCCAGCGGCAGAGCGAGCAGACGGAGCTGCTGCATTGAAGCCGTAGATCTACCAATGGCTACACTTAGAGGCGAGGGCGTTAGCCACACTGAGTCGGATGCGTCACCATGTACGGAATTTACAGAATTGCATTCAACTGCGTGCATTTTTTAAGGAACTACAAAGCTTGTTGCATTACTTTCACATAATCTCATTCAAAACCATTGGAAAAGAGAGCACACTTATTTTCTGCTAGCCAATCACCAGTTGCATTCAAACCTCTTTCCAACATCGCCTGGCAAAGCAATCCTAAGGTCAACGCAACCGAGCATACAATTAATTCATTGAATAATTCATAATGGACTTGCTCCATACGAACCGGAACCGGTGCCGAGAGCGCTTTAGGTACCGGTTTCGGAACAACTTTAAGCGGAAAATTGGTGAATCACCTATTGAGTGCCACCTGTCAGTGACTAGCTCGATTTTGCATTAATTGCACTCTTAATAATCAGTGAAAAAAAGAAGTATGGCTCAAGGGATTATTCCGCTTTATAGACCATGAACCCTCTTTGCCCGAGTAATGGGATAAATGACTTGTTTCATACTTTAAAGAGGCAGCTGTAACTTATCGCCGAGCTCATTGAGAGAGATATGGAACGAGTTTCAGGGTGTTCTTTTGGAGAGTTGTTTGGTCTTTGAGCTTGGAGCTTATGGCAAAATTGAAATTCGAAACCAATCAGTTTTCTGAAACCAAAACTAGTGCTATTTGTGATGCTCCATGATTTTCCCCTATGATGCAAGCAAAGCCAATGCAGTTTGAAATGGTCAAATATTACGACCATGCCAAGCCGGTCGTGCAGTTCACTAAGACGTCTCCACCTGGTCAAAACTTGCCAAAAAAAGGATTTGTGGAAACTAGTCCTTTAGGTGATTTCTTAAACGTTACCGCAATGTCACCAAATAGCATTGTAAGAGTAATTGATGCAGCAGCACAGCATGGAATGAGGATTTTCATAAAAATGACCTTTTAATGTTCGCACAGCCAAAGTGCTCTCTTACTCGAGAGCCAGACATCGGTTGGCCATCATAACAGCCTCGTTGAGGAGTAGGTCTATTCAAGAGATTTCTCATGGAATATTTTCCCGCACAAGGATACTCAAGGAGAATATTTATAAACTTCCTTCACATGTACTCGGTATAGCAGTATTTCTGGATGAACTCTTTCTTAAGCCGAGAGGACGTGAAAACAGTTTCGAAAACCTCCAAGAACTTGAGAAGAGGTTGAGCGACCACAAACATCACCATGCCTCGAGAAATAAAATCTTCTGCAGCTACTTTTAAGTTCAAATTTTATACAATTACCTTCTTAAATTTCCTTCACTTCAAAAATTGGTTGATGCTTCGAAGCTAACAGAACGTAGGAGTACATACGAACCGACATTGTGAGACCGAAAGGGCTGATTGATCGTAATTTCGAGCACAAGGTAAGATGCATAAATCCATTGCCCTTAATTCTTTGTCGACCAAAAATGAATGCGACATAAAAGCTTAAATTACGCCCTGCATGGGATGGATCGGTAAAACTGGCATGACAAATTATGCAGTAGTTCACTTGTTTTACCGCACTGGCTTGCATCTATCCGGCTAGAGGGAGACCCTCTAATTGCCCAAGCTCCGCAATACCAACTTAAACTGAAGTGCTTATTGAAAACACATAAATAATTAAAGGGCAAAGACAAAACAGCGGCATTAGACTGGTCAGTCTAATAATTTTGTTTTGCATTCTTGAGATTAATAACGAAATCAATCGAGCAATAGCTTCTAAACCCGATAGGACAGCGTTGAATATTCGGAAATCAAGTTCCACTGGAAACGGGGCTACTGTGAAACGCAAGCGTTCTTTCACGCTCAGCTGCAGGGCACTTCGCAAATGATAAACAAACATGCTGAATAAAATATGCAGCTCAAATACGATTACCCGATTCGGAAAGCAACAGCCGGTGATGAAATGCAAAGCTACTAAATCAATGGGTCCAGAATACATGGATACCAACTTGTCACGAAAATGTGTTTTTTGAAAAGGAACTTAAAAGAAATCCCTCAGTTTTTTATCTGCACTGATGATAATCAACTAGGTTACCGTCTAATGAAGTATTTCGCTTTTATAATGGTGACCAAATCTTAAAATTCGGTGCAGCCAATGGCAAATTTGGCAACCAAATCAGCTCGTTGAGAATAGTTAGAAACAATCCGTTGGAATAATGAGTTCACAAAAAATGGTTTATGGAAGGCTTTCAGTAAATTAGGACTACGCAAATGATAACAAACGACGCCAAGATATAATTAAATACACCACTCGACGATCGTTTTCTCATCGAAAGAACCAATGGAACGAATTGCCACCATAAGAATCAATGATTCAAAGGAAAAAATTTGTACATACATATGCCATGCCATAGGCAATTTTAAAGAAACCCTCCAGATGTTCGACACTAGGTTAATACTGACCTACCAAATATACGCCAAAGGATATATATCTATATAGCTTGACATCAGTTACTTATCCTGGACAGGCATGCAGACAATTGCAAACCAAATCAAACAAATTAACTATTTACAAATAAATTGATGTAACAAATACAACTAATACTTCACAGACCGACAAATTCAAGAGACCCCGGAATTATGTAACATTAGGCAATGCTTGCCAACAGTTCATGGTGTATTGCGAAATTCAGCTCTGCAAGGGCTACTTGAGCAAGAAAACTACTACGCCCAATAGCATAGCGAAGGAAAAAAGTAACTGCTTGGGAATAAATGCAGATAACCTCAACGTAACTAATGGTTTTCGAGATACATAAATTCATAAAACCTGTAATTTGCTTAGCAGTTTAACAGATCTCATAGGTCGCAGTTTTTATACTGCTAGCCACTGAGATGAATATTTATAATCATATCGGCGACTATTTGTTTAAAAAAATAACGCTCGAAGAAACGGCCCTGATTAGGCCGAATGGAAAGTCAAAGGAAGATAAACTATAGAGAACCTCAATTTAGGACTGCTATGCTGGGAATACTCACAGCTTGTTTGCTATGATGTGCTCTTGAGATAAAAGTGAGATTATGCTTTCCGTTAAAATTGTCTAAGAACTACTCTTATTAATGAAATACTCTGAGTCATGATGAGGCTTGTGTGAGCTCTTCACGAGCAGCGATTAGCTCTTCATTTCCGTAACCACTAAACGTTAATTATCTCTATCTAAGACACCAACATACCTAACATATTTGGCATCAAGGATGTTTCTACCACCCCTAATTGATTGCAACTGCCTGTTTACATTCGAGGTGGCCTGGAGGGGCCGCAGCCAAATATGATGCCAACAAAAGCACTCATGCTCCACAATGTCAAAAATAAATTTTCAAAATAAGCATGCATCAATGGGGGTCATCGAGGCCGGCAGTGACTACATTAATAAGTAAAATAGATTAATTATTTCCTGCCGAACAGACACCAACAGTGCGAGATTGATGACTTTCGTAAGTTGCTCTAGTAGTCAGGTAAGACCTTCGACAAGTTACATTCCAGATTCCAACCCTCCCCCCCCCCCGGTGAGCCAGTGTGGACAAATCTATACGAATGTTTTGACTAAATCTTGGATTAATAAAACTGATCGCTAGGGTAAATTTCGACAAAATTTGTTTTTGAGTCAGTTATAGCGCTCGCTGACCGTCTGGTCTACGGACATACGCCGGAGACCATCAACTTTTAATTCCGATCAATAAGTGCGATCCATGTGTTTTGTGACTGCGATGACTGACGTTACTTTAAAATTAGCAGGGTCTGTGCATTCAATGGAGCACGACGCTTTTAGAAAAGAGAAGGCACTAAGTGAACGGACTGGATATTATTTTGACCTGCCACTAATCTGACTTGGCAGTATACTTACTATTGACACACTTCTTCTTGAGGATTATGCTTCCCTGGACACGTTCTATCAATTGAAGCAACTTTGTCAACGATCTGTGGCCGAGCTCCAGCGGGTGAGATGCAGCAAATATCCCAACCAGGATCTGTCTGAACCATGTTCAGGGCAAAGTTTGCCCATAATATTAAAAGCCGAAACACGCCGTTTTAGCTAAAACATCGTCCAATATATATCGACAAATCTACGTCTTCGGAGAGTATTAGTATTATGCAATTGAGTATGTCGAGACACGGATTTGGCTCGAGCAGGAAGATAATTGTCATGTGACACTGTACCGTAAGCCTACTTTACCAGCAAGCACTGTTGCGACATTCTGCTACTGTCTTTTGACGTTAAAAGACACTCTAACTAAAATAGTACTTACACTTTTTAGCAACTAATGCAATATTTACGAGCGAGAAATTGTATTACTTTTATGGTATTCGGTCGATCGTTTGAGGCGTCTCATCTAATATACTATGTGGAACTCTTTAAATCCAAATCCAATATTATCGCGGTTATCAGTTACGATAACCAGCGTAAGTTGTGGCTTAACCTGTCATTGGGTACATGGCAATGCCCCCAATTGATTTTACTGCATGGACCGAATAGAACTTTAAGGTGTGAGGTCGTGAAATTCACAAAATTTCATAATCTAAGCTATTCCAAATGCCACTTAAGCCCAGCTTTGGAAAACATGCATACACCCAAACCTAGTTAGGCGTAAACTCAGCTATAGAACCAGACAAGCTGGTGACCGACGGCGTTTCAGCAACTGTTCAATACTCAGAAAAGACGTCTTCCGTTATTTTGGCATTGAAACCAAACGTGCAGTTAACATTTTTGTTGTACATTTGATGCAATGTGAAATACTGTCCGTGCGCCACAAAAAGACTGTCACTCGCTTCATAACACCGAAATTACTCCGTGCACTAATAATGGATTGCACATGAATTATCAAAAGCTTGTGACTGTCAATAGCTCAAAAGTTTTACACTGAAGGTGCACATCCAAGTCAAGACAAAGTTTTAAATTTTACTCTTGCACCCAGGTCTTGATTTTTCAATGGTTTACAGAAATAACCAGAATGCTACATTCTTACCATCTACTCCTTATTAATCTTAGCCCCGTATCAGTAAATATCCACAGGTTGTCAAGTAAAGATTGATTTACGCTTGCATAGGGATCGCAAAAACAGTAGGCCACCATCCAATAAAAGCAGCTAAAACAGCCTCCACATATATAAGTACGTTTCCACCCTGAATTAACCATCAAAATAAGATACGATTCGGCTCAGTGTGGCGGTAAATCCGTAAAGTCACACTAAATGCATGAATGCCTGACCAGCAAAGCGTGCAACTAGAGACTAGCGGTATTTGCCTTGCGATCGCTCGTTGTAGCTGAACTGTCTCGTGCCTAATAGAAGAGATAAGGCATGTCTACCGTCTTCAGGTAGCCTCGGTTCCTCAAATATTTTTAAAAACAGGACGCTTGAAATCAATATGGATGACAAGCCATTGTTTTTCCACCGTAAAGAAGACCGGCTGATATCCCAGATGACAAGTGCCAGAATTTGGCGATGGGCTTTGGTAGTCGCAAATTACCATGCCGGCTCAGTCATAAAGCTTTTGACAATAACTCTAGTGCAGATGATCTCACCGAGCATTTTGTTACAATAACACTCAAATCGGTGTCTCTTTTGGAACAAGCTCTTATGCAACTTTAAATTGTGCATACTAGCATACTTACTTTTCTTCAGCACTCAAAGTCCAGCATCTGGTGATCTTGGCTGAGAGAAATAAATCCCCTTTTATCAAGACGATTGTGCACACCAAGCCTCATCATAAAATGATCTCATCATGAAATGATATGGGGATCATTCAAATTCAGACCGTGTGGTTCTTTAAAAGGAACTTTTCTCCCGTAATACGACATAAAGGATGAAGATTTCTAGGAATAAGAGTAAGATAGTGGGAAGAAGCATACTTGCTGTCTTCGTGTTAGAGTTGTCGCCGAATCGTATGCTGGTCTCCACGTTACACCTAAAATCAAAATTGCCTTAAATATATGTTCGGCGTATACATGACAGCTATCTATCATAATAAAGGAAAGCCAGTACGGTGTTCCCACAAATGAAGTTGTGACTACTCGCCCTACGACAATTGGCCTGTGCCAACAGGCCTTTAGTGCAATTGATCTATATGACAACAGTTTCTTGGCAGGTGGCCTGGAGATCAGAACTAGGCAATACAAATAAAACGTTTCATTTGATCAAATTATATATATATATATATATATATATATATATATATATATTACATATGGTACCAGTTTGCTATGACTACCCGAAGACTATTATAAGGATTGGATATCAGCTAGTATAAAGAAATATAATTGATAATTTGTGAAGTAAATAATTTCAGAACACAAAAATATTTTAAAATCATGGTGTCAGCGATACAGTACGGAATTTTTGAGCGTGGAAATGCTACGACGACTTATAGAAACTTTGAATACTGGAAATTCATATCGTTAATGGAAGTGGTACTATGAATTGGCGATGCTGCAAATACCGTCAGCTTGGTTGCAAGGCTCGTCTAATAAAGAATGGCACTACAGTAGTTGAAAATCTAGCTCCAGAACAGTGCCACGAAGGAAACATAGCAGTAGCCCGGCAAGAAATGGTGTCGGTGACATGAAGGCTAAGATGTCGGAAGTTTTTGCCACTCCGAGTGCAGTGCAAAGTTCAATGGCTAGGAACTTATCTGATGACGTGCTAATGGCTTTACCGAAGAAGTCAACCTTGAATCAAGCACTGCAGTGGCAGAGAAAGAAGGACTCGTCCGAGGCTGACGGAACTTCACCACAGATTTTTTATTTGACATCTCTCAGAAGTTCATGGATTTTGTACTGTTTGACTTAGAACCAGGACAGGATCGGCTGATTTTCCTCGGAAGTTACACCTTACTTGACGGCTTGGCTAGCTCAGACATGAGGTTAGCTGATGGTACGATTTAAGTAGTTCCCTTAATCTTCTTTTCATTGTATACCATTCATTGATAAATTGTCCTACGATTTATCCCTTTTGGACTATACTGCATACTTCTAAACAAGACTCTTACAATATGCGATCGCCTTCTCGCCGAACTCAAGCGTCTCATACCTGCTGCAAACCCTCATGCAATCCTCATCAATTTCGAAGCAGCAGCTATTAATGCTTATTCTGCCTTGTACTCGACAGCTAGAATTACGGGCTGTTACTTCCATCTCACTCACAGCGTTATAGGAAAGGTCTACGACTTAGGAATGAAAGACGATTATGAAACTGATGACGTTTTTCGTAGTGCAGTCTGACGTCTACAAGCACAGGCACATTTACCAGAGACTGAATTCATCGAAGCATTTTAGCTGCTGTCCTACTCTGTGCCATCAAATGAGCCTGTGAACAAACTGATCTCATACTTAGAACATACCTATATCTGAGGCAGACGTCTATGAGGCCGAAGTTATAACTATGGCAGTGAGCTCTTCATTGTGGGGATGAGGAATCAGTATGGGGTTTCAATAAACGGTGTAGCTCGTACAACAACTAATGCAGTAGATGGTAGGCATTACGGGCCCCAAGCAGTGTTCCAGTGCCATCATCCAACGATGAGGACATTTCTGAAAAGGCTTCTCATGGACCACTGTAATTAGATTGCCTCGTTCTTGCAAGGCTCCACTGGTGTTCTTGTTGTCCAAGCAAAGAGATACCGGGAGCTTGCTAAAAAGGTTCGATGGGCTGTTGAAGGTTACAGTTGTACAGATTTTTCAACTTTTCTTCATGCCATTGCATATTTGTCGCATAGCTAGTTGAGAAGTTACGGTAACACTAAAAAGATTGATTTTATCTAGAACGCAATAAACATTTTGTTGACACTTTTAGGAGAAAAAACTGTTTCACTAATAATTTTGTTGCATAAATATAAAAGAATTTCAGACAGTCATGAATTCATTCCTAACTGTTTGTATCGGTTGGGTAAAATTCTAATTGTGTATTTTTCTTATAAATTGACATATAGATCAATTTTCATATATGCCAGTTAGTACAGGCCAGTTGTCGTGGGTCCAATAGTTGCAGACCAGATGGTATATAAATTAATTGTCGTGTAGGCCGGCTGTTACAATCCAATTGTCTTAGGGTCAGTAGTCGTAGGTTCAATAATCACCCAAACAACCTGCACATGCTGCAGGTTCAGACCAAGATTATTTTGACGAGCTCCGATTAAATAATTGTATGTATACATTATTTATATTTAATATGCGAAACAGATAAGGATAAATTTCACGAGAAGAAGACCTGGTAATAATGAGTTACGGAAGTCGAAACGGACGTTTGAGATTTAGGGAGTAGTTGGTATAATTCTTACGCAAGCATGTCTCTCAAATGGTCGGGGTTTTGAAATGTGGGTATCTGTAAGTAGGTAGAGTCAACTTGAAGGGGATTCGTCCATTTTTTGAAAGGTATGATTTCAACTGGTCAATCCCGATAGCTCGGGGATGCTACAAGACATTTGCTGTCTGAGCACTTTATAGAATTCTTGAAAAAGTAATAGAAGCTGTGTACGTCGAAAAAAATAGTGTCGAGTTTTGAAGAAAACATTGTTGTTTTTAATTGGGTCTTGAGGCAATTCGATTTCTGAAGAAATTTCCATAGCAATTTAAATTTAATGCCTCGGCTAGACGACATTTTTCCAGAGTGGCACCAACATTTCTCTGAGACTGCCAACAATAAGCGTGCTAAGAATGCAACAAGAATTAGCCGTCTAGAGCAAATGCAAATGGTTGCATGGCTTTCACTGCCCCAAAGTTTAGGCTACGATTGATTCAACTGACACACGATTAAAAATTGCAAATACAGTCTTCACAACTAGACGGTAGAGCGGCGACGGGAAAAGTGTAGTGGTCTGGAGCCTTATGGCGTGGACGTTTCACTATGCTACTGTCACTTCAGAAACTGCCGATGTTACACACTGTCGCTCTGAAACTGGCCACACTTCTTTCCTAACTGTTTCGGATATGGTGTGGTTATTGCGTTTTAAGAGACACTTGCGTCTCGCATTGCCTGCTGGAGGGCCGTTATTAGCAATAATCAGTGCCGTCATACTGGTAAATGTCACCAGATCGAAGGATTTAATGACGGAGACATTTGTTTATTAATTGTAATGCTTTCTGAGTTTCAACCACTCATTTCCGCACTATTTCAACAAAGGATAGCTTCATGTGTTTTATACAAAATGTGATTAGTTACTCTGACTTGTTCCGAAAAAGACAGTGGAAACCGAATCTTGACTTGTAGCATTAATTCCCGCCAGGTTAAGCAGTATTTACCACATTTTACAAAGCCTGCCTTGTCATTTCTGGACATTATTCTACTTTGAACACCAGACACGACTGTTGCGTTGTCGGAACAAAGCCAGTTAAGCCTAGCTTGTGTGGTCTAATTGTGTTTTGGTGTTCAGCCACGGCAGCTGGCTCTTCCTTGACTTGGCGTAGCAGGCCGGGCTCGCCTTGACACGACACAGCTCGCCTGTGGAAGGCTGGATGGGGCGAGCGGATGGAGAATGAAGTTGGAACTCGGACGGATGGGTGAACGGCCGTGTGCTTGTTTGGCTACGAGCGCCAGCCGAATACAGGGTGGTTGAAACCCCCTTGGTGTTTCCGTGTCGTCGCGTGTGAGTCGCCAGAGCATCAAGCTACAGCTTGGTTAAAGTCTGTAAACATGCTTAACTAGCTCAGTTAAGTCCATTGAAACAAGGACTTACTTGTTATCGAACAGAAACTTTCAAATGAAAAAGTCTAAAAAAATATGCACAATTCATTTTTCTCTTTGTGCACCCTCAGCCTTGGCGTCCGGGGGGGGGTAGGGGCATCGGTCCCACCTGCTCACTACTTGCTACGCCCAGGTCCTCTTGGTCTTTTAAAGGGCGTGTTCCCAGATGCATAGACGCCCGTCCGTGAGTGAAACCACAAATACGACGGCCGACTGGGGTGAGGCGGCTACGCCAGTAAATGCTCGGAATTGTGTTGGTCGCAAGGAAATCATCCTTAAACAATCGTGAGCACGATGCTCACGCACGCTCTTGGCGAGCACCAGACATTAAATAAGTGCATAGGGAGTGGTAGTATTGATTATAATAGGAATTCTTGTATATCACCATGAGAGCGACCAAAAAAAAACTCTATACGGTGCTTTCTAAATCCCTGCACAAGTTTAAAAATTCAAATGTTCGTGACATATAAAGTAGCAAATACATGTGACTCTTCTACTTGGACATAACATGTATGCAAGCTTGCAAAACCACGTCAGAAGACACTCGCGGCCACTGGCTAAGATAACCCGTAGTTATAACAAACACTGAGTCACGCACAAGTAAGAGTGCAAAACACACACGAAACCAAAGACAAGTTCGCTAGAGCTCGCGGAAAATAAAACTTAACAGATGCGTCTTTTGGCTTTAACTGAGCATCGTAACACCCGCTTTTCGGAATCTACAGTTTTACCATAACTCGCACAAATCTGAACTCCTTTGAGACGGCGCCTTGACTTGCTATGACCCCATAGCCTGAAACTCACACTCGACCTGCGTCACGACATCTTTTTACTTGTCTGCATTGAAAACGAAATAAAAAACGTACCTATTTAGTTAAGCATTTAGCGGGTCCCTGTGCCTCGTCCTTTATGTGCTTAAGCGTACTAATACTGTGCATGCTGCCACTAACCATAATTGCATGCTAACCCTGTGCAAGTTACCCCTAGCTATGTTATTCTTGTCGTTAAGTGAACATGCTACCACTAACCATTCGATGGTGTGTACTCTGCAGCAAACGTAAAGCGCCTAGAAAGAGATTGAGTTCCCTGAGGGCGCTTTATCATATGTATTATTATTAATATCATTATTTATCCTTAATATCTCACACACATAATCACCTTTTTTAAGTACTAAGCTCTTACCAACAATACAGCTATCATACATCTTCCATTGGTTTGGCCATCGTGCCCGTAGCATAATATTCGTGTAGAATATAACTGACGTGTGTAATGTTTCGTGTCATTTGCTGTTGTCGTGCAAGTGGGCTACGTCTACGCCTGGTAACTAATAGATCTGACTGTTATCAATCTGATGCTGTGTCTGCTGCTCGTGACCACTGGGACGAAGCCGGTTGTTCTCAAACGGATCATTGGTGTTTCGTAATCACAGAAAACTCTCTGGGCTTGAAAGACACCTATTAGTGCACTCTTCACTTCCAACGTTTCTTGGCGATGACAGGAGTCGATCTGCGACGATCCAAAGCCAGTATTGCCAGCTGTAGTTAAAGATGGGCGATATAGGAAGCTTATTGCTACCCCTGGTCCCTTTCTACCGTGCATCATATTCTCGTAGCCATATTCTCGTAGTGCCTGACAGAGGTAGGAATATCTCCACAATTTAACAGAAATGGTTCGCAAAATTCATGCCGCTGCAGTGTCTGCAACTTTGGATGATAGAAACCCATCGAAGAATATGTCCTAGAGATTGCCCTCGGTGATTCGACAGTAAAAAGTTATCGGTTTTAAACCGAAATGAGTGGATGTATGGCTTGATAATCTCAGCTCTGTTAGACTGGTGATTTTCCGAGCCTGCAATATATGCAGCAAGTCACCTTTATCTGCAACTACTTGGAATCTCTGCAAACAGCCTTTAGGTACCTTTACTACAAAATCTTTGGCACTCACTGCTTCAGCAGTTCTTCCGTCTAAAACCGAAGCACAGCCGAAAACTATAGGTTTTTTGATCAGACTCTTTTCGTCAAATTCATTCTCAAGGCCAAGCAGCTAGCCAGCGACTATGTAAATGTCGTTAGAGACCACGATTATTGCTGAAGAAGCAAAGCAGCACATGTCTAATTAGCTTTCAGGAAGCACGTGTTCTTTAGTAGCTCAATGTTCTTCAAACCTAAATTACAAAGCCAAGTGCAAAAAGATTCACTTCAAATCCCAAAATCATCTAATAAGTTTCTCATTGCTTCCTCTTGGTTTAAAAAAAGCGTAAATTTGGTATCTGTAATTTGTTGTAAATCTCTTGATATTAGGCATTAAGCTTTTGGCATAGATCCTCTTTTAGGTAGGCATGTATCAAGGTTAGACCAAATATCGTTCATTTGGTAATTCTATAGTACCTACCCAATTGTAAATGTCTAAGCTGCTTTATAGCTTATTGTCAAAATGCTAGTATGACTGGCTGAGTTTTATTGCCGGATATTTCAGAGCAACATAAAGTTTCCTACTTATCCCTAAGGCATGGACAACTTTTGTTAGGTAGATAAGTTTTGTTATAAAATTCTTCTTAGCAGCCAAACCGGGGATCTGGCTCCCCTGAGAATTTCTGAGTGAATGACTTCTACAACTTCCAGATGATAGGTTTGCATAATTAAACTCGGTACGAGTGCCTCCTTACTTGTTGATTCTCTGCCGTCGCATCCTTTTGCTTAGTAAGCACAAAATCTTGGTTCAGCCATAACTGAGGATTTTTGTTTTTCCTCATATAACGAGATTCCAAATGTATTTTAAATCGGCCTGGCTACTACAAATACTTATAGCCAGGTTTTCACCAACCAGCCTCAGTTTATTCCTTTTCTATCTAAGATATCAAAAAATATTATGCACAGTAGCTTGTGAAATACGCAAACAAGTAATACGGACTTTACTAGACAATCAAGTTGGAATCCAGCTACTTCACTTCATTGCATTGCTCTCATCTGTGCGATAAGCAGCTGTTCAAACCAGAGCAATATCGATCATGCGATACCCTGTTCATCTGAACATCTGATCTGTTCATTCATCGTTCTACAAGTGCATATAGATAAAGATTATTCATATGGATGATCAAAAAATCAGTGGTCTTGTTTATGAAGCTGTGATAAAGTCCTGTCTATATTGCTCAATCGCTTTCAGTGATTTATATGTGATGATATCGTCTCACCAGCAGATCTGTCATTTGTATAATTGTACTCGGGTCTAATGTCTGTCCTATGAAGGCTTTTTTGTTTTCCACTGCACCTTTGACCAGTGTTTGAATCAAATGACATTGCTTGTCCCTTCTAAGCCAAGGACGACCAGTCATTGTCCGATTAGAAGTGACATTTAGCTTCAGGTACTGATCAAATGGATGCCTGCCTATCAGACGCCCAATCTTTGCAGGTCAATTTTCTTTGACTATTTTATGACAGGAACAAAGTCCTATTCATGAGATAGTTGCAACGTTTTCACACTTGGATATAGGATGGTTGCTGCAAACCGATTTTCACATAAGACCGAAATACAGCATATAGTTTTCGTACCAACTAATATTCCAAGGTTTTACGAAGACTCATTTTAAAAACCAGCCATCGATTGCGACCCATTTTAAAATTGTGGATTATTCAATACCACAGCATGCTAAAGATCACACTAACTCCCTCGATCAATACATGCTTGATAACTGTAATTCAAATGGTGCCTGATTCAATCTGATTTTAGGAAGCCTTAAGGCAAATCACAGAGAATGATTTTTTTCAGTACGCCTCTCATTGCACTCTAAATATGCGCCAAGAATATACTAGGGCCTAATTTTCAGGTTTCTAATAGTTCCTAGCATTTACTCAAGTTTTTCACCCCCATTTTTTCAGCTGATCAAACTAACACCCCAAATAAACGACGTGAATAAGGCAGTTGAATCTGAACACATTTAACTGACAATATGGTTGGCTCTGTTTTTCGAATCTGAGGCTCTCAAACTAGCTGCATTTACTACAGAAATAAGCAATCCTACGTCTTTCTAAGCATATAAAATGAAATCCGGTGAAATTTTCTTATACGTATAAATATATCAATAAATAAATATATATACAATAATTAATTCATTTATATAGCGCCCTTGGAGAACTTAATCTCTATTCAGGCGATTCACATATGCCTCGGGGCTCGAGCCCCGAATCTCAGTCGGACCTTGGTCGGGGCGAACACCTTAACCGGTAGACCAAACCAGCTCGGCAAATATATATACACACATATATATATATATATATATATATATATATATATGTATATATATATATATATATATATATATATACATATATAGATATATATATATATATATATATATATATATATATATATATATATATATATATATATATATATATATATATATATATATATATATACCACCGTCTCAAGTAAATTGAAAATCTCACATTTACTTTTGAGCTAAATTATCACAATTGTTACCTACCACTTTCAATAAAGTCTTTGCATTAGTTAATTTGGCTATTTTGTGCGGATATTTGAAGTATTAGTAAAACTTGCAATAACTATTCTCACATAAGTTACATTTTTAGTATTTGCATGTAGGTTTGCATGCATCTGGGGATCAATAAGTTTGAACAATTAACTGATGGACGCCATGAAGAAACACTTCCTCTTCATTTTTAGCTCAGAGCTCAATTCGTCAGAAAAGTTTAATCTCGAATAACTTTTAGAAAAGAGCATGGTTCGCCTAAAGGTCCACCTAGAGACGCTTACAAGTGATCTAAGAGAGTCGGTCTTACCAGTAGCCACCGGTGTAGCTTTCTTATAGGTTGCTGTTGCTGCAGCTGTCAGACCAGCTTTTAGAACAGCAGAAACGATCGGACCCGGTTTAATTGCGACTGCTGGTAAAGAATCTCCTCCAACACCTGAAAAACAAACGTAAACTCTATGCCTCCGAACTAATAATAATTTATTAATTGATTAATTTGAGTAATTAATTATGTTATCTAAGAAATAATGTATTTGATAACATCAGCATATTAGGAAAGGTTAAGGATATATCATTTGCTTTAATTTACCGACTCGAAGAATAGTTTCGGAAGCAAAGCGAGCAGATCACCTATTTAAATATTGGTGAAAACACTACCCAGTAGAGCAAAGTATTTCCAACGTGACCATGTCATTTAAAAAATCGCAAGTTAATTCATCTTCGAGACCAAGTTATAAAGTTATTTTTAAGCATAGCATTTCTATAATTAAACCATTGTCAATAGTTCGCAGATAATTCCTTCTAGACATTTTGAATTTTCCAGAAAGGTTACGTTGCAATTGGTTATTTTTAAAAGACACTATATCAAGTTAAATATAATCATTTGACCGGACTAAAGTAAATTCCACGAAGAACCGTTTTGTCGTTTGCTCCTTGTTTAATACCATCCAATCACTGGAATTGGTAATGTGTCTATTTCTCAAGTTTGTAAGAAATTGTTCAGGGCTCTAAGTTTGATGCATTTTGAAAAATTTTGCTGTGTAAAACCTTTTAAGAAACAGACACTTATGGTAGTTGTAGCAAAGGTTATACAACGTTACAGGTTAAAATAACCAATTGGCTATATAAAAGTAAACGGCACATTCAAGTTGCATTCCCCATTCGGCAGTGTTTACAAGAGTGACTAAATCTTACCAAATTTAGCAGGTGTAGCTGTAGTGCTGTTTTTTCTTGCTACCACGGTCAGACCGGCCCTTTTTACTGCAGCTAAAAGTTGACCCGGTTTATGGTCAACTGTGCCAACATCTGAAATAAGGAAATGTAATTGTAAACCAACCTAGCCCATATCCCAAGTAAATAACATCTTCGTTACTTAGAAATATGAAACAAATGTAAAACATCATCAGTTGATGCAATTTAGCTACTCCGAGAAATATTGTATTGAGCAAGCGAGCTCTTTACTGATTTCTTCAAAATAACGCCACACACTACAGGAAATTGATTTTAATCTTACCAGGCCGTCTCAGAAAATCAAAATTAAATGTCCGTTACAAAAAATGTGAAAGTCTGTTATGTAAGTTTGATAATCGCTGATTTTAAATAAGGTCTGAGAATAGCAGTAGGCATGGTGGTAGGATTGTATAGCTCTTCTAGAGAACTAATTTTCTGTTTAAGCATTTACGAGTGCTTCATAGGAAACATTTTACTCGGTCAGTGTTAAAAAGCATAGTTTTGGCTACCATAAGCATGCAAAAAAACAATTGAAACGAATGAAAAATGCAATAAGCTGGCTGATTTTCAGCTCCATCTTTTCAATACAGTCAAGTTTTCAAATGGGATGAAGTCAGGCTAGTGCACTTTGTACGCTTCCTGAGCATTTAAAATGGTGGCAAAAATTACACACAATATTTAGAATCGTCAGTTTAAGATCACCCAGTGGTACTATTCTAAACAAGATTTGGCAAAGGTTCACCCTAACTATGATATTCATTTTGTTTGTTTATCAATCACGATTTTACTCCCCTTTCAATTGCATTTCTCTTTGCAGCAAATGTAAAGCGCCTAGAAAGAGGTTAAGTTCTCTGAGGGCGCTTTATAAAGTACAGTATTATTATTATTATTATTATTATTATTATTCTGATAAGTGGCTATCTAAAAGCAATTTTTAGAGCTCCGATGTGGATGAACTGCTTGTTGAGAAGCTAGTGCCGGCCAGTAAGTTGTATGTTAATGAAACAGCCACAACATTGATTACGAACAAGATAGTATACTATGATTTGCATTAATCAAAGGCGTTTTATCGTTCGGCCAAGGCGATCAGCGAGCATCGGGTAGAATTGTGTAGTATTATGCAGTGAGGGGATCGAACAAATGCACGAAGCAGCCTAGCTGTTGTATCTGTGTTAAAGTATGCCCAACCGAATCGATTTCATCCTTTTGGTCTGAGAGATTAACTACGATCACCTGTTTTTGGCATTTTTCAAAAGATAAAATACGTGTTTCCTTAGTTTTACGCCGATCCAGGCACATAAACCACTTTAAAAAGCACCAATCGAATTGTGAACAAGAACGTATTTCTGTTTCTCTAAAATGTATTAAACCATTTCCAAATTGGTAATAGTAATCTGTTTTGATTCGCCACGCCAGATTATACATGTAAGTAAGTCAAAGTATGCTTCCTGAAGAGAACGACTACGTTTCATCGATCATTTTACTGATTACCCATGCTCCAGAATAAATGCATTTAAGCCAATAATATGCTTTCACACAGTTTCTACGAGAAAAGCGTGGACTATTTGAGCCGTAAGGCTATAAAGTTGCTTTCAGTGCCTAGTAACGTTGTTTTAAAACCTATGTGTTAACTTTCTTCACCACAGATATGAAACGTGTTAGCAACAAATTTGCATATTATAAACTCGTGAACCTGGTTTTTAAGTTTACATACTTCAAACAACTTTTTTTCTGATTTCATACAAGCAAGCAAGGTCTACGGTCTCGGACAAGCCGATCTAAACCTGTCAATTAGAAAAGGATACGGAGTCGGAAGCGTTTGAAAAATGCACATTGTGACCTAAGCGGGCTAAGTCGTTTTTTTGGCACCAAAAACTAGCTTAGATGAAAGCACGTTTCGTTAGTAATTATATTTGATTACTTTGATTGATTTGATTAGTAAAAAAATGTACGATTCTGGCACGTTAAAAGCTGTTTACAGGATGTAGCACGTATGAAGAGTATCAGCCTAGGTGTAAGCTTCATTATACATTTTGTCCAGGCCTAGGGTATCAGGTCATTATGCAGCAAGTTACCTACTTTTTACCATGCGAACTACGTAGATCGTCGTCAACAAATTTTAGCTTAGTTTGAGGCCTCACTTAATGACCAGATTACAAAAACTATCATTGAAAACCTGGTTAATTAGTATATCGGCTATATTGATAAAAGCAAAAAGCAAGAGCAAGATCGTAAATTGAGTGGTAAAACTTCAAGGTCGCTACTTAAAGCTTAATGTCGAATGAATGCACGTCGGAGAGAAGCTGTGCTTTACTCAAATTGAAACCTTCACAAAATACATAAAAATATATATAAAACAAATAAATAAATATATATATATATATATATATATATATATATATATATATATATACACATATATATATATATATATATATATATATATATATATATATATATATACCGCCTAGCTGCTCAGCTGTGCGTCTTGTTCAAGCCGGTCTATTGTACTGACCGATCGACTAGCACAAAGAGGTTTGCAGCCGCCGAAGCAAGGGTAAAGATGTATGGATGAACATGGCTGTCTTAAAGATAAAAAACCTGAATCAGTTTTCATAATCTAGTTAATAAGTACTGCGTTCAATTCATACCTTATGTTTGAGAATTTTCCAATAGGAAACCCCTCTTGGCTAGCACTATTACATGAATGGCTTGCTTAGCATTCCCAACATGGCCTGCAGTTTCCCGATGGGCTCTTTCTCTAGCACTGCCTTTAATCTCCTTAACTTAGTTGTCATCCGCACTACCATAAACTCGGCAGCCTTTTTAACGCTATCCTGATAAATCCCCAGTTAATTTAACCTGCAAAAACCCCCAATAAATAAGTGTGACGTGAATTTGGATCGATACGGTTAAATTTTATGATTCAACCGAGACCTGGTCAAAATTGAGTAGCAACGCGAGCGTAACCGACATAGCTAAGACAAATAAGGCTCTTTATTTTCTTTCATGCCCATAAATTATTAAAAACCTTGATATATATGCGATGCCCGCACATTATCCCTCAATTTCAAACTGTTTGCAGTCCTCTCAAACTAGTAAGTCCAAACGTTTGCCTCGAGACCTCCAGTAGCAACTTGCTCCTGGTGGCAGTGACCAATTGAAACTAATTACCAAAACCCCTCAGTTTCGCATTTATGAAACGGTTCTGATTTCCTCTCCGAGTTCTGAAAATCTGTCTCTAATAATTTAAGTGATTTTACTGTTTATATGACACATAAAATGATGTAATTAGTACCGAATTCCGTATGGCTCATTCTTATTACCAACCAAAAAACTGTTTTGTTTCTATAAGAGTTCCTCGAAAACATTTCGTAGAGATTTTATTTAAATCGCAGAAGTAAGAATGGACCATTCCTAAATAAAATTCAGTCTGGATTCAACCAAACAGGTATATACTGCAGGAACGACAAAGCTAAGCCACAGCAAAGATTATATCGAAATTTGCCTTATTTATCTAAATCTGTCAGTGAGTATTGATCACGGTATCCAGCAGGAAGGATTGAGGAAAACCTGTCACTTTGGTTGCTCAGGCCCTTTCCAAGGCAAATCATGCTTTTCGGTCGCTTTTTTTTCGTGTCGTTTGTCAGTCAGTCTCATTTCGAAGTACGGTACACCTTTTAAACCGCACCCATTGTCGGCTGTCATTTCTTATCCAATTGGATTTTCCGACCGCATGTCTTATGAAAACATTTAAGCCCCGTGGTATCGGTTTTAGCTTCTATCGTGAGGACAGGCAGGCGTGGTAGTATTAGAGGTGAAGGCATTCAGCTGCAGCTACTGATAATTATCAGCGACTGATACGACAGCCTTTAGGCATAAAATAATGTATGTTAATAACGATAATAAGAATGCACTTGATAAAGCACCCTCAGAGAGCTCAATCTCTTTCAAGGCGCTTTTTTATTTTGCTGTAAAGGAGGCACGATCGAATGGTTAGTTTTAGCATGCTCAATAAACAACAAGAATCACGTGGTTGGGGTGACATGTACAGGGTTAGCATGCAAGCGTGCTTAATGGCAGTATGTACAGTGCCAGCATGCATAAGCACATGAAGGTCGAACTACAGGTACTCACTAAATGCTGTGACAAATAGGTGCGATTTTACTTTCTTTTAAGTGTGGTCAAGGCAGGAAATGTCATGACGCTAGTCAGAAGTGAGTTCTGGGCTTTGGGAGCATACGAACCAAATGGACGGTCTCCGAAGGATTTGAGGTTTGTAAGAGGCATAGGTAAACAATTAGATTACGAAAAGCGAGCGGTACGAGGCCTAGCCTGGCGGGTTAGCAGATCTGATCGGCAGACTGGAGCCAAATAATGAAGGAACCTAAAAGTCAGTGGGACATTCTTGTAGTCAATGCGACTGGGAGTCAGTGCAGATTGGCGAGAAGTGGTGAGATGTGGCAACCTCACGTCTCACGACTGACAATCCTGGCCGCAGTTTTGCAGCAGCTGTAAGGGCCTGATTGCATGGACGGGGGTCAGAAACAGTGAGTTACAGAAGTCAAGACAGGATGTCACAAATTCGTGGACCAATTTAGATGGAATTTTGTGTTCAAAATTGAGGGGTTCTCTCTTATATTAACTTCACCTTCAAGGGTTAATCCAGCGGAAGCTCTAACAGCAAGCTATACTTTGGACCTGAGTTCATCAAGTTCTGTTTAGAACTATGAGCTGCTAAAGATCTTACTGACAACCTGAATCTGCATACTATAATTAGAAGGACGTTCTCAGCGAATCGCTGCTTGTCTATCGTGTGAAGATGACCGATGTAACTTCTTTTGTTTATCGCTGGACATTACCTCATTTTAGCATGAACCCAAAGAATGCAAGGCAGATCTCATTTATAGGGTTCTGAGAGAAATTTCAGAGATGCATTTAGTTTTTTTTTAAGAAAGGCCTGTCAACTCTATATGGTTTATGATCTGAGTTTGAATCTCATCACAATTTACAGCCATCAAGTTAGTTCACTTTTGGTGCTGCAGCCAAGCAAGTGCCGTCAATGCAAAAGTAACAAAACCTTAGCGTCAGCTCCTGCATTTAATAGAATTAATGTTAACCTATTTATTGGAAGAATGTATTCAAAGTTCAGTAAGGAACTATCAAGCTCAGATAGTAAAAAGACGAAATAGTTAATTAAAAATGTGTATGGTAATAAATCAGGCCTCTTTTTGTGTATATCACTCTCTTATTTAAAAATAATATGGCATATTAAAACGGCAGAATTACATTTTCAGCATTTTATTTGGTTTGGCATGGGTCTTAGGGGAAAATATTTTTCTAAAAACGGCTCCAGCTGCCGATTAAAAAGAGTATTAAACGGTAATGTAAGTAAATAAGTATTGGTGCCTCAAATAATTAGCTCTCGCTTGGCTTTTAAAAGGAAATGGAAAAATATGTCTGAGTGAGCGTTTCGCTGCAAATGCAAATGAAGGAAGTGATTGAGTCTTACCAAAGTTCTCAGATGTAGGTATTCTGTTGTTATCGCTTGTTTTGGCTGTCAAACGAGCTCGTTTTATGGCATCCAACAATGCACTGTGTTTCTGGCTGACTCTTTGAACTTCTGGAATATTAATAATTAACTGTGAATTACAATAATGAACAAAAAATTTGTTACATTGGCAGGTCAAGACAAGGTCAAACACGAGATGCTGCGAAAATTCAGCCGTTTAAAAATACTTATTGATTGACAGCTGACCCAATAATTACCATTTCAGATTGAACTGGGTAATTCGGTAATGTGATTCTCATATGTCCGCATCGTCTTAAACAAATCTCAGTATTGTGCAGCTGCCGTGAGAATTGTGAGCGAGTGTGCTTTGTGAGCAAATTTGTATACCCTTTCCCGCAGAGCCTGGCAAGGTTTGGCACACTTTTTAGAGCCTTTACACTTACGCCACAATCAGGACCCTCAAGGCTGTGGTTCTTTCAAATGACAGACTACTGTTTCTGTCTTTTCACTCGAAGACTTGTGTCAGATGACGCTTTGGCTCGGCAGGTCCTTGGCGGCGGAAATCACTGCAACAGGACTTTATGGTAACTTATTCCCTATCGTTTTATGATTACTGACGGAAATATTTTGCAGGTAAGCACTAGCAACAAAACAATATTTTCCCACGTAAGAAGTATGTAAGAAGTGAATTCTGAATTTTTTTAAATCCAATGAATATTTCAATTTGTCCACGATCAAATGCTCAAAATGGGGCAGATATTTATCACTTATATACAACCGCAAGAGATAACGTGATCAAATATGTAGCTTCTAAATATGTGGGACACTGCAACCGATGAAAGAGGGAAAAATACTCGGACAGTGAACTTACGTCCAGTCACGTTGATCAAACTGGTTCTTAATGGGTCAATGGGTATTAATTATCCTAAAGTGGAAAGAGGGAGATTTATAAAGCAAAGAATTGAAAGAAATGAGGAAACCTCAGCGATAAATTTATGATTGTGACCAAGAGGGCAATAATTCACTATCCTTAGCAGCTGCTTTCTGCGACCTGAAGAGAGACCCAGACACACACAAGACTGTTGAGCAGGGAATGAGAAATATAAATTTGAATCGGAGCGGTCGACGAAGGCGTAACCCATCACTACTAGTTTTCGGCCATCACTGAGTACAAAAAGCAAACTCTTACCTAAGGTGGCGTCTATGTTCGTCGACCTCAGTTCGGTCCCAGTAACAGCGAAAATATTAGGACGGATTTTTTGCAAACGCCTCCAAGTATCGCTACCCAGTCTCAGCACGGCTACCCAGTCCAAGTAAGGCCACCTAGTCCTAGATGTTGCATTCATACGCACAGTATGCAGACGTTAACGGAGTATGGCTGTAATTAAGAGCATCTACAACTTAATAAAATACAAAACTCCACGTCCTTATAGTAATACAGGATATTCCTGAACCACCAAGAAGTACATGTTATCAGTAAAAGTAGGAGAAAACGCCTAACTATAAAGACAAAGCAAAATGTCTAAGGAAGGCCTAATCTTTATTTTATCCCTGAACTAGGTATACCCTTCTTGGTTCAAAATTTTAGGTTCCTGCAACGTATATTTTGCCGCTAATATTCTCTTGTACTCTCACAATCTAACCTGCCAAGAGCAGACTCGTTTAACTTGCATGTCAACCCGTTCCTTGATTTTTTGAGCAACGAATTGTCACTTTACTATTGCAGGATTGAAATTGCTTTGAAAAATACTGGATCAGGCATGCTCAGTAAATTATATCACGGCAGAGAATGGCTGGTCATGTCCACTTTCCTTCTGTAAGTGCATGCAAATAACCTCGCTCGATAGCCTCCATACGACCGGTCATTGGCTGGGTAGTGCGACCGAACAACAAGTTTCCTGGCTCAACCATCGAGCACTCTGCTATAAAAAACGGGCCAGTCAAGCCCAGTCTAAGGACTCCAGATGACTGATGGCATGGCGGCATTCAAGCCCTCTCCCCACCACTTCCTTGTACTCTTTCGGCAGTCTTTACAAGCCAAGCCAACATCGTTTTGCCCTTCCAAGCATTTGTTCGTTCGGAACCCGCCTGACAGGTGAAGGCAGTTTGAGATTGATTAATGTTCCCACAGATTCCATTCATTCGTTGATTGGTCCCAGACTGCAGAGTCATCCACCGACAGCCTATGTCAGCCCCTCGACCCCTCGAGAGCCTTTGGCTGCTTAGGCATTGTGAAGCCTCGATAGCTCCTGAGTCACGTTCCCTCATAACTTACCATTGGCCAGGGCCGTTTATAAAGTCTGGCTCAGTCAAAGCCTATCTAACACTATGGCCTGGAAGATCTTACCTGTAGCATCATCAACCGCTGGGCGAGGCGGCAATGGAGTGAGCAGCCAAGGTGGTATCGCCAGAGGTTTCTTGCAACTATCTCGTACCAAAGAATCTTCGTGAACTTGAGGTGGTGCAGTGTATACTGCTGGAGCTGCAAACAAATGTTTCGGGCAAATGAAAGCGTGCAGGTAGCAATACAAAAGCAGGATCGTCGGCTCAACAGGGAATAGGCATAACCTCCCCTCCTGTCTCCTAATGCCTCCAAGCCGACTCAGTCACTACAGCTGACTAAGATTCGTGAGATATGTAGTAAAGTAGAAAGAAGGAACTGTGCAAAATGCACATGCTCATCAGAGACTAATTTTCAAGTTTTCACATTGTGATTATTGAAGCAATACTTTATCAGAAATCAAAGATATTGTAGGCCTTCAATAAAAATTTCCAACCTCATATAAAAACAGACAACAGTGGACTATGTGTTGGATATTTTAATTGGCTACACCTAAAAGTGTTGTCAGTGCTATAAAAATAAACATAAATTATACGGTCAGCACCCTGAGTAAAAATTAGTCTCGATATCCAGGTGCATTAGCTACACCCAATGATTTGAGCACATGACCTTGGTCATACACAACAAGCACCTCACCCGTGCGTCAAACCAAGTCGACCAGCTAATGACAAAATCTAGAAACGATGAATGAATAGTTCAGATGATTCTATAAATATAAAGAAATAAAATTCATTTATAAATCCCCCTGGGAGAACTTAATTTATATGCATGTGCTTGACAATCTTTGCCTCACTTACCAGTTTCACGGAGCTTTGTTTCACCAGTGGTAATTAGGCTTAGCTTAATAACTTGAACTTGATCCTAAAAGAAATGCAACCAAAAATGCAAATACAAAAGCAATCTCACTAACTGGTTCACAGAGGAGACTATTAGCAAATCATATGACGAGCGATAGAGATTGATTCTACGTTATTTTTTGTTTGTTCTAACAAGCTAATCATACCACCACGTCGGTGGCCATTATCTAGACCTGGCGATCGCTACGGACGTCCTCCCCACTGACCTTGTGGCGTGTCCACTCAAATCATGTTTTGGTCTCGTTTACTGTTCCTGCTCCCTTGTACGTACAAGGTAAGGTTGAATTTGTCAAGCGAAGTAACTTATAAAGCATTGACATAGACACATTTTTGAAATCTGTTTGTGGCGCAGGTCTTCTTGATCTGTATTCAGAATCGACCGGCAGCCACAATACCCTCACTCATACAATGAACATGACACTCAGGAGTGCTCTGGAGAACCATGCTCCTGTTCATTCTACCCGTGTACAAAGTTGAGGAGATTCCTTTTAGTTTACAAAAAACTCCTAAAGATGCATTGGGTTAAGCACAAGCATGAACGTTGCATCAATAGATCGGGGTCTGGTGCAAATTTAGTCAATTTCAAAGACTTCCTTCGAGCTTACACCCGGAAGCTTAAAAAATGCAGTGCTTCTTTTTTCACTCTAAACCTGAATTCCTGCCTGTCGGACCCTAAACAGATTTATAAGACAGTAAACCATTTACAGGCCAAAGCTGAGAGATCTGACTGCCCAGACATTAAGGGCTTAGCCGAAAGATTTTCAGCCTTCTATACTAAACAAACTGCACATTCATGCCTCCATGAAGCCCCCTCCGACAAAATTAATCGGGGTATCACAGCCTGTGGCCTTCCTTAAAAGGTTTCCAAGGTTTCCGCATGCGATGTGGCTACCTTAATAAGGCCTAGCAAAAGGAGCTCGTCTCCTGAAGACCCAGGACCATCATCTCTGTGGTCTTCACTGGCAGATCAACTTAGCATTGCCATAACCAAGATTTTTAATGCTTCTTTAGGAAAAGGGGTCGTCCCCAAGTCCTTCAAATCAGAAATCGTTAGACCCATACATAAAACTGTAGATTAGATACAGGGGTCCTTGCAAACTATCATCTAGTTTCCCTCCTTTCTTTCGTATCCAAGGTCCTAGGAAAAATTGTTTACTAAGCAGTTGGTTGAACACATTGAAAAGAATGAAATGTCGGAAACATTTTAATCAGGGTTCAAGACGCAGCACTCCACTGAAACTGCTCCCCTCTGCTTTAGCTATCATATTTTTCTTGGCAGCGATAACGGGAATGTCACTGCCCTAACTCTGCTAGATCTTTCAGCTACCTTCGCCACCATTGATCGCGATGTACTACATGAACGATTGAGAACAAAGATTGGTCTGGCACACGAAGCACGGGCGTGGTTTAAATCGTACTCGTCTGATCGTGTGCAATCCGTGTAATGTGGGGGTCAGGTATCACACACGAGAATGGTCACCTGTGGAGTCCCTCTACGGTCCGTCCTCGGTTCCTTGATGTTCTCCATTTATACTCAACCTCCCGGAAATTAATTAAGGCCCATGGAATATGATAACACTTCTATGCTGACGATACGAAACTGCATTTGTCATTCAAACCGTCGGAATCTGCTGCAGCGACTGACAAACTGATTGCCTGTCTTGCCGACATTCTATCCTGGATGTCGGAATACTTCTTGAAACTAAATGACGATTAAACCGAACTGCTGCTCATGGGACACCCTAAGCCTGTGGCTGGATTAAAAGGCTTAGCTCTTGTAATAGGTGATGCTGTCGTGCGACCATCACCACGTGCTCCAAATGTAGATGTCGTTTTCGATAGCTGCCTAAATTTTAAAGGCTTCATTCATATGACTGCTTCAACAGCTAACCATCACGTTCGATCCCTATCCAAGATTGGGAGCTATCTCCCACAGAGGCATGCAAAAAATATAACTAGTTCCTTAGTTCTGTCTCGGCTTGATTATTGTAATTTCCTTTTGGCTCTGATACCAAAGAAAGCTACTAAGACACTACAGCTGCTTATGAATATCGCTGCAAGACTAGTCTTCAAGTCCCTCAAGTTTAAGGGCTTGTCTAATTTGCTAAAAAAAAGGATGGATGCCGGTTGAGTGACGGTTACAGAGCAAAGTTCTTTTACTGACCCGCAAGACTCACCACGGCTTAACTCCTTCGTACCTAGCTGAACTGCAGCACCAGTTTTAGTCTCTTCGTACCCTCAGGTCCTGTGTGGACAATAAATTAGCTGTTTAATTTCTCAGCTTAAAGACTGTTGGAGACAGAAGCTATAGCTCTGCAGGTTATAGACTCTGGAACTCGCTTCCAGAATTCTTACCCAAAGACAACTGCTCTCCTGCTGCCGACTATGGCTCATTCCTGTTAGCAGTTCTGATCTGCTACTTCCATGCTACTCTCAACCTCAACTGCTCTCTTGACTCTACTACGCTTGCCCTTTCTCTTATGTGCATGAGACGTAATCTGTTGGCTACCGAATGCGTACCGAAAGCCGCTTAGGCTGTGAGTGAGCAATACAAAACTCTCCGTCGTAGCACCCACATTGGCTTCATAACTTTGTGGAGTTACAGACAAACATGCATACATACATACATAGAGGCTACCACCCACGCCGTGATTAAAGATATTCTCCTCAGGCCGGTCCGGCGGCCCGCTTTTAAGACGTGCTACTATTTAGCTAGGGTAGACTCTCTGCCAAGAAAATTCACGATTTGTCTCTAACGGTAGGTGTAACGTCAAAAGTAATTCACAGTTGGGAAGGCATAATGAGGCAATTCCTCTGAAGCAAGTTGAATTGTGACTACTTGTGGGTGTGTGATTCGTGTGATATAATATCGCCAATTTTCTGCAGAAACGTAAAAAACTAAATACGATAAGACTAATTATGCGTGTAGCTTCATTGCATTTGGCAAGTGAATAATCGTTTGATACTAAATGTCACGAGTGAGTTAAATATATTAGGAATCTTGAGTCCGCTATATACGAATCTTTTCAACACTAAGTTTTAAATGCTGATTTCAGAAATTCTGGTTAAGCCAAAGTATTGAATCAAATTTAAAAATCTTCCTAGTAGTACAGTTGCAATCGGATGACAGGAGGGTAGCATAACAGTCAAAAACCTCTATCTCTATAACTTGTCCGTGTCACTGACGTTAAATTACGCAATCAGCAGAGGTAGAACCGAGGAGTTCAATGAGAACAGGACCAGCCATCTCTCACATTTCGCTTATAAGTGAGTAATAACTATAGTTAAGGAAGTCGGGTTCGGAAGCAGTGTCAAGAGGAAAGCTCAACAATATCTTAGGATGAATAAAAATCACCAGCAAGATCCCAAATTTGAAAATTGATGTGATCAGCATCGGAGCAGATGTTCGTTTCATTTTCAAATCATTTGACTTTCTCACCAGCTAGAAGTATTACACTCACGGATATTTGAAGTGAGAACGTAATGCTGAAACTCGCCAATCATATCACTAGAATCGTAAGCAATTGACTTTAGTGCAATTAAGCAGTGCTTGCTTAATTTGCTCAGATCTTCAGAAGAACGTTCCGAATCCAGTCTTTCGCAACAATAATAAGAGGCTGATTTAACTTTTATGATCGCCATATATGTCTTGTGCATGACTAATTTTTATGCAGATTTATCAAACAATATATAAGGTATAAAGGCTGAGATGGACAGTATTAGAAGCATTAGGGTTACTATCATAGTAAACTTATCTTGATCATTAGTTACTATTTATCACTTTTTACTCCGTAAACCTTCTGCCTAATCTGTTGCTCTACTACCTTATTATGCTTTCACTAGAGATAGTATTTGAGGGAAACTACCTCGAGTAGGAAAATAAATGCATCTAATTAATGTCAACAGCTATTTTCTTTTGATATTTTAAACTGCCACACTTTGATTTTATTTAGGCTAACAAAAAAGGCAGCCAAGCCTAGTTTTGTAGTGCCATTTGAGAAATTATTTGCCATCGGCTAGATGGATTTTCAGAGTTTTAAATATGGCCTCCAAGAACTGAGTACATCATTCGCTTAATACGATTCTAAAGAAGTCTTTAGGGCTAAATGCATTGTATGGCAAGTTGCAGGTAATACAACTGCTTAGAAAGGCCATGGTTGGGGCAGGCTAGAAACTATATCTTACATTCTGTTCTTCTCTATCTCACAAGGAAGCTGACTTTTAGCTAACAACCATCGAAATTACGGCTAAATAGTAAAACCTAGTTCGTAAGAACAAATTCCACTCTCCCAGAGCAGGTGAAAAGTAACCGTTTGGTATCACGTTATTTACAAAATTAGGTTTACACCAGCCTCATGACTCCTGTCTGCAAGCGTGAGATCGAGTGGTTATTTCGCTACACGTACCTGGCTTCCAACGATCGTGCACTCTGCCCAGCGGCTTCGAAATGCCTCGGGGAAATTTTCCAACTGAGCTTCGGAGTGAAGTTTACATTTCATAGCCTTCAAAATGTAATAATCAAAATTGTTACCAACAGCTGTAAACTCATATCCCAGTATGCAATAACCATAAAAGTACCTCTCCAACGAAATAAAAATGCTTTCAGAGCAAGGTATTGGATCTCTAATATAATGCAATGGATCATCGGCGTGCGTTTCAATGCAGTGGCTTGACGAGCAGAGATATTGGTGAAAAGAGGAAATTAAAAACGTTTTGTGACTTATACTCATTTGGAAGAAACTAAGCCTCGAGCGTAAGCAAGATTTAATAGGGACTCACCTCGCCCACCAGATGCAGCGAATTATTTCGGTTAAAGAGCAGTTTCTGGTGCGATACTACTACTGACTTACTCGGCAACAGCTTGCTTTTCAGCCTTCGATATCACCATAAGCATAGCATTACGTCCGCCATAATGCTCGTCCGGATAAATATTCTGCGTTCCGTAAACGTTTCTAGTATATGCCTAAGGTACACGTGTAACGAACAAAAAATAATAATTATGAAGTCCTCTAAGAATTCACTCAATCACATCTGCCAGAATTGATGTGCAAGTTTCAACTTCTTTGCCTCCCAAGCGACATTAAAAAATATGCTGCCTTTTTATTTCGGGTGCCAAAGAGATACGAGCGACATGATTTCAAAACATTCAATAGTAAAATCTCTTCCACAATGTATACTAAATAAAAACTCTTCTTTACTAAGAACAAATTATAACCAGTTCTCAAACATATGCTGTTATATATTCTCTGTCTTTATTACGTTGCATATTGACCGTGGCTTTGATTAACAATAAATTGCAGACACTTTTAGCCCTTCAGATAAAAAACTAAATAGCAGACTTAATACACATGCACACACACAAATATATACATATATATTCAAATATTCATTAAAGCCAACCACTGTTTGTATGGAAATAAAATTGGGTTATACAATTCTGAGATCTAAGTAATGAGCGAGATTCATCAGTGTTTGTGAGCATTTCGTCAATTACATGCAGACATGCAGAAAATCTGTCATATTTATATAAATAGTTATAATAGTAGGGAAATGAGAGGTTCTACTTATATCGTAATTGGCCAAGTGCGTATGAGCCTTCTTGAAGTGTGATTGCTTGATTTTTGAGAGCCCGCGCATTAGGCGCTGGCACTGCACGCCAGAGGTTGGAGGTTCGACTATGGTGCCTGGCAATTCCCAATTGCCGACTGAAGGGCGACAGATTGCTAAAGCTGTGATTTCCGATCGCTATTGCTAAGACTTATGATATCAGCTTGCTGAAACTAGAAAGAGTATTGAAGCCGACTATTGAATCAGCCGACAACTATTACTTGAACTTTGAATATGGACGTGTCCAAGCACCGCTTCTTTGTTATCTAGATCAGCCACCTGCCTGTATTTCATTCCTGAGGTGAAAGACTTGCATCTAGAGCCTAGTGTTAATTCACTGCAAGTAGCACTCCTTGTTACATCCTCAGTTAGCTTCTTCAAACAGTAAGATTCCAACTATTTACGTGACCAATGTCGTATGCAGAAGAAGCTACATAGAGCCCTGGGAAATCGTCATAGTGCAGGCTGGCGCCAGAGTGATGGAAAGTGAGCCAAAACTCGTGTACCATAAGTAGAGTCCTTCCGTCACCAGCACGTTTTACTAAACTGCAAGGCTACCACGGGTATGATAGACATAAAGGCTCTTCTGTCGATATACAAATGAGGCTGTTTAGTCAGCTAGGATTTATTTATTTATTTATCGTGGTCTCACTGAGAAAAAGCTGTAAGACTCCCAGCCGACACGTATGGATAAATTTGTGATATGGTTTCCACACCAAAACAGTTTCTACTGAACCTGGCAAACCTCCTCTGTATCGCCCAGCTTAACATAGTGCATACTTTTTTTGAATAGGCCCTGCTGATTGCAGAACCTTGTAAGCAAGCTTGAGCTCGAAAAGGATGTATCATCCGTTCAAGTAGCTAATGATGATATCGAACACTTTAGTAGAAGCCAGCAATTATTAGCTTGGAGCTCGGTGCTTCGGAGCTACGGATAGGCTATAGTGGTTGACGATTTTAGGCCAGAACTTCGAATAGATTTGGCCACATTTGCTCCTAATCATTCCATGGTCACTTCTCCGGATTGGTGAGATGAAGTTCGGGGAAATTATTTTCGTTCATGAGAGCATCTGGCCTTGGCAGACAAGGGGCAGTAAGGTAGGATGCTTCAGTTCTCCGTGACTTCCTTTGAAAATCTATGGCCGCACTTTACATTCCAATGAGTCACGCATGCGGCAGCCAGCAGATTTAATCTCATACCACAACGAGAATATGAGAAGCGCTGTTGAGTCAGGCAGCCGAGCGTAGAAGTAGCAGCTCAGGATGGCTATAAATGATGTGCCACGGTCGGCAGAACTCTAAAATCTAGTGCAAGTCAGCTAGGGATCATATTATTCAGCTACAGACCGAGAAGGAATCGGATGAGGAGCTTCCTTCTCTTCTGAGCTGCTGAAAGTCCGGGAGTAACAGGAGTAATCGACTCGAGCGGCGGGAGCTGGGCTGAAGAGGCAGCTTGCCGTGTCCCACAGGCGATGCCAAAAATTCTATCTTGAATGGCCAACAGAAGCGGTAGGAATGGTACGCCTCCACGTTCGCAACCCCTGTTGTTTATAAAGACCGTCTTTGTAAAAAAGGTGATCGTAAATTGCTTGGCTGTCAATGGATTCTTGATATTGGACAGGTCTAGCTGGACGTGCTGCCTTGACTGAGCAGTATATTTTTCCAAAGATGGATAGCAATAACATAAGCGATCTGGTGTATGTTAAATATTTGGCTATTCAAAAGACTCTTTCGATGTACTTCCGAACGCCCAAGGGCTCTTCAGCATCTGCACTGCACTGCCCTGCATGCTGAGAACCAGTTGCGATGATTTTTGGTGCATTCACGGCACGAACAACATATGCACGTTCAAAGTATGTAGCCACTGCTTTAGGAGTGCTAGAAATATCGGCAATCTCAGGCAGCTAGAGAACGGATGTCCCTCCCCCAGCATTCCGACCTACTCGATAGTTCATCTATACTCCGTCATTGCGATTCTGTTTTATTAAAACTAACACACCAAACCCTATGCAATTGACCTGGCAGGTGCACAGTATTGTAGTTACATTAAACAATTTCAAAGCAGCTGAAATGTATTCAAATTTGGGTCAATGTTTTGAAACTTATACAATTTTATTTTTTTCACATTCCGTGATTTTAAGTCACTACGGAAATCTAAGAACTACAGTAAAGATCGCCTACATCAATGTGTGAAATTATTATTCACTGTCAATAGCTTTTTCTTAGAGGGCCCCGAACCATGCAGTGAACTAACATCACTGTTGTAGGCTGACATAATCAAGCTTAACAAGCCGTGACTTACCTGGTAGCTAGCACGGCATTTGACTTCTCTTTCAGGCATAGTGCAGATGGTCTGAATAGAGTGCACATCACCTACGTCAAGTCGGCGAACGACGATGGTGGAATTATTCTGGAAAGATTTGACAACAAGGAAAAGTCGGGGCTTTAAAGCGAGTCTGATTTCTAGCGGAACAAATTTAAATGTTCTGCAATAACCCCTAGGCAAGCAACCTCTGACTGTATTCGACCACCGATCACAGATTCTGGGTTGCTAAATAGTGCAGTCATAGTTTCGGAATGGAGACTACAGTATTTCGATTCACAAGTCACTAGTGATCACTAAAATCTAAATAAATACAAATAACAATTAATAAATATGTTGATATATTACAAGGCGTGAATGAGCTTCTGGTAGGTCTCATAAAGAATGCCAGGCAAAATTTATTTGCTTAATGTCAGCTTGCCAAAACACTTGTAAATGATTTCAGTTCATAATTACGATGAAAGAAAGCTGTTGAATTGCATACAATTCTAATTGCTCATATTTTTTAGATAAATATCAAGTCCGAGAGGAAATATTTAGTACCGATTCGATTGAAAATGAGTGCTACACACACATGAGTATTACTTGCAAGCCACGTGCATTTTGTAAAAAAAAGCTGTGCGAAACGATACTTGAATTATGGTCACAGTCAGGCAATCTGGCTGAAGACAAAAGGAGCAAGCATTGGTTAGTTAGTTCCGTTCGTTGCCTGACATGATTTCACTCACAGATGCTGTGCACATACCTTGAAACTTTCGAGCCTGACTCGTGACCACGTATTTCCTAGTCGCCCCCAACCGACCCATCCGATCGTCAATGAGATGGTTTTTGGGGCTGTTGATTTCTTTATCCTCTTCCATGCCTTCCTAAAAACAAAATGATTAGCACTGGGATAGTGCAGACAGAATAGTATAGGGCAGAATTTTGAAGAACCTGCTATATCGCTATTTTAGCTTACATAGTTTGTAGTCGTAAGATTACAATATTTCTATTGAAACGTTAAGAGTTGAAATAGCACTTAAATTCTAGCTTTCTTTACCATTTCTTTTTTGGGTGATTGCTTGTAGAATGCAAGAAGTGATTGTCGTATCGAATGGACTTTATTTTATTAAACGTATACATTAGGTAGCAAAGTTTAGAAGTGCAAAAGACGACTATAATAAGAAGAGGACGTATCAGCCCTGGGCAGTATGCCTAAAACATTTTAGGCATTAATACTTAAGGTTTAATAGTCTATATAGCACGCCCATGCTATATAGGTGTTCTACCTGGATAACCTTGACTGCCCATACAAAGTAGGATGACTAGCCAAACTATATTTGTATTCTTATTATACGCAAGTTGGACTCCAACAATGCGTTTTAAAAAGGCGATATAACCATGCATTACAATTGTTCGAGGTTATTTAGAGCTGGCGGTGGATTGGTTGAGGTTGGCTAAGTTTATTCAAATGGTTTTCGTTAGTTGATGTCAAAATAAATCATCAATGGAGGATATAATGGTAAAAAAAAGCATCAGAAGAGGTAACTGGGTCTGCCCAGCATGAAAAGCAAGACTGAATTACCGGTTCAGTGAGCCTCGAGCAATTTGCAAGTATTAGTCACAGGGACATTGTAATTAATATACCCATACTTTCGTACCCGTAAACTAAATCTCAGTCTATAAACTGAATAGGCTGTGAAGGAAACATGTCAACACAGGTAGTGTCACTACGCAATGTCAGCAAATGTATGCACACCCAGGTTAATTCACGTGAACCCAGAATATTCAGTTGTGAGCAGGATTATTTTTAGCTTTTTTTCATATAAGGTTGAGTCAGAGTTTGCTTTGCTGTAATTTATTGTAATTTATCTCGGTCTGTAACTCAACAAAGCTGCAAAGACTATGTGCACTGGCTACCAGTCAAGCAACGGATTGACTTCAAGGTTTTGTCGCTCACTTTTAGGTCTCTTCATTCTATGGCTCCAGCCTATCTTTCAGATATACTACCCCATCAGGCCAAGCATCGTACCACTCGCTTTTCGGAATCCAACAGTCTAGAAATACCTCGTACAAACCTTAAATCCTTTGGAGACCGTGCATTTAGCTCGTATGCTCCCAAAGCCTGGAACTCCCTCCCGACCTGCGTCAGAACATCCCCTGACCTGACCACATTTAAAAGAAACTTAAAAACACACCTATTTAGGACAGCATTTAGTGGGTCCCTGTGATTCGTCCTTGTTGTGCTTATGCGTGCTGACACTGTGCATGCTGCCACTAACCACATTTGCATGCTGACCCTGTGCATGTCACCCCTAACCATATTATTCATTTTGTTTGTTTTTCAAGCATGATTTTACTTACTATTCTATTGCGTATCACTTTGCAGCAAATGTAAAGCGCCTAGAAAGAGATTAGGTTCTCTGAGGGCGCTTTATCAAGTGCAATATTATTATTATTATTGTTGGGTGTTAAGCAGGAGAGTTTTGTATAGCCACTCACAGCCTAAGGCGCTTTTGGTACGCATTCGGTAGCCGACAGACTTCCTCTAACGCCACAAAGAAAATTGGGAAGCATAGTAGATTCAGGAGAGCGATTGAGGTAGTGATTAGCGTGGAGGTAGCAGCTGAGGACGGCTGAAAAGGATGAGCCACAATCGGCAGCAAGACAGTAGTGGTCGTCGCATAAGAATTGTGGAAGTGAGCTCCACAGTCTAGGACCTGCAGAGCTAAAGCTTCTGTCGCTATCGGACTTTAAGTGGAGAATGGAACGGCTAATTTGTTGTCCACAAAAACCTGAGGGTTTGAAGAGGCTGAAACTGGTGCAGCAGTTCAGCTAGGTACGAAGGAGCCAAGCCGTGGCGGGCATTGTGGGTCAGCGTAAGAACTTTGCTCTGTATCCGTTAATCAACCGGCAGCTATCCTAGCTCTTTTAGCAAAGGAGACGCATGGTCAAACCTCTGGGACTTGAAAACTAGCCTTGCAGCCATGTTCGTAGACAGACGCAGTGTCTTAGTTGTTTTCTCTAGTAGCCCAGTCAAAAAGAAATTGCAATAATCAAGCCGAGACAAAACTAAGCAGCTAGTTCAATAGTTTGCAAGCCAATGTGGACGGCAGCTCCTAATCTTATTTAGGATCGGAAGTGATGGCAAGCTGTAGAAAAAGTCATCTGAATAAATCCTTGAAAATGTAGGCAGCCGTCAAAAACGACACCTGATTTCGAGCACGTGGTGAAGATCGCACGACAGCGTCACCTATTAGAAGAGCAAAGCCTTTTAATCCAGCCACACGCTAAGGGTGTCCTACGAGCAGCAGTTCCTTTGTATAGTCATTTAGTTTCAAGAAGTTTTCCGACACCGAGGATTGAATGTTGGCAAGGCAAGCATTTAGTTTATCAGTTGCAGCTGCAGATTCCGACGGTTTGAATGACAAATGCAACTAAGTATCGCCAGCATAAAATTGATATCCAATTTCATGGGCTTTGATCACTCTTCCAAAGGGTTGAGCTTCAATGGAGAACATCAAGGGACCGAGAATGGACTCTTGAGGGACACCACAGGTTACCCTACTCGTGTGTGAGATCTGAACCCCTCACGGCACGGATTGAACACGATCAGACAAGTACGTCAGCATGGAGTAAGTTTCAGGCTTTGCGAGCATGCGAACCTAAGTTTTAGTCTCTAAAGAATATAAAGTTGCTTCATATCACTGCTGAATGAAGTGAGGCATGCAAACAGGCTGTTTGATGCCTAGCACAGTTGGGTAGCAGTTCTGATATTTCAGCGGGATGAGATGACGAGACTGTGGCTTGATAGGAAACCAGTGCTTGTCGGCGAGAAGCAGTGTCATGCTGAAACTACAATGCACACACCAGGTAAGCGAGAAAGCATAGTATTTAACCGCATTGCAAATACCTGATTTCAAAGCTCAGGTTAAATGAAACTGTGCATTTCAGATGCATTGAGAGTAAGGCGGTATTTAGAAAATGCGTAGAGAAACTCTTTTTTACTAGAAGAAACTTTTGTTTTTATTCCTTTCCTAAAATTATGATGAAATTTTCGCACCGTAAAGTTTCTGAAAGTAGGCAGACAAAAATGTGGATGTGATGTGGGCCACCGAAATGACACTTTGGAACACGTGACTCAGATTTCGTGCAGATGCTGCAGTTATAAGGCCAGAGCCGATGTTATGGGATAGTTCTGTCAATTTCTGAGTCACACCCAGTTTCGCACGACCAGTACTTTTGTGTACTTTAAGTCTTTATTGACTGTTGAGAAAGTGTTCTTGCAAAGTGCAAATGAAGGCAGTAGAGGCTGCAAGCAAATTTAGTGCCTATGGAATAGACAGAGATTGAATCGCGGGAGCAGCTGCTATATATATATATATATATATATATATATATATATATATATATATATATATATATATATATATATATATATATATATATATATATATATATATATATATATATATATATATATATATATATATATATATATATATATATATATATATATATATATATATATATATATATATATATATTCTGCTGAGAAATCGGAGCCAATTTTGCACTCATTGGTTAAACCTGGAATACACAGAATGTAATATTGTGAAAATAACATGAATGAGGGCATGGCCTTTAGGTATTTTGGAATTTAGATGCTCCTCCATTTTTGGCCTTAAAATTAATGCTCTGGACTCTAGCATAGAAACCTAAACCATTGGAGCAAATGACAGAGCTGCTCCAGTGAGCTGAGAGGAAATGCAGATGTGTGCTGAAATCGATAGTATCAAAGACAGCCAAAAGATGAAGGAAGCGCTCTGGGAAGCTCTACCTCTAGGTGTCTACGTCAGGGGAGGTGGCTGAACAGGGGAAGTAACTGGCATTGTGTGGAGTTTCGGTTGTAAAGGAAGGCTGCAGCTTTCTTTCTTGGTTTTAAGTTTCGATGTGAGAGTTTAGCTGATCTACACTATTTTTTTCCAGTGTCTTTCATACGAACAGAACTTGTTAGACTGGGTCTGCTGTGCTTCACTTCAGCTGGTGCGTTTAACTTCAAGATGATGAAATGTTCTCGAAAAAGACGAAGTCTCTGGAGGCAGGGTTTACTTAGATGGATAAGGGAGACGAGTTATTTCAGGATAATTATCAGGCTCATTAGGTCAGTGGAGATCCAGCCAAATGGACATGGGACAATAACACCGAGCTGAATTGCTGTACATGTTAGCTAGCTCTTGTGGCTGTGGTGCACATGAAGTGTGTGCAGCATCTAAGTTTGAAATAAATCGATGTTCATGTATACGAAGGGTTCCTTCTTACTGGATTGCAAGCTATATCGCCATCTCTGGAAATTAGTTTTACTTGATGAACGCACATTCTTGACAAGTCTATTGGCAAAAAAATGACGTTATGAATGAAATACAAAAGCTATACAACCACACACCACACATGTTTATTGTAGACATACAAACTAGCTGATTAAAAAACATTTCTTTGGAAAAGCATTTCATCTATTGCTATGCTTTGAACATGTGCGTTTTCAGCGTTTTATCCTGTATGCTCTGGTCTGGGAAAGACCTTTAAACACCTTAGGAAAAGCATGCAGTACTCAAACAAGCTATGAGCAACTAATAGCTGAGGCTAGCGTAGGCCTGTCATCAGCATGGCCCACCTACCGGCACTCCAGTGAGCAGGAGTGCATCTCGCGCTCCACGTCATCTGTCCACTGCTTTTGCAGATAAAAATGGCCATCACCATATACTTCTGTTGTCACGATACCAGTGAAAATGCGGGATTTCGGGTCTACAATTGAACATTGCGTCAGACATTGATAGAGTGGTTAAATCAAAATGTACTGAAAAGTAACGGCAATTAGATCGATCACAACGCAAACGGACAGTAAAAGGCTGCTTAACTTTGGAACTTCGAAACTGACCTCACTGTGGATCTTCACCGCAGATTGGCTACTTTTGGGCCACTTTGCTAGGTCTTATGCCGAGAGCAGTGTCAGGGCTAATTTAATTACTCTTTAATTTACTGAAAGGCATTAAGTCAGGTGAAGTTGAAGAGCAACAGCTGACCTGTAGTCATGTATTGGAAGACTCAAAACCCCACGGCTTAGTGCCTTCAAACCAACTCAGTCATTATAGCGCTGAAGATTGATGTGAATTCGGAACAAGTAGCCCAAGGGAAAGATGCACAATTGGCACACTCGCCAGAGAATAATCGAAAGTGTTGTGTGAAGTTTCAGTTGTTGAATGGCTAGAGCAAGAATTATACATTATCTCGGTAGATGAGCTAAACTACACCGTTAATCAGTATCATTTATTATCTGATCTCTTTTAAAAAATATGACTAGCAGGGGAAATATGCTACTATGTCTCAGAGAATAGTGTGCAGAGATACTCAACAAGCCCTGTCTGGAAACCTCCCTTGGCCTATTTTCCACGAACTTTTGTTTTTTCTAGTAGCTGGTTGATATTTTAGCTATACTCGAGGCTATTGGTTTGTTTGCGACAGCCTAAAACAGAAGGTAATCATCTTAACAGCAGTTATGAATAACCTAAAAAATGGAGAAAGAAAGAAACACTGCCTTTTTTTAATTTGATGCTGAAGAGTCCTGCACCCGTCTCTTTTTTGCACATTCTTTTTTGAGTGCCTAACGGTGCTATTAAATGCTCATTAGGTCTTTGGTTTGCTAACGTGCACATTAGACATGGGAAAGTAGAGTGAATCACACTATGATCAATTTTGCTTTTGTAACGAACAGTAGACACCCCGTGTGCCATTGAAGCTACTCAGACGCTTTCATAACTCTATTGCCTATCTGACAGTGCTAGACTTAACGAAAATGTAACCTGCGGAACCTCGCATAAAGTAACCACCACCGTTCAGTTTCAGAGGGATCGGTTCCTGAATGCCAACGTCAGAAACACAACTTGCCACATGATAATAATTTGAGTTATATTTTATCGGAAATCAAACCAGTTTAGGCCTTCAATAAAATTTACGTCTTTCAAACGAACAAATTTAGACTCTGTATTTGATCTTTCAATTAGCTGCATCTACAAGTTTTGACAGTTCAAAAAGAGTGAACATGAACTATTCGTTCAGCACGCTGAGAGAACTTAATCTCTATCCAATTGAATTAGCTACATCGAAGGCTCGAGCCCTGCCCCCTTCAATATCGGTCATGCAAAGTTAGCACCTCACCCCTGGGAAAAACCAGTTCGGCCAGATAATAACAAAAAGAGCATAAATGTATTAATTTTTAACACGATTCAATTCGCGAAATAGTCTTCATCGAGTGACACTCTTTGCCACACTTACCAATTTCGCAGAGCTTTGTTTCACTGCTCGATAATGGCTTAATTTGTATAATGTAAACGTGGTCCTGAAAGAAACGTAACCAAAATTAAAATGCAATTTAATATTGCATATAGTTTCAAAGGGGAGAACATTTTCAGAGCATACATCGCAGGGATACGGGTTATTAGCAACGTCAAACTTAAAAATATGCTCTTAAGGCCTATGAGCCGGCCGGCTCTCTAAACGTGCGACTCTTTAACTAGGATCGACCCATTTGTCGCGATAGTAAAGATCTGTGTCCAGGGGTGGGTATATTGTCTAAAGTAAGTCATAAAATAGCAATGGCACAATTAGGCTACTCTCTAATGCAGGTTGAATTATGCCTTCTTAGTGGTATACACTGGTTGCTGAATTACAATTACAATTTTCCAGACGGAGGTTCGAATGTGATATAAGCACAACACTCTTTCTGTTCATAGCTACAATGCATATGACTTGTGGATACTCGTATTAATGTAAAATAATTTCCGAGTAAATGATATTTTTGAAAGATTTTAAGTCCACTAGGACCTAATCTGTTTAACAGCATTGGTATTTTAAGGCAAATTCTCTTTAACTCTTGTCAAGCCACAAGAACGAGTCGAAGTTAGCTAATTGTATTAGCGGTAAAGTTGCAAGCAGACGAGATAGGTTTAACCCAACATTAAAAAACTTGTATGTCTAAATAACTTATCCACGTACTTGACAATACTTAGCACAATTCTCATAGCAGAAGAGTTGAGTGTGCACAGTGCCTTCCCTTTCCCACAATTTTCTAATCATTCATTATTAACTGTGGTTTAGGAAATCAAATTTATAAAGATAGAATCGAGAGGATCGTTTAATCATATATCAGAATGCCTCAAAATCAGTTGGAAGATCCTAGCTTAGAATTGCAGTTTGACTAGCATAGGGGTTGATTGTCAATGCATTTCCAAATGTTTTTAGAGTTTCTAAGAAGTTCTAAGTGCTATCCGCAGAGCGAGTTGGAGTAAGAAAGTTTGGCAGAAATTCATGCATCATTAGTACTAGAAGAATGAGCAATTCAGTTAGGTGTACTTAAGCACTAATCCTCGCCTAATTGGCCGAAGCTCTTCAAAGAAAGTATCCGAATCCAGTATTTTGGGGAACAAGATGAGTTAACCCATTTAATTTTTTTTGTAGATCCCTTTTAGGATAGCCATAACACATCCTCAGCATGTCTAATTTGCGTACCGATCTATCGAAAACATGTTTAAGCTAAAAGAGTTACAAAAATAGTCGTAATCACCAATACATTACGACTAGTCTAGACCATAAGCTGTTGTCCAACACTTTGTAAGCCATACATTTTCCTCCTAATCTCTTGCCCGACTAACTACTTTATGCTTTCAATTTAGTTAGAGTTTGACGGAGACTATATGGATTAGGAAGCTTAATTAATTGATTAGATTTCGACAGATTATTTCATTGGATAAGTTGAACGGCTGCACATTTATTTTATTTAAGCTAACCGCTCTTAGCTTTGGTGTGACACTTAAGAAGTTATTCATCATTGGCTAGATTGTCCTCAGAGGCTTAAGTATAGCTTTTAAAAACTGAGTACGTCATTCACTAAATGCGATACTATTAAGTCTCCAGATATAAATCTGCGTTATTACGGGTAACAAAGAACTCAAGAATACAAACTCCGGAGAAATGCGATGGTTGGGCAGGCTTGAAACTACAGCGTATATTACGTTCTTCTCCATCTCACAGAGAGGCTCACTTTTAGCGAACTACTTCCGTAAAACCGTCGAAATTATGCCTAAATATTAAAACCTAGTTCGTAAGAACAAATTCCATTCTCCCAGAGGATGTGAAAGGTAACCGTTCGGCATCATTCTGTCTATAAATTATGTTAACACCAGCCACATGACTCCTATCTGCAAGCGTGAGATCGAGTGGTTATTTCGCTACACGTACCTGGCTTCCCATGATCGTGCACTTTGCCCAGCGGCTTCGAAATGCCTCGGGGAAATGTTCCAACTGAGCTTCGGAGTGGAGTTTACATTTCATAGCCTACAAAATTAAATTATTGGGTTTGATGCCAACGGTGTAAACTTATATCTGTGTATGCAAAAACCGCAGAACCGCATCTCCAACAAAATAAAAATGCTTTGGGAGCAAGGTATTGGATCTTTATTACAATACTTCATTTGAATCATCTGCATAAATTTCAATGCAGTGGTTTTACTAGCTGAGACATTAGTGAAAATGAAAATTAAAAACATTATGTGTACATGTACTTATTTGGACAAAACAGAAACCTAAACTGATAAGGGGAAGCTGAATTTTATTGGGATGCACCCACCGGATGAGCCACCATATAAGGTTTTGTAAGAGCCAGCCAACTATTTCTTTAAAAAATCAGCTTCTGATGCGACACTACTACTACCCTGCTGGCACCTCTGTTCGACGTCTGCTTATTAGTCAGCCCTTGAGATCACCGGTAGCCTGGTCATGCTTTAACTATTAATAATAATAATAATATTGCACTTGATAAAGCGCCCTCAGAGAACTTAATCTCTTTCTAGGCGCTTTACATTTGCTGCAAAGTGATACGCAATAGAATAGTAAGTAAAATCATGCTTGAAAAACAAACAAAATGAATAACATGGTTAGGGATTACATGCACTGGGTCAGCATGCAAATGTGGTTAGTGGCAGCATGAACAGTGTCAGCACGCATAAGCACATCGAGGACGAATCACAAGGACCCACTAAATGCTGTCCTAAATAGGTATGTTTTTAAGTTTCTTTTAAATGTGGTCAGGTCAGGGGATGTTCAGATGCAGGTCGGGAGGGAGTTCCAGGCTGTGGGAGCATACGAGCTAAATGCACGGTCTCCACAGGATTTAAGGTTTGTACGAGGTATTTCCAGACTGTTGGATTCCGAAAAGCGAGTGGTACGATGCTTTGCCTGATGGGGTAGTATATCTGAAAGGTAGGCTGGAGCCATAGAATGAAGAGACCTAAAAGTGAGCGACAAAACCTTGAAGTCAATCCGTTGCTTGACTGGTAGCCAGTGCAGGTCGGCGAGAAGTGGAGTAATGTGGCAACTGCGACGCTCACGACAGACAAGCCTAGCTGCAGAGTTTTGCACCAGCTGCAATCGCCTGATCGCACATGCTGGTAGGCCTGTAAGCAGTGAGTTGCAGAAGTCGAGACGAGATGTCACGAATGCATGGACCAACTTGGACGTGGTATCCTTATCTAAACAAGCCCTAATTTTAGCAATGTTATGAAGCTGAAAATAGGCTGATTTGACTGTGGAGCTGATGTGGTCGTCTAACGAGAGGTCGCTTTGGAATATGACACCTAGATTTCGAGCTGATGCAACTGGAGATATGCTGGCAGAGCCAATTTTGAAAGTCAGCCTTTCCAATTTCTGAATAACACTAGGTTTGCCCATAACTAGTAAGTTAGTTTTATCATCGTTTAGTTTTAGAAAATTTGCTGCCATCCATGATCGGATGTCATCAATGCATGCAGCAAGTGAGTTGAGAGAATTTGAGGTGCTCGAAGGCTGGGAGGGATCAAAGCAAAGGTACAACTGAGTGTCATTCGCATAGAAGTGAAAGCCTAGATTGTGCTTGGCAATCACATCAGCGAGAGGGAGAGTATAAACGGTGAAAAGGACCGGACCTAGCACAGAGCCCTGAGGTACTCCATATTTTAGAGGTACTTCAGATGATCTTTGTCCATTCACGTCAACACTCTGGAGTCTGCCACTGAGATAGGACCTGAACCACTGCAGAGCAGTGCCAGTGATGCCCAGGCGAGATGAGAGGCGCTCTAGAAGTACTTTGTGATCGATGGTATCAAAAGCTGCCGAAAGATCGAGCAAAACAAGAAGAGACACTCTACCCATGTCTGCATTCCTAAGTAGGTCGTTGTATACCCGAAGCAATGCTGACTCTGTGGAGTGATTAGCTCTAAAGCCAGACTGGAACCTACTAGCAAGGTGTGAGGTTTCGATATACGAGTTCAGCTGGTCTGCCACGACCCGTTCCAGTGTCTTTGATAGGAATGGTAGAAGGGAGACTGGGCGGTAGTTGCTTAAGTTCTCTTGGTCCAGTGTAGCTTTCTTGAGAAGTGGCCTGACTACAGCTTTTTTGAAAGGTGCTGGTATTGTGCTCAAACCAATAGATAGATAATATATTCTAGGCGATAGGTTCTTGTATATAATGAAGCTATACCTAGGATAGATTGCAGCTAATAGTTATCAAGCCTTCTAGGGCTTCGCTTATTCACGTCTGTCTGAATTTCAGTGCACTGCACGTCGTCACTCCTATGCCTTCCAAAACATTTTAAACTTCAAGACAATGTCACTAGTGATTTCCTTGAATATAGACACCGAGGTACTGAATAGAACTGAGGGACTGGGATAGCTTAGACAGGGATACTCCATCTAACCTGGTCAATGCATTCGTGACATCCTGTCTTTACTTCTGTAACTCACTGCTTGCTGGTCTACCGGCCCGTGCAATCAGGCGCTAACAACTTGGGAAAAACTCTTCAGCTAGACCTGTTTGTCGTAAGCTTCTCAGTTGCCGAATCACAACAGCTCTCTCCAAACTGCACTGGCTTCCAGTCAAGAAACACATCGACTTTAAGGTTCTGCCAATCACTTTTATGTACCTTTATTTTGTGGCTCCAGCCTACCTATTCGATCTAGTCGTCCACCTCGCCAAGCATCGGGCAACCTGCTTTTCGGAATCTAATCTTGTACCTATACCTAGTATGCACCCAAAACCCTTTGGATTCAGTCCCTTAAGTTCACACGCTCGCAAAACATGGAACTCGCTTACGACATGCATCACACCACCCCTGACTTGACCACATTTAAAAAGAGACTAAAAAAGCATGTATCACAGCATTTCGTAACTCCGCGTTATTCGCCCACTATGTGCTGGGCATTCTAGCACTGTGCAGGCTGCCACTAACCATACTTTTATGCTGGCCCATTGGGTGACACCCATGACCATGTTATTCTTGTTGTTAACTGAGCATGCTACCGCTAACTATTCGATCGTGCTTCCTTTGTAGAAATTGTAAAGTACCAAGAGAAACATTAAGTTCTCTGAGCGAGCTAAATCAAATATTTTAAGTGAAGCAATAGTATAATTATATAAATAGCTATAATAGAGATCTCATGAGATGTTTGATTTATATCTCATAAAACCACGTTTTTGTGATTCGCTTGAAGATTTTTTGATTGAGTGAGTGAGCCAGCTGGCCAGTAGCTTGTGCTGCATGCCCGGGGTCGCAAGTTCGTGCTTGTGGGCTATCAGTTCCAAATTGCCGACTGCAAGAGGACCGATTGCCGATGCTGTGGCTCGTGATTGAAGAGTGCTGAAATTAAGAGAGTTTGAAATGAACTGTTGAATTAGCCGACGATTTCTGCCAGGCTGTTTGTGGAGGCGAGTCGTTGCAATGCTCTTTGAGATCTAGATCCGTGATCTCCTACCTTACTCCTGAGATGAAAGACCTGCTGATAAGGCTAGCCAAAGTTACCCCACTGCAAGTAAATCTCCTTTCCATATCCTCAGTTAGCATTTTCAAAAGTGAGACTCTAACTTTTAAGGTGTTCAAAGTCAGATGCCTAAACTACATCGCCCAAGAATATTTCCATGGAACTGGTGCCAGGCTTCTGGAAAGTGAGCTACAACGTGTGTACGCCAAGAAAAATGTTTCCTTCACCAGTAAGTTCGACGAAATTGCAAGGTGACCTTTGTTAGCATGTTATCCCTTGGAAAAACCTCGATAGCTCGATGCCAAACCTTCAGAAAGTGAGTGACTTGGTTTGGACGATGGATAACCTTGCTCTTAACCCGGCAGGCTACCTCCATATTAAACGGACTACTATATCCTATTGTTGACCTCCACTGCAAACAGATTGGGCTATATTTGCTTCTTGTCATTCCATAGTAACTTCTCTGGATTGGTGAAATTAGGTTCAGGCGAACTATTTTCGTCCGCGACAGCATCTGGACTGAGCATCGAGCGTGCAGAAGGAAAGGGTGCTACGATTCTCCATGACTCCATTCGAAAAGCTTTGGCCGCCTGCTGCACTCCAAGTAACCATGCGGCCTGGAACATTCAGTGCAAGTCAGCTAGATATCCCATTACTCAGCTACATTGTGTGACCGAGAAGGAACCAGATGAGGAATTCTCTTCTTTTCTGAGCCTCTGAAAGACCAGTAGTAGCTAGGATTGTTGACTCAAGTGGCAGGAGCTGGGCAGAGTGGCAGCTCGCCGTGTCCCACAGGCGATGCAGCAAATTCTACCTTGGTTGGCCTAAAAAAGCAGCAGGAATGGTACACATCCATATTTTAATTGCGCATATTGTATAAAGACCGTCTTTGTAAAAAAAACAGTGGTCGATGATTGCTTAGCTGTTGATGGATACTTGATTTTAGACAAGTCTAAATGGACGTGCTGCCTTTACCGAGCAGTGGATTTTTTCAAAAAACGGATAGTAATTTCAAAGGCAATCGTGTGTGTTTTAAATTAGGCAGGTCGAAAGAAGGCTTCGGTATGATTCTGAACGACCAAGGGCTCTGCAGCATCTGCACTACACTGCTCCTGGCGAGCCAGTTGAGATGTTTTTTGGTACCTTAACGGCACTTATAGCATATGCATGTTTAAAGTGAGTAGCATTTGTTTTAGGAGTGCTAGAAAAATTTACAATCTGAAACACCTAGAGAATGGATGCCCCTCCCCCAGCTTTCGAAGCTGCTCCACAATTCATCTATACACCGTCATTCCGATTCCTTTTTATTAAAACTAACACATCAAACCCAATGCCATTGACCTGGCAGGTACACAGTAATATTGTTAGGTTAAGCAATCTCAAAGCAGCTTAAATTTAATTAGATTTTGGTCAATAAGGTGAATTTTATACAATTTAATTTTTCAATATTCACTGATTATAAATTACTACTAAAATCTAAGAACTGATGTAAAGATCGTGTACCTCACCATTCAATCACGTTTTTCTTTGCAGCAAATGTAAAGCACCTAGAAAGTTATTGATTTATCTGAGGGTGCTTTATCAAGTGCATTATTATTATTGCTATTACCTCTATGGGTGAAACTCCTATTCACTTTCAATAATTCTTTTCTTAGAAGGCACCTAACCATGCGGTAAACTAACATCACTGTTGTAGGCTGACAAAATCAAGCTTAACAAGTCGAGACCTACCTGGTAGCTAGCCCTGCATTTAACTTCTCTTTCAGGCATAGTGCAGATGGTCTGAATGGAGTGCATGTCACCTACGTCAAGTCGGCGAACGACGATGGTGGAATTATTCTAGAAAGATTTGATAACAAGTAAAAGTCAGGGATTAAAAGCGAGTCTGATTTTTTACAGAACGAATTTAAACGTTCTGCAATAACCTCTAGGCAACCGACCTCTCACAGCAAACGACCGCCAATCGCAGCTTTTTGTTTGCTAGCTATTGCAGTCATAGTTTTGGAATGGAGATTACAGCATTTCGAGTCATAAGGTATTAGTGACCACTGAAATATTAATACATACAATGGCAGCTAATAAATATGTTAACAACGCGTGAATCTGCTCATGGTAGGTGTCTAAGGAAGAACGCCAGCCAAAATTCATCTGCTTAATACCAGCGTGCCAAAACACCTGTATCTGATTTTAGTTCATAATTACAGTGAAAAGAAGCTGAGAAATTTAGCACAGCTCTCGTTGCTTGTGTTTTCAAGGCAACTATCAATTCCGAGAACAACATTTTTTGTACTGAGTGGATTGAATGATAACTACACACACGTGAGTATCACAATAAAGCAACGTTTATTCCGGAAAAAGATTTGTACCCAAAGGATATTAGCGTCATGGCAATAGTCAGGCAATCAAGCCCGGGCAAATGAAGGAAGCATTGGGTAGTTTCCTTCGTTGCCTGACACCGTTGCACTAACAGATGCTGAACGCATACCTTGAAACTTTCAAGTCTCACTCGTGACCATGTATTTCCTAGTCGCCCCCAACCGACCCATCCGATGGTCAATGAGGTGGGTTTTTGTGCTGTAGATTTTTTTATCCTCTTCCACAACTTCCTAAAAACAACATGGTGAGCATCGTGTTAGATCTGAGAGAAGAAACAAAGGGCGGATTTTTTCGAACAACCTTCTATGTCGCTATCTGCAGCTTAAATAGTTTTCAGTCATGTTTTTAATATATCTTTTGGAAATGTTAAAGTCGAAATTGAACCTTAGCACTTTTTTAGTTTTGGCTAAATTCAGAACTAATTTTGCCGCTCGATTTTTCATTGAAAGCAAGACGCGGCTGTATAATTGACTGGGCTTTAACTAGTTTCGACATTTTGAAGCACCGTTTGGAAGGACCAATCACCATTCTCATAACAACACGGCGTGACGGCCCTGAGTAGTTTTCTATTAACCAGTTAGGAACTAATACTCAAGGTTTTATGATCTAGTGCATTTCCATGCTATATACCTGGCTAGCTCTGGCTATCCATACGCAATAGTGAAACCACACTTTCATCGCTATTTTCGGACGTAGCCAGAACTAATACCAATGCTTTTAAAGAATTGCAAGCTAAACGTTCATTTCAATTTTATATGTCCAGTACTGAGCTGGCAGTTGATCTTTACAAGCTGACAATGGCTCGTTCAAATGGTGTTCTTTAGTTTGTGTCCAAAGAAATCTACTAGGAAGGAGAAAACTGCCGAAAAAGTATCAGCAAAGGCAGCCTGGTCTGCCCAGCATTAGAAGCCAGGCTAAATAGCTGGTTCAGTAAGCCTCTGGCTGTTTGCAAGTATTGAACTTTAGATTATTGTGAATAATATTGTCATAAATTGATATTATCCACAGAGAGCCAAATCTTATTCTGGAAATTGAGAGTGTACAATGCCGCAAAGGAAGTATTTCAACATGGTTAATGGCAACGTTTACAGTGTCATCAAGCCTTTGCACACTATGGACGATTCATGTGAACTCAGCATTCCCAGTGACGAGCAGAGGTGTTTTAGCTCTTTTTTAGATAACTTCGAGTCAGAGTATGTTTTGATGTCAGTATAAAATATGTTTTCTAGGCTTTGCAAGCATGCGAACTTAAGGTTTGGTCTTTAAATGGTTTGACGTTGGTTTAAAGCACTGCTAAATTACTTGTCTGAAAAGCGGGCGGTACGATGTCTAGCGAAAGCCGGCGTTAGTTCTGATACCTCAGCAGGGACGAGACTGTTGCTTGATAGGACGAGTCGGTTGCTTGATGGGAAACCAATACAGGACGGGTTGAATAAGTGTAATGCAGAAACTGCTATGGTCACGACTGACATGGAAGTTTGAATAGGTTTCAGACACACTGTAAGTGCCCGTTTTTACTGGCCAGATAAAAGCATACAGTGACTTCAGAAGTATTGAGAGTTAGGCAATATTTATAAGGCACGTACATAAACTTTGGTATTGTTTCATTGTCCATGTATGCCAGAATTTTTGTCAAGCGTGCTGATAGAAGGCAGGCTAAACTCTCGAACTGGTGTGATCGACAATTGAAAGCTTACATGGAAACAGGAAACTCAGACTACATGCAGATGCTGTGGAAGATAACGAATTAGAGCGGATTTCTTGTGATGTTGCCTCTGTTTCTGAGTCACGAGACGTTTTCCAGTGACTAGTAAGTTGATGGTACCGTCATTTACTTGTTGAGTAAGTTTGTTGCCAAGCGCTAATGAAGGCAATGCATGCAGCAAGAGAGTTTGGAGAGTACCCCATTCTGGAAAGCAGAGAGACATTGAAGAATGGGTACAGCTGCTGTGTCTTTCAGCTGGATATTGGAGCCAATTTATCCATATCAATTACATCGGCAATACGCACAGTATATATACTTTGAAAAGAAGTTGACTAAGCTCATAGTCTCTGGGTATACTGTACTTTAGATGCTATTACATCTTTGCCATTAAAAGTAATGTTCTGAATTCTCGCACACATCTTTGCCATTAAAAGTAATGTTCTGAATTCTCGATCTAACATTTAAGCCATTGAGGCGAAATCTCAGCGATCCTCCGGTGAAATGAGATGAGAAACTCAGCATGGACTCTGTGATCAGTGGTATCACAGGCACTCGAAAGATCAAGGAAAATTCTAAGGGAAACTCTAACTAGATCTCTAGTTTGGTAAAGGTTCCTCGACACCCGAAGTAGATCTTATTCTGTGGAGTTTCAGCTCTACAGGAAGACTTGAGCTTACTTGCTGGGTTTAACATTTCGATTTGAGATTCTATCATACCTGCACTATTCTTTCCAATGTATTAGGCAGAAACAGGACTTGATAGATTGAGCCTAATGTGCTTTAATTCTAGTGGAGGTAAAAATAATAATAATAATAATATATTTGTATAGCACACTCATTAAAAATAACGCCGTGTATGCAATTAAAATTGCTGCACGAGAAGGGTGATCAGTTTTTACTGGTAAAATGCTTGTAAAATGTTAACCAAATTAACATAGTAAAAGTTACATAAACAGTGTCAACACGTAAATACCAATAGTGGCAGCATCCACTGTTTCAGCACGTATAAGCACACACAAAATGAGTTACCAGCACCCATTAAATGCTGTGATCAGCAGATGGGTTTAACTTCAAGATGATAAACTACAAGATGATGTTAGTGGTGGCAGGTTTTAGGATACACTATTTTGATGAATTATGGAAGACAAATCCTTTGAGAATGTCAATAAGGTTGATGAGATCAGTGAAAATGCTGCCAAACCGACACAGGGCATGATCGCAGAGCTGAATTGATGTACATGTTAGCTTACCCTTGTGGCCGGAGTGCACATGGAAGTGTTTGTAGCGTCTAGATTTGAAATGAACCTGTGCTGATTTATCTGAAGGGTTTCTTTTCGCTGGATTGCATGCTTTACCGCCTGCTCTGCAATCTTTTTATGAAGGCACATTTTTGACAATTTCATGTTCGACAAAATTACTTTAGGATTAAAATATATATGCTATACAGCAACCCATACCTACGTGAAGATTGAAAAACTAGTTGGCGTCAAAAGAATTCTGTGGAAATGCTTTTGAACTAGTGCTTTGCTTCTAATAAATGCGATTTCAATGTTTTATCATTATTGCTCTATTCTTGGAAAGACACTCTGAAAACACCAGGAAAATTCCTGAAGCACTAGAGAAAGCAATGAGCAACGAATAGCCAACGCTAGCATGGACATTGCATCCGTCAGGCCCACCTACCGGCACTCTAGTGAGCAAGAGCGCATCTCGCACTCCACGCCTTCTGTCCACTCCTTTTGCAGATAAAAGGAACCATCTCCATCCATTTCTGTGGTCACGACACCATTGAAAGTCTGGGGCAGATCTTCAATTGAACATTGCGCCAGACATTGAGAGAATGCCTCAACGAAATTGTTCTCAAGTGTAAAAACAAATCGATCATTCACAATGCAAATAGATACTGAAGCTTTACTAGCTTTAAAAAAGACCAAGCTGACCTCACTATTGGGCTTGATCACAGAGTAGCTACTTTCGAGTTTGTTTGCAAGGCTGTCCGCCAAGAGAAGGTCTTTCTGCAGTCTCCTGGCTGAGGTAATTAGTCTTTCATTTGCTGAAAAGCAGTTTGTCAGCTAACTTATTAATCAGACAGTTAGTCAGCATCTGTGGTTGACAGCCGACCGGTTAAAATACATATGCTGCAATTCATCTCATACAGGGCACCTAATATCGAAATAACGGACTGTAAGGATTTTCGGATAAATTGACTGTCGGTCGTAAGATTCAACAGTTTGACAAGCAGGTTGTCTCTTAAAATGTACGACCTTATGACTAAATAGGGTGAGTTCCAGTGCTGTTGAAGGGTGTAATCGTCGCTGTTTCCGGTGTATTCACTAGGACCTTGCAACAAAGAATCGGCTGCTCGCAGCCCTACTTGTTTTTACATTTCGGATTGAGTTGCTTGCTCAGATAACATTTACAGCTACGAAGACATCAACCCATGCTTCTCGCAGTTATATATATATATATATATATATATATATATATATATATATATATTCCCTATAATAATACATTAAATGTATATATAAACCTTAGTTTGTAGCTGTACGTCTCGTGAGTTTAACTAATTTCAAATAATAATAATAAATATACAGTTATATAGCACCCTCAGAAAACCTCATCTTTATCTATATACTGTACATTTGCAGCAAAAGAAGCATATTAAAATAGTTAATGGCAGCGTGTTCAATGTCAACGACAAGCATAACAGAGCCAGGGGTGACATGTATAGGGTCAGCATGCAAATGTGGTTAGTGGCAGCATGCACGGTGTCAGCACACATTTAAAAGGCATGAAAAATATAGGAAACGTAACAGTAATCACGGCTCCTATCAGGAAATTATTGACATGCACAAATTTAATTATTATTTTTCCGGCTATTGGTTTCTCTTGCAAGTTTCAAACTTTCTTACCACGCTTAGCCAATCCACCAACATTGAAATATTTAGTTCTTATTTGAGCAAAACCATTCCCCTGCAAACAGTGCAAGACGCGTTAGGACAACAAATGACCGTGATGACACGGCGATGAAAACAACAAGCACTAATAGTAATCAAAGTTTGTACACCATTATATATCACATTAGTATTTCTTTTGTTCAAATATTCAGATATTTAGGTCGATATGTCAAATAGTTTACATCTTATTTATTCAAATACATCTTCAGTCATACTATCTTACTCTATTTTTCTCAGTCTCAGTACCTATCTTTCAAACCCATTCTGAAGAGATTCACTATTGATTGTTAATGCATATAGTAGTTATTGCCGTTTTTCATTTTATGATTGTAGAGAAGGACCTGACTCAAACTCGACTGATATAACATGTACTACAGGTCAGACGACAGACATGACATTGCAATCTGCCTCTAAGCACAATAAGAGATTCCCAGACACATTTTATGTTCATTCTGCTGCTGAGAAAAGAGCAGAAAGGACCCAAAACGTTTTTACTGCCTGATCTATAATAAAAGTGTTAATTAAGTTGGGAATTAGCTTCATTTGTCACCAGACTCTGAAGATGGTATTTGAGAACTTCCGAAAAAAACAAGGTAATTTATACCAATTATATTCTGGTTTCCAATTAAATTCTCATACCTGGAAAATTAACAATCATAAATAGGATGCACGCCTTTTGCACTAATCGTATCAGGGGAACTCCTTGAAAACTCCAATGCCCGGATAAAATTTTAGCTTAGCCCTTATTGCAAATAAATATCACTGCATAAAAAGTTTGATTGTCTTGTTTTTAATTTTATTTCTCGGCTATTCCTATTGGTCAGTCACTATCTTTACCCATCGATAAGTAAATTGATTGAGTAGGCTGTTCATACGTGCCTTCAATTTAGCACTACCTGTGAACACATCAGCCTATATGTTTCATAATCAGCATATATATATATATATATATATATATGTATCTTATATATATATATATATATATATATATACATGTATATATATATATATATATTATATTTCTGTACATCCAAGCACATCTATTCATGCCAAGTTTATTTAGTTTACATCCATGTGCAATACGATAGCAATCTGTATTTCTTTAACAAACTTGGCATACATTTCCACTCAACGTCGTGTTTCTGCAAAATATTCTACTCAAACTATCTATTCAACTAAGAATTATTACGACTAAGAATAAGAATAATTTAAGAATACTATAAGAATACTTTTTACAACTAAGAATACTTTAATTCAATGTAGTCCAGACTGTAATCTATACCTCTAACTGCAATCCTTTCTATAACAATAATTTTCTATTAGGGCATATATTTCCCGCTATCTATGAATTTGCTTGTTTATTAACACGCAAATTGTAATCAGGCGATTACAGCCGGTGCAAAACTCCGCAGCTAGGCTTGTCTGTCGTGAGCTTCGCAGTTGCCACATCACACCACTTCTCGCCGACCTGCACTGCCTACCAGTCAAGCAACGGATTGACTTCAAGGTTTTGTCGCTTACTTTTAGGTCACTTCATTCATTGGTTTCAGCCTATCTCTCAGATCTACTCCCCCACCGAGCCAAGCATCGTAACCACCCACTTTTCGAAATCCGACAGTATACCGATACCTTGTACAAAACTCAAATTCTTTGGAGACCATGTATTTAGTTCGTATGCTCCCAAACCCTGGAACTCCCTCCCGACTTGCGTCAGAGCATTCCCTGACCTGACCACATTTAAAAAGAACTTAAGGACATACCTATTTAGGACAGCATTTAGTGGGTCCCTTTGATTCATCATTCTTGTGTTTATGGGTGCTGACACTGTGCATGCTGCCACTTACCACACTTGCATGCTGACCCAGTGCATGTCACCCCTGACCATGTTATTCGTGTTGTTTATCAGGCATGATTTTACTCAATATTCAATCGCGTTTCCCTTTGCAGCTAATTTAAAGCGCCTAGAAAGAGATTGAGTTCTCTGAGGCGCTTTATCAAGTGCAATAATATTAGTATTATTAAATTAATTAGTATGTACCTGTATCGCTGTATTATCTCTACCTATCAGTCTGTCTTTATTAAAATAGGTTGTTAGGCCAAATCGCACTCAACTTCTTTTTACCATTCTAAGCATTTAAAAAAATTATCTGTCAAAACCTCTGCTGGACATAAGTAATGTGGATAAAGCTACTTTAATTTTAACCTTCAGGCATGCAGTTTTATCACCAATGGCTAACTCGGGTAAAGTAAGTCTGATACTGCTCTGAAAGCAACGACTCCAAAAATGCACTTCAGTCAGCACCCCAACTTACGTTTAAAAATTCATTTTTCTAATTAAATGCAAAATGCGCAGAGGCTTTTTAAAGCATAAATGAGTGATCGACGTCCGTGTACCCCGGTAACTAGAGAAACGCCGGTCTCTATTTAATAGACGGCGATGCATCTTCAAATGCAGTGAATAAGGCAAACGTACAGTATTTCTAATTAGCTAATCTGTCAAGAAAGATCAGCCCCTGAAATGCTATTGATTTGGCATGCCTTTAACTTGCGTTTAGCTTGCGTTTCCCTACTCAACGTAGCTAGTCTTGCAGACGCTGCCCACAGTTGTGCAATTACCCGCGGACGGTTCGTGGGAATGCAGTGCAATGAAAAACCAACGCAGACATGTGTACAGTATTTTTGGGGATACCAGACTGAAATAGGTTGAATGAAATCGTTGCAAGCAAAGATCGGTTTGCTTTTTAACCGCGTAAAAGATTTAATTTCTGCGCCCAGCCGCACATGAGTTGTTGGCAAGAGAATAGGATGCCTTACCTTGGCTTCGCGGCCTCGGTCTAGAGTACAACACGCCATAATATCGATAGCACAAATCCTTAAGATAAGAGCAAGCAGCCTTAGCGTCAAAGCAGCAGCAGCTAAATGCACGTCATAGCGTCGTGAATGAAGAGACGACTTTCTGTAACAATAGGGTGGAACAGTTTAGTTAACCAATCAAATTTGCCAATACGAAGGCACTGCATTTCCTATTTCAGCTTCAACTTCATCCTTCTGCATAATACTTATCAGGCGTCGCTACTTGCAGTAGACCATTGATGGTCACATCCACTTTAAAAAGTCGATCAGGTGTCATATACCTTGAGCAGATGCAGGTATCGCCCAGTTATCGATCCACTGAGGCGCTATAAATGCTTGTTGAGTAGCTCGTCGACAGCAAGTAGTCGATCAACTTAATTAGGCCAACTTGAGGTCTCCGGCTTGGCTTTGTCGTACCTTTTAATGTCCGATTGTTTCTCCTCCTTTTCTAAACAGTTCAACTTAGGCTCATTCATATTCACATCCCTGCGCCTGCTCCTCCTCGACTTTTTTGAAGAATTAGCGTCAGCTTCCTAAGCCCAGCCGGTGGTCTAGCTAATGAGTTCTAATGTGAACGCGTTTGCAGTACACACTGCCTACCTAATTCAGATAAATAGATTTTGAAAGTAGAGTTCTCTTTTCGGCGTATATCAGTGCCACCATGCAAAGCATTCTCTCAATTCAGTTCTGGTCTGCCGTGCAATTGCCTTTCTGAGACAATAAGGTCGCTGTAAGGCTAAGTTCTGCTCTACGAAGTAAGCCACTTTGGCTTATAACACTTTTCTGACTTTTATTAGGTGCTATCGGCTGGATGCTTGTCTTGTACAACCAAGGTGCTGGGCCTCGGTCATCCAGCATATGTAGAGGCCCTAGAAATAGACTTGTCACTCATATTTTTATTATATTAACGTACACTACTTATTATATTTTCATATTTTATTTATCTCATATTACAGCAATATGATTTGCTTTGATTTATGATAAACTGCAATGCAAGATCTGCACGGAATTAATTTTTTGGGCAGCCGGAGGCAACAACCCGGCATTGTATCGTTTTTCTAACCACGAATTGCTTTCAGCTCTTTCATCTATTCACATCCTATCTCAGCATAACGGGGATTTCGACTTTTTGACCGCTCACTGCCTTAAAAATTGCTCGTAGTTTAAGAGTTTGTAAGCTACCTGTTAAACTATAGCAGTTGGATTGGAGTGCATTGCCAATTTCCGAACCAACTCAGCTTTAGTTATAGCCCTAGCATTTTAGGCCATGAGTTTTTTAAGTTTAGCTGCCGCGATGGCTAATTGCTACACCATTGAGATGCCCAGCTCCCTAAATACAAGAAGGCTGCTCTGTGTGGCAGCTGCGGGTTGCTTCCACTACAGATATGCTTACCGATACGGTTGACGAATAATACGGCTATTTACTACTGTGTAGCCATCGTCCCCTTGAGTGTACATCTCTACAATCAGTGCTACCAGCCATGCACGCAGGTACCTGTCATTAAGTTTGCAGCTGAACACACGTCCGGGCAATTTTTAGACTCACCATCACATTATAAAACTCACCAAATCTCTGTATTATTTGTGCAGCTCTCGTCGTCTCAAACCGTTGATCACTGCTGCAGTGACCATGCAAGTGTCTATCGGTAGGGCATATGGCCAACTGCTCCCCAGCCTGACTTTCGTCGTCTTTGAGATAGTAATATAGACAAAAAGCTCTGGTTGGCATTTCAATATATCAGCCATTAAGGCTTGCTCCAAATTACTACTGAGACTAGCAGCCATTTTTCAGATTGTGGCAGAATTTTAATTTTTGAATTCTGAAAAACTGCATGTCCATCATTCTAAAACGACCCTCAAAATTCAATCAAGGATATCCTCATTTAGGGCTCATTTAAATTTAAAAATACAGAGTTTCGATATGCGCAGACGTATCTGGTGTGTTCAGTTAAGTCCGGAAATGTATCTGAAATCAAGCTTTCGCCATTAAGTAACAAATGGCAACGCTTCAGTGCCTCATTTAGCATTAGCTATACCTCACTTGCACAATGTAGGAAACTATTCTGGCGGCCCTACGCATGCATATATATATATATATTTATTTATGTATGTATTTATTTATTTATTTATATTTATATTTATATTTATTTATATATATTTATTTATTTATTTATTTAAATTTATATTTAACGTATGCATAGCTATTGATGCTACGCTGTCGATCAAGAATAGCGAGCCGATCCGGACCTAAAAAAGTACAAGAATAGTATCGACTGACCTCTATTGGCGTCAGCAACGATTAATCAAAGCCAAACTCTGAGTCCATCTTTATTCATTACATTGTGAAAATTCATATTTTTCAGTTTCTATCTTATAATTCTTTTATCTTTATTGTTTTTCTTTTTTATCAAGAATGACAAAAGCATTACTCAGCCAAATATGCGTATGAATAGACCAATTAAATCTCCCTGTGTGAGTACTTCATTTAAAACTTCCTTATTCGATTAATGTCTTGGGACACCAAAATACAGATAAACTGCAAATCTGATATATGTTGCATTGTAGGAAAAATACAATCACATGTCAGTTGTAATAGGGCTTAATGCAGGAACTTTTTGGGGGCAAGTTGCTCAGTAATTTTACTTAAAAGGCTAGCATCCTTCAGTCGCTTCAATTATTCGACATTTCACTGTCATCTAAAGTTGTGAAGGTTACGAAAATTGTGGGTTATAATAAGACTTTCGGGAAGCTGGCAATATACAGGTATTTCAGAAAGACAGTTACAAATAAAAGCGGTCTAGCTGAAATCTTTCTATAACGCCTGCACCGAGATCAAAATAGGCCACGGAAGTGGATTCTCCGATAGACAATTAATAATCACTGCATCGTAATGAACCTTTGCAATTGGAAAGCAAAACGTAAAATGAAACATTTACTTCAGTGCAATCTGTCACTCTCACGAGGACTCAGCCTCACTCCAAAATTAAACCATTAAGTAGAATCATTTACTTTCTACACTTACTAGTGGCTATACAAATAGCCCTCTCCTAGCGATTCGATGCCAATTACTTGTTAAAACGTTGAAGAAAATGCGGTATTGGATTTATTGCTATAACCTAGTTTCGACACTTAACGTTTTGCATAGCCGAATGAATGCTTACGGCGTTGACTGCTTGGTTAAAACACTGTACAGATCAGTAAATGACTGTCAAAATATTAATTGGATAGACGAAAATCTCCAAGACGATGTTCCACAATTTATCCTCAGATTACGTTAATTGATGGAGGCTTATGCCGGATAATGCCGGCTAATCATTGAAGGTCAAGATGTTCACCTGGCTTGCATCTTAAGTTGCAAACACTAGCCGATCATTAATATCGCTGCCAAATGTATGCCAAAAATCCTTTGGGACTCGCTGCATCTATCGGCCACGTATGGTATTTGCCTGCAGATCTGAGCTTCCTATTGGTAGAGGAGGTAGGTAGTGTCATGGAAATCTCGATCAAGTGTTAAAAACCTAAACCACCATGCTACTAAAATGTATCAGGTAAATACTCTATCGAATGACGATTAAATGCTACCTACCGACACTAGTTGTCATGAGCACACAACCATTTTAACCTACTTCATTCAAGCAGGCATGTCGCACGACGTGCCGTGCAAGACTCTGACATCTAACTACGTTGTGCACACCCACCGGGTGCAGTTTCGTACTGATCAGACGTCCTTACTCTGACCATTCTTTACTTCACTTCATTATCCATCGGTTCTTGCTGGTGCACGTGTATTTTTTTAAATTACAATCATTTTTCGAGACGTGTTTATGTTGCAGATTTAAATTTATTTTGGCTATCAGCCGTCTTAGACTACTGTTCCCCAGCTGCTATCAGAGATTGTCTCTCTACCAGCACTGCAAGATGCAACTTCTCTGCACAAGGTAGCCTGTGCCTAGAGATCTTGGTTTTTTAACGTAGCAGTCGTCGCCTGTAATCTAAAGTGAAGATTTATTAATAACCTTTCGAATATCAAGGTACCTAAGAACAATCTTCTGTTTTAAAAAAGTCTATACTTTTTACGTAAGAGTTCAAAAGGTTCAGTTTTGAGCCAACTAAGTAGCAGATTTTGCATGATTATACGCAAACTGTGTATTTGCTTAAATGTGTGCATTTTTAGTTGAGCATACCCGTGTTGACAAGATTTTTGAGTGTGATTGCGGCTGTACACCCCCACCATACCATATATAATATACTATATACAATACATAGGAGCTTCATTGTGCCTTCCATACCAATATTTTTGTAAGTGGAAAAAAGTTAAAACGTTATAACTACCGTCTGAGCACTCTAACGTTTGATTTCCAACCTGAGCTCGACAGACCAGTGGAATTTGCAATATGGCACATTACGTATATGGCAGCTGCACTAATACCAAAGTCATCCTAAAAAAATCCCGTAATGTCACAGCATTTAGTGTGTTTATGTGATTGGCTTTTAGTGTGCTTACGCGTGCTGACATTGTGCATGTACTGCTTATTATGCTTGGCTTCATTGAGTATGCTACCACTAAACATTCAACCACTCTTCCTTTGCAGCATATATAAAGTGCATAGAAAGAGATTTAGCCCCATGAGGACGCTATAAAATGTATTACTGTTTTTCTTGTTATCATGATTACGCACAACCCCATGTTTTATGCATGCTCGTGCGTTTGCACATGGGTTCAAACATATGTTTGTGCCTACCGCATATTGGTCACTCTTTATGAGGCGAGGTGCTGGCTCTTCATGGCCCCAGTTGAGGGTTTGAGCCTTTCAGGGGGCATTCTTTATTTATTTATTTATATTTTCCACTACAAGTAGTGGTGATTGTTGTTATGATCATGTGCAGCAATGCAAATTAGGCCAAGGCCATTGAACCAGCTTAGCTTTCCGATCAGATTGTGAACGTATTTATATACATTTGTGTGATGCACGTATTACTGCAGACGTACTTGGACTGGTGTGTTCTTTTGTGCGAATGTTTGCATACGTGTATTTTTCGATCTGAAAAATGCTAGCAAAACTAATCCGAGCCATTACCAGTACTTTCTAACACATTCAGGCGTCCTAACATACTGTGGCTAAAATAGCTAGATGACATTCCTTGGATGTAAAAAGACATCAGAATTTAGCACTCATCTCACGTGCCAGCAAAAGGGCACGGGTAGCATAGGGAATTTCTTCTGTTCAGGAGGTGTGGCAATCTCAAGCCAACCTGAACAACGGGAGAGCTCGGTGTTGTTTGCCTCAAAACAAAGAGCTCGGCGCTCAGAAGGTAGGCATGACTGTGTACATACCTGCGTGTACCCATGCCTGTGGGCACGCGGGTGTGAACGTGTGTGTATATGTATGCGATTCTGTGTGAATGTGTACGCACTTTCTAGGAGTAAGCTGTCACTTTGGCGGCAATCTTGGCTCAACAAAGACAATTTCTCAAGCACAACATCAACGTGATCTGTTTGTTTGAGGCTCCGATCTAGTTGTGCGCTAATGGTGGATATGCGATATAAATAAATTTGACAATCGTCCTCCTTATATAATTTCTACCGACTAACACTGGCTATACATCAAGCAGTTTATCGGCTTTAAGGTGTCGTTGCTTACTTTTGGTTCAGCTCATTCTCCAGCTCCAGCCGACCAACGTGAACAGCTTCCCGGTCGAGCTAGGCACGATAAAAGGGCTCTTTAAACTCGTGTTTTTTACATGCGCCTCTAACTAATCTCTATTACTTCGGAGACCCTGCAATGAGTTCGTGTGCTCCCGTAGCATGGACCTCGCTCCCGGTTTAATTTATGATCCAAAGTCTGCTGGAGCAGTATCCTTGTTCACAGAATCTCGGCCCCAAAGGCATGTGCAACCTTTACTATAAACCTGGACGGGTATCGACATAGTTGCAAATGTAAAAATGCTCCACAGCTAGAAGACATGGCATCTAGCGTGCTCCAGCATGCAATACAGGTTGATTAAGGTTTTGAGTTCAATAACTTCTTGCAAAGCCTAGGAATTGCTTTTTATATTTTTTTAGGAGTTTAAAAATGCCGTGTTACTGAAATTGATAACAATGCTCATCGACTAAACTAATCCTTCAATTCAAATGTAGCACCTGACAAGAAAGCAACTCGAAAAGTGGCAGATAGCAGTTTGACTACAAAGGCTCGTACGCGGCAATTTTATGACTGAAAATTACGAGCGGCAGTTGCACTCAGTCAGAGGAGCTACTAGTCTAACTGCGAGAGAACTGTGCAGATCCAGCTTCCAATTTCACAAATTGTTGGCTAGGGGGATTAAACCACTTATTACCAATCAGAGAACCTCAAAGATCTGTTACGCTTTCCTAACAGTCTATTGCTGAATTTGTAGCATCTGGGCTTAAACTGATAAACGTATGCAGTACAAGTTGAGTAATCCCAAAAGAAATAAAAGAAAGAGTTTGAAAATTGCATGAGGAACGCTGCACGTAACAGCATCGCTCCACTAGTTCACAGTAATAAATTATATCTGCAGGCTGTAAATTCCCGCCTGCTGCTTCATGCTCTCACGGAAAAAAGGCTGAAATGGTAAATAGACAGTATGTCAATATCAAAGTCCACGATTCCCAACTTCAAAGATGTAGGGACTACATTTGAGACTATTCGTTAGAAGCATGGACGCTTTAAAGAAAATAGAATAGATTCTAAATGTTCTTTATAAACTGAGCATGACAAAAGATTTGCTAGAAGAACGTTTGTTTTTTTCGTTATAGAGATTCGTATAATTAGCCCGAATCTTTAACATCGACTTACTCCTAAACTACATAGAATGTTCCTTGATGTCAAATGCCAAAGTATATACGTGCTAATTTTCATTTATTTGAGCATCTTTCTTCATAACTTTAACCCTAAAGGACAAAGCCGGAAAGGTGTTAACATCGGAAATAAGTCAATTTTAGATAATTCCACGCTCTCGTCATATGAGCAAAGTGGTTATGAAACTGGCAAAATTTAGAAACTCTGAGGAAATTTGAAAATACACTTTCAGGCAATGTACCACAATTCGAGCTCCATCACGTCACGAATCGCAATGCCTATTAGATTCCTCTTAATTTGAGAAGGCTGCAAGAGCCCGTTAATCTATAGCCGTTAGATTAGTGGCCTGCTTTGTGTGCGCCTGCAGCTTCTGCTGTAATCAGCCAAGCGCCTGACACTAATGCACGTGGCTCACCTGTTGCCAATAGTTAAGCCGTTGAGGCCGCCCTGCGTCAGGCCACAAATGCAGATTGTATTTCGTGTCTTACTCTGCGATTGATAGGGCTCTCATATATCTGCCTGCTGCGATTGATAGGGCTCTCATATATCTGCCCGCTGGGAGTAATAAAGCAGTCTTGTTAACTGCGAGCGAGCGTTCGCCGTGTCTCTGTTGAGACTCCCACTAGAACAGCCGCCGCTGGAGACACCACTATGCAACACCTGTCAGCATTGGAGGCAGCTTCCGCGCCACGAAAGCCTTTGGCTAAGTATACCGGAAATTGGCTTCCACAATAGCCGGCTCAATAACGATACTGCTTCGCGTTTTGCTACAGAATCTCGGGCCGCTATACGCACTGCTCGGGTAGCTTCGGCTCCGAGTTGTCATTCTTTTAAATGCGTTTGACGTGCAACGCAGCTATTTAACGTCGCGCCTTGCAGCGAGCCTTTTCGGCTACCTTTAGGCCAGTGGCAATCGCGAGAAGCACATACCACTAAGTGCACTAAGCGCACGTCACAAACTATGGAGGCTCTTGGAGACGCGCGTGTGCGACCTCGGGCAAGCAAGACCCGAGCTGTGGTTTTCGAGCGAAGCTCGCGTTTGAAGCCTTAGCGCTCGCCTCATCTTCAACTACGGCCAGCTGCTGCATTGATCCACGTGGTTGCCGTTTAGCTATGCATTCAGCTGCTTGCTCCTGAGCACCAGGTTTGGCGGTGTCTCCTTTGTTATTGCACTAGCAAGTTCTGCTAAGCATTTTCTAAGATGACCACAATTATTCGCTATTTTTCGAAATATTGACTGGAAGACTGTTGGCGGAAGCTGGCGAAATGCGGATGCTGACGGAACTCTTTCCTGGCTTGCAGGCCATAACGCCAATTTCGGAAGACTAATCGCTAGCGTCCAGTCAGCGAGTTGTGAAAATGTTTAGAAGTGACCTTCAACTCTGGTCTTATTCGAGCAAAATTGATGAATCTACTGCCACTGCGCTGCACCTGCAGATGGCGATGCTTCGTTGAGCCAAACGAATGGCTCATCGCAGTATGAGGCTCTATTATACTTTGCTTAGACCTACTAGACAAATTCGTCTGCTCCCGTTTCCAAGAATAAGTTGTAGGCTGAAAATGTCGGATTGAAATAAACACAGTCAATCTGTACTTAAAAATTGAAAGACGTAACAGGGGTACTTGGGGTTTCAAAGTCGATTCACTAAGCAGACGCGAATTTCCATGCATCTCGGTAGAATATGTTGTGCTTTAATCCAATAAATTTCACTTTGGCTACTAAATTACTGAGAATGTGTGTATTTTCCAGTTCTTTAGTGGCGCTTAGAGATTTCCTTTCAATCTTTTTTTAATTTAGCCAATCTGTGATCGGCTATTACGTTAATAATAGCAGCCCGAATGTACAAGACGGCTGGGGGACAATCTAAAGAAAAGGTGTCGTTGTTGCATGTCCGAATATGTGTACGTCTTGAACCCCCTGTGGGACCATTCCCCTTCATACCCCATATGCGTTCAACTTGACGCTTAGTGCCGTCAAGGAATCTGGAGCGACAGAGCGCTAGCGGTAAGTGTATATTTGATAGGGGATACGCTAACGACTGCCGTTATCACCGCACACCGCAATGCTTGTCAAAGATATATACACTCATTAGGCATGCTTCAATGCTCCTGCCACACCCCTAACGAGTTAGCCAAATTCAGGTCTGGCATCAGTAGAGCGGCGCTATATGTAGTAAAATGGCCTTTCAGTAGCAGCAAACTCAAATACGAAGCAAGAAGACTATGTTCGCGAGTATTGCCACTTAGATTGACTTGCGTTTTCGTGCACTTTATTGTATCTGCTCTTCTGACAGAAAGTCTGGGCAGGGCTTCTTATATCACAATTCAAGTCCCTGACTAAAAAATAGCTCTAATAATACATAATTTAACGCACAATCTAACTATCAGTTGTATCCATGAGTGAATTTGCTTTGTCCGTACGTTATCTCTTCTGACACGTTGGTAAGGAAAATCATCGCAGTCGTGACATTATAACGATCCTATATACATTAAAAGGGGTGCATTCTAAGCCTGATATGCTTGTGTTGATTTATTCAAGGATTGACCCAAAGAATCACTGACTTAATAAAACATCACAATTTCGTTTATTAAAAATAATATAGCATACAATATATATGCAAAGCACCCTGAAAGAACGGAGTATATTTTTAGGTACTTCAAGCCTTTTGGACAGAAACAGTGTCACTTGTCTTAAATGAAAACACACTCACAGCGAAAGTCTTGTGGGTTTACGCTTCCGGTTAGCCACATGCAGACAATGTATGTCAAAACCAGAACAAAACTTATTTGTGCGAAACACTACATTGCCAAGTGTCGATGTTGATGAGCTCTCCATGTAAACCACAGGTATGGCACGTTGAGCCTTAAGCCTCGGGTAGCCACATGGTGTAACAAATATTCCTAGCCTATCAACCTCTAGAGACAGTGCCAAGTTACTACTGGTGATTGCTCTAAGCTATCAGATGAAGACAGTCGATCTTTTGCATCATGGGCTTCTTCGTCAAGGTTTAAAAGAGCTTCGGCTTGGATCATTTTAGAGAGCCGTCTCTAAGCAGGGACTATCAGTTGCTTTAGGACCAGGCGGGCTAAACCGTGAGCTCTCAGTCCCCTTAGAGGTGTAAGCTAAAATTGAAGTTGGAAAAATTCAACAGCTTCATTAATTCACTCTCAGGTGAGCCTCAATGGCTATCACCATCTTTTTTAGTTAGCACTGAAGTATCACCCACTGCAGGACTCGAACTTGAGTCCTGAAAAGCTTGCATCTTACAAACAGAGCTTAGGTTACTTCACCCGAGCCAAGCAGCCTCGAGCCGGAGCTTTTGACGGCTACATATACCTCGATTTAATGAAAATTTTAATATTTCACTTCAAACGTGACATAAGAAAGTATAAATACGTTTCCTGAATATTAAAAACGCAAGCCTACCTGCTTCTTTAAATATGTACCAAATTTAGTTAAACATTGAGTGACTATGTTCAAGTGGAATTAGAAAAGCATTTCCTTGTAAAGCTATGATATATCTTACAAAGTAGTTTATTACATTTAGCCCGCAGTGGAAAAATAAAGAATAGGTGTTAGCAGCTTTAACAGCATTAATTATACATTGGTGGAAAAGCCCTGAGGCCTTTTCTCACCACTACCGTAAGCTATTCAGGATTGTTTCTTCTACCGACTCGAACACGTAACTTGAGGTGAATTGCGAGCTCTTCGCCCCACAGGCAATGACCCCTGGACTTTAAAGAATTTGTAGGGAAAAGTGGGTCACCATTAAAAGTACGTGTAATTGATAATTAAAACCTCTTTTCGTTTAATTGAGGTTCGAGACCTGATAACATCAGAAGGAATTATATTGAATATGAAGATATTTATTTAGATACTTGACTATATTTCAAAATTGATAGGTCAAACCAGGATATTATTATTTGACTATTAATTATTTGACCATCGTTCTATTTAAGAAGACTTGCTGCTGTCCAAATGCATAATTCTGCAACACAGGCAGCAGAGGAGTTGAGAGAATTCAAATGCACGAGGGTTGGTAGGAATCAAAACATAAATACAGCTGTGTCATCTGCATAGAATTCAAAGCTTATATTTTGCTTGGCTATTACATCAGCAAGATGAGGAGTAGAAATTTCGTCTTATTCTCCCTTGAGGCTGAATTCTTGCGAGAGATTAGGCAATAAGAGGCTATTAGCTTGTCTCGTTATACTTTTTCTTGAGGACAGGCTATATAGGATACCTCGATGCTCCGACTTTCCTCCCCCTTTGAATGTCCTCGTATGTCTTCTCTCTGCAATGATTGGGTGTCTGTCCCCATACCACCTTTTAACGATTCACAGCTTCGGTGTTCACATACACCCATCCCTGCCATGCTTACAATTTTGGAGGAAGTAACTTTTATTAAACACTTTTTGAAAATACTCGTGACAGAATATCCCAGAACCAACTACACGATTCTTACACTAAATTAAATATTTGCCCAGTAGCCTCTTCAACATTTGAAGCCCCAACCAAAGAGATTTCGGGCGGTTTCGTTTATTTACAGGTTCACTAGCATTGACCGATTACAGTCTACCCAGAGAACGTTTTTGATGTACTTAAACTAGGTGATTTCAGAAAGTCTTATGTAATTAAGCTTCGAACTTGCACTTAATATTTGACGAACACCTGATGGAGGCCGGTTATGCGGTCGCCTGTGGCTGAGCCCTATTTTCGAGTGCCGATTTCAGCTTACTTGATGTTCTTTCCACTCGAGTATTGAAACAGATACAATATGTTTCCGTTCATCTGGTTTTTATCAATGTCATTGCTGCCATGGCATCAAGTTTGCTCAAGCGAGCACTTTATTTAGAGCATTTCACCTTGTAAAACGTTAGGGCTACTACGGCTGTTTTTAATGCTTGTTAATAATTTCAAATTTTCAGATATATCAACTCTGCCTTAGAGAAAGACTCAGCACGCAAACACGGTCCTAAATTTTGGCTGAAGGAATTTGGCCAATTTCAGGGCGTTATCATGCTAGCGGAATGCAGCTGGCGAGCGTGGGAGCTTTAAAAAAACTTAACTTTATCTAGCACACGGAAAATCTTACATTAAAAACACAGTCATTTAAAGTATGTAAATCGTTTATTTAAAAGTCAGTTGCAGTAGCTTCAGCACATTTCCGGCAGTAGGGTAGGGGATCTGTCAGTGGCAGTTGTTGTAAGTCAGCCCTTCATAAACTCGGTAATTTTCTTTCAAGTCCTTTGAGTACGGCAATATGCATTTAACAACATATCATGTGTTGCATTTTTAATATGCGCTCAGTTTATATCCTGAGCTCAACCATGCTAATCCTGATTTATAGAATTCATTTAGTGTCCTCTCCTATTACAGAGGAATGAGTACACCAATTACCCTTATTATGAATATATCTTACTGTTTAAGAGAATGAGCGGTTTGGTCATTGTAAGCGACGTTTTCATGCAAAGATAAACATTACCTGTTTTGCACTTCTATTTTAGATGCTGGTTAAATCTTACGTACTACCCCTTTGACACGAGAACCTGCCACTTTTATTAGGAAAACTGGGTATACAAATCAGACTTATGCAAACCATACCTCAACAATTACGTCACTCTTTATGCTATTTAGGAATTCGGTGAATGGTGGGCGACTGAAGGTGGCTCTTACGTGGAAGTTATATTGGCAAAATCCGCGACCAGAAATTTTTCTAACGTTTAATCTATTGCGTGTATATATATGTCGTATTTATATTGTATATATATTCAAAAAGCACTGTGGCTTACTAACGCCTGGTGCTCACTCAGAAAAAAATTGAGCTCACTTTAACTGCATAGGTTTACTCATTAGCTAGCAGCCGGGAAAAAGAGCGAGCTACAGATTCAACTGGTTTATATAAAGTATAAAAAAGCCAGCAGTGGCTAGTCTCTTGTGGTCACCAGCTGCCTTATTGCTCGGTGTGCTAGTGAGTGACGCACCTTTCAGCCTTGGCCGAAGTGCCATCTGATATAAGTCTGGCATGACATATTCGGTCGATTAGCCATTCCTATGATGGTCGGATTGTATTCTGCAAGCAAGTACGGTATTCTTAATTTCATTCGTAATTGCCACAGAGTCTACCTTATCTTGTAAGCTGTAGTCAGGCCACTTCTCAAGAAAGCTAAACTAGACCAAGAGAACTTAAGCAACTACCGCCCAGTCTCCCTTCTACCATTCCTATCAAAGACACTGGAACGGGTCGTGGCAGACCAGCTGAACTCGTATATCGAAACCTCACACCTTGCTAGTAAGTTCCAGTCTGGCTTTAAAGCTAATCACTCCACAGAGTCAGCATTGCTTCGGGTATACAACGACCTACTTAGGAATGCAGACATGGGTAGAGTGTCTCTTCTTGTTTTGCTCGATCTTTCGGCAGCTTTTGATACCATCGATCACAAAGTACTTCTAGAGCGCCTCTCATCTCGCCTGGGCATCACTGGCACTGCTCTGCAGTGGTTCAGGTCCTATCTCAGTGGGAGACTCCAGAGTGTTGACGTGAATGGACAAAGATCATCTGAAGTACCTCTAAAATATGGAGTACCTCAGGGCTCTGTGCTAGGTCCGGTCCTTTTTACCGTTTATACTCTCCCTCTTGCTGATGTGATTGCCAAGCACAATCTAGGCTTTCACTTCTATGCGAATGACACTCAGTTGTACCTTTGCTTTGAACCCTCCCAGCCTTCGAGCACCTCAAATTCTCTCAACTCACTTGCTGCATGCATTGATGACATCCGATCATGGATGGCAGCAAATTTTCTAAAACTAAACGATGATAAAACTAACTTACTAGTTATGGGCAAACCTAGTGTGATTCAGAGATTGGAAAGGCTGTCTCTCAAAATTGGCTCTGTCAGCATACCTCATGTCGAATCAGCTCGAAATCTAGGTGTCATATTCCAAAGCGACCTCTCGTTAGACGACCACATCAACTCCACAGTCAAATCAGCCTATTTTCAGCTTCATTACATTGCTAAAATTAGGGCTTGTTTACATAAGGATACCACGTCCAAGTTGGTCCATGCATTCGTGACATCTCGTCTCGACTTCTGCAACTCACTGCTTACTGGCCTACCAGCATGTGCGATCAGGCGATTGCAGCTGATTCAAAACTCTGCAGCTAGGCTTGTCTGTCGTGAGCGTCGCAGTTGCCACATTACTCCACTTCTCGCCGACCTGCACTGGCTACCAGTCAAGCAACGGATTGACTTCAAGGTTTTGTCGCTCACTTTTAGGTCTCTTCATTCTATGGCTCCAGCCTATCTTTCAGATATACTACCCCATCAGGCCAAGCATCGTACCACTCGCTTTTCGGAATCCAACAGTCTAGAAATACCTCGTACAAACCTTTAATCCTTTGGAGACCGTGCATTTAGCTCGTATGCTCCCAAAGCCTGGAACTCCCTCCCGACCTGCGTCAGAACATCCCCTGACCTGACCACATTTAAAAGAAACCTAAAAACACCAATTTAGGACAGCATTTAGTGGGTCCCTGTGATTCGTCCTTGTTGTGCTTATGCGTGCTGACACTGTGCATGCTGCCACTAACCACATTTGCATGCTGACCCTGTGCATGTCACCCCTAACCATGTTATTCATTTTGTTTGTTTTTCAAGCATGATTTTACTTACTATTCTATTGTGTATCACTTTGCAGCAAATGTAAAGCGCCTAGAAAGAGATTAAGTTCTCTGAGGGCGCTTTATCAAGTGCAATATTATTATTATTATTATTATCTTATGGATGTTTAGTTTAGTGGATTTTAAAATTTAAAATTGTATACGAATCTGCGTCGGGCGTCTCGGTAATCAAGTTTTCGTTCGCTTCATTGTGCAATTGATCATTCAGGCAGTGAAAGTATCCATCGGTATATGCAATCAAGACATGCATCCTCCCTGGCTAAGAGAAAGCAGTGAAGTTCCTTTGAAACGGATCTTTTGGAGCTGCTTCCGTAAAGATCAATGGCAGTGAAAATTGATTTACTTTAGTAATTCAAAACTTGCAAAAAATACAGCCTTGTAGTATCCAAAAGAGTGTGATGCATAATTAAAGGCTGCCTACTCGGATTCGCTTTACACACTATGCTGCATAGCTATCGAACAATGAGTTGTATGCTACTTTCTTGTGTGCTTGCTTGGCCAAATGAAAAGTCAAGCGACGGATTTTATTTTTTAATATAACTGACCGATACTCTCCCTCTATAAACAACACTCACTCTGATGTCTTTTTATGCTTTGAAAAAGAAAGACTTATTAGGTTTCGCGATATATTTTTCCGAAAGCCACTCTTTCGTTTGCCTAGTATTCCTTCTACCAGTGGAAACCAGCAAAAAGGTAAAGAGCAAATAAACGTCCCCTTTGTTTAAAAAAAAAATGCTGCTATTGAGCTGGCGATTGATGAGTTGCTTTTTTTTTAGATTAGCTGCTTAATTCAGACGACTGGCTCTAACCCTTCAAGAAAAGCACTTTGCTTTTTAAGGCAGCAATGCAGCGAGAAATTATATCTATCCAAATGCTAAGCTACATGCCTGGCGCCTATGCAGTATTTATATGCCGTATTTAGAGCACTTGTGCTGTGTTCCAAAAATGCTTTATTATTCGTCAGCTAGAAATGGTATCCACTCTGGTAGCTATAATGAAAATTACTGGTAGGAAAGAACTTACTATCTTTCAATGGCACGATCATATGCATTCCTGTAGAATTCTGAGTGTAAAACATCTACTAGCTCCTCAAATTGCAATTCCAGATCGCTTTGGACATCACGCTAATACTGTCCTTTACCGTGCTCTTCGTGGTTGAGTCTGGCGACCTACCTAAAGCATTAACCTACAGGCCACTACTCAGTATGAGCTTTTTCCTACAACGTTGCAATAATTTAAATAATATTCTTGGAAAAAATGCATGAAACTTTGACTATATTGTCGAATTTTTGTGACTGCTATCTGACGTTTTTGGCATCATTATCATCATTACCTTGGTATTAATGTATACATCACAAGAGTTTCCCATCATGCACCTGATGTATTACCCAGCTGGGTACAGCGTGTAAGTACTTACTGAACGTAGGGCATCAGGAACCTGCGTTTTAACACCTTTAACCAGCTATGCTTCGTGACTTGTATTTACTATTTCAATGTCGGAGATAAGTTATTGAGCCAAAACTCTAAGAACTAAGAGCATGACTTTTACAGTGTCCGGATTACCGTGAGACAGCCAAAATTATCTTTCCTAAATCTCAGGAAAATCTCTGCATTTAAGAGCAGCTAAGGAACTTACTATCTACACTTTCTAATCTAGCATAATATTTCCACTATAATCTAAATGAAACCAGGTACCCTAACGCACTGATGCAATTATATGAGGCAGTATTTGGGTTTGGTTTGTCATAAAATTGGGCAGAACAGCTTAAGTGCCCAGACACGCCATATTTCATATATAGGATAAATTGTTCTCGTAAAAATACTCTTTAATGAATCCGAGCTATTTGACTTAGAACTTAATGGCCTTTTTGCATAATTTAGTCCAACCGCTTTTCACAAGTACCCATAAGTTTTCGAGCGAACGCAGGATGATTGACACATGCTTACCTTAAAGTCTAGCTGTACATTTCTTTGGCCGTTTAGCTCGTTTTTAGCATTAAGTAATAACTAATAACTAATGCAGTTAGACGGCAGATATAAGGTCTATTGCATTAACCAAAGCTCGGTCGCCTGCAATTTGCTAGCAGCCCTAATGCTAATTCAGCTTGACTCCTAGAATAACATAGTATAGATAGCATATGTACCTATGTATCTATATGAAATATATAAATAAATGTACATAAAACCTGTGATTACCTATTCAATATAGAACATTGAAAACAAATTCTAAACATTGCATTTTTTATTTTGACATTTGCTTTTTAAAACGCGAAGTGCTCAAATAAGCTAGCTGTTTTGATTTCCAATTGAATTTTTTCATAAATTGGTCAGCTGAGATGTGTTTAAAAGTGTGCAAATATCTTTACGGGAACTCAAAAATTGTTTTCTTTGGTTCCTAACCTAAAACTGTATAATGGCTTTCCGAAATACTGTGAAAATTTAGTGACAAGTTTTACCAGCTTCAATTTATCACAATTCCGCCGTTTGCATGCTTCACTCCATCTTCTGCAGCTGATGGACTTAAGCAGGTCTTCTAAACCAATATCAGCCTTCTTGTCGCAGTCTGCAGAGAATATCGTAGACAAAGCCTTACACGTGGCGACATGGCTACCCTTGCGCCATCTGGCGGTTCGTGAGATGCAATCAGAGCAGCTCTTATTAGTGTCATTACCTCCAAGCCTTTGGCGTCAAAACATCGACCTTGCCATTCTCATGCTGTTCCCTACGAGTTAGATACCCGATAATCTTCGGAAACCTGTTAGTAGCAGCTGAGGTGCAATCTTCTCATTATTTAATCCCGATTTAGGGAAATACTTCAGATGCCACCGTCGCTGACCTCATGTACTGACTTTTAACGTAGGGGAGAAACAGCAACATGACCGACTATTGTATTCAATCGACAGAGAATTTAAGTGATTGCTTGCTTACTGCATGGAAACCGGCATCTGGGCTACATTGCATCTCACTGAGCTGGTGTGTTCTCTCAGCCGGCCTGACGCACAGCGTTAAGGTGCTGAGGTTGCACTTCATGTCTGAAGATTCAAGCTGGCTGTAATAGCCTTCTTTATTTAGGCTCTATCTACATCCTAAGTTTAAAAAAAAAGATTGCCGTTTTCTGACGTACGGTTAATAGCAATATGCCGATTGTAATGAATTTTAATTAGCCTCTGGGGTGTGCAGTTGCTTGAAGCAAACTTCGCACGGGGCAACGTATGCACGGCGACTTCAGTTGGCTTTGGTTGGTCAAAATGTATGGGCTTAATTCAGATATACGAGTACAAGCCATTTTGTTTAAGAATCGAGCATCGTAAATGAGGCATTCCAACGTTTTCATTACCACGATATGTTCCAATCTTAGGATGACGTAGGTAAATTGGGTAAAAATTTGGGACTAAAGAGGCAAACTGTGTGTGTGTCTGTGTGTGTGTTTGTGTGTAAGCGCCTGTGTGTGCATTTGCAGATGCTTGTTAAATATTAAGAATATTATATGGCATGTATACAGCCTTCAGGAACCATAAATGAATAATTGTATGATGATAACTGAATAAGAAAAAATAGTAAAAAAATACATCCCCAGATGGTGCGACAACTTATTGAAAGAGCAGCAAAGGTCAAAGTTTAGTGACGATAGCACGATAGCATGCCGGCAAAAGCCAACAGCTTGGGCTAAAGGCATGCTAAAGCAAACATTAAGACTCTCATTTCAAAAAGCTAGTGTAAGACTTTTCACAAGTAGCATTCACTGAAGCATGCACAGGTAAGCATAATATATAAATGTAATACAGATAAGCATGCAAAGCTTGTTGAACAAAAAAGGACAAGTCCAGAGGAAAACTATGGAAAAATTGAAGAGATGCGACAGATGCGTCTTTAGCTGAGACTTAAATGAGGTAAGAGTAAAGCAGATCGTGACTGCAGTAAGAAGGAAGTTCCAAAATTGCATTGCATGCTTGTGAGAGGCTTGAGAAATAAAGAATTCCAATTAGCACGAGTAACGGCCAGATGACTGACTAGCTGCTGAGGAGCATGAGATGCTTGAGCGAAATTGAGAATCAGGTTCAAGCAAGTTAAGGGACCCGGAGGCCATAAAGAGGACCTTGAGTTAGATTTGATAGGGAGCCAGTGAAGCTCTGACAGAAATGGCTCGACATGGCAGCTTGGCGTTGCCCACAACCTGAAGAATTGTTTAACAGCATCAGGCGATTAAGGGGCACAGTCATTGATACCAGAATAAATTGTAGTAACCTGGGTGCAACGCCATACACATATTAGCTAGTTTGCCTGGTGAACATTTATTTCAGCACGCCCTAATTAATGTTTATTAGCTAAAAAAAAAACTTTGGGTGACTTGACAGTGTGCCAGTCACATGCCAATTCATAGCAATGTGTTAATCACTCAACAATACGTTTTAAAGTAGCAAACCTCAATTACGGGAAGACTTCAGTGGAGGTATACTAGATGAACCCATCTTGAGGATGAGATATTTCCACGTAATAAACAAGCTAAACTTGCTCATAGCCATTATTTCGGCCTTATCGTCGTTAAGCTCCGTGAAGTTAGCAGTCATCTGACTGCTAATGTCGTCCATACAGGCTGCAAGGGAAGCAAATAAGTTGAGTAGCCTCGCAGCCACTCCTTACATGGCTTAATAGATTAATTGCATGAGCACAAACACGGGTGATACTTATTCAATTCGTATGCTATTTTTTGGCTATTCAAGCCTGCTGTTTTTTCTTATTCCCAGTGTTGTGTTGCCATTTTTGTATCGAAAAATAAAGTGAGAAAAAATTGTAGTAAAGCTGTAAAAGTGTTTATATATGTGTGCGTGCGTGCGTGTGTGTGTGTGTGTGGGTGTGTGTGTGTGTGTGTGTGGGTGGGTGGGTGTGTGTGTGTGTGTGGGTGGGTGGGTGTGTGTGCGCGCATGTTAATTTTTAGATAATATTAGAAAAGATAGGGCAGTGGCTATGGATATCTCACAAACAGTCTAAATTAGAATAAGTAAGACCGATGGCAGTATCTAACGAGACGGCTAAACCTACAATTGAAGAAATTGATCAAGTCGAAGAATATGGAAATTCTTGATTCTCGACAATCAACGAAACTCTGGAGGAAATTCTGCTAGTGCTTAATTATGTACAGCATGGACATAGAAGCATTAAACAATGCCAAGAATTGTTGATGGCTGTGGGAATGGTGGCTGACAGGATTTGCTTTTTTTTATATGTTGTAATCTGTCTTATCGGAAGCATTTATTTTCTTGTCGTCATGACTGGAAGTGGAGATAATGTGCTGCCTTGTTCTTTTCGTAAATCTCCCATATGGTGAACTTCTGTGGGTGTAAATGTTGAAATACAAACTGTGTTTTTAAATTTGTCGATGTGACTTTTTGCACCTGCCTTGTCCTCATTCGCCAACATAGAGGATGTCAAATGAAAAACCCTTTGGCTGCTACAAGCACTATATGGAACGTTTAAAATCACTAGAAAGTACGTCATTTTTGCCGAGTGCGTTTAAATGTTTTTCAAGCCTGGTTGCTATGTTTGAAACTTTAATTTCTAGGAATGTGATTGCTGAATTGTGTAGCGAATTGAGTAACAAATAAACCATTGCTTTGGTTTGTTACAGTTTAGGTATCTGTTGCATTTTTACGTTTGCTAAATATGTATCGGCATCTTTCCAATAAAGATTACTAAGTTTTGCCACCACCTGGTGGGGTGCTAAACCTCACCAGCTACTAATAATTACTAAACGTATGATACTATGCTATTTATGAAAGTTCTTAGTGAAACAATCTTTTTCTGCAACTCATTGCAAAAATGCTAGTTTGAAGAATTTTTGTTAATGATTTCCAGAAGATTCGCAGATTTAACTCGCAATGGGACACACGATCCGGGGATGGCTATTTTGCCTTGGCTAAATTCAATTTTATTTGCAATGACTTTCGTTAATAATAATAAAAGTAACACATTTGATAAAGCCTGATCAGAGAACTCAATCTCTTTCTAGGCACACTACATTTGCACCAAAGGTAACACGATCAAATGGTTAGTGGTAGCATGCTCAATCAACGACAAGAATAGCAGAGTCAGGGGTGAAATGCAGGGGGTCAGCATACAAGTGTGGTTAGTGGCAGCATGCAGTGTCAAAGCACACAAGCACATGAAGGTCGAATCACAGAGACCAACTAAACGCTGCAATAAATAGGTGCGCTTTTAGTTTCTTTTAAAATGTGGTGAAGTCATGGTATGTCGTGATGCAGGCCGGGAGTAAGTCCCAGCCTTTGTGAGAATAGGAATTACAGTGCCGGTCTCCAGAGGATTTGCGGTTTGTAGGAGGTAGAGGTAAACAGTTATATTAAAAAAAGCTAGAGGTACGATGCTTAAGCTGGTGGGGCAGTAGATCAGATGGGTAGGCTGGAGCCAAAGAATGAAGGGACCTAAAAATGAGTGATAAAACCTTGAAGTGTTTAAGTTACTTGACAGGTAGCCCGTGCATGTCGGGTAGAAGAGGTGGGACGTGGCCACTGCGATGCTCACGATAGACGAGAATCGCTTCAGAGTTTTGCACCAGCTGTAAGCTCCCGATTGCACTGGCCGGTAGACCTGCAAGAGTTACTGAAGCAAGACGAGATGTCAGATATGCATGAACCAATTCAGATGTGGCACCCCTGTCCAAACAAGTCAGAATTTAAGCAAAGTTGAGTAGCATAAAGTAGGCAGACTTGATTGTGGAACTGGTGCAGTCGTCTAACGAAAGGTCACTGTGGAACATGACATGTAAGATTTCATGCAGATTCAACTGGAGAATTACTAGCAGAGCAGATTTTGAGCATCAGCCCTTCCAATTTCTGAATCACACTTGGTTTGCCCGTAACTAGTAAGTTAGTTGCATCATCGCCTAATTTAAGAAAATTTGCTGCCATCCACGTGCGGATGTCATCAAAACATGCAGCAGGAAGTTTAGAGAGTTCGACGTGCAGGAAGGCTCAGAGGGATCAAAGCAAAAGTACAACTGAGTGTCATCCGCATAGAAGTGAAAGCCTACACTGTGCTTGGCAATCACATCAGCCAGAGAAAGAGTATACACTGTAAAAAGGACCAAATTTAGCAAAGAGCCCTGAGGTACCCTGTATTTCAGAGGTTTCTCTGATGATCTTTTTCCATTCACATCAGTACTTTAAAGTCTCCCACTGAGATAGGAATTGAACCATTACAATGATGTCCAGTGATGCCCAGGCGAAATGAGGGGGGCTCAAGAAGGACTTGGTGATCAATAGTAACAAAAGCTGCCGAACGATCAAGCAAAACAAGCATAGATACCAATGTCTGCATTCCCAAGTAGGTCGTTTAACGCCCGAAGAAATGCTGGTCTAGTGTGTGATTAGCTCTTAAACCAGACCGTTACTTACTAGCAAGGTTAGAAGTTTCAATGTAGTTCAGCTTTCAGAGTATAGCTGGTCTGCCACGACTTGTTCCAGTGTCTTTGATAGGAACGATAGAAGGGAGTTTCTCAGGTTCTCTTCGTCTAGTGTTGCTTTCTTGAAAATCGTTTGCTGACAGCAAAGCGACTGGTGCATAACAATTAGGATTTATACTAAGAATGCTCAACGGGTGTCAACTCCAGTTGCTGCTTTGAAATAGAGGTATCGAAGTCTGGGTGAAACTATGGCAAGCGAACTAGTCCATAGCCAACACTCACTCAGCAAGGCTTTAAGGAAGCGGTACCACGAGGCCCATACTTCTCTGGGTGGCTTCAGGATAAGTAAATAAAATTCATCTGTATAGCGCCCTGAGAGAACTTAATCGCTATTCAGGGGCTTCCGCATATGCCACAGGCCTCGAGCCAACAACCTCGGCAGATCACTTACATTCACCTTGACCACGGTCGGGGCGGCGAGCTGCGAACGGACCGAACCCACCCGTGCGGCATGGCTTTACTGAGCTTCCGGAATCGGTCCGTTCGCCGGGTGCGAGGGCTCCACGTGAGCCCCAGCCCACAGACGTCGATTGGCATCCTTAGGGCCGTGTGTTCGGAGGGAGGGAGCTGGCCTGCGAGCCGATGTGCCTATACCTGATACCTAGTGCCGATGTAGCTATGCACAATGTAAGCTATCATTTCTATGCAGATCTACACTCTCTAGACTCTCTCACTGCTTGTACTGCCGACACTAGCACTTGAATAATACCAAGCTAACTCAAAACTAAATTATGATCAAACAAAATTGTTAGTCTTGGGCACAGCTGCTGCCACCCAGACAGTGGAAATCCCAACCACACTGGTTTGGCCTTGTGGTTAAGGTACTTGCCCTTTAACGAACGAGGTCAGAGAGAATGTTTTTGATGACTGTGGTCGTGGGCTCGAGTTCCGAGGCATATGAGAAGCACCTGAAGAGAGATTAGGTTCTCTTATGGTGCTATACAAATGAATTATATTTATATTTAACCATTTACGTAGCCTCGACCAAATTCATGGTCAGATCAGCCTACTTTACGGTCATACAATTTCTAGAATTGGGGTTTCTAAGGTGAGAGGCTGCAGCAGGCAAATAAACGACTCTTGTGAACGTAACACCACTTATTTCCTAGATGTACAATCTAACCAAAAAGCACTGCATTGATTTCTATCTAATTTCTGTCACTCATTTTGAAGTTGATTCTCTTGATAATCTCTTAATAACCTACATGAAAAAATACTCCCGTGGCTCTCACATACTGCTTCTTCTTGTCCCCCTCCGATTTTGATGCTTTAGCTGCACCTCCAAGCAAAATCAAACCCTTAGCATACCTCTAGTTCATCGGTTCCGAAGGCTGAAATTTGGTAAACAATGATATCACGTGATTTTTTAAAGATGCTGAAACCCACATATTCCTCACAGCATGTGCTCTGTCCATGGGAATTCTGCATACAAAAAGGGATTCGGTCTTCTTAGGATGCTAGCCGAATGCACTATATTGATATTAATATTAACAATATGACTGTGCCCTTATTTAACTGCTGAGACTAGAACATTAATTATCACTGGCAAAAATCCAAACTCATTCTTGGTTTCTGACGTGTCCCGGTTGCCAGGATAACTTAGCATTCCAGAATGAGGTTAGTTCCTACAGGAACAGTTGGGGTGGTGCAGATATGGCCAGTTTAGCAGCTTACCGAAATAAAAGCAAAATAAAGTCGGCAGAAGATGTGGGCATCAAACGTTGTACACTGCAGTTACAGACGTCGAGTCACACGCCGGAAAAGTGTTCACCCTCTGCCCTGGGTTGTCGTGGACTTCAGTCACATGCATACATGTATGCCAGTGTACATGCACAGGTGCACCCAAGCACACAGAGGCATGCACCAACGCACGAACGCACGTGCATGCACACACACAGACACAAACACACACACACACACACACACTCACACATGCACATACATAGAAACACACACACACACAGCCACATGCGCACATAGATGCAAAGGAATACACTAACAAACACAAACATGCAAGCAGTACATGCCGGCAAGAACCAAGCGCAAACAGCATGCTACTGAGCAGTGGCAGCAGCAGTGTTTGCATCACTCTCAGACGGACCATTCGGACTTGCCTGAGAAAGCAGATTGTGCGCAACAGAGACAGGCAAACGCTTTAATGGTGTAAGACCACATGGGAGATTGGGAGACAGTACTCACCTCATACGGACGCACTTTGTGATGCACCTCCTGGATGCCGACTTCCCGAGTCCTCACATCACGACATGTCGTACCCAGGTCTGCCATGCAAGCCAGCGCCAGCTCTCGCAGGTTGCCATGCTCCACGCCGGACGTTACCAGTGGCATGGGAATGTCCCTGCAAAGACGCAATCTCATTGGACAGAACATGCCAAAACGCTCTCGCTCTTCAAAAGCATGGCTCTGAAGGACAGGTTTGCCACTGCTAAAATGCACTGCCAGAGTCTCTGCCAAGCAACTAGAACGGTTGTAAGCCAGAACACAATGAGCAGATGGCTTAAGGAACAAGGACTGAATGTGTTGGTGGCCAACAGCAAGCCACAGTTGACAGTGCAGCACAAAAAAGCAAGACTGGATTTTGCTTGTCGAAGCCATTATAGGACAGAATCAGAGAAATTACTCAAGGGCAGTGGTTGTCAAACTTCCTAATGCCACGACCCTTTATTACAGTTCCTCATGTTGTGGCGACCCCAACCATTAAATTGTTGTGGGCAAAATGTGGAGATGCTTGTTTTCCGATGGTCTTAGGCGACCCCTGTAAAAGGGTCGTTCGAACCCCAAAGAGGTCGCAACCCACAAATTGAGAACCACTGCTCAAGGGCAACCCGTTCGCGGTAATCTCCAGCGCCATCAAAAAGGCTCCTGTACCCTCAGAAATGTGTGCAGATGGATGCATGCATCTATGATGGTTCCAGCCAGCCATTGCCATCTATGATGGTTCCAGCCAGCCATTGCCATCGAGACGTTCGGTATGCTGTAAGCATACCGAACGTCTCGATGGCAATGGCTGGCTTCAACAGGTAAAGGAGACATCCACGCACCTTGGCTCATGATCAGTTGATGGAAACGTTAGTGACGAAATGGGCCAAAATAGGTTCTGCTGGGTGGCATCCATGAGAGGAGGGGTATATAGTCACGTGATCGTGCCTCCCCACCAGTTTACATGGGACCGGTTGACTCGGTTGCCAAAGAATGCAGTTAATTACTAAGCCATGCATAGCAAACTGCAACGTAATGCAAAACTATATTGACAGATTGGTACAATTTAAAAATTAGTGTAGCTTAATGACTTACTCAAATACTGGCACTAGCAACCACCGAACTCAGATCGATGAAACAGGTGCACAGAAAGTTTCAGAAAGCAGTGTATATATGGCTCGCACTTTCATAAAATAGTGCTAAATATATACAGACATGATATCACAAAAGCTAATGTGTTCAAGTGTTATGTTCTCGACGATGCATCTGATTACAGCCTCGTTTAAGGAAGTAAGACCAGAATCTGGGACAAAAAATGCATTATGTCAGATATGGTAGGATGCAGCAAATCTATGCATTTCATAACGAGAACCTTGACCTTGTAGATAAGGTCAGCAGGGCAGGCTGAGAAGGAGACCAGGACGATGAATGAGAGCTAGAGCTAGGAAATGGGGAGAAAGAGTCCAATTAGGATTCCAGTAGAAATGAAGTTCATCTTGCTTACAATTCGGATACACGATCTGCTAGATAAGGCTTTCTATGTATGATACTCACCATGGTAATAATTGTAAAGCTGGATGATGATAATATCTTAACTTATGGATCATGCATTTGAGATTCAGGGCTATGTGCTTATCAAGCTAGACTTGCATTTAGCAAGCTGGGTTGCAAACCCCGGATGCTCGGTTTTGGAAGTAGTCATATTTGGCAGCATGATAATGATCCTAAGCACTCAGCAAGGCTAGTAAGGTGCTTTTTTGGTGAATCTTGTTCAGAAGATACAGTGGCCCAGCTGGTCGCCTGACATGAACCCCTCTAGAACATGGAATGACATTCACAGACGGCTGAACTGGGGGGCTTTGGCCTGCAACAGCAACCGACCATTGCAGCAAACTCGGGGTTCTTTGGAATGCTACAGCACAAAAGCCAGCTTAAACGACTGTGGCCTATATGCATGGGCTGATAAGGGAGGTCATAAAGAATAGTGGCAGGCTAATGTCATGCCCATACTAAAGGCATACATACCAACAGCATAAATGCCTATTTATAGGCTGCCAGCTTTAATTCTTAAGTGGTGTGCACAACTTTAGCATGCCTGGTAATAATGAGAATCTTAAACCCACAAGAGCCGATTCAGCCTCTGTGGCCATACTGAAGGGCTTTATTGTGGCTGAGTAGCTGATGTTTGCTGCAAGGGAAGATCTGTACTTGAGCCCGAATTAGACCAGCAGTTAAGGTGCTTGCCTCGACCAAGGCTTGGCCGAGGTCGTGGGCCTCGTGCCCCAAGGCATGTGTGAAGCACCTGAATAGAGATTAGGTTATCCTTGGCCACTATACAAATAAATTGTATATATGTATATATACACACACACACACACACGTGTGTGTGTGTATATATACATACATACATATATATATATAGATAGATATATATATATTATATATATACATTTATATTTATTTATATATATATATATATATATTCATGCAATATATATATATTCATGAAATATATATATATATTCATGCTATATATATATATATATATATATATATATCAGAGAAAATGATCAGCACCAATTAGATATTTAAAACACGTTTTTTTGCAGAGTTATCTAAATGGAGGTTACCATAATCGAATAATAGAAAAGAGAAATTGTTCAACACAGTCTAACCAAAACTGAAAAAATCTGATTCTTGATACCAGGTAGACGAAAAAATTACTGGCATGCACAGCAGCTTGCTGTTGAAAGACATAGTGCATGCGATTTGAAAGACTTCGTTGAGGGAGTTACCAGGTAGGTAAGGAGGGACAATGTGGCTATCCAGCACTCAAGAGAAATGAATGTGCTAATTTTGACAACACAAGCATTTGGGGTCTGCAACACATCTTTCACACCGTAAAGAGATTATCCTTTCATAATCCCTTACCATTTGGATCAAACATTCCACCACTAACTTCTAATAATGAGTATCAATATTCATACTCTATTCAACATATGACTTACGACCGGCTGACTTCAATGGATAAGTAGGTGGCTGCTGTTAAAATGTCCTGTGAGTGTATGAGCATCCGTGCGCATGCGAGTGTGTGCACAAGATATGTTAGGCAGCTAAGCGACAGGTAGGACCTTTAGCAGCTACCTTGAGTACAAACACAGATCGCGACTCGGCTGCATTTGCAAACACCACTCAAAGTCAGCCGTACCTCAATGTCATAGACATGCAGCTATGGCAGGTCAGTATGGCCACTGTAAAACTAACACCCTAGGGGGAGAGAAGAATAAGAAGAAGATGCAAAGACGATTGGCCTCGGGACCTTCACGTAAACGAAGCGACGAAAGCTGGAGCTACACGTGCCTCACCTCTGCACTCGATATACACGCGTCCATGGTGGAACAAGTGCAAGTATGCGAGCCACCAGGTCGACGAGAGTTGACGGTGAGTAAGATAGATATCTTCCAGTTTTCCACAGTTCATAAAGACCTGCAGAACAACAGTCAGAACAAGATCCCTACAGCAGCACTAAAATAAAAGTGCTTTGCGAAAAGCAGGTCAACTAAAACAGTCAGTCTAACCGTCAGGCAAGCACCTATTCCTACCGGTGCCCCTGATTACCAGGGTCGGATACAGCTTCAACCCGTCTGATCGAAAAGCAGGATTTTCAAAATACTCCTAAAACGACAGCACGGCTATTTGCATAACATGAGCAGCACATATTTAACGATAAATAGTGAACAGCAGAAGAAACATAAAGCTTAGGAAGACAACAAAAAAGAATTGGCTGCATAATGGCTAACAGTCATAGGCAAAACTTGCTCTATGATTTATGCAGATTTATGCAGGTTTACCTGTGCACGAGAACACATAGAACCCACACTCAAGTTATACACATCAAATGCAAGCACCAGTTGTAGCACATATGCACAAAAAAACATCCCATGAAGATGTGCATGCACACACATTATGCAAATACACGTAAATGCATATAATTACCTTTGTGGCATTTCTACCTACATGTGCCGATTGTGAATAAATACCACAGCTTAAAGTAAAGTAAAGGTCGGCCGACTAAGCAACATCCTGAGAGAAATAGCTGATAACATCTCCAACTTGCAGTGGGCAATAAAGGATCGCTTGCTGTAGGAATCGAACCTGCGCCTTAAGCACTTTGGCTCGTGCTGTGCTATATATTCTGCTCTTTTGTGTTCGGGATGATGTAGAGCAAGCCAGTGCTTCACAAATGCTATAATTCCCGTGGTATGCAGGGCTGTAAAAGTTGCTTTCATCTCAGTGTTATTGTAAGTTCATAGTGCCGGGGCGTAGTGAAAAATGTTGGTGATAAGCTGACAGTGCTTTCAGCCTACCTCAATACCATACCGTTATGCTAACTATATGCTACCTCAATACCATACCGTTGGCAACTATATGGTGCAGTCGCTGTGTTCCTTCAAGTCGATCCGGGCGATACGGTATTAATTTCATTTGAAGCTGGGTTTCATTCGTTAAAAATCTCATCGGAATCTTGTCTGTGACTGTCAGTGATGGAAACTCCAGCTAAGCTGTACGAAGGATAACAAATTAGGAGAGCTCAATGTGCCCAGGGTGCTGCTTATGCTCAGGTCTCTGAACACTGACCTCTGGTGCTTATGGACAGGTGCGAGCCTGCAAGTGAGTGCAGCCGATCGGCTATGCAGCCTTGTACTGCAACATTAAGATACTAATCATGAACTGATAGCAGGTTTCGTTTAAGACCAGAGTGGGGAAATATGGAGCATTATCTACTTGAAATACAAAGCCTACACCCAGCAAGGTCCTCTTGCCTAGTTTACTATTATAATAGCATGTACTAAAGAAAATGCAAGGGGACACAATATTTAATTTGAAACTAATAGACCGTGCAATTTGCAACTTATAGATAGAGCATTCATTTAAGAAGCCTATCATGAGTGCCCATAGGTTTCCAGCCGATGGACTGGGTGCCGAAAAGAGACTTTGCCTCAAGCAGGGAACGATACTGCAACCACTTGGTCATAAAGCACAGTATCCCAGCACACAGGCACTAAGGCTAAGCCTACACAATAACTGATGCCATGTCGATAGAGTATGGGAATCACAACAGTCCACCATCCCATCATCTATGTTGATCTATCACAATCTCTGTGTGCCTGCTTGCCTGTCTGCCCCCTCGGTGTACAACCTAGACGATAAAAAGTATAGTCACATCTCACATAAGACAAATTGTTAATTTGTGCAAAACCGATAGTGAATGTGCCTACAGAGCAACCAATGTGACCAAGATGTGTATCACCTGTCTAAACAGAAAAATTAGAAAACCGTTGGTTGCTTTTTCCTAAAAAAAAATCACAACAAGCTTGATTCGTTGGAAATCAGTGCATTAAAGGCTGAGTCATGTGTGAAAGCCGAAGCCCGTGCCCTAGTAATGGTAGGCGGTAATCTAACAATGCACAGTCCTCAGATCCGAGGATTCGGTGCATTGACTGACTAAGCTTCGGTCCGAGCGTGACTGCACAAATTTCTTAGCATCGTAGATGATTGATGATGATGTATGCTACTGGACACATTTTGAATGTGGACAAGATAGGACTATTGCACCGAACTATTCCTGTAATCAGCTTACTCTCTTAAACGCACCACGCTATGAAATGCTGGCAGGGTTGGTCCAAGTTATACAAGACAAAAAGCAGATGGACCAAATATTATTTGCCAAGGCCACAAGTGGCTGTAAGAGTTGAGCATACCTATAACTTCAAAATCATAGTCGTTTGATTTGAGAAACTAAGCTACGTTGTAAAAGCACATAACTACAACATTTAGTGCAAAAGTGTTAAGACAGCTCGGAGTTCTGAAGGGCCAGAAAGGGAGGCTTGAAATGGCCAGGATCTAGCAAGCACAGGTAGCAGAGGGAGAGTAATGCCGCGTGTAAACAAAAGCCTGGAGTGTGCAGCGACATTACAGAGTCAAAATACACATCGTGGAAAGAAGGGGTCCTTGAAATGTCGACATTGAATGAGGTCACTAGCGACCTCGTCCTGAAGTTCATCACCCAAATCCAAGAACACAACTAGTTCTCGGGAGCCTATTCCCACTATCCTGCTTCTACGATTCATTGATCTGCTGCTGCCATGCATAACCAACATCTGTCATTAGCCTCAGTTCGTGTCCCGGAACCATTCAAAACGGCTGTAGTCAGGCCACTACTCAAAAAAGCAACACTAGATCAAGAGAATTTTATCGTACCACCAGCTTTTCGGAAACTAATTTGTTTACCTATACCTCATTTGCATCCTCTCGGAGACCGCCCTTTAGTTTGTATACTCTCAAAGCCTGGAACTCACACCCGACTCGCGTCACAACATATCCTGACTTGTCCACATTTAAAGGGAAACTAATAATGCATCAATTTATGACAGCATTCACTGGGTCCCTGTGATTTGTCCTTTATGTGGTTATGCATGCTGACACTGCCCATGCTGCCACTAACCATACTTGCATGCTGACGCTGTGCATGTCACCCCTAACCATGTCATTCATGTTGTTTTATTGAGCATGCTACCACTACCCATTCGATCGTGCTTCCTTTGCAGCAAATGTAAAGTGCCTAGAAAGAGATTGAGTTCACTGAGGGTGCTGTATCAAATGTATTATTCTTATTATTAAAGAGTACCCTTGGCTATTTCATCAAAAGCACCATCCAGACGACGGGCGGTTGCTGTTATCCATACTCTGAAATCTCACATTTGGAATGGACCTAAACCACTGCCTTGGAATCTCAGTGAAGCATAGGCAAGATGGCGGGTGCCCAAAAAGACCAATTGATAAATGACATAATATGCAATCGAAAGAGTCGGAAAAATTAGCAGAGACCCTAAATTAAATTCACTATTTAGAATAAAAATAACACAGTGTTTGACACAGGAAGGCTGCTCCAATAGGCATGCAGCAACGCCTATTGCCCTGCTTCAGCCACAATAGCTCACATTGGCTCAGACAGATTTCTATCCCCTGCTGTCGGCACAAAGTCGAAGAGAAAGTGTAACAATACCCATTCTAAAAGCCTACAGTCAGGTGCAAAAATATCCTTGCAGTACGGCCCCCCTGCTGTTGCTGCAAATTCACTCGGGTAATGTGAGGGTTTTCTACGACGCCAGGCATATTAAACTTATTAAAGCACGTGAAAATATTTATTGACCACCCTACAACAAACACATAATGCTGCTGGTCTGTTCGGAATTAGCATGAAATCGTCCCACCACGATCATTCATGACCTCCCTAGTCAGGCCAGGAATATAAGCTACCAGTTTTTGTGCTGTATGTTAAACTGTTGCACATTCTATAGAGCCCGAGTTTTAACTGGTGTTAGCCGAGCTCCCCCTCTCAGCAGCCAGTAGATATTGCACCCATAGTTGTTGCTTAGGGTTCAAACCAGGCGGCTGATTGAGCAGCTGCACAGGAACGAAACAGGGATTCATGACTGAGCACCGAGTGGCCTGGAATGCCTTAGTAGAGTCAATAAGTGAGCCTCCAAACCCTCCTTCACAGATCCTTCTAGCAGGTGATGGCTTCAGAACCCAAATGCTAAGCCAGTAACCCCGTATTTATCTACCTAGTTCTGAGCTATGCTTAACTATCCGGATATCCATTTGGTTGACTTCATACCTAAATGGCTTAAGATCATGTCATGAACTAGGACTGAAGGCACATTCCCATAAATCATTTGCTAATATGGATCAACAGCAAGTCAGCCTGTTACATCAGATAATCTGCCAGCTTGTAACAAATGATCCCAATCATTCGCCCAAAGATTAATGCCAAGAGCCAATCTCTTCCAACTTTATGCATGACCAAGTCAAAGCTCATATAATTCTTGTAATATTTGGAAGGCCTGTTGGTCTAGGGGTATGATTCTTGCTTCGGGAGCAAGAGGTCCCGGGTTCAAATCCCGGACAGGCCCAAATTTTTTGTACATCCATTAAAATCAGAACTATGAACACTTTGCAACTTCAGACCTAACCTGTTAGTGTCTCTTGCAACGTCTTCGTATACACTCTGTACACCAATCTCTAGCCTCGTGCAGCCGTATATTAACATATCACTGTCAAAAAGAGCAACTCATTTCAATTCAATTCACAGCAGATTTCTCGAACAGTAAGAGCATGCATATCACGACAGGCTGTACAAAAGAGCCAATCTTTTCGGGTGCCCACCTGACGGCCTCGCCCACGGAGCTGCTGGTATGACCGGACAGGGTGTCATGCAAGCTCCTCACAAAGTAGTCCCTGTTGTCCTCAGGCATCGACATGAAAGTGCCACCCATTACGATGAATTCGACTTTGTCGACACTGTGCCCCAGCTGCTGCAGCTGCAAAGGGGAAGGAGTGAGGCAGGTGCCCCCTACAGCTGTGGCAGCTCGGTAAGAGAGCTCTGGCCTCACACAGTCACGAGGCCCAGCTGCTGCAGCCACACCTGTTCGACGTGGTGCTGCATCTGCAGGCACGGGTCATAGTGAGCTCGGATCGCTCTCATCGACGTGGGTTCCGAGCCAGTGTAGGACTGCGCCGAGTACTCAAAGTCCGAGTCCGGCCAACCGGGGCAGTATCTACAAGCAGACGACGGTTGGAGGCGGGAGCACGCGAGTCTGGGAACACCGAGCGACGGTCCGCACGCCTGCTCAGACAAGGCACCGCCAGGCTCGAATGGTCGGCTGGGATGAAGCAAGCACGGACCGAACGTATGCGCATGCGCGCTGCTCCTGCCAATGCTGCTTAACTTACACGCAGATATTTCCAGTCATCGCTATGTGAGGACACCTGTGGCGTTTGCACATGACAGCTACTACAGCTATCTGCAAAGAAGACATTGAAAATGTGCTATAGTGGTAAGAAAAAGAGCTAGAACCGTGCATAGCTCATGCGACTACTAGTTTAAAACTGCAGTGACTCTCGTTAAGACTGCAGCGGTCCAGTCGCAGAGCTCGCAACCACAGCAGACAGGTGTAAAACCTGCGCTTGCATATAAAATTAGTCAGAAGACATTTAGGACGTGGACTGGCAAAGCGGGATAAAATGGAGCAGCGAAGCGAGAGAAACAATGCCTGCCGATGTGTGGGGGGGAGTGCTGTGCGACGAGTGCATGCTTTGCCGCTGCCGGCCGTGAATGGCAGCACAGGTCGAGCAATTAAGATACATCGAATTCAGGGTGGGCTCTGTCCAACTGCTCCCGGAGGTGTGCAAACCCAAACGCTATTCGGAGTCTAAAACTATCAAGCACAGGTGTGAAAAGAGACTCGGGTGTCCCCTATTTAAAAAAAAAAAGTTGCTTCTAAACAAGAGTGATGCATCGATACCTCAAGCAGTAGCAATAAATGCAATACACAATCTGGGGAAAAATAACCGAATTATTGGGCTGCACAGAAATGCCATAGACCAAACACGGAGCCCCCATATAGCAAATGGCATTGGCCCAGCTGATATTTGCCAAATAAAACCTTGCACATGCATATGCCCAGAGTGCCAGGCTTAACAGACCACGTTGCTATAAGTGCCAAGTGCTGGCTACACAAAATAAGGCTACATATGCTCGTATAAGGACTCCTGAGGTTATAGAAAACTGGGCTACTGTGTGAGAGACTGATGCTCGGAGTTATTCATGCTCAAAGTTACTGATCAGCAGCTAGCTTCATACCTGTAAAAAAGATGCTCGTTATTGGATGCTAGTAGAACCCATTTACTTAAAAATTTAGTATGTGAGGAACCACGAACTGCATGAAATCTTCCTAATGAGTTTACCATCTGCATCTAATCGTTCCACTCTGGGTCTGAGACTAAGGGCAAGGTGATGGCATTTTCCTGACCCGGGTCATGGGTTCGAGTGCTGCAACATGGTATTTTTCATTAATAATAACAATAATAGGCCATTTGTAGAGCACCCAAAGAGAACCTAATCTCTATCCTGCACTTTAAAAATCGCTGCAAGAGAGTCAATACCCACGAGAGTGACACAGAGGTATCATGCATGCAAAAGCAAAAAAAGTACCATGCTTAGGCCAGCAAGCTAGAGCCACTATGTAGAAACTCATATTGCCAATGTAAGTGATAGCCTCGTGGTGATAGCCTCGTAGTGATAGCTTCATAGGCTCTACTGCTGCGACATAAATGAGGCCTCTAAATCAGCTGCTTTCACAATCGTCGATCCAGCATCAGTCGGGGTTAATGATACTGCACCCTCTAGCAGTGATGGTCTGTCCAAAGCCTTCTCTACGAATGGCAAACCGTGACACCATACAAATGTAATCTTGCTCTTTTATTTACATAACTCGCTATTTGTACAACAAAGCTTAGGGGCAAAATGTATAAGTTTACAACCAAGAAAGTAACCCCCCCCCAATACCATATAACCTATGATTAACTTAACACAGCGCTTTTATGGCACTTCTAATGAAAAAAGTTCTAATAACAAGAACACAAAAATACGAGTAGGCATGCGATTTTTACATGAGTGTTTTGCCCGGCACATGAGTGCATGATGATGTGATATTAAATCAGAGCATACACGCAAATGCCTACATCAGCAAGGTATAAAAAATACATCAGAGTGAGTGCATATGCTAGCACCAGCACGTGTCACGTGAAGTAGTACACACACAAATGTGCACAAGTAACAAGAGGAGTTTATCACAGGGGATAATAGCGCTAAGTCGCTTACGGCAACTGCCGTGAAACACAGCGTAGCGACTATTGCTTACCCCACTGGCCGTCCTGATTGGCTTCACTTTCAGCAAGGGCACGAGGACCTGGCACGAAAGAAATAAGACTAGATAGAACGAATATTCCTACCATGCATATTCCTACATACGCACTAGGCATCAGCAGCTTCTACCTTGCAATATCCTTCGAACACTTTGCAGAGGATAGTTGAAAATCAAAGGGATCTCACACGAGGGAAAGGGCCACCGACGGGCATCGGGTGGGCGGGCTGACTAGTAGAATATGCCAAGGCATTCTGAAAGCAGGGCTGGCGACCTCCTGTATTACGTGCCTGTGCTATGGTCCTCCTAGCAAAACCGTGTCGCGACCAAACCAAAGTCGTGAAACTGCATGACCAGGTCACTATTGATTTAACTTTGTTCAGAAGTAAGTAAGATAATAGACAACGAGGCAGGTCTGTCTGTGTGTGTGTAAGTGATTGCACAACTTCGACGATCTGTGAGGATTTACGTGATAGAGGGGAGCCGTGATGGCTCACTAGGTAAGGTGGTTGCTTTTCACGACCTCGGCCCCAAGTTCGTGGGTTCGAATCCTGTGGTGGGCGATCCTTTATCGCCGCAGCAAGCGTTGGGGATAGCCGTAAAGGCTCTTCCGTGGCCATACAAATGAGGCTGTTCAATCAGCTAGTATTTTTTACGGTTAGCAACACCCTTTTGCTAAGCTCTGCCCTGCCATGTTGAAACCAGCATGCAAAACAACCTCAGAGTACCATGCCTTGGCTAATTCTTCTGTCCTCATGCATTGAAATCTTAATTGAGATGGACAAAACAATCTCAGCGAAATTTTGATAGTAAAAAAATCAACAAAATTAACCATGACAAAAATGATCTTAGCACAAACAGTAAGGTGCTCGTGGTCAATAACCTAGGTCTCAGGCTTCAGTCGTGCAGCAGGCAATTTTCTATAGCCAACTGCAAGATGAATAAAAGCTGCTTTTAAGGCTAATCAGTTGCTACATGAATGAGGGTGTCAAATTAGATGAAGTTTTCATTACAGCCACTGCTTCAGAGCTAGGCTTGAGAAAGATTTTTCTTGAGATACTAAGTCGCACGGACACGACAGAAGCCGGGCTACCAATGTAGCACACACCATCACATGAGGCAAATATACATAGATAGTATAACAAGTGCCATCGTCTGCTGCACTTTAGGCATATAACCAACCCAGGATGCTTTGGAGAGCTACTGAGACCACAGAGCTATAAGTTACTTAAAAATCAAAAGAAGCGAGATTGGTAATGCACAGTTGTTTATCACTGAATAGAAAGGACCGCCTCTGAATGAGCACAGTTACAAGTGACCACGCGAACCAGCAGACAGGATGTGGGTGTAGCATTGCAAAGTGCCTAATCACCCACACTACATTGCCATTGCAGGTAATATTCTGGTTAACAAACCAAAGCACTACCCACGACTGACTATGTAAGCATCATCGAATCAAGCAGCAGTCTGTGGCAAAACACGGTTTAAGGGTTAAGGTGTGAAGGTTTGAGCTCACCTTTCTGTGCTGCTGTGGAACTGCTGCAATTATGTCAACAAGTCGCGGCTGTGTGCTCAGACCGAAGTCTCGTGACACGGTGGTCTTCAGTCTAAGCAAAATGGCATGGGAATGATTGATGCACAATTTAAGATAGCAGCAAACAGAAAACGGTTCACTGCACCTGAAGAAACTCGCGCAAAAATCTTCTTTTATCCTCTCACTTCAGACTGCCAGTACGGCTAAAAATACTACTAAAAATAAACTGAGATCACCTTGCATCCACCTAAAAGAGAAAAATTCCCTTCGAGGCACCTTACAAATAAGCCCGTGAATTGGCTAGTGATCATGTGTACAATGTCACACCCACTGTGAGCAAACACTGTGAACAACCAGCAGGTTACTAGCTTACATTTAGATATGTTGCCAAGTCAGGGGACATGCAACGTCAGTCGGTGGTGAGTTTTAAGGCTCCCGCCTAGCTTTGGAAGCCCACGAATTAAAGGCAGGTCACACGAAAACCAATCCTCACACAACTCCCAGTATTTGGGATGACCAGATCACAAACCGATGCCCCGGAGCAGGAGCAGGGAACTCCTCCAGCTACGGAGAACTGTTTCCTCTTGCAAAGGCTATAGTAGTTATTTACAGGTTTGCTAAAAAGAAAAAGACTAAAATCAGACATTGTAACCTACAGTTTGCAAGTTTCTAAAGGCGAATGCATCTTTCTGGGTTTCCCACCATTTGTATAGCATCGACCTAAACCGTGTTTCGGTGCACTGCTACTTGGTGGAAGAATAACACGTATGTTCACCTAGTGCCTTTACTTCTAGAATGGCTACATGTGGCTACCAAAGACGAGGCAGGCAACAATGGAGTTACCATGTAAAGAAGATGCTGTCATTGCTGCACCAACAAGGCAATAGTCATCGTTAGGTTGGATGGTGGATTAAGATTAGAAAATTTACTGTGGGTCAAATAAAAAATATACAGGGAAGGATTCGGTGGCACAGGCAGCTAGATCGGAGCTGCATGGAACCGATGCCATGGGGGCCAACTTAACTAGATGGTAGCATCTCAGTATAAAGTGCCACTTTTCAAAACCTTCCAGCAACACTTCTACAACCGCGTGTGTTCTTTTGCTTGTTGATACACTCGGTCGCCAAAAATCGGAAGGCACATATGTTGGCCCATATTACCTTACATCAGTTTCAGAGCTCCAACCCATATTGTAGCAAAAAAAGTCCCGAAATCATCACTGACTTGTCTCCAAAGTTCACAGTAGATTAAAGGCTGTCATGCTGATATGCCCCTGTGTTCTTTTCTGTTACCAAATATCGCTAGCATACTTTAATCACTCTGTTAAACAATTTTTTAGTCATCCTCTAGCCAGTGTGCATGGTCGTGGGTCCACTGTCTGCAGTCTGCCCTATGACGGGCTGGTGAGCACAGGCTTCCATTTGGCCCCCATGAGGAAGATGCCACTCCTAGCAAGCCTCGAACTGACCTTATCTTAACGAATAAACATGCTACAAGGATCGGTATTTGTTAAGATAAGGATAGCTAGGATAGCTGAACACTTGATGTATATCTAATCAAGTTATGCTTATCTAGGCACGTGCACTGTGCGCAGCCGGCTTGCCCTAAGCAAGCAGGCACACTGGCACACTATTCACACAGCTATTTCTAGAATGGCATATCACCTCACTTATTTAGGTTGACATCGATGCCATTACTGTGAGCTTCCAACAACCGGCTGATTATTGCTGAGACGCATTGAATCATCAGCTCTTCCTTGGTACACTCTGGCACAACTAGAAAGATAAGACAGATGGCAGCAACCAACAGTCAAACCGAGAATAAAACTCATTAAAGCTAAATTACACATATTTTAAGCCACTAGGTATATTGCATCTCAAGTAAAAGGGATGATGTGTGCCACAAGCAACGTGCTAAACTAAAACTAAAAAAGAAAAAAGTTTATTCAAATGCATTACAGATGCCGGCACGGCCGAATTCCATATCCCAGGCAACCGTAGTCTTCTGAGCGGCCACATTGTGGCAAGGCCCTGTGGCCTAGCAGAAGAATGACATCATCAGTAGCAATAATGATGCAGCAGAAAGCAATCGACTTAAATTCCCAACCGATTAACCATGTCAAGCTTTAAATATATGTAAAATAAACCACACAAAATTAGCATACGGCCTTGCAACTGTGCAATGAATATATTTCAGAAGGGAGCTTCATTACCGAGTTTCAGTAGACTCAGACCAATCACATTGTGGAACAGCAAGCATTCGTCGGTAGCAAACGAGCTGAGATGTAACAACTGAGTAGAAAGCATCTCTACAACTATAAAAGCTTCACGTGGAATGCAAGCCAGACAAGGTTTCTATCGTTGGCGATAAAATCTTTCACCATACCAAGCCTGGAATTGTAAATTGCATTTCTATAGCTATAGCACAACATCATCCTTATAGTCGGCTCTGGCATATCAATTCCAGCAAATTCCAGCTGATACGTATAACGCATTCAATGACCGCTCTCCCGACTCAGCAATCGTTCACTCTTTCTTTGCTGATTGAAATGAAGCTGTTGGCGATTACGTTATAAAAAAATCCCTGCAGAAATCCCGGTTCACAGCTTTCGTAGCCTTGTGGAGGATATGCAAACGCATGCTTGCAGCTGATCAATAATGAAAATTCCTAAGAACTGCACGTTTTTGAAAAATAGCAAATGCATACAGAATTATCTGGTTGAATGAACTTCTATATCGGCACCCGCTTCGTTGACTACTTCAATCGGCTGTGCACTACAATATAAAGCAATATCAAAGACCGCTAGGCCAGATGATCGCTTTGATGAGACCGACTGCTAAGATCGCTAGGCTCCGACCGAAAGCGGCAGCCTCAGTTCAACAAGATGGTCTCAGAACACTTTGCCAGAGCTAAATATACGCTTCCCTTTCCGCCTGTTGCACAGCCTATGGAAAACGCACACGCACGAGGCATCCGACCAGGGAAATGCAAATTCCATGTTCAAACAGTGAGCGGTTGCAGCTCAATGCCCGAATGTACGGTAAAAGAAGAAGCAGTTTAGGAATGACGCTGACCTTTCTTTCGATTCTTCCAGATAGCTTCCGACGAATCAATTAATCCCCAAGAACAACGCGTACGTACGAAACACACGCTTAACTAAAAAGGAACAAACCATGCTCGCCTTTTAAGGTGAAGGATGCTAATGCTGGGGGCGGGGCAGGGTGAACTGACCTCCGGCGTTCAACTGAAGCATTGCGCGTGCTCTGACGTGTCTTGGCCGGCGGCCCATAATGAGACGCGCGTGCGACACATTTTTTGGGAATACGGAACAGGATTGGCCATCGGTTGCCAGCAGCTCAGCCCGATATCAATGGGCCACCGTTGTGACAAACGTGCACGCAATGCTGGCCAATGGAGGGCGCCCCTCATTCGCGGCAGCCGACACGAAGGATGTGCATAGTCTGCTGTCCGAAGGTGCTGTTCATTTTTAGATCGCATAGTACCCAATGTCTTTGCTTATAGACGCCGACAACAGTGCACTCTCTGCGGCATTATAGGGTACGCCGGCCCGGATATTGCCGCGCCTCGCATCTTTAGTAACCATGTGCTTGGGTGGTGGTTGAAGTGCGAGTGCTCGAAATAAGAGGCAACGCAACTGCTGCGTGTCAATCTAACGAATTAAGCGCAAGCATCGTTTGTATGACCACACCACACTCACCAGTTTGGATAGTGGCGAAACGCACGCAACGTGTGGAGACCTGCAGCTCACCAATACGCCAAATGTAAAGGCATAGCCGCAAGAAACATTACCAGCGTTTTACCGTATAAGAAAAACCGGGGGAAATGCTGTTATATTCCGGCTGATAAGGCAAGCGACTGTCGTCAGGTTCCCAGCTAGCTCTCTCGTCCACAGGCGCTAGCTGCTGGGAGCGCTCAGCAAGCTACTCTAGCGGCGCTCCAGAGCAGGCGTCTTCGCCTGCAGTCGGCGTCAATCTAAAGAGTTTCCACAGCCTTCACCACTTCGGAGTTGACATGACACTGTACCTTGCCAGATTGTGCCACCCGGAAGCTACTATCCGGCGAAAGGACATCGAAGCCGTTGTGAAGGCTTGCCCTCGTTGCAAGTCGATCGATCCTGTACCAGTCGTGTCACGCCGAAGGCTCGGCGGGGTAAGCTTGACCTGCCGCTTACCTAGCGGCGTAGCCTATCGCCTAATGCCGTTCGGTGCGCGCCTACGCGCAATAAGCTAGCCGCCACGAAACGAGCGTTTCTGGCGCTGACCTGCTTACCGTTACTAAAGGAGGTCGTGAGTCCGCGGCGTGAATTGGAAAGCGAGACACACAGATTGGGGATTTTACTGAACTTTATTCGCAAGCGCACAAAGTCGCTGCGCATCTAGTTCAGCTTTATCTCCACACTCCTCGCACGTTCTCAGCTACACTAACACTCTTGCGGAGGAAATACTCCTCCACACTAAGCGCGACCCGGACCCTAAACCCTAACCGGTGAAGTAGGAATCCGTTCCCACCTGTGCCGAGGGAATACCCCAAACACGCCAAGTTAAACACTCTTGCGGAGGGAATACTCCTCCGCACTGAAGCGCATACCGGAGTCTAAACCCTGACCGGTGAACTAGAACTCGGTTTCCACCAGTGCGACCGGAATACTCCACACACGCCAACTCAAGCACTCCTGCGGAGGAAATACTTCTTCACACTGGGGCTGCTTACGTGTATAATGGGAAACGACCCAAATAGACGGAGCCCGAACCAGAGTCTAAACCCTGACCGGTGAACTAGAACTCGGTTTCCAACAGTGCGGCAGGAATACTTCACACACGCCACCTCAAGCACTCTTGCGGAGGGAATACTTCTCCACACTGAAGCGCGAACCGGAGCCCAAACCCTACCCGGAGAACTAGGGCTCCACAGACGCCAACTACGCCTAGCTCGCACCGGCAAATCCCTATGCCGAGACCACGTGCTAGCGCGAACACACAAAACACGAAAGAACACAAAAAATGCCAGCTCGGGCGCGATACGACCGTGTTCGGTGGAGTTCCACCGAATCCTCCTTGCGCTGTCTCGTCTTGTTCCGTCTATCGTCGGCGGACAGCCCGCCCTCCTCCCTCGCTTTCAGAGAAACAAGTGCGACGGCGTCGAAGCCGGACCAAAGACAAAAGACACGAGGCAAAAGACCAAGAGCGAGCTTCGCTCGACTCTTAAATACTTGGCTGAGACAATGGGGCAAGAGCTTAGTGGTATTGGGCCCGACACCATGACCCATTACGGTGAGGAATTAATACCGGCACTAGGCCACTGGAATGTCCCCTCTGTCCAGCTTGAATGGCGAATGGGTTCCAGACGATTCTTTTTGGACAGAGTGATGGCGAAGGTTGACAGGCCAGCCAACATCGATCAGCCGCTCCCGTGGGTATCGGACCAATTCCAAAGGCCGACTCGCCACCGCTGGTCAGAGAGCTTCCTGGCTTGCTCTTAAGCGCTTCCTCTCTAACCGCACTGACGCTCCTCTCTGGCTCACTGCTCCAGGACAAAGGGGCTCTAGCCCGCCGCCGAACAGCTCTTGTTCGCGCTAAAATTCAGCCAAAGCCAGCAGGGCGCTACAGTCGCGTGCGTGAGTCCATGCGTGCTGAATGTAAGTGAGAATTAGCAGCGCCAGGCCTGCGACGTAACGCATTTCAACGGCCAAAAATATCTGACCGTGGTAGATTGTAGACCGAGCCATTTCGCTATTTGGAGGCGAATATCCGACGAGGGCGAAAACTCTTTGGTGCAAAATCTTGGCGAAATGCTTAGGGAGCGTGGCCCTCCGCAGCAGCTGCTCATGGATAACGGTGCGAGCTTCAAGAGCTCTTCGCAGTCTTTGCGACCGTTGGGGCGTGGAGCCCACATACCGTTGCTCCTATAAAGCCTCCGGCATCGGCATCGGTGAGCGAAATCACAGGACCATCAAGGGTGTGGCGGCTCGCACGGGCAAGAATGTCCTGATGATGGTGTATTGGTACAACATCTCGCTAACAGCAGGGTTGCACGAGGAATCGGTGCCCTGCAGAAGGCTGCTCTCATATGAGTGGAAAAGCCCTCTCTTCAGGGCACAGATAAATCAGGGCCCGAGGACTGCTCAAAATGCGGTCGGCCAGCGAGTCTTTGTGAAGCCCACCGGCGCTCGTTGCACGACCGAGTGTCCCGAGGGCACGGTAACCAGTGAGGGCCAGGGCGTTGGAATTGAGATCGACGGTGTACGTCGCCACGTGTCCGACTTGCGTCTCGTATCAGGGCAGGAAGAGACACCCCCTGCACCTGAAGGCGACAGAGCTGAACCTGGACAGCGGCCCAGGCGCACTGTGACACTCCCTCGCCGGTACGATGACTATGTCCTGACCGGATAGGCTTGCTCATTGCTGCCCTGTACCTTGCAGCTACATGAGTTGGTGCAGCCAACTTGTGACCTCTTGTGTTAGTGCAACAAACTTGTGAACTTAAGGTCAAGGAGGCGTGTAGTTCGTATGTATGTATTGTATGCAGGCTCCTCTGATTAGCCAATGGTGAGTTGTTAGAAGCACAGCCGAGAGGGGCCGATGCCCTGCTGGGGTCCTGTGATGTGGCATGGACACAGGCCGGTAACCAGCTGGTGGCCAGATGGTGGATTCACCATTATGGTCGGCCAGTGCACTGCTGTGGTCGATGAATCATAAGAGTCGACCAGGGGACTGGAGGGCCGTCATGTGAGAGGAGGGGCCGAGGGGAGCCGTGCTCTCTTGGGCTCCGTGCCTTGCGAATAAACCGTTGGTGTTGGACATTGGCTGGCTCTCCGCTGTGCGACCAAACTACAACCTGCATCTTGTATGCCCTGGTTGCAGGCTCATTGCCTGCATCCTAAACGGCTGCCTTTACTTTTCGGAGGAGACCCTAGCATGCCCGGGTACTTCCTACCTATCATGCTCGTGTTCATACTAATAGAAACTTCCCTGGTGAACGATCTTGCCTTATTCTCATGCACATCTTCCGGTCTGCAAGCTCCTGTGTCCAGTGCAAAGCTGCCGCCTCAACTCCAGGCATGCTTTTCCTGCCTGGCGGCTAGTGCTGCATAGTACTGTAGGCCGTGGATGTCGAGTCGTGCCAGCCTTCATCATCCTGCACGGCCCACAGATTCCTGAGCCGCCAAAGAACGAGGCGGTGACCTACCTCGGAGTACAGCAGGTTATCGGGCATCTTAGGGCTGATATTGAGCAGGCCTGCTTCTTCCCTTGCTATGGACCTTGACCTACTGCCGGCCAGCCTCCGCACCCACTGGAAAAACTTGAACCCTTTCGGACTTTCTTTCTGCCAAGGCTCGATTACCTCGGTCGTGTGCGGCTTGCGCCCAAGGCTGCTTTGCAGCCGGCCGAAAAAGCTCTTATGGAGTTTTGCCGATCCGCGTGCAGAATGCCACGCTTTATATCAGCTCACTTCCTTTCACCCTGCCTCTCTGACGGCCTTGGTCTTGGCCTCGCTGCTTCGCAAAGAACTCGTCAATCCTGAGTGCCGCATAAGCCAAGCCAGCACCATGCTGCGCCCCCATCCCCCCGAGTGCGTACTGCAAGTCAGGCGTCACTGCCTCGAATAGGCCGTCGCAAGCTTGGGTGGCCAGCCGTCGTCGGACAAGTTGCACTCAGCTCACAGTACCATAACCCAGATCCTCTGTGGGAAAGGTTGTGAGGGAACATGACTCTAGCAGCCTGTGAGCACTGGGTGGAGACCTTGCCAACTCTCAGACTGCCTAAGTAGCCACAAGCTCACAACCGTTGGAAGGGCAGACGATGACTCGGCAGTCCTGCTCAAATCCATTGGCAGCATCTGTGGGGACATCCATCTACCACAAACTGCCACCAGCTGTCTGGCCGGTTCGGAACCAGCAATGGCCCGACAGTGCGAAAAATAACTCATGCAGGTAATATAAGGGGGGCAACAAAGGAGGACAACGGGAGGGGAGGGCGAGATCCCTCGAAGCTGGCAGCCGTCTAGTGTGTATAGACTGGACTTTGCCAGCGTAGCTAGAAATACAGGCTTTGGTGATGGAGCCAGCAAACTGACTTGTTGATCGGTCTCGCTACCCAACCCGACGATAGGTCGTGCGGAGGGCTGTCACAAAGGTGCTCGAAGCTTCTCTCCTGCCGCCTCTCACTGGCAGCCGAAAGAAGACCGATGCATATGGCTCTTAGCTTGGTCTCTTCTGAAGATTGGCTACCGTTTGGCGCTTCTGAAGTCATACGTGGTCGGTGCTCTGGGCAACTGGTGGCCAAACAATAAAGCCTGCATGGGAAAGACGGCATTCTGCAATCAGAGCGGACAGCACTGCAGCTTCACAGTGACTCTGATGCCACCACCGGCTCAGAAGCCGTGTGCTTCCTAATCAAAAACCTTAGTAGCTGGTAGCACCCGTGATCCTAGCACGACAGGGTCCCGCCGGCTAACTTATATATCTTCATTCAAAGTTTTAATAAACCAGTTTATTTGGAGAAGGTCGAGAGAGTCAGGAAGAACGGTGTCAATGTAAGGACATGTGTCTGAGTTGCCGAAGCACTTGAGCAGCCAAGGACAAGCTAGAATAATCACGGAACGTCAGCAGAGCAAGATAGAAAGTCGACCAGCCGGGTTTGAGCCTTCACAAGACATGAAGCTGGGCAGGCGTCCGTACCATTCATCGACGATTGTAGGAGTTTCAGATTCAGGTGTTCGGTAGGAGGCCCAAGAGACGGCAGGTCTTTGTCAAATGCAGTTGCATCTGGTTGGTTTCTCTTGTCTAGAGGGCTGAAGTAGAATAATGTCCGATGATTTACTGAGTGGGTCTTCATTAATGCGTTATTCGTGACAAGAGAGGTTTCTGCTAAGCCGTTGGGAGCCTGAACCTCTGCTGCTAGATGCTTCATCGGTAGGAGCACCCTGGGTATTAGGCAGGGTCCGTGTGTTTGTCTTGGCTTGTGTTTGAGAGGAGTATAGAAATAAAACTGAACTAGACACGCAGCAATAATGTGTGCTTGCGAAAAAAGTTAAGCAAAATCCTTTACTTGTTCATATTATCGTGGTCAGGTTTATGACATGAACTCGCGTCCCCTTTGTTGTGAGACGCAGTGCTGCCGTGAAGTCATTAGCCAGTCAATAGTCAAGAAAATTACAAGACTTGAAACCGTGACCAACAATGTGGACCGTAGCAAAGACGGACAAAGTATTCTCAACAAACTTGTTCAATATTTAGCAGTCCCAAATGAATAATCTTGGCTGAGAAAGCCACGAAACATGCAAATCTTAGAGCCACAAGCTTTTCTTAAACTGTATGCTCTAAGCAGCCGTCGCTGAAGTAGCCCTGGAAGAGTTCAATTGACATAAGATCGTGCCATATCCAGCCAATCAGTTGTGGTCCGTGGCTCTAAAAATTGAGCCAGCTACCTTAGTCAGCTAGTGCTTCACTGCAGGTCAAAGGGAAACTACCGGCAACAATGTTCGTAAAGCTGATTGAGCCATCATTTGTAACAGTAAGTTGGATTGAGATGTTTCGCTTGCGAATGCAAATACCCCATTTTTTCAAGAAATGAAGCCGCACCCTCAGGGCGGTGTGCACAAGCCGGCATCCACGATCCACCATCCGAGATCTGCCATCCTTGAGCCCATTTCCCGATTTACTCTCCGAGTCCTCAAAGGGAATTCATTAACCTGCATAATCGCCTGTGTATGACACACCAATCATTTACTAGCAATATGCCTTCGTGCAAAAGCGATGAAGAAGCGATAAAGGAAGTCCACCCTGGGTGCCTAGGTAGGGTACCGCTCCGTCACTAGACCCAGGAAACTGCATACCACATGATTTCCGAATCACCATGCTATGTCACAGGTGCTATGTCACAGGTACGCCAGCCACATGCTAGCTTGCTCAAAGCTTTTCTGCTGTAAAACCAATCCAATCAGCGACCACCTCGGCGGGTGCCTCACCGGCCTCACCGGCAGGTGTCTTCCACGTCTCCTCTGAGATGCCTCGAGTTTCATCTCCTTTACAAGTGCTCGGTGGCCAGCTTGGTTTCTCTAATGTGCACCGCCTAATTAATCCGGCTCGTTTAAGATATGATATATAATTCATCTCCGTAGCACCCTATGAGAGACCTTAATCTTCATTCAGGCACTTACCATAAGACACTGGACTCGAGCCCACGACCTCGGCCAGACCTTGGACGGGGCGACCACGTTAACCACTTGGCAAACTGACGTGACTTGGCAGCCCAAGCCGCACTGCACACCCCCTCAGTTTCGAGCGCCACCACCACCTCACAGGCCAACATCGTCTCCAGGCAGTTGCCACTAGCTCCTGCTGCTTTTAGGTCCGCGATAGCTACTGCCTCTTCTCGACTCTCCGGTCAGCCGCCGCCTCTCCTTCCGCCGATGCGCCATCGCCGCCTGCTTTCCTGGCAGGGCATTTCTCACACAAGGCAAGTTCGACCGCCCAAGCCTCCCCTCTCCTACCGAGCTAACGAAACTTTCACCAGCGCCGAACGAAACTGAGTGTAGTGTAGCGCCATGCTGGCCTTTGCTAAATTTTAGCGAGAAAAGGAGCTGTTCGGCGACGGGCAAGTACTTCTTTGTCCTGGAGCAGTGAGCCAGAGAGGAGCGCCAGTGCGGTTAGAGAGCAAGAGCTTAAGAGCATGCCAGGAAGCTCTGAGACCAGCGGCTGCAATTTGGCCTTTGGAATATGTCGGATACCCCCGGGAGCTGCCTATTGATGTTGGCTGGCCTGTCAACCTCTGCCATTATACTGTCCAAAAAGAATTGTCTGGAACCCATTCGGTATTCAGGCTGGACAGAGGTGGGCTTCCTGTGGCCTAGTGACGTATATATATATATATATATAATGTAATTCATTTATATAGAACCTAAGAGAACTTAATCTCTATTCAGGCGCTTCACAGGTGCCTCGGGGTTCGAGCCCACGACCTCAGTCTGACCTTGGTCGGGGCGAGCACCTTAACCGCTAGACCAAACCAGCTCGGCGTATTAATTCCTTACCATAATTAGCGACGGTGTCGGGCCCAATACCACTAAGCTCTTGCACCATTGTCTCAGCTAGGTATTTAAGAGTCGAGCAACGCTCACTCTTTTGCCTTTTCTTCGGCTCTCTTCGGCTTGGCTTCGACACCGTGTGACTCGCTTCTCTGAAAGCGAGGGAGGAGGGCGGGCTGTTCGCCGGCGATTGACGGGACGATTGATTGACGAGAATGTGCTAGGAGGATTCGGTGGACTCCACCGAATACGGTCGTATCGCCCGCGAGATGGCATTTTCTGTTTCTTTTGTGTTTTGTGTGTTCGCGCTTGCACGTGGTCTAGGCATAAGGATTTGCCGGTGCGAGCTAAACGTAGTTGGTATGTTGTGAGATATTCTGTTGGTTCGGGCTCCTATGTCTATTCCAGCCGTCCCCCCCCCCCCTAGAGACGCAGGTAGCCCAAGTGTGGAGACGTGTTTCATCGTCAAGAGTGCTTGGGCTGCCGAGAGCATGTGAGGAGTGTTGAGATACAACTGAGCCAGACGCACAGCGACTTTGTGCGCTTGCGAATAAAGCTCAGAAAAAATCCTTAATTTGTGTGTCTTGCTTTCCAATTCACGCCGTGGACTCACGACGCCTATTAGTAATGGTAAGTAGGTCAGCGCCAGAAACTCTTGTTTTGTGGCGGCCAACTTACTGTTCGTACGCGCACACCAAACGGCATTAGGCGGTTAGGTTACGCAGCTATGTGAGCGGCAGGTCAAGCCTACTCCGCTGAGCCTTCGGCGTTACAATAGTCTTCTTGCATCGCTTCGGAAGGACTCGCAGCGACTGTAAAGGCGCCGCCTCAAAGGGATATAAATAACCATGCGTGCAACACGGCCAGATCAATGCCGGTCTGCTGGAAACGCCTCTCGTAGTTCAGAAGCCAGCGGATGGAGTCATCGAATCCGTTTAATGGCTGGCAAAGTATGCAACACAGGTCGTAACACCTTACAGTGTTACGTTTGCGACGACTAGCCCTCGTGGACAAGTGCACTGGTCGGCGTCCCGTGACCCAATGCTCCTTTACCCATTTTACCTACCGGTTCTTAAAATGAATCCATTAGGAGTGCATTAGCATTTGCGTGCCCCACCAATCACTGACGATCAGGCCAGCTGCATGGAAAAACGACCAAGGAGCGGCACGGCACAGGCTGTCACGACCAAGTTACCTAGAAACGCTGTAGGCGATGCTTATTGTGCGTTTCGGTAGTCAACCGTATCGCACACAAAGCGTAGCCACTTGCTAAGCAGCCCGATGCGTATCCTCCACTGAGCATTCGGCGATACAATTTGAAATAATATATTCGGCCTTACGTGGCTCCTTCGAGTACTTACATTGCCAATTAACTTAATTGATTATCGTAAGATTTGAATAATTAGCGACTTTGACAAACCATTAGCGACTAGTGCGAATTAGCCACTTTCATTCGCTCGTGCTGATTTGAGTAATGCCAGCCACCCAAATAAGCACCACCGGAAAGGGATGGCGATGAGATGGTGATTTAAATGACAAGCAATGAATTGGAATGACAAGGCGATGATTCCCATGTCCTCAGTTCCTATTTTTCGCCTCTCTACAACAAGTGCTACCAGCGTTTCTTGTCCTTTGCAAAATTCTCTTCAAAAATTGAAGTTTTTTCAAAAATTGTTTATGGAAACTAATACAACTAAGACCTGCTTTAAAACATATTTGCATATATTTTGACGTTATCGTGCAAAAAAAACGTTAATCCGGAAATCTTAATACCAGTGCTTACCGCTGAGTCTCACACTGGCAAGAGATACCCAGCAATGCAGCTCACGGCTTTAGAACAGCCGACTATTTACAATCTTCATGTTAGGTATGATCGCATATTTCTAATGTCGTTTCGCCATCGTCTTTTCAATGCATTCCTTGGTGCGGTTGCTATTTGTTGTGTCCACAAATTGGTGATACATTTTTTTTTGCTGAGCCAGAGCCGCAGCGAACAGCGAAACCGACTCGACCGGAAGTCTCGCATGTTTGCTATTATCAGCATTGTCTCCAGCCTTCCAGCCCCATTTGCTCCAAGTGCTGCCGTTCATCACTCTAACTTACTAGTCATCAGGCCTGCTAATACCTGGGCTGCCCATCTCAATAGAATTGTCTCAATGTCGTTATAATTTTTGCTCTATGTGCAATGACACAGTAATGATATACGACGTAACTACTAACAACCGCCTAGACCCGGTCGCCTTTATTACGATCTGGCTGAAATCAATTAACCGTTCGGAAATAACCGATGCAATCCGTACAGGCATATTCTTTTTAATTACCCTATATCAATCAAAACTGGTGTTGGTGTCACAATTGTCATATGTTCTAGCCTTAATTTCAAACCATTTACAGCCCGTTTGAAGCAGTTATTTAAATGCTTTTTTTTAAGTTGATCCGACAACAAGCTGCTAAAAGTTGCAGTATTCTGTCACTCCCATGTACTAAATCACCCTTTATCTCAGAATTATTTGATCTTATTTTGATTCTGTATGGAAGAAATTGATCTTTCCTCATTTTTAGTCATTGTAATATTTTTGTTGTTGTTCGGTTTGTACAGCGCGCAGAACGCCGGCAGATTACCAACACAAGCAGTTTATTACACGACGCAAGGAGCAGAGGGATTCACGATTCCTTTTTCCCGCTTCTAGCACTCTACTCGCTTCTCCTTTACCACGGCTGCGCACTGGCCGACCCCGATGATTCATCCGAGGCGGACCACGGCTGTGCAACGGCCGACCCTGATGGTGAATCCACAAAATGTTCATCAGAGGGGCAGTATATGGCTGCATTAAACCTAATTACACACTTACCTGAAGCTTTCAATTATTAATTCATGCACTGACAGACTCTTTCTCACAATTGAATCATGTGCATCAACCAAATACGAAACAAGGGTCATGCATTCGATAAAATATTCTCTCACAACTGTATGCGATCGTCACCTATTTTGACCACAGTCTGACTTCCCGACCACACGTGGATGTCACTCAGTCTACAATGTTTGCCCTCCTCCACATCTAAAGTCACATGTGAATCGCAAAACCTCAAAGCCCTTGACATCATTGCCATCCGCACGAGAATGTCTTCTTCGCCATTGCTGGTAAAACCTCTTTTCTGCCTGTCATCATTGGTGCAATGCTACAGTACGACATTAGCTAACGTGCTCGACGAGATTGAACCACTTCCTAAGAGCACTGCTTTGGTTTACGGCAGACGTAACTTGTGAGCTCTACAAAGTAAAAGCTCCATAAAGCATGAATAAGATCAGGACTGACTGTCCATTGGCAGGCATATGAGGACTGCTGTCGATCGTACCGATCCATCCTAAGCTATGGCAAAGTCTAGCTCCTGCACAACTATTGCTTATTCACTGACGCACAATCCAACAATGCTAGTGTCTACGATCGACCATCTCCTTAACCACTCCCATATTTGCTCCTTGCCTGATTTAGTAAATTAAGCAGGAAGTTTCTTTAGCTTCTTTGTCAGCTCAGGCAGGCTCAGAGTGAGAAAAAAGAAACCGTGACGTTATTGAGTGGTATGCACGACAATCATAATATTGAATTCGTTTCTCAACTGAGAAGTCAGTGCAAATCCATCTGTGAAAGGTGCTAGATTAGAGTTGATTTGCAATAAATTTCCGGCGATGAAGAAGGTTGAGCTTTGCTATCGACCTTAAAATAGAGGCAGGTACAAAATTTCTTAATGTCAGTGCTCCATGTCAGTTCTTATTATCAGTTCCTAATGCTCAGGTGTAAAGTGAAGTTTGTGCAAATTTATTATTTTTATGGGATTACTGCAGAGAACGCTTAGTGACTTAAGACATGTCAACTTTTGCTAGTACATTTTGCAAAGCACCGACATAAATGCGGTTCGTTTAGCTACAGATAAAGCTGAGAAGAACATCCCACTTCTGACTACTTAACATACCTAGTTTATTTGCCGGTCAATAAGTCATGGAGTAGAGCAATACAATGCCAATCCTACCAATCACGTGTCATGATTCTCCCCGCGTAGCCAGAGCTCCGCTTCTCAACAATTAACTGTGTGAGATTTAATGCAACTCAGAATGAATTTTCAATACAGGAACTATTGAAGGTAATGAATTCTTATACAAGCTAAATGAAGAATACGAAACCCGAATAACAGTCCGAAAGAAGGGTGCAAGAGCTTCTTAAGACGTGAAATTCACAAGGTGTTGCTGCTGATTTGGAGAGTTTAGTAACAGGTCTTTCGTGCAGACTAGCACAAGCTGCATGACAGCAGCATGGAATACCGAAGTCACATGCATGTATGAGCTTACCAAAATTCATGAGCGAAGCCACCTGCCGCGTGCATCATGCGTGCGATCAGCAGGAAATGTAGCCTAACGTTTTTAAGCACGGCTAGTTACATTAGGAAGTTTGTCTCAGTATTTATTGGCTTACAATTGTAATCGAAATTGATACTCACAATTGTAATTTCATTGTTACGTAAGGGTCGCCGGAATGGCCAAACTGAAACTCGGCCAAACTGACTAGAAATTAATGTCCAACAGTAGATTAAGCGTGTATCGTGGAGCATTGCTTTGCTAAAGAGGGGCAAACAAGCGCCGAGCCAAGTCAAGCAGCTGTGACGAGATTGCTTGGCCGCTGCACTAACATTTGCGAGGTTTCAAAGATTGACACGATCATTCAGTCACTGTTATACTCCGGCAAAGAATTAATGCCAAGGGATATGGCATCTAGATGACTACCAATGATAAAGCAGGATATGTTTGGGAGCAAAAGCTTATTTAAGTGAAATATTGAATAACACACACCAAGTCGTAGCAATAAGTTCTAGCTGGTCGTGCAGTCATCAGGATGACTTTGCTGGAACCAGGACCAGGGAGCCTATACACTGCAAGACAACTGCCAAGGTGAAGACCAAGAACATGATCATGTCAAACACTGTGCTGATAAGATTCCACTTCTCTGCCTGTTTGTGATCATGGTCTTGAGCTTTAATAAGTTTTTCGATGTACTCAACTGACGATACTATTTGCCATAGCCGTCCGTCCTTACATGTGGTCTCAGTGAAAGAGCTGTCTTGAGAAACATTCGCAGTCTTAACGTTAAGCAGTAAGTGATCTGATATAGAAGCTTGTATTTCAGACGACATAATCTTGATCTTGGAAGTAATCCCAAAGAATCTGCCCAGTTTGCGTATAAAGAGCTGGAAATAAGAAAATAGTCGCGGCTGCAATACATTGCCTTTAGTAGCAGCCAGATGGAAAATTATGAATGCATTAATGAGAGAGCTTTGAAGTAACAATACAGCTCTCTTTCGTGGGCCCCTGTCGTTAACTGATTAGCTAACCTTTTCAAGCCACGGAGGCACAGGCTGGTCTTCTTTCTCGGAAATCCGCAGCACAACAATTGTGGCGATCAGTGCTATGCAGTTGAAAAACATTGAAGTGAGAATGAAATCAGCTGAAAAATAAAACTGAGCTTTTCATCGGCAATAAAGCAGAATTGCTTGTCACCAAAGATTAGTAAAGGAACGCTGGCTAATACGACATACGAGGAGATGCATGTGAGAACACAGTTGGGTCTCAACAATACACAGGCCACAATATTGCCACAAATTTGTGTCGCTAACGGAAGTAAATAAATCGAAGTTTTCCCCATTGCAAGCCAATACATTGGATTGCAAGCCAATACATTGGCTTGCAATCGGGATTTTCGCGGAATGCGACTCTATGTCTGTGTTCACTCGAGAGACTGATGCAAAATTTGCACGCGAGATTCGAGCACTGCTGCAGGGTCTATTGTTGAACTGCAACCAGAGCATACTCCGCGTAGGATGTACTTCGCTCGTGCCTTAAGTCGTGCATGATCATGATAGCATGTAGTAATCAGCACCAAAGCTTCAACAGCTAGCTCTCACATAAAGCCGTTAAGCTTTCAGTATTAGCAGCGAATGCAAATAGAATGTCTAATTTAAACTTGGACCTAGTTACACTAGATTGAACACAGTATTGTCAAATTTTCTAGCCTAAATCAATTGAAAAAAGATGCCTGCAATTGAGAAGTAAGCCGGTGGCTGTTTAATGCCCGTGGAGTACTCAAAACATAGATTCCTGTTGGCTCTTTCTGGAACCGAAGAAATATTGCAAAATATCGACTGGAAACTTACTCAATATCGTGCTCGTCAGCGAGTTGATAGGAAGATAGCCCCCGACTTGGAGCTGAAATACTGCGAACGCCAAAAGCAGAGTTATCGCCAGACCGACCTGCAAGAAAGATGTACAGGCACGTTAGAATGAAAAGTTTTAATGTTCAGGAGTCAGTTCATGAATAAATTCGCAGGAATAGGAATTGCTTTTATTATCATTTGGTTTGAACCGAAACTAACTGATAAGCCATAAGAGGTAACTTGTGAGCCTAGTTTAAAAAATGTTGAATGTAGCACTAGCATCGGCTAGCGAGTAAGAGACACTCGCGAGCGATACAGGTTTATCTAAACTGATTAAGTACGCCTCAACCAAAGAACAATACAAGGACTAGGAGCATTTATAATAGATTTATGCCTTCTCGTTATCTCACGAATGAAGAGACATTGGTCGCAATTACTATTCGAACTAATAGCTGGTATCGTATATGTAAATTGAATTTGCATGTGCTATTGCTGGTTTTCAATCTGTGCGATCGGCCTCCGTGAATTAGCCAGATACAATCGTATGAGAACTTCATTCGGGTACAAAAAGGTCCGGGTACAAGTGAAGTTTGTCTACCATGCTCTTGAGGCACTTATCGCAAGGCAGACAGGGAGCTGAGTGAGTGAGCTTATTGAGAGGGGGAGTATCTCCGATCAGGAATTTGTTCAACTCCATGTCCAAAACAGGGTAATAACTGTAATAAATGTACAATAACTGAAAACTTGTTGTGGATTGAGAATAATAAAGCTTTTTAGTAAGATGCTTAGCTTGCAGTTTCAGCATGACTGGTAAAGATCACATATTCTATATTAGAGGAAAAGGAATGGACAGTTTTTTAGATATAAAGAAGAATGCAGAGATTATATTTAAGAATAATTTTAATATATTTAATAATGGCAGATTAGGGTTTGAATTTCTAAATTTCTCCTAAGTGAAAGTTCTGATAAAGAAAATAAAAACATGAAGCTAATTGTAAGTTTATTGGTTGACCCTTACTGGCATAATGTGCCTTATTGTTGACCCGAGGAGTTTGATGGTTGAATTTGAAAATAGTAATCTGGCCATCGAACTCCACAGTGGGTTGAGTGCACTATGTTTTAGTCAGATTATTGTATTAAATTCACAGCTTTTATAATAATTTAGGTGTTGATAATAAATGAATACTATTATATGAGATACAATATCTTGAAATATCAACGGATCAAACATGGCTGATAGTTTGATAGTTCACAGGTGGTTTCTTCCCTTGCTATGAAGAGTCAATGTAGCCAAGGCGGAACTAGATCCGGTTGCTACTACCGTTTTAATGGTGCACCAAGAACGCTAAAAAGCAGGTTTAAAAACCTTAGGTAAATGGCCGAGGCTACTTCAACTTTGCACGGGCACTATAAAATTGTAACTCGGACGTCAGGAAGTACTAGTAGGTCAGCGATTTCTGGTGGGCCTAACAATGGCCTCGGTCACATTTTCACATTTCACATTTCCATTCATAATCTTCCCTGAGTGAGAAACATTATGACCAAGAATTATCTGATTAGGAATTTATGCAGTGCTGATCTAAGGGGATAATCATAAATGCAGCTATGCTAGCTAAAGCTTGGCGGACGGCACGACACGGGGAGCTGCAGTGGCGAGCTACAGACGGGCAGGCGCAGGAATGTAAGGAATGCGAGGCACTCAGTCACGTTCCTCGTCTTTCCGTTCGTCTGTCCTTAGGAGCACGTGTCAATCTAGTCTTTCACGAACACACGAACAGTCGCAGGGTCAGCCGCGGCAGCCGAAAATCGTGGCTGCAATCGTGTCTGCTCTGTCCACTTTTGCCAGCCTTGTTACAGGCAACAGACAGAGCTATGACTGTGTCTGGCCTACCCGTTCTCCGGACTTGGCCGGCAGCAAGAAGACGAAGCACGTTAGTACTGACAGTAGAATGCAGGGAAATATCAAATTCAGCATAAAAAACAATGGCCGCCTCTTTAAAGTCATAGTAAAGATGACGTTTGAGTAGTTTCCGTCCACCCCCGGAACAAATTCTTCACTAAAACGGAAGAAATTCATCACAGTAACACAGTTTGGTAATGTATCTCTGTTGGTGGGTTTTGGGCTAGCAAGCTAGCTAAGATCGCCCCAAGAAATTGGCTTTGAGATGCTGGGGGTAATCAGTGTGATATAGACTGTTATTAACACCCATGTCAGAGGAGATCCCATATGTTTGCATAAATGTCAGTAATAACAATAATAATAGTATTACCCTTGATAAAGTGCCCTCAGAGAACTTAATCTCTTTCTAGGCGCTTTACTTTGTTCAGTGGGGTCTCAAGCCCCCCACTATTCAATTGATTAGATTAGGATTATTGGCTAACAAATCTGCTTTACCCTCCATCTTTTTATGTTACAAATTTGAGAGACTATAGTCTCTACTCCAATCGCTAACCAATTACAAAAAATAAACTTTTTCTCAATAGTTCAGTTGAGGCACAAATGACACAAATCAGCTAAAGCTCGTCAGCACAGTGGTAACGTGAACTTCATTCAGTGCTCTATCTGACAGAAATTGAAAAACCTTTGATAGCAAGACCTAGTAACAACGACTAATCCCAGAGTCTCTTTGGAGTCACTAATCTGAGGAAAATATTTCGGAAATGGCAAATATACACATCGGCAAACATCTAGTAAAAATTGATAATCTGCAGAAGCTTGATAGAATCGAAATTAACATTTTACTACTTAAAAGTGCTTTAAAAGTGCTTGGGTGCGATTAAATTTTTTTCTTCACCGAGTAGCTCTTAACCATATCTTACCAGTATCTTATTTTTGAATGAGAATGAATATTTTACTTACTATTTTATGACCTATCGTCAAGTATCTTCTGTTTGCGGCTCTTTGCGCCTGCAGCAGAACTTAGTTTAATACGATACATGCAAGTAAAAGGGGACATTAACTATTAACCACAATAAGAATGAAAGAAAGCGATTCCTAAAATTAGCCATGTGATGACTCGAATCACCCATTTTCCCCATTGAAGTATTTTGATGTATAGTTAAGTGTGAATATTCAAGATAATTGATTTAATATTCAGATAACTGCAAAACTTCTTACGGTGGCGTTGGGTTTGCTTGACACGCTTAGGCAAAGACGTCAGGGAGCATATATCGGTAAAAGTCGTGTGCAACAAGTAGTGGACCCAGGATTTTTATCTAGAGGGCAAGAATACAAATATTTTAATGCTGGGCGGAGGTCCACACGATTTTTATGTGGGCGGGGTCGGACTTTCAATTAGGGAATGAACTATCTTACAGAAAAATCACCAGTTTTTCGACAAAAACTCTGTGGTGGCTCATCAACTGGAATTAGAACAAAATGTCATAATTGATTATCATCATCGGTCAGGGGATGATTATGGTCGGGGCGCAGGAAAAGCGGGTGAGCTGCCCTGCAGTGAGCAAGTACGCCAAAGTGCACTCACATATGCTTGAGCTAGCCAGCACGGCATCTGGCTTTCGCTAGCATTTGTCGGACAACTGAATATTTTTTTAGGGTACCTTTCAAAAGAAAAGTATTTTAGAAATGCGATCGAAAGCTCTGACGACTTCCACATTGAAGAGAACAAAGATTCTGAAAAAATGGTCTAAACTGCGGTTAAAATGAATGCAACATATTTGCATATAGCAAACTTACCATACTCGGCATAGTCTGCAACTTTTATCCCAACTTTTCGAACCTTGGTAGATCTAGTTACATACCTTAAACTTGTTAAGATGCATTCATGTGACTTTTATAACGCTACATTTTAGTGCAGCTTACTGACTTGTAAATTCCGTAACTTTGCTAATACTTCACGTGTCAGAATGAAATTTGAAAGGTACATTTTGCTGTATGCGTCATCATACATCCTGGAGGTTTATTGTCCGTAATCATGGCCATGTTTAACGAGATTTATCCAACCGAAATCAAGCATTTCTCCAGAATTATGTAGAAAAAGCAGAGCTGGACTCGCATGTCAAATCTCAGTCTTAAATGTGTAGTGCTGTATCTCCGTCAGTAACTCCACAAAGTCATAAAGACCATGTGGGTGTTATGCAGGAGAGTTTTGTATAGTGCACTCACAGCCTAAGCGGCTTTCGGTACGCATTCGGTAGTGTTAATCGAGCTATAGATTTTACAAGGGACAGACGAATATTGGAAATTAAGCTTTACAATAGTCACAAGAATGCACCTCAAAATGTTTCACGCATTAGTATACATTCAATTCTTCAATCTACCAAGGCTCGACAAGTTGGGATACAAATTGCTTACGATACAGTGATAGGTAAATTTATTTGTAGATATGATGCATTTGGTTTACACTCGGGTAAGGAGTGGTTTGCTTAATTGTTTTTTTAATTATATGTGGAAGTCGTCGGAACTTCAGATCACATTTATAAATAATTGTCATTTGAAAGGTGCTCTAAGCAAATATAAGATTTTCGAATTAATTGTATACATATTTTCTTGAAATTACCCCTTAATATAAAATCATATCATCTATGCAGTCTTGTGACGTACGCAAGTTTTGAAACACACTGAAGGACTGAAATTTATCTTTGAATTGGACATACCTTTACGTCGGTTCGCGATTTATTTCTCCCCTAAATGAAGGTGAATAGCCTGCTTAATATATAGTATAAAAACGCTTGGCAGTGCACAAGTGAGTCAGCGTGTTTTCTTGTACTGTGCTACACTTTCAAGGCCTATCTACGAATATTTAGCCAATATATTTGTATCTTAAGGACAAACTTAGCCCGCTTTCAATTTTTAAATAGTAAATGACGACCTCCACTGTATATTGACTACTGAAGAAAGTGGCTAGAGGTCTATGTGACCGAATAAAAAAAGTGTACAGTTCTCTCATAATGTGACTTTTGATCTAATTTGTACTCCAGCCGCACACCACGAGGAAGTGATTGTTCTGGAGCTGGACCAGAGCAATATTATCAGTGAGAGGCTAACAAGTTTCCAGCTGGAATCGAATATCGCAACGACAAAAAATACCACAAATAATGCTTAGTACACATTAGAAAGTAACTTACGTGGTGGCGGCAGTGGAAACAACAGCGAATTCAGAATTCTCATGGTATTGACTTAGGTCAATCGACGAAGTGTCCGTGTATAGGTGCAGCAAGTAAGACGGGTAGTTTAAGCTCTCGTAACGCAAGTTGCATGTCTGCATGTCAAACGGATAGTATGTTAAGTTGAAGTCGCATCTGAACGGAAAAATATTATGACCGCCATAGTTGTTATGAAATCGCTTTTACTAACGTGCAGCAACTGCGAACATAGCCGCCGTGCATTTCCATACCTAACAGTGAAGCTCCCCTGCATTGTCCAGGTCACGTCACCTGTGGACAAAACACTAATTCCATAGAAGTCTGAGTAGAACACACTGTTCAAAATATCGCCGACACTGAAATAATAACACACAAAAACACTCAGTCAGAAGCTCTGATGTATGAATATAAAGTTGAAATTATTTTTTGAGCTGTAAGCTCACAATTTGTAGCACTTATAAATTGAAAAATAGTAAAATATTCATCTGTAGATCTTGCTAGAGTCATTTCCCATTTGCTCATGCTTAGAATGTCGTTGGAGTCTCCGGAAGTCAAACGCTTATGGAGATTGTATTTTAACGGAGCTATAGATGAGTTTGCTATTGCTCTGAATCTCAAATCTAAACATTTTGAGTACCATTTGGAAGCTATTATTGAAAGAGAATGACAAAACCAAAAGCAGAGTACTGCTAAGAAGTTGCTACGACTACGATGTAGTGCAACTCTATAAACACTGTCAACATGTAAGTCTTTCAAAGTGAGAATTTATGAAACAAGAACAATTCAAAGACATATTACCGTAAGCTTAATCCTGGTAGTCTTGATCTGTTCAGTGAAGTTTCAATAAATTTCACGTTCGCTTTACAGCAAGGTACATCACACAATATTCTGTCGCAATATTCTCCGCTTTTTGGAGCTAAAAATCTCTGGAATCTTTCAAAACATTTAAAAGGATATTAGTGGGTTATATTGATGCTAAAGAGGACTAAACTATGGATAATTAATAAAAATTGTACTATTTGCAGCCCATATTTGATGCCAAAAACTCCCATATATTTGAAATGAAAGAAATATTCGGCATAAGCGTCCAGGCCATCTACACTTGCTAACTCAATAAATATAGATGTACACGGGTGAACCCCTGAAATATCATTATGTGGAACTTCAACTTTGCGTTAAAAGGCGAGCCTGAGTGTCGCCTTTCTTTGCTGGTCAACCAGCCCCACTGAGTTCCACCCTTTGATTTTCTAGCTAATTGGGCAAAAATCTGTTGAAGAAAATTGAAACGTATTCCAAAATTTTCCAGTAATTTTCTCAGAATAAGAACATAAATCTAGTTTCATGAAATTCACCAGCGACTGTTGACAAAACAAAACAACATAGTTGCGTATATTGAAAGCACATGCGTGATGATTAACTGTCAATACATTTAAATTAACTTTGTATTGGACTACCAAGAAAAATCTCGGGCAAATCACATTTTTAAATTCAAGTAAACCCTTATCAAAGGCAGGCGCAGTACAAATGTTGGTTGGTCGAGATCACTCTGGCTGATTACAGTACACTAACTCAGCTGGCCTAAGCTAAAGCTAAGAACTGCCGGCCGTGCCAGTTACCACATCCGGGGACATCAAAGGACGTCATAATGACGAAAATGCATGGCCATCCTTTGGAAGATCATTTTAAGATCTTAGTGCTGGTAAATTCTGGTCTTTAAACTTCAAAGTCCAACTAGAGTGTGTGGTACATCTACATACCCAAAGTAAAAAACTGTCTCTCCTGTTTTGACACTTTTTATTGCTGTAACGACATAGTACCATTATACAAATATCATGAATGGTTCACGTTTATTAAACTCGACGTTGTGTCTTTTACGGACTCGGTGATTAAATAAAAAACCCAGCTTAATACAATGGTTTATATATTTATATATAGAAGATTACCCATCCCACATAAGTCAGTATACGTGAGCCCTGATGGCACACTAGGTAAGGCGGTTGCTTTCACGGCCTCGGTCCCGAGGTCGTGGGTTCGATTCCTGCGGCGGGGCGATCCTTTATCGCCACTGCAAGCGGTGGTGATAGCCGTAAAGGCTCTTCTGTCACTGTACAAAAGAGGCTGTTAAATCAGCTAGGATTTATTTATTTATACGACATTGTTTAAGATTAGGATCATGCTTCCTTGAAAGCGTATATAAAGTGTTAAAAAACTAAGTTATGTGAGAGCGCTATACAAACAATATGCAAATTTCATCTAACGTGATAGTAAGCTGTATTTTTAGGCATGGAACCGGTCAGATGAACACCGCGGTCCGTTCCTGGGTATTGGAATAGAACAACAGTTCACTAAGTATGGCCGTCCTTGATTGTCGCCGAGCTCTGCCGACGTCTGCATGCGTGCACGTATTTTGGGAGCAGAATTTAGGACTAGTTGTCCATGCTTTTAGGTACTAGCCTAATCGATATCTGCTAAGCATTTGCGAGAACTAGCACATCGTACTTGTGCCACGTTTGCAGCGAAGCTCTTGAGTTCAGGAGCTACTACAAAGTCTGCATAAAAATAGAAGTGTTGCCCGGCAGACGTTGGTCACACACTGTTCGCAGACTGAACGATAACCAAAGACGAGTGTATTCGTGGGCGAATCGCTATGTTCAAGCCCGGTTCACTCGCCACTACTACGCTTCAAAAGATATAATTAAGATTGTGGCTGGCTCTCAACTGACGTTTGGGGCTTGAGGGTCAAAATAAAAAACCAGAGATGAATATTGCCCAAAACGTCACCCAGCCTGTCTGAAAATTAGTGCCAAGCCTTGTTCGCACGTGCTCGTCCACGTTGTGACGTACACTGCAGCCAAGGTTACTTAGGTCCCGGAAGTCACACCTCGTCTGTATGTGGAAATTACTCCTGGACGGGGGGATAAAAAGTAGTACCGTGCTTCAACCTAAGAAACAGGAGCAAACTTAATACGAAGTACTTTATTATACCGCAAAACACTCTTGAAGTTTAAATTGAAACGAATATCGTGCAATGTAATTCACTAGTGTCTTCTGTGTGCTATCGCCCAGTTTCACATGCTGCATAAATACCATACACTTATTAGCAACTATAGAGATAACCCCTATTCCACGCTAACGTCTACATCAAACCTGATGCCATTGAAGACTTTATCATGAATACAGTTTAAGGCTCAAGCTGTGTATTAGAGCCATTCTGTAACGTAAGGGCTACTGTAAACGATGATCTCAGACTAGTTGATTTAATAGCCTATTCTTTCTAGCGACAGTAGAAACTACTAATTCACGGTGTGTCTGCCGAATGAAAAAGGTAGCATCGTTTAACTTAGCAGGGCAGGATTTGGAATACCAGTAGATGGGTGCATCTTAAAAGACTTCACGAAGACTTGCCAAGAGTTCTCCTCGAGTAGAAAGCAATTTAACTACTGACAGGCTTTTTAAGTTACGGTCCAGATCCTGCGTGCTTAATAGATTCAGCTCCATCAGCATAGATGCAGCGACAATCTTGCATCTGTATTGTTTTTGGAAAATCTTCTGCACTAGCAGATTAAGACGGTTTTAGCACGATTGTTTGTAGGCAAATCCCACTTTAATTTTACTAATAGGTCAAAACACGCTACAATTGGATATGATTATATTAAGGAGTTTTTTAATGGCTACTTGTAGTGAGTTTTATGAAAGATTTTACGAGCATGCAAATAAACGCTAAATAAATGCTAAACTGCATGGGAGCAAGCAATTACGACTGTTGTGACGATTAATTTTTTTCAGCACATCAGTTACTGTACGTAGATCTATATGTAGCTGCTTTAGCACTCGTGCCAATTCTGAAGTAGGGTAGAGGAGACTCTCAGAACAAATGACTTGGAAACATGGGTCCAATAATTGCTTGTCAAAGGTAAGAGTGACTCACCATATTGCTGAAAAATGCTATTTCAGAAAAGAAGGCACAGAGAACCAGATGGCATAAGTAATACGTAAGTACCCTTACTTAGTGCGCTTTTAAACGTTTTTAAGTCTAAACTTGTCCAGAAATAAAATAAAGTTTCGCGTAGTACCAAGAGGCGGGACAACAATGCACTAACATTAACCTGCGATAGAACATTTTTCGTGGCAATGTCAATTGATGAGGCATCATGGTTCGATCACAAATTAAGGCATGAAATTGCTTACTTTAATGCAAAAGCTAGACATATCAACAGTTTTCGCCTGAGTTAGCACCTAAGTACAACGTCGGTGCCCTCATCTCAATGAGGATACGACCCTGTATGCAAATCTTGCTTAGAGCAAGGTTAAAAAGGTGGAAGAGGCAGTTTGGAGAGTCAGACGACCAAGCTTCCGCTCTTATATGGTAAATCTGAGTATTTGTGTGCCAAAAGTTAGTAACTTTGGTTCTCAGTAGCCCAAGACCTGCAAGACTGTCACTACGAGAAAATTAAAAAGTTGAAGATCTTCCATGTTGCTAGTCCTATAATGTCCTCCAAAGGTAGAGCATTACCTCAGGTTAGCCACTTCCGTCGAAATATTTTTCCTGCATACAACTAACCAAACCGTTAAATTATGGACGCCGGTTGAAGCTGACAGTGCCAAGCAATGGAGGCTGTTGGCTAGGTCAAGGGGAAGTGGCTCTCTGGAGGTATTCAGTTCATCCCGAACGCCTATCGCAATTTCAGCCGTCTTACAGTATTTTAAGAGAAATCTTCTTGGAACACCACTGATAAAAATAACCTCATATCATTGAACCATTTTTTTTATTTTTTATTTTTCATTTAGTAATTACTAGAGGGGTTGGTATAGCCGGCCACCTAGCGGTCGAAATGATGAAATGATGCGGCTGTGCGAACCATAGATACACTCCAGACAGTAGGTAGAGAAGTTGTGGTGGAGGAGTTTTTAGCTGCACTTGGACCGACTCAGCTGGTATTTTCCAATATGACGTGCCCCTCCGGCCTCTCATGGATGGCTGCATATGTCAATTTATAGTCCTCAGACATTCAATCCTGGCAGAGGGCGTGCAGGCAATTGCCCCAAAAATTTTTATTCTTTCAAATGTATGCTTTGTTTTACTAGTCGTGTTGGAGAGCCAACAGGTTCAGAATAAGCAACCAGTTCTGTATCTTAATAATAATACTAATAATAATACATTTGATATACCACCCTCAGAGCACTCATTCTCTTTCTAAGCACTTTACAGTTGCTGCAAAGGAAGTACAATCGAATGGTTCGTGGTAGTATTATCAATAAACAACAAGAACAATATGCTAAGGGGTTTAAGTGCACATAATCAGCATGCAAGTAGGATTAGTGGCAGCATGCACAGTGTCAGCAAGCGTAAACATATAAAGGCCGAATGACAGGGACCTACTAAAAATGCTGTGATAAACAGATGCGTTCTTAGAAAGTGGCGTCGGCTCACTGATGCTACTCTCTATGCGACGGAAATCGTCGCTTATTCTGAGCTTGCCCACTCTATTTACCATTATGTAACTAAAGCAGTGCATTATTTTCAAAGAATCGCATCAAAACAAGTTCCGCACCTAGATCTTCAATCGTCTCAATGACCACAGCGTACAAGCTTTTGGTTTCATAGAGCCAATCGTCTTGCTGAATCTTTCTTGGTCTACATGTCCGGCTTCAAGTGTGGTAGCCATCAGTAATAATAATAGTAAGACACCTGATAAAGCACCCTCCGAGAACACGATCTCTTTCTTAGATCGAATGATGAGTGGTATCGTGCTTGGTAGTACCGGCCAGCCTGCTGCCATTGCTGCACTGACAGAGCCCGTCGTTCGCCGCCGTGCTATCGCTGGCCACCGCTCTGTCGCTCAGCTACCGCCAGTCCCTCTAGTTCCACTGATAGCTGGCTCTCGGCCGCTTCAGAGCCGAAGCGTAAGGTCTGCGCCAGCCAGCCGGCCAGTCATCTCGTCGTGCCCGGTGAGCGACGGGACGACGAGCATCCGATGCATTTCACGTTGACCGAATCCGCTTCACAGCTAGTGAGCCACTACTCACACATCGAACGGTCTCAACTTGACCTGCAGCACAGCACTGGTCGACACAGCATACCGGGTCTATTTTTCGAGACGCTGACCACTGCTGATTGGCTGGATGTGTCGCGTTCCTAGGGAAATTGAACTCCTCTAAGGCTGCATTGGCTACAGCTGATCGGAGCTTGCTTCTTAAGAGAGGCCGGCGGTATTAAGATTCGTACGAGTCGTGGTGTTCTAACCAAGAGTAATCATTTAGGACTTGTATACGTGGAACCTGTTTGTTTTTAATCATTTAGGATTAGCATTAAACAGGTTCAATATCTTTAGAACCTGTTTGTTGCTAATACTTTATCTGTCTTTGCTACAGTCAAGTTCTGTTAGTCGGCTGCTTTATTAAAGCTCTCAATTTTTCGACCGTTGACTGCTGAACGGCTTCGAGGCAACGCTGCGTCTCACAGTTTATGCAAGTAGTTAGTCATCGATAAGAAATCACTTTCAAGAATGCTTCATAAGAAGCTTGAGCAACTTACTTTGATATATTGCGGGGGCCTGCTAGCCGTGATGACGAAGAACGGCAAACGATGCTACTACTACCTCCCCACCCCCCTGCGTATGGATTATTGTGAAAGCGGCAAAGCGGCGGCGGCTGAATTGGACGAAGCTTCCGCCCCGGTCGTCCTGCTCAGGCCGAAATGCTCGCGGCGACGGTCGGGTCCCCCATTCAATGCCCTGAGGCGAGTCACGTGTTCACGCAAAGCCCTGCTATTAGCCGGACGGAGCGCGTGAGCCCGATTCGGGGGTGTGACTACCGTGACGGTGGCATCGAGCCCGGCAATAGGGCAATTTTTAGCCAGAGTCCTCCGCCTGGAGCACGTGACTGGAGCGCAGCTAGCAGCGTTGCAAACCTTGGTCGACCTCTACAGTCCGTGTCCTAGACGGATCGCACCTGTTCAGCTGGCGGTAGGGCCACTTTTAATAGGTTTAACAATGAGGGCATGCCGTAGCAGGTTGGTTCTAGGAAGCCTTTGCTGGCCCAAAAGTGGAGGTTGGCCACCCGGCCAGACTAATTCGACCCTCTCGCATGGATCCACAGCAGGTAGAGTTAGAGGCCTTTGGTAACCCCCCCTACTATGTAAGTTAAAGTCTTGCTGAGATCGTAGGTTCGAGCCCTGTGGCATATATGAAGCACCTAAATGGAGATTGAGTTCTCTAAGGGTGCTATATAAATCAATTATACTTATTTTGTTTATGCTGCCAGCACTCTAAGGCAAAGGCCAAGTACAAGATTAGACCTCGGTGATCGTCTGAAGTGCTAGCCATCGTGCGAAGCGGTTCATACACCTATCCCTATGTTTCAAAATGACGTTTCATGCAAATGGTGTGCATTATTAAGCACCGAAGCTTGGTTTTTCACACAAGTCCGCGATCCTAAGACTCGACTTGGCTGCCCACTTTAGACCGCAGCATATATCGATTCACCCAGGGCCCGAGGCTCTTCTAGTTAACGTGCGTTGGCCGTGCGATAATTGACTAATTATAATGTCATTGTTCTTCCATTGTGTGTAGCTGTACTGTTTCTCTATTATTGCAAGCTGCTCGGAGAAGAGAAACCATGCCTACTAACAGTGCCTTTTACGTCAACGTATGCGTCCGAGAATTCCTTTCTCCGTTAGATAATCAATAATTATACACCAACGGCGATACCGGACGGGAGTCTCCAACTACTCGGCAAGCAGCTTACTTTAACTTTACATCCAAGCTGCATATTTGCGAGTCACACAACAGCCTGCGTTTAGAGCCGGACTTTAAAATAAGTAACAATAGCAAGACACCTAAGTACGTGATTTGCTAGGTTTCACGTTATATTTTTGCAGAAGTGCAAAGATTACCGAGTTCAATTGGGAGCACGGACTTAAAAGACCTGGTTTGTATTGTTATCGACGAACTAAAGTGGCGCACCTTCATATTTATTCAGCTACGCTTTGACATAGCACCTGAATCGCAGTAAGAATTGTCTCTCAGCGGCATAAGAGTGCTTCCCCACCACACCGCAGTTTGCCAACCACTTCTTGGAGGATGTCGTTATAAAACCAAACCCTTTTTATGTTTTCTTCTATGGCATACTACTGACCCAAAAAAAATAAATGCGGACTCTAAATAGCCCACTACGCGAGCTTCAGCAAGGTAATATGCCACTTTTAATAGACACGCCACACATAAGCTAGCCAAGTGGACGGTTCTGTGTCGCCATTATTTGCATCTTGGCACACGCTCTGCCTTTGAGGAGCTGACCTTCAAGGGCAATGTCAAGTGCTGGCAAGTGGCCCTTGCAGCACCTAGCACCTAGCCAGCTAGAGCCGGCGCAAGCCACGTGGGTTTTCAAGCGTTGAGCGGAGGCCTGAGCGTTGAGAGGACCGAGAGGCGATTCCCTCAATGATTGCATCCGAAAGACAACGAGTCCCACTCTTTGAGTTGCACTAACGTCTGAAGTATCGAGACTAGGTGCCGAGGCTCAATCGACCTAATTGTAACTTACAACCTGATGTGCCACAGGTGATCTTAACTAATTATAGGTTTCCATGTGCAGTGACGCCATTTAAATATTTAACGAATGTAGGAATCGTGAAAAGGTCAAGGAAAGCTCTGAGCAGAGCAGTTTCCTGGTAAAAAAATAAATAGGACTATAGCCAAACCCAGTCCCGAGCTCCACCTACCATCATTCAACGCCATCTGCCCAAAAAGCATTACTATGTGCCAGCTCCGGCAAAAGCTTCAGTAATTTATGCGTGTGCACGTTCTACCTATCCAAAAGCCGAAGGGCCAGAGCTGTTCAGGTTACTGAGATACACCTTACTTTTCTGTATGTGCAACTTTTGTCTTGCCTTTGGTCTGATTTAGCATGATTCCCCATAAAAAAGTAGAGCCGACTGAGCTACACGTGTGAGCCTCTGCTGTAGCTACGAGTTGCAAGGACAATGAGTTCGCTGCGTTGGACCCAGCATTAGTACTATAGAAAAGGGCCGCGGGTTTCGCTGACTGCAACCCATAATCTAAGCAGCTGCAGTTCTTGCGATTCAATCACGTCATAACTAAAGTAGGCTGCTGACTTCGAACAAGCATACAAACTGCCATCGGATCATAGTTTCATAGCTGGTAAGGGAGAGACAGGAAGTCGCGGGAGCCAGCGGCAGGGGAGCTCTGGTTGGGGTGGGGGCTGGGTAATGTGACCCATTGCTGGCTGCTCTGGAGCCCAGAACAGACAGCTGACAGATGCACGAGCAAATATGTACCTAGCATTTTCTCGAAACGCAGCGACGACACGGCGACAGTAGAGTCCTTACAGTGGCTTTGCCCGCAGCTGGAACCCAGAATGGACTCGGCTCACTGTGTCATGCCGTCTACGAACTAAGTGGGTGAAAGAGCTCACATAAGGCGACTAGATGGGTACGATAAGAATGCCAGATGCTGGAAAAACTTTAAGGCAAGTAGAATATGAGTTCGGGTAGGAAATGATGTCGTACAACGAAGAGCTAACACTGAAGCCTAGATTCGTGGCGATTTCCGTGTGGCGGTTTCAAAAGTGTGACGTATATCTGCATTACCGACATATTGATTTTAAGAAGAAAGTTCTTATGAGGCTTATTACTTCTTGCTAATGCTTTGTTCTCACTGGCAATTTGAATTTGCAGTTAAATAACAAAATATCAAAGCACTAGTTCTGGCTGGACTCAGAAAAACTGCATAGCCTGACGGGTAGCTGCTAGTGGTCCACTTATTCAGAAGCCAGCATTGCGGTTTGCTATTGAGCTATACGTTGACTCTTTTACTTCATCAAATGAATAGCTAGAGTGCTTCACTAAAATATATAACCCAACATTCTCGAAAATTCGAGATGAGAATGGCAAAGTTTGTGACCTCATGCAGGAGCAGACGGATAAGTTGGCCGCTGTAGACGAGAGCTATGAGCCGGGAGATAAATTAAACTTGGAAGCAACTCATCTGATATTCATGACAAAAAAGGGCGACGCATTTTATGTTGGAGGTTAAAGTTCAATTGATGGAAAGCCATCACATGCAGAGCGGCAGTTATACTCAGTGGTTAGGTTATGGTAAGAAAACGAAGCCTCGAGTAATTAAAAAATTGATCAAGCCCATATGCTGCAAACATGCTGACCTAACACAACTGCATGTAGCTTAAAGTCTTAGTGCAAAATCTTAGATGATTCTCTAGATTTAAAGGTCGGTTGCAATTATGAAGTGCAAAAATGATGCCCCAAGGTAGGCATGTGCTCTTTTTCACTAGAATTTCAGCAAGCCAGTCACAACAGTAGTTTTTCCATATGAAACTGGCGTGTTTTCCTGGTCTAATATTACTTCCGTGCTTAAAACATTCGACCAGTGCATAGTTCTTGCTAGTAATTTGAAGTATTTGGAGAAACCCGCTCCTTCATAAGATTACCGTCTTGGACAAAGATAAGACTACTGCGGGACTGTCAGCTCAAAAACTATCAGTGTACTGCATGAGATCCATCTGCTGCCTTAGTAAGGTCATGTCTGAGTTAGAAGCATGTACCATTCATAAGGGTCCATGCTAGATTTTCTTAGGCAGTAGCATGCGGACGCTTGATTTATTAACTGCAATGGCTCGTGGGTTGGCACCTGGACACCAGCACCGTCGGCCTAAATGAGACACTGTGGCTACTTACCTTGATGGCAAACAAATCTGGCTTGAGTGTAAAGTGTTTTAACTAATGCACTAATACCTATTCATATACGGATATCTATAAAGACACATACCTCTACCTGTATATATACTCACAATTGACAAACATATTAGATATTTAAAACGTGTTAGATCGTAGCCCCCCAGTTTCATTATGAGGTACAGAATTAACTAAGTAAGGAAAACATTAAGGAGAGGCAGGACTTGACATGGCCACGAGCAGGCAACCCTAATAAGGGGCATTACGAGGCGTTACGCTTGGCCAAGCCCGGTCACACCTTTGCTTGGTTCACGAGAGGTCAGGGCTTGCTCCCCCCCAAACCTTTACATGTGGCTGCCGGAAAGAATGAATCATTCACACACCCTTTTTTCAGGCACATGAGTGTACCTAACGTAATTTCTGGCAGCCTTCCCGGCCCACTGGCTACCTATTTCAGGTAGGCTCAGCGAAGCTCGTTTCTGTGAAGTCCGAAACTGAAAGTACAAACATGTACTACAAATATGGATCAGTGACATGAAATGGGTCAGTGATGTGATGCGGTCAGGAGATGTCCTGACATCAGTGCAGAGAGAGTTAAAGCTTTCGGAGCGTTGGAACAAAAGGCATGATCTCCAAAGTACGAGCGAGGTCTCATACAAGGCATAGCCTTACGATCCGAGTCAGACTAGCGGATAGTACGAGTCAAGTCTGGTGGGGGGAGCAGCTCCGATAGGTAGGGTGGAGCCACCTAATGGAGAGATGTGGAGCATGAGCGAGGGAACCTTGAAGTCGGACCGTTGCTTGCCTGGGAGCCAGTGCAGGTCAGATAGATGTGGTACGTTGTGCCAACTAGACGCAGACAACGAGAGACAAGCCGAGACGCTGCGGAACTTTTCAATATCCAAGCACCCGATTTCACGGTAGGCCGGTAGGCCGGCAAGCAGTGAGTTTGAGAAGTCGAGACGGAATATCACAAATGCAAAGTCCGATTTGGATTTAGTATGCCTGTCCAAGTTATCCCGAATTTAGGCCATGTTATGTAGCTTACTGTAGGCAAACTCGGCAGTGGAGCCTAGGGGAAGGTCATTTAGACGGTCGCCTAGAGAAAGGTCATTTTGGAACGGTACAAGAAGATTTCGTGCAGAGCTACATCACACATACCACCACAACCAATTGTGAAGGCCCAGATTTTCAATTGCTAAGTCACTCTTGATTTTCCCATAAATAGTAAACGTATTTTATCGCCAGTTAATTAATTAGTGACAGTTTTATAGGATCCAAGTGCGTATTTTAACAATATAAGCAGCAGGGTAGTTGAAAAAATTTGGTGCTGAGTGTCATCTGCATAAAAGAGAAATCCTAGATTTTCGTTGGCAACAGCTTCAGCTAAAGGTAGACTATACACCGAGAAATGAAACCGACCATGCACACAGCTCTGAAGTACTCCGTACTCCAGTGGTTCCTCGGATTACCTTGCTCAGGTCGCAACAATAATCTAGAGCCTCCCACTAGGGGAGATACGTGCTAAACCGTTTCAGTTCAATGCTAGGAATGCCCAGGCAAAATTAGAGGCACCCTAGAAGGAATCGGAGATCAATAGTAATAAATGTTTCTGATAAATCAATCCGGCAAGCAGAGAGACTTCACTCAAGTCCATAGTTCTAAGAACGTCGCTATAAAACCGATGCAATGCCAATTCTGTGGAGTGATTAGCAGTAAATTTAGACTGAAACTTCCGTGATAATAAGTCTCATTATAGGAGTTAATATGTCTGCAACCTCAATATTTCATTCAATCTTGTAAAGTTGATTTAGTCTGACTAGCTGAAGACCTCGTACAACATCATTGAGTGTCACGCACCAATCAATGCCCTCCATCTGATAGAGAAACTTCTTTGCCTAAAACCATCGAAGCTGATCAGTATTTAGTGGAGATCAGATGTATAGAACATTAACCCTCAGTTCGTAAAGCACTGCTGGATATCAAATTATGCAAAAAGCTACTTGCGTAGACTTTTATGGTCTAGGCGACGGCCCTTTCTCGAGACTAATTACCTTTTTTGATGGCATTATGCTTCCCTAATTAGAGGCTCCTTAAAATTTGTCTGATTACGACATTTTAGGGCACACGATTTTATACTTCAGAAATTTAATAACTTGGTTCTTTAACTAACGTTGAATTTTATGGCGAAACCAAAAAAGTAGCTGCAAAGCCGTATTTTGTTACTAGGAAGTATGACACCAAGTCCATTCAAAAGCTCGTAGCAAAGCGGAAGTAACTCACGAATCCGTAAGGGCTAAATCCGGTTTCCAGATTAATGATGCAGGCATGACAAGCCGATCTAGGTCGTTCTGTGCTGTTCTATTCCACGTCAATCTTGTATCACTCCAAGTCTGCAATACAAATGTTTGGCACTAACTTTAAACACGGAGTGCTTTGAACTAACTCATACACAGTCAGAGGTGAGAGCAAGCGATGGCAGCTTTTGGCTCTTACCACAAGGATGAAACCGGCCACCGTCATAGTGAGAAGGCGCTCCTCCTGCAAAGTGGCAACACCTCTATCAGTACTTGCCTTAAACTCAGTCAACGCTTCCCAAGCAAGGCATTACCACCTTACCACGTCATCAATAGATGAGAGGAACAACCCAACGTGGACGTCGGTCGCCATATTAGACGGCGGAGGTCTGGCATTCGCTAAATAGCCATCGAGCAGGGCTGCCATTAGCACGTCTTCACTTGTGCTTGTGCCTGCAGCAGCCAGAAAGCTAGTAACAATAGTCTTTGGCGATGTATTCATGAATACGATCGATCCGTGCACCCCAAAAATACCCCTAGCAAGGGATTAATGGATGATTCCAAGTTTTTTTGTTTTGGGCAAGACAAGTCTACAGCGACATGTGGTCACACTCATAGAACGTTTTCAGTTCAGGGTAGCAGGCAAATATCACATGAAATTTCAAAGCTCCATGCAATCATACTTAATTTGTACACGGAAGGCTTGTATTCGTACAGAAAATTAACAAGTCATGTATGTTTGCACGTTTATATAGTTATTCATATTATATAAACTATATATCTATGTAAATATATGTCATTATGTTTATTCTTAGGTAAGGTAAAAGTGTAATGCATGGTTCTTATCTAGTTCAGTGTGACCTAGCTAAAACTCACAAAGAGCTGTAGCAAAGCCAAAAACAGTTTTCGGAGGGAAACATCGCGATACCCTAGCTTGAGTATTCATATCCAGCTAATTAACTGTTACAGCATGTGAGCTTGGAAAAGCACCACGTGGCATCTTTACAACTTAATCGTCTTGCATGAATGTCCTACAGCGCTCCAATTTAATGGGCATGGGTTTTACATAAACATATTATGCGACATTAAAATGGTGCCTCTCGATCCACGAGTGTAGTGGCATATATGTAACATCCCACAAATTGGTATAGTGGTAGTCGCTCAACTGACTTAAGCCCCAAACGTCGGATACAGTCATGAGTGCTCTATAACGGAATTAGAATCACCTGTTTCCGTGCTTCTATCGAAAGCTTGGGTCTCTGACAGACAGTCCTGAAACCTCTATTAATCAATCCAGATTCTAGGCTCACAACCTGGAGTCAAACGATCAGCCTGGGACATTCTGGCTTCGCAGGAATTTCGTAATGACAAAGCCGGCAATTTAAATCAGGAACCGTGAGTAGCTGATCAAAAAAAGCTCTTCCTCACGCAAAAGCCCATGCCAGGAGCTAATAGGTTCGTATAGTATTAGTTATGCATATTTGTAAATCATTGATTTTGAACGAACGGCTGTGGGAGACGAGGCATACTTGGAGGATGTCAGTATGCCCAGGCGTTTAAGATGTGAAGGTCAGTTCAAGTTCCGTATCTGGACGTATTATTAAAAAAAAACCTCTTACATTTTTTGAAAATGAGTAAATGCGCCAATCATCTTAATTAGAAACGGTAAACGCCAGAAATGGGATCTAAATCTTGAAAATAAAATTACCTAGCATAGCTGTATATTGAAACCCGTGGCTTAGCATATTCAGCAGTCATCAACCGTGAGCTATACAACAGTGTGAGAATGGTGCATGCGTCATCAACGCATTTATGGGCTTTGCAGTACCGATCAGCTTCATTTAGTAGCCACGAAATTCTATTTTTATTAGATCCAACTCCTTTCGCTTTCCATGTGCAGTGCTGGCGACGAACTCCAGTCGAAGCACAATGATCGGCCAATGGCACGTACAAAATGAGACGCATCCATTGCTGCTTTGTCTTCCGGTTTGTTTTAGAAACGTGAAAAATTAGAAATACGCTCGAGAACACAATGCAGGCCGGCAGCTATGGTGCAAAGTCTGCTAGCGAAACATGGCGGCAACCTGCTGAGGACTAGTGCCAGCTGTGCACGATGACCGCTGCCCACGTGCCATGAGGCTCACTGGGGTGGAGAATCGGGGAAAGATTAGCTGGCCAATGCCGCTTGGTTGGCATTGGTATACCACCAAGGAAAGGCATTCACAGGCCTCCCGGCAGAAATTGTCACCAAGTGAGCAGTTGAGATTGCTTGTTGCACAGTGTGCGTTGGTCGAATTAGAGCCAATGGTCGGTCGCTGTAGAGCTCTGATTTGATTCCGATGCTCTTTAGATTTGTACAAATTTACCAACAATATTTAGCGTATTCAATAGCCCGCTGCATTTATTTCAGACCGAGGAGTGACAGTCGAATGTTTACTGTGTTCAGCGAGTGAGAGTTTACATGAGGCCTGCAAGGAAATAGGTCATTGCACAATCTCTAAGCGATTAAACGCTGATGGTGCATTAACCCTCAACAGTTTGACTAGTAGCCTTGTCAAATTGACTGGATAGCAGTTTAATTTTATAATTGCAACAATTTTCTACTCTTAGCATACATTATAAGCTACTGTCCTGTGCCAGGTCACCGGAACTGTATCCTTGACCTCCCGTGCAGGTGATTAATCTTTCATCCATTACTCAATTTGCAGGTGACCAGTATTTCATCTATTTCTCCCAGAGTAGGCAAATTATCCTTCATCTGCTTTCCATAGTGCAAATGACCATACTACTTTTGCTGCCCTCAGCACTGGGGATCAGTCCTTAAACCTTTTGCCCAGATCACAGGCGACCATTACGGCTATCAGGCACCCAAGCTCTAGGGCTGTAACTAGGAGTCACATGGAGTTGATAGCTTTTGGTGACGTATTGATAATCGTCCTCTAGCATTCCAGTTTATTAGGTTTTGCAGCTTTATATCACTGTGAATGTTTGCATCACCGCGGAACAGCAGGTGGCATCATTTGGGTATCGTATTTCTCATTGAACAGAGTCGCCCTTGGCGAGGCAATCGCCGTTAGAATCGCTAATTATGTCCATCTCAATTTACCGCTAGGTTGATAACAATCAGCGAAAGATTAAGTTTTTTCCTATACAGGCTATCGAATCCTACTGATTCAATTGATATTAGGAACAAAGAATATTTCAAAATATGTCTTTACCTTTATTTTTATTGTTTTTAAACTACTTAAGGAGATATAAAAAATAAATGAACTAGAAATGTTGCTGCTCAAATGGTTTCGGCTTGCTTTTGACATTACCCAGCCTTCTCTCCTATACTTATAATTTGCCTACAGCCGTTAGGAAAATTTACTGACATAGCTTCGCATATTTAGAAGCCACACAAGGCTCCGATCCACACAATTTCGAAAAGTCGTGTAGCTGATTGTGTGTGTAGATTCTCTCTGAGCAATTTTTTGTTCCCCAAATAATATATAATTCGAAATATAATTCATTTATATAGCAACATTACTTCGCGAACCAAGCCGTTTAACTGAAGACGGATCACTTGTAGTCCACTAAAGGGGATGCGTTTTTTGCCAGTATTGAAAATTGGCGGCTGAACACTTCTCGAGGCTCTTAGTTAGAACTAAGAGCCTCGAGAAGTTTTTAGGTCTGAGGTTTTCTAAAATTCGCTATCTCTTTTCACCTGCTACAGCACAGCTGCAGATGACGAGTTCTCTTGCATAAATGTAATGGAGTTAATGCGTAATGCCAAGAAGATTCAACTACTCACATTGTTGATCAAGTGTATTTTCCACATTTTTAGTAAGATTCTGGTTATTGCCCGGGCATCTGTTACGAAGTGAAAGCAATTTAGTGAAACAATTTAGAAATAATAATAATAATGCAATTTCTAGGCATTTTACATCTGCTGAATATATTGAGCTAATTAAACAGCCAGACAGAATGCAGTAGCAAAGACAGAGATACAGGCTGCAACAGAGAGGGGAAGAGACGGAAACAGACACAGACAGGCTGAAAGAGAGGCGGATACTTCAAAAGACAGAGGGAGAGAGTGACGGAGACTAAAAGGAGATGGTTACCGAAGAGATTGAGGCCTCTTCGAGAAGGGTTGGAGACAGAAGAGACTGAGAAGGAGACCATAATAAAAAGACAAAGAGAAAGAAAAGTTAAGTGAGGGTGAATTTGTAATCAGCAGCCTGCTTAATTGCCATATCAACGCTTCATTAAATAGGCACCGACATAAGTTATTCAGGTTGACTGACTTCTTTCCAGTAAAGTTGCTCGTACCCCATTAGGCTGCGAGGTGTTGATAAGCCATGCTTGCTACAACTCCCCGAATCTTTGTTTCCGTATCTGCCGAGTGAACAATGATCCTTGAATATGGCATTTGTTCACCTGCTACATCTGCGACGACTATCGATTACAGTCTGGGGTTGGCATCACCACCGTGCTGCTACGTTAGGTTACTACGAGGCCGATTACAGCTACTAGTAATGCAGCTGATTAGTCTCGAACATTTTGCTAAACATACGAGATGGTGCAATTAGCTCACCTAGAACCCAGCAATCACTCTGTTTATCCCAGTCGGAAGAACTGGCGGTGCAACCGAGTGTGGCCTGAGTGCGGCCGTGTGGAGAGTCACCCCTACTCTGCTCAGCCATCGCCTCTTCTAGTTTTCACTTTTTCATGACGACCCTGCCACCCTATCGAGGAAAGTGAAAGCAAGCCCAGGGCGGCTTGAGCTGCAATCACGTCGATTGCTCCTCTAATACCGGGTGGCAGTCAATGGCGTGTTCTGATGAGCGTGCTAACGGAACATGCTGCTCGTTTTTCCCTACCTGACCTAGAAGATTAGCGGAAACTACAATCTCGCCGGCCTTCCCTCGTTTGAATCAAGGCCGAGCAGTCCAGTGCCGAACGTAGCGGTCAGAGGCGTTCTACGTTTAATGTACGTCTCGGCACGCTTCTTACCAGTCGCCGAGCCGGCACACAGCGAGCAGCCGAAGACGAGCAGGAGCAGCCGGCCGTGCAGCATATCCAATCGGTGTGGATTTCTTCTTTAACTCGCCCAGTCCCGTCGCCGATAGCGACCCTACTGCAGCTCGCTGGAGGGATGGAGCTTTCTAATTGGAGCTGCTGGGGCAGCAGAGACTCTGGCGGTTGCAGGGCATGGCTGGCTACCAGCCGATTGATTGAATTGCACGAGCATGGACTCGTCCGCTACACCGGCCAAGCCCCCCCCCAACTGCCGATCGGGAGCGAGACAGGGTGGAGTTGGGCATAGCCGGAAATTTGCCTCACCGACAGAATACTCTACGTGTGGCTACACCATGACCTTGTCCTAACTAGTCAATCATAAAGGGCCTAATGCCTATCCAGACTGGTTTGCAGCAGTGGTGGCCGCCACTTCTTGCCACCCACTTCCTGTTATTGTTGGGGAGAGCTACCGGCAGGGGCTCTCTCAGGGGGGGGGGGAAGCCCTCCGTTGAGCACTGTATAGCAATGCAGCATAACTGTTAAGATTAGCAGCTTGTGGCTAAATTCGTGGATGTGGCTTCTACTGCAAATTAATAAATAAACTAAAGCTAAAAACCGTATTCGCTCGTCTGATATATATCGAACTTCCTTGGGGGCCCTATTTGCAGTGGGCCCTGAGGGAGTACTTTCTGTAGAGCTTGGGCTTCCCCCCCTAGTTACGAAGGGCTAGCAGTGCCCTTACAAAGTGCCCAGGACGGGCGAATGAGGCCAGGCAGCGGAAGTGTCGAGCATCGATTGCTGATATAGCTGCAATTAGTAAAAACATTGAGTGGTCAGCTTGCAACTTGGTAATAGGCCAGAATACACACACACACACACACACACACACACACACACACAGACACACAGACACACAGACACACAGACACACACACACACACACACACACACACACACACACACACACACACACACACACACACACACACACACACACACACACACACACACACACACACATATATATATATATATATATATATATATATATATATATATATATATATATATGTGTGTGTGTGTGCACCTACTATAGGAACAACGGTTATGGCTGGCTCGTGGTTTCAGTTGCACTGTTCCTGTTAACGAGCATGCTTATCTCGGGAACTAGCAGCCTACATCCGACGCCTGCTGCACGTTGTCATGCCGGACTGCAAATGCCGAGCTTATGACTGGACACAAGCCCGTTTGCACACACGCAGGCAGGCGCTGAGGGCTCAGCGTTCGCCGTCTGGCTTTCCAGACAATCACTGTGTGCATATGCTCAGCGCATCCTACGTTAGGCTAACTCGGTGGCCCCGCCCTTTGAGGCCCGGACGCACAGTGCCAGCACACGGGTAGGCCACGCCATCATTCCGACGGCGGCTTGGCACCCAGGTCCGGAGTCGGAGCCAGATCAGAAGCGGTTCGGGCAGTTGCATAAGACCACTTCAGTCTGCCTACTAAGACGCTTCCGCCTCCGGTGGAGCCGCTATCGAAGGCGGAATTCATAGGCTGCTTCATAGGCTGCCTCGTGCAGGTTCAACTTTTGGCGGCCACACAACGCCGACCCAGCTTTTTGCAGCGTCTCGTTTAGCACAGCACCTGAGCTTTTTCTTGCGGCCTGTTGTGGAGCGGAGGAAGACACTGCCCCATAGTACGACTTGCAGGCAGAAGAAGTTGAATCGCTTGTTCCTTGGCACTGGATTGGTTTAAATGACGACAAATAGCGACAGAAGACTCGTACGGGAGCACCGATTGCTGGTCGTTATGAGTCAGATTCGCCAAGATGGCTATTCTTGTTATATCCAAAGGGAACGTTTTTGCTCATTGTGTCTGTAGACTCTGATGGACATGCATCACCAGTCTCGCTTCCGCCAATAGCGATAACCAATCGCCAGTCGCAGCAGCCACCTCCATTTCACAGGCTACAGCTGACATCGTTCACGGGCAGCTGTCTTCCCTGGTTTTCTTAGCACTCGATGTTGCAGCTTCGACGAGTCGGCAGTCTTGTAAAGGGTTGTAATGGCCGAGACTTCAACGCTCTGTTAGCTACAAGAAATTATAATTGAGATTGATAATGGGAGGTACTGATTACAGCGGTTATATTTTTCCTTATGAACTTATAAGATGTTCCAAACTACCTTAAACAGCTTCTTCACTAAAGTACTTTTGCAACAAACGAAGTGCTTGAAAACTTTCTAGTCCTTGTCGACACGTAGGAGCAGGTGCCTCAAAACACGACCAGGAATTGGCAGAGGTTTCCTCAACATGCGTAGGTATGCCGACGACACGATAACACGGCAGTAATAAATAGCGCCCATTGCTTAATATAAAAACTCCGTTTCACTAGCGTAAAGCATTCTATTTGAAAGCTAGAGACGATTATATGTGCACAGCACCGGACCCAGTGTACAACAGGCTCCTTAAGTTGACCGTTGGGTTACTATTTATTCCATGCTAGCACGTAAGGTAAGTAAAAATCGCATAAGCTCAACATTCAATTTTAAAATTAAAGACCGTGCTTTTAAGCGCATAGCTGCCAAATGGTGCCCCCGAAATGACTCACTGACTGGAAGAACGTCGATAAGACTGACTATCCCAGTTTCGATCCGATACAGCATATTACTGGCCAAGGCCGAAGACTGGGGAGTTCTGGATTCCTATTTATTCGATTGACGCAGGCAGGAGCAACTCACAAGCATGAACCGCCATTAGGTTATTTATTCAGTATAGTACAAAGCATTAGATGTTGACGTCACAGTAAAACCATGAGCGATGCATCTTAGTAATAATAACAATGATAATGCACTTGATGAAGCTCCCTCAGAGAACTCAATCTATTTCTGCGTGCTTAACGTTTACTGCAAAGGAAATACGATCGAATGGTGAGTGTAAATATCGTGCTTGATAAATAACATGAATAACATGCTTAGGGTTGACACGTACAGAGTCAGCATGCAAGTGTGATTGGTGGTAGCATGCAGCAGTGTCAGCATGCATAAGCACATAAAGGACGAATCACAGTGACCCACTAAATGCTGGCATACATATTTTAGTGATTAAGGGTTTGATTACCAATTTAGGCTGCAAACCCGTTCTAAAGTGAATGTATGACCGTACACTTTAACAGCAACCGCTAATGAAGTACATAATAGTCTACGCAAAATTGGCATTGCTAAATAATCAGTAGCACAAGAGTATTCATTCGGGAACGCTTAATTGCTCGGACTTGCTTCCCTTATCAAAGCAACAAAACCGAGCATGTGTTATGTTCACCCACATGGGTATCAGCAAAACAGATACCTGCAGTCAAACTATGGTCGGCAGTCTTGGGTACTCGCACACTGTGTGAGCATATTTCAAGTCATTGGCATATTCCTGGTCATGGCTCAATGTAAGAGTATAGTGATTCGTGGAATTTGTTACTTGCTAATGTGGCATCCAACCCGTCTCACTACCGGTACGAGGTGTCTTCACAAATACCGCAAGGGGCATTAAATTTTACCCAGGCAGCTTTCAGTGATCATTTGTGCCTTTTACATTTAATGTCGTACATATTGCCATGGGAAAGTACTTTTAATGATTCCCGACCTGGCATTATCCATCTGTGGCAGCTACTTTGAGTCACTGAGGCTCTCGTTCGGAGTAATAAGCGAGGGGTACAAATGGAAGGCTTGAAAAAAGGAGAGGCTCGCTTCCTTCTTCCTGCAGAACATGAAATACAGAGATTCCAATCAACAAGGCTCCACTCAGCTCAAGATATTAGAGCAGCAACTTAGTTGGCATGCAGAATGCGACAAGTATGCCGGATTCATATTTGGATCGCGAAGCAAAACTGCCAGAAGACGCCAGCAAACCAGCTACGCCTGTCAACTCCCTAGTCAAGATCCCTGTCCGAAACTGTTGCCCAGCATTCAGCATTCACAGCCTACCTGCTGCATTCAGGGGGGGGGGTTACGGCGTTGTTTTCTCTGGCCTGTGGCAAGAAAAAAAAACGATTCAGCTTCCTTGGTCGAAGCTGCACTATAGCAACACCGCCACCTGCAATCGATGCCAAATAAAAGATCCAACAAAAGATGAATAATACCGGGCACTGCCACATTCTATTCATTGTGCTTGATTGGTCACCTCGGGCAGGGAAATGCGATCACTTTGATCGTGGCTGTCTGCACTTACAGCTAACCTCTAGGTGTCAATAAAATACAAGTGTATCATTGGATGAGTGGTTAGTCAGAGGAAACTTGCTAAATGCGATCGTTACAGTTTGGATTTCAGAATTCCGAAAATGCACCCAGGCTGCTCGTGAGCTCCCGTAGATTCGTGCGAGCTGAAAAGGGGCAGCGTCATAAGCATTCCGGCTAATTTCACTGTCTAGTTGACGATCCAAAGCAGGCAAGGTAGAGTTTAAGCTATCCTCCAAAAAATTATTAGCTGGTTTCACAGCCTCGATGAGGTTCTATCGGTAAGATGTGGCTCCATAAGCTTGCTATTGGCTAAGGACGCACCAGTTTATCCCAGCTTTTAGTGGGTCCGTGCGTTTAATGCTCTTTGTGGTTATGTGTACTGCCACTGTGCATGATACCGCTAGCCATATTTTACATGCCGGCACTGTGCTTGTCACTTTTAACCATGTTAGGCTTGTTAACAGTGAGCATGCTACCACTAACTATTTGATCACACTGGTTTTAAAGCATACGTAAAGTGCCTAGAAAGATTAACCTCTGTGAGGGCACAATACAAATTATTTTCACTGTTAAAAGTAGTATTAGCGGTACTGAAATTCAGCATCGTGGTTTTAATACGTAGCTTTAGTGGTTAGGCTCGGTTAGCTGAAGCAGCCAAACAAAACTTTGAGTATGTAATAGATATATTAGTGTACAAGGAAACATTCCTGCAGCTATATAAAATCACATTGTATGTCTTGAAAATACCACCTTTAGCAACCAAAATGCTCTTCGCTGTTGCTGCATTTGCAATAATTAAAAGGGAAAATGTCTTGCTATTATAATTAAATGTAGGTGGATTGCATGGTTTAGCACTCTTACTACGTGGTGCTGTGGTAACACATACAATACTGAGACTTTGAATGTAAAGCCCACCGGACGTGAATTCATCCAGTTTCGCTAAACAAAGTGGCACATTTAAATATTAGGAAATATTTGCTGCATTTAGCAGTGTTTATCAACAAACTAAAGAGCTTTCTAATTCGGAAAAAGATTATCCACGTGCCTCTGGCTCAGTATGCGTTGCCATAAAATAATAATAATAATAATAAAAATACATTTGATATATAATCCTCAGGTAACTCAATCTCTTTATCGGCACTTTAAATTGTTTATCATATAGCATTTAATTGGCCCCAATTCGCATGTAAAATATGTAGTACTTTTTTATTGTGGCACAAATAAAATGATTGTTACCATGCTCACTTTTCCGAATCATACAAAACCAAATTCCCTTTCTCATTCGCTGACACTCGTGACTACGTTCTCCAGACATAGCCCAACTGCTATTTCGATATTTTAGATCATCGTTGCATCCTTAAGTCGCTTCAAAATTATGTTTAAGGTGTTTCTTCTTTATTTTACAGTGATGCTCTCTGGTACTTTGTAGTGATTCTGGTTTTACTCATTGGTCTCAATGTGCGGCCTGTCACTTCTACTTTACTGGTAGTTAACTGCTATAAGTTTTCAGGGGTCTCCGCCGATGGTCCAGCTTAAATTGGGCCGTGTAAAATTGGATATCTAAGAGCTGCTAAGCAAGGATTTCTAACACTTCCGTTATCCTAATAGTCTACAGATTTTTGAACTAGCTGGCGCTTGTTGCCTGGAGCTTTGTAGTGCTAAGATCCGCAATTTTGACATAACGAACAAAAATACTAACTGATTCATGTATCTTGTGTGTATAGCGGCAGAAGAGCAATGAGGGCTATCACTGCCGCATGCAATTGGCAATAAAGGATTGTCCAGTACAGGATTCGAACGTACAACTTAAGTCGTGAAGAGCGAGCACCTTACTTCCTGGCAACCTAGTCTTCTGGCTTCCAGGTCTGGTACTTCCAAATCACTTGTAATGATCAAAGATCGAAGCTCAAGGGCTGACCAAAGTGAGTCAGAATATAATCTACACAGTCTCGGAGCCTTAGTTTGGACTTCGTAATTTCAAACCTGGCCCTAAGCCATGAATACAATATCAGGCCTTAAAAACTGCATGGGTGTGTTCTCTCCCGTGCATGACTATCAGGATTTAATGCTTACATTAAGGCCAAATTTTAAAGACAGAGAAAATGTGATACACTGCTTCTTCTGCTTACAGAGTATTTATTGTTTAATATTATTTACTATTTATTTATTTACTAATTAATCAGCTGTCCCATTCCTCCACTTAAAGACCGTTAGTGACAGAAGCTTTAGCTCTGAAGGTCCTAGACAGTGGAACTCTCTTCCACAATTCTTACGCAACGACAACTGCTCTCCTACTGCTGACTATGTCACATCCTTTTCAGCGGTCCTGAGCTGCTACTTCTATGCTACTCACTACCTCAACTGCTCTCCTGACTCTGCCATGCTTCCCACTTTCTCTTTGTTGCGTGAGGCGAAGTCTATTGGCCACCGAATGCGTAGCGAAAGGGCTGTGAACGCGCTATACAAAAGTCTCCTGCGTAACACGCACGTGGTCTTTATGACTTTGTGGAGTTACAGACGGAGATACATTACATTAAATTACATTGCTACTTCGAGACATAAGATCGTGTATTAGAATTACTATAGTATGATTAAAATTGGGCTTGGCAATAGCTGTGAAAGCATAATTGAATGCACAGCTTTAGTAAATCCAGAAACTAATTAAAATCCATAATACATCCTGGCATCCATTCTTATTTCTCAGCCTTGCTGCAAAAACAAATGACGCCTCAGCAGCATTAGAAACATATTTTCAAAACACTCTAATCTTTTCGAGAGCTGACTCGCATCTCCATTTTGAGAGAATATGTACTCGCTAATTATTTTTTCCTGGAGCACTAGAACGAACAAATTCTCCCAGCACGTGAAAAAATATTTCCCATTACTTACACCCTGCATAAGGCCAGTTGCATTTGAATCTTTCTTTTGAGTTAGCTCATGGATACGACAATTCAACCATTTCCAAAAGCTTGGCTATCTGTTTTTTATGGTGTTTTTTGACTGCAGTGTCCCAGCTCTCGAGTTTTATTGGTAACTAATTAAGCACACCATTTCCTAGAGAGCGGAACCAGTAAGGTCTAAATGGCATTCAAGATTGATTTTTCCATCTGGAGAAATGCAAAATAACTTAGCAGCTTTTCCAGCACCCTTGTATTGCTTTCTAAAATCCTATACACAAAAATGCGTATCACTCATAAAAAGATAATACATAAAGATAATACAGTTAATATCTGATATTAAAATTTACAAAAATGTGTGTTCAGCAAACGTTGAACTTAGGGCCTCAAAAACGGAGGCTATATTGATATTTAAATATACAAGTGTAAAAATCTTAAGGAAGCAGCTAGCACCGTAGTGAAATAAAATTGCGGACCTCCGAGCTATTTTCGCTGAGCTAGTTGCCATATCCAAGAACTTAAGCATGGCCGTAAAACCTATGCAGAACATTGTCGGCTGTGAGCCCTTACATGCAACAATTCCTACGAACGACGGCACGCAGTAATGTCATTGCAACTTATATAGTAGCTCCAGCCTGCAGACCAACCTCTGTTTATCCTGGGAGGTTGGGCCCAAAGCCCCCTCAAAAGGCATTCAAATCTAAGACATATGTCGTGCACATGCAATTACCGACCTGACACATTCTCATACCTGCAGTTGGCTTCTGAAAACGCCATGACCAGCCCTGTGGATATGAACAGCTTAATCCAAGTTCTAAGTGGCTAGGCTGGACTAAGACTGCTTTCACACATAGCCATATTCGGCAGTGCCATGTGCTGATTTCTCTGCCTAGCACTGCATGGTACACGCGTATCGATTCCTCGCCTACAGTGCTAACCTGGTCGAAGCAGAAGGTGGGATTGTCCCTTTGCCTATTGAGCCGATATTATGCACCAGGAATTTGATATTGCCGAGGCATTTGAGTTTCGCATGGTCCGCATTGGCTCAACAGGTTCTAACAAAGTAATCAGCGATGGCAGAGTCGTGCTACCAGCTGCTTGTAGTCCTCAAGTGTGGGTCAATAACCCTGTCAGCCTGCGGCCCAGTAATATACGCGTATTGCGAAGGCATCTCTTCTGGTTGGCAGCAGACTAGACACTATGATGATCTGCCATCAGCCTGCCTAGCCGCCCGTTCAAAGGACTCGTGACTGTCGGTGAAAGTTCGATGCATCCTAGGCAGTCGCTGACGACTGCATGCGTTCGCCCCAGCCACTTCCTGACGGATCAGAGGTTAGCCTTGGCGACTTGATCTTCACTTTGAGCAGTCTTTGCCATCAATAAACCGACTTATTGTTTTGGCTGAGTCAGTATCTCCGTGGATAGCCACACCCATTCTGGAGGAATAAGGGGTTTTCTCGAAATCACTGTGAAATATATGCCCTGACCTCCTCGGCCTCGAACCCATAGCCCATCTCAAAGAGTCATAAGCTTTGACGGCTCGAATTGTGACAGTGGTAGAGATTTGAAAGAATTAGTCAAGTTTAACAGTTAGCTTTAATCGTAAAGCTGAGCACGAGTTCGCCTCTGCTGACGTTGCTTATCTCAACACTGTGCACTCAACCGTGGTTACTGCGATTGCGATAAGTAGTGAATGAGAGTGGGCAGCACTAATTTGCTCGCCACCAGAAACACGCCTAAGAGGTAAATGGTTGGCCCAAATCCCTGCTCTGAAAAGCCAAATTACAAGTCCGTGCAGCTACAGACGATTGGTTAGGAGAACGCAGAAAGCTTGGTAGCTACAACTATATATGCTACAGAACCAGTATGGACTTGAGGCGCTCCGTGTCTAGCCTGTCTTTGGAATCGCTTTAGGATGGTACGTTTTGCTTCAGCTTTGAAAATTAAGAACCTGCCAACAGATCTCAAGTCCTCCTGAGACCAATACAGTTTTTGTGTCTTGGTTTCCAGCTCAAAGTTTTAGTGTGAATGGTCAATGACTTATAAGCCAAACCAATTAAGCGAATTTTAGCAAGGACAGCTTACTATAAAACACTCGAAGCTTCATATGGCTTTTGGTGCTCGTCTGTGACGATTCCTGATAAATTTAGAAGCTGTAAATCTACAGTGTTATTGCTAATGTTATGAAACTTCTGCATTTCTCTAAAGAGAGCTGATTCTTATTCTCCCTCACTCACTAGCAAACAACCCAAGTCCACACCCAGGCCATTAACACTTATTTGCGAAACCCTAAATTGAATCAACCAGTCGTAACCACAAACTATCACGAATACTAGTTGCTTATTTTGACAGACATAAAACCCTAAATCTACCAAAGCGCTGCTAAGCCACTAAACTTTAATTGACTTTACGACATTACCTGACTTAAAGACATTTAAAAACGATAAACGAATCATCGCCGGTTAGCTGCTAAGTCCTAAGTCTAAACCATTAACTATACTCGAAACCTTCAACTCCAACAGGATGCTTACACCTTCAACTCCAACAGGATGCTTACACTTGTCGACTCGTATACCTTCAATGCAAACTCAACCCTTATTTTATCAAGACGCGATAATCTACGGCTGATGTCAAATAAAAATCAAAGCCATGGGATATGCTGTTGGTTGTGGCTTCTGGGTTAGCCGAGGCTTTTGGGCTAATTTAAGCTCTAGGCCACCAGTTCTTGGTGTACGTCATGGCCACTGTAAAATATTAGTGACTGTCAATAAACTCATCTGCATTATGGATATGAAATTGTTACGCTAAGATATGAGGACTCTTTTTCACGGCGGCCGGCAGTCCTACTTAAGTCGGCACACTCCGCCTATTCGAGCTGCACGCCTACTACTACTACAACTTCCCATCCTGGCATAGAGCTCTCCCTCGCTGGTTCTTGTTCGTTGATGAATTCTTTCGAAAACCAATGTTCTTGCAAACATCCTATACGGAAACGATACAGCGAAGACCTGCTTAAAGTAATCGCTATTGTTATTTGACCGTATCCCGTAAGAAAATACGTGCCTACGGGTATCTAAACGCTTATCACTTCCGGCTTCCGGGTCTTCCATGCCGGCTGCTGCCTTAGCTAGATCAGCGGCTAATAGCCTGCCGATTATTTATGATCGTCAGCTGCTGTTATCTCGTCATCATCTTTGATAAAATATATTCCTAGATAATAAAGCTGTTGTTAAGATTCGTGGACCATTCATTAACAAAGGAAAAGCTCCCCAGAGCCACCGAGGTGGCCGGAACCGTCAGCTCAGAAGCCACCCTTTGGGCTGGAACTGTGAGCTGAGTACTAGCACGTTTGGTATTCCCAGCATTGTCTCAAACCACTCAGCACGCTCTACCACTTGCGTCACTGTGAATCTCTCTTACTTAGGTTAGTGGTCATCAGGCCTGTTATAACTCCATCGATAAGAGGTAAAGCTTGCCTTTAGAATCCTTGCTCAATGTGCAATAAACCTCTGGTAATAAGCGAACTTATTTCTGGAAATGGTATCGTCCTGCTCGCCCTAACAAAAACCTGGCTAAAATTAATAAATTGCCTGGCGATTAAAGACGCAATCCCAACTGGTTTTTTATTCTTTTTCACCCCTAGAGCAATCAAAACTGGAGGTGGAGTTGCTGCTATAGTTTGCTCGAAATTCAATTTCAAGCCGTTTGCAGTACCCTCAAAGCAGTCTTTTCAATCAATTGCCTTGGTCTCACCCGAAAACAAGCTACCGATAGTGGCAGCAGTCTATCGCTCACCAGGTACCAAATCCTCCTTTATCTCAGATTTCTCCGATCTCATTTCGATTCTGTATGCAAGAAATCGATCCTTTCTCGCTATGGGTGATTTCAACGTTTAGTTTGATGACGTATCACCTCTTTCAACACCGAATTTCCTGCATTGACTGACTCATTGTCTCTAGTGCCTCATGTGCATGGCCAAACTCACATCAAGGGTTACGCACTCGAACAGATTTTCGTACACAACTGCACTTTGTCATCACCAATCATTACCAAATCCTGCATATCTGACCATATACAGATCTCATTCTATCTACAAATAATGCGTGAATCACGAAAACTCAAAACCTTTGATATCGATCATGTCCGTGCGAGAATATCTGCTTCACCTCTGCCGCTCAGTCAACACTCCGATCAGTCATCATAGGTAGATAGCTACAACACGACACTAGCTGACACGCTCGATAAGTTTGCACCTCTGATAAAGCACACTGAGCACCCCCTCCCGCCCAGACGGCCTATGGTTTACCACAGACATTAAAGTAGCCAGGTTTACTAAGCGCAAGCTTGAAAAAGCATGCAGAAGATCAGGACTGACAGTCCATCGCCAGGCAGATGGAGACTAATGTAGGTCGTACAAATCGATCATAGCAAAGGCCAAGTTTAGATTCTATTAAAACCTGGTTGAATCACAGATGCACAATCAGAAAACGCCGATGTCGACGATCAATCAATTCCTCAACCGCTTTCAAATTAGCTCCTTACCTGACGATCTTTGTGATGATCTAGCCGATCGCTTCTCTCGATTCTTCGTGCCGAAGATAGACAAGTCAGTGAGTCCATCCCTGCGATGGCAAAACCCTACCTATAATGTAGTTACCCGATAGATGGCTGCATATCAATGTCGGCATTAAAGCAGGTCTCTAGTAATCTCGTCCTGATGTTCATATCCTAATAAAAAAAGACAAGTCCTCTGGACCGTATTCCCACTGTCATGCTCCTACGTTACCTTGATCTGTTGCTGCCATGCATAGATAACATCATTAATATGTCATTAGCCTCATGTCATGTCCCAGCACCTTTCAAAAAAATCTGTAGTCAGGCTAGTTCTCAAAAAAGCGACACCTGACCTAGAGAACTTGAGCAACTACCGCCAAGTATCCCTTCTACAATTCCTATCAAAGACACTGGAACGGTTCGTGGCGGACCAGCTGAACTCATACATCAAAACTCCATACGTTGGTAGTTAGTTCCAGTCTGGTTTCGGAGCGAATCACTCCATGGAGCAAGCATCGCTTAGGGTTAACAACGACCTACTTAGGAATGCAGACATAGGTAGAGTGTCTGCTTGTTTTGCTAAATCTTTCAGCAGCTTTGGATACTATTGATAACAAAGCTCTTCTAGAGGGCCTCTCATCACACCTGTGTATTACTGGTACGGCTCTACAATGGTTGAGGTCCTATTTCAGTGGGAAACTCCAGAGTATTGCCGTGAATGGACAAAGATCATCCGTGGTACCCCTGAAGTATTGGGTACCTCAGTGCTCTGTGCTAGTTCACGTTCTTTTCACGGTTTATAACCTACCTCTTGCTGATGTGGTTGCCAAGCAGAATCTAGGCTTTTACTTCTATGCGGATGACACTCAGTTGTACCTTTGCTTTGATCCCTCCCAGCCTTTAAGCACCTCGAATTCTCTCCACTCAGTCAATGCATGTATTGATGACGTCTGCTCATAGATGGCAGGCAATTTTCTATAATGAAATGATGATAAAATTCACTTAATAGTTACGGGCAGACTCGGTTTAATTCAGAAACTGGAAAGGCTAAAGCTCAAAATTGGCTCTGCCAGCATATCTCCTGTTGAATCAGCTAGAAATCTAGGTGTCATGTTCCAAAGTGACCTCTCGTTAGACGACCACGTCAGCTCCCCAGTCAGATCTGCCTATTTTCAGCTACACAAAATTGCTAAAATTCGGGCTAACATAGATAAGGATACCACGTCCAAGTTGATCCCTGCATTTGTGACATACCATCTTGACTTTTGTAACTCACAGCCCGCTGGCCTGCCGGCATGTGCAATCAGGTGCTTACAGCTGGCTCAAAACTTCGCAGATAGGTATGTCTATCATGAGCGTCGCAGTTGCCACATCCCACTACATCTCACCGACATGCTCTGACTCTCAGTCAAGCAACGATTTGACTTAAAGGTTCATCGGTTACTTTTAGGTCACTTCATAATTTGGCTCCAGCCTATCAATCAGATCTACTCCTCTACCAGGCCAAGCATCGTACCACCTCCATTCGGAATCCAATAGTTTACCACTACCTCGTACAAACATCAACTCCTTTGGAGACCGTGCATTTAGTTCGTATGCTCCCAAATCCTGGAACTTTTTCTTTACTTGCCCCATAAAATCCCCTAACTTGACAACCGAGAACTTAAAACACACCTATTTAGGACAACATTTAATGGGTAAAACGCCTAGAAAGAGATTGAGTTCTCTGAGGTTGCTTTTTCAAGTGCATTGTTATTGTTATACTAATCGAGTGACTACCCATCGAAGCCATTCTCTTGCCGGTACTGTTCTTATACTTTTGATTTAATTTGGAGATATGAACTCTTAAAATGGTTAATGGTACTAGATTGAATGAAGCAACATACTATCTTAAAATGTACGACAACAAAGTGAGCTATGATGTGTTTAAATACAGTGAATCGCTAAGTAACTTGTTAACTGCATTAATAGTGCAATCACTTCTGTTTCTATGAAATCCAGTTATCTTGAGTTTTACTGTGTCAAAATAATTCCAGTTCGATAATGGGAAAGTCAATAAAATACTTGAAGAAATCTCGGCATCATATCCGACTTGTATTCTGACTTGTTGAATCTCTGTAGATCAAGGTATATGAGTGAAGCTTGTTGATTGCATTCATGTGACTCTTATAAAGCTTCATTACCACTGTAATTTTCTTTACTGGTATAATCCGTAACTTGGTATGATGTTCAGCTCTGCTTTTTTACACGATTCTAGAAAGCTAGAATCCTAGATTAACTAGAGCCTCAGTAGGGCAACAGCAGCAATGATGCTCATACAGGCAAGGCCTGTATGAGCGTCATTATTAAAATACGTTTTTTGCCGGGTGATCAAAACGGAGGTTACCATAATCAAATACTAGAAAAGAGAAATTGTTCAACACAGTCTTCTGGCCTCCGTTTTTGGCCACGTCTGACTCAGTTGTTTCTCAACCGGGCCATTTGAAGTCTTTAAAGGCGGCTGCATAAATGCCTACTGGTCTGACTTGGCAAGGCCCAGTAGTTGCTGCAGATTACCAACCGGGTGCTTGAATCGGCACTTCTTTTATCGCAGGAACATAATGTTGACAAAGTATTTCAGATTGTACTGCCTGTCATTCCTAATCTTTTAAAACTCGGAAGCATGTTTTTCAAGCTCACTTTTTGAGTCATTCGCTGCCGGACTGGCCATATCTTATCCTGCCGGCATAGCCAAGGTTATACATGACCTGTTCAGTTTTATTCCCGGTCAGATTTTGGACTTCATGCAGCAGATAAAACTGAGCTTCAAGCTGTTGCTGAAAATGTCCCACGATCGGTGCTGAAGGTGACCCGTATATTCAGAGTGGTTGGGGTTCCCGTTCATTTACCCGAAAACCTTGGAGTTACACTGGCAGATTATGAGCAAGTGCCTCAGTTGCTTTACCAGCTGCTGACTTTGCCTTGTTTCCTATCGGCATCCGAGTGTGAGCCTGTCATGCCCTTTCGAATCCATGAGCCATGGGCTAGCTTCTGCTGCCACTTGAACCTCGACCTTGGTTGTAATTTCCTCATGCTCCCAAGTGCAAACAAGGCTTTACGCCCAGCATTGAGTGAAGTGTAACTGTCATCTCGATAGCTCAGTCGGTACCTGGCACTAGCAACGTGTCGCCAGAATAGTCGTAAAACAAAGGAGGTGCTCACTAGAGGCCAAATTTCCGTGCCCTCAGTCTACTCGGTCTCTCACTGCAGCACCGACTGCTGACACAGAGCTCGTTCCTCGGTGCTGACTAGAGCATGCATCAAATAGCTCCACGGTCTCTCCACCAACCTTCGTCAGACGGTATTGAGGAGGGTGCCCTTCACTTGTCACGCGGCATCCAGCGAATCAGTGGGTCCACTTTTACAATCCAGATCCTATTCTTTAAGCCATTGCAACAATTTCGAGAGTTTTCGTCTACCGTGGCTTCCCTAAATAAAACTAGATGGAACGTGTGAAGAAGGAGAAAATCTGTTCTTTTCCGTTTCAGCCTCCCAGAAATTATTAAGAGGTTCTTAAAAATTTAGCAGTTTATGCATAGCAAAGTATGGCAACCGCCAAACACACGATATATCTCAGCGACAGGCATACAAGACCACTATGCACCTTGCATTAGTAGAGCTTAATGGCTTCCGAGTCAAGCAGTCTGGAGGCACTCGGAACAGTGCCACCAGCAGCGGACATCGAGACATCAGACGGTGCTGCTCGCCCAGTGCTTCTTCAGCAGCTCCACGGTGGCGAATGCGTCCGAGCAGCCGCCCACCAGTGAGCCAGCTCACGGCTGCCGTACAGCCACAGCCAGAGTGCATGCCTGCAGAATGTACTCAGGACGCCTGGTACGAAGTCGCCACACTGGGGTCAGACGAAGGGCCAAGCGCCCTCTTTAGATGCGTTAGTGGACGTGATGGCACATGCCGGGAACATGAAGCTGCCAAAATTGGGATCCCCTTACACGTGTCTCTACACTGTCGAAACGCCGGACAGTGGCTAGCTGGTAATTGTGGGCTCTCCGAGGCTCTGTCTGTCCTTGGACGACCTTCGGCACTCTGTGCAGCTGACAAGTTTGGCTGCAGAAGAGGCAACAGGAAACCCAGCCAAGCCAGGCACCACCACTGGTGAAAGCTTCCGAGCAGCCACGCACGAATGAGACGGCTCCCGGCTGGTGTGCAGGTATCACTAGAGTGCATGATGGCGGAATATACTCAGGTCGCCTGGCGTATTAGTAGACTTCGTTTACCATCAGCCAATGAAACCCGATTTTGCACATATTGCTTTTTCAATATTGCCATTGATTGACCACCAATTCAAATGGCTCCTGTTTTTAAATTGACGATCAAGAAAGTGTGTCCAGCTCGGACAAATGTGCAACAGGAACTAAATCGAAACGAGGCTGTTGCACATCATGCCTCCTAGCAGCTACCTGCAGTTGCTGTATCTGCCAACCAAGACTCAAGTTGGACGCCATTATTAGCTGTAGCAAATTTTTACTTGCAGATGAGTTTCAGCTCCATCAGGATGCGGCTGTGCATGAAACTTTTGTATTTCTGCTGCTGGCTTACAGATACATCGTACGAGGCTTGTTCATTGCACAGAGCAGAGCTTGTTTTGCTGCTACCATTGCTCCTGTGGGTGAACGGAAAAATCTGCCGTCACTCACCGAAAGTCGAGTCCCAAGATAGAGGCGGAAATGCAGTTCGTAAATCGCCGCCTTCTCCACTACGTCGGCTCCAATTTTGACTTATGCTCACGGCAGAATAGCCTTGCTTAAAGTTTTGCACCAGCTGTAAGTGGTTAATTGCACATGCCGGTAGACTAGCATGCAGTGAGTTACAGAAGTAAAGAGAAGTAAATGTCACTAGTTAATTGACCGATTTAAAAATGGTATTGCTGTATAAACAAGCCCGAATTGTAGCAATGTAAGCTGAAAGTAGGCACATTTGACTGAGGAGCTGATGTGGTAATCCGATGAAAGGTCGCTTTGCAAGATGACGACAAGATTCCGTGCAGATTCAACACTAGATTAGCTACTAAAGCCGTTTTTCAGCGTTACCCTTTCTAATTTCTGAATCACACTTGGTTTGCCCATAACTAGTTAGTTAGTTTTATCATCATTTAATTTTAGAAAATTCGATGCCATCTATGAGTGAATTTTATAAATACATGCCGCTAGAGAGTTGAGAGAATTTTAATTCGCTCGCGGGCTGTAAATGATCAAAGGAAAGGTACAACTGAGTGTCATCCGTATAAAAGTGAAAGTCTAGATTCTGCTTGGCAATTTCACTGGCAAGAGGCAGGGTATAAACCGTGAAAGGAAACGGACCGAGCACGGATCTCAGAGGTACCCCACATTTCAGAAGTACTTCGAATGATCTTTGTCCATTCACACCAATACTCTGGAGTCTCTTGCAGAGATAGGAATCAAACTGTTGCAGAGCACTGCTAGCTAGGCCCAGGTGAGATAAAATTCACAAGAGCAACTTGATATATAGTATCAAAAGGCGCAAAAAGATTGAGCAAAACAAGCAGGGGTACTCTACCCATGTCTGCATCCCTGAGTTGGTGTTTATCCACCCGAAGCAATGCTGATTCCGTGGACCGATTACCTTTAAAGCCAGACTGTGACCTACTAACAAGGTCTGAAGTTTCAATATATAAGTTCAGCTGGTCCGCAACGACTTTTACCACTGTCTTTGAAGGAATGGTAGAATGGAGATTGGGCGGTAGTTGCTCAAGTTCTCTCGGTCAAGTGTCGCTTTCTTGAGTAGCGGCTTGACTACAGCTTTTGTGAAAGCTGCTGGGACATGACCTGGTGCTAATGACATATCAATTATGTTAGTTATGCATGGCACCAGCAGATCAAAGCAACATAGCAGCAGGATAGTTAGAATAGGGTCCAGAGGACTTGTTGTCTTCATTGATTGGGATATAAACTTCAGAACGAGATCACTAGTGACCTGCTTTAGTGTAGACATTGAGGTGCAGCCATGAATCGGGGAATTGCATTCTAGGGAAGGTGCTGTCATCGCAGGGATGAACTCCCTGATCTTGTCTGTCTTCTTGACAAAGATACTAGAGAATTGATCAGCTAGATCCGAAAGTGGAGGCAGGACTAGGCCCCAGCCGATAGGGGTTTTAGTCTTTCATGATCTTGTTATACTACCAGTCGGACATTCGATCTCGAGAGGAGTGTCATTTCCGGGAAAGTATTACGCTTTGTCATTTTCCAAAGTTATTTACTGATGGTCCGTTTAGGGCTGAGTAGCTTATGTTTGCAGAGTTCACCAGAAAACCTCAGTTCCGGCTCGGTTATTTTCAAAGAAAACTATTTTGTTGAGCTCGATGATACTTCCGGTTTAAATAGTTCTTAGGTAACAATTTTATTGACCATGCTCCAGTCATCTAACTACCACCAAAACTTGTGATGGCATTTATAATTAGTTTATCTTTTAATTTGCAAACTTCAAATAAAATAACAATTCTTAACATTTTTCATCGGTTACCCCGGGTGTAAGACCACATGGGAGGTTGGGAGACAGTACTCACCTCATACGGGCTCACTTTGTGGTGCACTTCCTGGATGCCGACTTCCCGAGTCCTCACGTCACGACATGTCATACCCAGGTCTGCGATGCGAGCCAGCTCTCGCAGGTTGCCATGCTCCACGCCGGACGTTACCACTGGCATAGGAATGTCCCTGCAAAGACGCAATCTCATTGGACAGAACATGCCAAAACGCTCTGACTCCTCAGAAGCATGGCTCTGAAGGACAGGTTTGCCACTGCTAAAAAGCACTGCCTGAGTCTCTGCCAAGCAACCGGAACGGTCGTAAGCTAGAACACAATGAGTAGATGGCTTAAGGAACAAGGACTGAATGCGTTGGTGGCCGACAGCAAGCCACAGTTGACAGTGCAGCACAAAAAAGCAAGGCTGGATTTTGCTTGCCGATGCCAGCATAGGACCGCATTGGAGAAATTACTCAAGGGCATTGGTTATCAAACTTCTTAATGCTGTGACCCTTTAATACAGCTCATCTTGTGGCGACCCCCAACCATTAAATTGTTGTGTGAAAAATGTGGAGATGCTTGTTTTCCGATGGTCTTAGGCGACCCCTGTGAAAGCATTGTTCGAACCCCAAAGGGGTCACAATCTACAAATTGAGAACCACTGCTTGAGGGCATCCATTCGCCGTAATCTGCAGTGCCATCGGAACGGATCCAGTACACTCAAAAATGCTTGCAGATGGATGCATGCAGCTTCTTGTAGCATACCGAACGTCTCTATGGCAAGGGTTGGCCTCAGCAGGTAAAGGAAACATCCACGCACCTTGGCTCATGATTAGTCGAGGCATCGTCAGTGACGAAATGGGCCAAAATAGGTTGTGCTGGATGGCATCAAAGAGGGGAGGGGTATAGTGTCACGTGACCGAGGCTCCAAAACAGTTTACGTGGGAATAGATTACTCGGTTGCCGACAAATGCAGTTATTTACTAAGCCAAGCATAGCAAACTGCAACGCAGTGCAAAATTACATTGGCATATTGATACAATTTAAAAATTAGTGTAGCTTAATGACTTACTCCAATAAAGGCACTAGCAACAACCGAACTCAGAGCGATGAAACGGGTGCACAGAAGGTTTCAGAAAGCAGTATATATGGCTCGCACTTTCAGAAAAAAAGAGCTAAACTTATACAGACATGATCAAATAAAAGCTATTGTGTTCAACATGAAATTCTTGATGGTGCATCTGATAACAGCCTCGTTCAGAGATGTAAGAACAGAATCTGGGGACACAAAATTGTATTATGTTAAATATGGTGAGATGCAGCAAATCTAAACATTTCATAACGAGAACCTTGAACTTATAGGTAAGGTCAGCAGGGCAGGCAGAGAAGGAGAGCATGACGATGAAAGAGAACTAGAGCTGGGAAATGGGGAGAAAGAGGCCAATTAGGATTCCAGTAGAAATGAAGTTCATCTTGCTTACAATTTGGATACATGATCTGCTGGATCACCATAAGGCTTTCTAGGTATGATACTCACCATGGTAAATATTTTAAAGCTGGATGATGATCAATATCTTAACTTATGGATCGTGCATTTGAGATTCAGGGCTATGAGCTTATCAAGCTAGACCTGCATTTAGCAAGGTGGGTTGCAAACACCGGATGCTCTGCTTTAGAAGTAGTCATATTTGGCAGCATGATAATGATCCTAAGCACTCAGCAAGGCTAGTAAGGTGCTTTTTTGGTGAATCTTGTTCAGAAGATACAGTGGCCCAGCTGGTCGCCTGACATGAACCCCTCTAGAACATGGAATGACATTCACAGACGGCTCAACTGGGGCTTTGGCCTGCAACAGCAACCGACCTTTGCAGCAAACTCGGGGTTCTTTGGAATGCTACAGCACAAAAGCCAGCTTAAACGACTGTGGCCTATATGCATGGGCTGATAAGGGAGGTCATAAAGAATAGTGGCAGGCCAATGTCATGCCCATACTAAAGGCATACATACCAACAGCATAAATGCCTATTTATAGGCTGCCAGCTATAATTCTTAAGTGGTGTGCACAACTTTAGCATGCCTGGTAATAATGAGAATCTTATACCCACAAGAGCCGATTCAGCCTCTGTGGCCATACTGAAGGGCTTTATTGTGGCTGAGTAGCTGATGTTTGCTGCAAGGGAAGATCTGTACTTGAGCCCGAATTAGACCAGCAGTTAAGGTGCTTGCCTCGACCAAAGCTTGGCCGAGGTCGTGGGCCTCGTGCCCCAAGGCATGTGTGAAGCACCTGAATAGAGATTTAGTTATCCTAGGCCACTATACAAATGAATTGTACACACACACACACACACACACACACACACACACACACACACACACACACACACACACACACGCGCGCACACACACAGAGGCACACACACACACACACACACACACACACATATATATATATATGTGTGTGTGTATATATATATATATATATATATATATATACACACACACACATATATATATATATATATATATATATATATATATATACATTCATGCAATATATATTTATATATATATATACATTCATGCAATATATATTTATATATATATATATATATCAGAGAAAAGGATTCAGCACTAATCAGATAGTTAAAACACGTTTTTCGCAGAGTTATCAAAATGAAGGTTACCATAATCGAATAATAGAAAAGAGAAATTGTTCAAAACAATCTAACCAAAATCTGAAAAAATCCGATTCTTGATACAAGGTAGGCGAAAAAATTACAGGCATGCACAGCAGCTTGCTGTTGAAAGACATAGTGCATGCGATTTGAAAGACTTCGTTGAGGGAATTACCAGGTAGGTAAGGAGGGACAATGTGGCTATCCAGCACTCAAGACAAATGAATGTGCTAATTTTGACAGCACAAGCATTTGAGGTCTGCAACACATCTTTCACACAGTAACGAGATTATCTCTTCGTAATCCCTTACAATTCGGATCAAACATTCCACCACTGTCCATCAATGAGTGTCAGTATTCATACTATTCTTAACATTGGACTTTCGACTGGCTGACTTCAATGGATCACTAGGTGTGAGTACGCGCATCCGCGCGCACCAGAGTGTGCGCACAAGATATGTTAGGCAGCTAAGCCCCACCCCAACAGGTAGGAACGCTAGCAGCTACCTTGAGTACAAACATAGATCGCGTCTCGGATGCATTTGCAAACACCACTCAAAGTCAGCCGTAGCTCAATGTCATAGACATGTAGCTATGGTGGTTAATTTGGCCACTGTAAAACTAACACCCTAGGGGGAGAGAAGAATAAGAAGAAGATGCAAAGACGATTGGCCTCGGGACCTTCAGGTAAACGAAGCGACGAAAGCTGGAGCTACACGTGCCTCACCACTGCACTTGATACACACGCGTCCGTGGTGGAACAAGTGCAAGTATGCCAGCCACCAGGTCGACGAGAGTTAATGGTGATTAAGATAGATATCTTCCAGTTTTCCACAGTTCATAAAGACCTGCAGAACAACAGTCACATCAGCACTAAAACAAAAGTGCTTTGCAAAAAGCAGGTCAACTAAAACAGTAAGTCTGACAGTCAGTCTAACTGTCAGACAGCAACTATTCCTACCGGTGCCCCTGTTTATCAGGGTCGGATACAGCTTCAACCCATCTGATCAAAAGCAGGATTTTCAAAGTAATCCTAAAACGACAGCATGGCTATTCGCATTACATGAGCAGCATATATTTAACGATAAATACAGAACAGCAGCCGAAACATAAAGCTTACGTAGACAACAAAAAAGCATCGAGTGCATCGTGGCTAATAGTCATAGGCAAAATTAGCTCTACGATTTATGCAGATTTATGCACTTATGCACTTATGCACGTGAACACAGATAATCCACACTGAAGCTATACACATCAAATGCAAGCGCTTGTTGTAGCTTATAATGCACAAAAACGTGCCACGACAGTGTGTATGTACAAAGATTATGCAAATACACGTGCATGCATGTATATATATATATATTTATATAATTCATTTGTATAGCGCCCCAAGAGAACTCAATCTGTATTCAAGCGCTTCACATATGCCTCGGGACTCGAGCCCACGACCTCAGCCAGGCCTTGGTCGGGGCGAGAACCTTAACTGCTGGACCAAACCAGCTCGGCGTATTGTGGCATTCCTATCTACACATTCCTATCTGCCGGTTGTGAATAAATCCCACAGCCTTAAGTAAAGTGAAGGTCGACAAATTTAGCAGTATCCTCTACATATCAGCATGAGAGCCATCATCTCCAACTTGCAGTGGGCAGTAAAGGATCGCTTGCTGTAGGAATCAAACCTGCGCCTTAAGCATTTGGCTCAGGCTATGCTATATACTCTGCTCTTTTGCGTTCGGGATGAGGTAGAGCAAGCCAGTGGTTCACAAATGCTATAATTGCCTGTGGTATGCAGGGCTGTAAAAAGTGCTGTCATCTCAATGTTAATGTAAGTTCATAGTACTGGGGCTTGATGAACCAATGTTGGTGATAAGCTTTCAGCCATGCTACCTCAATACCATACCGTTGGCGACTATACCGTGCAGTCGCTGTGTTCCTCCACATCGATCTGGTATTAATTTTATTTGAAGCTGGGTTTCATTCGTTCAAAATCTCATCCCATCAGAATCTTGTGTGTGACTGTCAGAAATGGAAACTCCAGCTAAGCTGTACGAAGGATTATAAATTAGGTGAGCTCAATCTGTCCAGGGTGCTGCTTATGCTCAGGTCTCTAAACACTGACCTCTGGTGATTATGGGCAGGTGCTAGCCTGCAAGTAAGTGCAGCTGATTGATTATGCAGCCTTGTACTGCAACATTCAGTAACTAATCATGAACTGATAGCAGGTTTCGTTTAAGACCAGAGTGGGGAAATATGGAGCATTATCTACTAGAAATGCAAAGCCTGCACCCAGCAAGGCCCTCGTGCCTAGTTTACTATTATAATAGTGTGTACTAAAAAATGCAAGGATACACAATATTTAATTTAAAAATTATAGACTGTGCATTCAAGGATATAAGCAAAGGCGCAGCAGCAATGACTCACTGACCGGCAGATTGCTGCTAAGACTGGCTGCCTCACTCAAGCAATTCATTGTATCATTCCACAGAGAAATAATATCCACAGTATTTGCCAATGACATACAGCTCTGCATGTAACACAAATATGCAAAACCGGCACACATTAGCAAACGATTGAGTAAAGAAATAAAGCAGATATCAGCTGATACGTACAGCCTCCTTTTTGTGGCAGCAGAACAACAAATTGTACAGCAGCAGAGCAGCCTTACAAGCTTTTACCCTGCATGGGACTGGCAATAAAGAATTTCTTGCTGCAGGACTTGAACCGACGACCTGAGTGGTTAATGTGAGCACTTGACTGCTGGGCTTAGACCTAGGGGAAATCTAATCTGGCAGCACACTGCCATCACGACTTAATAAATAAACAACATGTCATGTAGACACAGAGTACAACTCCCTATTCAAATGCACTGTACAAGAGTCTAATTACTCTGCCACACAGACCATCCGTCACAGCATTTCCTGCTTTCGAATCGAGGTTCACCAGTTCACGAGCAAACTCGGCAGGTCACAAAAATGTATAGCACGGCACATATACTATCCCTAGAAAATGCCCCAAACCACAGAACTTACTATGAATTGCTCGATATCCCTCTCGACGCCCACATTCGGAAGGTCGGGCATCATGTGAGCAACGACCTTGAATCCAGCATCCTTGGCCATCTGGATTGACTCGGTTACGGCCTTCACTGTGTGACCTCTAAAAGATAATGTTACTCGACTATAAAATATGGTAAGAGAGCATAGCAAAATTCAGTCACCGACAGCCGCTTTGCAGAGCTGATGAACTCAAGCCCGATTCATCTTCAACAGCAACGCTGTTGGTGTAACTTTATTTAGAATGTCATGCTAACATTAAAATCACGAATGTCACGCTCCTATTAAAAAACGGGGCTCGTTTAGAATATGAAGGAACATGGCAGTCTCCCGACCGAGTGACCGAGTCGGGTAGCAGTGAAGCAGCGAGCAAGAAGTTGGCCTGCGACACATAGAGATAAAGCATTCATTTAAGAAGCCTATCATGAGTGCCCATAGGTTTCCAGCCGATGGACTGGGTGCCGAAAAAAGACTTTGCCTCGAGCGGGGAACGATACTGCAACCGCTTGGTCAAAAAGCACAGTATTTCAGCACACAGGCACTAAGGCTAAGCCTATACAAAAACTGACGCCATGTCGATAGAGTACGGGAATCACAACAGTCCACCATCCCATCATCTATGTTGATCTATCACAATCTCTGCCTGTCTGCTTGCCTGTCTGCCACCCTCGGTATACAACCTAGACGATAAAAGCAGTCACATCTCACATAAAACATTAACTGTGAATCTGTGCAAAACTGATGGTGAATGTGCCTGCTGAGCCACCAATGTGACCAAGATGTTTATCACCTGTCTAAATAGAACTATCAGAAAACCGTTTGTTGCTGTTTCCTAAAAATAAATCACGACGAGCTTGATTCGTTGGAAATCAGTGCACTAAAGGCTGAGTCATGCGTGAAAGCCGAAGCCAGTGCCCTAGTAATGGTAGGCAGTAATCTAAGAATGCTAAGTGCTCAGATCTGAGGCTTCGGTGCATTGACTGACTAAGCTTCGGTCTGAGCACGATCGCACGGATTTCTCAGCCTGGCAGATGATTAGGGGTGTGATACTGCATACATTTTGAAAAGGGACAAGCTAGGACTATTGCACCAAACTATTCCTGTAATCAGCTTACTCTATTAAACACCCCATGCTAGGAATTGCGGGTAGGGTTGGTCCAAGTTAAACAAGCCAAAAAGCAGCTGGCCCTAATATTATTTGCCAAGGTCACAAGTCGCTGTAAGAGTTGTGCATACGTAAAACTTCAAAATCATAGTCGTTTAATTTGAGAAACTAAGCTACGTTCTAAAAGCACATAGCAACAACATTTAGTGCAAAAGTGTTAAGACGGCTAGGAGTTCTGAAGGGCCAGAAAGGGAGGCTGGAAATGGCCTGGATCTAGCAAGCACGGGTAGCATAAAGAGACTGATGCTGTGTGTAAACAAAAGCCTAGAGTGTGCAGCGCCATTACAGAATCGAAATACATATCGTGGAAAGAAGGGGTCCTAGAAATGTCGACATTGAGGTCACTAGCGACTTCGTCCTGAAGTTAATAACCCAAATCCAAGAAGACAACTAGTCCTCTGGACCATATTCCCACTATGCTACTTCTAACATTCATTGATCTGTTGCTGCCATGCATAACTAACATCATAAATATGTCATTAGCCTCAGTTTGTGATCCAGAATCTTTCAAAACGGCTATAGTCAGGCTACTACTCAAGGAAGCAACACTGTACCAAGAGAACTTCATTGTACCCCCTGATTTTCGGAAACTAATTTGTTTACCTATACCTCATATGCATCCTTTTGGAGACCGCCCTTTAGTTTGTATGCTCTCAAAGCCTGGAAATCACACCCGACTCGCGTCACAACATACCCTGACTTGTCCACTTTTAAAGGGAAACTAATAATGCATCAATTTATGACAGCATTCACTGGATCCCTGTGATTTGTCCTTTATGTGGTTATGCATGCTGACACTGCCCATGCTGCCACTAACCATACTTGCATGCTGACGCTGTGCATGTCACCCCTAACCATGTTATTCATGTTGTTTTATTGAGCATGCTACCACTAGCCATTCGATCGTGCTTCCTTTGCAGCAAATGTAAAGTGCCTAGAAAGAGATTGAGTTCACTGAGGGTGCTGTATCAAATGTATTATACTTATTATTAAAGAGTAGCCTTGGCTATTTCATAAAAAGCACCCTCCAGACGACGGGCGGTTGCTGTTATCCATACTCTGAAATCTCACATTTGGAATGGACCTAAACCACTGCCTTGGAATCTCAGTGAAGCATAGGCAAGATGGCGGGTGCCCAAAAAGACCAATTGATAAATGACATAATATGCAATCGAAAGAGTCGGAAAAATTAGCAGAGACCCTAAATTAAATTCACTATTTATAATAAAAATAACACAGTGTTTGACACAGGAAGGCTGCTCCAATAGGCATGCAGGATTGTCAATTGCCCTTCTTCAGCCACAATAACTCACGCTGGCTCAGACAGATTTTCTATCCCCTGCTGTCGGCACAAAGTCGAAGAGAAAGTGTAACATTACCCCATCTAAAATCCTACAGCCAGGTGCAAAAATATCCTTGCAGTACGGCCCCCTGCTGTTGCTGCAAATTCACTCGGGTAATATGAGGGTTTTCTACGAATCCAAGCATACAACTTACTAAAGCACTTGAAAATATGTATTGACAACCTTAAACAAACACGTAATGCTGGTGGTCCGTTCCGATTTAGCATGACATCGACCTCCCTTGTCTGGCCAGGAATATGAAAGTTTGTGTGCTGTATGTTAAACTGTAGCACATTCTAAAGAGCCTGCGTTTTACTATAACGGGTCGGCTACTGGTGTTGGCCGAGCCCACCCCCCTCAGCAGCCAGTAGATATTGCACCCATAGTTGTTGCTTAGGGTTCAAACCAGGCAGCTGGTTGAGCGGCAGCACAGGAACGAAACAGGGATTCATCACTGAGCACCGAGAGGCCTGAAATGCCTTAGTAGAGTCAATAAGTGAGCCTCCAAACCAGCCTATGCTCCTTCACAGATCCTTCTAGCTGGTGATGGCTTCAGAACCCTAATGCTAAGTCAGTGACCCCGTAATAATCTACCTAGTTCTGAGCCATGCTTAACTATCCGGATATCCATTTGGTTGACTTCATACCTAAATGGCTTAAGATCATGTCATGAACTAGGACTGAAGGCACATTCCCATAAATCGTTTGCTAATATGCATCATCAGCAAGTCAGCCTGTTACATCAGATAATCTGTCAGCTTGTAACGAATGATCCTAATCATTCGCCCAAAGATTAATGCCAAGAGCCACTCTTCCAACTGTGTGCACGACCAAGTCAAAGATCATTTAATTCTTGTTATATATGGAAGGCCTGTTGGTCTAGGGGTATGATTCTTGCTTCTGGAGCAAGAGGTCCCGGGTTCCAATGCCGGACAGGCCCAAATTGTTATACATCTATAAAAATCAGAACAGTAGAAATACTTTGCAACGTCGGACCTAACCTGTTAGTGCCTCTTGCAATGTCTTCGTATACACTCTGTACACCAATATCCAGCCTCGTACAGCAGTACATCAACATATCACTGTCAAAAAGAGCAATTCATTAGATGCAATTATCAGCAAGTTTAGCATAACAACAAGTGCATCATCCACACTACAGAGGTCCTCAACCTTCCATATCGCACTAATGATTGACTGCCGAGTAAAGTACATGTACACATCGTGGTACGACTATACCGGTTCAGTCGACCTGGGCAGACATTCCCCAGCTAACCTGAAGTGTTACTTAAGACAGTAGTCAGGTATCGTTTCTATTGTGATGCCGATGCATTACTTTTACTTTTCTCTGAATAACGATAAAGATCGGTTTTAAACAGTTATTGTCACTACCACGGTTGCACTTCTATCTCCAGCTTGCACAAGCAATCTGTAGAGTCAACCATGTGGAATTTCCTTTAAAAATTAATAACGGTCACAAAAACGAAGTTAACTTGGTGAAAATATATTCAAATCAGCAAGCTTGAAAACTGTTGAAATCATTTTGGCACAGACGACTCTGGCTTAGGTAAAAACAAGTGCACTGGGATGCATAGAATAACTATGTGCAGTGCTGGCCTGGCCCAGTGGCAAAGGTGCTTGCCAGCCAAGATCAAGGTGAATATATTCCAAGATCAAGGTGAAAACACTCCGAGATCAAGGTGAATGCACTCCGAGATCAAGGTGAATGCATTCCAAGATCAAGGTGAATGTATTTAATGACCGAGGCCATGGGTCGAACAATGTGGTACATATGAAGTGCCTTAATAGAGCTACAGTTATCTTAAGAGCATTCAACAGCTGAATTATACTTATTTATCATTCACATATGACCAACAGCATCATATACGATAACCATAAAATCTAAATTATTGGTGAGAAGCTTCCAAGAAATTTTACAATAATAATGTTAATAATAATAATAACAGCAATAGCGATAATAATAATAATACACTTATAAAGCAATCTGGAAGAACTGTAACTCTTTTTATGTGCTTAACAAGGAGTATATTAAAACTTATTAGTCATGTTTAACAGAAATTTGAATTAGGTATCGACTGTACATTGAACATGGTTTTTCGATTAAAAAAGCCATGAACGGCTCAACTACTAAAGACCCAATAATAGGACCCCTTTTATTCTGAAAGCACACCATGAAATGATCTCGAAAACTTGCCTCCAAGCTACGGAATATGAGCAGATATTGGCAGAATATCACAACTCAGTATGGCTAGGTCAAGGTCGTAAAAAATCGGATGGTACAAATGTTGGCCCATATTACCTTACACCAGTTTCAGAGCTCTAATCCGGATTGTAGCAAAATAAAGTCCCGAAATCATCACTGACTTGTCTCCGAAGTTCACAGTAGATTAAAGGCTGTCATGCTGGTATGCCCAAGTGATATTTTCTGTTACCAAATATCGCTAGCATACTGTAATCACTCTGTGAAACAATTTTTTAGTCGTCCTCTAGCCAGTGTGCATGGTCGTGGGTCCACTGTCTTCAGTCTGCCCTATGACGGGCTGGTGAGCACAGGCTTCCATTTGGCCTTCATGAGGAAGATGCCACTCCTAGCAAGCCTCGAACTGACCTTATCTTAACGAATAAACATGCTACAAGGTTCGGTATTTGTTAAGATAAGGTCAGCTAAGATAACTAAACACTTGATGTATATCTAATCACGTTATGCTTATCTAGGCACGTGCACTGTGCGCAGCCGGCTTGCCCTCAGCAAGCAGGCACACTGGCACACCATTCACACAGCCATTTCTAGGATGGCATAGCACCTCACTTATTTAGGTTGACATCAATGCATTTACTGTGAGCTTCCAACAACGGCTGATTATTGCAGAGACGCATTGCACCATCAGCTCTTCCTTGGTACACGTTGGAACAACTAGAAAGATAAGACAGATGGCAGCAACGAACAGTCAAACCGAGAATAAAACTCATTAAAGCCAAATTACACATACTTTAATCCACTAGGTATATTGCATCTCGAGTAAAAGGGATGATGTGTGCCACAAGCAACTTGTTATCAAAGCTAAAAATTGAAAGAGTTGAAACAAATGCATCACAGATGCCGGCACGGCTGAATTCCATATCACAGGCAACCGTAGTCTTCTGAGAGGCCACATTGTGGCAAAGCCCTGTGGCCGAGCAGAAGGCTGAGCCTAGCTATATGTGTATATATATAGGGAGGCTCGAGAGTGCGTGTTGGATAACTCTTCAATACCGACAAAGGGCGATATCGGATGAAGTTAGTCGTCTTCATAATGACGACCTATACGGACCGATCACGTCAGGCGTAACAATTGCCTATTCAGTTTTACTCCGGCTTTCGAAATGCATACCCGTAATACTCGTGCATTGGAACTAACGAGTTTTACTCCTTGGGCAATGGCTGATGCTGAAAACTCGCATCTCTATGTGGCTATGAAATGTGGCTGGCACACCGTTTTACGATGGAAATGCTGAATTCCGATATGGGTGCACTTCATTGATAGCTGGCGACTGACGCCTTCACAGAAACTGTATCTACGAGGGAAGAATCTGCAGAGCTTCCGAAACGCTAGACGCACTTAGCGGTTGTGCAAGTGGAAGCGCAAATGTCACACGACTAAAATTACTGGCTAGACGTTACGAAAAAGTACTGTGTTGGTTTTTAGTTTCGCTTTTGTATTTCGTCTCCTTTTTTCTACTGAAGGAGCATCTCTTCTCTTCTTTCAGTTCCGTATGCTCAATACCCGTGTCAAGATTTGCTTTTGGTACGATAGGCTACCTTTGCTGTTTTCTACTGTTGTTGGTGTCGCAACGTTGATAGGCGATTCAGAGATCACGGATGGAGTTTGTGATCGAACCGGCCCTCGGGTGCTGCAATTTGGCCTGTCTCTGAGCTGCATAACTGTGACAGCCCTCCGCGCGACCTATCGTTGGGCTGGGTAGCTCGACCGAGCAACCAGTCTGCTGGCTCCAGCACCAAAACCTGTATTTCAAAACTTTGCAAGCCATGCCCAGTCTGCACACACTAGACGGCTGCCGGCGTCGAGGGATCTCGCCCTCCCCTCCCGTTGTCCTCCTTTTTCTTGCCCCCCTTATATTACCTGCATGCGTTGTTTTTCGCACTGTCGGGCCATTGTTCGTTCCAAAACCGCTCGACAGCTGGCGGTAGTTTTTTCACTTTGCGACAGGAATATCCCATACGCGCTACCTCAAGCACTTTGAATGAGGAAACACTTCTCCACACTAAGGCTACTCACGTCTATAGTGGGGAACGACCTAAATAGGCAAAGTCCGAACCGGAGCCTAAACCCTGACCGAAGAACTAGGACTCCGCTTCCACCTTGCAGCATGATTTCCCCACACACACCAAATACGTCTAGCTCGCAACGGCAAATCCTTATGCCGAGAGCACGTGCTAGCACGCACAAGCAAAACACAAAACAAACGCAAAATGCTAGCTCGGGCGCCATACGACCGTATTCGGTGCAGTCAACCGAATCCTAGCACTGTCTCGTCCTGTCCCGTCAATCGCTGGCGAACAGCCCACCCTCCCCCTCGCTTTCAGAATAAAGATTCCGACGGCGTCGAAGCGAGGCTAAAGTGAGGTGCTGAACGAAAGACCAAGAGCGAGCTTCGCTCGACACTTGAATACTTAGCTGAAAATATGGGGCAAGAGCTTATTGGGACCGACATCATAGCCCATTACGGTAAGGAATTAATACCGGCACTGGGAATCTGGAATGGCACGTCTGACCAGCTTGAATGGCGAATGGGTTCCAGACGATTCTTTTAGGACAGAGTGATGGCAGGGGTTGACAGGCCAGCCAACATCAATCAGAAGCTTCTGCGGATATCGGACCAATTCTAAAGGCTGAATCGCCACCATTGGTCTCAGAGCTCACTGGCTTTCTCTTCAGCTCCTGCTTTCTCATCAAACTGGCGCTCCTCTCTGACTCACTACTCAAAGACTAAGGAGTTCTAGCCCAATGCCGACTAGCTCTTGTTCGTGATAAAGTTAAGCCTAGGCCAGCAAGGCACTATAACTTTATTTGTGGCCTATGTTTTTTTGAGCTAAGACACTGCCACTCGTTTGCAGTATCCAATCAATAGTACTTGAACCATTGATCCTCTTTAAATATGCCGATAAGACTGGCTGGCGTCCACGATAGGATACACTGAAATATTTCATAGCAGCATCTCCCTGTGCTTAGGAGAATCTAACAATAACTTTGCAGCTGATCTATTACAGTTTGAATAGACTCACATGCTGTGAGAAAGACCACTATCTGAGAAATTCGGAAACCTTAACCGCTCAATCGTGGTTCCTTTGCAGCAAATGTAAGGGGCTTAGAAAGAGATTGAGTTCCCTAAAGGCACTATATCAAGTGTATTATTATTATTTTAACCTGACCGGCCACTTGAATTTGTCTAACGATACGATACTTCTTAACCAAAGTGTTTCTGTAAGTTAATTTAGTGGCGAGTAGTCCTCCGTACGGGGGTTTGCAAATACGCCGATTAGCACTGTGGAGCCCTGCGAATCAAAGTGTTTCAATGCTCTTGGTGGATATCCAGCTGCTTTCTCGACTAGGTTCCTTCATGTGAAATAGAATGTGCCATGGCTTCAATCCTCCTAGTCTTATTCGCACTGCTAGCTGCACCACCAGAATAACAAACTCATTAGTTAACTGATGTGTACCTGTAAATCATTTTCCATTGGGATTGATCCCTTGGATAGCAACGTACGTGTGAAGGCCTTCGGCCAAAGGCTGGTCATTTTCCGCATCCTGCGTCAAGCTGAAAAGGAATGGTTTAAGTGAATTCCTGAACTCTTTTGCTTGCAGCCCTCCAATCGCAAGGCCTATCCTCGGCGTACTGCAATGCCGGGGTGGGCGTTCTTCACTGCTGCTGTAGATGTAGATCGTGATTGGCGGAGCATTCCCAGGAGTAGGATGCTCAGGCTCGAGTCTATTCATTGCTACAGGGGCCGGGCGGGCTATGGTGAAAGAAGGTAATAATAATAATAATAATAATAATGCACTTGATAAAGCGCGATTAGAGAATTTAATCTCTTTCTAGGCGCTTTACATTTGCTGCAAAGGGAACCGCGATTGAATGATGAGTAATATCATGTTTGATAAACAACATGAATAAGATGGCTAGGGGTGACATGCACAGGGTCAGCATGCAAACGTGGTTAGTGGCTGCATGCACAATGTCAGCTCGTATAAGCACATGAAGAAATAATCACAGGGACCCACGAAATGCTGTCTTAAATAGGTGTTTTTAGGTTCTTTTTAAAATTGTTCAAGTCAAGGGATGCTCTGACGGAAGTCGGGAGTGAGTTCCAGGCTTTGGAAGCATACGAACTAAATGCACGGTCTCAAAAAGATTTGAGGTTTATACGAGGTAGTGGTAAACTGTTTAATTCCGAAAAGCAGGTGGTACGATGCTTGGCCTGGTGTAGGAGTAGATCTGAGAGATAGGCTGGAGCCGAAGGTGGAAGTGACCTAAAAGCTAGCGACAAAACCTTGAAGTCGAGCAGTGCAGGTCGGCGAGGAGGGAATGCAGGTCGGCGTGAAGTGAAGAGAAGAAGGACAAGTTCAAGCCCTGCCAAGCGCTAAATAGTTCTTTAAGCTTGATTTTAAATCTGGGTATCATAAAGTAAGAGTGACTTAAGAAAATAAGCCAAAACTGCTTCCTTACACGGGCAAGAGCTCTATCAATTTTCCACGGCGCCTTTTAGTTTGTAGAAGGTACTGCCCACATTTGAGCAGCAGATGGAGAGAGGTAATCTTTTAAGCAGATATTGAAGGTTGCTTGAAGTGCTAGATCATCTTAAGCTTTGTAAGCTAAAGTTGAACCCTAACAAGTGTCATGCCGTTCAACCGGAAGTGAAATACAAAGGGCATATTGCAGGAAAATTTGGGTTAGAGGCAGATCAAGGTAAAGTAGCTGTAAATGTAGACTGGCCAACGCCCAGAGAATCGGCAGATGCATAGGTTTCTGCGTTTAAGCACTTACTGTAGGCTTTCTGTAAATATGTTCGCTTCCATAGCTACACTCCTCCATCACCTACGAGAAATGATGTAACGCCTGAATGGACGGCAGCCGCCGACCTTGCATTCAAACACTTAAAAAAAGAATCGGTGACTGAATCTTGTCTACTTTTGCTGGATCTGGGTGTTCCTTACATACCGGACTGCGACGCTAGCAATCGTAGGTGGTGGAATGCTATCATAGTGCAAGGATGGTTCATGAGTGAGTGGTGACTTATTTCGCCAAGGTCCACAATGTCGCTGAGGCAAACACCTCGTGAATTTTCAGGGAACCCAAGAGGTGCAGAGAGACAGGCCAGACAGAGACCAGCACCCTCATTGCTCTTCCTCAGTTTTCAATGTAAATCCATAAATCTACATACGTCGCTTTCGGATGCCACATTGGTCGTTACCGATCATACCGGCTGCATTCAAAAACGTTCAAGCAGCAACACCGGCAGTCCAACCTGCCCGCTGAAACCATGAAACCGCAAGGTCTAAATAGGTCCAGAGAAGAACTATATTGTCATGATGAAAGAATTGTTAGCCACTATAAAAAGCGTGGTAAATATTTATCCGGACCATCGCGGGCTTGTATACGATTTCTAACTCAAGAAAGGCTCTGAAAGGCTTCGATTACTGCAAGACCCCGAGAGGCAGCTTGCTCGGTGGGTTGGAAAGTTAGACCAATACGATTACGAGGTACAGCATTAAGCTGGAACGGCCCATTGCCAACAGCTTAGTTCGAAGACTTAGCATTGTTGAGTGCAAGCATTTGATTCCAGCAAGGAAAAATATCAAGGTCTTTAGGTTACCAGAGTCGGGTTGATGAGGCTTTTGGGGGTGTAATGGTAAGCGCTAGGAGGACCAAGACCTGGAGTCTCCTAAGTGGTTTATACAAGAAAGTTGGTCGCGCTCGGCGTGGGAAAAGGTCTATCCCCATAGCAAAGCCATTAAGTACTACTGGTCGCAATCGGACTGCTACAGCCGTAGTTGGTATCTTTAAATGGCTTGATAACAGCTCACGATAAGTCTACGGGTGGGCACCTGGACGAGGGGGTGAGAAGGTACTGAGTCATCTGAGGGAGCATTTCAATTGGCATAGCTTGCATAGCGATATTGAGGAGTCATGCATATCCCGCTCGGCGTTTTGTGCCAAGAGGGGGCCTAGAGATTATGTCTCTTGGCTAACAAGTGCCCAACGAAAGCAGCTTAGGCTGTGAGTGGGCTATATAAAACTCTCCTGCGTAACATCCACCTAGTCTTTATGGCTTTTTGAAGCTACAGACGAAGATGCATTGCATTACATTGCTAGGGTGCAACCAAGGACACCTTTGCAGATTGATCGGGCGGGTGCTTTGACGGACGAGTGGCCGTTCACATAGGTGGCCATTTGACTACGGAAAATATTTGCATCGTTTACATACGCACCTTGATAGAATACTTTCACAAGCGGCCTGAAGTCTACCAGATTCCTGATCAGTAAGCTACTTCCGTTGCCAATGTTTTGTGTGAGTTTTTATATCGCTTCGGTTTGCCTGACAAATTGAATTCTGATCAGGGCAGCAATTATGAGTAAGCTGTATTTTCCGAATGCTGCAAGGTTTTGGAAGCCCTTACATCCTCAGTCAGATGATATGGTGGAGTGCTATAATCGTATGAATCTGAATTTCCTGAGTTGCTGCTTTCAAGCTAATCGCTACCTCAACTGCTCTCTTGAATCTGCTGCACTTCCCACTTTCTCTTCGTTTCGTGAGATTAAGTCTGCTTGCTAACGAATTCTTACCGAAAGCCGCTTAGGCTGTGAGTTCGCTTTACAAAATTCTCCTTTATAAACTCACATGGTCTGTGTGGGTACGTGTAGCCACGTAGTCTCCCTCTGGCATTGTGGAGTTACAGGTGGAGAGACACACGGAAACATACGTCAGTACATACTATGATCGGCGGCAATTTTAAGCTTGAATTTGAAAATCTTTTTGTGAGGTACTGCAAAGGAAAGTAGCTTAATTGAGCCGGTCAGTTTTATATTTTGGATTTACCTGTTAAGTATTCGAAGGCGTAATAGGACAGTAATCGTCCTTCAATAACCCCATGCATGGGCCGTATCCGTGTCTATGCCTGCTGTGAGTTGGGGGAGTTCGGGAGGATGAAAGAACGAGCCTTACAGCGATATTGTCTGCTTGACAATAAATTTCAGTAAAATTACTTGCTCGTTCTTGGTGAAGTCTAGCTCACGCCAATGAAATGGTGACCGCTGCAACATCTGCAACTAACTGCTTGCTGGCATAGCTGCATGTGCGATCAGGCGATTGCAGCTGGTGCCAAACTCCACAGCTAGGCCTGTCTGTCGTGAGCGTCGCAGTTGCCACATTACTAAGCTTCTCGCTGACGTGCACTGGCTACCAGTCAAGTAACGGATTGACTTAAAGGTTGTGTCGCTAACTCTTAGGTCACTTCATTCTTTGGCTTCTGCCTATCTCTTAGATATACTCCCCATCAGGCCAAGCATTGTACCATACACTTTTCGGAATCCAACCGTCTACAATTACCCCGTACAAACCTCAAACTCTTTGGAGACCGTGCTTGTAGTTCGTATGCTCCCAAAGCCTGGATCTCCCTCGCGAAATTCGTGAGAACATCCTTTGAACTGACCACATTTAAAATGAATTTAAAAACACAAGCATTTGGGACAGCATTTAGTGGGTCCCTGTGATTCGTCCTTGATGTGCTTATGCGTGCTGGCACTGTGCATGCTGCCACTAGCCACATTTGCATGCTGACTCTGTGCATGTCACCCCTAATCATGTTATAAATTTTGTTTGTTTATCAAGCATGATTTTACTCACCATTCAATTGCATTTCCCTTTGCAGCAAATGTAAAGCGTCTAGAGAGACATTAAGTTCTCTGAGGACGCTTTATCAAGTGCATTGTTAGAATTATTATTATTAATATTACCTCTGGTAGCAGATTAGTAGGATAGCGTCAGAAACGCTGTGGCAAGGCAACCTAATTGTTGGGCACACAACCGGCATTCGGCAGTGGGCTCTGTCGCTAGGAAAGCAGTGGAATAAGCTTCGTTCCTGAAGGTTTGGCTTAAGACTACTATCACCTGCAAATGTTCTATCCTGCTGGCAGCGAATACTGTAGCTACCACAAGATTAGGAAAGGGTTTTTTATGAGTCTTTTACTCGTCATTCTGGTCGGAGATTTGCACTGAAACTGGGTCGAATAAAATACCCAGTGCCGTAGCAGACGAAGTCAGACGAATTGATTGCAATCGCGGAGCAAGTGCCATAACAGGTCGATAGCTACGTTACAGGTGCTGTAAAGAAAGAAAGAGAGATCAAATGATTATGGGAAATAATAGCAATGTTTACGTCAAGCATATCGAATTCTCTACGCACCCTTGCTGCATGTATTGATGACATCCCTGCATAGATGGCAGCAAGATTTCCTAAATTGAATGACGACAACTCTAAATTACTAGTTATGGACCAACCAAGTGAGATTCATAAATTTGAAAACCTGAAGCTCGCAATCAGCTCAGCCAGCATATCTCCTGTGGAATCTGCAGGCAATCAAGGTGCCCTGTAGCAAAGTGACCTTTCATTAGATGACCCCATTAGCTCCACAGTCAAGTCTGCCTACTTTCAGCGTACATAGCATTGCTAGTGTTCGGACTTGTCTTGACAGGGATACCGCGTCTAAATTGGTATATGTATTTGTTCTGTAACTCACTGCTTGCTGGTCTACCGGCCTCTGCAATCCGGGGCTTACAGTTGGTGCTCTACTCTGCAGCTAGGCTCATTTCTCGTGAGCTTTGCAACTGCCACATCACACCACTTCTCACCAACCTACGCTGGCTCCCAGACAAGCAGGGCATTAACCTTAAGTCTTGTCACCTACTTGTAGGTCCCTTCCTTCTCTTTCTCCATCTTAGATATCAAAACTACTCTCCCACCAGAAGAATCCCACAACCGGCTGCTCTCACTCGAATTGTTTAGCCATACCTCACACGAGTCTCTAAACTCTTGGAGACCGTGCCTTTAGTTCTAATACTCCTAAAGCCTGGAACTCATTACCGATGAAGGTCATAACGTCATCTAACATTACGACATTTACAAAGAAGCTTAGAACGCTCGTATTTATCAAAGTATTTCGCTGGTCTAAGTGACTCGTTTTTCGTGTGCATGTACCTGCTTATACTATGCGTAATGCTTGTGAATGTTAACACCAAAAATTTGGCAATGGTTTCTACACAGCATTTGTAATGTGCCTTGAGAGAGAGAGAGAGAGAGAGAGATTCACTTCTTTGAGGATGCTATGAAAATGCATTATTATTGTATTATTAGTGTCACCAAGCACAGCATAAGTAGATGCGTCATGCACAGGGTCAGCATGTAGAAATTTTTAGCAGTAACCACGCATAAGCTTACAACTAATGAGTCACAAGGACCCACTAAATGCTATAATAAACTTGTGTATTTAAGCTTCTAGAAAACTTATTAGCTCTTACGATACTGGTGTCTCACTGCGGCAGTAGCAGTTTGGAGGTACCGTGTTCAAACTGAATAGAAGCTGCAATTATGGTACTAATGCTACTAACATTTATGAAGTGCTCTGCCAGATAACAACTGACCAGGAGATAATAGCATGACCAACTCAAGCTGGCATCATCATAATAAATACGATTCGCACGGAACTAGCAATCGGTGTGAGAAACTGATGGGTTGTAGCCACATTTTAAATTTTTTATCTTGGGCAGTTGCTATTTTGCCAGTTTGAGGCTTTGGGTGCATATGACCCGAAAACACGGTCTTCAAAAACGGTTTCGGTTCGGCCTGAAGTGGCTATTAATTTGACGACGACAGTGTCGTAGGCTTGATATTACCCACTCAGCATTGTGTAACGCCCTGTTGGCCTTGGCTGAATGTTAGCAGGAACAAGAACTGTTCGGCGACGGTCAAGAACTTCTCTGTCTTGGAGCAGTGAGCCAGAGAGGAGTAAGCCAGTGCGGTTAGAGAGCAAAAGCTTAGGAGCAAGCCAGGAAGCTCGGAGACCAGCGGTGGCGACTCGGCCTTTAGAATTAGTCCGATACCCGTGGAAGCTGCTGATGGATGCTGGGTGGCCTGTCAACCTCCGCCTTCACTCGTTCCAAGAAAGAATCGTCTGGAACCCATTCGCCATACGAGCTGGACAGAGCTGCCCTTCCAGTGGCCTAGTGACGGTATTAATTCCTTACCGTAATGGGCCATGGTGTTTACCCAATACCACTAAGCTCTTGCCCCATAGTCTCAGCTAAGTATTTAAGAGTCGGGCAACGCTCGCTTTTGGTCTTCTGGTCCTTTGTCCGGCTCTGCACTTCGACGACGTTGTACTCGAACCGAACATAGTCGTATCGCGCCGACTACGAATACTCCACCGAATACGGTCGTATCGCGCCCGAGCTGGCATTTTGTGTTTCTTTTGTGCTTTGTGTGTGCGCACCAGCACACGGTCTCGGCATAAGGATTTGCAGATGCATCGTAGACGTAGTTGGCGTGTGTGGAGTACTAGTTCTTTGGTTAGGGTTTAGGCTCCAGTCGGGATCCGTCTATTTGGGTCGCTTCCCAGTATAGATGTAGGTAGCGTAAGTGTGGAGACGTGTTTCCTCCGCAAGAGTGCTAGAGTTGACGTCTGTGGAGTATTCGTGCCACACTGGTGGAGACCGAGTCCCAGTTCTCCGGTAAGGGTTTAGGCTCCGGTTCGGGCTCTGTCTATTTGGGTCGTTCCCCATTTTAGACGTCAACAGCCCAGTGAGGAGAAGTATTCCCTCCGCAAGGGTGTTGGTGCTGTTGAGAGCGTGCAAAGAGTGTGGAGATAAAACTAAGCTGGACGCACAGCGACTTTGCGTGCTTGCGAATAAAGCTAAGAAAATCCCAAATTTGTGTGTCTCGCTTTCCAATTCACGGCACGGACTCACGACCAGCTTTAGTAAGGGTAAGCAGATCAGCGCCAGAAACGCTCGTTTCGTGGCGGCCTGCCTATTGTGCGTAGGCGCGCACCGAACGGCATTAGGTTGCGACGCTAGGCACGCGGCTGGTCAAGCCTACTCAGCCGAGCCTTTGGCGTTACATTTTGGTGCCCGAACGGGGACTTGTCAAATTGCAGGTAGGATCCTAGGACAAAGAATTCCGCAGGAGGCGGCTTGCTTGAGTATGTCCCTTGAACTAGACTTATAGGCGTGTAAATTGGATCGAGCAAACGAGTGTCGTTGCAACCAGGGAGGTAGGGACGTGCACAGGAGCCAACCAGGGAAAACGCCCGAGATGAGGCAGTCTTGGCAGCAACAAGTGGGATGTAGGAGCGGTGGCGCTGGTTCTAGTGAAGCGCTTAACGTCATGATTTTGATGGAATTTCCTGAAATGATGACGGCAGAGGTAGCGTAGCTGAAAGCTCGTGTCAAAGCGCAGGCTCGGCCGCGGCAGTTGCCCCACGCCCAAGGCAGTTCCGCAAATTGCGTTTCTGCCATACGTTCTCGCCGAGTTTGCTGGTTGCCACTCTCAAAACATAGTGCCGCGTTTCTCCGATGAAAAGCCTGAATCCATGGTCCGGTGGCTGAAGGAGTATAAATGGCAGTCGTAGAGCCTCAGCTGGGATGACTCCAATTAACGTTGCCGCTTAGGTACGCACCTAGATGGGCGGGCACGCGATGTTTTCGAAGACGTGCAGTAAGCGGCCGGTGCCAGTTTTTCTTTGGTCCTAGCAGAAGCGACGCTGATAAAGGCATCCGGGTTTTTGGCAGAATGCCGTGCGTGCATACCTGTAGACTCGCATGCAGAACAGAGACGAAACTGTTTTCGCCTTTTATCGGGATCTCCACGACAAAGCAGAGAGATCGCCTATTGGGACCTTCCACCCGACAGCCGTAGCAGTGATGTGTTGTCGCTCTTTGTAAATGGCAGCCTGAAGCCGAATCTCAGGTCCTACGTTTTCGCTAGCAACCCTTGGGACGTAAGGGAGGCGCTAAATTTCACTATTAGATGCGAAAACACGCCGTTCATATCGGGATCGTCAGCCGTCTTGGCCACACGTGCAGACTTTGAGACCCGGTATTAGCGGTTTTCCAGGTGAGGTACCCGATCTTGGGAATCAGGGGGTAAACCTAAACTACGGCGTGGCACAACCGCAGCAAGCAGAATGACGACATTCCATGGTCTAAACCTCGATGACCAGGACATGTGGCTACTTCGTGAAGTGGCTCTCGAGCAAAGGAAGGCGCCAGAAGCAGAAATGGGGCCGGCATTTTCAATTGCAAAACCCCTCTAAGCTCAAGCGCTCTAGTCCCGGCCCTTGAGGTAGACCAACCTGTCTCCAACCATAGCATGACGGTTTGGGCCCTACTGAAAGGTGCAACGACCAAAGCACTCATAGACTCGGGGGAGATATATCTCTCATAACGTTAGAGACCGCTAAACTGATAAGGCTGCAATTTTTGTGCACCGAAATTACAGCGTCTGGCGTAGAAGGGTCGAGGCTAGAGATTCTGGGCAGAATGTCAGTACGGATTCAGTTAGGAACGGTGCATCGTGTGCATCGCATTTACGTCGCCCGAAAGTCTATGCATCTGCTGCTGCTAGGCACCGACAGCATTTAGTCGGTCCCTGCGATACGTCCTTTATGTGCTATGTTTATTGACACTGTATGTGTTAACACTTATCAAACTTGCATGCCGACCCAGTGCATGTCACCCCTAACCATGTTATTCATGTTGTTTATCGGGAATGATATTACTCACCATTCAATCGCGTTTTCCTTTGCTGCAAATGTAAAGCGCCTAGAAAGAAACTGAGTTCTCTGAGGACGAATCATGAAGTGCATTATTATTATTATGCAGTTGGTAATGCAGACATGAGTCCGAGAGTAAATAGCGTGTATTTATTTACTGCTTGCTGCGAGGTTCTTGACGCTGCTAAGGTTCATTGGTCGCTGTAGTCATAAGCATGTAAAATCAAAAAGTCCTTTCATAATCACCATGTATCCGCCAAAGTAAATCAATTTAATCCTAACTAGGTAAACGAGTTATTAAAGTATCAGGAAGGCTTTTATTTAGACACACTTTGGCGGTTCAGTAGATCTAGGGTTTAGGTTGAACGGCAGATCAGACATTTGGCATGTGTAAGATTTATGTTTAGGCTTATAGTTGGTAGTTTTTATTTATTGGTTGTACATGTAAGCAATGAAGACAGGTTTCCATTCTAAGATAGACGGTTTGGCTTGCCTTTGGCATATTTAGGATTTGTCTATGAATATAATCAGTAAGTCAGATTTATGGTTTATGGATATGGCAATTTATAATTTCGCAGATTAGCATAGATTGCCTGCAAGTAGATTCAGGTTTGAAGTAGGGTGGGTGAAGGAGACCACAGACTATGTAAGGATATGAACCTCTAGCAGCATTAGATTTGAGCTCTTAGTCTTGGTATGTTACGCCTACCAGCGGTTCAGCTCCCTGCATGAGCTATCCTACCATCTCATTGGTTGCCACAACTTTTCTCGCCTCATTCGATGCCCACTGCGCCGCTTTGTCTACTCATCTGTATCGGTCCTCACTGCAACCTCTGAAGAGCACACCACGTCGGCTGGAAAGCCTCCTCCTGCTCCGGAGCCCTGCTTGCGGCTGAGGCCCCCTCGACCATCCTGCATCAACATCGGGGATGCCGTCTTGCATAGTCCCCCTGTCACCCCGGTCGAGTCCCGCAGCTCAGCTCCAGCACAGAGAGCGTCTGCACCGCCGGTGCCTAATCCTGTGATTCAGCCGACGATGCAATCCCCCACTCCCCCCTCACTCTTAAAGTTCGTCATTGGAATCTTGACTTCATTGGGCTCTGACTGCCCATGTCTATGACTTCGTAAGTGCAAATGAATGGCATGGTTCCGTGGCATCCTGATTGAGGGCTGGCTATCGCATGCACGTGACCTGGCTAGGGATCAAGAGCCAAGACTCTGCCGAGCCGTCCGGTGCCACCTCCATCTCAACCGGACGGCTCGCGATCTGTTTCGCGTCCGTCTCCCCGTGGCCATGGGATCCGAAATGTGCCTCACACCTGCAACGCCCGTATGTGACCAATTATACCAAACCAGTCCGCGAGATCCTATGGCTTTACCAGCGACCTGGAGACCGTGTGCTTTCACTGAGAGGCCGAGTCGCAGACCCAGCCAGTTAACAAAGACCGGCTGCACGCTCTTCTCACCCGGACTATCCATCTCGACCGGCTCATAGTCTCACCTGACGTCGCCACTGACTGAGTGAGACAGGGCTGTGAGCTTCCCCACAACACAAAACATGTCTCTGGGAGAGGTGCGACCACCCGGAGTACTGCCACATGCACCTCGTGTGACCTGGATGCAGGCTCATCGCCGGCATCCCAAACGGCTGCTTCCACTTTTCGGAGGAGACCCCAGCTTGTCTGGCTACTTCCTACCAATAATGCTCCTGTTCATGCTAATATAAACTTCCCTGGCGAACGATTTGACTTATTCTCATGTACATCCTCCGGTCAGCAAGCTCAGGTGTCCAGTGAAGAGCTCCCGCCTCAACTCCAGTCATGCTTTGCCTGCTTGCCGGTATGGGCTGCTTGGTCCTGAAGGCCGCGGAAGTCGAGTCGTGCCTGCCTTCATCATCCTGCATGGCCCACAGATTCTGGGGCCGCCAGAGAACGAGCCGGTAGCCTACCTCAGATTACCGCAGGGTATCGGGCAGCTTACGGGTGAGATTGAGCCTGCTTCTTTCCTTGCTATGGACCATGATAAACCTTATGGACCGTGTGTGGCTTGTGCCCAAGGTTGCACTGCAGCCTTCCGAAAAGGATCTGGTAGAGTTTGGTCGGTTCGCGTGCAGATTGCAACACTTTGCGTCAGCTCACTTACCTTTCACGCCCTGCTCCTTTGACTGCCTCTGTCTTGGCTTCGTTTGCTTCTCGACGAACGCTTCAATACTGAGTGCCGCACAAACCTGCACCATGCTATGCTCCCTCTGAATGCCTATGGCAATTCAGGCGTCACTGCCTTGACTGGGCCGTCGCCAGCTTGGGTGGCCACCCGTCTTCGGACAAGTTGTGCTCAGCTTACGGTACCTTAACCCAGATCCTTTGTGGGGAAGGTTAAGAGGGAACGTGACTCTTGCAGCCTGCGAGCGCTGGGTGGAGACTTTGCAAACTCTCAGACTCCCTAAGCAGCCGCAAGCTCACGACCGGTTGAAGGGCAGACGATGACTCGGCAGATGACTGGGCAGTCCTGCCCAAATCCGTGCATTGGCAGCATCTAAGTTGACATCCATCTACTAAAGAATGCCGCCAGCTGTCTTGCCGGTTCGGTATGAATAATGGCCCAACAGTGCGAAAAACAGCACATGCAGAGAATATAAGGGGGACAACGGAGGAGGACAACGAGAGGGGAGGGCGAGATCTCTCGACGCCGGCAGCTGTCTAGTGTGTGTAGACTGGGCTTGGCCGGGGCAGCTTGATATACAGGTTTTAGTGTTGGAGCCAGTAGACTTGTTGATCGGTCGTGCTACCCAGCCTGACGATAGGTCGTGCAGAGGGCTGTCACAGAGGTGCTCGAAGCTTCTCTCTTGCCGCCTCTTGCTGGCAGCCCTGAAGAAGGCCGATGAGTATGGGTCTTAGCTTGGTCTCTTCCGAAGACTTGCTACCGTTCGCGGTTGTGAGGCCCCACTTGGTTGGCACTCCGGGAAACTGGTGGCCAAACAATGAAGCTTGCCTGCGGATGACGGCATTCTGAATGGACAGCACTGCGGCTTCTCAGTGACTCTGTTGCCAGCACCTGCTCTGAAGCCGTGTGCTTCTTAGTCCAAAACTTTAGTAGCTGATAGCACCCGAGATCCCAGCAGGGCAGGGCCCCACCGGCTAACTTATACATCTACATTCAAAGTTTTAATAAACGAGTTCATTTGGAGAAGGTCGAGAGAGTCAGAAGGATCGCCGTCAATGTAAGGAGACGTGTCTGAGTGGCCGAAGCGCTTGAGCAGTCGAGGACTAGCTAGGATAATCTCAGAACGTCAGCAGAGCCAGATTGCAAGTCGGCCAGCCGGGTTTGATCCTTCACAACACACAAAGCTGGGCAGGTGTCTGCACCATTCATCGACGATTGTAGGAGTAGCAGATTCAGGTGTTCGGTAGGAGGCCGAAGAGACGGCAGATCCTTGTCAAATGCAGTTGCATCCGGTTGGTTTCTCCTGTCTATAGTGCTGAAGTAGAAAACTGTCAGGTGATTTACTGAATGGGTCTTCATTAAAGCGTCATTCGTGACAAAAGAGGTTTCTGCTAAGCCGCTGGGAGCCTGAACCTCTGCTGCTAGATGCTTCATCGGCATGAGCACAACGTATATTAGGCAGGGTCCGTGAGTTTGTCTTGGCAAGTGTTTGATAGGAGTAAAGATAAAACTGAACTAGACATGCAGTGACAATGTGGGCTTGCAAATAAAGTTCAGCAAATTCCTTTATTTGTTCATATTATCTTGGTCTAGTTCACGCCATGAACTCGCGTCCCCTTAGCTGCAAGACGCAGTGCTGCCGTGAAGCCAGTAGCAGGTCAGACGTCGAGAAAATTACAAGACTTGAAACCGTAACCGACAAGCAGAACGTGGACCGTAGCAAAGACAGACAAAGTATTCTCAACACACTGGCTCACTATTTAGCAGTCCCAAATGAATAATCTTGTTTGAAAAAGCCACGACACATACACATCTTAGAGCCACTAGCTTCTCTTAGGGAGCATGCTCTGGTCAGCCGTCGCTAAAGTGGCCCTGGAAGAGTTCAATTTACATGAGAACATGGGATATCCAAACAATTAGTAGTGGTCCGTGGCTCTAAAAATAGACCCGGTGACGTTAGTCAGCTAGTGTTTCACAGCACGTCTACGTGAAACCGCCCGTAACCCTGTCCGTAAAGCTAATTCAGCCAACATTTGAAACATTCAGTTGGGTTGGCATGTTTCGCTTGTGACTGCAAATACCTCATTTTTCAAAACACTGAAGCCGCAACCCTCAGGGCGGTTCGAACCGGCCGGCATCCGAGATCCACCATCTGAGATCCGGCATTCGTTAGCTCCTTTCCCAATTTACTCTCCGAGTCCTCAAAGGAAATTCATTAACCTGCACAGTAGCCCGCATCTGACACACTATTAATTTACGAGCAATCTGCCTTCGTGCAAAAGCGATGAAGGAGTGATGCAGGAAGTCCACCCTGGGTGCTTAGGTAGAGTGACGCTCCGTCACTAGACCCGGGAACCTGCATACTACATGAATTCTAAATCACTTGGCTATGTCACAGCTGCTATATCACAGGCATGCCTGCGCGCTGCCAGCCGAATGCTAGCTTCCACAAAACGTCTCTGTGGTAAAACCAATCCCACCAGTGACCACCTCGGCTGGTGCCTCACAGGCATCATCAGCATGTGTCTCCCACGTCTCCTCTTCGGGTGCATCGAGATTCATTTCCTTTACAAGTGCCTGGGGGCCAGCTTGGTTTCTCTAGTGGGCACCGCCTAATTAACCCGCTTCGTTTAAAATATGATATATGTTGTATTTGTATGGCACCCAATGAGAGAGCTTAATCTTCATTCTGGCACTTAACATAAGACACGGGGCTCAAGCCCACGACTTTGGCCAGACCTGTGACGGGGCGAGCACATTAACCACCGGGCCAAACCAGGGCGACTTGGCAGCGTAAGCTGTACTGCACACCACCTCAGCTTCGAGCGCCGCCACTACCTCACAGGCCAGCATCGCCTACTGTTGCCACTAGCTACCTCTGCTTTTATGTTTTTATGTCTGCAATAGCTACGGCCTCTTATCGACGCTCTGGTCGGCCGCCAATGCGCCCTCGCCGCATGCTTTCCTGCCAGAGAATTCCTCACACAAGGCAAGTTCAACCGCTGAAGTCTCCCCTCTCCGACAGAGCTAACGAAATTTTCACCAGCACCGCACGAAGCTGGGTATAGTGTTCGCTTTAGTTATCGCTTTGGGAGGACTCACAACGAACGTAAAGGCGCCGCCTCACAGGGATGTAAATAACCATGCGTGCAACACGGCCAGATCAATACCGGTCTGCTGGAAACGCCTTTCGTAGTTCAGAAGCCAGCGGATGGAGTCATCGAATCCGTTTAACGGCTGGCAAAGTATGCTACACAGACCCTAGCACCTTACAGTGTTGCGTTTGCGACGACTAGCCCTTTCGGCAACGAGCACAAGTTGGTGTCCCGCGACCCAATGCCCCTTTACTTGTTTTGCTTACCGGTTCTTAAAATTAATCCATTAACCGTGCCATAGCATTCACATGCCACACCAATCACTGCCAGGCAGGCCAGGTGCGTGGGAAAACGATCAAGGAGCGGCACGGCACAGGCTATCACTACATAAATACCTGGATAGAGAGCTGCTCAGTCGCGGAGGTCTTGAAAATACGAAGGTAGAAAGCTAGAAATGCTGCAGGCGAGGCGTCATGCTTGTTATACGTTTCGCTCACCGAACCGTATCGCACTGTCAGCTTAGTCACTTGTTGAGCAGCTGGGTGCGTCTCCTCCACTAAGCGCTCGGCGTTACAACTTGAAATATTATATTCGTTTTTCTCCTTGGTTTGGTTAGTCTCCCTGGAGTAAGTTCATAGCCAATAACGTAATTGATTATCGTAATGTTTAAATAATAAGCAAATTTGACACATTATTAGCGACTCCTGCGAATTAGCCACTATCATTGACTCGTGCTGATTGGAGTAATGCCAGCAACCCGAATAAGCAACGCCTAAAGGGATGGCTATGAGAGGGTGTGGCGAATGACAGGCAATAAATTTGAGTGGCAGGCAATGAATGCGAATGACAGGCAATGATTTCCGTGTCCTCAGTTCCTGTTTTTCGTCTCCCAACACCAAGTGCTATCAGGTTTTCTTGTCTCTTTGCAGAGTTATCTTCAAAGATTGAAGTTTTTGCAAAAATTGTTTACGGAAACTAATGCAACTAATACCTGCCTTAAAACACATTTGCATACTGCTTGACCTTGTTGTGGAAAAAATAAAGTTAATCTGGAAATCTTAACACCGGTGCTTACAGCTGAGTCTCACAGTGGCAAGGCACAACCAGCAACGCCGCTTACGGCTTTAGAACGGCCAACTATTTGTTATCTTCCTTTATAGGTATGATCCCATTTGTCTATTATCGTTTCGGTATCGTCTTTCGAAGGCATTCCCTGCTGCGGTTGCTGTTTGTAGTGTCCACAAATTGGTGATTAAACAAATGTTGGCTGACCCAGAGCCGCAGTGACCAGCGAAACCGACTCGACCGGAAGTCTCACATGTTTGCTATTATCAGCATTGTCTCCAGCCTTCCTGCAATATTTCCTCAAAGTGCTGCCATTCATCACTCTAACGTTTTAGTCATCAGCACTGCTAACACCCGGGCTGCCCATCTCAATAGAATAGGGTCAATTTCGTTAGAGCTGCTAAAAGTAGCAGTGATCTGTCGCTCCGAGGTGCCAAATCGCATTGTATCTCAGACTTAATGATATTAGTTTTATTCTGTAGGATAGAAATCGATCTTTCCTCAGCTTCAGTGATTTTAACGTTTTTTTTGTTGTTCGGCTCGCACAGCACGCAGAAATCCGGCAGACTCCTAACACTAGCAGTTTTTTATATGATTCATGGAGCAGAGGGATGCACGATTCCTTTGGCCCGCTTCTTCGCTCTACTCGCTTCTCCCCTACCTCGCCTGTGCACTGGCTGACCTCGATGATTCATCCAAGGCGGACCACGGCTGTGCACTGGCCGACCTTGATAGTGAATCCACCATCTGTTCACCAGTGGGTTACCGGCCGGTGTCCACGACCCATCACAGGCAGACCACAGCTGTGCACTGGCATGTCCCGATGAAGCTCCCAACAGCTGTTTAACAGCTGTTTATCAAAGGAAAAGTACACGCCTGCTTTTAACCCAATTACACACTTAGCTGAAGCTTTCAATTATTACTTCGTGCACTGACTGACTCTTTCTCACATGTTACTCATGTGCATTGTATTCCAAAGCGTTCTATCGTCAGAGGCCGCTATCAGCTCCACAGTTTCAAGCTTCATAACATTGCTGAAATTCGGGCTTGTTTAAATAAGGATACCACATCTAAGTTGGTCCATGCATCCATGACATCCCGTCTCGACTTCTCCAACTCACTGCTCGCTGGCCTACCCGCATGTGCGATTAGGTGATTGCAGCTGGTGCAAAACTCCACAGCTAAGCTTGTCTGTCGTGAGCGTTGCAGTTGACACATACCTTCACTTCTCGCCGACCTGTACTGGCTACCAGTCAACAGACGGATTGACTTCAAGGTTTTGTCGCTCACTTTTAGGTCACTTCATGTTTTGGCTCCAGCCTATCTCTCAGATAAACTCCCCAATCAGGCCAAGCATCGTACCATCCGCTTTTCGGAATCAACAGTCTGCAAATACCCCGTACAAACCTCAAATCCTTTGGAGACCCTGCGTTTAGTTCGTATGCTCCCAAAGCCTGGAACAGCCTCCCGACTTGTGTCACAACATCCCCAGACCTGACCACATTAAAACAGAATTTAAAAACACACCTATTTAGGACAGCATTTAGTGGGTCCCTGTGTTTCGTCCTTGATGTGCTTATGCATGCTGACACTGTGCATTCTGCCACTAACCACATTTGCATCCTGACTCTGTGTATTTAACCCCTAGCCATTTTATTCATTTTGTTTGTTTATCAAGCATGATGTCACTCAGCATTCAATTGCATTGCTCTTTGCAGCAATTGAAAAGCGCCTAGAAAGAGATGGAGTTCTCATAGGGCGGTTTATCAAGTGCATTTTTATTATTATTACTAATTACCACATACGAAATAAGGGTAATGCATTCGATAAAATATTGTCTCACAACTATATTCATCGTCACCATAGCCATAGCCATAGCCATAGCCATACTCTGCTTTTCTGATCACACACAGATCCAATTCAGTCTACAAGGTTCATCCTCCAGCACATTTAAAGTCACATGTGAATTGCTAAACCTCTAAATCCTTGACTTTTATGATATCCGCAGAAGAATGTCTTCTTCGCCCTTGCTGCTAAAACCTCCTTTCTACCTGTCGTCATTGGTACAATGCTACAATACGACACTAGCTGACATGCTTGACGATACTGCACCTCTGGCTAAGAGCACTGTGCATCCTAGCCCAGACGGCCTTTGGTTTACCACAGATATAAAAGTAGTTAGGCCTACAAAGCACAAGCTTCATAAAGCATAAAGAAGATCAGGACTGACAGTCCATTGAAAGGCATATGAGGATTACTGTTGATCGTACCAATCCATCGTAAGCTAAGGCAAAGGCCAGCTTCTGTACAACTATTTTTTGTTCACAGATGCACAATCCAAAAATACTTATGTCTACGATCAACCATCTCCTTAACCACTCCTATATTTGCTCCTTGCCTGATTTAGTAAATTAAGCAGGAAGTTTCTTTAGCTTCTTTGTCAGCTCAGGCAGGCTGAGAGTGAGAAAAAAGAAACCGCGTCGTTATTGAGTGTTTTGCACGACAAACCAAATAGTGAATTGGTTTCTCAAGTGAAAAGTCAGCACACATCGATCAGTGAAAGGTGTTAGATTAAACTCGACTCGATGTTAAAATTTCCGGTGATGAATAAGGTTGAGCTTTGAAACCAACTTTAAAATAGAGGCATATATAAAATTTAATAATGTCAGTTCTTAATGCTTAGGAGTGAAGTGAAGTTTGTGGAAATTATTATTTTCAGGGGATAACTGCAAATGATACCGCTGAGTGACTTGTGATATATCCATTTGTGCTTCTACATTTTGCTAAACGCGGAGAGAAATACGATACATTTAGCTACAAACAAAGCTCGAGGAGAACATCCCACTTCTGATTACCTAAAAAACCTAGCTTATATGCCAGTCAATGAGTCGTGGAGTAGAGCAATGCACTGCCAATCCTACCAATCGCGTGTACTGATTCTCTCCGCGTAGCCTGAGCTTCGTTTCTCAATATTACATTGTGTAAGATTTAAGGAAACTCAGAGTGAATTCCAATATAGGAACTATTAAAGGTAATGAATTCCTATACAAGTGAAATGATGAATACGGTACCGGAAGAACAGTCCGAAAAGATGGGTGCAAGAGCTTCTCAAGACTTGGAATTTGCCAGTATTTGCTCCTGAATGGAGAGTTTAATGACAGGTCGTTCATGCAGCGCTAGCTCAAGCTGCATAACAGCAGCATGGAATATCGATGTCGCATGCATAGAATGACCTCACCAATATCCATCCAGGGAGCAGCGTGGGGCATGCATCCAATTAGCAAAAAATGCCGCCTCATTTTTTAAGCCCGGCTAATTACATTAGGAAGTTTGTCTCAGTAGTAATTGGCTTGCAATTGTAATCAAAATAGATAGGCACACAATTGCAATTTCTTTGTTATTTAAAGCTCGCCGGAAAGTCTGCCAAACTGGCTACAAGTTAGTGTCTAACAGTAGCTTCAGTGTGTACTGTGGAGCATTGCTTTGCTAATGAAGGGCAAGCAAGCACAGTGCAAAGCGAAGTAGCTGTGACGAGATTGCATGGCCGCCCCACTAACATTTTCAAGGTTTCAAAGATTGACACGATCATTCAGCCACTGTCATACACCAGCGAAGAATTAATGCCCAAGGATATGGCATCTAGATGAATACGAATGATATAGCAAGACATGATAGCGGCAACAGCTTATTTAAGTAAAATATTGAATAACACACACCGAGGGGCCGCAATAAGTGCTAGCTGGTCGTGCATTGATCAAGATGACTTGGCTGGAACCAGGACCAGGGAGCCAATACACTGCAAGACAACTGCCACGGCGAAGACCAAGAACATGATCATATCAAACACTATGCTGATAAGATTCCACTTCTCTGCCTGTTTGTGATCATGGTCTTGAGCTTTCATAAGTTGTTCTATGTATTTCACCGACGATACTAATTGCCATAGCCGTCCGTCCTTACATGTGGTCTCAGTGAATGAGCTGCCTTGAGACGAGTCCACAGTCTTAACGTTAAGAAGTAAGTGATTTGATATGCAAACTTGTATTTCAGATGATGCAATCTTGATCTTGGAAGTAATCCCGAAAAATCTGCCCAGTTTGCGTATAAAGAGCTGAAAATAAGAAAATAGTCTCGGCTGCAAGATATTGCCTTTAGTAGCAGCCAGAGGAACATTATTGAATGCTGTGATAAGAAAGCTTTGAAGTAACAATACAGCTCTCTTTCTTAGGCCCCTGTCGTTAACTGATTAGCTAACCTTTTCAAGCCATGGAGGCACAGGCTGGTTTTTTTTCTCGGAAATCCGCAGCACAACAATTGTGGCGATCAGTGCTATGCCGTTGAAGAACATTGAAGTGAGAATGAAATCAGCTGAAAAATAAAACTGAGCTTTTCATCGGCAATAAAGCAGAATTGCTTGTCACCAAAGATTAGTAAAGGAACGCTGGCTAATACGACATACGAGGAGATGCATGTGAGAACACAGTTGGGTCTCAACAATACACAGGCCACAATATTGCCACAAATTTGTGTCGCTAACGGAAGTAAATAAATCGAAGTTTTTCCCCATTGCCAAGCCAATACATTGGCTTGCAATTGGGCTTTTCGTAATATGTGACTCTAGGTCTGTGTTCGCTTGAGAAACTGAAGCAGGATTTGCATGTGAAATTTGAGCATGGCGGTAGGGTCTATTGATGCACTGCAACCTTAGCATACTCTGCTTATCATGTGCTAGGCTCGTGCCTTAAGTCGTGCATGATCATGACAGGACGCAGTAATCAGCACAAAAGCTTCGACAGCTAGCTCCTGTGTAAAGCTGTTAGCTTTCAGCATTAGCAGCGAATGCAAATAAAATGCATAGTTTAAACTTGAGCCTAGTTACACTAGATTAGATACAGTATTTTCAAATCTTCTAGCCTAAAGCAATTGAAAAAAGACGCCTGCCGTTGAGAAGTAAGCTGGTGGCTATTTAATTCCTGTGGAGTACTATAAACAAAGGAGTGGTAAAATACTATAGTAAAGTACTATAGACTATGGAGTACTTTAAACAAAGATTCCCTGTTGGCTCTTTCTGGAACTGAAGAAATATTGCATAATATTGACTGGAAACTTACTCAATATCGTGCTCGTCAGCGAGTTTATAGGAAGATAGCTCCCTACTTGCAGCTGAAATACTGCGAACGCCAAAAGCAGAGTTATCGCCAGACCGACCTGCAAGAAAGATGTACAGGCACGTTAGAATGAAAAGTGTTAATGTTCAGGTGCTCAGTTCATGAATCAATTTCCAGCAATAGGAATTGCTTTTAATATCATTTGGTCTGAACCTAAACTAACGGATAAACCAATAGAGTCAACTTGTGAACCTAATTTAAAAAAATATTGACTGTAGCACTATCATCGGCTAGCCTGTAAGAGAAACTCACGAGCGATAGAGGCTTATCTAAAATGATTAAGTACGCCTCAACCAAAGAACAATACAAGGACTAGGATTGTCAATCTGTGCGATCAGCCTCCGTGAATAAGCCAGATACAATCGTATGAGAACTGCATTCTAGTACAAAAAGGTCCACGTACAAGTGAAATATTTTTACCGTGCTCTTGAGGCATTTATCGCAAGGCAGACCAGAAGCTTCGCGAGTGAGCTTATTGAGAGGGGGAGTATCTCCGATCAGAAATTAGTTCAACTTCATGTCCAAAACCCGGTAATATACAGTAACTGCAAACTAAAAATGGATTGAGAATAATACAGTTTTTTAGTGTCTCAACCACAATCACTGTGTAAAATGTTTGACTTGTACTTTCAGCAGGACTTCTAATAATCACAATTTCTATATTAGAGGAAAATGAATTAACTGTTTTGCAGATATAAAGAAGAATGCAGAAGCTATATTTAAGATTAATGGCAGATTAGGGTATTAGTTTCAACAGTCCCCATAAGGCAGAGTTTCAATAAAGCAAATACTAAAAAATGGAGCTAATTATAAGTATGTGGATTGACTCGTACTGGAAACTAATGCCTTATTGTTGATTCGCGGAGTTTGACGACTGAATGAGAACATAGTAATCGGGCCACCGAACCCAATGGTGGGTGGTATGCAATATTTTTAAATCAAAATTTTGTATTAAATTCAATGGTTTAACAGGTGTTGATGATATAAGAATACTGTTAAATGAGATACATTATCTTGAAATATCAACGGATCACACGTGGCTGAGAGTTTGATAGTGAACTGGTGGTTTCTCGCCTTGCTATGAAGATTCGATGTTGCCAAGGCGGAACTAGATCCATTTGCTACTACCGTTCTAATGGTGCACCAAGAATACGAAAAAGCCGGTTTAGAAACCTCTGATAAATGGACAAGGTTACTGCAACTTTGCACGGGCACTATAAATTTGTAATTCGGACGTCACGAATCACTACTAGGTCAGCGATTTCTGGTGGGCCTAACAATGGCCCTCGGTCACAGTCATTTTCATCCATAATCTTCCCTGAGTGATAAACATTGTGACCAAGAATTATCTGATTCAGAACTTATAGAGTGCTAGTCTAAGGGGGTACTCAGAAATGCAGCTATGCTAGCTACAGCTTCGCTGACTGCACCACCATGGTGCTGCAGTGGGGAGCTACAGACGGGCAAGCCCAAGAATGCAAGGAATGCGAGGCACTCAGTACCGTTCCTCGTCTTTCCGTTCGTTTGCCCTCAGGAACACGTGTCAATCTATTCATCCGTTCATCGACATTGACATATATTCGTCTCTTATAAATAAGTGAGTCTAGAACCTTGTTACAGTGGGTCCACCTGATTGTTTGGTCTTATCGTTGATTAAGTGATTTTTACCCAAAGTTGGGCATAGTCCAGCAAACTTTACAGTCTGACAAAGCTACACCTATGAGCAGTCGCAGGGACAGCCACTGCAGCTACAGCCAAAAATCGTGGCTGCAATCGTGTCTGCTCTGTCCATTTATGCCAGCCTTGTTACAGGCAGCAGACAGAGCTATGACTGTGTCTGGCCTACCCGTTCTCCGGACTTGGCTGGCAGCAAGAAGACGAAGCACGTTAGTAATGACAGTAGTACGCAGGGCAATATCAAATTCAGCATAAAATACAATGGCCGCCTCTTTAAAGTCATAGTAAAGATGACGTTTGAGTAGTTTCCGTCCACCCCCGGAACAAATTCTTCACTAAAACGGAAGAAATTCATCACAGTAACACAGTTTGGTAATGTATCTCTGTTGGTGGGTTTTGGGCTAGCAAGCTAGCTAAGATTGCCCCCAGACATTGGCTTTGAGATGCTTTGGGTATGATAAGTATGATATTGATGGTTTTTAATACCCTTGTCAGTGGAGATCCCATATGTTTGCATCAATGTCAGTAAAAACGTTGCTGTGTGGGAGCTGAAGCCCCCCACTATTCATTTGATTAGCTTAGGATGTTTGGCTAATTAATGTGCTTTGCTTTTCATCTTTTTATGTCACCAGTTTGAGAAACTATAGTCTCTATGTAAATCGCTGACCGATTAAAAAAAATCAACTGTTTCTTAATAGTTCAGTTGAGGTACAAGTGATAGAACTCAGCTAAAGCTCGTCTGCACAGTGGTAACGTGAACTTCATTCACTACTCTATCTGACAGAAATTTCAAAAACCTTTGATTACAGGACAAAGTAGCAACGCCTAATCACAGAGTCTCTTTGGAGTCTCTAATCAGAGAAAATTATTCATCAATGTAAAATATCCACATCGGCAAACATCTAATAAAAATTGGTAATTTGCAGAAGCTAATTAAAATTGAGAATAGCACTGTACTACTAAAAAATGTTTGGGCGTGATTAGCTTTTTCTTTACTGACTAGCTCTTAACATGATGTTACCGGTATATCATTTTTGTATGGGAATAAATATGTTCATTACTATTCTATCACCTATCATCGAGTATCTTGATTTTGCGGCTCTCTTCATCTGCGGCTGATACAAGTTAATTTAATGCGATACATGTCAGTCAAAATGAGCATTAACTACCCACAATATGAATGAAAGAAAGCGATCGCTAAAAGTAGCAATGTAATGACTCGTATTAGCCACGTTCCCTACTGAAGTATTTTTATGTCTAGCTACGTGTGTATATTCAAGATAGTTGATTGACTATTCAGATAGCTGTGCAATGCTCCCAAGTGCCTCACTGGCTACACCACTACCTGCACTCACCTAGGCTTGAGCCATGATGGCACACTAGGTAAGGCGGTTGCTTTCACGACCTCGGCCCCGAGGTCGTGGGTTCGATTCCTGCGGTGGGCGATTCTTTATCACCACTACATACGGTGGTGATAGCCGTAAAGGCTCTTCTGTCGCTATACAAAAAGAGGCTGTTTAATCAGCTAGGATTTATTTAACTAGCACGGCATCTGGCTTTCGCTACCATTTGTTGGAAAATTGAATATTTTTTTAGGGTAGCTTTCAAAAGACAAGTAATTTATAAATATGATAGAATGTTCTGACGAATTCCACATTGAAGAAAACAAAGATTTGGCAAACCCGGTCTAGCCTGGGTAAAAAATGGATGCAACATATTTGCATGTAACAAACTTACTAATCTCGGCAACGTATGCAACTTGTATTCCAAATCGTCGAAACTTAGTACATCGAGTTACATGCCTGAAGCTTGTTAAGATGCATTCGTGCGACTTTTGTGCGACAACATTTTAGTGTAGCCTACTGACTTGTAAATTCCTTAACTTGGCTAATACTTCAAGCATCAAAGTGAAATTTGAAAGGTACATTTTGCTGTATACGTCACAATACATCCTGGAGCTTTATTTTCCGTAATCATGGCCATTTTTAGCACAATTTATCCAACCAAAATCAAGCATTTCTCGAAAATCGTGTAAAACAAGCAAAGTTGGACTCGCATGTCAAATCTAAGTCTTACATGTGAAGTGTTAACCGAGCTATAGATTTTACAAGGGACAGACCTATATAGGAAAGGAAGCTTTATAAAAGTCACAAGAATGCACATCAAAATGTTTCACGCATAGAATATATTCAATTATTCAATCTACCAAGGCTCGATAAGCTGGGATACAAGTTCCTTATGATGCAGAGATAAGTAAATATATCTGTAAAAATGATGAATTTGGTTTACATTCCGGTTAGGAGTGGTTTGCTTAATCGTTTTTTTTATTTTATGTGGCAGTCGTCGGAACTTCAGATAACATTTATAAATATTTGTCATTCAAAAGGTTCCCCAAACTAGTATATGATTGTTGGATGAATCGTATGCATATTTTCTTGAAGTTACCCCTTAGTATACAATCAATTTATCTATGCTGTGTTGTGACCTAGTTTAGTCAAGTTTTGTAAACACTGAAGGTCTGAAATGACTCTTTGAATTGTTGATACCTTTGCAAAAGCTGGCGAGTTATTTCTCCCCTAAATGGATGCGAATAGTCTGCATAATATATAGTCCAAAAATGCTTTGCAAGTACTGTGCTACACTTTCGAGGCATTTCTACTAATATTTAGCCACCATATTTGAATCTCAAGAATGCACTTAGCCCGCTGTCAGTTTTTTAAATAGTAAATGACGATCTCCATTGCCTATTCACTTCTGGAGAATGTTGCTGGAGGTCTATACATTACATTACATTGCATTACATTACATTACATTACATTACATTACATTACATTACATTACATTACATTACATTACATTACATTACATTACATTACATTACATTACATTACATTACATTACATTACATTACATTACATTACATTACATTACATTACATTACATTACATTACATTACATTACATGTGCGATCGAATTAAAAAGTGTAGAATTCTTTCATAATGCGATTGTTGATCTAATCTTTGCTTCAGCCTCAGACCCCAAAGTAGTGATCTTCGGGACCTCGACCAGGGCAATATTATTAGTAACAGGCTAACAAGTATCCAGCTAGAATCAAAGATCGCAACAACGAAAATACGAAGAATAATGCTTAGTACACATTAGAAAGAAACTTACGTGGTGGCGGCAGTGGAAACAACAGCGAACTCAGAGTTCTCATGGTATAGACTGAGGTCAATCGACGAAGTGTCCGTGTATAGGCGCAGCAAGTTAGACGGGTAGTTTAGGCTCTCATAACGTAGGTCACATGTCTGCGTGTCAAACGGATAGTATGTCAAGTTGAAGTCGCATCTGAACGGAAAAATATTATGACCACCATAGTTGTTATGAAATTGCTTTTACTAACGTGCAGAAACTGCGAACAAAGCCGCCGTGCATTTCCATACCTAATAGTGAAGCTCCCCTGCATTGTCCAGGTCACGTCACCTGTGGACAAAACAGTAATTCCATAGAAGTCTGAGTAGAACATACTGTTGAAAATATCGCCGACACTGAAAGAGTGATACAAAACAACTCAGTCACAAGCCATGATGCATGAATATTAAATTTAAATTATTTTTTGAGTTCTAACCTAACAGTTTTCAGCACAACCAGGGCAACCTCGGGCTGAGATAGGGCAGGCCTGCGACTCCCTCACGAGGGACATCAACCTTCTTAAGGCATGCCTTCTCGCTCCGTGGCAAAAGCTCGACGCCCTGCGGACGTTACTGCTCCCGCGGCTCGACTACCTCTGCCGTTAACGCATTGTCACCCGGGCTGCTCTAAAGCCGGCTGACAAGGCACTGGTCGACCTGTGCCGCTCCGCTTTCCGTTCGCTCAGTGCGCCTCAGGCGGTCTTGGTTTTTTCCGCCTCAGGTGGAATGGCGCGATCATGCCCGAGACCAAAGCGTGCAGGATGCTCAGCTCGCCGGACAGGTCCGTGTCAGACGTCGCCCGCCACCGCCTCGACAAGGTCATCGCCTTAGTCGGCGGCACGCCCGGCTATGACAAGGAGCGAGTGCGCTTCCTCAGCCCGGCAGTGGTAGGCCCTGGTAACAGGGTCGCACACTGGACGATAACCAAAGACGAGTTATTCGTAGATGAATCTCAAAGTTTAAGCCCGGTTCACTCGCCACAATTTCGCTTGAAAAGATATAACTGATTTCGTGGCTGGCTCTCAACTGATAATTAATTTTGTGGCTGGCTCTCAACTAACGTTAGGGGCTTGAGGGTCAAAATCAGATACGAGCCAGGAATATAGCCCGAAAAGTCATCAATCCTTTCTTAAAATTGATGCCAAATATTGTTCGCATTTCCTCGTCCACTTTGTCACGTACAATGCAGCCAAGGGTACTTAGGTCCGAGAAGGCATGCCTCGTCTGCACCTGAAAATTACTCCGAGACCCCCCCCCCCGATAGAAACACGTTCCCTGCTTAAACCTAAGAAACAGGAGCAAACTTAATATGAAGTATTTTATTATACTGCTAAACACTCTTGAAGTTTAAATTGAAATGAATATGCTGCAATGTAACTCACCAATATCTTTATTGTGCTACCGCCCAGTTGCACATGCTGCATCAATCCATACACTTATTAGCAACTAGAGAAAAAAACGCTTATACCACGCTAACTTCTGCACCAAACCTGAAGTCATTGAAGACTGTATGAGGAATATAGCTCAAGGTTCAAGCTCTGTATCAGAGCCATTGTCGAATGTAGGGCTAATGCAAACGTTGATCTCAGACTAGCTATTTAATAGCCTATTCTTGTTAGCGATAGTAAAAACTGCCTATTCATGGTGTGTCTGGAGACTGCACAAAGGTAGCATCGTTTAACTTGGCAGGTCAGGATTTGGAATACCAGTAGATGGGTGCCTCTTAAAAGTCTTCACAAAGACTTGCCAAGAGCTCTCCTCTGGTAGAAAACAATTAGCCTAGTGAAATGTTTTTTAAGTTACGACCCAGATCCTGCATGTCTAGTAGATTAAGCTCCATCAGCATAGATGCAGTGACAATCTTGAATCTGTATTGTTTCGGCAAGGCTCGTGCACTAGCACATAAACACGGTTTTAGCATGATTTTTTGTAGACACATTCCACTTTAATTTAACTAATAGGTCAAAACATGCTGTAATTGAATGCGATTACATGAAGGAGTTTTTTACGGTTACTTGTGCTGAATTTTATGAACTATTTTACGAGCATGCGAATACACGCTAAATAAATGCTAAAATGCATGGAACCAAGCGATTACGACTTTTTTCGTGCTAATGAGAACTTCCCTCCTGATTTCGGGCTACTAAACTTGTTTTTTGAGGGAATCGTCTTCTTAAAGTTGGCTAAGAGGCGAAACCCTGTTTTAAAGTGTGGCATGTATTTGCCCTGTGCGATAATTTCTGAGCGAATGAGTGAATTATGTGCTACAAAGAGACATTTCTTAATAACAGAGCCTTGGCAGGCCTTTGTCATTATTGAAGAATCATTAGGCTGAAGAGCACAAAAATTTTCTGATGATCCAACTACAGTCTCGCTACAGTCCTCGATTCCAGAATTCATTATTCTCTTGCCGTCATGCAAGCCAGTATTGCAAGTATTGCAAGCCAGTTTTCCCACAAAATAATCATGGCGATTGAAGGCAACTAAAGTCACCTGCGTCGACCCTAATGAAGGACATAATGTGCAAAGCATAATTACTAGCCATTATTAACCACCTTGAGATATTCGTCATGCCTGCATATTTATTAGACGTATGTGATTCAAAGTCCCTCTGAAAGCTCAATATATCTGCCACAACTTCAACTTACTAGGCTGTAATTCGGGAAAATCTACATTCGTCTGAAACGGAGAACGTGCAAACATGCAATGTGTGCCCTCGCCCAGAGGGCCTATGCTTGACCCAAGGCGTAGAAAAAGCTAGGCCTGTTAAGTCCAGGCTTAAAAAAGCTTAGAAAAGATCGGGATTTACAGTCCAGCAACAGGTCTATGAAGACTAATGCAGGTCGTACCAAATATTCTCTGCAACGGTCACATCTGGCTTCTATAGAAACTTGTTGAATCACAGATGCACAATTCAAAAATGCTGATGACTACAAATCAACCATCCCCTAAACTGCTCCAATATTAATTCCATACCTTACGATGATCTAACCAATATCTTATCGAGCTTTGAAAACAAAATATCATGGAGTGGATATCATGGAATATCATGCGAATTTAATGAATCATGGAGTCCATCCCTAGGGGGGCAGCATTCCCACTGGAGTCATGTCCCTAAATTCCATGCAGCATCTCAATGTCTACATTTAGGAGGCCAATGGTAACCTTAACTTGAAGCTAATATCCCAATAAAGAAGACAACTAGTCCTCTAGACACTACTCCTACAGACCTTCTATGATGCATAGATATGCTGCTGATATGAATAATTAACATCTTAAATATTTCATTAACCTCTTGTCACGTCCCAGCACCTTTCAAAAAAGCCGAAGTCAGGCTACTACTCAAGAAAATAGCACTAGACCAAGAGAACCAGCGCAAATTTCGCCCAGCCTCATTTCTACTGCTCCAAGTAAAGACCCTGGAAGAAGTCGTTGCCGACAAGCTGAACTTATGCATTGAAGATTTGCTCCTACCTAGTAAGTTTCAGTCTGGTTTAATAGTCACTCCGCAGAGTCGGCATTGCTTTGGGTGTACAACTACATTCTTATAAATGCGCTCTTAGTTGGAGTCTCTCTGCTTGTTTTGCTCAATATTTCGGCAGCTTTTGAAACTATTGATCACCAAGACCTTCTCGAGTGCCTCTCAATTTCGCTAGCCATTAATGGTACTGCAATGGTTCAGGTCCTATCTCAGTGGGAGACTCCAGAGTATTGATGCGAATTGATAATGATCAGCCGAGGAACAACTAAAGTATATGGTACCTCAGGGTTGTGAACTTGGTCCAGTTCTTTTTACGGTTTATACTATCCCTCGTGCCTATGTGATTGCCAAGTGCAATCTAGGCCTTCAATTATTACTAGGTACTCATTACTTGCTATGGGCGAACAAAGTGAAATTCAGGAATTAGAAAACTTAACGCTCAAAACCGGCTCCTTTAGCACAGTTCTTGTTGAATATGCACGAAATCTAGGTGTCCTGTTTAAAAGTGACCTTTCGTTAGACGGCCACATCAGCTCAACAAGCAAGTCTGCCAACAATCAGCTAAATAATATCGCTACAATTCGGGCTTGCATAGACAGAGAGACTACATCTACATTGGTCCATGCATTTGCGACGTAACGTTTTGACTTGACTCTGTAACTTACTGATAGCCTGTCTACCGGGTTGAAGTCAATCCCTTACAGTTGATGCAAATCTTTGCGGCCAGACTTGACTATCTTCGCAATTGCTACGTAACATCACATCACTTCTCGCCGACATCCACTGGCTACCAGTCAAGCAGCGAATCGACTTCAAAGTTTTGTCGCTCACTTTTAGGTCCTTAGTTCTTTGCTTCAGCATACCCATTAGATCGACTACAAAGCAGGCTAAGCATCGTGCCAGCTGCTTTTTGGAATTTCATTGTTTACCTATTCCTCGTTCGAACCTCAAATCCTTTAGAGACTGTGCCTTTAGTTCATATACTCCTACAGCCTGGAGCTCACTTACGGCTGGCATCGCGGCATCACCTGACTTAAGGACCCTTAAAAAGAAGCTAAAAACGCATTTCTTTATTACAGCATTTAGTGGGTCCCAGTGAGTCGCCATTTGCTTGCTTACGCCTGCTGACACTTTGCATGCTGCGGCTAACCATATTTGCATGCTAATTCTATGCATATCACCTCTAAACAACCATTTTGTGCTAGTTGATATTGAGCTTGCTAACATTAACCATTCAATCATGCTTCCTTTGCAGCAAATTGAAAGTGCATAGAAATAGATTAGTTACACCAAGGGCGTTATAAAAAATAAACTAAAGTGAAGGATATAGCCTGTCTTGAGCCAGGATCACCCTTTAGTAGCCAATCTTACACCACGCCATATAAACTAGCTTTATCAGAACGTATGTAAATATATACAAAACTAGCCAGGTAGAAATAAAAAAGCCCAGTATTGCTTTTTAATAGTTTCTTAATAATTTTCACGATATACAAACATCCCGTGACACTATTTTCTGGAATCATCTATTCCAGGAGTCTTTTGTAAAGACTTAACGGCGCATTAAGTTTTTTTCGTAGATCAGTTACTGTACATAGATCTGTATGTAGCTGCTTTAGCACTCGTTCCAATTCTGAAATAGGTTAGAGGGGAATCTCAGGACAAATGACTTGGAAAGATGAGTCCGATATTTGCTTGTCAAAAGTAAGAGTGACATACCATATTGCTGAAGAAATGCTATTTCACAAAAGAAGATGCAGAGAACCGGACGGCATCAGTAAGTACCTTTACTTAGTGTGCTTTTAAACGTGTTTAAGTGTATACTTTTCATAAATAAAATAGAGTTTTGTGTAGCACGAAGTAGGAGGACAACAATGCATTAACATTAACCTGCGATAGAATTGTGTCCGTGGCGATGTCAATTGATGAGGCATCATGGTTCGATTGCAGACTAAGGCATGAAATCGCTTACTTTAATTCAAAAGCTAGACATATCCACAGTTTTCACCTGAGTTAGCACCTAATTGCAACGTCAGTGCCCTCATCTCAATGAGAATTTGACCCTATGCGCAAATCTTGTTTAGAGCAAGGTTAGGGTCGACGGAAAAGGCAGTTTGGAGGTAAGAAGACCTAGCTTCCGCTCTTACATAGTCAATCTGAGTATTTCAATGCCAAAAATTAGCAGCCTTGGTTTTCAGTAGCCCCACACAGGCCACCTCTAAGACTGCCACTACGACAAAATTAAACAGTCGAAGATCTTAATCATGACACAATAATAATAATGCACTTGATAAAGTGCCCTCATAAAACTCAATCTCCTTTGAAGCGCTTCACATTTGCTGCAAAAGGAAGTGCAGTTGAATTGTGGGTAATATCATGCTTGATAAACATGAATAACACGGTTAGGGGTGACAGGCACAGGGTCAGCACGCATACGTTGTTAGTAGCAGCATGCACAATGTCAGCACGCATAAGTACATGTTCCCCGGCTTATAATTTCTCCTTAAAGGCACAGCAATACCTCTGGTTAGCCGCTTCCGTCGAAATCTTTTTCCTGTATACCACTAACCAAACAGTCAAAATATGGACGCCGGTTGAAGCTGACAGTGCCAAGCAATAGTGGCAGTTGGCTGTTGGCTAGGTCAAGGGGAGGTGGCTCTCTGGTGGTATTCAGTCCATCCAGACCGCGTATCGGCGTTTCAGCTTTCTTACTGTATTTTAGGAGAAATCTCGTTGGCACACCGCTGATAACAATAACCTCATATCAGGAGGACTATTTGTTTTTATTATTTATTTTTCATTTAGTAATTACTACGGGGGTAGGTATAGCAGGCCACCTGGCGGTCGAAATGATGAGTGTGGCTGTGCGAACCATAGATACACTTCGGGCAGTAGGTAAAGAAGTTGTGGTGGACGAGTTGTTAGCTTCCTTCGACCGACTCAGCTGGCAGTTTCCAATACAAAGCGCCCCTCCGGCCTCTCAACAATGGCTTCAAATGTCAATTTATAGTCCTCAGCCATTCAATCCTGGCAGAGGGCGTGCAGGCAATACCCCAAAACCTTTATTCTTTCAAATTTGTTCTTTATTTCACTAATCGTATTAAAGAGCCAACAGGTTCAGAATAAACAACTAGTTTTGTATCTTAATGATAATAATAATAATAATGATACATTTGATACATCGCCCTTAGAGCACACATTCTCTTTCTAAGCACTTTACATTTACTGCAAAAGAAGTATGATCGAATGGTTAGTGGTAGTATGCTTGATAAAAAACAAAAACCATACGCTTAGGGGTTTACATACAGAGACTCAGCATGCAAATATGGTGAGTGGCAGCATGGACAGTGTCAGCAAGCATAAACACATAAAGGTCGAATGACAGGGACCTACTAAAAATGCTGTGAAAAACCGGTGCGTTCTTAGAGCGTGGCATCAATTCGTTGATGCTATTCTCTATGCGATTTCAATGGCCGCTAATTCTGAACTTGCCTACTCGATGTACCATTCTGAAACTAAAACAGTGCATTAATTTTAAAGAATGGCGTCAGAAACATTTCCGCACCCAGAGCTTCAATGGTCGTCTTGCTGAATCTTTCTTGGTCTCAATGTCCGGCGTCAAGCCCCGCAGCCACTTGTAATAATAATAATAATAATGCACTTGATAAAGGGCCCTCAGAAAACACAATATCTTTCTTAGATCCAATGATGAGTCGTATTGTGCTTGGTAGTATCGGCCAGCATGCTGCCGTTGCTGCACTGACAGCGCCCGTCGCTCGCCGCCGTGCTATCGCTCGCCACCGCTCTGTCGCTCAGCTGCAGCCAGTCCCTCTAGTTCCACTGAGAGCTGGCTCTCGGCCGCTTCAGAGCCGAAGCGCAAGATCCACGCCAGCCAGCCAGCCAGTCGTCCCGTCTTGCCCAGTGAGCGACGGCACGACGAGCATCCGATGCCTTTTACGTTGATCGAATCCGCTTCGCAGCTAGTGAGCCATTACTACCACATCGAACGGTCTTAACTTGACCTGCAGCACAGCACTGGTCGACACAGCATACCGGGTCTATTTTTCGAGACGCTGACCACTGCTGATTGGCTGGATGTGTCGCGTTCCTAGGGAAATTGAACTCCTCTAAGGCTGCATTGGCTACGGCTGATCGGAGCTTGCTTCTTAAGAGAGGCCGGTGGTATTAAGATTCGTACGAGTCGTGGTGTTCTAGCCAAGAGTAATCATTTAGGACTTGTATACGTGGAACCTGTTTTTTTTAATCATTTAGGATTAGCATTAAACAGGTTCAATATCTGTAGAACCTGTTTGTTGCTAATACTTTATCTGTCTTAGCTGCAGTCACGTTCTGTTGGTTGGCTGCGTTATTAAAGCTCTCAATTTTTCGACCGTTGACTGTGGAACTGCTTCGCGGCAACGCTGCGTCTCACAGTTTATGCAAGTAGTTAGTCATCGATAAGAAATCACTTTCAAGAATGCTTCATAAGAAGCTTGAGCAACTTATTTTGATATATTGCGGGGCCTGCTAGCCGTGATGACGAAGAACGGCAAACGATGCTGCTACTACCTCCCCACCTCTCTGCTTTTGGATTATTGTGAAAGCGGCAAAGCAGCGGCGGCTGAATTGGACGAAGCTTCCGCCCCGGTCGTCCTGCTCAGGCCGAAATGTTCGCGGCGACGGTTGGGTCCCCCGTTCAACACCGTGAGGCGAGTCGTGTGCTCACGCAAAGCACTGGCATTAGCCGGGCGGATCGTGTGAGGCCGATTCGGGGTGGGACTAGCGTGGCCGTCGCATCGCGCCCGGCAAAACGGTTATTTTTAGCTAGAGTTTTCCGCCTTGAGAATGTGACCGGAGCTGAGCTGGCAGTGTTGCGAACCTTGGTTGACCTCTACAGTTCTTGTGTTACACGAATCCCGCCTGTTCAGCTGGCCGTGGGGCCACTTTTGATAGGTTTAACAATGAGGGCATGCCGTACCTAGATGGTTTTAGGAAGCCTTTACTGGCGCAAAAGTGAAGGTTGGCCACCCGGCCATATGACCATCTCCCATAGTTCCGCAGCAGGTGGAGAGGCTTTTGGTAACCCCCTACTATGTAATGTTATGTAATGTATCTCCTTCTGTAACTCTGCAAATTCATAAAGACTACGCGGGTGTTACGCAGGAGAGTTTTGTATAGCGCACTTACAGCCTTTGCGATTTACGGTACGCATTTGGTAGCCAACAGACTTTGTGTCACGCCACGAAGAGAATGTGGGAAGTATAGCAGAGTCAGGAGAGCGGTTGAGGTAGTTAGTAGCATGAAAGTAGCAGCTCAGGGTCGCTGAAAAGGACGAGCCATAGTCGGCAGCAGGAGAGTAGTTGTCGTTGCGTACGAATGGGGGAAGCGAGTTCCACAGTCTAGGACCTGCAGAGCTAAAGCTTCTGCCGCCAACGGTCTTTAAGCGAAGGAGTGGAACCAACTACAAAGTAGAGCAGCACTCTGGAGGCTGACCTCCGATCTAGCCGCACAGTCATCTATCTCTAGTCATAACCAGCACACCGCGGGCGCCCTTTCTTTGACTAGACTGGCAGTCAGTCTCTCGGGGTGGTGACTAATAAGGCTTGCGCGTGAACGTGATGTTTTCGAGTCGGCCAATTGGGTGTACACAGCTCCTAATCTAAAGTGGGCGGTACAGCGATTCTAATCTTTATTCCATTCGTCGGCTACGTCCACTTTTATTTATCTTTATCGCTTTCCTCTTACTCTTACATGCTGGTTTGGCCCAGCGGTTAAGGTGCTCGCCCGACAGGCCTGGCCGAGGTTGTGGGCTCGACCCCTGTGGCATACGTGAAGCGACTGAATAGAGATTAAGGTCTCTCAGGGGGCTATATAAACTAATAGTATTTAATTTTTTATTTTTGCTTATGCTGCCAGCACTCTAAGGCAAAGGCCAAGTCCAAGATTAGACTTCGGTGATCGTCTGAAGTGCTAGCCATCATTTGAAGCGGTTCATACACCTATCCCTATGTTTCAAGGCAAAGTTTCAAGTATATGGTGCGCATTATTAGGCGCCGAAGCTTGCTTTATCCCAAGTCCTCGATTCTAAGACTCGACCTGGCAGCCCACTTAAGACCGCAGCAGAATATCGATTCTTCTCCAGGGCCAGAGGCTCCTCTCGTTAACGAGCGTTGGTCGTGCGATAATTACCTAATTGGTGTCTATGTTCTTCCATTGTGTGTAGCTGCATTGTTTCTCTATTATTGCAAGCTGCACGGAGAAAAGAAACCATGCCTACTAACAGCCCCTTTTACGTCGACGTATTCGTCCGAGAATTCCTTTCTCCGTTAGATAATCAATAATACTACACCAACGGGGATACCGGACGGGAGTCTCCATCCGTTCGGCAAGCGTCTTACTTCATATTTACATCCAAGCTGCATGTTTTAAAGTAGATTACGATAGCAGGACACCTAAGCACACGATTTGCTAGGTTTCACGTTCCATTCTTACAGAAGTGCAAAGGTTCCCGAGTTCAATTAGGAGCACGGACTTATAAGACCTAGTTTTTATTGTAAACGACGAACTACAATTGCGTGCCTTCATATTTATTCAGCTACGCTTTGATATAGCACCTGAATCGCAGTAGGATTTGTCTCTCCATGGCATAAGAGTGCTGCACATTTCACCACCACACAGCAGTTTGCCAGCAACTTCTAGAAGGTTTTCGCTATAAAACTCAAGCCTTATTGTGCTTTCGTCTCTGGCATACTGTTGACCCAAAAATTCATATGTAGACTCTAAATAGCCCACAATGCGAGCTACAGCTAGAAAATATGCTACATTTAATAGACACGTCACTCATACGCAATGCGTGCATGCCAAGTGGACGGTTCGGCGGCCCCTTTAATTGTATCTCGACACGCTCTGCCTTTGAGACGCTGACCTTCAAGGGCAATGTCAAGTGGGGGCAAGTGGCCCTTGCAGCACCCAGCACCTAGCCAGCTGGATCCGGTGCATACCACGTGGGCTTTCGAGTTGAGTGCAGGCCTTCTGAGAGGACCGAGAGGCGATGACCTCAATGACAGCAGACGACAGACGACGGGTCCCAATTCAAGCGGGCGGACATGGCTGACTCGATGCTAGGAAATCTGGCGGTTGGAAAATCCACTTTGATAGGAGTCCGCAATCGGCTGCTTTCTGTCGCTTCTTACGTCATAAACCTTCACAGGAGTCTCTAATCAAGGTCGACTAGAGTCTTTCTCTAGCAATAACGTCTGAAGTCTCGAGGCTGGTTGCCGAGGCTCAATCGGCCTGATTGTAACTTACAGCCCGCTGTGCGTCTGCTGATCATAACTAATTATATGTTTCCATGTGCAGTGACTCCATTTAAATATTTAACGAATGCAAAGGTAATGAAAAGGTAAAGGAAAGCTCTGACCAGAGCAGTTTCCTGGTCAACAAATAAATAGCAGTATAGCCAAACCCAGTCCAAGCTCCTCATGCTCCCAGTCCGAGCTCCACATTCAAAGCCTTCTGCCCAAAAGCATCACTATGTGCCATCTCCGTCAAAACCTGCAGTAATTTATGCGTGTGCGCGTTCTACCTATCCAAAAGCCGAACGGCCAGAGCTGTTCAGGTTCCTGAGATACACCTTACTTTTCTGCGTGTGCCACTTTTGTCTTGCTTTTGGTCTGATTTAGCATGATTCCCCATAAAAAAAGTAGAGCCGACTGAGCTACACGTGTGAGCCTCAGCTGTAGCTACCAGTTGCAAGTGCAATAATTTTGCTGCGTTGGACCCAGCATTAGTACTTGAGAAAATGGCCGCGGGTTGCGTTGACTGCAACCCATAATTCAAGCAGCTGCAGTTCTTGCGATTCAGTCACGTCATAACTAAAGTAGGCTGCTGACTTCGAACAAGCATACAAAATGCCATCACATCATAGGTTCATAGCTGGTAAGGGAGAGACAATAAGAATGCCAGATGCTGGCAAAAATGTAAGGCAAATAGAATATGAGTTCGGGTAGGAAATGATGTCGTACAACGAAGAGCTAACACTGAAGCCTAGATTCGTGGCGATTTCCGTGTGGCGGTTTCAAAAGTGTGACGTATATCTGCATTACCGACATATTGATTTTAAGAAGAAAGTTCTTATGAGGCTTATTACTTCTTGCTAATGCTTTGTTCTCACTGGCAATTTGAAGTTGCAGTTAAATAACAAAATATCAAAGCACTAGTTCTGGCTGGACTCAGAAACTGCATAGCCTGACGGGTAGCTGCTAGTGGTCCACTTATTCAGAAGCAAGCATTGCGGTTTGCAATTGAGCTATACGTTGACTCTTTTACTTCGTCAAATGACTAGCTTGAGTGCTTCACTAAAATATATAATCCAACATTCTCGAAAATTCGAGATGAGAATGGCAAAGTTTGTGAACCCATGCAGGAGCAGACGGAGAATTTGGCTGCTGTATACGAGAGCTATGAGCCGGGAAATGAATTCAACTTGAAAGCAACTGATCTTATATTCATGACAATAAAGAGTGGCGTATTCTATGTTGGAGGTTAAAGTTCAATTGATGGAAAGCCATCACATGCAGAGCGGCAGTAATACTCAGTGGTTAGGTTATGGTAAGAAAACGAAGCCTAGAGCAATTAAGAAATTGATCAAGCCCACATGCTGCAAAAATGCTGACCTGACACAACTGCATGCAACTTAAAAGTCTTAGTGCAAAATCTTACATGATTTTCTAGATTTAAAGATCAGTTGCAATTACGAAGATCAAAAATGATGCCCCAAGGTAGACATGTGCTCTTTTTCACTAGAACACAACTGCAGTTTTCTCATGTGAATTTGTTTTTTTCCGCTCTAATACCTCTTCCGTGTTCATACATTTCGACCCGGATATAATTCAAGAAAGTAATTTGAAGTATTGGAGAAACCCGCTCCTTCACAACCTCACAGTCTTAGAAAAAGGCAAAATCCATCTGCTGGCTTAGCAAGGCAGTGTCGGAGTTAGAAGCATGTAACAATCGCAAGGGTTTTGTCCCTGCTAGCTTTTCTTAGGCAGTAATATACTGACGCTTGAGTTATCAACTGCAATGGCTCGTGGGTTGGCGCCTGGACATCGGCACAGCTGGCCTATATGAGACACTGTGGTTAGTTTGTTTGATGGCAAGCAAATCTGGCTTGAGTGTTTAGTTCATTAATTTATGCACGCATACCTCTTCAAATTCAGTATCGATAAAGACACATGCCTCTACCCATATATATGCACTCACAATTACTTAACATATTAAATATTAGAAATGCATTAGATTGTAGTCCCCTAAGAATATTTGTCTAACGAAATGAATTATTTCTTTATTAGCGTGTGCTCTCGGTTGTAATGACCTAAGGTGTTCATTATGAGGTACATAATTAACTTAGCTAGGACTAAATTAAGGAGAGGCAAGACTTGATCTTGCCACGAACAGGCAACCCTAATAAGGGGCATTACGAGGTGTTAGGCTTGGCCAAGCCCGGTCGCACCATTCCTTGGTTCACGAGAGGTCAGGGCTTGCTCCCCCCCCCAAACATTCACATGTGACTGCAGGTAAGAATGAATCATTCACACACCCTTACTTCAGGCACACGAGTGTACCTAACGTAATTTCTGGCAGCATCCCCGGTCCACTGGCTCCTTATTTCAGGTAGTCTCAGCGAAGCTCATTTCTATGAAGTCCAAAACTGGAACGTACATGCATGTATTCCAAATATGGATCAGCGATTGGAAATGGATCAGTGATGTGATACGGTCAGGAGATGTACTGCCATCAGTGCGGAGGGAGTTAAAGTTTTCGGATCATTGGAACAAAAGGCATGATCTCCAAAGTACGAGCGAGGACTCATACGAGGCATAGCCTTACGATCCGAGTCAGAAAAGCGGATAGTACGATGTCAAGTCTGGTGGGGGAGCAGCTCCGATAGGTAGGGTGGAGCCATGGAATGGAGAGATGTGGAGCATGAGCGAGAGAACCTTGAAGTCGGAACGCTGCTTGCCTGGGAGCCAGTGCAGGTCAGATAGATGCGTTACGTTGTGCCAACTAGACACAAACAACAAGAGACAAGCCGAGACGCTGCAGAGTTTTCACCAACCACCGGTAAGCACCTGATTTCTTGGTAGGCCGGTAGGCCCGCAAGCAGTGACAGAGAGAAGTGGAGATGGAATATCACAAATGCATAGTCCGATTAGGATGTAGTACACCTGTCCAAGTCAGCCCGAGTTTTGGCCATGTCAGGTAGCTTGAAGTAGGCATACTTGACAGTGGAGCTGATACGGTTGACTAGAGAAAGGTCACTTTGGAACAGTAAAATTCGATTTCGTGCAGCCCTACATGATATATGCCACTACAGCCGATTTTGATGGCCCATCTTTCCATTTGTTATGTCACTCTTGATTTTCCTATAACTTGTAAGCTTGTTTTATTGCCATTTGATTGATTAGAGACAGTTTTCTACGATCCAAGTGCGGATTTCAACAATACATGCAGCATGGTAGTTAAGACCATTCGGTGTTGAGTATCATCTACCTAGTAGAGAAGGCCTAGATTTTCGTTAGCGATAACCTCAGAAAAGGAGAGAATATACGCTGAGAAATGAAGCCAACCAAGCACCCAGCTCTCAAGTACTCCATACTCCAGTAGTTCCTCTGATTACCTTGCAGAGGTCGCAACAATAATCTGGAGCCTCCCAATTGGAGATAGGAGCTGAACCGTTGCAGTTCAGTGCTAGGAATGCCCAGGCAAGATGAGAGGAAATCTAGAAGGACTCGGTTATCAATAGTAACAAACGCTTCTAATAGATCAATCCAGTATGCAGAGATAATTCACCCGAGTCCATGGTTCGAAGAAGGTCTTCATTCAACCGAAGAAATGCTAATTCTGAGAAGCGATTAGCAATAAATTTAGGTTGAAACTTACATGATAAGAAGTCCCATTGTAAGAGTTAATATGCCTAAATACTCAGTATTTCATTCAATCCTTTACACTTCATTTTGTCTGACTAGCTAAAGCCCTCGTACAACACCCTTGAGCTTCTTGCACCAATCCATGCCCTCCATCCGGTAGAGAAATGTATTTGCCTAAAACAGTCAAAGCTGATCAGTATTTGGTGGAGGTCAGATGTATAGAACAGTAACCCTCAGTTCGTAAAGCAGTGCTGAATGTCAAATTATGCAAAGAGCTACTTTCGCGGACTTTTATGGACTAGCTGACAGCCCTCTCTCACGACTAATGACCTTGTTTGATGGCCTTAAGCTTTTTTAATCAGAGACTCCCTTAAAATTTGTTTGATTACGACATTTTAAGGCATACGATTTTATACTTCAGAAATTTAATAACTTGGTTCTGAAATTAACGTGGAAGGTAATGGCGAAACCAAAAATGTACCCGCAAATCTGCATGTTGGTACTAGGACGTAGGACACTAAGTCCATTCAAGAGCTCGTAGCAAAGCGGAAGTAACTCACGAATCCGTAAGGGCTAAGTCCGGTTTCCAGATTGAAGTTGCAGGCATGACCAGCCGATCAAGGTCGTTCTGAGCTGTTTTATTCCACGTCAATCTTTCATCACTCCAAGTCTGGAATACAAATTTTGTCCACAAACTTTCAACACGGCGTGTTTTGAACTGCATCATATAAATCAGACTTGAGAGCAAGCGATGGCAGCTTTTGGCTCGTACCACAACGATGAAACCAGCCACCTTCATAGTGAGACTGTGCTCCTCCTGCAAAGTGGCATCAGCACTAATCAGTACTTGCCTTAAACTCAGTCAATGCTTCCCAAGCAAGGCATTAGCACCTTACCACTTCTTCAATAGATGAGAGGAAAAATCCAATGTGGACGTTGGTCGCCATATTAGACGGCGGAGGCCTGGCATTCGCTAAATAGCCATCGAGCAGGGCTGTCATTAGCACGGCATCACTTGCGTTTGTGCCTGAAACAGTCAGGAAGGTAGTAGCGATAGCCTTTCATGACGTATTCATAAATACGACCGATCCATGCACCCCCGAAATGCCCGTAGTAAGGGACTAATGGATGAGTCCGACGTTTTTGGTTTTGTGCAAGACAAATCTACAGAGACATGTGGTCACGCTCATGAGACATTTCCAGTTCAGGGTATCAAGTCGAAATCATATGAAATTTCAAATTTTCACGTAATCATACTTTAGTTTTCCACGGAATGCTTGTATTCATACAGAAAACGTAGATGTAATGTATTTTTGCACGTCTATATAGTTATTTATATTATATAAACTATTTTTTTATGTAAACATTTGTGTCATTTTTTCGTTTATAGGTAAGGTAAAAGTGTGATGCGTGGTTCTTATCTTGTTTAGTGCAACCCCGCTAAGCCTCACAAAGAGCTGTAGCAAAGCGAAGACCGTTTTCGCAGGGAAAGATCATGATAAATAAGCTTGAGTATTCATATCCGGCTGACAAGCTGTAATAGTATGTGAGCTCGGAAAAGAACCGCGTAGCATCCTTATGACTTAAACGTCTCGCATTATTGTCCTACAGCCGTCCAACTTGATGGGCATGATTTTTGAATAGACATATTATGCGACATTAAAACGGTGCCTCTTGACTCACGTGCATAGTGGCATGCAGGAACATGCCCACAAAATCGAATAGTCTTAGTCGCTCATTTGACTTAAGCTCTAACCGTTTGCTTCAGTCATTAAAATCACCAGTTTCCGTGCTTCCATCTAAAGCTTGGGTCTCAGACAGACAGGCCTGAAACCTCCATCAATCGATTCATATTCTAGGCTTACTAGCTGGAGTCCAAAGATCAGCCTGGGACATTCTGGCTTTGCAGGAATATCATACAAATCAGGAACCGTGAGTAGCTAATCAACAAAACCTCTGCCTCATGCAACAGCCCATATTAGGAGATAATGGGCTCATGTAGTTGTAGTATTTTATATATGTGTAAATTATTTTTGATTTTGAACAAACGGCTTTGGAAGACAAGGCATACTTGGAGGATGTCAATATGACCAGGCGTTTAAGATGTGAATGCCAGTTCAAGTTCTTATCTGGACTATTATTTAAGAAATCCTTTTAAATTGTTTGAAAATGAGTAAATGCGTCGCTCGTCCTAACTAGAAACGGTAAATGCCGGAAATGGGATCTGAATCTATACAAGAAAATTACCTAAGCATGGCTGTAGATTTAAACCCGTGGGTTAGCTTATTCAGCAGTCACCACCGCATGCTATGCAAAATCGTGAGCACGGTCCATGCATCATCAACGCATTTATGGGGTTTGCAGTACCAATCAGCTCTCATTCAGTAGCCACAAAATTCTATTTTAATAGATTTAACTTATTTGATTCTCCATAAGTGGTGCTAGTGACGAACTCCAGTCACAGCACAATGATAGGCCAATGGCCTGTACACAATGAGAGGCACCCATTGCTGCTTTGTCTTCTGGTCTGTTTTTAGAAACGTTCCAAAGCAGAAATAAGCTCGAGAACACAATGAAGGCCAGCATCTACCGTGCAAAGTCTGCTAGTGAAACATGGCGGCAACCTGCTGAGGACTAGTGCCAGCTGTGCACGATGACCACTGCCCACGTGCCATGAGGCTCACTAGGGTGGGTGTTCGGGGAAGGATTAGCTGGCCAATGTTGCTTGGTTGGCACTGGTATACCCCTGAGGAAAGGCATTCACAGGCCTCCCGGCAGAAATTGTCACCAAGTAAACAATTGAGATTGCTTGTTGCACAATGTACGATGGTCAAATTACAGCTAATAGATGATCATTGTAGAACTCTGATTTGATTCCGATGCTTTTTAGATTTGTAAAAAAATTACCAACCGTATGTTTTTAGTAGAGCGGATTCAACAGCCCGCTGCATAAATAACAGGCTGAGGAGTGACAAATGAATGTGTATTTTGTTCAGAAAGTGGGAGTTTATATGCGGCCTGCCATGAAATAGGTCAGTGCATAATCTCTTAGCGATTTAAGGCTGATGGTGCTTTAATCCTCAAAAGTTCGACTAGTAGCCTTGTCAAATTGGCTGAATAGTAATTCGATTTTATTATTGCACCAATTTTCTACTCTTAACCTACGTTAAAAGCTAGTGGCCTGTGCCATGTCACCAGTACTATATCCATGACCTCCCGTGCAGGTGATCGATCTTTCATCCGTAACTCCAGCTGCAGGTGACCAGTATTTCATCTGTTTCTCCCAGAGCAGGCAATTTCTCCTTCATCTGTTTCCAACAGTGCAAATGACCATCCTGCTTCTGTTGCCCTCAGCACAACGGATCGGTCTTTAATCTTTTGCCCCCAACAAAGGCGACAATTATGGACTATGAGACCCACGAGCTCCAGGGCTGTAACTAGGAATCGCATATAGGTGATAGCTTAGGATTGCATATTGATAATCGTCATTTATCTTTCCATTTCATTAAGTTTTGCAGATTGTATATCACTAAATTTTTGCATCACCGCCGAACAGCAGGTGGCATCAATTGGGTATTGTATTTCTCATTGAACAGAGTCACCCTTGGCGAGGCGATCTCCGTTAGCATCGCTAAATATGTCCATCTCAATTTACAGCTAGGATGATAACAATCAGTGAAAGATTAAGATAGTTCATATATTGGCCATCGAATGCTACTGAATTAATTATTAGTAACAAAGAATATCTTAAAAATATAGTATAACCTTTGGTTTCCTTATTTTTAAGCTACTTACGGAGATATAAAAATAAATTAACTAGAGTTGCTGCTGCTCAAATTGTGTCGGCTTGCTAATAACATCACCCAGCCTTGTCTTCTATTGTAAATTTTGCCAACTTCCGTTACGATAATTTACTTACATAGCTTCACATATTTAGGTGCCACACAAGGCTCTGGGTCCACACAGTTTCAGTAAGTCGTCTAGCTGATGGTGTGTGTAGATTCTCTCGGAGCAATTTTTTGTTTCCCAAATAAACAATACTTCACGAACCGAGCCGTATCAACGAAGATGGGTTGCTCGTAACATACTAATGGTGATGTGATTTGTGCTAGCGTTTCAAATTGGCATCTGGTTCTTAGTAAGAATTAAGAGCCTAAAACGATTTTTAGTTATGAGGTTTTCTAAATTTCGCTACTTCTTATCGCCTGCTATAGCACAGCAGCAGGTGATGGGTTTCCTTGCTTGATTGTAATGGAGTTAATGCGTAATGCCGAGAACCCTTAACTACTCTAATTGTAGATCAAGTATATTTTCCTCATTTTTACTAAGACACTGGTTACTGTCTGGGCATCTGTTACGAAGTGAAAGCAGTTGGGTTAAGCAATTTAGAAACAATGATAATAATAATAATAATAATGCGCTTGATAAGGCGCCCTCAGAGAACTCAATCTCTTTCTAGGCGCTTTACATTTGCTGAATGGACTGAGCTAATCAAACAGCTAGACAGAAATGCTGTAGCAGAGACAGAGATACAGGCTGCAACAGAGAGGGCAGAGACGGAAACCGACACAGACATGCTGAAGGATAGGCAGATACATCAAAAGGCAGATGGAGAGAGTGACGGTGACTAAAAAGAGATGGTTACAAAAGAGATTGAGGCCTAGTCGAGAAGGGTTGGAGACAGAAGAGACTGAGAAGGAGACAATAATAGAAGGGTAACGAGAACGAAAAGTTAAGTGAGGGTGAATTTTTAAGAAGCGGCCTGCTTAATTGCCATATTAACGCTTTATAAAAAAGGCACCGACATAAGTTAATCAGGTTGACTAACTTCTTTCCAGTAAAGTACCTCGTGCCCCATTAGGCTGCGAGGTGTTGAGAAGACATGCTGCTACAGCTCCCCGAATCTTTGTTTCGGTATCTGCCGAGTGGACAATGACCCTTGAATGTGGCATCTGTTTACCTGCTACGTCTGCGACAACTATCGATTACAGTCTGGGGTTGGCATCGCCACCATTCTGCTACGTTAGATTACTTCGAGGCCGATTACAGTTACTAGTAAGGCAGCCGATTAGTCTCGAGCATTTTACTAAAAATACGAGATGATGCAATGTGCTCATCGAGAACTCAGCAATCATTCTGTTCATCACAGTCAGAAGAAACGGCGATGCAACCGAGTGCGTCCGTGTGGACTCACAAAGTCACCCGAACTCTGCTCAGCCATCGCATCTTCTACTTCTCTCTTTTTTATGATGACAATAAACGACCCGACCACCTGATCGAGGAAAGTGGAAGCGAGCGCAGGCCGCTTGAGCTTCCAGCACATCGATTGCCTTTCTAAGACCGCATGCAGTCAATGGCATGTTCTGGTGAGCGTGCTAACCGAACGTACTGCTTTTTTCTCCTACCTAACCTAGAAGATTAGTGGACACCAAAATCTCGCCGGCCTTCACTCGTTTGAATCAAGGCCAAGCATTCCAGTGCCGAACGTAGCGGTCAGAGGCATTCTACGTGTAATGTACGTCTCGGCACGCTTCTTACCAGTCGCCGAGCCGGCGCACAGCGAGCAGCCGAAGACGAGCAGGAGCAGCCGGCCGTGCAGCATATCCAGTCGGTGTCGATCTCCTCTTCAACTCGCACAGTTCTGTCTCTAGCGAGTCTAATGTGGCTCGCTAGAGGGATGGAGCTTTTTCATTGGAGCCTTGGCTGCCGGGCTGAGTGACTGGGCGTTTGCAGGGCGTGGCTGGCTACCAGCCTATTGATTGAATTGCATGTCCATGGACTCGTCGGCAATACCTACCCCGAACTGCCGATCAAAACAGACAAGGTCGAATTTGGCATAGCATGAAATTTGCATCGCCGACCGAGCACTCTGCATGGGGCAACACCATGACCTGGTCCTAACCAATCAATCATAAAGGCCTAATGAATATCCAACCTGGTTTGCAGCAGAGGACGCCATCACTTCTAACCACCCACTTCCTGCGATTGCAGCGGAGAGCTACCGGTAGGGGCTCTCTGGGGGGGGGGGGGCGCGAAAGCCCTCCGTTTAGCACAGTATAGCAATGCAGCACTATTGTGAAGATTAGCCGCTTGTGGCTTAATTCGTGGATGTGGCTTCTAATGCAAATTAATAAATAAACTAAAGCTAAAAACCGTATTCGCTCACTGTCACTTCTTGCCACCCACTTCCTGCTATTGTTGGGGAGAGCTACCGACAGGGGCTCTCTGGGGGGGGGGGGGGGGGCGAGAAAGCCCTCCTTTGAGGACAGTACGTACAGAAATGCAGCACAATTGTAAAGATTAGCCGCTTGTGGCGAAATTCGTGGATGTGGCTTCTAATGCAAATAGTTAAATAAATTAAAACTAGATATCGTATTCGCTTGTCTGCTTTATATCGAACTTCCCTGGTGGCCCCTTTTGCAGTGGGCCCAGTGGGAATATTTGCTGAGAGCTCGGACTTCCCCCTTAGCCACGAAGGGCTAGCAGTGCCCTTGCTAAGTGAGGAGTACGGGTGAATGAGGCCAGGCAGCGGAAGTGTCGAGCATCGACTCCTAATATAGTTGCAATTAGTAAAAAGAATTGGGAGGTCAGCTTGCAACTTGGCAATAGGCAAAACTATATATATATGTGTGTGTGTGTGTGTTTTGTGTGTGTGTGTGTGTGGGAAGATATCGGTTATGGCTGGCTCGTGGTTTAAGTTGCACTGTTCATGTTAACCAGCATGCTTATCTCGGGAACTTGCCGCCTACATCCGACGCCTGCTGTCGTTACTATTGTACGTTATCATGCCAGACTGCAAATGCCGAGCTTATGACTGGACGCAAGCCCGTTTGCACACGTGCAGGCAGGCGCTATGGGCTCAGCGTTCGCCTTCGGGCTTTCCAGACAATCACTGAGTGCATGTGCTCAGTGTTACGTTAGGCGAACTCGATGGCCCGCCCTTTGAGGCCAGGACACACAGTAGCATCACACGGGTAGGCCATGCCATCATTCCGACGGCGACTCGACGCCCAGGTCTGGAGTCGGAGCCAGGTCGGAAGCGATTCGGACATGTGCATAGGACCACTGTGGTCTGCCTACTAAGACGCTTCAGCCTCCGGTGGAGCGGCTATCGGAGGCGGAATTCATTGGCTGCTTCATAGGCTGCCTCGTCAGCTTTTGGCCTGGCTGCTGGGTCAGCTTTTAGCGGCCAAACAAAGCTGACCCAGCTTTTTGCAGCTTCTCCTTTAGCACAGCACGTGGGCTTTTTGTTGCGACCTGTTCTGGAGTGGAGGAAAACACTGCCCGATAATACGACTTGCTGGCAGAAGAAGTTGAATCGTTTGTTCCTTGGCACAGGATTGGTTTAAAAAATGACAAATAGCGACAGCAGACTCATACGGGAGCACCGGTTGCTGGTCGTGATGAGTCAGATTCGCCAAGATGACTATTCTTGTTATATCCAAAGGAAAACCTTTTCCTCATTGTGTCATTAGACTCTGATGAACATGCATCAACAGTCTCGCTTTCGCCAATAGCACTACCGAATCGCCAGTCGCAGCAGCCACCACTATTTCGCAGGCTACAGCTGACATCGTTCACGGGCAGCTTTCTTTCCTTGTTTCCTTAGCACTCGATGCTGCAGCTTCGACGAATCGGCAGTCTTGTAAAGGGTCGTAATGGCCGAGACTTCAACGCTCTGTTAGCTACAAGAAATTATAATTGAGATTGACAAAAGGGCGGTACTGATTAGAGCGGCTATATTTTCCTTATTAACTTATAATATGTTCCAAACTACCTTAAACAGCTTCTTCACTAAAGTACTTTTGCAACAAACGAAGTGCTTGAAAACTTTCTAGTCCTTGTCAACACGTGGGAGCAGGTGCCTCAAAACACGACCAGGAATTGGCAGAGGTTTCCTCAACATGCGTAGGTATGCCGACGACACGATAACACGGCAGTAATAAATAGCGCCCATTGCTTAATATAAAAACTCCGTTTCACTAGCGTAAAGCATTCTATTTGAAAGCTAGAGACCATTACATGTGCACAGCACCGGGACAAGTGTACAACAGGCTCCTTAAGTTGACCCTTGGGTTACTGTTTATTCCATACTAGCACGTATGGTAAATAAAAATCGCATAAACGGAATATTCAATTTCAAAATCAAAGACCGTCTTTATTAGCACATAGCTGCGAAATCGTGCTTCCGAAATGAGTCACTGACTGGAAGAACGTCGATAAGACTGACGCTCCCAGTTTCAATCCGATACAACATTTCAATGGCCAAGGCCAAAGACTGGGGAGATTCGGATTCCTATTCATTCAAATGATGCGAGCACTAACAACTCACAAGCATGAACCGCCATGAGGTAATTTATTAAGTATAGTACAAAGCATTAGATGTGGACGTCACAGTAAAACCATGAGCGATGCATCTTAGTAATAACAACAATGATAATGCAATTAATGAAGCTCCCTCAGAGAACTCAATCTATTTCTACGTGCTTAACATTTAAGGCAAAGGAAATACGATCGAATGGTGAGTGGAAATATTGTGCATGATTAATAACATGAATAAAATGCTTAGGGTTGAAATACACAGAGTCAGCATGCAACTGCGATTAGTGGTAGCATGCAGCAGTGTCAGCATGCATAAGCACATAAGGACGAATTACAATGACCCACTAAATGCTGGCATACCTATTTAAGTGATTAAGTTATTGATTACCAATTTACGCTGAAAACCAGTTATAAATTATAAGTATGATCAGACATATTAACAACAACCACTAATATAGTACATAAGAGCCTGTAAAAAATTAGCATTGCCAAATAATCAGCAGCACAACAGTATTCACGGAAGCTTACTTGCTCGGACTAGCTTCCCCTATCGAAGCAACAAACCCAAGGGTGTGTTATGCTCACCCAAATGGGTATCAGCAAAACAGATACCTGCAGTCAAACTATGGTCGGCAGTCTAGTCATTGGCATATTCCTGGTCATGGCTCGGTGCAAGAGTATAGTGATTCATGGAATATGTTCTTTGCTAATGTGACATCCAGCCCGTCTCACCGCCGGGATGAGGTGGCTTCACAAATACCACAGGGGGCAAAGAATTTTGCTCAGGCATCTCCCATTTGTTCCTCCTAAATTTGATGTCGTACATATTGCCGTAGAACAAGTACTTTTCAAGGTTCCCGACCTGGCATTATCCATCTGTGGCAGCTACTTTAAGCCACTGCGGCTCTCGTTCGAAATTATAAGCGAGGGGTACAAATGGGAGACTTGAAAAAAGGAAAGGCCTGCTACCTTCTTCCAGCAGAACCTGAAATCCAGAGATTCCAATCAACAGGGCTCCACTCTGCTCTAGTTATTTGAGCAGCAACCCAGTTTGCATGCAGAATGTGGCAAGTATTCCTGATTCATATTTGGATCTCGAAGCAAACTGCCAGAAGACGGCTGAAAACCAGCTACGCCTGTCAACTCCCTAGTCAAGATCCCTTTCCGAAACTGTTGCCCATCATTCAAGCATTCAGCATTCACAGCCTAATTGCTGCATTCAGGGGGGTTACGGTTTTGTTTTCTTTGCCAGTGGCAAAAAAAACGAGTCAGCTTCTTTGGTCGAAGCTGCACTATAGCAACACTGCCACCTGCAATCGATGTCAAATAAAAGACCCAACAAAAGATGAATAATACCCGGAACTGCCACATTCTTCTATTCATTGTGCTTGATTGGTCGCCCTCGGGCAGGGAAATGTGGTCGCTTTGATCGTGGCTGTCTGCATTTACAGCTAACCTCTAGGCTTGGAGAAATTAGAAGTGCAACATTGGATGAATAGTTAGTCAGAGCAAACTTGCTAAATACGATCGTTACAGTTTGGATTTCAGAATTCCGAAAATGCGCCCAGACTGGACTTGAGCTCTACTAGATTTGTGCGAGCTGAAAGAGGGCAGCCTCATAAGCATTCCGGCTAATTTCATTGTCGAGTTGACGATCCAAAGCAGGCAAGGTAAAGTTTCAGCTATCCTCTAAATAATTATTAGTTGGTTTCACAGCCTCGATGTGGTTCCACAGGTAAGATGTGGCTCCATAAGCTTGCTATTGGCTAAGGACGCACCAGTTTATCCCATTGTTTAGTGGGTCCGTGTGCTTTATGCTCTTTTGCTTAGGTGTGCAGCAGCTGTGCATGATACCATTAGCCATATTTTACATGCTGGCACTGTGCTTGTCACTTTTAACCATGTTAGGCTTGTTAACAGTGAGTATGCTACCCCTAAGTATTTGATCATGCTATTTTAAAGCATTCGTAAAGTGCCTAGAAAGATTAATCTCTGCGAGGGCGCAGTACAAATTATTTTCACTTAAAAAATATAGTATAGGCGGTACAGAAATTCAGCTTTGTGGTTTTAATACGAAGCTTTGGTGGTTAGGCTCGGTAAGCGACCTTAAGCTGAATCCGTCAAACAAAAAATCGAGTATGTAATAGATATATTAGTGTACAAATAAACATAACTGCAGCTATAAAGAAATCACATTGTATGTTTGGAAAACGCCACCATTAGCAATCAAAATGCTCTTCGCTGTCACTGCAGTTGCTACAATTAAAAGGAGAAATGGCTTGCTATAAAATGTAGGTGGATTTTATGATTTAGCACTCTTAGTACATGGTGCTGTGGCAATCCAGACAATACTGACACTTTGGGTGTAAAGCCCACAGGACGTGAATTTATCCAGTTTTGCGAAACGAAGTGGGACTTAAACATATTAAGAAATGTTTGCTGCATTTACCAGTGGTTATCAATAAACTAAAGACCTATCTAATGCGGAAAAAGATTATCCCCCGTGCCTCTGGCTCAGTATGAGTTGGCATACAATACTACCAATAATTATACATTTGATATAGTGCCCTCAGATGATTCAATCTCTTTCTCGGCACTTTACATTGTATATCCATATAACATCTAATAAGTCCCAATTCGAATATAAAATATGTAGTACTTCTTTTATTGTGGCACAAATAAAATGACTGTTGCCATTCTTACTTTAAGGAATCTCGTACCAAAAAATTATCGTTCTCATTCGCGGACACTCTGGTCTACGTTCTCCAGACAACTGCTATTTCGATTATTTAGAGCCTCGTTGCATCCTTAAGTTGCTTCAAGATTATGTTTAAGGTATTTTTTCTTTATTTTGTAGTGATTCTGACTGGTCTTTTTTATAGTGATTCTGGTTTTACTTAGTGGTCTCAATGTGCTACCTGTCAATTCTACTTTACTTGTACTTTTACTTCACTGCTTTCAGTTTTCAGTGGTCTCTACCGATGGTCCAGCTTAAATTGGGCTGTGTAAAACTGAACATCTAAGAGCTGCTAAGCAAGGATTTATAACACTCCCGTTATCCTAATAGTCCTCAGATTTGTGTACAAGCTGGCGCTTGTGGTAAATCTGATGTTGCATTGAGCTTTGAAATGCTAACACCCGCAATTTGACATAACGAACAAAATACTAGCTGATTCATGAATCTCGTCTGTATAGCGGCAGAAGAGTGATGACGGCTATTACCACCGCTTGCAGCTGGCAGTAGAGGATCGTCCAGTGCAGGATTCGAACGTACGACTTCGGTCGCCTTACTTCCTGGCACCCCAGTCTTCTGGCTATCAGGTCTGGTAATTCCAGATCACTCGTAATGACCAAAGATCGAAGCTTATGGGCTGACCAAGCTAGGTAAGAATATTATTAACAGAGTCTCTGTACCTTAATTGTGACTTCGTAATTGCAAACCTGGCCCTAAGCCATGAACACAATATCAGACGTTTAAAGTTGCATGGGCGTGTTTTCTCCCGGGCATTACTATTAGAATTTAATGCACACATTAAGGCCAAATTTTAAAGAGAGGCAAAATATGCTATGATCCGCTGCTGCTTTGAGACATAAGATCGCGTATTGAAACCCGAACGGACCACTCGGTATCTATAAAGTGTCGAGTCAATAATGACAGAGTTCTGACTCTACGTCGTAATATCTCGATATTTTTTTACGATAGTAGAATTAAAATTGTGCTTGGCAACAGCTGTGAAATCATAATTGAATGCTCAGCTTTAGTGAATCCAGAAATAATTAAAAATCCTTAATAAATCCGGGTATCCGTTCTTATTTCTCAGCCTTGCTGCAAAAGCAATTGATGCCTCAGCAGCATTTGATACATATTTTCAAAATACTCTAATCTCTTCAAGCTCTGACTCGCATCTCCATTTTGAGAGAACATGTACTCGCCTATTACCGTTTCCTGGAGCACGAGAATATAGAGATTCTATCAGCTCGTGAGAACAAGTTTCACGTTACTTTTACCCGGCAAAAGGCCAGTGGCATTTGAATCTTTCTATCGAGTTAGCACACGGCTATGACAGTGCAACCATTTCCAAAAGCTTGGCTATCTCTTTTCTGTGATCTTGTTGACTGCAGTGTCCCTGCTTTTAAGCATTACTGTAACTAATATAGAGCACAATTTCCCAGGCAGTGAACCCAGTAATGTCTAAATGGCATTTATGATTGATTTTTTTTTCATCTGGAGAAATGCAAAATAACTTAGCAGCTTTTCCTGCCGCCTTGTATTGCTTTATAAATCCTCTACCCAAAAAGGCGTATCATTCATATAAAGATAATAAAATTAGTATCTAACAAATAAGTGTACGAAAATATGTGAACAGTAGAAGTTATGGTTAGGGCCTCAAAAACTGAGGCCATATTTACATTTAAACATACCAGTGTAAAAATCCTAAGGAAGCAGCGAGTGCCATAGCGAAACTAAATTGCTGACCGCCGATCTATTTTGCTGAGCTAGTAGCCCAATCCAAGAACATCAGAATGGCTTTAAAACCTATACAGAACATGGCCGGCTGTGAGCCCTTACACATACCGATTCATGCGAACGACTGCACGCGGTAATGTCATTGCAACTTATGTAGTAGTTCCATCTTGTGGACCAACATCGGTTTACTCTAGGAGGCTGGGTCAAAAGCCCCCTCAAAAGGCATTCAAATCTGAAACATATATCGTGCACATGCAATAACTGACCTGACACATTCTCATACCTGCAGTTGGCTTCTGAAAACGCAATGACCAGCCCGGTGGGTATGAACAGCTTTATCCAAGTTCTAAGTGGTTAGGCTGGACTAAGACTGCTTTCAAGCAGGGCCATAGTCGGCCGTTCCATGTGCTTATTTCTCTGCCTAGCACAGCATGGTACAGGCGTATCGATTCCTCGTCTACGAAACTCACCTGGTCGGAGCAGGAGGCAGGACTGTCCCTTTGCCTATTGAGCCAATAGGATGCACCAGGCATTTGCTGTTGCCGAGGCATTTGACTTTCGCTTGGTCCCCATTGGCTCAAGAGGCACTAACAAAGTAATCAGCTACGGCAGAATCATACAACCAGCTGCTTGTAGTCCTCAAGTATGGGTCAGTCATCCTGTCAGCCCGTGGCCAAGTAATATACCTGTATTGTGAAGGCATAGCTTCTGGTTGGAAGCAGGCTAGACGCTATGATGATCTGCTATCAGCCTGCCTAGTCGACCGTTCTAAGGACTCGTGAATGTCGGTGAAAGTTTGGTGCTTGCAATAAATCGAAGGCATTCGCTGACGACTGCACGTATTCGCCCTTGCCACTTCCAGAGGGCTAAGAGGTTAGCCTTGGCGACTTGATCTTCACTTTGAGCAGTCTTTGCCATCAATAAACCGACTTATTGTTTTGGCTGAGTCAGTATCTCCGTGGATAGCCACACCCATTCTGGAGGAATAAGGGGTTTTCTCGAAATCACTGTGAAATATATGCCCTGACCTCCTCGGCCTCGAACCCATAGCCCATCTCAAAGAGTCATAAGCTTTGACGGCTCGAATTGTGACAGTGGTAGAGATTTGAAAGAATTAGTCAAGTTTAACAGTTAGCTTTAATCGTAAAGCTGAGCACGAGTTCGCCTCTGCTGACGTTGCTTATCTCAACATTGTGCACTCAACCGTGGTTACTGCGATTGCGATAAGTAGTGAATGAGAGTGCCCAGCACTAATTTGCTCGCCACCAGAAACACGCCTAAGAGGTAAATGGTTGGCCCAAATCCCTGCTCTGAAAAGCCAAATTACAAGTCCGTGCAGCTACAGACGATTGGTTAGGAGAACGCAGAAAGCTTGGTAGCTACAACTATATATGCTACAGAACCAGTATGGACTTGAGGCGCTCCGTGTCTAGCCTGTCTTTGGAATCGCTTTAGGATGGTACGTTTTGCTTCAGCTTTGAAAATTAAGAACCTGCCAACAGATCTCAAGTCCTCCTGAGACCAATACAGTTTTTGTGTCTTGGTTTCCAGCTCAAAGTTTTAGTGTGAATGGTCAATGACTTATAAGCCAAACCAATTAAGCGAATTTTAGCAAGGACAGCTTACTATAAAACACTCGAAGCTTCATATGGCTTTTGGTGCTCGTCTGTGACGATTCCTGATAAATTTAGAAGCTGTAAATCTACAGTGTTATTGCTAATGTTATGAAACTTCTGCATTTCTCTAAAGAGAGCTGATTCTTATTCTCCCTCACTCACTAGCAAACAACCCAAGTCCACACCCAGGCCATTAACACTTATTTGACTGCTGAACGGCTTCGAGGCAACGCTGCGTCTCACAGTTTATGCAAGTAGTTAGTCATCGATAAGAAATCACTTTCAAGAATGCTTCATAAGAAGCTTGAGCAACTTACTTTGATATATTGCGGGGGCCTGCTAGCCGTGATGACGAAGAACGGCAAACGATGCTACTACTACCTCCCCACCCCCCTGCGTATGGATTATTGTGAAAGCGGCAAAGCGGCGGCGGCTGAATTGGACGAAGCTTCCGCCCCGGTCGTCCTGCTCAGGCCGAAATGCTCGCGGCGACGGTCGGGTCCCCCATTCAATGCCCTGAGGCGAGTCACGTGTTCACGCAAAGCCCTGCTATTAGCCGGACGGAGCGCGTGAGCCCGATTCGGGGGTGTGACTACCGTGACGGTGGCATCGAGCCCGGCAATAGGGCAATTTTTAGCCAGAGTCCTCCGCCTGGAGCACGTGACTGGAGCGCAGCTAGCAGCGTTGCAAACCTTGGTCGACCTCTACAGTCCGTGTCCTAGACGGATCGCACCTGTTCAGCTGGCGGTAGGGCCACTTTTAATAGGTTTAACAATGAGGGCATGCCGTAGCAGGTTGGTTCTAGGAAGCCTTTGCTGGCCCAAAAGTGGAGGTTGGCCACCCGGCCAGACTAATTCGACCCTCTCGCATGGATCCACAGCAGGTAGAGTTAGAGGCCTTTGGTAACCCCCCCCCTACTATGTAAGTTAAAGTCTTGCTGAGATCGTAGGTTCGAGCCCTGTGGCATATATGAAGCACCTAAATGGAGATTGAGTTCTCTAAGGGTGCTATATAAATCAATTATACTTATTTTGTTTATGCTGCCAGCACTCTAAGGCAAAGGCCAAGTACAAGATTAGACCTCGGTGATCGTCTGAAGTGCTAGCCATCGTGCGAAGCGGTTCATACACCTATCCCTATGTTTCAAAATGACGTTTCATGCAAATGGTGTGCATTATTAAGCACCGAAGCTTGGTTTTTCACAAGTCCGCGATCCTAAGACTCGACTTGGCTGCCCACTTTAGACCGCAGCATATATCGATTCACCCAGGGCCCGAGGCTCTTCTAGTTAACGTGCGTTGGCCGTGCGATAATTGACTAATTATAATGTCATTGTTCTTCCATTGTGTGTAGCTGTACTGTTTCTCTATTATTGCAAGCTGCTCGGAGAAGAGAAACCATGCCTACTAACAGTGCCTTTTACGTCAACGTATGCGTCCGAGAATTCCTTTCTCCGTTAGATAATCAATAATTATACACCAACGGCGATACCGGACGGGAGTCTCCAACTACTCGGCAAGCAGCTTACTTTAACTTTACATCCAAGCTGCATATTTGCGAGTCACACAACAGCCTGCGTTTAGAGCCGGACTTTAAAATAAATAACAATAGCAAGACACCTAAGTACGTGATTTGCTAGGTTTCACGTTATATTTTTGCAGAAGTGCAAAGATTACCGAGTTCAATTGGGAGCACGGACTTAAAAGACCTGGTTTGTATTGTTATCGACGAACTAAAGTGGCGCACCTTCATATTTATTCAGCTACGCTTTGACATAGCACCTGAATCGCAGTAAGAATTGTCTCTCAGCGGCATAAGAGTGCTTCCCCACCACACCGCAGTTTGCCAACCACTTCTTGGAGGATGTCGTTATAAAACCAAACCCTTTTTATGTTTTCTTCTATGGCATACTACTGACCCAAAAAAATAAATGCGGACTCTAAATAGCCCACTACGCGAGCTTCAGCAAGGTAATATGCCACTTTTAATAGACACGCCACACATAAGCTAGCCAAGTGGACGGTTCTGTGTCGCCATTATTTGCATCTTGGCACACGCTCTGCCTTTGAGGAGCTGACCTTCAAGGGCAATGTCAAGTGCTGGCAAGTGGCCCTTGCAGCACCTAGCACCTAGCCAGCTAGAGCCGGCGCAAGCCACGTGGGTTTTCAAGCGTTGAGCGGAGGCCTGAGCGTTGAGAGGACCGAGAGGCGATTCCCTCAATGATTGCATCCGAAAGACAACGAGTCCCACTCTTTGAGTTGCACTAACGTCTGAAGTATCGAGACTGGGTGCCGAGGCTCAATCGACCTAATTGTAACTTACAACCTGATGTGCCACAGGTGATCTTAACTAATTATAGGTTTCCATGTGCAGTGATGCCATTTAAATATTTAACGAATGTAGGAATCGTGAAAAGGTCAAGGAAAGCTCTGAGCAGAGCAGTTTCCTGGTAAAAAAATAAATAGGACTATAGCCAAACCCAGTCCCGAGCTCCACCTACCATCATTCAACGCCATCTGCCCAAAAAGCATTACTATGTGCCAGCTCCGGCAAAAGCTTCAGTAATTTATGCGTGTGCACGTTCTACCTATCCAAAAGCCGAAGGGCCAGAGCTGTTCAGGTTACTGAGATACACCTTACTTTTCTGTATGTGCAACTTTTGTCTTGCCTTTGGTCTGATTTAGCATGATTCCCCATAAAAAAGTAGAGCCGACTGAGCTACACGTGTGAGCCTCTGCTGTAGCTACGAGTTGCAAGGACAATGAGTTCGCTGCGTTGGACCCAGCATTAGTACTATAGAAAAGGGCCGCGGGTTTCGCTGACTGCAACCCATAATCTAAGCAGCTGCAGTTCTTGCGATTCAATCACGTCATAACTAAAGTAGGCTGCTGACTTCGAACAAGCATACAAACTGCCATCGGATCATAGTTTCATAGCTGGTAAGGGAGAGACAGGAAGTCGCGGGAGCCAGCGGCAGGGGAGCTCTGGTTGGGGTGGGGGCTGGGTAATGTGACCCATTGCTGGCTGCTCTGGAGCCCAGAACAGACAGCTGACAGATGCACGAGCAAATATGTACCTAGCATTTTCTCGAAACGCAGCGACGACACGGCGACAGTAGAGTCCTTACAGTGGCTTTGCCCGCAGCTGGAACCCAGAATGGACTCGGCTCACTGTGTCATGCCGTCTACGAACTAAGTGGGTGAAAGAGCTCACATAAGGCGACTAGATGGGTACGATAAGAATGCCAGATGCTGGAAAAACTTTAAGGCAAGTAGAATATGAGTTCGGGTAGGAAATGATGTCGTACAACGAAGAGCTAACACTGAAGCCTAGATTCGTGGCGATTTCCGTGTGGCGGTTTCAAAAGTGTGACGTATATCTGCATTACCGACATATTGATTTTAAGAAGAAAGTTCTTATGAGGCTTATTACTTCTTGCTAATGCTTTGTTCTCACTGGCAATTTGAATTTGCAGTTAAATAACAAAATATCAAAGCACTAGTTCTGGCTGGACTCAGAAACTGCATAGCCTGACGGGTAGCTGCTAGTGGTCCACTTATTCAGAAGCCAGCATTGCGGTTTGCTATTGAGCTATACGTTGACTCTTTTACTTCATCAAATGAATAGCTAGAGTGCTTCACTAAAATATATAACCCAACATTCTCGAAAATTCGAGATGAGAATGGCAAAGTTTGTGACCTCATGCAGGAGCAGACGGATAAGTTGGCCGCTGTAGACGAGAGCTATGAGCCGGGAGATAAATTAAACTTGGAAGCAACTCATCTGATATTCATGACAAAAAAGGGCGACGCATTTTATGTTGGAGGTTAAAGTTCAATTGATGGAAAGCCATCACATGCAGAGCGGCAGTTATACTCAGTGGTTAGGTTATGGTAAGAAAACGAAGCCTCGAGTAATTAAAAAATTGATCAAGCCCACATGCTGCAAACATGCTGACCTAACACAACTGCATGTAGCTTAAAGTCTTAGTGCAAAATCTTAGATGATTCTCTAGATTTAAAGGTCGGTTGCAATTATGAAGTGCAAAAAAATGATGCCCCAAGGTAGGCATGTGCTCTTTTTCACTAGAATTTCAGCAAGCCAGTCACAACAGTAGTTTTTCCATATGAAACTGGCGTGTTTTCCTGGTCTAATATTACTTCCGTGCTTAAAACATTCGACCAGTGCATAGTTCTTGCTAGTAATTTGAAGTATTTGGAGAAACCCGCTCCTTCATAAGATTACCGTCTTGGACAAAGATAAGACTACTGCGGGACTGTCAGCTCAAAAACTATCAGTGTACTGCATGAGATCCATCTGCTGCCTTAGTAAGGTCATGTCTGAGTTAGAAGCATGTACCATTCATAAGGGTCCATGCTAGATTTTCTTAGGCAGTAGCATGCGGACGCTTGATTTATTAACTGCAATGGCTCGTGGGTTGGCACCTGGACACCAGCACTGTCGGCCTAAATGAGACACTGTGGCTACTTACCTTGATGGCAAACAAATCTGGCTTGAGTGTAAAGTGTTTTAACTAATGCACTAATACCTATTCATATACGGATATCTATAAAGACACATACCTCTACCTGTATATATACTCACAATTGACAAACATATTAGATATTTAAAACGTGTTAGATCGTAGCCCCCCAGTTTCATTATGAGGTACAGAATTAAATAAGTAAGGAAAACATTAAGGAGAGGCAGGACTTGACATGGCCACGAGCAGGCAACCCTAATAAGGGGCATTACGAGGCGTTACGCTTGGCCAAGCCCGGTCACACCTTTGCTTGGTTCACGAGAGGTCAGGGCTTGCTCCCCCCCAAACCTTTACATGTGGCTGCCGGAAAGAATGAATCATTCACACACCCTTTTTTCAGGCACATGAGTGTACCTAACGTAATTTCTGGCAGCCTTCCCGGCCCACTGGCTACCTATTTCAGGTAGGCTCAGCGAAGCTCGTTTCTGTGAAGTCCGAAACTGAAAGTACAAACATGTACTACAAATATGGATCAGTGACATGAAATGGGTCAGTGATGTGATGCGGTCAGGAGATGTCCTGACATCAGTGCAGAGAGAGTTAAAGCTTTCGGAGCGTTGGAACAAAAGGCATGATCTCCAAAGTACGAGCGAGGTCTCATACAAGGCATAGCCTTACGATCCGAGTCAGACTAGCGGATAGTACGAGTCAAGTCTGGTGGGGGGAGCAGCTCCGATAGGTAGGGTGGAGCCACCTAATGGAGAGATGTGGAGCATGAGCGAGGGAACCTTGAAGTCGGACCGTTGCTTGCCTGGGAGCCAGTGCAGGTCAGATAGATGTGGTACGTTGTGCCAACTAGACGCAGACAACGAGAGACAAGCCGAGACGCTGCGGAACTTTTCAATATCCAAGCACCCGATTTCACGGTAGGCCGGTAGGCCGGCAAGCAGTGAGTTTGAGAAGTCGAGACGGAATATCACAAATGCAAAGTCCGATTTGGATTTAGTATGCTGTCCAAGTTATCCCGAATTTAGGCCATGTTATGTAGCTTACTGTAGGCAAACTCGGCAGTGGAGCCTAGGGGAAGGTCATTTAGACGGTCGCCTAGAGAAAGGTCATTTTGGAACGGTACAAGAAGATTTCGTGCAGAGCTACATCACACATACCACCACAACCAATTGTGAAGGCCCAGATTTTCAATTGCTAAGTCACTCTTGATTTTCCCATAAATAGTAAACGTATTTTATCGCCAGTTAATTAATTAGTGACAGTTTTATAGGATCCAAGTGCGTATTTTAACAATATAAGCAGCAGGGTAGTTGAAAAAATTTGGTGCTGAGTGTCATCTGCATAAAAGAGAAATCCTAGATTTTCGTTGGCAACAGCTTCAGCTAAAGGTAGACTATACACCGAGAAATGAAACCGACCATGCACACAGCTCTGAAGTACTCCGTACTCCAGTGGTTCCTCGGATTACCTTGCTCAGGTCGCAACAATAATCTAGAGCCTCCCACTAGGGGAGATACGTGCTAAACCGTTTCAGTTCAATGCTAGGAATGCCCAGGCAAAATTAGAGGCACCCTAGAAGGAATCGGAGATCAATAGTAATAAATGTTTCTGATAAATCAATCCGGCAAGCAGAGAGACTTCACTCAAGTCCATAGTTCTAAGAACGTCGCTATAAAACCGATGCAATGCCAATTCTGTGGAGTGATTAGCAGTAAATTTAGACTGAAACTTCCGTGATAATAAGTCTCATTATAGGAGTTAATATGTCTGCAACCTCAATATTTCATTCAATCTTGTAAAGTTGATTTAGTCTGACTAGCTGAAGACCTCGTACAACATCATTGAGTGTCACGCACCAATCAATGCCCTCCATCTGATAGAGAAACTTCTTTGCCTAAAACCATCGAAGCTGATCAGTATTTAGTGGAGATCAGATGTATAGAACATTAACCCTCAGTTCGTAAAGCACTGCTGGATATCAAATTATGCAAAAAGCTACTTGCGTAGACTTTTATGGTCTAGGCGACGGCCCTTTCTCGAGACTAATTACCTTTTTTGATGGCATTATGCTTCCCTAATTAGAGGCTCCTTTAAAATTTGTCTGATTACGACATTTTAGGGCACACGATTTTATACTTCAGAAATTTAATAACTTGGTTCTTTAACTAATGTTGAATTTTATGGCGAAACCAAAAAAGTAGCTGCAAAGCCGTATTTTGTTACTAGGAAGTATGACACCAAGTCCATTCAAAAGCTCGTAGCAAAGCGGAAGTAACTCACGAATCCGTAAGGGCTAAATCCGGTTTCCAGATTAATGATGCAGGCATGACAAGCCGATCTAGGTCGTTCTGTGCTGTTCTATTCCACGTCAATCTTGTATCACTCCAAGTCTGCAATACAAATGTTTGGCACTAACTTTAAACACGGAGTGCTTTGAACTAACTCATACACAGTCAGAGGTGAGAGCAAGCGATGGCAGCTTTTGGCTCTTACCACAAGGATGAAACCGGCCACCGTCATAGTGAGAAGGCGCTCCTCCTGCAAAGTGGCAACACCTCTATCAGTACTTGCCTTAAACTCAGTCAACGCTTCCCAAGCAAGGCATTACCACCTTACCACGTCATCAATAGATGAGAGGAACAACCCAACGTGGACGTCGGTCGCCATATTAGACGGCGGAGGTCTGGCATTCGCTAAATAGCCATCGAGCAGGGCTGCCATTAGCACGTCTTCACTTGTGCTTGTGCCTGCAGCAGCCAGAAAGCTAGTAACAATAGTCTTTGGCGATGTATTCATGAATACGATCGATCCGTGCACCCCAAAAATACCCCTAGCAAGGGATTAATGGATGATTCCAAGTTTTTTGTTTTGGGCAAGACAAGTCTACAGCGACATGTGGTCACACTCATAGAACGTTTTCAGTTCAGGGTAGCAGGCAAATATCACATGAAATTTCAAAGCTCCATGCAATCATACTTAATTTGTACACGGAAGGCTTGTATTCGTACAGAAAATTAACAAGTCATGTATGTTTGCACGTTTATATAGTTATTCATATTATATAAACTATATATCTATGTAAATATATGTCATTATGTTTATTCTTAGGTAAGGTAAAAGTGTAATGCATGGTTCTTATCTAGTTCAGTGTGACCTAGCTAAAACTCACAAAGAGCTGTAGCAAAGCCAAAACAGTTTTCGGAGGGAAACATCGCGATACCCTAGCTTGAGTATTCATATCCAGCTAATTAACTGTTACAGCATGTGAGCTTGGAAAAGCACCACGTGGCATCTTTACAACTTAATCGTCTTGCATGAATGTCCTACAGCGCTCCAATTTAATGGGCATGGGTTTTACATAAACATATTATGCGACATTAAAATGGTGCCTCTCGATCCACGAGTGTAGTGGCATATATGTAACATCCCACAAATTGGTATAGTGGTAGTCGCTCAACTGACTTAAGCCCCAAACGTCGGATACAGTCATGAGTGCTCTATAACGGAATTAGAATCACCTGTTTCCGTGCTTCTATCGAAAGCTTGGGTCTCTGACAGACAGTCCTGAAACCTCTATTAATCAATCCAGATTCTAGGCTCACAACCTGGAGTCAAACGATCAGCCTGGGACATTCTGGCTTCGCAGGAATTTCGTAATGACAAAGCCGGCAATTTAAATCAGGAACCGTGAGTAGCTGATCAAAAAAAAGCTCTTCCTCACGCAAAAGCCCATGCCAGGAGCTAATAGGTTCGTATAGTATTAGTTATGCATATTTGTAAATCATTGATTTTGAACGAACGGCTGTGGGAGACGAGGCATACTTGGAGGATGTCAGTATGCCCAGGCGTTTAAGATGTGAAGGTCAGTTCAAGTTCCGTATCTGGACGTATTATTAAAAAAAAAAACTCTTACATTTTTTGAAAATGAGTAAATGCGCCAATCATCTTAATTAGAAACGGTAAACGCCAGAAATGGGATCTAAATCTTGAAAATAAAATTACCTAGCATAGCTGTATATTGAAACCCGTGGCTTAGCATATTCAGCAGTCATCAACCGTGAGCTATACAACAGTGTGAGAATGGTGCATGCGTCATCAACGCATTTATGGGCTTTGCAGTACCGATCAGCTTCATTTAGTAGCCACGAAATTCTATTTTTATTAGATCCAACTCCTTTCGCTTTCCATGTGCAGTGCTGGCGACGAACTCCAGTCGAAGCACAATGATCGGCCAATGGCACGTACAAAATGAGACGCATCCATTGCTGCTTTGTCTTCCGGTTTGTTTTAGAAACGTGAAAAAATTAGAAATACGCTCGAGAACACAATGCAGGCCGGCAGCTATGGTGCAAAGTCTGCTAGCGAAACATGGCGGCAACCTGCTGAGGACTAGTGCCAGCTGTGCACGATGACCGCTGCCCACGTGCCATGAGGCTCACTGGGGTGGAGAATCGGGGAAAGATTAGCTGGCCAATGCCGCTTGGTTGGCATTGGTATACCACCAAGGAAAGGCATTCACAGGCCTCCCGGCAGAAATTGTCACCAAGTGAGCAGTTGAGATTGCTTGTTGCACAGTGTGCGTTGGTCGAATTAGAGCCAATGGTCGGTCGCTGTAGAGCTCTGATTTGATTCCGATGCTCTTTAGATTTGTACAAATTTACCAACAATATTTAGCGTATTCAATAGCCCGCTGCATTTATTTCAGACCGAGGAGTGACAGTCGAATGTTTACTGTGTTCAGCGAGTGAGAGTTTACATGAGGCCTGCAAGGAAATAGGTCATTGCACAATCTCTAAGCGATTAAACGCTGATGGTGCATTAACCCTCAACAGTTTGACTAGTAGCCTTGTCAAATTGACTGGATAGCAGTTTAATTTTATAATTGCAACAATTTTCTACTCTTAGCATACATTATAAGCTACTGTCCTGTGCCAGGTCACCGGAACTGTATCCTTGACCTCCCGTGCAGGTGATTAATCTTTCATCCATTACTCAATTTGCAGGTGACCAGTATTTCATCTATTTCTCCCAGAGTAGGCAAATTATCCTTCATCTGCTTTCCATAGTGCAAATGACCATACTACTTTTGCTGCCCTCAGCACTGGGGATCAGTCCTTAAACCTTTTGCCCAGATCACAGGCGACCATTACGGCTATCAGGCACCCAAGCTCTAGGGCTGTAACTAGGAGTCACATGGAGTTGATAGCTTTTGGTGACGTATTGATAATCGTCCTCTAGCATTCCAGTTTATTAGGTTTTGCAGCTTTATATCACTGTGAATGTTTGCATCACCGCGGAACAGCAGGTGGCATCATTTGGGTATCGTATTTCTCATTGAACAGAGTCGCCCTTGGCGAGGCAATCGCCGTTAGAATCGCTAATTATGTCCATCTCAATTTACCGCTAGGTTGATAACAATCAGCGAAAGATTAAGTTTTTTCCTATACAGGCTATCGAATCCTACTGATTCAATTGATATTAGGAACAAAGAATATTTCAAAATATGTCTTTACCTTTATTTTTATTGTTTTTAAACTACTTAAGGAGATATAAAAATAAATGAACTAGAAATGTTGCTGCTCAAATGGTTTCGGCTTGCTTTTGACATTACCCAGCCTTCTCTCCTATACTTATAATTTGCCTACAGCCGTTAGGAAAATTTACTGACATAGCTTCGCATATTTAGAAGCCACACAAGGCTCCGATCCACACAATTTCGAAAAGTCGTGTAGCTGATTGTGTGTGTAGATTCTCTCTGAGCAATTTTTTGTTCCCCAAATAATATATAATTCGAAATATAATTCATTTATATAGCAACATTACTTCGCGAACCAAGCCGTTTAACTGAAGACGGATCACTTGTAGTCCACTAAAGGGGATGCGTTTTTTGCCAGTATTGAAAATTGGCGGCTGAACACTTCTCGAGGCTCTTAGTTAGAACTAAGAGCCTCGAGAAGTTTTTAGGTCTGAGGTTTTCTAAAATTCGCTATCTCTTTTCACCTGCTACAGCACAGCTGCAGATGACGAGTTCTCTTGCATAAATGTAATGGAGTTAATGCGTAATGCCAAGAAGATTCAACTACTCACATTGTTGATCAAGTGTATTTTCCACATTTTTAGTAAGATTCTGGTTATTGCCCGGGCATCTGTTACGAAGTGAAAGCAATTTAGTGAAACAATTTAGAAATAATAATAATAATGCAATTTCTAGGCATTTTACATCTGCTGAATATATTGAGCTAATTAAACAGCCAGACAGAATGCAGTAGCAAAGACAGAGATACAGGCTGCAACAGAGAGGGGAAGAGACGGAAACAGACACAGACAGGCTGAAAGAGAGGCGGATACTTCAAAAGACAGAGGGAGAGAGTGACGGAGACTAAAAGGAGATGGTTACCGAAGAGATTGAGGCCTCTTCGAGAAGGGTTGGAGACAGAAGAGACTGAGAAGGAGACCATAATAAAAAGACAAAGAGAAAGAAAAGTTAAGTGAGGGTGAATTTGTAATCAGCAGCCTGCTTAATTGCCATATCAACGCTTCATTAAATAGGCACCGACATAAGTTATTCAGGTTGACTGACTTCTTTCCAGTAAAGTTGCTCGTACCCCATTAGGCTGCGAGGTGTTGATAAGCCATGCTTGCTACAACTCCCCGAATCTTTGTTTCCGTATCTGCCGAGTGAACAATGATCCTTGAATATGGCATTTGTTCACCTGCTACATCTGCGACGACTATCGATTACAGTCTGGGGTTGGCATCACCACCGTGCTGCTACGTTAGGTTACTACGAGGCCGATTACAGCTACTAGTAATGCAGCTGATTAGTCTCGAACATTTTGCTAAACATACGAGATGGTGCAATTAGCTCACCTAGAACCCAGCAATCACTCTGTTTATCCCAGTCGGAAGAACTGGCGGTGCAACCGAGTGTGGCCTGAGTGCGGCCGTGTGGAGAGTCACCCCTACTCTGCTCAGCCATCGCCTCTTCTAGTTTTCACTTTTTCATGACGACCCTGCCACCCTATCGAGGAAAGTGGAAGCAAGCCCAGGGCGGCTTGAGCTGCAATCACGTCGATTGCTCCTCTAATACCGGGTGGCAGTCAATGGCGTGTTCTGATGAGCGTGCTAACGGAACATGCTGCTCGTTTTTCCCTACCTGACCTAGAAGATTAGCGGAAACTACAATCTCGCCGGCCTTCCCTCGTTTGAATCAAGGCCGAGCAGTCCAGTGCCGAACGTAGCGGTCAGAGGCGTTCTACGTTTAATGTACGTCTCGGCACGCTTCTTACCAGTCGCCGAGCCGGCACACAGCGAGCAGCCGAAGACGAGCAGGAGCAGCCGGCCGTGCAGCATATCCAATCGGTGTGGATTTCTTCTTTAACTCGCCCAGTCCCGTCGCCGATAGCGACCCTACTGCAGCTCGCTGGAGGGATGGAGCTTTCTAATTGGAGCTGCTGGGGCAGCAGAGACTCTGGCGGTTGCAGGGCATGGCTGGCTACCAGCCGATTGATTGAATTGCACGAGCATGGACTCGTCCGCTACACCGGCCAAGCCCCCCCCCCCAACTGCCGATCGGGAGCGAGACAGGGTGGAGTTGGGCATAGCCGGAAATTTGCCTCACCGACAGAATACTCTACGTGTGGCTACACCATGACCTTGTCCTAACTAGTCAATCATAAAGGGCCTAATGCCTATCCAGACTGGTTTGCAGCAGTGGTGGCCGCCACTTCTTGCCACCCACTTCCTGTTATTGTTGGGGAGAGCTACCGGCAGGGGCTCTCTCAGGGGGGGGGGGAAGCCCTCCGTTGAGCACTGTATAGCAATGCAGCATAACTGTTAAGATTAGCAGCTTGTGGCTAAATTCGTGGATGTGGCTTCTACTGCAAATTAATAAATAAACTAAAGCTAAAAACCGTATTCGCTCGTCTGATATATATCGAACTTCCTTGGGGGCCCTATTTGCAGTGGGCCCTGAGGGAGTACTTTCTGTAGAGCTTGGGCTTCCCCCCCCTAGTTACGAAGGGCTAGCAGTGCCCTTACAAAGTGCCCAGGACGGGCGAATGAGGCCAGGCAGCGGAAGTGTCGAGCATCGATTGCTGATATAGCTGCAATTAGTAAAAACATTGAGTGGTCAGCTTGCAACTTGGTAATAGGCCAGAATACACACACACACACACACACACACACACACACAGACACACAGACACAGACACACACACACAGACACACACACACACACACACACACACACACACACACATATATATATATATATATATATATATATATATATATATATATATATATATATATATATACATATATGTATATATATATATATATATATATATGTGTGTGTGTGTGTGCACCTACTATAGGAACAACGGTTATGGCTCGTGGTTTCAGTTGCACTGTTCCTGTTAACGAGCATGCTTATCTCGGGAACTAGCAGCCTACATCCGACGCCTGCTGCACGTTGTCATGCCGGACTGCAAATGCCGAGCTTATGACTGGACACAAGCCCGTTTGCACACACGCAGGCAGGCGCTGAGGGCTCAGCGTTCGCCGTCTGGCTTTCCAGACAATCACTGTGTGCATATGCTCAGCGCATCCTACGTTAGGCTAACTCGGTGGCCCCGCCCTTTGAGGCCCGGACGCACAGTGCCAGCACACGGGTAGGCCACGCCATCATTCCGACGGTGGCTTGCCACCCAGGTCCGGAGTCGGAGCCAGATCAGAAGCGGTTCGGGCAGTTGCATAAGACCACTTCAGTCTGCCTACTAAGACGCTTCCGCCTCCGGTGGAGCCGCTATCGAAGGCGGAATTCATAGGCTGCTTCATAGGCTGCCTCGTGCAGGTTCAACTTTTGGCGGCCACACAACGCCGACCCAGCTTTTTGCAGCGTCTCGTTTAGCACAGCACCTGAGCTTTTTCTTGCGGCCTGTTGTGGAGCGGAGGAAGACACTGCCCCATAGTACGACTTGCAGGCAGAAGAAGTTGAATCGCTTGTTCCTTGGCACTGGATTGGTTTAAAATGACGACAAATAGCGACAGAAGACTCGTACGGGAGCACCGATTGCTGGTCGTTATGAGTCAGATTCGCCAAGATGGCTATTCTTGTTATATCCAAAGGGAACGTTTTTGCTCATTGTGTCTGTAGACTCTGATGGACATGCATCACCAGTCTCGCTTCCGCCAATAGCGATAACCAATCGCCAGTCGCAGCAGCCACCTCCATTTCACAGGCTACAGCTGACATCGTTCACGGGCAGCTGTCTTCCCTGGTTTTCTTAGCACTCGATGTTGCAGCTTCGACGAGTCGGCAGTCTTGTAAAGGGTTGTAATGGCCGAGACTTCAACGCTCTGTTAGCTACAAGAAATTATAATTGAGATTGATAATGGGAGGTACTGATTACAGCGGTTATATTTTTTCCTTATGAACTTATAAGATGTTCCAAACTACCTTAAACAGCTTCTTCACTAAAGTACTTTTGCAACAAACGAAGTGCTTGAAAACTTTCTAGTCCTTGTCGACACGTAGGAGCAGGTGCCTCAAAACACGACCAGGAATTGGCAGAGGTTTCCTCAACATGCGTAGGTATGCCGACGACACGATAACACGGCAGTAATAAATAGCGCCCATTGCTTAATATAAAAACTCCGTTTCACTAGCGTAAAGCATTCTATTTGAAAGCTAGAGACGATTACATGTGCACAGCACCGGACCCAGTGTACAACAGGCTCCTTAAGTTGACCGTTGGGTTACTATTTATTCCATGCTAGCACGTAAGGTAAGTAAAAATCGCATAAGCTCAACATTCAATTTTAAAATTAAAGACCGTGCTTTTTTAGCGCATAGCTGCCAAATGGTGCCCCCGTAATGACTCACTGACTGGAAGAACGGCGATAAGACTGAGTATCCCCAGTTTCGATCCGATACAGCATATTACTGGCCAAGGCCGAAGACTGGGGAGTTCTGGATTCCTATTTATTCGATTGACGCAGGCAGGAGCAACTCACAAGCATGAACCGCCATTAGGTTATTTATTCAGTATAGTACAAAGCATTAGATGTTGACGTCACAGTAAAACCATGAGCGATGCATCTTAGTAATAATAACAATGATAATGCACTTGATGAAGCTCCCTCAGAGAACTCAATCTATTTCTGCGTGCTTAACGTTTACTGCAAAGGAAATACGATCGAATGGTGAGTGTAAATATCGTGCTTGATAAATAACATGAATAACATGCTTAGGGTTGACACGTACAGAGTCAGCATGCAAGTGTGATTGGTGGTAGCATGCAGCAGTGTCAGCATGCATAAGCACATAAAGGACGAATCACAGTGACCCACTAAATGCTGGCATACATATTTTAGTGATTAAGGGTTTGATTACCAATTTAGGCTGCAAAACCCGTTCTAAAGTGAATGTATGACCGTACATTTAACAGCAACCGCTAATGAAGTACATAATAGTCTACGCAAAATTGGCATTGCTAAATAATCAGTAGCGGGAACACTTAATTGCTCGGACTTGCTTCCCTTATCAAAGCAACAAAACCGAGCATGTGTTATGTTCACCCACATGGGTATCAGCAAAACAGATACCTGCAGTCAAACTATGGTCGGCAGTCTTGGGTACTCGCACACTGTGTGAGCATATTTCAAGTCATTGGCATATTCCTGGTCATGGCTCAATGTAAGAGTATAGTGATTCGTGGAATTTGTTACTTGCTAATGTGGCATCCAACCCGTCTCACTACCGGTACGAGGTGTCTTCACAAATACCGCAAGGGGCATTAAATTTTACCCAGGCAGCTTTCAGTGATCATTTGTGCCTTTTACATTTAATGTCGTACATATTGCCATGGGAAAGTACTTTTTAATGATTCCCGACCTGGCATTATCCATCTGTGGCAGCTACTTTGAGTCACTGAGGCTCTCGTTCGGAGTAATAAGCGAGGGGTACAAATGGAAGGCTTGAAAAAAGGAGAGGCTCGCTTCCTTCTTCCTGCAGAACATGAAATACAGAGATTCCAATCAACAAGGCTCCACTCAGCTCAAGATATTAGAGCAGCAACTTAGTTGGCATGCAGAATGCGACAAGTATGCCGGATTCATATTTGGATCGCGAAGCAAAACTGCCAGAAGACGCCAGCAAACCAGCTACGCCTGTCAACTCCCTAGTCAAGATCCCTGTCCGAAACTGTTGCCCAGCATTCAGCATTCACAGCCTACCTGCTGCATTCAGGGGGGGGGGGGGGTTACGGCGTTGTTTTCTTGGCCTGTGGCAAGAAAAAAACGATTCAGCTTCCTTGGTCGAAGCTGCACTATAGCAACACCGCCACCTGCAATCGATGCCAAATAAAAGATCCAACAAAAGATGAATAATACCGGGCACTGCCACATTCTATTCATTGTGCTTGATTGGTCACCTCGGGCAGGGAAATGCGATCACTTTGATCGTGGCTGTCTGCACTTACAGCTAACCTCTAGGTGTCAATAAAATACAAGTGTATCATTGGATGAGTGGTTAGTCAGAGGAAACTTGCTAAATGCGATCGTTACAGTTTGGATTTCAGAATTCCGAAAATGCACCCAGGCTGCTCGTGAGCTCCCGTAGATTCGTGCGAGCTGAAAAGGGGCAGCGTCATAAGCATTCCGGCTAATTTCACTGTCTAGTTGACGATCCAAAGCAGGCAAGGTAGAGTTTAAGCTATCCTCCAAAAAATTATTAGCTGGTTTCACAGCCTCGATGAGGTTCTATCGGTAAGATGTGGCTCCATAAGCTTGCTATTGGCTAAGGACGCACCAGTTTATCCCAGCTTTTTAGTGGGTCCGTGCGTTTAATGCTCTTTGTGGTTATGTGTACTGCCACTGTGCATGATACCGCTAGCCATATTTTACATGCCGGCACTGTGCTTGTCACTTTTAACCATGTTAGGCTTGTTAACAGTGAGCATGCTACCACTAACTATTTGATCACACTGGTTTTAAAGCATACGTAAAGTGCCTAGAAAGATTAACCTCTGTGAGGGCACAATACAAATTATTTTCACTGTTAAAAGTAGTATTAGCGGTACTGAAATTCAGCATCGTGGTTTTAATACGTAGCTTTAGTGGTTAGGCTCGGTTAGCTGAAGCAGCCAAACAAAACTTTGAGTATGTAATAGATATATTAGTGTACAAGGAAACATTCCTGCAGCTATATAAAATCACATTGTATGTCTTGAAAATACCACCTTTAGCAACCAAAATGCTCTTCGCTGTTGCTGCATTTGCAATAATTAAAAGGGAAAATGTCTTGCTATTATAATTAAATGTAGGTGGATTGCATGGTTTAGCACTCTTACTACGTGGTGCTGTGGTAACACATACAATACTGAGACTTTGAATGTAAAGCCCACCGGACGTGAATTCATCCAGTTTCGCTAAACAAAGTGGCACATTTAAATATTAGGAAATATTTGCTGCATTTAGCAGTGTTTATCAACAAACTAAAGAGCTTTCTAATTCGGAAAAAGATTATCCACGTGCCTCTGGCTCAGTATGCGTTGCCATAAAATAATAATAATAATAATAAAAAAATACATTTGATATATAATCCTCAGGTAACTCAATCTCTTTATCGGCACTTTAAATTTGTTTATCATATAGCATTTAATTGGCCCCAATTCGCATGTAAAATATGTAGTACTTTTTTATTGTGGCACAAATAAAATGATTGTTACCATGCTCACTTTTCCGAATCATACAAAACCAAATTCCCTTTCTCATTCGCTGACACTCGTGACTACGTTCTCCAGACATAGCCCAACTGCTATTTCGATATTTTTAGATCATCGTTGCATCCTTAAGTCGCTTCAAAATTATGTTTAAGGTGTTTCTTCTTTATTTTACAGTGATGCTCTCTGGTACTTTGTAGTGATTCTGGTTTTTACTCATTGGTCTCAATGTGCGGCCTGTCACTTCTACTTTACTGGTAGTTAACTACTATAAGTTTTCAGGGGTCTCCGCCGATGGTCCAGCTTAAATTGGGCCGTGTAAAATGGATATCTAAGAGCTGCTAAGCAAGGATTTCTAACACTTCCGTTATCCTAATAGTCTACAGATTTTTGAACTAGCTGGCGCTTGTTGCCTGGAGCTTTGTAGTGCTAAGATCCGCAATTTTGACATAACGAACAAAAATACTAACTGATTCATGTATCTTGTGTGTATAGCGGCAGAAGAGCAATGAGGGCTATCACTGCCGCATGCAATTGGCAATAAAGGATTGTCCAGTACAGGATTCGAACGTACAACTTAAGTCGTGAAGAGCGAGCACCTTACTTCCTGGCAACCTAGTCTTCTGGCTTCCAGGTCTGGTACTTCCAAATCACTTGTAATGATCAAAGATCGAAGCTCAAGGGCTGACCAAAGTGAGTCAGAATATAATCTACACAGTCTCGGAGCCTTAGTTTGGACTTCGTAATTTCAAACCTGGCCCTAAGCCATGAATACAATATCAGGCCTTAAAAAACTGCATGGGTGTGTTCTCTCCCGTGCATGACTATCAGGATTTAATGCTTACATTAAGGCCAAATTTTTAAAGACAGAGAAAATGTGATACACTGCTTCTTCTGCTTACAGAGTATTTATTGTTTAATATTATTTACTATTTATTTATTTACTAATTAATCAGCTGTCCCATTCCTCCACTTAAAGACCGTTAGTGACAGAAGCTTTAGCTCTGAAGGTCCTAGACAGTGGAACTCTCTTCCACAATTCTTACGCAACGACAACTGCTCTCCTACTGCTGACTATGTCACATCCTTTTCAGCGGTCCTGAGCTGCTACTTCTATGCTACTCACTACCTCAACTGCTCTCCTGACTCTGCCATGCTTCCCACTTTCTCTTTGTTGCGTGAGGCGAAGTCTATTGGCCACCGAATGCGTAGCGAAAGGGCTGTGAACGCGCTATACAAAAGTCTCCTGCGTAACACGCACGTGGTCTTTATGACTTTGTGGAGTTACAGACGGAGATACATTACATTAAATTACATTGCTACTTCGAGACATAAGATCGTGTATTAGAACCCAAACGGAACTCGCGGTAGCTACAGGGTGGCGAGTCAATAATGACAGAGTTCTGACTCAATGTCGTAACATCCCGATATTTTCTTCTTTACTATAGTATGATTAAAATTGGGCTTGGCAATAGCTGTGAAAGCATAATTGAATGCACAGCTTTAGTAAATCCAGAAACTAATTAAAATCCATAATACATCCTGCCATCCATTCTTATTTCTCAGCCTTGCTGCAAAAACAAATGACGCCTCAGCAGCATTAGAAACATATTTTCAAAACACTCTAATATTTTCGAGAGCTGACTCGCATCTCCATTTTGAAAGAATATGTACTCGCTAATTATTTTTTCCTGGAGCACTAGAACGAACAAATTCTCCCAGCACGTGAAAAAATATTTCCCATTACTTACACCCTGCATAAGGCCAGTTGCATTTGAATCTTTCTTTTGAGTTAGCTCATGGATACGACAATTCAACCATTTCCAAAAGCTTGGCTATCTGTTTTTTATGGTGTTTTTTGACTGCAGTGTCCCAGCTCTCGAGTTTTATTGGTAACTAATTAAGCACACCATTTCCTAGAGAGCGGAACCAGTAAGGTCTAAATGGCATTCAAGATTGATTTTTTTTTTCTGGAGAAATGCAAAATAACTTAGCAGCTTTTCCAGCACCCTTGTATTGCTTTCTAAAATCCTATACACAAAAATGCGTATCACTCATAAAAAGATAATACATAAAGATAATACAGTTAATATCTGATATTAAAATTTACAAAAATGTGTGTTCAGCAAACGTTGAACTTAGGGCCTCAAAAACGGAGGCTATATTGATATTTAAATATACAAGTGTAAAAATCTTAAGGAAGCAGCTAGCACCGTAGTGAAATAAAATTGCGGACCTCCGAGCTATTTTCGCTGAGCTAGTTGCCATATCCAAGAACTTAAGCATGGCCGTAAAACCTATGCAGAACATTGTCGGCTGTGAGCCCTTACATGCAACAATTCCTACGAACGACGGCACGCAGTAATGTCATTGCAACTTATATAGTAGCTCCAGCCTGCAGACCAACCTCTGTTTATCCTGGGAGGTTGGGCCCAAAGCCCCCTCAAAAGGCATTCAAATCTAAGACATATGTCGTGCACATGCAATTACCGACCTGACACATTCTCATACCTGCAGTTGGCTTCTGAAAACGCCATGACCAGCCCTGTGGATATGAACAGCTTAATCCAAGTTCTAAGTGGCTAGGCTGGACTAAGACTGCTTTCACACATAGCCATATTCGGCAGTGCCATGTGCTGATTTCTCTGCCTAGCACTGCATGGTACACGCGTATCGATTCCTCGCCTACAGTGCTAACCTGGTCGAAGCAGAAGGTGGGATTGTCCCTTTGCCTATTGAGCCGATATTATGCACCAGGAATTTGATGTTGCCGATGCATTTGAGTTTCGCATGGTCCGCATTGGCTCAACAGGTTCTAACAAAGTAATCAGCGATGGCAGAGTCGTGCTACCAGCTGCTTGTAGTCCTCAAGTGTGGGTCAATAACCCTGTCAGCCTGCGGCCCAGTAATATACGCGTATTGCGAAGGCATCTCTTCTGGTTGGCAGCAGACTAGACACTATGATGATCTGCCATCAGCCTGCCTAGCCGCCCGTTCAAAGGACTCGTGACTGTCGGTGAAAGTTCGATGCATCCTAGGCAGTCGCTGACGACTGCATGCGTTCGCCCCAGCCACTTCCTGACGGATCAGAGGTTAGCCTTGGCGACTTGATCTTCACTTTGAGCAGTCTTTGCCATCAATAAACCGACTTATTGTTTTGGCTGAGTCAGTATCTCCGTGGATAGCCACACCCATTCTGGAGGAATAAGGGGTTTTCTCGAAATCACTGTGAAATATATGCCCTGACCTCCTCGGCCTCGAACCCATAGCCCATCTCAAAGAGTCATAAGCTTTGACGGCTCGAATTGTGACAGTGGTAGAGATTTGAAAGAATTAGTCAAGTTTAACAGTTAGCTTTAATCGTAAAGCTGAGCACGAGTTCGCCTCTGCTGACGTTGCTTATCTCAACACTGTGCACTCAACCGTGGTTACTGCGATTGCGATAAGTAGTGAATGAGAGTGCCCAGCACTAATTTGCTCGCCACCAGAAACACGCCTAAGAGGTAAATGGTTGGCCCAAATCCCTGCTCTGAAAAGCCAAATTACAAGTCCGTGCAGCTACAGACGATTGGTTAGGAGAACGCAGAAAGCTTGGTAGCTACAACTATATATGCTACAGAACCAGTATGGACTTGAGGCGCTCCGTGTCTAGCCTGTCTTTGGAATCGCTTTAGGATGGTACGTTTTGCTTCAGCTTTGAAAATTAAGAACCTGCCAACAGATCTCAAGTCCTCCTGAGACCAATACAGTTTTTGTGTCTTGGTTTCCAGCTCAAAGTTTTAGTGTGAATGGTCAATGACTTATAAGCCAAACCAATTAAGCGAATTTTAGCAAGGACAGCTTACTATAAAACACTCGAAGCTTCATATGGCTTTTGGTGCTCGTCTGTGACGATTCCTGATAAATTTAGAAGCTGTAAATCTACAGTGTTATTGCTAATGTTATGAAACTTCTGCATTTCTCTAAAGAGAGCTGATTCTTATTCTCCCTCACTCACTAGCAAACAACCCAAGTCCACACCCAGGCCATTAACACTTATTTGCGAAACCCTAAATTGAATCAACCAGTCGTAACCACAAACTATCACGAATACTAGTTGCTTATTTTGACAGACATAAAACCCTAAATCTACCAAAGCGCTGCTAAGCCACTAAACTTTAATTGACTTTACGACATTACCTGACTTAAAGACATTTAAAAACGATAAACGAATCATCGCCGGTTAGCTGCTAAGTCCTAAACCTAAACCATTAACTATACTCGAAACCTTCAACTCCAACAGGATGCTTACACCTTCAACTCCAACAGGATGCTTACACTTGTCGACTCGTATACCTTCAATGCAAACTCAACCCTTATTTTATCAAGACGCGATAATCTACGGCTGATGTCAAATAAAAATCAAAGCCATGGGATATGCTGTTGGTTGTGGCTTCTGGGTTAGCCGAGGCTTTTGGGCTAATTTAAGCTCTAGGCCACCAGTTCTTGGTGTACGTCATGGCCACTGTAAAATATTAGTGACTGTCAATAAACTCATCTGCATTATGGATATGAAATTGTTACGCTAAGATATGAGGACTCTTTTTCACGGCGGCCGGCAGTCCTACTTAAGTCGGCACACTCCGCCTATTCGAGCTGCACGCCTACTACTACTACAACTTCCCATCCTGGCATAGAGCTCTCCCTCGCTGGTTCTTGTTCGTTGATGAATTCTTTCGAAAACCAATGTTCTTGCAAACATCCTATACGGAAACGATACAGCGAAGACCTGCTTAAAGTAATCGCTATTGTTATTTGACCGTATCCCGTAAGAAAATACGTGCCTACGGGTATCTAAGTTGTTATGTTCTAAGTTGCTAGGCTGGACTAAGACTGCTTTCACACAGGGCCATAGTCGGCCGTTCCATGTGCTGATTTCTCTGCCTAGCACTGCATGGTACAGGCGTATCGATTCCTCGTCTACGGTACTCACCTGGTCGGAGCAGGAGGTAAGATTGTCCCTTTGCCTATTGAGCCGTTAGGATGCACAGGGAATTTGCTGTGGCCGAGGCATTTGACTTTCGCTTGGTCCCCATTGGCTCAACAGGCACTAAAAAAAGTAATCAGCGACTGCAGAGTCGTGCTACCAGCTGCTTGTAGCCCTCAAGTATGGATCAGTCATCCTATCAGCCCGCGGCCGAGTAATATACCTGTATTGTGAAGGCATAGCTTCTGGTTGGCAGCAGGCTAGACACTATGATGATCTGCTAATAGCCTGCCTAGCCAACCTTTCTAAGGACTCGTGACTGTTGGTGAAAATTCGTTGCTTGCAATAAATCGAATGTATTCGCTGATGACTGCACACGTTCGCCTCTGCCACTTCCTGAAGAATAAGAGGTTAGCCTTGGCGACTTGATCTTCACCTTAGGCATTCCTTGCCATCCATAAAACCGACCTATTGTTTTGGCTGAGTCTCAATCTCTGCGGATAGCCACATCCGTTCTGGAGGAATAAGGGGTTTTCTCGAAATCACTGTGAAATATATGCCCTGACCTCCTCGGCCTCGAACCCATAGCCCATCTCAAAGAGTCATAAGCTTTGACGGCTCGAATTGTGACAGTGGTAGAGATTTGAAAGAATTAGTGGCGTTTAACAGTTAGCTTTAATCGTAAAGCTGAGCACGAGTTCGCCTCTGCTGACGTTGCTTGTCTCAACAGTGTGCACTCTAGCGTGGTTACTGCGATTACGATAAGTAGTGAATGAGAATGCGCAGCACTAATTTGCTCGCCGCCAGAAATCCGCCTAAGAGGTAAAGGGTTGGCCCAAATCCCTGCTCTGAAAAGCCAAAGTACAAGTCCATGCAGCTAAAGACGATTGGTTAGGAGAACACAGATATCGTGTCAGCTAAAAGTATACATGCTACAGAACCGGTATGGACTTGAGGTGCACCATGTCTAGCGTATCTCCGACATCGCTTTAGGATGCTAAGTTTTGCTCCAGCTTTGAAAATTAAGAACCTGCCAACAGATCTCGAGTCCTCCTGAGACCGATACAGTTTGTGTGTCTTGGTTTCTAGCTCAATGGTTAAGCGTTAATGGTCAATGACTTATTTAGCATTCAATCATAGCTGCTTTAATTGATATGACCAGATTCCTAGCATTGAAACCAAGTTCAACAGAAGCAGTTCCAGCCAGTGGCCCAAACGGGCATGGCATTCTGCAAACCTTTTATGATAGGTTACATCCTTTATCTTAAGTGGCTACGCTTAAGCTAAACTCTGGGCTCAATCAATTAGAAGATTCAGTTTCTCAATTAGGTCATTGAGGTATAGCTATTGGCATTACTTGTACTGATGCCTGCCTTGCCAAGCTGCAACAATTATTTTTCAGTAGAGCCTATTTACTACTTCCCACTTAGTTTCAGCTGCAAAAAGTTAGTAGAAGAAATTTATGGTTGGGAATGGCTCTTACTAGAGATAGATAAAGTATGAGGTAAAGTGACGAGTCTTCGTCTGTAATATCACAAAGCCAAACCAATTAAGTGAGTTTTACGAAAGAGAGCTTACTGTACAAAGCTCCAAGCCTCTTGTGGCTTTCGGTGCTCATCGGTGACGTTTCGTGATAAATTTAGATGCTGTAAATCTATAGTATGATTACTATTGTTATAAAACTTCTGCCTTTCTCTAAAGAGACCTGATTCTTATTTTCCCGCACTCACTAGCAAGCAACCCAAGTCCACCTCCAGGCCATTAACGCCTATTTGCGAAACCCCAAATCGAATTGCCCAGTTGTCACCACAAACTATCGAGATTACTGGCCGCTTATTTTGAGAGATATACAACCCTAAATCTACCAAAGCACTGCTAAGCCATTAGCATTTAAATGAATTTACGGTATTACCTGACTTAAAGACATTCAAAGACGACCTCTTCGCCGATTAGCTGCTAAGTCCTAAATCTAAATAAAAAACTATACTCAAAACCGTCAACTCCAACCTGATGCTTGCATTTGTCGACTCCTATACCTTCAATGCAAACTCAACCCTAATTTTATCAAGATGTGATAATCTACGGCTGATGCCGAATAAAAGGCAAAGCTACGAGACAGGCTGTGGCACCCAGATTAGCCAAGGCTTTTGGGCTAATTTAAGCTCTAGGCCACCGGTTCTTGGTGTACGTCGTGGCCACTGTCAAACGCTGGTGACTTTCATTAGACTTCTCTGCATTATGGATGTGAAATTGTTATGCTAAGATATAAGGGCTCTTTTTCATGGTGGCTGGCAGTCCTACTTAAGTCAGCACATGGGCACTTATTCGAGTAGCACACCTACTACCGCTACAACATACTGGCATACAGCTCTCTGTCACCCGTTCGTGTTCGCTGCAGAATTCTTCCGAAAACCAAAGGTCTTGCAAAGATCTTGTACGAAAACAATACAGCTAAGACCCGCTTGAAGTTATGCTGGTTGTGATTTGACCGTAGCGCGTAAGAAATTACGTGCCTATGGATATCTAAACGCTTATCGCATCGGGCTTCTGGGTCTCCCAAGCTGGCGGCTGCCATGGCTAGGCCGGCGGCTAGTAGCCTGCATGTTAGTTATTATCGTCAGCTGCTGTTATCGCTTCGTCATCGTAGATCAAATGTATTCTTAGATATTAATGCCATTGCTAAAATTTGTGAATTATGCATAAACAAATAAAAACCTCCCCAGAGCCACAGCAGTGCCCGGAACCACCAGCTCAGATGCCATTCGTTGGGCTGGAACTGCCAGCTGAGTACTCACACGGTTGGTGTTCCTAGCATTTTCTCAAACCGCTCAGCACGCTCTCCCACATGCGTCACTGTGAATCTCTCCAACTTTGTGGTCATCGGGCCCGTTACAACTACATCGGTCAGACTTAATGCTTGCCTTTGGAATGCTCGCTCAGTTTGCAATAAACCTCTGGTAATAAGCGACCTTATTTCTGAAAATGGTAGTGACTTTCCTGCCCTAACTAAAACCTGGCAAAAATTGATAAACTGCCCGACAATTTAAGACTAAAACCCAACTGGTTTTTCATTCTCTCACACTCCTAGATCAATCAAAACTGGAGGTGGAGTTGCTGCTATCCTGTACTCGAAATTCAACTTCAAGCCATTTGCAGTACCCTTGAAACAGTCTTTCGAATTTATTGTATTGGTCTCACATGAAAAGAAGCTACTGATAGTGGCAATAGCCTATCACCCACCACGTACTAAATCTTCCTCTATCTCAGATTTCTCCGATCTCATTTCAACTCAGTGCGTTGGAAATTGATCCTTCCTCGTCACGGTTGATTTCAACGTTCACTATGATAATCTTATACGACGCCTTCAGCACTGCATTTTGTGCACTGACCAACTCAATGTATCTTGTGGCTCATGTGCACGATCCTACTCACATCAAGGGTCACACACCTCGACCAGATTTTCTCATGCAACTGCATTTTGTCATCAACAACTATTACCGAATCCTGCTGATCTGACCACATGCAGATCTATTTTTATCTACAGTGTGTGCCCACCTGCTCTAAAATAATCCGTGAATCGTGAAACCTGAAGACGCTTGATATCGATGCTATCCGTGCGAGAATATCTCCTTCACTTCGGCTGCTCAGTCATCCTTCCGATCTGTCATCATTAGATGATAGCTATAACATGACAATAGCTGACACGCTCGACGAGTTTGCAGCACCTCAGACTAAGCTCACGGTGTGCCCTCGCCCAGATAGCCTATGGATTACCACAGACATTAAACTAGCCAGGTCTACTAAGCACTAGCTTTAAAAAGCATACACAACATACACTGACTGTCCATCGACAGGTGTATGAATAGTACTGTAGGTCGTAACATACGATCCTAGCAATGGCCAAGCTTCTACACAAACATTGTTGAATCACAGCTGCACAATCTAAAAATGCTGATGTCGATCAACCTTTAGGCAGGTCAATAGTGATCTGTTCCTGAATTTCATGTCCCAATCCAGGAAGACCACAAGTAGTCTGGACCATATTCCCACTGTCCTGCTCTTAGGTTGCATTAATCTGCTGCTGCCATGAATAACTAGCATCATTAATACGTCATTAGCCTCAGGTCATGTCCCAGCACCTTTCAGAAAATCTGTAGTCAGGCTAGTTCTCAAAAAAGCGACACTAGACCAAGAGAACTTAAGCAACGACCGCCCAGTATCCCTTCTACCAATCCTATCAAAGACACTGGAACGGGTTGTGGCGGACCGGCTGAACTCATGTATCGAAACTTCAAACCTAGGTAATAAGTTCCAGTCTGTTTTTGTAGCTAATCACTCCACAGAGTCAACATTGCTTAGGGTGTAAAACGACCTATTTACAAATGCAGGCATAGGTAAATTGTCTCTGCTTGTTTTGCATGATCTTTCGGCAGCTTTTGATACTATCGATAAAAAAGCTTTTCTAGGGCGTCTCTCATCACAACTGTGAATCACTGGTACTGTTCTACAATTGTTCAGATCCTATCTCAGTGGGAGACTTCTGAGTATTGCCGTGAATTGACAAAGATCATCCGAGGTACCTCTGAAATATGGGGTACCTCAGGGCTCCGTGCTAGTTCAGGTTCTTTTCACGGTTTATACTCTCCTCTTGCTGATGTCAGTGCCAAGCAGAATCTAGGCTTTAACTTTAATGCGAGTGACACTCTGTTGTACCTTTGCTTTGATCCCTCCCAGCCTTCGAGCACCTCGAATTCTCTCAACTCAGTCACTGCTTGTATTCATGACGTCCGTGCATGGATAGCAGCAAATTTTCTAAAACTAAACGATGATAAAACTAACCTACTAGTTACGGGAAACACAGTGGGACTCAGAATTGGAAAAGGCTGACACTAAAAATTGGCTCTGCCAGCATATCTCCTGTTGAATCTGCTAGAAATCTAGGTTTCATGTTCCAAAGTGACCTCTCGATAGACCACCCCGTCAGCTTCATAGTCAGATCTGCCTATTTTCAGCTGCATAACATTGCTAAAATTCGGGCTTGCTTAGATAAGGATACCACGTCTAGGTTGGTCCCTGCATTAGTGACATCCCATCTTGACTTCAGTAACTCATTGCTTGCTGACCTACCGGCATGTGCCATCGGGCGCTTACAGCTGGTGCAAAAGTCTGCAGCCAGGCTTATCTATCGTGAGCCTCGCAGTTGCAACATCACACCACTTCTCGCCGACCTGCAATGACTCAAAGTCAAGCAACAGATCGACTTCAGGGTTTTGTCACTCACTTTTATGTCACTTCATCATTTGGGTCCAGCCTATCAATCAGATCTACTCCCCTACCATGCCAAGCATCGTACCACCTGCTTTTTGGAATCCAGCACTTTACCGATACCTCTTACAAAGCCAAATAAACAAACCCCAAATCGTATAGAGACCGTGGATTTAGTTTGTATGCTCCCAATGCCAGGGGCTCCTTCTTGACTTTCGCCAGAACATCCCCTATACTAGACCACATTAAAAAAAAAACACACATATTTAGGAGAACATGTAGTGGGTCCCTGTGATTCGTCCTTGATGTGTTTAAGCTAGCTGATACTTTGCATGTTGCCACTAACCACATTTGCACGCTGACCCTGTGCATGTAACCCCTAACAATGTTATTAATGATTATGAAGCATGACATGACTCACCATTCAATTGTGTTTCACTTAGCAGCAAATGAAAAGTGCCTTGAAAGAGATTGACTTCACTGAGGTTGCTTTATCAAGTGCATTATTATTGTAATAATAATCGAGTGACTACCCATCAAAGCGATTCTCTTGTTGGTACTGTTCGAATATATTTTATTTAATTTAGCGATATGAGCTCTTGCAATGGTTGATGATACTTGATTGAATGAAGCAACATACTATCTTAAAATGTACAACAACTAAGTGAGCTAGCAGCTGTTTCAATATAGTGAATCGCTTAGTATATCAATAACCCTTGTGGTAGTGCAATCACTTCTGCTTCTATAAAATCCTGTAATCTTGAATTGTACTGCGTCAAAATAATTCCTGCTCATTAATGGGAAAGTCAAGAAAATAATTGAAGAAATCTCGGCATCATATGTGACTTGTATTCCGACTTGTCGAATCTCTGTAGATCGAGGTATTCGAATGAAGCCCGTTGATTGCATTCATGTGACTCCTATAAAGCTTCATTACCAGTGTACTTTCTATCCCTCATATAATCTGTAACTTGATATGCTAGTTAAGCTCTGCTCTTTTTCGCACGATTGTAGAAAGGTTTTGTATTTTGGCTTGATATATTTTGCTTTGCATGTCACCATACGTCCTGGAGCTTTATTTTCCTTAAACCATGACAGAGTACCGCAAAACGCATCACACGCATTCACCTTAACTTGTGTCTGATGATACAAGTGCCCACCCCCCCCCAGCCAAACTAGAGCCTCATTAAGGCAACAGCAGCAATGATGCTCATACAGGCAAGGACTAACGATAAAAACAATGCATTGATTCCTACAATACCACCTTGATTTTATAATTTTCTCCCGAAATGTGCTGAACCAGCTTTTGTATTATATAGTACACGGTTCTGGGCCTCCGTTTTGGCCACGTCTGATTCAGTTGTTTCTCCCCCGGTCTTTTTGACGTCTTTCAAGGCTGCTGCATAAATGCCTACTGATCCGACTTGGCAAGGCCCAGTAGTTGCTGCAGAATACCAACCGGACGCTTGCATCGGCAATTTTTTATCGCAGGAACATAATGTTGACGAAGTATTTCAGATTGTACTGCCTGTCATTCCTAATCTTTTAAAACTCGGAAGCATGTTTTTCAAGCTCACTTTTTGAGTCATTCCCTGCCGGACTGGCCATATCTTATCCTGCCGGCATAGCCAAGGTTATACATGACCTGTTCAGTTTCATTCCCGGTCAGATTTTGGACTTCATGCAGCAGATAAAACTGAGCTTCAAGCTGCGGCTGAAAATGTCCCACGATCGGTGCTGATGGTGACCCGTATATTCAGCGTGGTTGGGGTTCCCATTCATTTACCCGCAAACCTTGGAGTTAAACTGGCAGATCATGAGCAAGTGCCTCAGTTGCTTTACCAGCTGCTGACTTTGCCTTGTTTCCTATCGGCATCCGAGTGTGAGCGTGTCGTGCCCTTTTAAATCCACGAGCCATGGGGTAGCTTCTGCTGCCACTTGGACCTCGACCTTGGTTGTAATTTCCTCATACTCCCTAGTGCAAGCAAGGCTTTACGCCCAGCGTTGAGTGAAGTGTAACTGTCATCTCGATAGCTCAGTCGGTACCTGGCGCTAGCAACGTGTCGCCAGAATTGTCGTAAAACAAAGGCGGTGCTCACTAGAGGCCAAATTTCCGTGCCCTCAGTCTACTCGGTCTCTCACTGCAGCACCGACTGCTGACACAGCGCTCGCACCTCGGTGCCGACTAGGGCATGCATTAAAAAGCTCCACGGTCTCTCCACCAACCTTCTTCAGACGGTATTGAGGAGGGTGCCCTTCACTTGTCACGCGGCATCCAGCGAATCAGTGGGTCCACTTTTGCAATCCAGATCCTATTCCTTAAGCCAGTCCAACAATTTCAGGAGTTTTCAGCTACCGTGGCTTCCCTAAATAAAACGAGACGGAACGTGTGAGGTTGGAGAAAATCTGTTCTTTTCCGTTTCTGCCTCCCAGAAATTATTAAAAGGTTCTTAAAAATTTAGCTGTTTGTGCGTATGGCAACCACCAAACACACGATATATCTCAGTGACAGGCATACAAGACCACTATGCACCTTGCATTAGTAGAGCTTAATGGCTTCCGAGTCAAGCAGTCTGGAGGCACTCGGAACAGTGCCACCAGCAGCGGACATCGAGACATCAGACGGTGCTGCTCGCCCAGTGCTTCTTCAGCAGCTCCACGGTGGCGAATGCGTCCGAGCAGCCGCCCATAGCTGAGTTCTTGGCTGCCGTACTGGCACAGCCAGAGTGCATGCCTGCAGAATGTACTCACGACGCCTGGTACGAAGTCACCACATTAAGGTCAGACGAAGGGCCAAGCGCCTCTATAGATGCGTTAGTGGACGTGAGGGCAAATGCCGGGAACATGACGCCGCCGACATTGGGATCCGTTCACACTTGTCTCTGCACCGTCGAAGCGGCCGTCAGTGGCTGGCTGAGGTGTGCAAACTCTCCGAGGCTCTGCCTGTCCGTTGACGAAATTCGGAACTCCGTGCAGCTGACAAGTTCGGCTGTACAAGAGGCTACAGGAAACCCAGCCAAGCCAAGCACCACCACTATCGAAAGCTTCCGAGTAGCCTCGCACGAGTGAGACGGCTCATGGCTCGTGTGCAGGTATCACTAGTGTGCATGATAGCAGAATATACTCGGGTCACTTGGTGTATTAGTAGACTTCGTTTACCATCAGCCAATGAAACCCGACTTTGCACATATTGCTATTTTGTATATTACCATTGATTGATCACCGAATCAAAAGACTTCTGTTTTTAAATCGACTATCAAAAAAGTGCGTCCAGTGGGACAAATGTGCAACAGGAGCTCATTCGAAACGAGGCTGTTGCACATCTTGCCTCTTTGCAGAAACCTGCAAATGTTGTAACCGCTAATAAAGACTCAGGTTGGAAGCCATTATAAGTTGTAGCGAGTTTTGAATTGCAGTCAAGTTTCAGCTCGATCAAAATGCGGCTATGCATGAAACTTTCGTGTTTCTGCTGCTGGCTTACAGATACGTCGTACGAAACTTGTTCATTGCACAGAGCAGAGCTTGTTTTGCTGCTACCATTGCTGCTATCTGTGAACGGAAAAATCTGCCATCACTCACCAATAGCTGAGTCCCAAGATAAAGGCCGAAAAGCAGTTCTTAAATTGCTGCCTTCTCCACTACGTCGGCTCCAATTTTGACCTATGCTCATGGCAGAATACCTTTGCTCAGAGTTTCGCGTCAGCTGTGAGTGGTTAATTGCACATGCCGGTAGACTAGCAAGCAGTGAGTTACAGAAGTCAAGGGGAGTCATTGTTACAAGTTTATTGACCACTTTAAATGTGGTATCACTATCTAAACAAGCCCGAATTATAGCGATGGTATGTAAGTTGAAAGTAGGCACATTTGACTGAAGAGCTGATGTGGTCATCTGATGAAAGGTCGCTTTGAAAGATGACAGCTAGATTACGTGCAGATTCAACGGGAGAAAAGCCAGCAACGCCGATTTTCAGCTCTAACCTTTCCAAATTTGGATTCACACTTAGTTTGCCCATAATTGCTAAGTTAGTTTTATCATCACTTAATTTAAGAAAATTTGATGCCATTCATGAGCGAATTTCATAAATACATACGGCTAGAGAGTTGAGATAATTAAACGTGCTTGAGGGCTGGAAATGATCAAAGGAAAGGTACAACTGAATTGCATTCGCATAGAAGTGAAAGCTTAGATTCTGGTTGGCAATTACACTGGCAAAAAAGGAGATTTTAAACCGTGAATGGAGCCGGACAGAGCACGGCGCCCTGAAGTACCCCATATTTTAGAGGTACTTCGAATGATCTTTGTCCATTTGTACCAATACTCTGGAGTCTCTCAGAGAGATAGGAATCAATTCGTTGCAGCGCATTGCTATTGAGGCCTAGGTGAGATAAGATGCGCTTAAGACCAATTTGATATATAGTATAAAAAGCCGCAAAAAGATCGAGCAAAACAAGCAGAGATACTTTACCCATGTCTGCATCCCTAAGTTGGTATTTGTCCACCCAAACAAGGCTGATTCCGGGGAGCGATTAGCTCTAAAGCCAGACTGTGACCTACTAACAAGGTTTGAAGTTTCAATATATAAGTTCGGCTGGTATGCTACGACTTGCTCCAGTTTCTTTGAAAGAATGGTAGAAGGGAGATTGGGCGGAAGTTGCTCAAGTTTTCTTGGCCTAGTGTCGCTTTCTTGAGTAGGGGCTTGACTACAGCTTTCGTGAAAGATGAAGGGACATGACCTGAGGCTAATGACATAATAATGATGTTAGTGTGATTTCATTTAATTGATGACGCTACCCTTGATCGCTGTACAAGTGGACTGTGACACTCGATGTAGTAAGCAGCCGGGACGTGCTATTAGTCTTTGTTTTGACAAGGTAGTCGGGGGACTCCGGTGAGCGAGAGGTGCGAGGAGAGTCGTGTTTTGCCCTGCTCCGTGTGTAGGTGAAATGAACAGGTGGTGGAGTTGCTCGTCGGCTAGCGTTCTGTGCCGTTTGCGACGATAATTCAGACTACAATTATGCATGGCAGCAGCAAATCAATGCAACCTAGGAGCAGGCAATGGGAAGAGGGTCCAGAGGACTTGTTGTCTTCATTGATTGGGATATAAACTTCAGAACGAGATCACTAGTGACCTGCTTTAGTGTAGACATTGAGGTGCAGCCATGAATCGGGGAATTGCATTCTAGGGAAGGTGCTGTCATCGCAGGGATGAACTCCCTGATCTTGTCTATATTCCTGACAAAGATATTAAAGAATTGATCAGCTAGATCCGAAAGTGGAGGCAGGACTAGGCCCCAGCCGATATTTTAGCCGGGTTTTAGTCTTTCATGATCTTGTTATACTACCAGTCGGACGTTTGATCATCACAAGGATCATCAGGTAAGGAGCTAAGCTTGGAGAGGTTGAGGAGGTGGTTGATCTTCGACACCTGCATTTTTGGACTGTGCACCTGAGGTTCAGCTAAGTTTTTATAGAAGCTAGACTTGGACTTTGCTAGGACTAATTGGTACGAATTACAATAATCGTCGTATGGTTGTCGATGGACAATCGGTCCTGATCTCGTGTGTGCCGTTTCAAGCTTGTGTTTAGTAAACCTGGCTAGTTTCATGTCTGTGGTTAACCATGGGCCGTGTGGGCGAGAGCGCACAGTGAGCTTAGGCAGAGTTGCAAACTCGTTGAGCGTGTCAGCTAGTGTCGTGTTGTAGCCATCTCCAATGATCACAGATAGGAGTGGGGACTGAGCAGCACAGGCGAAGTAGATATTCTTGGATGGACAGCATCGATGTCAAGGGTCTTGTGGTTTCGCGATTCAGTGGTCATTATAGAAGATGAGGACGACGGCCCACATTGTAGACGTAGACTGAATGAGATCTCGTGTGGTCAGATGAGCACGATTAATTATAATTGGTGATGACAAAGTGCAGTTGTATTAGAAAATTTAGTTGAATGTGTGACCCTTGATGAGATTAGGCCATGGGCATTAACCACAAGAGACAACGAGTCGGTCCATGCAAAAAATTTAGTGCTGGATTCATCAGATAGGCTTTAAAGTGAATGTTGAAATCGCCCATAGTGAGGAAAGATTGATTTCTTGCACACAGAATTGAAATGGGGTTGGAGAAACCTGAGTTAAAGGAGGATTTTGTACCTGATGGCCGATCGAGTGCTAGTTTTTGGGTGAAATCAAGATGGTCGATTCAAGAGACTGCTTTTAGGGTACTGCAAATGGCTTTCAGTCAAATTTTGAACGCACAATAACAGCAGCTCCACCTCCAGTTTTGATAGATCTAGGAGTGTGAAAAAATGAGAAACCAGTTGGGATATCGTCTTTAATTGTCAGGCAGTTTATCTATTTCAGCCCCATTTCAAGTACGGCGAGTCGGTCGAGATCATTTCAAGATGTAAGGTCGCTTAATACTAGAGACCTGATCAAAAATCTTAATTGGGGTAGCAGTACAGGTGGTTCAGTTGCCAGCACTTTGTTCGTAGTTAGCGACGGTGATTCGCTGCCACCGCACTCAAACCTGTGGCTGGAGGAGGAGCACTGTACCTCTGCCTCTAATTAAGAGCGGCACGTATTGATGCGTATCACATCCTGACCAGGCTTCCGACTAGAGGTATTGTACTGAGGGATATGATGATATTAGGAATTACCAGTAGAATCTGAGCAGGTGGTCACAGATCTTTAAATAGCTTGCCTCATTTTGATGGACACCTTACTGTTGAAAATTGAGGTTTTAGTTGTTATCCTTCTAAAAAAGAATAATTTATTTCACTTATAATAAGCATTCGTGCTCAGTTCACTATTCATTTATAATGTATTGAAGTGCAATCTTCGTTGAAAGCAAGTTGGATAGTGCTGCTGTAGATTAGGATTATAATTACTTAAGTTTGGAATGTTTACTTAAAGGTGCTCTGATCGAAAAATCCAAAATTCCAGATTTTTTATCGACAACAGGTCGATTGGTGCAAGCAAGGAATAAATTCATGTTCAGCTGCTCTTAGACCATTATGACATTCTATCACACAAAATGACATTCAAATTTACTAGCCTAGAGAATGAAAACGGCCTCGACTATTGTTTTGCTGGAGCACTTACGCTCCACCCTAAGGTCCAGGAACAAATTTGCTCGTGGCCGTTCCAGTCAATTTCAGAAATGAATGATTATAATAAAGGCTTTTTTGAAATTTTTCAATAATTATGTTTGATTTTGCACTGTGTAATAATGGTCTTTTATATACGGCTTGTTATCTATAGAGATTAAAAAAGCTGGCTACAAAGTGATGTTACACTTCAGGACTCATATGTCATAATGTTTGTCATGAGTGATAGTCAGAATGTAACTTTACTTGAAACTTTACAAAAACTTGCTAAGCTAGTAAGTATGCGATGACTCTTTAATAAAATCATCGAGGCATTTTGCAACAGCGATTAAACGAACATTTGAAATCCTCAGCAACGGTTTAGCCCAACTAGATATAAATGAATGAAATTCATTTGCATAGTTCTTTTACGGAAACACCTAGGAATATAGTAACATTGATTCAACGAAGGCTGGAAATGCGCAGCAAATGTTTAGCATAGCTAGACGACATTTAAACAAATGAAATTCATTAGCATAGTGCCGTATAAGAACTTAATTCCTATTCAGGCACTTAACGTGTGCCAAGGTGTGAGGGCTTGAGACCAAGACCTTGGACATCAAATACATTCACTTTGACCTTGCTGGGTTAAGCACTTTAACGAAGGTGCCAAACTAGCGAGACATTACATCATATACGATCTGTGCGTTGGTTCTTTTAGTGGGTAAATATGTAGACTAGGGGTGTCCAACACGTGGCCCGCGGGCCACAACCCAGCCCGCCGAGGTCTTCTTTGCGGCCCGCATCGTTATCCCGAAAATATTTGTAATTCCATGTTTTTTGTTAATTTTTAATCATTACAAACGGTGATATAAGGCGCAGTGATGTACTTCACGCGCGCGTGAAGCGTGAAGGTGTACGAATGGCTATTTTTGCGTGAAGGTAAAAAATCGATTTATTTTGCTAGCCTTCAAGTGAACATTTTGGCGTCAAGGGGTAATATATTTGTGTTACAGCGGTGCCATTGCGATCACATTTATAACGCTTCCGCAAGTGGAATTGACTGTTTCACACTGTGGATAGAAAAAAGAGCCGTTTCTCAGCTGTTGCTGCACGCTCTGGAAACAGTCAGGTAGGTTTTTCAAAAAACGCGTGTTGCTCAACTTACTTACTAATACTAAGATATTTCTGTGATAAAATATAAATTAATCAATTCGTAACTGATCTGTTTTTTATTTCACAGAGAAAAATGGCGGCGAATGTGAATACTAGAAAAAAACGAAAATTTGACTTAGAAGGAAGACTTTTCAAAGCCTATTGGACTGTAGACTATTTTGTAATGGAACGCTTCGAATCAACTGTCGGTGTTTGTACACGGAGTAATAGGAAAGTTTGTCATTACTGAAGAACTGTCAGATATATGTTCAATGAAAGGCATTACAACGGGGAGGGATATTTCGGATCAGGTCAAGAGGGTCCTCACAAAACCTAATCTTCCTGAAAATAAATTGATTGGTTTAAAAAAGCCGGAGCCCCTTCAATGACAGGTAGACACAATGGATTCGTATATTTAATGGTAAAATTAGTACCTCACAAAAATGTCAGTCATCACTGCATCATCCACCAAGAACAGCTATGTGCAAAGGTCTTGAGCATGCCACATGTAATGGACAATGTAGTTTCAACAGTCAATGTGATAAGGTCTCGTGCACTAAACCACAGACAATTTCAGGCTTTCCTTGAAGAGTTGGGATCAGATCATTGTGATGTTATTTATTTCTGCCAAGTCAGTTGGCTAAGTAGGGCAAACACGTTAGCCACGTTTTGGTCACTTCGGGACGAAATAAAAACATTATGACAGAAAAGGGAAAAGATGTTGGCTTCCTCGATGACCAGCAGTGGTTGAATGACCTGGCGTTTTTGGTAGACATGACCAAACATCTTGCAGATCTTAATGTCAAACTCCAAGGTAAGGATCAACTGGTCCATAAAATGTATGAGTGTGTTGTCGCCTCTGTGCAAAGGCTGAAACTTTTCCGGAAACACTTAGATCAGAATAAACTGTTACATTTCACAACACTAGCAACAAGAACGCCTAAAACGCTGGCTCATTTGAAGCACTCCACTCTTGTTAGCAGACTTGTTGATGAATTCGAAGAGAGGTTTAAGGATATCCAACAACATGCGGATGACATGAACATGATTAGTAATCCGTGTAATATCGAACCCTCTGATGCACCTGATGAATTTCAACTCGAACTAATCGACATTCATAATGACAGCAATTTAAAAACTGCTTATGATCAGCATGACCTTGTAACCTTTTATAAGCAGTATGTTTCATCAGCGTCTTTTTCTTACCTAGCCAAACATGCTCGCAGGTATATTGCATTTTTTGGCAGCACATATTGCTGCGAACAGCTTTTTTCCAGACTGAAACATGTAAAAACAAAGACTCGATCCGTTCTCACAAATGAACATTTATCAGGAATCTTTAGAATTTCCACATCCACTGTTGCAGCAGATGTCGACTTTTTATGCAAACAGAAACAATGCAAAATATCTCATTGATGCCTGCAGTGCAGAAGACATTGAATACCTGTGGCATTTAATTAATCCGAAGACATTAATATTATGTGAGTCTTTGTCATGTAATTTTCTAATTTTTATGAGTTTCTGCCTTCATATTATTAAAATAAAAATCCGAAAGTAAAAGATTGGACATAATATCTATCGAATTATTTTCCAGGACACATGATTAATTTTTTATTATTAATTATTTTTAATTATAATTATGCTAAAAAATACTATTGTATTGCGGTTTATTTATTGAGTATAATAGTAATAGTCATACTAAATTACGATCTCTTTTTCTGATGCGGTCAACTATGCCAATTTACATGTGGCCCCCGGACCTTTTAAATGTTTTTAATGTGGCCCCCCAACGCAAAAAGGTTGGACACACCTGATGTAGACTATGATTGAAAATTGAGTATACACCAAGGCACTTTTTTTGGAAAAATTGAAATTATTTTAAAGGCAAAGCAAATTTATTTTGTCGTTGTATCACCCACTCAGCAAGCATCATAAGTTGGTCAGGGATGATTCACACCTATACTCTGACAAGTAGTTTAGCTTTACATTTTGCCCTTTAAATGTTCGAAAGTATTCCTCGCCCTCGTACCTTAAAGTCAATGGGTTACCGAAATAGACAGCTTTGGCCCAATCTTATACTCAATTCAATACGAATAGCCTCATTTAAGTCAGCGATCGAGGTAAGAGACATCATATGACAACTGGGATGTTAACGAACAGCAAGCAAATCTGCCGGCTCACATTTTAACTAACTTTTAACATTTCATTTTGCTAGTCGGAATATTTTCGATATAAAATTTACAAGCTGCAATAGAAGAGTACAAATTATTTTGGCATGACCTTAGGTTTTGCATCAAAGCACTTTAGGTGAGCTTTCCACGAATTGGGAACGAACTCTCAAAATCAGGTAGTGCTGACTGATTTATATTCGCTCTGCTGGTTAGTATCCCGTTGGGTCACGCCCAGGGGTAAGACGCTCGCACTCATTGACCCCCGTTGCTTGGGCTCTAGTCTTGGAAAACATTAAACAACATTAGCAGATTTAACAGCCTCTTTTTCCTAGCAAAAGGAGCCTTGATGGCTCTCACCGGCTCTTGTAGCTGAAAGACAGCTCGCCCACAGCAGGATTCGCACCCACAACCTCAGGAATGAGGTCGTGAGAAGCAACTGACGTACCTAGTGTCCCCTCACGGCTCACCAAAGCCTGATTTAGACGACAGTGGGTAATCCTTTAATGCCCAATGTTGGTGCTGATGATAATAATATCTAATAATTGTGATAATACATTGGCGTAGCACCCTCAGAATTTAATCTCTTTCTAATCTCTATACATTTGCTGCAACGGAACCACGATTTAATGTTATGTGGCAGCATGCTCAATCACAACAAGCATAACACGATCAAAAGTGACATTATAGGTTCAGCATACAAAATTGGCTATTGGCAGCATGCACGGTGTCAGTCCACATAGGCTCAGAGTAATAATAACAACGATACACTTAAAAAAGTGCCCTCGGATAACTCAATCTCTTCCTAGACGCTTTAAATTTGTTGAAAACGAAACACGATCGAATGGTTTGTGGTACCATGCTTGATAAACAGCATCAACAATATGGTTAGGGGTGACATGCACAGGGTCGGCACAAAAATGTGGTTATTGGCAGCATCCAACAGTGTAACCACACATAGGTGCATAAAGGACGAATCACAGGGACCCACTAAATGCTGTCATAAATAGGTGCGTTTTTAATTTTTTTTTATCTGGTCAAGTCAGGGGAAGTCGTGATGGATGTCGGGAGCAGGCTTTGGGGAGAAAGGACGAGTCACATGGACCCACTAAAGATTGTAATAAATAGATGCGTTTTAACCTTTTTTTTAATGTCGTTAGTTCTAAGGATGTCATAGTGCTAGTCGGCAGTGAGTTCCAGGCTTTTATACACTACGAACAAAGGCTCGGTGTGTACACGGTGAGTCTCGTTCAACACGTAACCAATGAATCGATTTAGAAAAGTGGGTAGTAAGGTGCTTATCCTGGTGGTGGGGTAGGTCTGGCTGAAGCAAAGGAATTAAAGAACCTTAAAGTGAGTAACAGAACCTTGAAGCCGATGCGTTGCTTGACTGGGAGCCAGTGCAGGTCAGCTAAAAGTGGTGCAATGTGGTAACTTCGACGCTCATGACATGCAAGCATAGCGGCAGAGTTTTACAAAAACTGTAAGCATAGTTCCACAGGCCGGTAATCCAGCAAACAGTGAATCCATTAAGGCTGCTCGGCCGCCACAAAAAATATAATAATAAAAGCTAACTGTTTACATGTTTACGTACTATCCTTCTACAGAAGAAAACACATATTCGTACTTAAAGCGAAGCTTCATGCAGAATACGACGTTTAGTGTAGACACTCTCAGAACGCTTTCCTAATGCTACTCCCAGAGGTGAAGCCGGTGCGTCTGACCCTGTTTAAAGAGGCATTTCCAAATATCTTGCACTGACGAGCTTTTATCCCCAAACGCTGCTATAAAGTTGGTCAGATATGAATTGCTGTGCATCATTAGGCATCTTGTATTTAAGCACGTGAAATGGTCGCATTTTAATTTTGTTTTATTATCGACGCCATGGAGAGTATTTTCGCACTGCCAGCCACTTGCTTCCACGGCCAATTCTAGTTAGCCCTGGCGTAATACGCGAAGAGATTTCTGAAACCCAGGCGGCAGGGATCGAGCTGTTTAGCTGGAAAACGCTTCTCGCCCACAGCAGGTGCAAGTTATAGCGGCTACGGCTGTTCTGCCGCTAAGTAAACGAGGCTGTTGGAGCAGCCAACCTTGACCTAACTTAAGTTTTGGTCTGCGAATCCGTTGCATTTCAAACTTTTAGCTTCATGTAATGATAAGACGCATCACAATGAAAAGACCACGTTTATTGGCAACCGTCTGATGTCCGCTCCAGGAACACACCGTGAGCGAATCACCTCCTGATTGGTCACGTTGTTGTGGTTCCGCCCGATAGCTATGTTATCACACCTTCCCTCCAAATAGGAACAGTCTCATTTTCAAAGAGCTAGCCTTCGGACTGGCTTTGGCAGCCTGACGGACCTTGTTGTCGCTTGACCTTGAGAGATGTGCATCTCATCGGCAATCCTTGGAGACTGATCTTGAACTGCAGGTGTAGGTTTCGGTAGATGTAGGGAACTGCCAGGAGATTCGCTGTTGGTGACCTGTGGATCGGAGTCAATCGGTCAAAGATGTGTTCTGTTCCACCGAAGAATGCTGTCATTGTCAGTCTGCACGGCAAACGACAGGGGTGTACTTGCCTGACCTGACACCGTTGCATGTGTGCTGCAGCTTTTTTCACCATCAGTCCGCACCAATACCGTTTGGCCGGGATGAAAAGGTGAAAGTGGGCGAGAAGAATGTTGGCGATCTTGGTAGTGCTGTTGAAGCTCTTTTGCATGGTCGTCATTGAGTTGCACCGTTTCGTTTGCAGGCCGTTGTGGTTCGACATGCCGAAGGAGCACAGGCAACGTCGTCCTAATCTGCCATCCCATGATCTATTGTGCCGGGCTGAAGCCTGTAGAGGTGCATGGCGTCGACCTCTGAATCATTAATGCGAGGCACGGATCAGGCTGCCTCACAATAGATTTGGCAAATTGCACCGCTCTTTCCACTTCTCTATTTGCTTGTAGAAAATGTGGGCTGATCGTAACGTGTTTGAACCCATATCGTCTCGCGAAATCTCCAAATTCGTGAGATGAAAATTGTGGACCGTTGTCAGGCTGCAACGACTCTGGTATGCCCCAGCGAGCAAATATGATCTGCAGTTCGGCCACAATTTCTTTGGTCGTCAATTTTGATAATGGAGTGATTCCCATATATCGGGAGTAAAAGTCGATGACGATCAGGCGCTGTCGTACCTCGTGTTCGAAGAGATCGGCAGCGACTTGTTGCTAAGGAACACTGAGCAAGGTGTAGGGATGAGTGGTTCAAGTAGTTGTCTCCTCTGGTTCTTCTGACAAAAGCTGTAATAATCGACAAATGTCTTAACGTCTTGGCTAATTCATAGCCAGTATGCACACGACCTTGCTCGGTCCCTACATTTGTTCACCCCCTGGTGGCCGTCGTGGATCCGCTTCTACAGAAAAGCCTGAAGGCTTTGAGGGATATATATGCGATCGTCATACTGTATTAATCCATTCGACACAGATAGATGGCTACATATGTTGAAATACTTCCGAAAGGTTTCCGGTAGGCCCTTGCTAAATTTAAGCCACCTGAGAGCATATACTTTATGAAAGCCTGTAGCTCACTGACGTAACCAGTAGCATGCTTTACTTCGTTCAAGCGAGCTACTGAAAGTGATTTAGAAACCACGGGGTCTACGTAGAGTCGAACGGCCTCGGCTTGGTCGTGTTCCTCACTCCTACGCAGTGGAGCTCTTGACAACGTATCAGCTATCACAAGGCTCTTCCCTTGCACATACATGGCGTGAGGGTTAAACGCATCATTCGCATCAATAGGCGTTGGCATCTAACCGGAACCTGGTCAAGGTCCTTAGTCATAAGCAACTGAATAGGTGGTTTATGGTCAGTACGAAGCTCGAAACAAGGCAGACCAATAAGGAACTGATTGAACTTCTCCCATGCCCACACCGCCTAAAGGCACCCTTTTTCGATCTGAGCGTATCTCGTTTCGGTGCCTGACAAAGTGCGGGATGCAAATGCGACAGGTCGCACATCTTGCTCTCCCGATCAATGGCACTGCAGCAGAACGGCACCTAGACCATAGCTACTAGCATCGGCACTGACATTCACCGACTTTTTTGGATCAAAATAAGCCAACACTAGTGCCTTTGTTAAAAGCTACTTTGTTTCCTGGAATGCTTTCTTCTGGCTATGCCCCCAGTATCATACTGAGTCAGACGAGAGGAGTTCATTTAGCGGTTTTGAGACCGTTGCAAGATTTGGCACAAACCGGCCGAGGTAGTTCATCAAACCGAGGCATTTATTTTGCTTGGCTATGTTTATTGGATAAGGGAGGTTGATGATGGCTTCTATTTGTTCGTCTGACGGCCGGACGCCACTGGCATCAATAACATGCCCTATGAAAGTCAAAGTTAGCTGGCGGAATATACACTTGTTTCTATTCAACTTTAAGCCCGACTTTGAAATTTCGAAAATAACACGACGCAATCTATCGTCATGCTCATCCGCCGTGGATCCATTAACCAAAACATTGTTCATATAAATGGCTACACCTTTCATCTCACCCAAGAGGCCGGGCATCAGTCGCTGAAAGATCTCCGACACGCTAGTAATGCCAAAGGGCAGCCGGCAAAAACAAACGTCCAAACGGTGTTTTAGACATCGTTAAGCAAGTGCTCCTGTGGGACAACGGAATAGCCCAAAATCCGCTAGTGGCATCCAACTTTGAGAACATTTTGGCACCAATAAGCTGAGGTAAAATCTCATCAAGCATAGGTAGCACGTACCTTTCGCAAACCGCTGCTTGATTTAAGCGCTTCAAGTCGACACAAAGGCACACTTTGCCGTTGGGCTTCAGGACCAGGACGATTGGGGAGCACCACTCGGTTGGCTCCGATACACGTTCGACGATGCCGTTTTTCTCCATTCGAAAAAGTTCGCCCTTTACCAAAGGAAACAGCGGTCTGGGTATGCGGCATGGAATCCGATCTCTCCAAATATCGAGTCTCAAAGAATAGTCCCTTCTACGCTGAGTTTAATCAGTCTCATGCACAGAGAAGCTTGTCGGCTGAGAAGATTATTTCTTGCTCCAGCGACTACGTAGACCGCCAGAAAATAAATCTTTCCTTTCAGCTTTAACCTCGCTTTAAAGATACGCTTACAAGCCAAGTGGTTGCCGACGCTGTGCATTTTGCTGCTGTAGGCTCGAGACAAGGTGGTCGTAGCAGTCGACCATACGTGTCTTCCGTAATGAGGGTTACGTCAGCACCACTATCTTTTATAAACGGAATGGTCATTCCATACCCGAACAAATCCACTTGCCATGGTACTGATGCCCTTACCGACTGGCACTCCACCGCTACAGGCTTTGTAACGGCATCCACGGTGTAGTTCTCACCGTCGGATTCAGCCGCAATATCTCATATTTTTGCGTCGGGTTTTATGAGTGATTTGCACCTCACTGCATAGTTTCCCAACTTCCCACAGGTATTGGAACGGCGGTCGCGGGCTGTGCAGTGTCCTCTAGGAGAGAGAGAGCCAAGTTACAGTTCCGGCTGCTGTCAGCTTCTTCTACGTCATCATCGAAAAGCTTAACTCTCCTACGGTCTCTGCGGCTGCTAGCCTCTAAGACGCCGGGCTCAGGACAGTCGGCGGACTGTGGTCGCCGATGAGCCTCACAGACATCTGAAACCGGGTGCTGCACACTAAGCTGTGATTTTTCCGTCTCCTTCTGACGCATCTTTTGCACTGCCACAATTAACTTAAGTTCGGGGATTAGTTGAAGGGCTTCTGAAAGTTTGAGGTCAGACAAGCCCACAACCAGGCTGAACCAACTCATCTTTCATCGCACCGTATTCGCATTGGGTAACTTGCCCAAGATGACATCCAACGTCTTTACTTGGTCAACGTCATTGGACAAGGTGTCAAAAATCGCTTAGGCTTGCGTACTTATCTGTACGTCCTGCTCCTCTGCCGTCAACTTCGTGGCCATCAACTAATGGCGAAAACGATTTCTCCAAGCCGTCCATAACGCCGGCTCATCAAATGTGAATTCCACTGGAGGGTTACACATGGCCATCTCTTTGATTTTCAGGGCGAAACTCTATAACTTTAACGCTTTCACCATGTAATGATAAGACGCATCACAATGAACAGACACGTTTATTGGCTACCATCTTATATCAGCTAGAGGACGGCACCGTGAGCGAGGCCTCTCCTGATTGGTCACGTTGTTGTGGCTCCGCCCGATAGCTCTGTTATCACACTCCAGACAAAAGACCGCAGACTATCAGAGCGCCAACCGACCAGTTTTGTTGCATTCTGACTGTTAGGCTCCCTCGGAGTTCTCGACGAATACTACCCGTCAAGGGCCACGACTGACACAAGCAGATGTTGTCACGCATCTAAACTCTCTCCATTTCATTTATTTCTTAGAGGCAGTTTTTTCGTATTCGGATTTCCTTCACAGTATCGTAATTCCGTCACTGAAGGTAATGCCGCGCCATCTTGCCTCTTCAAGGTAGTAGTCCATCTTGGTTCTTCACGGATATAGTTCATTTCGCCACGCACGTGTGTTTTTTTCGCACGTGTGTACCCAGGCTAGATTCAGTTGGCTGGAACAGGACGGCTGTAACGTGGCAAGGGTTACCGGCTATGCCGGGTTCTGACCAACGGCATGGCTGGATGTTCGGTGACAAGAGGTCACCGGGGCTCTTGTGTAAGAGAAGTTGGCCGAGTAAGTCATGGTGATGGAGGCTCCCGGTCTCGCCGAGGGCTGTGCTATATGGTTGCAGGCGTGTTCTGGTGATGTGGCCATGCATGCAAGGCAACGAGTGCCCAAGGCCCGAGCGGAGCTGGATAGCACGCTCGTTGTAGTGATTTGTATATTCCGCCGCGTTCCTTGTGTATCCTGTTCACGGCCCCGCCCCCTCGTGAGTCGGCATCTTTAGGCGGAAGCTCTCGCCGGTGAAAGAAGTTTGCTCCGTCTATCCCAGAGTACTCATCTAGCCGGGTCTTGGACGGCGTACGCTTGTACTGGTGGATTGGAGTCGTGCGACGGTGTGGCTATGGAAGCCGCCTGAGAACTAACACGTTTGTCCGCCCTTGCAGAGTAATCACGCGCCCCTGTAGTATACCTTGCACAGGACCTGCCCCTGCAGACTGGTTTAGTTCCCCTGTTGTTGTTGAAGCATGCGACATTATGAAGAGGTCTAACCTGACGACCGCTCGTCTTACCCTAGCTCAGCAGTATGGCGAGCGGCAGCTTGGCCGGACTATTGCGGGACTTGGCGGGAAGTAGGCTTTGAACCCTGGAACTCGGCTGCAAGTGCGCCATTTTGTGGCGTTACGGAGGATTGAGTGGACTTGCACACCCTCTTTAGTAGAGATTCTCAAATTAAAGATAATAGCCCAATTTTGCTATGACAATTAACTGGCTTACGTCGACGAATCCAGAACATCAGATGCTGATTCAGCACGGTCTTTATACTAAACTGAGATTATTCACGGCTCCAGATTTATAATGATTTAGAACCGGATATGTAATGGCTTACAGCTTTGATCTTGTAGATTAATTGCACTCTCCCAAAAAAGCACGTACGTGGAAGTAGACGGAACACAACAGCTGGCTCACAAGAGCGTGTAATTTCGTAGGAGCCTGCAGTGCTCCCCAAACACAGCCGTTCTCGCCTTGGCCAGCGTTCCTGCTGCCCTCGACTTCCTCCCAGACTCCCAGCTTATCCCCGTGGTTAGCGGGAGAACGATACCGGCCTGTGTCCGTCCACGCCAGATCAGAGACGAGACACAGCTGTGCACCGTCTCGTCCCGATGATGCTCCCAAAAGTGGTTCACCAGCGGTCTAGCAGAGGAGCATTACCAGCCTGCATTTCATCAAATTACAGATCCTATAGTCAGACGCCATTGAGTGATCATTAATAAGTGAGTTGTACTTTATGGCTCGTTAATGGATTTTGATGTGGTTGTTGGTGGTTGTTGTTGTGGTTGTCTCGCCCTGCTGTGAGTACAGCAACGTAGCATGCTGAAGTCAGTATGATTGAGTTACAGGCACTAGTGGTAACTAGAAGGCTATGCTGCTGTCGGTAGACTTACACAGAATGAGTCCAAATGCTATGAGTCTCTTCGGCGAAGTTCTACAAGCTAGCCTCACAAGTATCGATATCGCTTCTGCTAGGACAAGATTCGGTCACGTGCACCAGGCGCGGCAAGGGAGACTAGTGTGAGCCGCTGCAGTCATTTGAAGCAAACACAACTATTGGACAAGCACACAAATTTTTTGTGACTGTCCGTTATGGATTGGTGTATTTCCCCCGGCCCTTGCCTTCAATTGCCGTGGGCTGCCGTCAATTGGACGCTCACCATGGTAAAAATTATGCTTGCACACAGGTACTTGTTGCGTGATAAGAGACTTGCAGTTTATTGCCGCCAATCTTGTCAATTTTCCACGGATTTCGCTGTCGGCCCCCTTCTACTGCTGTTGATTGCCGTGCATTGCGGACAGTTAACAAAAAAGCATCTGGAAAATTCCACTGTTTTACTTTGGACGCAGCGGAATGTTATACGTAATGACAATTGAGGCTTCTGTGCTGTCAGTTTCTCTTCAATTTGCTGGGAATTAGGGTATTAGCCCAGGATATTACTCTGAATTGCCATTCATGGCTCGCGATTGTACGTGCACGATTGGTTGAAATTATTTGATTGCAGTTTCAACACGGTGGGCTGTGTCAGGTAGGATATATTAGATCTTGACTTAGTCACTTTCCAGAGATTTGCGATATACCATAATGCATTGCGGTATTTTCCCGGGTCATTGCCGTCTGATGCCGTGCATTGACCAGGATTGAACGGTTAGAGCTGGTTGAAAGGGTTGAAAGTATGTTTGCACGTAGTGAAATGTTACGCGGAATGAGAACTGGAGCTTGACACAGCCAATTTTTTGTCAATTTGCCACGGATTTTGGTATTGGTTGCTGCTATTGCTGTCGATTGCCGTGTATTGTTGACAATTAACGTGAAAAATAGCTTTAAAGTCCTAAGATTTCGCTAATAGCACAAATAAATGTGAAATGCCATGAAAATCGGCATTTCGTGCACCAATTTAGCGTAAACTTTCTAGAGATTGTAGTGGATTACTGCTTCGAGCCGAGCCGTTGCCGTAGATTGCCATGCATTGCCCGACATTTTACGAGCGAAATGATGTGGTTGACTTTAACCAATGTGCTTTTTAGCATGCATTAAAAATTGAAGCATTGCGAAAATGATTTCAGGGCATTTTTCATCAGATTGCTGTAAATTGAGTTATTGGCCCGGGCCATTGCAGTCAATTGCAATGCATTGCTGCCGAATGATCTAGGCAATTGGAGTGAAGTTGTGGTACTACACAATAACTAAAGATTAGATCAACATGCAATCGCTATTAGAGCTTAAAGTGTACGTATTTTGTCGTTGTTCGGCGGGTTGGGGTACAGTGACCTACTGGCTCGGGCAGTTGCAGTCGATTGCACTGCATTGCTGCAGAATGGCCAAAGCAATTACTGTGAAGTTATGCGAGTACACAGTCATTGAAGAGTAGAGCAGCTTGCAATCATAATTAGAGCTTCTAGTGTACGCGTTCTGGTCGCTGTGTATCGGATTGCAGCGGATTTCGGCGGATAGAGGTGGCTTGAATTATGGGACCGGGTCGTTGCAGTCGATTGCAATTCATAGCATGAGAGCATGTAAGCACAATTGAGCGAAATTCAGTGGATTCACTTAGAACTGAGTCTAGTCCTATATGCAATGTCAATTAGAGCTTCGCGATGGTAATTTGAGGATGATTAGCAGTGGAATAGAGTGGATTGCAATAGTTTTCCAGGTAATTACAGGCGATTGCCGCCCATTGCCACAGTACAAGACTGCACAACTTTTTTTTATTTTACGTGGTTGTGCACACAGCACGGTGCACTTTAATATGCAATAAAAACTGGAGCTCGTTGCAATGAATTTCTATTTTTTATGCGGTGTATTCTGTGGATTGAAGTGGATTGGGGCATAGGCCCGGGCAACGGTAGTCGATTGCAGAGGATTGCACGAGAACGGCCGTGCCAATGCAAATGCAATTTTGTAATGCAATTTTCGCAGAGTTTGCTGTCCTAAGCAATCAAACAGGAGCTTATCGACCAGGATTTCTTTCGTTACATGGTGGAATGCAGTGGATTGCGGTGGATTGAGGTATTCACCTGGGCCGCTGCAATCTTATTTCAGTGGCCTTCGTGAGAACGTGTAAACGGAATCACAAAAATTTGTATGGGTAAATTGTGCATTTAGCGTGGTTACTACTGTTAGATTAATATGTCTGGCAAAAGCAAACCAGATGCAAATCTTGGTTTAGAGAAGGTAGGTTCTCGGTACCTACGGAGAAGCACGAATGTGAGAGATTGAATTGAGCATTGTGCAGAATGATACGTTCAGATAAATTGTGGGCGTCAATCGAATTCACCTCACAGCTCACCCATTTTTCTTGGATCTGAAGAAAACATTGCAACAAAATCAGGTTATATATATATATATATATAAATATATATATATATATATATATATATATATGTATATATATATATATATATATATATATATATATGTATATATATATATATATATATATATTCTCAAAAAACTTGGTATGCAATCCAAAAGTAGGAACATCCCAATTGAGCCCATGCTAATCTTCAAGCCTACACAGCTGGCTAAAATTGCCAAGTAAGTTAAGAAGACATTATAATATACCTGCGATAGAGCGACATGGTACCAGGCCTAGCGTTGCATCGGTAATATATATCTCAAAGGATTGCTAGCTTTTCGAATTCTCTGTTCATATTAAAAGATTGACACATAAGTAAACTCTTGCTAATGATGAGCTGCAACTGGATAAATGTCTGCTATAACGGCTGAATCAATTTTATGCGTGCTTTATATATGTGACCAATCTGTTCAAAGGTGTCATAATAAAAACAGCAGATCCAGGCTACCGGGAAAATAATTGCCAGCTGTTTTGACAATTCTTGTTTTGCATTAATGAATTAATATAATTTGAACTAATTGCACAAGAAAGTGTTTACCTAAGGAGTTTGTTTAAATTGGTGCTGCGTTATGAACTTCTAATACCAGCATTTACTTATTATCAGCAGTTTATATATTCGAGTGTAATTGTTGCCGGTTGTGTTGAGAACAAATTGTGTTCTTAACAGTGGTCACAACTTCGAGGTTGACATCCTTGCTGACCATAGTTCATGCCTTAAGGGTGGCCACTCTGTGGCCCTGGCCGAGAGCAGTGGGCTGGCTATGAAAGCCGCAGGTAGTCTAGTGTCACCATTCTACAATAAAATAGCAAGTGCACTGTAGACTCGTTTATCTGGCAACTGGAAGATGTCTACCGAAGACTTGTAAACTCGGCATTGTAGACGTCAAAGCAGCCCAATCAAGCTAATAAAATTATACTTATTGTTCATCAGAAGGCATGTGGTTAACGTTTAAGGTGATCCCTCGCGACCTTACGACAGGCCTGTTTGCAGCACATTGATTGACCTGATTTACATAAGGCACCCTAATACTCTGCAGCACCAGATTTCGGTCAATAGGCTGCCGCGTGCCATTTGCCACGTATACGTAGCAGTAAGGAGCAACCGCTGAACTAACATATCATCTTGACATACAGAACGGCAAAGCTCAATAAAAAAAAGTCAGAAGTCACTAAAACGGAAACTTTACAAAGTGTGCATAGATGGATGCTTGGTCCAAAAGCATGATCACTATTTTCGCCATCATTAATGCATGCAAAGGTGCCGACCAAGCGATATATTTCTCTTAACAGTATCAAACAAATGCATTGTTATTATAATTACTTTAATTATCATGACTGCATATGGTATTATTATGCAGGATCAAAGAATGATGCTGCATACACTCACTTAACGTTGATTAAAAGCTTTGCTTTTTCTGGAAAATTGTGCACCCTATTTTCTTGCAATGCTCCTGCACTGCACTACGCACGGTTTATTTTCTAGCTTCAGAGCATACAGAAAATGTTCTGCAACGAACCATTTGCTACAGTAGACAGTTGACACTGCTCCGGAAGGGGGCATGTCTCATGCTACAGTAGGCTTTCGTCTGCACAGTGAAGTAGAGTGATTCCATAATGTACACAAAGGAGCCTGCTTTGAGCTCAATCCCCCGCGATTTTATTTGTCATATCAATGCTAGTTCAATCGCATTCACCCAGCCCTGGTACCATAACTAACTCAAACATGTCAAAAACCAAGTCTCACGTTCTTATGGGAGTTAGATAAAAATGTGGGCATGTAATGATTTACGTGAAAGCATCAATCGTAAGATTACAAGTTCAAGATAAACTGACGAAACGGCACCGTACAGCCGAGTGTGCCGTCCAGTCCAAGGTAGCAGCCTGCACCGGGCCCTCAGCTATGCTCGACCAAACTTGTCGATTTAACTCAAAGCTGTACGGTTGCTGCACGCATGTACACAATTGTCACTGTCGTGAGTTATTATTACACCCTCAAATTCATCCGAAAATTATGAAATGCTCTATTCGTGATCTGAAAAGGCATATATCGACTGAGACCTGGGTCGGGCCTTTGTCTTGTTGCTAGCTGCGTTTTTTCTGGGCTGCCTAAGAGCTCCTGCCACAGCTCGATATGACCTCTCAAGCGATGGCAAAGCCTATTAGTATTTCTTCTCGATAACTAAACGCCGTGAAGGGTACCATAATTCTTCTGCACTGTAGGTAGCCTAACGGTAGTTCTGTGGTCGGTGTGGCTGTTAGAGCTGAATTGTGTACTCTTTGTACTCTTATTTTGTTGCTTTGGCAAAATGGTTAAGTTAAGTTACTAGCCTCGAACCAAAGCAAATGTGAATGCATTTATGACCGAGGTTGTGGGCCCGAGCTAGTGGCATATGTGAAGCTCTTAAATAAAGATTAAGCTATCTTAAGGCACTATACAAATGAACTCTGTTTAATTTATTATTTCATTTCCCTTAGTTATTTGTTGGTATGTTGCTCGCTCGACAAGGCAGCAGTATTGAATACTGTGGTATGCCTCACTGGGCTACCAATTGGGCCGTGACTCAGGCTTCACTAGTTCTGGGGTTTTTTGGCGACTTGCTGCCCGTGCGTGTAACAATTGAGTTATGCAGTTGGTATGTAAAATATAAAGGCTTTTAGCGAGAGACTTCTTTGCACTGCCTCAATAATGTTGCCTGTCAGCTGCCTTAGGTTAGTTATCAGTACTGGTATCAAAGATTGGTACTGACAGCTGTACAAGGTACCATTCTTTAGCAGCTTAGTTGCCAACGCTGGAAGTCTGTACCATTTGTAATGCAGTAATCGTTGCCTTCATTTAAAATAAAAGATTCGTTAATAACCTCGAAGACATCATGGCACCTAAAACTGATCTTTAATTTTAAAATAGCCGGCACTTTTTCATATGAAGCATGTAAAAGAATTGATCCCAGTTCATGCAGGATCACATATGAGTGCTGTGTACATGCTTGCCTGTGCCTCTTTGTAAGCGAACTTGCTAACGTTAGTACGATCACTGTGCATGATTGTGGCTGTGCACTTCCAGTGTGCAAGCCATTGGAGCTTTGTTATGCCTTACCTGCCAATGTTTTCGTGATTGGCAAGATTTTAAGTCTTATAACGACTGATCTTGCACTCCAACTTTTTCTTTTGGACCATAATTTGATACGCTGATAGAATGTGCAATTTAGCTCACACATTCCAGGGCACTCTATCCGAAGTTATCCTCAGGCACAACCCAGTGCTTTTTATCAGGTATGTGCTTATATCCATGTTTGCGTGAACGCGTGTGCCTGTTTGTATGTTTGTAAGAGCAAGTGTGCATGTTTGCACGTACACGTGTGAGCGATGACACGCACAAGTGTGTGTATTTACAAGTACATGTGTGCATGCTTGTGTGTTCAATAAATAGCATAATAAAAAATAAAAAGGGGAATAGGGCGCTCCTGCTTCATTCGGGGTCTCACTCATGCAGAAAAGCCGGATGCAGCCTCGTGCTGCTTGCCTCGAAATAGTGCTTTAAGCTCGACATATCTGCCTGCCTGTGGGTGTGCAGGTGTGTAAGTGTGTATGCGTGTGCACTTTGTGTGCTTCTGTATGTGTGTGTGTGCACTTTGTGTTGGTGAGTGTGCGTGCTCACTTTGTGTGTTAGTGTGTATGTGCATATATAAATGTGGGTATGCTTGCACTAGTGAGTACAGGTGAGTTTATCGGCACGTGTGTTTGCCTGTGTTCTTTTTCATTATATACAAGCAGTGAATACGAACGATTATATGATTTTGTACCCTGTAGCACGGGTAAGTTTATTGAATTATTTGCTTATTATGGTTCCAGCATACGTGCCTTCAGTGGCATGTGCACGATACGCATCCAGGTAGCAAGGTGTTTGCGTCTGTTTATTTTATATTGTAGTTCTAGCATCTGCAGCAGAATGTGTTTACACTCCTGAAAAGTTATATTAACAAGCATTTAAGGAGCTCAGTGAAATCTGGCTATATGCTAGGCTCAACAACAGTAGGTCAGATGCACAGTTAACACAGCAACTCGGCTTGTAATTTGTAAAGCAAATATCTAGGTTTCGGTAGTTTTGATAAATATTCCACGCTAGATATACGGTATACGCTCGAATATCCGCCCACTTTACCACTTCTCACCAACATGCACTGGCCCCACATCAAGCAGCTTATCTATTCCTGCGTGTTGTCACTTTTTGTTTAGTTCATTCTTTACCCCCGGTCTATCTATCCACACAAGTTCCATATGAAGCCAGGTATAGTAAAACCACTGTTCGGACTCATGTAGTTTAACTGTGCCTCTAACTCAGCTCAACTTCCTTTGAAGATCCTGCCTTTAGTTCGTGTGCTTCCAAAGCATGGACTTCAAGCACGATTGACTTTACGATTTTCCCTTACTTTTCAACACTTATAAAAGGAGCCAAGAGCTATTCCCCACAGAATTTGCTCCTTATACATGAAGCGACACCGGCTTCAAACAATATGTGCAGCAGTGGCAGCAGCACTACTGCAAGTAAATGTAGCTTGCCTTCGCCAGGCTGGCAAATTGGTGGGCATTACTAAATGCAATGACTGCATTCAGAAAATCACACAGATAAACTGAATGCAATATAATAACACCAAGTGATATTGTATGCATTGCCACACTTAACATTTTCAGCGTGACCAAATGCAATTCAGAGGCTGTGCAACGATTTCGCCATACAACTGAAACAGCTTGAATAGCATTAAACACATACTGAAGAAAGCACTGACAAAAGTTTAATTTAAAACAATAAAAAGTAAAGAAAATAATAGCGTGTCATCGTAAGCCAACAAGACCAAGTCTGAACTTAGTTCGTTGTTTTTATTGCTTGCAAATGTGGCTGCAGTACCACTAATGTCATAGCACACATGATAGAGCGGATGTTTGTAGTCGACTGAAAATTGGTCAAGAACTTCAAATTATTTTTCTTTTTCAATTATTATTTATTATTAATTTATTAACAAATTTATTTATTTATTATTAATTATTTCCTTTCCAATTATTTTATTTTTTCCCGCCAAGTCTGGCCATGCTCAGGCCATGCCACCGTTCATCATGCCGCTGAGCTAGGATAAGACGTGCGGCCGACAGGTTAAATCTCTTTATAATATTTCATGCGCCAACAAAAAGACAGGGAAACTAAACAATTCTACAGGGAGGATGCTACACAAAGTAAATTATAGAGGCGCGAGAAGACGCAGCAAGTGCGAACAAACGTGTTAGTTGGTCAGTCCTGTTGTACCGACTACGAATCCAACAGTACGAGCATACCCTGTCAAAGATCCGGCTGGCTGAGTAACTGCCTGGATAGACGGAGTCGACGTCTAATACATTCGAGAGCTTTCGCCAAAACGCGCCAGCTCACGGGGGGCCACGAACACGCTACTCGGGAAACGCGGAGTACACAAGCCGTAACAACCAGCGTGCCATCCGGCTCCGCTCGGGCCGTGGGCACTCGTCGCCTTGAGTGCGTGGCCTCATCACCGGAGCACGCCTGCACCCATACAGACGTATAACTCGGCGAGACCGGGGGCGTCCAAAACCACGACCTACTCGGCGAACTTTCGTTCCCCAAGAGCCCCGGTGACCTCTCGCCACCGCATATCCGGTCAGACCCCGGCCTAGCCGGTGACTCTAACCACAGTACAGCCGTTTCGTCCCAGCCACCCAAACCTAGCCTGGGTACACTTCTAATCTGCTGCGCCGGCAGGTTGCAACAGCGAGTTCTAGTAAAAATGTGCTGCCCTGTCTGAAATAAATGTTAAGCCTCTCTAAGGAGCATCTCACCGTGAATCTTGGCACCAAAAGCGAGGCTCACAGACACGATCTTTCGTACCGCTTACATAACGCTTCACTCCTACGGTTTCATAGACGAATGCTATTTCTCAAAAGTACTGCCAGCTTGACCCTTAGAGACATCGTGTCTAACTAGTGACAACCAGCCTCCTCCCCACCCCCATGCGCCGGAACTAACCTTAAGCATGTGACCCACAGAGCCCTGAACTTTTACATCGTCTCATACATGTTTTTTCCCGAATCTTGGGGAAACATAATGTAGCTGCACCAGATTGACAGGCATAAGGGTCTAATTAAAACTGCATTATGTACATTATGCCTGTAAAGGCAAAGATGCCCACCGAAGGCATTTTGGTCTGCATTCAAACTTTAACCTGGCTAAAAATAAATCCGTACTCACAGCTGGAGAGCCAGACAATTACCACTGTAGTCCTACGCATATTTGGCATACTGCTAAGGCTTGTGAAGAAACGAGTGGTAATGTATGCTAAGACTGCTAAGGCTATCGTTATCCAATGGACGCACTTCCTTTGCAGCGTTAGTAAATTGCTTACCCAGAGATTTAGATCGCCTAGAGCTTACTGAAAAGTTTTTAGTATACATATTTTAATGATATCACCTAAAGAAAATCGAGAGTATATGGTATATTGGGCTAATAAATTTTTTAGATTGGAAGATTGAATTCAAGATTTAGGGAATTAGCAGTAGGATTGATGAGGACAATGAGCTGTGGCAAGAAATGCTTGCTGTAAATGTCACAGTTGCCGTATTGCACCACCTAGCACTGACCTACACTGCTTCCTCATCAGGTATCTCATAGGCGTAATGGTTTTTACTTCCCATTGCATGTACCTTGATTCTCTTGTTCAAGCTTTCCTATAGAGCTTACCTATCCAACCTGTCATCATTGGTAGAATTGTACCCAGGCTAGGTTCGGTTGAATGGGACCAGACTGCTCTAATGAGGATCACCAGCTAGGCTGGGGTTGGACCTACGGCATGGCCGGATGTGTGGTGACAAGAGGTCATAGGAGCTCTTGGGTAGGAGAAGTTGGCCAGGTATGTCGTGGTGTTGGAGGCTCCCGGTCTTGCCGTGTTTGCACCTGGATTTGTGCAGGCATGCTCCGGCGATGCTGCCATGCACGCAATGGAACGAGTACCCAAGGCCCGAGCTGAGCTGGATAGCACGCTCATTGTTGAGACTTGTATATTCCGCGTAGCCCGTTCGTGACCATCCCCCCGTGTGTTGGCGTGTTTCGGTGGAAGCTCTTGACTGTGGTTGTTGTCGACTCGGACTAGCAAAGCAGTTACTCAGCCAGCCGGGTTTTGGACGGCGTAAGCTCGTATTGTTGGATTCTGAGTCGGTACAACGACTGGACTGAGGAAGCCGACTGACCATCTAACACGTTTGTTCGCACATGCTGTGTCGTCTCGCGCCCCTATAGTGTACTTCATTTAGGACCCTCCCTGTGGACTCGTTTAGTTCCCCGGTTGTTTTTGGCGCATGTTAGTCCTCTAGACTGTTTTTCTGCTGTCTTGCTTCGATGATGCATAGATCTCCTGGTGCCATGCATAACTAACATCGTAAATATGTCATTAGCCTCACTTTATGTCCCAGATTCTTTTAAAAAGGCTATAGCCAGGCCACTGCTCAAGAAAGCAACACTAGACCAAGAGAACTTGAGCAACTTCCGCTTAATCTCCCTTCTACCATTCCTATCAAAGACACTGAAACCAGTCGTCGTTGACCAGCTAAACTCATGTATCTAAATTTCAAGCTTTACTTGTAAGTTCCAGTCTGGTTTAAGAGCTAATCAGTCCTCAGAGTCAGTATTGCTTCAGGTGTACAATGATCTTCATAGGAATTCTAACTTAGGTATAGTATTTTATCTTGCTCAATCTTTCGGCAGCTTTTCAAACTATCAATCACAAAATCCAGTTCTAGAGCCTTTCGTCTCGCATTAGTATCACTGGTACTGCACCACAATGGTTCAGGTCCTGTCTCAGTGGGAGCCTTCAGAGTATTGATGTGAAACGCACAAACGTCATTCGAGGAACCAGTGAAGAATGAGGTACCTCGGGGCTCTGTGCTTTGTCGGCTTCTTTTCACGGTTAAGGCTCTCCCTCTTGCCGAAGTGATTGCCAGGCATACCCTAGGCGTTAACATCTATGCAGATGATCTGTCAGTATATCTCCTGTTGAATCTGCACGAAATCAAGTTGTCCTATTCCGAAGTGACCTTCATTAGATGACAATATCAGCTCCACAATTAAGTCGGAGTTCTTTCATTTACATAATATCGATACATTTGAGCTTGTTTAGATATGGATACCACATCTAAATTGGTCCATGCATTTGCGACATCCCGTCTCGACTTCTGTAACGCACTACTTGCTGGTCTACTGGCCATTGCAATCAAGTAAAAAACCTCGATGCAAAGCTCTGCTTCTAGGCTTGTCTATTGTGAGCGTCACAGTTGCGACATGGCACCACTTTTTGCTGACCTGCACTGACTCCCAATCGAGCAAAGCGTTGACTTCAAGGTTCTGTTTACTCACTTTTAGGTCCCTTCATTCGTTGGCTTCAGCCAACCTAATAGATCTACTCTATCACTAGGCTAAAGATTGTGCCACCCGCCTTTCGGAAACTAATCTTTTACCTATACCTCTCGCAAATCTCAAACCCTATGGAGACCGAGCCTTTAGTTTGTATGCTCCCAAAGCCTGAAACCAAATTCCAACTGACATTACGATATCCTCTCATTTGATCGCAGTTAAACGGAAGTAGGAAATACACCTATTTATCACAGCACTGAGTCTGTCCTTGTGATTCGTCTTTTGTGTGTTTATGCGGTCTGACACTGTGCATGCCGCCACTGACCATAATTGCATGCTGACCCTGTGTGTAAAACTTCTAATCATGTGATGGGTGAAGTGCTTAGAAAGAGATTGGGTTTTCTGGGGGCGCTAAAACAAAGGTATTATTACTAGTGTTTTATTATTATTTTTATTCCAACTACTTGGCAGTCGTGCTTCTCTTCGTATCACCGGAACCTCTCAATCAATTCATGTAGCGGAACACCTTTGAGAACTGTTTCTTGATTCTGTGATTCTGTACGTTCCCAAAGCTTGGAACTAACTTTCAACTGACGTCGCGACATCTCAAGACATGCAATTGAAAAAGAAGCGAATTTCATTGCATCATTAGCTGGTTCCATGCGAACCGTTTTTAGTATGCTGATGGTGCTATATGAATGTCTTAAAATAATTGTTATTATTGTCATTGAAACGGTGAGTACACGTTAGCCTCTTTTAAAATTTGACCCATCGTTCAAGAAAATGAGCCAAATCTAGAAGCTAACCCGTCACAAGGGCACTGTTACATATGAGGTTCAAGCTTTACTTCAGCCGAACAGAGCTACGATTCGAGCACAGTGCTCAACAAGGTGCCTGCTTTGATCTCCCGTCCAGTTACACCACTGTACATGCGCTCCGTGCAATGGTAATCGAATCCAGCTGCAAAACAAAGTCAGAGGAAGGATACGGCTGTCGTAAAGAAACCACGTGATCAATCTCAAATAAGCTCCAGGGGCAAGACCTTACAGGTGTCGTCAACAGGCTAAACACGTGCAGGTAAATCAAGACACTAACAAGAATACCAGAGCATCCTGAGATATAAGATATCAAAATGAATGGCGATATTTGAATTTCCCAGAAAACTCTCACTGGACTGAAGAAACGTCTTAGTTGTGCTAGCAGACGTTAAAAACGAGCTAGAATTGCAGACGTACCAGCGGTTAACATTCGTCCAAAGAAGTCTGCTCTCATCTGAGTCATCCTCTGAGAATTGAAATGGTATTGCATCATGAACCAGGCCGTTATAAGCAGCTGACTTGCCTGCCATGGATTATATCATCATTCCTAAAGGAAACAGAAAAGTGGTCTGTAAACTTTTTCTTCGAGCTTGTCGTTTCTGGCTAGTCCTGGCTGATGCGAGACAAATACAAAGGAAGGTAAGCCTTGGAATTTTGAATCACAGGAGCGACTTGCAGGCGCAACACCAATTTATGCGTGTATGCCGACGAAAAAGGGAAACGGCACACATGAAGACCTTCAATACATTGAGATATCGCGTCCTCATCTATTTTTCCATTTAGAGGAGTTTAACTTCACTACAAGTCTGCGAATGCCACGTGTTAGTATTTCAAAATATACACATTGAGTGAGAAATAAACCTTTTGAGATCACAAAAATATGGTTAAGACCAGTCAAACGTAGCTCGTCACTGGCCGATCCACTTCTTGTGCTCTTCCTTGTTAAACTCATTGACTGCGTATATTCTCCCGTAACGCGTGCCGTAAGCTCATTCTTAGCTCGAGTGCCAGTTCACTCCACTTTTAGAGCAGCAATTACCAGCCTCGAACCCTGCGTTCTCCAACTAGCAAACAATATTTTCGCTTCTCTTTCTATCAAACGTCATCGAGGAAGGTTGTGACAAAGCAATTAACTCCTCCCCTAGAAAGGCCCGACTACTTATTTAAGATTTCAGCCATGCTTCAGGAGCTGCCACGTGACTCTGACTGCTGCTGTCAGTATGCAGCCAATGGCATTTTATTTTCAAATGAAAGTGTTAAAGTGACTGGTCTTGTCCTATTAGCTCTGCTGCATATTGCAGTACGCCTTAATGGCTCACTAGGTAAGGCGGTAGCTTTTCACGGCATCGTCCCCGAGGTCGAGGGTTTGAATCCTATGGTGTGTCTTCTCGCCTCCTGACATAAAGCGCTCTAACATGCGTTCTTGTTCGTTGCAGAATTCTTCAGAAAACCGAAGTTCTTGCGAACATCGTATACGGAAACGATACAGCTAAGACCTGTTTAAAGTTATTCTGATTGCTATTTGACCGTTGCGAGTAAGAAATTACATGCCTATGATATTATGAAATTATGGGCATCTAAACGCTTATCGCTTCGTGCTGCTAGGTCTCCCACGCCGGCGGCTGCCTTTGCTTTGCCGGCGGCTAGTAACCTGCTTGGTAGTTATGATCGTCAGCAGCTGCTATCTCTTCGTCATCGCAGATTAAATGCATTCCTAGATGTTAATGTGGTTGCTAAGATTCATGAATTATGCATTAACAAAAGAAAAGCACCCCGTAGCTGCCGCTGTGGCAGGAACCACCAGCTCAGACGCCGCTAGTTGGGCAGGAACTGCGAGCTGAGTACCCGCTCGTTCGGTAATCCTAGCATTGTCTCGAAACGCTCAGCACGCTCCACCACATGCATCACTATAAATTCCTCAAACTTAGTGGTCATCAAGCCTGTTGTAACCCCATCGGCCAGACTTAACGCTTGCCTTTGGAATCCTGGCTCAATGTGTAATACACCTCTAGTAATAAGCGACCTTATTTCTGAAAATGGTATCCACCAGCTCGCCCTAACTGAAACTTGGCTGAAATCGATAAACTGCCCGACAAATAAAGACGCAACTCCATCTGGTTTCTCGTTCTTTCACACCCCTAGATCAATCAAAACTGGAGGTGGATTTGCTATTGTCGTGCACTCGAAATTCAACTTAAAGCCATTTGCGGCACCTTCGAAGCAGTCTTTTGAATCAATTTTGGTCTCACCCGAAAAGAAGCTACCGATAGTGGCAGTAGTCTATCGCCCACCAGGTACCAAATCGTCCTTTATCTCAGATTTCTCCGATCTCATTTCGATTCTGTGTGCAAGAAATCGATCCATCCTCGTTATGGGTGATTTCAACGTTCACTTTGATAACGTATCTGACGCTTTCAGCACCGAATTTCGTGCATTGACTGACTCATTGTCTCTTGTGGCTCATGTGCATGGCCCTACCCACATCAAGGGTCACACACTCGACCAGATTTTCGCATACAACTGAGCTCTGTCATCACCAATTATTACCAGATCCTGCTTATCTGACCACATGCAGATCTCATTCAATCTACAGTGTGTGCCCACATCCTCCTCTAAAATAACCTGTGAATCGCGAAACCTCAAGACCCTTGACATCGATGCTGTCCGTGCGAGAATATCTGCTTCACCTCTGCTGCTCAATCCTCCCTCCGATCTTTCATCAGTAGTAGATAGCTACAACACGACACTAGCTGACACGCTCGACGAGTTTGCACCTTTGACGAAGCGCGCTTTGCGCCCCCGCCCAGACGGCCTATGGTTTACCACAGACATTAAACTAGTCAAGTCTACTAAATGAAATCTTGAAAAAGCATACGAAAGATCCGGACTAACTGTCCATCGACAAGTAAATGAAGACTACTGTAGGTCGTACCAATCGATCCTAGCAAAGGCCAAGTCTAGCTTCCATAAAAGCATTGTTGAATCACAGATGCACAATCCAAAAATGCTGATGTCGACAATAAACCATCTCCTCAAACGTTCCCAGTTTAGCTCCTTACCTGATGATCCCAGTGATGATCTAGCCGATCGCTTCTCTCAATTCTTTGAGCAGAAGATAGACAAGATCAGGGAATCCATCCCTGCGATGACAACCTCCCCACAAGAATGCTGTTCCTCGGTTCCTGGCTGCACCTCAATGTCTGCATTAAAGCAGGTCACTAGTGATGTAGTCCTACAGTTCGTATCTAAATCAAAGAAGACAACGAGTCCTCTGGACCCTATCCCCACTGTCCTGCTCCTATGTTGCATTGATCTGCTGCTGCCATGCATGACTAACATAATGAATATGTCATTAGCCTCAGGTCATGTCCCAGCACCTTTCAAAAAAGCTGTAGTCATGCCACTTCTCAAGAAAGCTACACTAGACCAAGAGAAATTAAGCAACTACCGCCCAGTTTCACTTTTACCATTCCTATCAAAGACACTGGAACGGGTCGTGGCGGACCAGCTGAACTCGTATATCGAAACCTCACACCTTGCTAGTAAGTTCCAGTCTGGCTTTAGAGCTAATCACTCCACAGAGTCAGCATTGCTTAGGGTATACAACGACCTACTTAGGAATGCAGATATGGGTAGAGTGTCTCTGCTTGTTTTTCTGGATCTTTCGGCAGCTTTTGACACCATCAATCACAAACTTCTTCTAGAGCGCCTCTCATCTCGCCTGGGCATCACTGGGACTGCTCTGAAGTGGTTCAGGTCCTATGTCAGTGGGAGACTCCAGAGTATTGACGTGAATGGACAAAGATCATCTGAAGTACCTCTGAAATATGGAGTACCCCAGGGCTCAGTACTAGGTCCGGTTCTTTTCACGGTTTATACTCTGCCTCTTGCTGATGTGATGGCCAAGCACAATCTAGGCTTTCACTTCTGTTAGGATGACACTCAGTTGTACCTTTGCTTTGATCCCTCCCAGCCTTCGAGCACCTCAAATTCTCTCGACTCACTTGCTGCATGCATTGATGACATCCGCACATGGATTGCAGCAAATTTTCTAAAACAAAACGATGATAAAACTAACTTACTTTGTATGGGCAAACCCAGTGTGATTCAGAGATTGTAAAGGCTGACTCTCAAAATTTGCTCTGCCAGCATATCTCCAGTTGAATCCGCTCAAAATCTATGTGTTATATTCCAAAGCGGCCTCTCGTTAGACGACCATATCAGCTCCACAGTCAAATCTGCCTATTTTCAGCTTCATAACATTGCTAAAATGTGGGCTTTTTTAGATAAAGATACCACATCTAAGTTGGTCCATGCATTCGTAACATCCCATCTCGACTTCTGCAGCTCACTGCTTACTGGCCTACCAGCATGTGCGATCAGGCGATTGCAGCTGATTCAAAACTCGGCAGCTAGACTTGTCTGTCGTGAGCGTCGCAGTTGCCACATTACTCCACTTCTCGCCGACCTGCACGGGCTACCAGTCAAGCAACGGATTGACTTTAAGGTTTTGTCGCTCACTTTTAGGTCCCTTCATTCTATGGCTCCAGCCTATCTTTCAGAGAGACCCTATCAGGCCAAGCATCGTACCACCCGCTTTTCGGAATCCAACAGTCTAGAAATACCTCGTACAAACCTTAAATCCTTTGGAGACCGTACATTTAGTTCGTATGCTCCCACAGCCTGGAACTCCCTCCCGACCTGCGTCAGAACATCACCCGAACTAATCGCATTTAAAAGGAACCTAAAAGCACACCTATTTAGAACAGCATTTAGCGGGTCCCTGTGATTCTTCCTTGATGTGGTTATGCGTGCTGACACTGTGCATGCTGCCACTAACCACATTCGCATGCTGACCCTGTGCATGTCACCCCTAACCATATTATTCGTTTTGTTTGTTTTTCAAGCATGATTTTACTTACCATTCAATTGAATTTCACTTTGCAGCAAATGTAAAGCGCCTAGAGAGAGATTAAGTTCTCTGAGGGCGCTTTATCAAGTGAATTATTATTATTATTACGGTGGGCGATCCTGTATCGCCACTGCAAGCAGTGCTGATGGCCATTGAGGCTCTTCTGTCGCTATACAAAAAGAGGCTGTTAAATCAGCTTGTATTTTTGTTTTTACTTTTGTAATGCGGAAGGCTTAGAGAAGAAGGCAAAACCTGCCGCTTACAAAGCGGCGTGCCGTACTGCCGAATGGGATTCTGTGCGTCCACGGGCGATACAAGATGGCCATGCGGAAGTGCGTTTTCGGCGAAAATTTAATTACTGTTAATAAAGAAGGTCGTGAGTTTGTAGCGTGAATTGGAAAATGAGATGCATAAATAGGACATTTTACTGAGCTTTATTCGCAAGTGCACTCGCAAGTCGCTGAACATCTAGCTCCGTTTTATCTACACATTCCTTGCAGGCTCTCGACAGCTCAAGCGCTCTTACGGGTGAAATTTGACCTAGCACTTAAGATAACTTCGTCTATAGTGGGGAACGACCCAAACAGACAGATATGCCCGAGCAACCGGAACCTAGACCCTGACTGGGGAACTAGGGGTGCTATTCAAGCATAAATGCAAGAAACCCTCCACCTTTGCAAAATGGCAAGAATATGGGGGCCGTTTCGCTTACGAAGGAATACTTCGTCAGCACTGCTCCGGACAACTGTTAGTTCACAGCGGCAAATCCTGCCAGGACCCCATGCCAGCATCCACACACATCAAACACAAAATACCAGCCACGTGGGCCATACAAGCACATTTTGACACCGAATTCTTATGGCCGAGGTGGAAGGGCCAGCCAACATCAATTAGCCCCTACTGCCGGTACCTAACCGATTCTAATGACCGAAGCAACACACGGCTACACATACCCGAGCGTCCTGGCTCACCCTTCAAGCCTTTGCTATCTCACTGAGCTAATGCTCCTCTCTGGCCCACTACTCCAGAACAAGAGGATTCTCCCTCAGAGCACTTCCGGCACGTCTTAAAATAAGGTAAAGTCTAGCGATGCAAAAAATTTAGGACACAAATTATATCTATCTTGCTGTCACACTGTTCCCAGTATGAAATGAGCAGCACAGTCGGAGTGAAGTTCTTATCTGACTGGTATTCGCCAAGTAGTTTCAAGAACATAGCTCGTACGAACCTCAAATCCATTAAAAACCGTGCCTCTAGTTCGTAGGCTCCCAAAGGCTAGAACTCTCTACCGAATAGTCACGACACGACATCCCCTGAGTTAAAACGCATTTAAAAAGATAATTAAAACGCATCTATTTATCGCAGCATTTGCTTCGTCTTTCGCGTGCTTATGGTCTCGTTGACAGTGTGCATGCTGCCACTCACCGAGTTTTCATGCCGACCCTGTGCACGGCACCCTTAACCATGTTATGCTTGCCACCACAGTGAGCATGCTAACACTAACCATCCATTTGATCGTGCTTCCTTTGCAGCCAGTGTAAAGTGCCTCGAATGAGATCGAGTTCTCAGAGGTCGCTATATCAAACATTATTATTACTATTATTATTATTATTATTTACATTACTATAGTAAAAATAAATTCTCATCTGTTCACATGCGGTTTTCTCATCCAGTGTGCAGTGTGAGCTAGCTCTCGTGCCCATCTAAAATCATCTGCGAATGTGGCATGATATAGAAGTGCCGTTATATATGTGCTTTTCTTGTCCACTGGTTGTGTCTGTTAGCCTGTTTCTAAGTGATTGCTTACTGGAGCATATGGTAGCTGTTTCAATGCACATCAGTATGAAATGTTGTGGTCGTTTATGGTGTCATGTGACTGCTTTTAGGTGTGCTTAAATGCATGCACACATTTTTTTTATCAGTAAATGTGCACGTATCTTTAGATTTGTGAGCAATGTTATTTTTCTAGTATGTCGGGATGCCTACCTTCGTTACTAGCAATTCGCGGCAGTTCAGTCGACTACAAACATCCGGTCGGGCATGTGTGCTATAACATTACTGGTACTGAGGCCACATTTGCAAACAATAAAAACAGCGAACCAAGTACAACTTGGTCTAGTTGGCCTACGATGACACGCTCTTGTTTTCTTTACTTTCTATCGTTTTCAATTAAACTTTTATTAGTGCTTCCTTCAGCATGAGTTTAATGCTATTCAAGCTGTTTCAGTTGCATGGCGAAATCGTTGCACGGCCTCTGAATTGCATTTGGTCAAGCTGAAAATGTTTAGTGTGGCAATGCATACAATATCACTTGGCGTTATTACATTGTATACAGTTTATCTGTGTGCTTTTCTGAAATGCAGTCATTGCATTTAGTAATGCCTGCCATTTTGCCAGCCTGGCCAAAGCAGGCTACATTTACTGGCAGTTTTTCTGCTGCCACTGCTGCACATATTGTTTCCAGCCGGTGTTGCTTCAGGTATATGGAGCAAATTATGTGGGGAATAGAACTGATGATCTGTAAAAGTTCAAGTATTGCACTGCAGCTCAGTCATAAACGGCTTTACCACAAAATCGCCCAGATTTAATACTAGTCATAGTAGAAGTATGGCAAACCACTCAAAAGATGCAAGACACTCGACTACACTCTCCCCACACAAAAAATATAAACAAAATTTGACATCTCTAACTGTTGACTGTCATCACGACCACAGCCCAGGGACATTTTGTGACAGGCACATTATATGCATACACACCCATCATGCGTAGATGCACAGGGGAGGGGACGTGGAGATAGGTGAGCCTCACCTATATTCCAAATTTCACACAGATCGGCCCAGTATAGACCAAGTTGTACAATTGATGAGGTACCAAGCACTACTGCTGTGACAGTACTCATAGAAGCCAACTTAAGCTGCCAAAGCATGTAGGTGACGAAAAACAAGATTGTTACTATATTTGTCGGCATTCGCCAATAGAAATATTAAACTATTAACGACATAAATGAGAACTTGAAATCACCTAAATTCTCTTGAATAGAAATGAATCAAAATTTTCAGACTGGCTTCCAGTAAACGACGCGCTAGTTCCATCCAAGTCATTACGCTGACCGGCCGCCGAACATGGGACAACCCGCGGCCGTCGCTTTGTGCGTTATGGCTGCTTCAGGAACTGGATAAGCTGTCCCAGGATTCATCCGGTGCCGTGATAATTGACTCCTTAGTTACGGCTGCCTTGGCAGCAGTAAATTCTCAATACATTATCCCTAATGCTCGTCTACTGGCCAAACGACAGTCTTTTCCGGTTTGCGATCCGATGTAAACATTCCAATGTAAACATGTTTCTGCCAAGTAAATAAGAAGTGGGCCTTGGAATGCCGTTTACCGCTGGTTGCTATTGGCGGAACGGGGAAGCAGAGGCCGGACTAGGCACTCAGCCGATAAGGGGTTTACTCTTTTATGATGTTGTTATACTACCAGTCGGACGTGTGATCTCGAGGGGCATGCCATTTCCGGGAAAGTTTTACGTTATTTAATTTTCTAAAGTTATTTTTTGAGGGTCCGTTTAGGGCTGAGTAGCTTAAATTCGCCGAGTTCACCCGAAAACTACAGTTCCGGCTCAGTTATTTTTCAAAGATAATTATTTTATTGAGCTCGATGTACTACTTCCGGTTTAAATAGGTCTTACATATTAATTTTATTGACCAAGTTCCACTCATCTCACAATCATCAAAATTGGAGCTTGCATTTATAACTAGTTTATCTTTTATACGCGAATCTCAAAAAATTAAAGTAATTAAATTAATAATAATGGCAAACATTTGTTTGATACCTCTAAAAGAAATGTGTCGCTTTGTTGGCACCTTCGCTGACATGAATGATGGCGAAAATAGGGATCCTACTTTTGGAGCAAGCGTATTTTCATTCATCTATGCAAACTTTGTAAAGTTTCAGTTTTAGTGACTTCAAACTTTTTTTAGCGAGCTTTTCCGTTCTGAGTGTCAAGATGATATGTTTTTTTCAGCGGTTACTCCTCTGTGCTAGGTATAGGTACGTGGCAAATGGTACGTTGCAGCCTGTTGACCGAAATGTGGTGCTGCAGAGTATTAGGGTGCCTTATAATAATAATAATAATAATGTACTTGATAAAGCGCCCTCAGAGAACTTACTCTTTTTCTAGGCGCTTTACATTTGCTGCAAAGGGAAATCAGGTCAATCGCGGTGCTGCCTTTATGCTGCTAAGCCAACCAGGTAAGTGATGGTGCATACTGGCTGTCTTAAGGTCGCGAGGGATCACGTTAAACATGAACTACATGCCTACTGATGAATGATAAGTATAATTTTCATAGCTTGGTTAAGCTGCTCCGACATTTATAATGCTGAGTTTACAGATCTTCGGTAGACATCCTTCAGTTACCTGATAAACGAGTCTAAATTGTGCCTACTAGTTTGTGGTAGAATGTTGACATGTCTACCTGCGGCTTCCATGGTCAGCCCACTGCTGTCGGCCAGGGCCACAGAGTGGCCACCCTTAAAGCACGTCAGCAAGGATGATAACCTCGAAGTTGTGATCACTGTTAAGAAAACAATTTGTTACCAACACAATCTGCAACAATTAAACTCGTATATATAAACTGCTGATAATAAGCAAATGCTGGTATTAGAAGTTGATAACGCAGTAGCAATTAAACCAAACTTCTTAAGTGTACACTTTCTTGTACAGTTAGTTCAAATTCTAATAATTCATTAATGAAAAACAAGAATTATCAAAACAGATGGTAATTATTTTCCTTGCAGCCTGGATTTGCTGTTTTTATAATGACACCATTAAATCGAGTGGTCACATATATAAAGCAGGTATAAAATTGGTTCAGCCGTTATAGCAGGCATTAATCCAGTTCCAGCTCATCATTACCAAGAGTTTACTTGAGAGTCGATCCTTTTAATGTGAACAGAGAATGCGAAAAGCAAGCTGGCCTTTAAGATATATTACCGATGCAATCCTAGGTTTAGCACGAGGTGGCCCTATCGCAGGTACATTATTGTGTCTTCTTAACTTACTAGGCAACTATAGCAAGCTGTGTAGGCTTTAAGATTAGCATGAGCTCAATTGGGGTGTTCCTACTTTTGAATTTCATACCCAGTTTTTTGAAAAATATATATACATATTCTTAAATATATATATATATATATTCTTACAAAACTTGGTATGAAATTCAATTGTAAGACACGTAAAAGTAATATATATATATATATATATATATGTGTATATATATATATATATATATACATATATATATATATATATATATATATATATATTACCTGATTTTGTTGCAGTGTTTTTTTCGGATCCAAGAAAAATGGGTGAGCTGTGAGGTGAATTCGACGTGACGCCCACAATTTATCTGAACGTATCATTCTGCACAAACGCTCAATTCAATCTCTCACGTTCGTGCTTCTCAGTAGGTACCGAGAACCTGCCTTCTCTAATCCAAGATTTTCATCCGGTTTGCTGTGGCCAGACATATTATTCTAACAGTAGCTTGGCAATGTTACCTTGAGGCAACTTTACCTTGGGCAGTGGCAGAGCTAGGGAGGGCCAGAGGGTATTGGTTCCAGTCCCCCTCCCCACAACAGTGGGGCAACAACCTAGACAGCCCCCTATTCCTTCCCATACTGTCTTGGCTTTTTTGCTATATTTGTTCAGTAATTTCAGGTCTTGACTACTAAATGAGAATCGTACCCTCTGGCCCTCTGCGTTAAGAAATAATGGGTCTTGCAGCCCTAGATGAGAATCCTAGCCCTGCCCCAGACGTAGGGTTTTAGCCGAGGAAATTTACACTTACTATATATAGCCCAGTTCTTCGGTTCCAGTTCAGTGGCAAGCAGTCATGCAGTGCTTGCTGCAAATATTATTAGCAGGAAAATCTGGGTAATGGATTGCAACGATAGGGTCTCAACATTTAGAAGACCTATGTTGCTGGTGCCGCCGACATCTCGGCTTTTACTCAAGGACACAGTGCCCACGCCGCCGTCTGATAATGCTAAACTGAACTGTATGCCAACGTTAGTATATGTAGACAGTGCAAGAGTAAGAGTGACGGTAGATTGATTTAGGGATAGAGCAAAAGGCTTACAAATGAGAGTGGTTCACGAACATCCACAGATAATTTTAGAATCCAGCCGATCCCCTGAAAAATTTTAATGTGCGTCGGGTGCGGTCACTCATTCACTCTTCTCTTCCTGTTTTTACTTTAATAAAGACTGAGGTGCAATCAGGAAGCAGTGAAGCCAATGGCACGTAAGAAACCCAGCTCAAACAAAGTCCTATTCAGGCCTATGGCTACGTGAAGCTGTGAACTATTGAAACACCGGTGAAAATGGTGCTCTGAACTAAGCGGTAAGGCTGACTGAATGGAAAACTTAATAGGAATATTTTTGCTGGCAAATGACTAAAATTGACTGCTTTTGCAAAAACTACAAGCCGTTGCTGCAGCTCTCTTTCTAAAGCAGCATTTCACCAAGCTCTACTGCTGTGCTTACACGGGGGCTTGTAAGTATCACCGTGGATCGTCATTGCTACCACTGAGTACAAGTAACAGTAAAATTGCTAAGGCTGTGAGCAATCATTGGCACCGGTTTCCACCCCTACTACAGGATCTGCTGGTTTAGTGAGGGATTTATTCCCTGGCCTTAAACTATCAACTTAAAGTCGACGGGAGAAGCTTGAGAGAAAAGTGTGGACAAGCGTAACTTTTCCTATTTCTAGTCATATTGGAGGTACCGAGGGATGGTCTTATTGAAGTCATTGCCATGCCCAGTATGGATGGCCAGCCGTGCTCCAGAATCCAGCACCCTGTGAGTGGCAGCTAATTAAGCAGCCTGGCGATCAGCTTAAAAGTAGGGGTGGCAGCAGCTAGTAAGTTACACACAAGGCTGCCAGTAGGCTGCCGTCCTCAATGTGAGTGCATCAGCTTAAGAGCCAGTTGCTAGGTGCAGCTAAAAGGCCAGCTTCACGAATCAGTGATATGCTATTTGCTGGGATCAAGCAGTGTAGCCATTATTGAGTCACAATGAGCATCAGCAGCCTTGTTTGCTAAGACCCACTCTCTTAACATAGCATGCCAATCAAAGGACCGAGGCTCTTTGTTCTGAGTCGCAACCGATGCAACAGTAATTGAGCCATTAACCATGAGGTGAAACCATTGCAGGCTAGGCTTCATAAGAAGTTCTGCCTGAAGGGAGATGTAGGCAGCTGACTACTGCAAGGTTCAGCTGGGCTGCTGAGGCTAACTAGCACTTAGCTCATGGTAGCAGCAGCAGCAGCAGCAGGCAGGAGGATCGGATTGCATGGACTCTGCAGATTGCTATGTCAACAAGGTGGTAGAGCATGCTGTTACCATAGCTGCCATGTTTATGCTAGGCTAAAGCAGTCCTGAATTTTACTGGCACTGTCATTGGAGAGCTGCCGAATATTACACCAGTCGCAAACTTCGGATGTGCTTCGAGAGCTTCTACTTGAAGGCTCGGTGAAGGCTCACCTGCTCAAAGAGTGCCATGGTGAAAGACCTGCAAGTTAGAGCTTGTAAGTAAACTCTGCTTTCCATGTGCTCAGCAGTCAAACTCGTTCGTGTGACAGTCAACTAGAAGCTCTATAGGGCAAGGAGACTTTGACTGAGTGTCTGACACGCGCAGTCTCCGAATGCCTATCAAAAGCCAATCTAGAGTGGCCGTATGCATCCGACCCTTCCATGCCTCCCTCCAAAGGCAGGCACTTGCATGTGCTGTTGGGCTGGGGCAAGGAGACTGGCCAAGTCACTTGGAAAGGTAAAGCAGAGTCAGTCGCTTGGAGAAGACAGAGGGGATGTATTAGAAATGGATAGCTAGCGAAATGCAGAGCCCGTGACAGTGCATGCAAACAGACTGAGGTAGCTCTTTTTACGTGTTCCAGCAGCACTGATTGTACAGCATGCTGTGACCTGTCGAGACCCGAGAGTGTTATAACAGTCACCAAATGAAACAGGGTGAAGCACAACAGCACAGTGGTGCTTCTCTGCACAGCCCCGATGTCGAGCTGGCAGTATTGCCTTTGGCCCTTCTTGACTCAGAGAGCAAGGTCAGCATTAGCCTGGATTTGACAATAGCACTAGATTTTGCATTCTAAATTGGAAACTTGCTCTATTTGTTTCTCCCGATGACAGCATTATTTATTTCCACCGGCTTCACCTTTAGATGGCTATCGACTTTTCTCTCTATTTGCTTATTCACATAGTCTCTAGAACTAGTGCCACATTTTAATCTATTGAAACGTTTTCTCTTTGTCGATGCCACTGGCAGCATCAACTTAACACAACGAGCAGATTGTGACGTCAGCTGAGAGCAGCAAGCCAGTGAGGCATTCTTGAGGTCACGAGTCAAAATTTAGCCCAAACGAGTATTGGGTATCTGTAACGTTTTCGAGCCAATCACTCCACCTAGTTCGTAATGCTTCGAGTGTGAAATCGTCTTCTCAATAATGCATACTTTGCTAGAGTGTCTCGACTTTGCTTGCTTAACCTTTTGGCAGTACTTTCCTTTCTCGATAACCTCTCATCTCGTTGGGCATGACTTGCACCACGCCACGATGGTTTAGGTCCTATCTCAGTGTTAGACAACAGAGCATTAATGTCAACCGGCAGCAGTCACACGAAGGACAGCTAAAGTAGGGGGTATCTCAAAGCTCTGTGTTTCACCCACTTCTTATCCCAATTTATACTTTCCCCTTTCCCGATATAATTGCCGAGCACAATATACGCCTTTGCTGCTATGCCAACGACACACATCTTGCAGTAATGTTGATCCTTCCCTGCCTTCAGGCTGGTCAAACTCCCTCGACTCCCAAGCTGAATGTTTTGCTTACATTCGCACTTGGAGGGACACAAACTATGTCGAATTGAATGCCAATAAAGCCAATGACTTTTCTGCTTGAACCCATTGTGACTTATTAGTTGAAATTATAACCCTCAAAAAAGGCTTTGCTGGCATATCTGCTTACTTTCAGCATGAAATCTGGATTTTTCTTTTACAAAAAATGACTCTTTGCTTAACAGCCATGTCAGCTCTGCAATCGAGTCTGCCAACTGTCAGCCTTGTAACATCGCACATATTTGGATCTTCTTAGAAAGTGATCACACATCCAAGTTTGTCAAACATTTTGACACTGCTTATATACTTGGGTGGCCAACAACTAGAAGGTCTTCCGGCCGATGTAATTAGGCTGTTACACTTGGTATACAATTCTGCAGACAGGCTTGTGTGGAGCAAACGTCATAGTTACCACATTGCACTGCCCCTCTCCGACCTGTACTGGTTCCCTATCAAGCAGAGCTTTAACTTCAAGGTCTCTGAACACCCATATTAAGGTACTTCATACTCTTGCTATAGCATACCCATAAGAACTTCAGCTGAATCAGGATAGGTATGCTTCCACCTGCTAGCCTGACTCACGTCATTCAGCTTTACCAGGCACTAACCTCAAATTGTCTGGAGATCATGCCTCTAGTTCATATGTTCACAAAGTCTACAATTCACTGCAGACAGATGTCCCGTTATTCGCTGGGTTGGCGACATGCACAAAGAAGCTAAAACCGTACCTTTTCCTCACCATATTTTTTGGGTCAATGCCAATAATCCTGTTTTCGAACGTTTACTGACACTGAAAATGTTGTTGCTAATCGTATAATGCTTCCTATATAGTATAAGTAAATCCCCAATGAGCAAATTTCTTCTTCGTGGGTAAGATGCAGACGCACTGTCATTATAAGTAGCCTAAAACTAGTTGTATACTCGGACATTCCCTCTGGAAAGCTGGCCTGAGTATCCTCTTATCTAGCCGGTGAGCCTGCTCTATTGACTGCCAGCTTCTAGTTATTATTAGTTGGAGCAAAGTCAATAAATGAGGAAAAATTGAATATTTTAAAAGATATATTTTAGTCTTTTCATAAAATATCTACCTAATTTTAAGATATTTGTTCATCCGTGCCAGGTTACGAATCTACATTGAGATGCCTGAACTGAGGCAGTTGAGGGGCTGACCATTTCCAAATCTGTATTACCTAGATAGGAAGCCGGCTTGAAGAATTACGTACGTATTCTAGTTAATCATGTCCATCGCTTAACAAAGGACGCCGCATTGCGACTTCTGGTCAATTGGGCTCACTTTAGTAGCCTTCCAATATGCAAACTCCCCAGGTCTAAGCTTAGTCACCATAAACTCAGCTGTCACTATGGGCTTCAGGGAAGAGAGGGCTAAATCTGCTGCGATGTCTTGGCCAACTATGGGAAAACTATGTTATGTTCATAATCCTGTGAAGTACAGCATTTCAATCTATACTTTCAACTGTGAGAGTGTAGGTTGTAACTACATATGCAAAGTAGCAGATTGTCTCCCACTTTTCAACTAGTACTTAGCGTTACTCATTTTTGTTGTACTGCAGTGTGCCGACTGTAAATATATCACGAGTGATTCTATATAGATATGCCATCAGGGACGGTTAGGACGGTTAACGTTGGGACTGATGGAAAAACCTAGCTTAGTAATAATGCACTTGATAAAGCGCCCTCAGAGAACCCAATCTCTTTCTAGACACTTTAGATTTGCTGCAAAGGAAGCACGATCGAATGATTAATGGAACCATGCTCAATAAGCAGCAGTAATAACATGGTTAGGGGTGCCACACACATAGTCAGCATGTAAGTGTGGTTAGTGGCATCATGCACAGTGTCAGCTTGTATGAGCACAGACAGAATTAATCACAGGGACCCACTAACGCTATGATAAATAAATGCGTTTTCAGTTTCATTGTAAAGGCCAACAAGCCAAGAGATGTTGTGAAGCAAGTCGGGAGTGAGTTCCAGGCTTTGGGAGTATGCGAACTAAATGCAGGTCTCCATAGGGTTTGATAATTGTATTAATTGAGGTATAATTAAACAGGTTCAATTCCGAAAAGCTGGTGGTACGATGCTTAGCATTGTGGGGCAGTATATCTGATAGGTAGGCTGAAGCCAAATAATGAAGGGCCCTAAAAGTGAGCGACAAAATCTTGAAGTCGATGTGTTGCTTGACAGGTAGCAAGTACAAGTCAGCCAGAAGTGGTGTGGTGTGGCAACTGCGACGCTCACGTTATGAAAGTACAGCTGCAGCGTTTTGCACCAGCTGATCCAGTTTAGCCCCTGATTGCACAGGCCGGTAGACTAGCAAGCAGTGAGTTACAGAAGTCAGGACGGAATGTCACAAATGCATGGACCAACGTAAATGTGGTATCCCTGCCTACAAAAGCCCGAATTTTAGCAATGTTCTGTAGCCGAAGGTAGGTAGACTTGATAGTGGAGCTCATAGGTTGTATAATGAAAGGTCGCCTTGGAACATGACACCTAGATTTCGTGCAGATTCAACAGAAAATAAGCTGGCAGAGCCAGCTTTGAGCGTCAGCCTTTCAAATTTCCGAATCACACTTGGTTTGTCCTCAACTAGAAAGTTGGTTTTATCGTCATTCATTTTACTAGGATTTGCTGCCATTCATATGAGAATGTCATAAATACCTGCAGCACTGGAGTTGCGAGAATTTGACGTGCGGCAGGATGAGGAGGGATCCAAAAAATTGTACAGCTGACCGTCGTCGGCATAGAAGTAAAAGCCTAGATTGTGCTTGGCAATCACATCGGCAAGAGGATAAGATTTCGTGCAGATTCAACAGGAGATATGCTGACAGAGCCTGTTTTGAGCATTAGCCTTTCAAATTTCTGAATCGAACTTGGTTTGCCTATAATTAGTAAGTTTGTTTTTATAAGCATTTCATTTAAGAAAGTTTGCTGCCACCCACGTTCAGACGTCATCAATACATGCAGCAAGAGAATGGAAGAATTCAACATACTGGAATGCTGGGAGTGATCAAAGGAAAGGTACAACTGAGTGTCATCTGCATAAAAGTGGAAGCCTAGATTGTGCTTGGTAATCACATCGGTAAAAGGGAGAGTATAAATCGTGAACAGAATGTTACCAAGCGCAGATCCCCGAGTACCATATATTTCAGAAGTTCCTCGGATGGTCTTTGTCCATTCATATAAAACTCTGGAGTCTCCCACTGAGATTGGACCTGAGCCATTGCAACGTATTGCTAGTGATGCCCAGGCGAGATGAGAGGCGCTCAATAAGGACTTGGTGATTGATAGTATCAAAAGCTCCCGAATGATCAAGCAAGACAAGCAGAGATTCTCAATATAAGTCCTCATTCCTAAGCAGGTCGTTATGCATGTGAAGTAATGCTGACTCTGGGGAGTGATTAGCTCGAAAACCAGACTGGAGCTTACTAGTATGGTTTTATGTTTCAATATTGAGTTTAGCTGGTGTTTCATGACTGGTTTCAGTGTCGTTGCTACTACAGTAGAAGGGAGATTGGGCAGAAGTTACCGAAGTTTTTTCGGTCTAGTGTAGCTTCGTTGAGTTGTGGGCTACAGCCTTTTTGAAAGGTACTTGGACAGGACCTGAGGCTAATGAAATATTTATAATGTTAGTTATGCATGGCAGCAGCAGAGCATGCATCTTGAATTGGAATAAGTAATTAAGACAGTGGGAATATATATATATAGTGGTAAGTTAGTGAAATTCACTTCCATGTTTGCTGTCGCAACTATTCTTGCACCGGTCAGCCTTTACTGTAAATGTAAGACTGGCTCCTAAGCTGGTACTTTGATGGCAAATTTCCTTACAGTCATAATGAATTGACAAGTGCGCTGTCGATTTTGCAGGTGCTCCGACCATTGAGGAGGAAGATGACCTGGTGAGTTCTCTGGAGCTTTTCTCATGCTTCTCCTTCTGTTGTGTTTTCTCTGCTGCACATGTCTTTTGACTTTCTTTTTAGATAGTAGAGATGCAAGTGCATCAGAGTAAATCTTATTTCAAGCACTTGTTTCCACAGTCCTACTTTATGACCGAAATAATAGTTCTTGCTTGTGGCTAGGGCCTCTTTGCCGGCTTCAGGGTTCATAGAGGCACAGAAGTCCTTCTGCTTCCCAGGTTTTCCTGCTAGAATCCTGCCGTATGGAAGCTCATCGAGTTCGGTCCAACTCTTGCCAGCGAGTGGCAAGCATGCGATCGTCTAAATAATGCTATGCGTGCTGACACTGTGCATGCTGCCACTAACCACATTTGCATGCTGACCCTGTGCATGTAACCCCTAACCATATTATTCATTTTCAAGCATGATTTTACTTACTATTCTATTGCATATCACTTTGCAGCAAATGTAAAGCGCCTAGAAAGAGATTAAGTTCTCTGAGGGCGCTTTATCAAGTGCAATATTATTATTATTATTATTATAGGCCACAGTCGAGCCCAAGGGTTGCCGAACGCATCGTGTGAGTTAGTCATGCGACTTTGTTCTACTCCCTGAGGCTGGTACTGCTGTGTGAATAAATTGCTCACCGATGCTGGTTTAGATCAGCTAAACTAAACTATCGCTTAATGCAAGCTGTCCTAGCGTGATCAATGTAAATGTGATAGGCCGTCCAAAGTAATAAGTGGGCAGCACACTTGAGCAAGTCATTGGGCGATAACTAAAATGTCTCTGCAGCCTGGCTATAACGAAAAAATAGCTCATTAAAGCCGAACTGCATAGTTAGTGTTCATCGTTCCATAGGGCCCGAATCACCCACTCCTGTGGGCAGGGAGTGGTGGTGGCCGATTATTGACCAATAGATGACTAAAGCACAGCCTGGTTCAACTCGTCGGTGACGACCGAGCGAAGTCAGTACTATATCTCAATTGGCCTTCGATTGCCTACCTGCCCTGCTTTGCAACAAGGAATGGCTGACAACAAGCGTAGACATTATAAATGACACCGTGGCTGTTTTATTGAGTGAGAGCTCTTGCTCCAGTTGGGCCCCAACTTTTAGAATCTAGTTAATTATAGAAGCTGCTTCAGGAGCTACCAGCTTTGTCTACGAAATTGCTACCATGTCTACAACTTGCTATAAAATCCCTAAAGTCGCATGTGGTCTGTAGCTTTATTCTCAGACTAAGAGTCACCTAATTCCATTATGATAAAATGGGTACACAGCGGTACCCGGAGAACCAGCTCACCTTAACTGGATCACCGGACATCTGAGCTTGTTAAGGTGAATGCTGTCGACTATGCCACTTCCATCATGTCCTGGTCTTCCGGAATGATGCAGCTGCTTTATGCTTACACATCCACATGAACTTAGTAGTAATTTCTTCGGAACCGCGGTAGGTAGCCTGAGCCATAATTGAGAGCAGATAACTGTTTGCCCTGATTAGGAAACGATCGTGTAGTTTCAGGTTTTTAAGCGCTGTATTCTGCCTATTTAATGATCCTGGCAGGTATTATTAACTGCACACACACACACATACGTGTGCACACACGCACACGCACGCAATCACTCACGCTCAGGCAAGCACGTGAGCAAGCATGCTGGTGCTTGCACAAACACTTACACTTATAGATACTCGGCTTCCCTTAAAAACTCTCTGACTCAACAGCTTTATTTGTGTAACGGCAGCAAAACCTGTGCAACTTTTACCTCTCATTCATCTGAGAATAAGAATGTTGCCTGCTTCAGGCCTTGAATCCACCTAATCTGCTGTGAAGCCCCAGCTCACGGCAAAGACAAGTGAGATCTTTTCACGTGAAAATAGTTTTACAGGCTAGCAGCAGTTCTTTTATGTCTTCCATGAGAGCAATAAGGCATGCAAAGATTTCGGCTGGGCAGCAAAAACCGTAACTATTCATCCCGGGACTTCAAGCTACGGCAACAAGCTTCACGAGCCACAAAACTAACGAAGATTATATCCAAAATTCTAGTAAGACGTAAAATAATTACTAATCAAGCAAAAACTTGCCGTATGTAACCGCAGTATTGATTTTTCATTAATACGACAGATTTATGCCTATGGTATTTAGAAAAAACAGATCATCCAATATATTACTCGACTGAAGCCAATTGGTCGACTGAATACAGTGCATTTTCAGCCCTTATTTCTGTTTGCCTTTATTTTTAAAGTATTTGTGAAACTATTGTAGCTCAACAATAAGTTCCTTCTAATAAAGAAGTGGACAACTTCGTTTTTCCTCATTGAGGGCCTTCTGATTATCAGTTCTTACACCTAGTTATAGAGTTTGCAAGTAGGCAATCGACATGCGAATGCTCGCTCACTGAAGTCAGATACAAGTTCTCACAGCCAAAGCTGAATTAGAGTGAGTTTAACCACTGCAACAGTTTAACTACTGCAGACTTTCAATTTTTCGAACTTAAAACTAAGGTAATCCTGTTTAATCTTTCTGTGTGCAATACGTGGTTTGAATGGCCCGTAATGTCAATAATCATCTCGCCTCTAGATAAGTAAAAGCTGCCATTTTACCTAGCTCTCCATAGCAAGAGCATTATTAGCGTACCGCCTCATTCTCAAATATCAAATCGGGCTACAAAGACATGGCCATTCATCTAATTTTCCGTTAGCATGATGTACGATAACATTAAAGTTGAAATGCCTATAGTGGTTCTTCTAGGATTAAGACATATTCAAACTCAAAAGCAAATCAAATCTGGTCATACGCAGTATGATTTGCATATGTTGCATATGCAATATGCCTTGTTACTAAAGTTGGGGGATTAATAATAATTTGATGTGTGTCCTGTCCTGCTTTTTAGACTCTGTTGATGCATTTTCCGTAATTTCTGATAAGGCTGCAGTCTAGGCGAACAGACGTATGACTTTCATTGAAACTTGAATTATTTAACTTGCAGCAGGTAGTTACTGTCAGTTTATGGCATTTCGCTGACCTTCATAGTGCATAAATATAGTTTACTGACTTGGACTATCTGTCACTGGATAGAATCGTAGGCGCATGCCGGACTGTGCAAATAGCGCCCCATTTCAAACGGAATAAATCAATAGGTCTATCGATCGGCCTTAAATTAAAGAAGTTCTATGACCGATGTGATTTATTAGAAAACTAGCGGATTCAAAATACAGAGCAAAATAACGACGAAGATCCCAAAGTCCATGTCAGAGAAAATTTGCTATTGGTTGAGTTGCAATTGAGTGGAACTTACATTACTAGTGAGATACATGTATTCCTTAAGTAAAAATAAAAATTAATGATGCTGTTGATTTCAGATCTTCTATGGTTGGATGTGCTACCAGCTAGTCTTAGCGAAATGTCTTTAACATAAAAAGGTTTAGTATGGCTATTTGTTCACCTTCAATACGAAGAATTAATTAGACAGAGGAAAACTACACTACGTGATGTGTCTGACTAACGAAAATTTAAAGTGTGTATACTATTTTGCATGATTGCCTAAGCTTATTGTATTAAAGTTATAGCAATTAAAACGTGATTGGTATGGAGTGATGCCCACGGGCACGGGAATTTCCGGTGAGATAAATCAAGGTTTGGCCCAGTGTTCGTTCAATTACTTTAGCGGCTTCAATTTATGAAGCACTGCGACACTAGCTCTGCTCTCCACCATTCAAAGACTTCACCATTTCAAAGAACGAGTGTCGTCAGATGCAACGGGTTGTCCTTAACGTAGAATATCACACATATAACATAACATATAATAAAATGTCCTTTCATATTTTTTAATAACGGGAAATTTTTTAACGAAATAATGTAGCTGATATTCAAGCAGAACCAAGGCATTCTCTATCAATGACTCTCACAAGGCTTGAATGTACTTGTCTGCTGCGATCCTCTTTTTCATCTGCTGCAGCAGATGATGCTGATGATGCTGCAGCAGATGTCCTCTTTTTCTAGCCACTCCAAAAAACTCACACGATCTCACCATTCCTATAATGATTGGAGCTGCGGTGCCAAAGCGGAATTAGGACTTTCAGAGATTTACAAGATGGGCAAGTTTCTCGTAGTAGGTTTTAAGTCTTGGTCGAAGGCAAAGTCGTTTATCCGTTCAGCGTCACACGTTTATACGCACGTGTGCGCTCAGTCGCATCTTCCGGTACCTCTCTGACGGCAAGCGACTGGAAATAATGTGGCCTCTGTTTGCTAAGCTTTTCATCGTTGGCTGCTAAAGCAATTGGAGAGGGCCATATACCAACCAGCTGAGCCACTAAGCCCAGGCCGGTATCCACCCGTAACCAAGCACCGGTAATGGGCGATTGTCTGATCTGACAAAAGGTTCAAAATTACACAATTGTTGAGCCCATTACGACATCCATTCATGACAGCCGTCATTAGTGCAGTGTGAGAAGAATTTTATGTTTACAAACTCCGGTACCGCGTTCAATAGCTCGGCTCACTCTTCGTGACGATGGCCGCCCACGGGGAGTGGTTGGACGAGGAAGGAAGCGCGCTGGTGAGGCTGCGTGTGGCGAGCATTTGGCCTGTCTGCTATCCTGCAGACCTGGCTTTCTGGGGCCGCCTCTTCTGGAGCGTGCCTGATAATTGGCAGGGTAGCCTCAATAGTCTCGTAAGAAACACTGTGGCTGGCGGATGCATGTGCTGCATACACACAGTGCGGTACGGCCTTCTTCGAGTCCAGCTGCTTCCTGTGGCTTCTGTATCTGCAAGCTGAGTCCTCCGGAGCACCCCTGTCTGCTCTGTTTGTTTCTCTCAATAGATAGCCTCCCGCCCACCGAGGGTGGTACGTTGAGTTAAGTGCATCTGCAGTAATGCTTGGTTCCAGTCAGGAGAAAACCCTCGAGTATAGAACCGGATGAGATCATTCAAGCTGAGCCGGCACTATTTCTCAATGACTTGCTTTTGACCTGAAAGCATCCACTGTAGGCGGTGAGCTGGAGAGCGACGATTAAGGGGCTTCAACTGCCCAATCACCCGTCGGGCTCTCCGATTGTGCTCCGGCCGGCAAAATATCCACTTACGTACTTGATCTTCTCACACAATGCTCTAAAATGTAGCCAAGGCCACTTGCCTTGCGGTAAATTTTGTTGTCTCCCTGGTGGTGCACAGGCTTTTTGCTCCACCTCCCTCGACGAGTTTTTATGGATACGGTTTTTCAGTATATCGCGGGGGGCGGGAATAAACAGCCTTGCTGGGAGAAGCTGACATACCAAATAACTATAGAGGGCAACAGAATCCTCTATCACACTATTCATAAGAAAATGATAAATACAAATCATTTGTATAGTGCCCTAAGAGAACTTAATCTATATTCAGGCACTTCACGTAGGCCACGGGGCTCAACCCGCGGCCTCGGCCATTCCTTGGTCTGGGCAAGCGAATTAACCAGAAGGCCAATCTAGCTCAGCCTGACTATCTCACGCGGCCAACTAGCTGAGTTGTGTCGGAATGCCAGTGAGCCGTCGCCGAGGATGTTGCACGACAGGAACCTTTGCTTGCGACGGTGCAGGTCTGACCCAAAAATAACACCGGGAGGAGCCCTAGAAGCAATGCAACTAAAGGAGAAGTGGAATACGGTGGGGCGCTTACGATCGTTTAGGATCTCGGAGGCTATGCTGTCCGGTATTTTCTTTCATTGGTGATCGCCAGATTTTGTCCATGATCTGCATGCATTCGTTTGACATGGGTGTGTAGCGAGATGAGGATAAGGGACACATAAGTGCTACAGCAAATGTCTAAATGTGCCCGATAACTCCTGCTGAACTGCCACCCTCTAACCCTTCTATCCCTAGCCTGAAGCACGCACCTGCCAAAGGACAGGCTTAACATAGCAGGTTGCCCCATGTGGCTGGCTCACATGTTGACAGCCCTGACTAATGAACGTCTCTATGGCTTCTAGGGTACAAAGACACAAGCACACAGGCATTCGTGCACGCTCACACACACACACACACACACACACACACACACACAAATACACGCGTATACAATGCACTAAACGTTTTATTATTATTTTTATTATTATTATTATAACTTCACTTTCTTCTAGGTCCGGCTGCAATTGTCAATCTTGATCCAGTATTCAGGGTGGTACAAAAAAATAGGGCTAAAGCTCTCACTTCTCATCTCCCTCTCACTCTCTCTCCCTCTCTCTCTCTCTCTTTCTCTCTCTCTTTCTTTCCCACATCCTCACATGTTCTACCCTGTTTGCATTCATCCGTTTCTTTCCCTGTCCATTTCTCCCACCTATCTCTTAGCGATTTGACTTGCTCCCGCTCTGCTCTTTTCTTTCGGTCACAATATTTCCCTGCCTCCTTGCTCCATGCTCCGTGCCTCCTTGCTGCATGATCCTTTTGCACCTTTCCTCTCCTTCAGAGTCTTTCTCTTATTTACGTTGATTATGTTAATTCTACAGAGCACATCAGAGCTTTAAGCACGCGATAAATCAACATTTTTCTATCGGAACTACTGTTACTGGTTGTATTCACCAAATTGCCTTTCTACGATTTCACTTAAGAATTGAGAACTGCCTCTTAGTGGCTCTCAATGCGGGCCTCTATTTCATCGTCGTGATGGTGTGGCATCGCATGGTGACTGCCAACTCACGGAAAAGAGGTCGCTGCCACTATGTGCTTGCCTAATGTGTGCTCTTGTATAATTTCAGGAAGACATCCTAGCCACAGATGATCTCTTCGTGGAGTATTTCAACGAGTATCTCTCGCTTCCGGTAGGTACTGCTACGTACTGCTCCTACGTGCAAAGATGAATGCTCAAAGAAAGCAAGCTAATAAAGCAGTTGCACTGAATAAAGCTAGATCCTGCCGTATTCGCCAGACCTGAAACAGCCTTACAGGTAAAATTCAAACCCGCGGGTTATCACGAGTGCTAACCGGCAGCCCTGAGTTCGACACGAGGCAATAATCTAAAAAATAATAGCAATGTTTATAATAGTCAATCCAAAGGGTAAGGCTCATCGTCAATGGCCAAGTTCCCGACACTGCACTAATTTCAGGCTCAGAACACGGCACTAATTGCAGGCTCAGAACTTGCTAAGTTCTTTGTCAGGTATAACACGAAAAAACAGCTGCCAAGGCTATGTAAAGAACCTAGCACGTTCTTCAAAATAGGAAGCCTACAATTTTGCCCGGTGTAACGTTCTGATCAAAGCAGTGAAATTTTTTTAAAGGCACTCCACAATTGGTTAAAATTGAATGCTCTTTCTGTCAGTCACTATAGCAGCACAGAACATTAACGCTTTATGTAATGTTTGGCAAGTCCTAAAAAGGTAAGGCTTTCCGTGAGCCCTAATATTCCTCATTGTTCAGTATTTAAATTCCAAATGCCAAGGAAGACTAGCCTGCTCCACCGCAAGCCACACGGTCACTCGGGCTCTCTCGGGAATGCTGATTCCACGCTCTTGGTGGAAAAGAAGCAGAACACATAAGCTATAAAGTTTCTCTCATGGTGCGTCTCACTATTACTCGAGCTTAGAGTCTTTGGCGTGGCAGAAATTGCCTTACCATGCACGAATAGGGGAACTTTATTCACTGTTTGGCAATGTCACTGTGCATCTAGTTCAGCCTTAATCCAATAATTCTCACAACCACTCACCACTCTAACTGACAGCCCGATCCCTACCCGGGCATGATCCTTCACCTGCTCCCTTAGAAACGGATTATGTTACGCATAATAATAATATTATTAAGTTTGATGCAACACCCTCAGAGCACTCAATCTCTTTTTAGGAGCTTTACAATTGCTGCAAAGCAAGCACGATTGAATCCACATTTCTTATGCAACGAAAACTACCCTCCTGCTGCGGACTGTGGCTCATCCTTTTCAGCGGTCCCGAGCTGCTACTTCCAAGCTACTTACTACATCAACTGCTCTCCAGACTCTGCTATGCTTCCCACTTTCTCCTTGTTGCGTGACATGAAGTCTGTTGGCTACCGAATGCACACCAAAAGCCGCTTAGGCTGTGATGTGGACTGTACAAAACTTTCCTGCGAAACACCCACGTAGTCTTATTACATTTACAATAATAACATGGTTAGGGGTGAAATGCATAGGTCAGTCAGAATGCCAGTGTGGTTAGTGACAACATGCACAGTGTCAGTACGCATAAGCATATGAAGGACGAATCACAGCGACCCACAGACTACTAGAACGAGGCAGAGCGGAGCACTCTAGCTTGTCTTCATAAACCTTACTTACGAAGCCCCTGAGGCTCCCTGTGTAACCAGATGCCGCACACCGGGTCACCTGATCAAACATCGTTACCACCTAAAGATCCAGATGCTTGTAATTTTCTTGCCATTTATATGATCCCCACGGTTTCGCAAGCAGGTTCTTCGGTTCCTAGCACTTACTCAGAAGGAAGATACTGGCCTATGGCTAAGCATGCAACATAGTCGCTTGTGTCAATATCTCAGATCTTGGTATGCCCATGTCGTACATGATCGAAATGCAAATGCTAGAAATTCGTATTTCCTGCGAAAAGCGCATCCGCCCATGCTCAATGTACCTGTCTAGTAACCACGACTGCGCTCCTAGGTATTCCTGGAGCCACTTTGGTTCAATCGCGACCTTGGCACATTCGAAGTTGTTGATGGAGCTAAGCAGAAGGTCGCCAAACGACTCAAGGCTGCAATAAGGGCGTCCAAAGGCGTGCGAAAGATCTACAGGCCCACGCAGAGGCACAGCTTCAGCACGATTGCATTAATACCGCTCGAGAGCGGCTCTGCGTCACAATCGGAGGAAATCGATACTTCGTTCAGCGTGACGGTAAGCAGGTAGTTCGGAAGTCGGGACTGGGTTGAGGAATTGAGCTCTGCAGCTTTTGGTCAAGCAGCGACGAACGTCAGCAGTGCTCGGCCTACTCTACAGTAGAATTCTTTAAGCTGAGCACACGCTGCCCCAGGCAGTTTCCAGTTAAAGCTCTCCTGACTGACTTCTCCTGTGCCTGCCTGACTGGCAAAGATGGTTTACATGTGTAGCTATATTTTCTGCCCTCACTGGAAAAGTCGATAACGGGCTGGCTTTCTAGTGCTTATCCGAGCGATACTACCAACGAACGCTACCTTTTATTCTGTTGTGTTAGCTCTAAACTGCCCTAGACTGTGCAGCTCTTACTGGAACGAGTACTTCAATCAAAGTGAGGCGGTTTAGATTGGGCTCAACCAGCACATTAATCTTTTCTAAATCAGCGAGGTATTTATTAAATACTAACTTCCACTTTGGTCACATTCTACCACTAACTCTTCTAAGTATTTCTAAAAAAATAGCAAGGAAATTAATGTCTGCACCAAGTGATAAATTTCTAAAGGTAAATGTTAACCTTTGACAGACATTCATGGATATTTTTTGAGTTCATATTATTATTGCATTATAATTGCAATTTCCGTACCGTGATTCCAAAATACGAGCTCTGTGATTATAGATGTTAAACAAAGAGCAAGGAATGAAATGGATAAAGACTCACAGATTACCCACTTTCCTGAGAAGCGACCTGTACTTAGAGTACAGGCTTGCAAAAATAGTCTCACAGGTCGACTGCCCAGAAATGAACAGTGACGAGCCCATTAAACTCAATATAGACACAACGCCATTTCCAAAGAAACTTAAACCAGAAGACATGATTCCACCTGAAGACGTTGACGACACTGATGAGATTCTCAGGAACATGTAAGTGGACTTTTAAGTTTCCATTCATTTATTTGATGCAGTGTTAATCTTATCGCAGGGCGTGCTGTGAAGTCTAACGTTGCCAATTTAGCACATTAATAGTCTTTGTGCCAGAGTCACAAGTCATGTAAGAGGCCGCTGCTGATTATCCGTCGTATTTACTTCATTTGCCTAAGGGATAACCGTTGATGCAAGAGCTGAGGTAGATCGCATGCAGAAATTCACAAAGTTACACACAGCCACTTTTTTAGGCAGCAGAATGGCCACCACATGTTAGGACATTTGGCCCATTTGGCTTTCAATGAGTAAAATAACCAGTGACGTTTTCGCACGAAAGCATTTTGAAAGCCGAAGTCCATCGTGGATTACTTCATTCGTGGCATCTATTGCATCCAAGGTGTTTATTATTGACTTTCTACTAACCGATGCATTCAAAGATATGTCCTTGAATAGCTCGTGCTTGTCACTCGAATGCTCTTTTACTTAGTGAAAACGATGTCAGTGGAGCATTTTATGGTGCCGTAAGGACACTAAACCTCTTTCTGCGCTCTTTATTCATGTTGTCTGCAAAGCATATCTAGTAATGTTGCCAGCATGTACTATTTTCCAAAGTGCAAGAATACAAATACAATTACCTACTGTGAATCGAGCTGATGCTTGCTGGGCGCTGCCGGCTGCCTCTTTGGCTTCCTATTTTTATATACTGTCGAATGAGGGCATGCAACGTGGTGCACACGGCTGTGAGTTCCGGGCATTGGCCGCTTTGAAATTGAAGGCATGGTCTCCAATAGATTTGATGTTTGTGTGAGGCATTGCTCTACGAAAAGAGTCTCGGCCGCAGCAGGTGCTGAGCGGAGAAGCCTGATGATTATAATTATTTCAGATAGAAATCATGATTATGACGGGCTTTGAAAACCTTAAAGTCGAGGCGCTGTCTGATGTGAGTAAATGTATCTCATGTGTGAAGTGGCATAACGAGGCAGTTGAAGCATTCTCGACCAACAAGTGTGGCAGCAGGTTGCTGCAGCAGCGGCGAGCAGCTTATTGCACTGCCAGGAATACTCTCCAGCCAGTTGTAAATTACATGGGTCTAAGCGTTAAAGGCTTATGAGCGCTCTGCTCAAGTAAGAAACTGTACATATTAAAATTGTTAGCCTAAGCTAGATCCATCTAACAGGCTATCCGTTTAATGGATCAAGTTTGAAAAACTTTGCCCAATTAAAAACATATATACATATATATTAACGCTTCCCGAGTGACTTCGATGATGCTGAGGCAATAAGACCAGCATGGCTTTAGGGCTGTGGCATCGCGTCGAATCGAGCATCCGTCTGCCTATTTTAATAAGCCGTCGAACGCCCGAGAAGAAATGCTAATTAAATCCATTTTCTTCGGTTGATTCAAAATTTCCGTTCTTTAAATAAATCATTTGAACAGGCAACTTGTTAGCTGGAATTTTTCAACGAATTAAAAACTGTCATTAACTCCACATTATCAGATGTCATATGATGAAAGGCGTCACCTGGCTATGTACCCTTCATTTCGAAGTCCTGTTTGTTGAGAAAAACATTCTGGCTTTAAGATAAGAAAGTAACTTAAATAAGCATTGAAGCTTTGTGAACCAAAGGATATTTTACGTGCGGATTTCTACTATTTAGATACACTGTAGATGTAGTAATCGAAGCAATTTTTCAGTGGCGGTTATCAACGCATTTTCACTTAAATGTTTGGAAAGCACAAGGGGTTGTTCAATTCACTGGCTGTTTTTATGAGCAGTTCGTGTGGACCCTTTTCTACTAGTCGAGAGGGTATCACTCATTCAATTGCACTCCGGCGCCTGACCAGGCAGCCAAAAACTAAGTAGCAGAACTTAACTCTGCTTTGGTGATTTTCTGCGATAAAGACCCGCAGGTCTCGCCCGCTTACATAGGTACATGTGATGGTTCTACAAGGTGAACATTCTAGTTCTTCTGTAGCTAGAGAGCCCGTGAAAAGCTTCGGTTCTTTATCCTCAAGCCGACTTAGAAATTGAGCGTTCAATAATGTATCCCGGTGCCTGCATCCACTTTCCTTCCATGCCTAGTGGCTCTCGTCTTGAACTGCAACCTGGAGCGGCAGGCCAAAGGTTCGCCCCCTACCGCAAATTTTCTTACCCACGTGAGGCCTGTTCATGACAACGGCAGAGTCTTCTTGCAAAAAACGAAAAATTCGTGCACCTCGGATGTCAGCCAAAAAAGGCTCCTTCGGATCTCTGAAAAATGTCATCTAATTATTATGGGAGAGAGTTGGAAGTTACTTAATGCTGGCCTGAAAGCTGCTTTAGATGTCCACCGACTAAAAGAGACCGGTAATTTCCATCAGATGAGCCAAAAGCTGCGCTTTGAAAGCTCGCTGCCCTGTAGCGATCTTATTTACCTCCCCTCTAAAAGAATTGAGCAAGTCACAACTCTTGTACCGTCGGCTGCTGGGCAGTGCAGAGACGTCCGTTAGACATGTTATAGCAGAAATTGGCAGGCAAGAGAGCTACTTTCGTGGATTTAATGGACCAGATGACAGCCCTCTCTCACAAATAATCATATTTTAGTGCTTTTCAGGCGCCTACAGCTGGTGCACAACTCTGCAGCTATGTTTTCTGTCGTGAGCGTAGTAGCTGCCTTATCACACCACTTCTCGCCGACCTGCACTGGCTCCCAATCAAGCAACGCATCGACTTCAAGGTTCTGTCACTCAATTTTAAATCCCTTCATTATTTGGCCCCATCTAACTTATCAGATCTTTTCCCCACCAGGCCAGGCATAGTGCCACCTGCTTTTCGGAATCTAATCGTCTACCTATACCTCGTACGAACCTCAAATCCTTTGGAGATCGTTCTTTTAGTTCGTAAGATCCCAAAGCCTGGAACTCACTACCGACTGACGTCACGACATCCCCTGACTTGTAAAATTTTAGAAATAGGATAATTAATAACGCATCTGTTTATCTCAGGACAAACGAGACGGCACAGGAAAGTGCGTGTGAGCTGCTACGCGAGCTCACTGGCGTCTGACGGCGCCGTCACTCCACATCTCAGGACGTGAACATACGTCTACCGAAATGACTGGCCAATCGACTTTCGGCTGGTTTGGGACTCTCTAGTACGAGCACTCAGTGTCCTTATATATACACCCCGCTAATTATTTAACCCGCCGCTCATCTTTTTCGCGCACTTGCACGCACCGGAAGGAACCAGAGACGCGCCGGAAGGAACCAGAGCGGACCCTGACCAATAAAAAAAAACAGCTCACCTATTTCCGGTCACTCGTTTCTGTCGGACTGTAGCCCTGTGAGGTAGCGATGGCTGCGCATCTTTTTTTGTTAAAGCCTTTTCCGATGTTAAGTGAGTTTTCCTTGAGTAGTTGGAAGTAAATTAATTTTTTTCTGCGGTCTCATGATTTGTACGAGGCGTCTTTCGCGACATCCCGCCGCTGGCCGTCCCGCCGCAGGACGTCCAAGGCAAATTGCGAATGCGTTGACTTTGCACTGCACATGCAACCGCGCGTCTGCTTAGCTATCAGCTGAAGCGCGGTTTGCCTGTAGGTGCGTATGCATGGGAGCGACGTCGACGACTGACGCAGATAACTGGGTGAGCCTTGCGAGGACTCGTCTGCACACAGCGACAACTGTGACCAACTCTAGCGCTACCCCGAGGGTGTCGAGCAACGAGGTCGATTCATCAGCAAATCTGCTAGTGAGCTCGTCGGGCGGGCTCGAGTCGCCGATTGGTCGCACCGCCGACATCATCGTACGACCCGCGCCGCCGCCGAGCGACGTCTACTCCAAACTATTCGTCGCGAGCATTGAGAACGCTGTCGCCGTCAAGTCCGCCACGCCGAGACCCGAGGATACCGTGTGCCTCGTGCTGCCCGGCGCCGGAGGTACCGCCGCCGCCGCCGCATCACGATCGCGATTAGGCGCCACTTTCATGAGAAAAGTGGGGTGACCGCCTCCCCTAGGCCGTGTCACATAGCGTGCATCATCAATTGCGGGTAACGGCATAGCCAGGAGTTTGCTGGGGAAGCTAAATCTGCGAGACTGCAGGTCCGCTTCGTGCGAACCAACCACTCTCAGCAGGCGGTGGGCATTTGGCGCCTCGCTTTGGAAATGAACCCGCCCCTTCGGCAGCCCCTGAAATGTTAACGGGGTCCAAGGTCTGCGGACCTGGGCAGCGGGTGAAGTTAGTGCATTTCGAGTTCCATTTCAGACGTTTACCCTAAGGCAATATCGCATGCACCCTCGTGTAGCAAAGCGCGGTGACAGCAAGTACGAACCAGTTAGCTTAGCATATATATTACGCTCGTGCAAAAGCGCTGGCCATCTGTACGTCGCCAAGACTGGCTTCTCGACAAAGCGTTTCGCATAAGGCTTAAGGCAAAGCAGTATATCCCTTCCATTAGTTGTACGCGATTGTTATGCTAACGGTATCCGCTAATCTAAAGTGAAATATTGTGATCTCCGCACCGCACGCAACGGCGTCCTCATCGTTTTGTAGGCGGCATTCTTGACAGGCTACCAAGACGCAGTTCCGCTCTCTACGTAAGCACCTCCGCCTCCAAGAGGCCTAGGCAAGGTAGTAAAGCCATCATCGCGCCAGGCCAGAGCGGCCCCACCGAGTCGGAAGCGGAGATCACATGGAGCGAAATAGACGAGGGCGGCGGCCCCATCTTCACCAATTTGGAGAGTCTCAGCGACGCACTAGTTGGCACTGCTCTGAAGCACGCTCTAGCCGCCGCTTCCGGAAACTGTGAGCCGCCGAGCAGCTACAGAGAGCACGCCGCCGTGCGAGCCATAATTAAAGACGACAGACATAGGGATTACACGCTGGACCAGCTAGGGTCGGCTTGGTGTCCGACAGACGCCGCCGCCGCCGATTTTGGTCTGACAGGGAGACCCAAGTCGGGACGCAATGGCGGCAAGATACACAGCGAAGACAGCGATGACAGCGGCTACGCTGTTGGCGCTGCGTCTGCTGCCGACGCGGTGCGTCCAAGTTCTCATTATTCAAGCTCCGCCTCGCGGGAAGGAGAACCGGCAACCGACGCCAAGACGCCAAATGCTTCGCAAAGCGTTGTCGACGCAGTGGCCTGGACTGCGAGGCAACTCCGCGCGGTGCTGAAGGAGGCTCCTGGGACTGCTAAAGGTGAAGGACATCCAGCCTCCGATCGCGGAGCTGGAGGTGAGGAGGACTCGGCCCTGGAAAGCGATAGTGACTACGAGGAGGCCGATAGGGCGGTGTTTAAAAGTCGGACCGTCGTCAAAAAGCACCTGCTGACTTCTAAAAAAGTAAGCTGTCCCGAACTCCGCACACTAACTCCTTGTGCGAAGCGCTAGTCTGAGTGCCTCGCAGGATATGGGGCTCGAAATTATTTTCACACTTAGCAGCAAATGACGCTACCCAGCCTTCAACAATTTGCCATAATGATTTAATTTTGAAGGGCATCGAAAAATTCAAGGATTTCTTAAGAGGAACAGTTGGCGAGCGCAACTGGGAGCTCTGGCTGGACATCGACCGCGCTCGGCTGCATACGAGCGAGAACGTACCTCGGTAAGAGCTCGCTGCGACTGCTCATGCGCCGCGCAGGCGGCTTGTGCTTTGTGCGCCTCGTCTCATTTCGCAGCCTCCCCGAACGCGCAGCAGCAGCATCGCAGGCGCGATCTCCTCTGTATCACCTTGTAGTGGCGATCTTATGGCGACTCCAAATTGAGCTCAGAAAAACTTTAGTTTACAGAGTGATTTTGGTTCATGGGTCCTAATGAAACGCTTCTCGCACAATCGCTCAAAATGTTTTGCGGCGTAAAAAGAAGAAATGCGCCGCTCTCATTTAAAGAATGGTACGGGCACCGAATTAAAAAAAAATTGGCAGTTCGTGTACGCTGGTGCTGCGTCTTCCATACCTGGGGAAGTGTAAGGCCAGATGCTTGTCCTAGACGTTTATTCTCATTAAAACTTGAGATCGCGAGATATATGTTGTGGAGAGGCGTCCACTATTACTTATGGAATCTCCATGGTCTGTGTGTGAAGTTCGTTAAAATAAATAATTCGTTTAAATCTTTGTTTGGGAATTGAGCCTATCTACAAAGGTTAGGGCTCCATTAATCGGAATCTACGCCAGTTGTTAGTTTCACTGGCTGGTGATTAATAATTGACCTGATAAAAGTAGAGTCTGACACTTCAATTATCAAAATGAACCGTTCAGCACGACATTGTTCATAGCTTACGTGTACGTTATGACACTTAATGATCTGCCGTCTTCACGTTTATCTTGTGGGTGTTCCGTTCACCCTTCCCTGACTACAGACGTAAAACATTAGCGGCTTTAATACCGTGCGAATTTTCGCTGCCACTCTTTTTGAGCGCCGCCGTGAAATGCAGCAAGCTGTCCAACGTTTTTTTGTTGCGATGACCTTGGTTACGTTGATTTCAGTTACTTAGAATACATTAAAGACAGGTACTACAGCCAAGGAGCTTGCCACGAGCTGTCGACGAGTGCCAAGGAGAATCTGGGACTTTTGGAAAGTTTCCAGTGGACACTATCCAACCTGTTCCGCTTGCAGAGCTCTGTTGCCGAGCCGCTGCTCACATACTGGTAACTGCTGTCCGCAGCGAAGCGCCAGTCAGCGCCGACTGGATGGTCTGTTCGAATCGAGGGAGCATGTGACACCGCGGGAGACCGCCGGGTACCGTTGCAGGGCGCCCAGATACGTGCTGCAGCGGTCGCTGCCTCGCGCTCCATTGGAGCTGATTCCCGAGTACCGACAGTACAAGTGGATCGCCGCGAGTGCAGCGTGCGTGCAGCGTTCGTCGTCCACGTCGGTGGCAGAGGCAGATGCCGCGAGGCGTCGAGCCGACTGCCTGGCTCCAGTGGATCCTGCCGCGGATTGGATGACGACGCCAGTCGTACTGCCTCTACGGCCGCGCTCGTGTGCACCTCGTTTGCGCACGGTTGTATCGGAGAAGAGGAAATACGAAGGGCCTACTCCTAAGGTACGTAGCGTCGACTGCAATCGCTTCCGAATGCCATCTGCCATCGAGCCGCCAGCCGCAGCTTCCGCCTCAGTCCGCAGATCCAGCCAGCGCCGGCAACTGTGGGTCGACGAGCTCCCGCCGCTGCCGGGGCTCTATCAGCCCTGCTAAGTGTAGGGGCTTGTGGGCGAGCGATGGCTGTGCGACGAAGAGAGAAGCCCCCACAAGCGAGTCGTTGCGTTGTCGACGACGCTTGTGTTATACTACATACAGGCAACTTAAGCGAGCGAGCGTGCGTACTGATAGCAGCCGTCTTGCGTGCTGCTTCCGAGCACGTGGTGTTAAGAGAGAATAGAGTGGACCGCGTGCTTGCAGGCCGAGACACAGGCAGAAAGTGAATTGCAAGCAAGGAACGTGTCACGTGCCGTCAAGGAGCACGCCCGTTGGATGGACGTAACGTCTGCTGGGGGGCGGAACCACTTGACAGCGATGACACACCCACATAATTGTTGGCAATGCTGTCATTACAGCAAATTCAGTGCCGAGCGCTGGTAGTGGACTGGGAAAAATCTATTCGCATATTTTCAAGGGCTGGTACGAGCAGGGTCACGTGGGTCACGTAGACCTTTATCCGAACCGTTCCTTCCAGCAAATAGCAATGAGACCACCTCGACCATTCACCAGCGTGACCCTTATTTTGAAAATAAAAAAAAAAGTTCAGCTTCGAGGATTTGGATAAACCCGAAAAATATACCTACTATTCGTAAACTGTTTGACAAGGAGAAATCTGTAACTGGTCAATGTGACCAAGAATCTCTCATAGGGCCTTTGTACCGAAATACCTCGCCAATCTCCACCTGCGCATAAGGTACAGTGGTCTGCCCTAGCCATCAGTATCATGGTCAGTGAAGCTGAACCGACAGGGAAACATCCAGTAAAAGTCTCATTTATCCTGGCAGTACGTGAATGGTCAGTCGCATTTAGTCACCTTTAAGCAGCAGGTGGTATGCCGATGGGTGAAGCATACGCCCATTCCGTCTTTATCAGAGCCCTCCAAGTGACCCTGCTTCGCATCCAACAAAAATCCGTCTCTACTGCTCATTCTGCTGGCTGACCGCTGGGCCGATAGCCCAGAGTTGCAGGATCATTCCCCGCTCCTCGGGGCAAAATTAACTTTCGGTGTGCAGTTCATTGGCAGGTGAACTCTGGTCGCTGTGTACTAAGTAACTTTTGTTGGGATTGGATTATTGGACCAGACGGGCACCTGTAGACGCGAAAGCTGATCATTGGATCGACTGTTTGCATCAATCGGCTCAGGGTAGGTCATTATGTAACGTAGTAATCTCCGTCTGTAACTCCACAAAGCCATACAGACTATGTGGGTGTTACCCAGGATAGTTTTGTATTGCAAACTCACAGCCTAAGCGGCTTTCGGTACCCATTCGGTAGCCAACAGACTTTCGCTGGAACTAGAGATGCTTTAGAGTTTCCAAAAGCAGTAATTACGAATAGCTTGCGACTAAGTGGCTCAGGCAAATATTAATAAGAACAACAATTTTAAAAACCGCTCTAAGATAATTTAATCTTTTTCCACGCCTTTCACAAAGTCGCAAAGGAATCGAGTCAGAGTGATTGCAATATCCACAGCAAGTTTAAGCTTTAGAACTTGAAGGCAAACTCGCGGTGGTGGAATCCCTTGCTCTGATGAGTTGATGGTTTCTAATCTTATATTAATCGTCTTCATGCTAGTAAATGTAGTGATGGTGATCAGAGGCGAGTTGTAGATTTATGATAAGGAATTTTTCGAAAGCTCTAAAACTCCTAGACGCCGATTCGAGGAATAGCCAAACACTGTAGAGTCAGAGGAACGATTGGCACTACACGACGCCTGAGCAGTTAGTATCTCAGATGGCAAGAAGGCCAGGGAGCGAGAGCAGAGAGAGAGAGAGAGAGAGAGAGAGAGAGAGAGAGAGAGAGAGAGAGAGAGAGAGAGAGAGAGAGCTACAATTGATTAGCAGGAGCTGAAATTTGTAGCACTATTTTGTGGGAAGCTTTTTGAAGTCGAAGCCAAAGAGTAGTGCCTCAAATTGGCTGCCCGACTATCCTGAGTTGCCGAGTTTTTCACCACTCTAGATGTATTCTTGCACCGGCAGGTGATCGTGCACGAAAGGAGCTGCAGCAATTAAGACGGAAAAAATATTTGAACTGATTAACCTGGCTCCACTAACTTTATTCACTTAAGCGCACCGGAATGCGGGCAATAGTATGCAGCTGAAAGCGGCCAGACCGGAATGCTACCACTTATTGAAGCTTCGCTTTTCGTTCGTTTCCTCTCCACCCGATCTACAGTTAACCAGACTTGCACATCGCCTCGTTTCCTCAAAAGCAAATACGACTATTAATTGAGTCATTTACCGGCTCGCCTCTGCCTAGACTCCTCTAGTCTGCAGAAATTTTTTGCTTTGACCATGCACGTACACCAGCCCCTCTCGCTCGAACCCCTTAGCACGCGCCCTCCGGCTGCTGTTCGTCGCCGCCGCCCGGCCGCATAGCGTCACTAACGCTCGCTGCGTCTGCAGGAGTTCTGCTACGCACCGCCGGTGCAAGTGAGCCTGCCTGAGCTTGACCCGCCGAGGGGTCAGCGCCGTGCGCAGAGCGCTGCCGCTGTCAAGCTGGTACGAACCAAAGCCAAGCTCATGACAGAGGGCACTGGGTCGGAGAAGCACGCCGCCGCAGCCACCGGCGCCGAGCTTCGGAACTCCAGTGCCTGCAGCCGCTCGGAGTCTTCGGGGCGCAGTGGTTCGCGTGCACAGAGCGCCAGACTGGCGTCCAGTGAGTCGGGTGCCAAAGCCCTCGACGGGCCACAGCAGCAGCAGCAGCAGAGACGCCCGGCAACGAGCGCTCTGCGGCAGCTGGCTGCAGCGATTGACCAGGACAGAGATCCATCCGGAGGTGGCCGAGTTTCGCGTCTCTCGAGGCAGGAGAGCGAGAGGTACGAAGTTCGACGTGGGCTACGGCCTGCTGCTCAAGGATTTAGCTATTGCTTATCTCGCAGCGCCACCGCACACAACCTGCTCGACGCACATCCTCGATGCTCCGCATACCAAGTTATTTTTCGGAAGCGAGAGAGCATTCCCCTTGTGTGCAGGAGCCGATCGGAGCTGAGCGGAACGCCGGAGCCGAACCCGGGGAGCTCCAAATCACCGGTCGCCAAGGGGATGCTGGTTGAGGCGCCAAGTGGGGTGGAGAGCCACGCTCCGTCAGAGCATGATCGCCTCAAGGAAACTGAATCCACTGCTTCATCAGACGTTTCGGATGAGCTCTTCGGCGGACGAAGGATGGAGCAGCTACTTAGAGCTCTGAGCAACGAGGGCAACTCGGGAAAATTTTTCAGAAAAAACGTGGAAGCTTCAAAAAACAAGGTAAGTTGTGTCTTGGTGTGCGTCTAAGATGAATAATGGTTCAAGGCAAAGCAGGCTTGCTACTTACGCTATTATCACTGAAGCCCGCAGTATGCCATTTCACGACCTTATGAGAAAAGTGTCAGAAGGTGCAAAACAGCTTCACTTTTCATGCTCTGGGGAAACTAACTGGCAAGCTGCCGGGTGTCTGCCGGATGAGCTATAAATTCGGTATGAATGTGCCTGGAAAGAACTGAATTAAAACTTAAACCGAAGGTCTGTCAGACGAGTGGGATTTCAAATTCACTCTAAATTCATTCCAAACATTTTCCCTCTGACGTGCCTTACGGAAGCCCATAGAGCATTGGTTCTCAACCTTCCTAACGCCACGACCCTTTAATACAGTTCCTCACGTTGTGGCGACCCCAAACCACAAAATTATTGTGTGAAAAAATGTGGAAATGCGAATTTTCCAGTGGTCTTAGGTGAGTGCTCTGAAAGGGTAGTCAGACCTCCCAGGAATCGTGACCCACAGTCTGAGAGCAACTGCCTTAGAGAATAACAGCATAAGCACTCAATCAAACCTACGTTTGCTTATGTTAGCAGTGTTGCCATTAGCAACATGCTGCAGCAAAGCTGAGATTTCAAGGCTTTTGCGAGCTAGTTAAGTATGTAGCACAATTTCTTCTCAAGTGCGGTATTATGTTTTTCTGTAACCACCTGTTACTTACCAAAAGATTTTATGGCTTCTACTTCTGTAAAGTCTTCACTGACACCGATATGCATACAGGCAAACGCACGACCTCACACCGGGAGCACGTTCTTGCGCAGACACACACATACACACACACACACACTCACACACACACACGTATGCACACTCACTCCAGGTACATACATACACGAACAAGCAAATACGCCCACGCACAAATGCACACACACACACACACACACACACACACACACACACACACACATGATTTGTTAATTCCCATCATAAATCTGGTGAAGTCTACTTGGAATCTAATAGTGGTATTTTAAAATTACATGACACTGGATGAGCATGTTGCCTCTACTATCAAGTTGATTTTTCTTGTATAAAGACAAAATCAGTGCATTCGTAGACTAGATTACGACAGTCAAACTATTTAAGGTGTTTGTGATATCGTATACAGACTACAATTCACTGTATTTGGGATGCCATGTCTGGACCCTTAATCGCCAGTAAATGCTGCAGACTCAGCAGTTGGTTGGTCTTCAAAGGTCTTGCTGCTGCATCACGCCGCGTCTGTCTGAGCTAGACTGCTCCCTATTCAGCGTCGAATCGATTTCGGGATTATCTGTCAAGCTCTCATCTCGCTTGACCCTTACTGGGTGGACTCGGGGGAAGAAAGTGATGTGATTATGTTACCTTGTGTGCTGGATTGTCTGATCTTAATCTATCTTGTATCTTGAAAACGAAGAAGCCTGTGACCTACTAAGGTGCCCGGATCCAACCACTGCTTGTTGTTGACGGGTAGCTTGTCAACGGAGTTTATGCACAAATCAAGTATTTAAATAACATCCATATTTTAAATGAAACCGGTTGGCATAGCTCAGCAAATGCAATGGCTATCCAGACACTAGGCACGGAAATCCTGACCTCCCAGGTAGGTTTTACGATCGCAGGTAGTCAATGACTGCTGGCAGCCATTTTTTCTGCTGAATTGTTGTTCATCTAGCTTCAAACAAGGTAAGTTGATGGACGTGATATAGAAAATTTCATAGACCGGCATACAAGGCTTGAGAATTAATTTGATGGGTCTCCCCAAGAATCACTAGGTGAGCTGCCCACATGGGGGCGGTTAAGGAGTAGAGTGACAGTTGACATGAGAATAATAGGATTCTTCATCTGCAATTCGGCTGTCTTAATAGAATTGGACTAGGCCCTGGAAAGGAAGGATTTGAATTATCTCAAATAGTCATTGAATGGCACTCGATAGAAACTTGGTCCTGATGTCGTCCTGGTTCTTTGCCAAGCTCCTGCTTAGTAGCCCTTGGCTGTTTAATTTCTTCAGTAAATCAAAAGTCACCTAGCTGAGGGCCACATTGGGTAAAGAGAGGGGAGAAAACTCAATCAGAACGGGCGAGAGCTGCATTCTAGCTGCTTGTCACCAGTCAGGGCAGGTCAAACGGATAATTTTGCAGCCAGAGCAAGGAAGATATTTCATTAAGCAAGCATTAATGTTAAGGGTCTGAAGGTTTCTCAATTTGAGGGTTATTCTGGATTCCATGGAGGACGCTAAATACAAACTGAACGAAATCTGCATGCGGTCAGGTGTGCAAAATTTGTTAATTGTAGGAGTTGACAGCATGCAATAGCTAAAGAGTATTTTTGATCGGGTGTGTGACCTCTTTTGTGAGCGAACATGAGCCACAAGAGAAGATGAATCCATCAGTGCACAATATTCTGCACTTATCAGTCAGGTATGTCATAGCGTTAAATTTTGAAATCACTCTAAACGAGATATGGACAATTTTTGTGCTCATAGGATTGCATTGAGATAAGAAAAACCTAGAATAATAGACTTGGTACATGGGAGACGCTAGATTACTGCCACCAATAGCAACTTGCGCCTGAGGGAGTGAAAACTAGCTGCTCGAAAGACTGCTTCGAGAAGACTGAGGCAAACTTTTAGAAGTTGAACGAGGCACTAGCGCCAATGGCGGCTCCTCCAGTAGTTTTGATTGATTTCGTTGGATAAAAGAAGGCAATATTTGTTGAGGTCATGCCAGGCAGATAGTAGATCACAGCCAACTCTTGGTCCAAGCCAATAGGTCAAGAGCGTCGTCGAGAGCAGTGTCCAGTGTTATAAGAGATGTATTACTCATAGAACGGTCATTCCATGGGCACACTGTAAGAGTGGACAGTTCAAGAAAAGCTGGAAACACTGAGATTGTGCGATTATTACGTCTCTCTTGCCTGCTACGACTGGTACCACACAGAAAATTTACAATTTTCAAACCCTGGCCACAGCAGCAACTAGGAGCTTCAATAAATGATATTCGCTAAACGTCAATAGGAATACACAATCGTAAGGAACAGTGGCGTCCTTAAGAGTTGGCGCAGCTATTGCCAGAGGCCAAAATAGTGTGAAAGAGCTGGCTAATAATAGCCTTGGACCTTTGAGAGCTCGCCGGACTGGACGTCGGGCCTAAGCAGCATGCTCAAGTCACATAAGCAATTACCTTCCCGTTGACATTTTACATGTCCGCGGGTAAGTAATTGTTTGTGCCATGATCAAGCAACTAGCAGCCATGTTTCAGATAAGTATTTGCAGTATAAGCTTGCGTGTTGGAAGCTCGTAAGAATCTGGATTTCTCCGAATTCTCGGCAACCGCCAAGCAATTTTATTAGGTCCTGGTGGCCGGAAGCGGAATTATATCCGCAGCCCACGCTTCTTCTGCCTGAGTGCATTCGCGAAACCCTCTCCTCGGATTCCAGTCGTCTCTCCTGCTCTAGTGCTAAATTGAAATCTTTGCTGGTCATGGCGTCTTCAGTTTGCATTCGTCAATAATCTGGAAACTTATTTTGGCTTCGGGCACTACCTGCGACGACTAATTACCATGTAGGTTCCAGCTGAAGAAGCACCCGGGTAACTCAGCTATTCCTTCGTCCTATTTAGCTTAAATTAGATTTAACAAAAAATAAATGTCTGTGTACAGTTCGTGCTAAGCTGTGCACGATTCAGCGCATTCGTGTCATTAGCCAGAGGTACTTTTAACACGTGTGTCTGAGTAATTTCTTCTGCGCTTTAGCATTAGAGCCTAATCATAATACATGTGCTCTATTGCTTGCTTTTCTAAAGCATAATATCGTTTAATTATTATTCTCTTGCAGCGATGTTTACGGCGCATGAACTGATATTTATTTCTCCTTGAGCACTGTGAACCGACCTATTACTGCTAGAATTGTCTGTAAAGCAGTAAATAAACTTGAAGGTTCATTAGTTGATAGTGTTCTTAAACAAACTGCAAATGAATCCAGTTTGAAAAGGCATTAATGCAAGAGGTTAAAGAATAATACTAATGCATTTTATATAGAAACCTCAAAGCTCAAAATCTTTTTCCAGGCGCGTATCCCAATTACACAGAAACCGTAAATTGCTATTGGTTTTCAAAATTCCCGATTTCACTGTAAATGGACATGAATTATAAAAACAATGTAGCCTCCCGTCGTGTTCTCTTCGCTTATACAGTAATAGTGAAATTCGTGTACTCTTATGCCGAGGACAGAATTCTTTCACCTCCTAGTATGCTGCAGTATTCCACTGCTACCCGTTGTCCGATACTCCTTAACAAGAATCTCAACCAACTCAGCTGCCGACGAAGCCCTAAAATGCGACCTGGGTATTTTGTTTAACCACGCTCACTTTACTGTAGAGTGTCTCGGAAATCGAATGGCCCTAGCGATCTTTTTTATCATCGGTAATATGAAAAAATTAGCCGCAGACTGCTTAGATAAGCATTGAAAGTTCAAAAATCTTTCACTGTAATGATAAATTGTTTTATTAATTTTTCATGCAGTGGAGATACAATTAAATTTTTGGGTTGCACCAGTGGCTGCAACTTGAGTTTGGTCCTCTCGATGGAAACTTTCCTCAGCTGTGGCAACGCTATCGCGGGGGCGTGTCCCTTTCTAACGCGTCGGAATTTCGCGATACTCAAATCATCAGGTTAAACTCTTGAATGCATGTATTGCCTAAAGATTCCTTCACGTGGTGGTTGCTAATAGTGGAAGAATAATCACTGCTGTTGAACCTGTGATAATTGTAGTGGATTCTGTCGTGCCTTCTCTTCTGGGAGGACGTCCAAGAATATCGGCATCTCTTCTACGGTGGTACTTTCAGCAGCTATTCGGCGCACAAGAAGGCTCACGAAATATTTTCGTCGTACATCGCTGTTACCGGAAGAAGCAACATCGGCTGTAGCTTTACCATTTGCCATGCCACGGCCGGACGTCTAAATCCACCCTATGAAGATCTGTTCGATGAAGCTGAGGAGTACGCTCTTGGCGTTCTTTTCGAAGCTTGGCAGATGGCCCTATTGGTTGATATGACCGCTCTGAATGAAGTAAGCCTCGCGAGCTGCGAGATACTGGGCTCCCCCCCCCCCTCGGCTCTCGGCTCCTTCCTCGTGAGATTGGCAAGTGGCTCAAGTGGAACACCTTGGAAACAGTTGCACACCGAAATCCACAGTGAATCTGAGCTTTCGTTGTTCATCATATAAATAGCTCCTCTTTCGCTGAATATTTTCTTACAGGTGGAAACCAAGACGTTCACGAGGGCACTTGAGACTAAGACTAAGTATGTAATCGGCCTCCAGCGTCGAGGACTACTAAAGAGTGTAAGTACTGTCTACGTGAAGCCCCCCCCCCCGGAGCTTTTGAAGTTCCGTTCGCTCCCACCAGAAATTCTCGGTTAGAATGCCTCCAAGTTTTTCTTGCACATGAAGAAGTTTAAAGTTATTGAATACTGGCTGTTTGATGTTTCAAATGCAAGCCAATTGAGTTGCTCTCTTCCTGGTGTGGCTGACTTACCGCCTGTAACTCCTTGTGTTGTATCAATACTATCTGCATTCTAATGTTGCGTAATTGATTCCAAATTCAGATAATTTACTCCAATTATTAAATGCAGTTAGAGATTAGCAAAGCTCAAAATTGGCTCTGCCAGCATATCTTCTGTTGAATCAGCTCGAAATCTGGGTGTCATGTTCCAAACTGTCCACTCGTTAGACGACCACAAAAGCTCCACAATCAAGTCTGCTTACTTTCAGCTACATAAAATTGCTAAAACGAGCTTGTTTAGATAAGGATACCACACCTAAGTTGGTCCATGCATTTGTGAAATCCCGTCTTGACTTATGAAACTCACTGCTTACTGGCCTACCGGCATGTGCAATCAGGTGACTGCACCTGGTGCGAAACTCCACAGCAAGGCTTGTCTGTCGTGAGCGTCGCAGTTGCCACATAACACCACTTCTCGCCGACCTGCACTGGCTACCAGTCAAGCAACGGATTGACTTGAATAGTTTGTCGCTCACTTTTAATTTACTTCATTCCTTAGCTCCAGCCTATCTCTCAGATCAACTAACCCACCAGGCCAAGCATCGTACCACCCGCTTTTCGGAATCACACAGTCTACCTATACCCGTACAAACCTCGAATCCCTTGGAGACCGTGCATTTAGTTCGTATGCTCCCAAAGCCTGGAACGCCCTCCCGACTTGCGTCAGCACATCCCCTGACTTGACCACATTTAAAAAGAACTTAAAAATACACCTATTTAGGACTGCATTTAGTGGGTCCCTGTGATTCGTCCTACATGTGCTTATTCGTGCTGACACTGTGCATGCTACCACTAATCACACTTGCATGCTGACCCTGTGCATGTCAGCCCTAATCATGTTATTCATGTTGTTTATCAAGCATGATATTACTCATCATTCAATCGCGTTTGCCTTTGCAGCAAATGTAAAGCGACTGGAAAGAGATTGAGTTCTCTGAGGGCGCTTTATTAAGTGCATTCTTATTATTAGATATTTCTGAATCTATATTTATTGGAAAATAGTAGTGAAAAGTCTGAGTGCCACAGATTATGACTACTGATATCATACTTGCGGTTCCTGAATTATAATGATCACGACCTGATGAGAGTTAGTGAACTTGAATTTGTATGCTGCCTATCCATAGATTTTGCAAAATCTATGGATAGGCAGCATACAAATTCAAGTTCACTAACTCTTCAGTCAGTTTTGCTCCGGGCATTGAACTGAGAGTCCATATATGGGGCGAATAATGTTTTATGGCATGTGGCACTGCATACTGCAATACACGGCGTCCAACTTGGTCACAGTTTTGGCCTGCACAAGTATTAGAAAACAAAACTATTCTTTCAAGAAAGCAGGCTAGTAATTACGATTACAATATCCTTAGAATGTATCTAAACAATTGTACATTACCATGTTCATGACATATCTCCCCATGAGCAATTACTAATTCTACTGGCATGGCTGGCCTCATTCATCCATTCTTATCTACATCCTGTGCTGCAATACAACAAACCTGATAGTTCCGCTTCCTACTGGTCGCTATCAGCAGTAGGTATTAAAAAATGCCACCTGGAACACTCGAAACCATGACCTGGGTCGTGAAGTGCAAGCGTTACCTAAGGGTTAAGACACGGAAATATCTTACGACACATACATATGAATGTAAGTGTTGGCCATTTTATGAAGCTGGTGTAGCATACATATCTAGATAATGATAATTTGAAATTTAACAGTAGTTTCGTTGCAAAATTTTTTTATTATGGAAGTTCTTTGATGACTGTGTCAGTCAATCAATGCACTCAGGTGACGTCCTTGTGACCCAACCTGTGAGTTACTACTCTTTGCTGACACCATTGAGCCTCAACAAAAGATTCGAAAGTCATTATTAAATTTTGTTGGCTCCGTCTAATTAATTGCAGTCCGACAATCTGCTCGAGGATCCAATGGAGGGATACAAAGATCCGGTATATGATCCAACTCTCATCGAAAAAATACCGGAAGACTTCAGGGATTTTACGTTCGAAAAACTCGTCAGGACTCCGATTTACCTCGAAACTTATCGGCAGTTCTTGCAGGCTAATTTCGCGTCCACTGACCTCAACTGCTGGACAGACATTGAGCAGTTTCGGCGGCTACCTCCGGATGCTACGAGCGCTGCTGACTCGAAAGCCAGAGAAATCAAGAGCAAATACTTGAACAAGAGATATTTCTTTGGTCCGAACAGCCCGGCCACAAGAGAAGGCTTAGACCAGGTATACTTTAAGTGGCTCTATGCCCTTACGCACTGATTCTCGTTGCATGGCTCGTCCTTGTACTTGCGCTTGGATTTCTGTCATCTCATTCTCTAAGCACGTCTACAATTCCTTCATTTGTGCTCTGGCCGTTAACCGATATCTTCTATTGAACCGGCTCGCTGGAGGCTTTCATGCTTAGCTATTACCGTCCCGGAGTAGCATCTCGCTAAGACTGGTCCGGACTGTAAATGCAGATCACCTCTGGGTCCACTCATAAACGTAGGCTCTAGCTTGCACTCGTGGTAACATGCTATTGCCAGCAACATGCAATGCAAAGGTAATCGATTGTACAGCCCTTAAAACTGTCGTGAGTACTGTCCCGGAAACATAGCAAGAGACAAAAACTTCCATGGGAACCACTAGCCCATGCGCAACCGAATACTTAAACGCCAAAACTGCTCTCCTTAACCCGCCGGTCACCGTTTATAACATTCAAATACTTGCTGGACTACAAATCTTTGCACTCAAGCTGCATTTCCAGACGTCGTTAGTTCAAGTATGATAAGAATTCACCTTCGCAGAGCCGCCTTACTTCTGGTGAAGCTCTACGAACACGTGTCCTTTGGAACTCCGCATATGTAGCGTTCAGCACGCATGTTCCGTGACATTCTGTAGTAGTTTCTGCTCTTTACCACTTCGTTATGTTCACGCGATAGCTAATGTTGCATACTGGCGTTGCTGTGCACGCCGTGTGCTGCCTACACCTTCTTCCGAATAGCTAGCTACACTGGAATGAGCAAGGAAATGTTACTGACGGCGATCGGAGTAATAAATCAGCATTTCTGACAGCTTTGACAGACAGCTGGAGCACAGTGCGCATTTTACTTTTCAGTCACCAGATCTATTCGATTGTTGGCTATTTTCTCTGCAGATGATGCGCTCTGTCGGTGGATGGGGTAACGTATTCCCTGACCGGCCGCCGGATCAGCTCATCATACAGGCTCAGGCCTTCGTGCAGGAAAGGCTAGAAAAGAAGTGGATGCCCTTATTCTTGGCATCTCGCCAATTCGAGGAGCTGCATAGGCCTGACCAGCACATGGCGGATGCTGCAGAAGCCATATTACTGCAGAAGAGGAGGAAGAATCAAGCCATATACAAGGTACACAGCCACGCTCGCACTACCGGATGTCTAATTTCTGGGCAGCATGCACCCAGTTCTCTCCGCTGATTTAGCCTTGTTTGGTGCGATTTCCAACTCCTTGCACTGAACCTCAGTAGGTGTCCGATTTTCTACTATCACCAAAGTAATGGTTTTCCTTCCATAGACTGCTGTATGAAAGGTCGTTTTGTTTTATTTGAACAGCAGAAATTAACAGATAAATTGGCTTTCCGTTTTAAGTTCTAATTTAAAGTCAATGTTACTTATGTTTTTCTTGCAGTGATTAATGTCTAGATAGTTTTTTGCAAAGCATTTCTAGGTACTGGTTTATATTTGTTTTACAGCTAAACATTTGAAAACATCATTCGTTATGATTTTGCTAGCTCTCGTAGCTACTTTGTAGCTACATAACAAAACATTTTCACTTAATTCTGCTTTATTTAAGTCTGTACAACGTGTATTTAAACTTTTGTACTTTATAATTGTAGTGATTAATGCGATATCAAAGCGGTTGAAAATTTGAAACCCTTTCCAGTCCTAAGGAACGTATTATCACTTTTTTAAAGGTTTAGTGAATAAAGCCCAGCCACTTACACTAAAGAGTAATTCACATTTGAATGCTACTGATATAGCCTAAAACGAATTAATGTTGCCTAATAAGGAAATAAAAATTCTGTTTTATTTTTTCCATGGCAAAACATTGGTCAGGCGTCAGGAAGAAAACTAGCACCAATATGCAGGTATACCTTAATACAGTGAGCTATGTAATTTTGAACGCAAGTGCTTCGCATAAAAGGAATTCCTGGACAGTGATATGCACAGGCAAAAGACGCCGCCACAGTATAAATGTGAATGGCTACATTTATTTCATACTTGAAAATTAGCTTCCATTTGAATAAGCCCAAAAATTATAAATTACCAAAATTGAGAGACATTGCCCAACTTTTACGGCAATGGATCCTGAACAATTAGAGTAAAGCGCATAGAATGAATGCTTAGGAATAGCTAACACTTTGAAAAAAATTAGCAATCAAATTCCCTCAGCTTTTCAATCACGGAAACTTATTGAAAGCGTAATTCTCGGTGAGCTCTGCTGCATTAAGAGACTAAAGAATAAGCTCAGTAATTTTAGGACGCGATGACATAGTTTTAGTTTTACAAATTATGTTTATTTCCTAATAGTAATAATAATCAATACTATCTCGGAAATAGTCTTTTCATTTTTCTCCTATGAAGATATGGCTAAATTAACTAATAACTTCAAAATAGTGGCTCATTCAAAAGGTGAATAAGTAAACACTCGGTACCCTCATTGTAATGCCAAGTTTGCGCTTATTCACAGTAAAGGCTATTATGATGTATATATGTAAGTAAATTAACATAAACTGCACCTACGTACGTTTATGTATATGCATGCATATATATATATATATATATATATATATATATAATGTCACAGTTTATGTAGTGTATATTAGAGCGCGTAGCTAAACATTTGTTCAGGGAGTGCCGTATGCTGTCCTTGAGTGGACAAGGCCAAAATTGATTGGAGCTGTAGCATCATACTGCCCCACCCCTGGTGGCTTTCCAAGCTGACAGGAAAGCGCTTTCCTTCAAACATTTCAGTTGATTTGAACAAACCTAGTGTATGCGTCTCTGGATTACGGCGATGCCGTTAATTTGCTTCAGCCAGGCTTACCTGAGAATAACTAAAGTAATGAGTAACTTATGCCTTTACTCTGAGGAAAAAGGCCGGGAGTTTCATTAGGATTTACTGGACTTTGAAAATTGCTAGCCAGGACGGTATAATAAAAAAATGATTGGACAGTATTTTGGGGCGTTTATGAGATAGGAATGTTTAGTCCAGCCACAAATCTGGAGCACCTACTCTTTTCCGAACTATTATGATTGGTCTTTTTTTGAGTTCATAATAAATACTTGTTCATTCTGACTCATTGAATTCTGATCACTTGCTTAGGTATGGTGCCAATAGGTTGAGGTTTCCATATAGGGAGCGTCTCTCTTGGTACCTATTACAAAATTGCACACAATGGCCGATATCTTCGCCCGTACCAATCCAGAAAATCTCTTCCCAGCTTTCTTTTCAAGTGCCCTACTGAACACACGGCGACGGGCACCTGGCAGGTGGCAAGCGCCTGTGCCGTACGAGCAGCCAAGTGAACGCCAATCCATTGTAGATGCTTGAAAGCAAGTGGATTTCATCCTCTAACGAGATCATCGCGTTTCGGAAGGCACTCTTGAATCCTGTGCTCTCCTATCAGTTCCAGCGATATGTGTCAATTAAATCGGACTCACTTGAGAACGACGTGCTTTTCTGGAAAGAAGTACAGAAATATAAGGTAAGCCACTAAAGGTTGCGTGGTCGCGGACCCATTAAATTACGTGGACCATTACTAATAGCGATTTGGAAGCATACTAGGGGTCTTATTTCGGTCTGTTTTTAGCAGACTTTCTTTTTACAGCCGAACAAGCTTGCTTGAACCCAATCGCCGAAATCTTGTGGCTCCGGCAACGCAGCCTTAACTAAACACGTATCACTGTAGCAGAGCCTCGTGGCACCATTCGGAAACAGTTTTAAATTCGTATCTGGAGGAATGCCTACTTATCAATAGATATAGTGAGAACGATACAGAGCCCGAGTTTCTCAGCTGATACCAGCAGCTAGGAGCCACTAGGTTCCTTCGGGGCAATTAGTTTTGTTCACTTATTAGGAAATGTTTTATGGAATGATTAGATTAGTGTTAAGAATAATGCCTTTGCCGACTCTTGAAGTACGGTAGCACGGGGTGGACTGCTTGAGAATAGTATGGATTTCTTACTCACATGTCGCAATAATTATAGTATGACCGTCATTATATAGTGACCATCTTTATATTAAGAAAGTTCTCTGAGGGTGCTATAGCAAATGTAATACTATCATTAGTATTATTATTATAAGATTTTATGAGGATGGGCAGTCTGAGAATGCCTTTCTTTTGGCTTCGTGATAATATAAATGTATAACTGCTTAAGTTATTTGTAGCTGCTGAGTTTATGCTTTGCGGCAGCTTTTGCTTGCTAAATACTGAAACTTTCTCCAGAAAATGCATCATTCTCATACGAGTGAAGCATTCATCCAGCAGAAGATCAGCGTGATCATAAGCTGCTTCGTTGATTCGTCGACGCCTCCTGCAATCCAGATTGACATTCCACAAGAGCAAGCTGAGCGCATCTTGGACAAGAGACGCGAAATGGGCCCTTACCTTTTCCGCGAAGCTCAGGTAAGAAACGGGTGTTTACGTTTTCCGTGAATCTCATGTAAAAATGAGTCTTTGCATTTTCCTCTAAGCTCAGAGAGAAACAGGTCCTTGCCCTATCCGCAAAGTTCAGATATTGGGTCTTCATACTTTCTTCGAGACGTAACTGAAGTGACTCTCCACTATTATAAGCTGACCTGATTGTTCAGTGCCAAAACACTGAAGCGGAAGCTCTGTTGCGCTCTCTAAAGCAGCACTCAACCACACCACATCTGTAGGCATTCCAGTTTTCTTGACCCTACTGAACGATTGCCCTAACCTGCCGCCGATCGACCGGACAGGCAAGCGCACGTCAGTGCACAGTGGCTCAGCCAGGTTTTTCATTTATGGGCGAGCGAGACCTGTACAACTGTTATGCAGGAAGCCAGAACAGCATGGCGTGCTAGCGATGCTAAGACGGCAGTTAATGAACAAATTGCACTGCAAATTCGTGGTGCTTATTCGACATGAACTCTCGGCGGCTGCACGACAACTAGAATTTCGACACTGGTGCAGACGCAGGTCAAGGGTTCCAATCCTCGGGTCGCCTCTGCGTTGCATGTGGAGGGGGTCACGGCGGGTATTTTATCCGTGCCACTGCCGCTGCCTCAGCGAGCAGTGACTCGCGTCGCTGCTCGCGGTATAACTCTCGACTTTGCTTTGCAGCTTGGCGTTTTCCGAGTTCTCTTTGAATATTGGGCAAGCTTTTGCGAATTCCGTTCAAACGTATCAACCGATGAAGTAGTCAGTACCTTGGAGAGACACCGGCGTCGAGCGAAATTGCGGGAGCGAAAGCGCGTTCAAAAACTCGAAGAGCAAAAAGAGAAGGTGAGTACGTGCACGCTGTCACGTGATATCGAAGATATATCTCTTGAGCACGTGCACGCTGTCACGTCTTGGGCGCCACGCCTTCACCAACGACGGGTGTATCGAGCGATGCTTCGATGTTGCATTGGCTTCACATCCAGAGGGCAGTGATTGACAACTTTCAATTAAATTCGGCACCTCTGCTCTGCTCTATGCATTCAGATTTGGGACTGCAAGCTCTGAGCAGTCCAGGCCACTCGTATGAGTTGTTCCTCTACCGTGACTTATTCTAGGTTCGCAGTGTCTCGATATTTTTCAGCTAACCTGCACATCACCGCTCAATAGAGCCGCTAACTGAGATTTCGTGCACATTTTAGAGGCCATCGGGCAGCACTAATCACACGGTATCTGCTCTGCGTCTTCGTCAATTCAGCGTTACACGTGTTAATGCAGCTCGTGCTTTGTTTAAGCTTATATTTGCATCGCGCGCGATTAACACGGGGTAGCCACAGGCAATACGCAGTCGCTATGCTAAGGTCACCAGTATCGCGTTTGATATCTAGAAGTTTCATAACAGTTTATGCTTCCATCGAGAACGTTGTGCAGCCGGTTTTGCAGTAGTGACCCTGTGATCCTTGCTTATCATCGTCGTTGTCGTCCGGTTATGGAGTCGTTTCATTATTACGCACTAACCAAGTCAAAGCCGGCCCGCGCGAACTCGCTTTCGCTGCCCGCCTGCCTGCTCGCCCGCCCGACATAGCCATGCTTCGATGTGCCAGGAAATCGCACGCCGTCGCGCTCTGGGTCTTCCAATCGACGATGAAGACGACGATTACGTCGACGGACGCGGGCAGGCATCTGCCTACAACGCTGAGCATGCAAAAGAAGCGGAAAGTCAAGGCGAAAGTCAGGACGCTCCGAAAGTCTCGTGGTCATACTCTCATTATCTGTATTCCTGTGATCGTGATGACTTGCTCAGCAGAACTGATGAAGACACTTTCAGTAGTCTTATGGATGAGGACGGTAGGTGCTTGCTTTTTACTTCCACTGCTAGACTTAGCTAGCATTTTAACTCAATTAACGAGTCAGCCAAGTGACGAAATGATCAGAGAACTACTTTAAAAGCATAAATAATCATTAAAAAGTAGGCCTAATAGGATGAAAGAAATCTTTCCCAGTTTTACATATAGAAAACATGACAGAGCAGTGGTAGGTCGTATGACAACAGAGAACAGCTAGTCACACAAACTAACTTTTGAAGATATTGCCTTTCTAATTATGCCTGGGCAGCACTTTAAGCGGAGGAATGTTCTTCTCTAAATATCTCACATTTTTATTGATGAGGCTTGCAACATCAATTTGCAAAAAATGGCTTTGAGCAATCAAAAATCCAAGGTAATTAGGATGAAAAGGGGCAAAAATAAATGTCTTGCAAACTTTAAGCTTTCTCAGAGTATGATGACGAGACTTTTGCAAATACATTGCCTTAGTCATCTTTCTTACTCCAAATTGTTTTTCTTTTGGAAGTTAAGTGACGGAAATTATGATTTGGCACTTTACCTAACTTTAACACAGCCTTTATATTTGGCCAGGCTGCTTATTTAATAAGGTTTTACAGTTAATCAGTTAATGCTTTGCATTATAAAACTCAAACTTAACATGCTGCTTTTCATTGTCTCGGCACTGGTTCTGTAGATCCAGTCACGATAACTTAGGTTGTGTGCAACCGTCAAATATCTAACTGCACTGTCGTTGAGAACACAACTCCGATAAAGAGCTTAGGGCTGAGGCTTTAAGGTTACACAGTATTCAGTGGCAACGGAACTCGGGTTTCCTTTTTACATCGGCGAAGGGAACCGTCTGAGTTTCTGGTGTGCGTGCAACGTAATCCTAAATGAACGCCCCAATTCTAACACTAGGGAGGTTTGTCGTCAATACTGCCGAGGCATTTTTACCGACCGAGAGATTAATGTGGCCTATCTCAGAATATAAGGCTGTGGACCGGGAATATGCCATAAGTTCATTTCATTACGATTAGCACTACAGTAAATATATTGGGCATTTTAGAATTCATAAAAATCTGATTCTGTAGGCTTTCCAGAGATGATTTCATTTTTAGTCTTATAGCTCAAACTAAAAAGTGACAATAAAGGCGTCGCTATCACAACACTGCTGCCTGCATAACTCTTTGTGTCCTAGCGAAAAGTGATGCTACGACTTGCCCATGCGATTTACTTTTGTGTAGTATTTACAGAACTGCATCGGATGAGGCAACCAATGCGGTCGAACATTCCTAGCGTCAACGTCAGTGATCTACGCGACGTGAAGTCACCTGGGAGCAAAGAGGCTATAGCAGCAACAGGCACAGAACCAAGCACCGCGACATACGGGTAAGTCTTATGCTTGACCAATGGCATATAACTGGCGCCAACGCTTTAGACACCACCTTGCATATTCATGCTTCTCGTTATGCTGGTGGTGCAGGAGTCACAAGCTGTCGCTGTTGCTGAATGCCTGATTAGCGAGATTCGCTAGCTTAATGTACCAGAACCATTGGAAGGCATTGAGTTTATGAAGGCAGTGACAAAATTAGAGCAAAAACCTCTCTAGACTAAATAGATGCAAGCAATAGGAAAACTATTTCTAGTAACAGGTCTGTCTTAAGTCAGTCTATCCTATACACCGATGCTGTTAGAGCAGGTTGATCCAGAGGTAGCACGATCGTAAGCACTCGAGACGAAATTTGTATGGGGCTTTCAAATTTAAAAAATATAATTGATTTATATAGCACCCTAAGAGAACTTAATCTCTGTTCAGGCACTTCACATATGCCACAGTGCTCAAACCCATGACCTCGGCCAGACCTTGGTCGGGCGAGCACCTTAACCACTGGGCCACACCAGTACGGCACTTTTGAAATTAAAAACAACTAAATTCGGGTTACTGGAGCTGATTTTTATAAGTTTCGTGCCAGAGTATCTACGAGTATATCATTATAAATGACAGTTTCGTGCACTCAATCTGAATTTTTGAAAACGCGCTCAGCGGAACACTGCATTCGTTAACTCGCTCGCTCCTATCATTCCAGCCTCATTCTATGCACACTGGTCATACAGAATGCTAGATGCGACGCGGTTCATGCTGCTAAAGTTCCGATGACATATTCTGCGTTCTAATTTAGTACCCGCTAAAGCTTAACCAAGCACTTCCATACGACGCAGGACGGCACTGCCATTGGCCGACAGTGAGATCAGCTAGTATGTTAATTGAGTTGTTAATATGGTGCATTACCGTTATACATTACCGTTATGCATTACCGTTATACATTACCATTTGACGTTAGGCACCTGTTTCTGCGAAACGTATCGTCATTCGAATCTTTTTTCTCTTCAGACGCGGCCTTACAAAGACGGCATGATTATTTGCTTGACTCTAGATCGCAATAGCCGTTACCTTGGGGCTGCGGCCTATAGACTCGGCGCTGCTTTGAAAATGTAGTCCCTTCGTTCGTGCAAGAAGAGCCACAGTGCCTGCTCAGCCGGTTACGACAGACCGCGTGTCAGACGCGGCATATCGCGTTCAACGAGAGCTGCCCGCATGGCTGCGTCATCGACTGCCGCTAGGAGTCGCTGCGGCTGCGACGGCAGGTCTTTGCAGCCCCACGCCCACTTCCCGTCGTTGTAGCGCGAGCAAAAGCGGGAAACCGGAGCGGGAAGCTCGTCCGACGGCGGCGGTCTCTGCGCCACCGCCGCCGCCACAGCACGCTGCCGGTACGGTAATGCGAGGCAGCAGCTCGGCACCAGATGGAGCTGCAGCTGGGCTTTTCTAACCGCGGCAATTGAGTCGGTTTAGCTATTAACTGGTGGGCGGCGTGTGAAACGAGGCTTCAATCCGCCAGCGGCGAGTTGAGTGAGTGCACTCGAGCTAGTCCGAAAACTCTTCCAGATAAGCCGTCGGGTGGCGCTTCCGCGCTGAAGCCAGGTCGAATCTCCGCATCGGCCGTCGCGAGCTCCGACGAAGCCGCGTCTAAGAAGAAAGGAGGCGGTGGCAGTGACGAACCGCCGCCTCCGGTCTCCGGCGGAGGCTCCAAGGCATCGCCGCGACCGCCGAGCGTCGCCGCCAGCGGCCAGGCCAGGAAGCTGGGCGTTACGTTCGCGGACGCTGCCGCTAAAACGCCGACGGACGGCGCTGCTGCCCAGCCGACGACGCCCGACAGGCGCGCGACTCTGCAGTCGAACGGTGCGGGCGCCACGACGGCAGCCGCGCGAAAGTGACGGCTTGACGGAGCCCAGCGTCAGTCGCCTAGCGGTGGCTGCGCCGGCAACTGCGGCGGCGGTGGCTGCTGCAGGAGCCGGCTGCGGCGCTACCGCCCTTTCTTTCTCTCTCTCTCTGTCTCTCTCTCTCTCTCTCTCTCTCTCTCTTTCTCTCTCTCTCTTTCTTTCTGTCTCTCTCTCACTTTCTTTCTGTCTCTCTCTCTCTTTCTTTCTGTCTCTCTCTCTTTCTTTCTTTCTGTCTCTCTTCTTCTCTCTCTTTCTCTGGACGAAGATTACTGATAGATTCTTCTGGACGAAGATTACTTACACACTAGCGCATCTGCTGAGACGAGCTGAGAGTCTGTGCTTCCGGCACTTGGCCAGTCCAGAGTGAGGCTTTGGCGCTAACCGAGTGCGGGTGCAGCGGTCTCGTAGGTGCAGGCCACGTTAGTGTGCCATATTTTTCGAAGAAGACAATTAGAAGTTCCACATCGCACATTGCTAGATTTTTAATTTTCTCTTAAATGCTAGCCTAATCGTTCTCGCTCATAGATTTCAATGCTGCAGTACCGCTAGCGGCTGAGCGATGGTCCGGAGCGATGCATCATATCAGTTATTGGGCGGCACCCTGCGGCGAGTCCCTGGAATAAGAGACCGGCGTGCCTGCTGACCAGGGTCCCGCGTCCCGTTCGGCAGGCAGGCCTCATCACTGCTAGCTGACAGGTCTGCTCTCAGCAAGGCCTAGCAAAGCCTTTCTCACTTTGATTCAGTTGTCTAGAAATCCTTGCAGTTGGAATTCTTTGCGATGCTAATGCGACGTTTCACCGTTGCTGAAAATTTAAGAATTTAATACCGGGATGTTAAAACACCCGCCTCGACGAGTCGGTTGGAAGAAAGCTCAAAATTTGACTAGAGCATCCTATTTAGTTTAGCCAACAAAGTGCACGATAGCCAAAAATTTAAATTTTCCTCACAAGGTCGGTGCTCACAATGCACAGAGTGACTCGAGGTCTTGACGCTTTCTATCGATGCACTGACTGTGACCTGCTGGTGTAGTCCATATATGCGCGTCCATTCGACGACTAAAGTCGTTGCTCTCTTCCTCGTAAAGACGCTGATCTTAAATTAAACCGTCGTCGATCCCACTCTTGCTATAGTGCACGACACGTAGCGCTAAAGTGTCACGCATCCAGAAACTCCTCAGTAAGACCATTAGCGTTACTCATTTCCTAGTTAACCTATAATATAATTAGGTTACGTTTTCCGCTTCTTCCAGCTCAGCGCATCCGGAGAGGCCAATTGGCTCAATGGGCGGATCAGCGAAGCGAATGGCGGTGCCAAATTTAAGCGTTCTCCCTATTCTCCTACACAGTACGCGTACGACACGCGTGAAGGGGGTGTTGATAGTGTTGCAACTCGGAGCTTAATTTGGCTCCGCCCGGCGCGGCTCGCAGAGACAGTGAAAAACACTGGCTGTAAGGCTACGGATGGAAGAACGCAGCCACAAGAGTCCACGACAGCGTATTTGCCGACGGCGCCAGCGGTGAACACAAACGCGGCCGCTGCACGTGTGGCGAGTAACAACTCTCCTCAAATCAGCTTCATCGACCCTTAAATACTTATTCTCTATCAAAGGACCCAGCCAAATAGGTACATCGAATAAGTCAGGTCGGCGATTCAACATCGGAAGGCAGTCATCCAGACTGTAGGTCACAATTAAGAGGCTCAGCAGTACACGGACATCAAAGGATATAAACACCACTGCACGATCATTGCACCGCAGAGAGAGAGAGAGAGAGAGAGAGAGAGAGAGAGAGAGAGAGAGAGAGAGAGAGAGAGAGAGATGATAGAGTTCGCTCAAAAGCTCCTCACTATCAGACAACAGCTCACAAAACCGGACCGACTTTGTCAAAAGGGCGTGCTCTCGGCAAGGTCTACATTACATGTAACTGGCGCGCCTGGTCATCTTATACGGCTCTCCTGGTCACCCCACCGATCCCCTTTCTTGTTACTGTGGTTCCTACGCACAGCAGAGTTTCTTCAGAAATAAATGCCGATCTTGAGTGCTTGATCCACAATAATTTGTTGTGTCCTGGTGATTATGTCCTGGTGATGTATTGACTACCTTGGAATCAGCTTTCTTTGTGCGACACGTAAATAGGTATGCATTATCACAATTATTACCATGCCACTTGCCATTATATTAGATAGAACGTGTGAGAAGAGCTCGAGTTCTTACCTTGAACTCCATGGCTTCCTGCTCGGCTTCAAAGGTTCACTGAACCAGTCTGCTCGGGTAAAAAAGCTCGCATGAAAGTGCGGGAGAGTAATATATAATACATTGTATTTATACAGCATCCTAAAATAGCTGAGTCTCTATCCAGACGATTCACAACTGCCGCCGGGCTCCAGCCCACGACCTCGATTACAAAAACACCAGCACCTTAGCTAACCGCTGGACCAAACCGCTAAATGTCTCTCGTGCATGACGTGGACAGTACGTGCAATTTAACCTTAAGCTGACCTTGGAGTTTCTTAAATTTGAATGGAAACGGCTAACGTTCGCCCCCTTTAGGAAAATTCCTGGTAACGCCGCCACGTGAGGAAAGCACCGGTCACCAGAACGGGCACCTGATGGGTGCGAATCTCGCCCACTCGGCAGCCACTCTCTGTCATCTAGCTGAAAAGTAGGTCGTGGCTCAGCGTGTCTATCTCCTGTGTATCTCCGTCTGTAAATCCTCTAAACCATATAGACTGTGTAGGCGTTACGCGGGAGAGTTTTGTATAGCCCACTCACAGCCTAAGCGGCTTTCGGTACCCATTCGGTAGCCAACAGACTTCGTCTCATGCAACAAAGAGAAAGTGGGAAGCATAGCAGTCAGGAGAGCAGTTGAGGTAGTGAGTAGCATGGAAGTAGCAGCTCAGAACCGCTGAAAAGGATTTGCCATAGTCGGCAGTAGGAGAGTAGTTGTCGTTACACAAGAATTGTGGAAGCGAGTTCCACAGTCTAAGACCTGCAGAGCCAAAGCTTCGGTCGCCAATGGTCTTTAGGAGGAGGAATGGAACAGCTAATTTATTGTCCACACAGGACCTGAGAGCGCGAAGAGGCTGACATTGTTGCAGCAGTTCATCTAGGTACAAAGGAGCCAAGCCTTGGCGGCCCTTGTGGGTCAGCATAAGAACTTTGCATTGTATCCGTTGCTCAACCGGCATCCTCCCCAGCTCTTTTGGCAAAGGAGACACGTACTCAAAGCTCTGGGACTTGAAGACTAGCCTTGCAGCCATATTCATAGCCAGCTGCAGTGACCTAGTTGCTTTCTTTGGTAGCCCATCCAACAGGGAATTGCAATAATCAAGCCCAGACAGAACTAAGGAGCTAGTGAAATTTCTTACAAGCCACTGTGGAAGGCAGCTCCTAATCTTGGATAGGGATCAAACGTGATGGCTAGCTGTAGAAGCAGTCTTCTGAATGAAGCTTTTAAAATTTAGGCAGCTGTCGAAAACGAAACCTTAGTTTTGAGCACGTGGTGATGGTCACTCAACAGCATCATCTATTTGAAGAACAAAGCCTTTTAATCAAGCCACACGCTTAGGGTGTCCAATGAGCAGCAGTTCGGTTTTATCGTCATTTAGTTTCAAGAAGTTTTCCGACATCCAGGATCGAATGTCGGCAAGGTAGCATTCAATTTATTAGTTTCTGCAGCAGATTCCGACGGTTTGAATGACAAATAAAGTTGAGCATCGTCAGCATAAAAGTGTTATCTTATCCCATGTACCTTAATCACTTTTCCCAGAGGTTGAATATAGATGGAGAACATCAAGGGACCGAGTACAGGCCCTTGATGGACTCCAGACGTGACCCGTCTCGTGTGTGAGACTTGACTTCGTCAAGATACGGATTAAACACGATCAGACAACCGTCTACAAGTCAGTAGCATTAATACACCGTTAAAGACATTCATGGAAGTACATAATATTTACAGACGTATGTTTCTCCTAACTGGATTGAATAACCTGCCGATATACGCCCTTCAATACGCAATCTTTCTGTCATCTGCTCTCCTCAACACAGCTATGGCTGCAGGAGCATATAGCCCTGGCAGTTTGTAGGTTTGTGGTATGTAAGGTTGTAATGTGGGATTGTCGATCACTCTCACGATCTGTCTGGTAGCAGTAGCACTTAGGACTTGCCAAATAAACGGCAATCCTTAATATTACAATGAAGTTTGAAGCCTAGACGGTGACCAATCAGATGTTCAAATTTGAGTACGGCATTAGTAAGCAACAGACTAATGTGGAATGCAAATAAAGCAACAACGACAGTGCTTCCATCGGCATCGAAGGCACCGACAGAGAATCTCTTCCGAGCCTTGTGTGAGCGAGCTCAGAGGAAACCGTGAGAGGAGTATTGTTATTGTAGCATCTACATAATTCATAAGATATTTTCAGTGTGTATCAATACCAAATTTGTAACTCCAGCGATTATAAGCCATGATGGCTATTCTTTAGGCTCATGAAATCAGTTTTCGCTCAATTTTCCTGCTGCCTACATTGAGCGAGCTCCTATTTAGTTGTTGAAGGATCAGCATTCATGAACACTGAAATAAAAAGTACCGGCCGAGCAAACTTAACTGTTGGCTTTTAGCGCGTTTAAATCTTCTGCTGTCTTGAATTAATGTAACAACAGCTAGGATTAGATGCGACGAAAATGCACTTGTAAAATTTAAAAGCAGGGATCGGAAGTGCCATTGCCTGTTTCTGGTCCGATTTCACGGTGCTCGCATTTCCAAACACGAGCTCCAGGCTATGGATCCATATAAATTTAATGAGCCTGTCAAACTGGCTAAGTTGGGCATTTCATAATTTATTTAATATACTCAACAATTTATTCAACCCTAAAAATAAGTAATGCAGAGTCATCCAGTCAGTCATTGGTGTCTCCAACCTGCCTTTACCGCTAGATATTTCGAAGTAGCTGGATCATTCAGTTGATTTCGCTCTGCTATCTTATAGGCATGTTGATAGGCAGGTTGAACGGTGTAGCCGTAATAGTTTTCAGACGAAAAGTATCTACAAATGCTTAGACTACACCTATCAGGTAAGAATCAGCAAAGCTAGAGACGTTAAATGGTGCCTACAGCAGAATAAGGTTTATGTAAAAAAGAAGGCGAGGCTTGACAAGAATGGCCAACCAACGCCGCTATTGCACCAACCTGACAGTGTAAAGCCAATTTATTCAGCACCATTAAACATTATTCTGTTTGTCGTAAGCTTACAATCATTGCTGCCGTGGTAGTGTTTTGACCACACTTTCTTTAATTTACGCATTTGAATTTAGCATTTAGCCAAATGAATTAATGGTGCGAGTCAATTGAAGCTAGTCTTCTAAATATCGTCATAGCAGGCAAAGCTTTAAGAGTCCTCTGAAACGAGCTGGGACCGTTCTCTAGTATAGAAATCCTCGTTTCCGCTACGATGAATTCATTCTACTTCCATGCTACTCACTACCTCACCTACTCTTCTGGCTCAGCTATGCTTCTCATTTTCTCTTTGTTGCGAGAGATGGAGTCTGTTGGCTAATGAATGGGTACCGAAAGCTACGTAGGCTTTGTGTGCACATTATGAAATTCTCATACGTAGCACCCACACTGTCTTTGTGGCATTGTGGAATTACATCACGGAGATATATTCTCTTGTCAATGTGGTCGCCTGTCACTACCTGTGTGTGGCTCGATGTCCTAGAGTTTAAAATAGCTCAAACTCCTAGGTAAACTTCGGAGCCGCTATTGAGCGCCTATACAATTTTGTCGGATTTTATTCCTCCTCGGCCTTTGACTGTCGCATAATCAAGTCAGAAGCCGAATATCAGTCGTAATCTTGCTGATGTAGAACGCTGCCGTTTCACTGCGTCCCTTTTAAATGAAGTTAATCCTCTGCTATAATAAGAACAAAGCCAACAATAAACTATGGCAGGTTGTCACCGTTCGGCCTCACTGCGGCAGCCTGCAGGCTGTAAAAACGTGGCTGCCGAGTATTTTCCGGAGGCGAATTCTGCGAAGCTGTCGCTTCAGCTGCTTTGCCTTCGTCTTCCTCGCCAGCAGCCATCCTATAGACGACTTCGAATGGTTTCCAACTTTCGAGAGAGAGCGAGAGAGTGAGAGAGAGAGGGAGAGAACAAGAGTAAGAAAGAGAGAGAGATAGAGAGAGAGAGAGAGAGAGAGAGAGAGGGAACAAGAGTGTGAGAGAGAACGAGGGAGAGACAGAGTGGGAGAGACGGAGTGAGCGAGACGGAGTGAGAGAAACGGAGGCAGACAGACAGATAGAGACAGAGACACACACACAGAGACAGAGACAGACAGACAGAGACACAGAGTGAAAGAGTGTGTAAGACAGAGAGAGACAGACAGACAGACAGACCGACAGGCAGACAGACAGACCGACAGGCACACAGAGAGACACATAGAGATACGGAGACGGAGAGTGAGAGACACACAGAGAGAGACAGACAGACAGACACTGAGAGACAGAGACAGACAGACAGACAGACAGACAGAGGCGCAAGGTGAGCGGAGCACAGTGAGCAAATTAGGACAGAAGCGATCGCATTAATTAGCTCGCACAGTTGGCCCGACGGTTCGGCCCCGAGAGGCTGGGGAGAGGTCGCTTAGATATGCATTGCCGGCATTTCTCGGACTCGCCTTTGCGATTGCTAGTCCTCTCTCCCGTCCTTCCAGGATGCCGTGCTCTCTCCTGCCATAACAATTGAGGCTAATAAATCAGCTAATATTTCTCTTTAGGACCTCCCTCTGACGTATGCCTATTCTGCACTGTGCATAGTGTAGGCACCCGGACATCCGCCGAGGCCCGTTCTGTCGGCCGTCCCCTTACGAGCGTGCTAATCGGTAACCTAAAGAATGCTTATTAACAATTTGGTATCGTCTTTAAAATAAACGCATTCGCGGATGCCGCAGCCGAATGAACGGATGCGAGAATTAAGAATCTCCCGAAAGTAGCTCAGACAACACAAGGGAAGGGGAAAGGGGTGCATCTACCGTACAGAGTGGGCCCGAATTACGAACCTAATCCGAAACCGGACTGTGTTTTTAACCCAGCGCGTTAGCAATGAGGATGGGGAATTCCCATGACAAAGTCTTGAAAGGCATTGACATCCTAGTAAGACCAGTATCCTTTTTATCAAGGAAAGCACAGCTTAAAAATAATGACAGACTTTGTTCAGGGGCTTCTTCGGAAAATATATTCGCAGATTAGGCACAACTAAAAATATCTACTCATTTCAGAAATCATGTAAATGTTCAGATTGTTATTTTCAACTTCCGACTAGATTCGTGTCCAGATTTCTGTAGTGAACGCCTAGGTTTCCACATCCCACCACTTCTCGCCGACCTGCACTGGCTTCCAGACAAGCAGCGTATCGACTTTAACTTAGTGCCGTTCACATTAAGGTCACTACATTCTTAGGCTCCAGCCTACCTATCAGAACTAATTCGCGATCAGTCTAGGCATCCTACTATCCCGCTTTTCTAAATCGAAAGTATAGCTATACCTCGTACGAGTCTCGAATCTATTGGAGCCCGAGCCATTAGTTCAAATTCTGACAAAGTTTAAAACTCACTTCCGACTGACGTCATGATATCCCCTGATGGCTAGATGACATTTAAAAGTAACCTAGAATCGCGCATTTGCATCACAACATTCAGTGGGTTGTTGTGATTCGCCATTTGTGTGCTTATAAGTGCTGACACAGTGCATGCCGCCAGCAGCCGCTTTTACATGTTAACACTGTACGTTGCCTCGAACCGTGTTATGCTTGTTGACATAGTGCATGTTACCACTATCCATGCGATTGTGATTTTAATACATCAAATATAAAGTGCCAAGAAACAGATTCAGGTCTCTGAGTATGCTACGCAAATATATTATTATTTTCATTAAATCAATTTCGATTCGTTGTTTTCCATCTGACTAAATGTAAGCCGCAAGATGCTCACTTTTTCCATCGTAAACGGATAAAGTTTAAGCTAATCACGGTGCTGGTCATAAAAGCCAATTTTTTAGAGACCAGTGATGATTTTCAACAATTCTGCAATACGAGCCGTTGAGAAAACACACGACTGCAAGCTAATAGCGACTAATTCACAATGCGTTATTACTGTTTTTTTCTAATATACACTACGCCCAATCACAATGAACATAATAAATTAAGTACAATATTAACCCAAGCTGTACGCTGTCTACTCACACATTAACTTTAAATTTCGGACTACCGAGTGACCATCTGCCGAAGGACTGAGCCCCGAAAAAGAACACGTGCTTCGAGCTTGTTTGATTTCGCAGTCACTGGATTACTTGGCCAGCAATATAGTGAGTGATCTAGCTGCTGTGAATATGCACTTACCAGTAATAGCCGAATTAATTATCACCAGTTTTTGCACATCCGACGCGTGCAGACCTCCATCAGTAACAGCTCGTGTCTCTTTCGTGTCTCGAGTCATCTGTGAATCGCGGGGCTGTAAGACCCTCGGCACTGATCTCGTCAGAGAGAAAAAACATCTTGCAAATTACTTTGGCTGATTATTCCATTCAGCCTGCTGTCAATGGCTGCATGTTTGCAACTGATGCTTGCCATTTCTCCGTTTGAGCTCGCTCCACTGACTAAGCATTGGCTCTAATATCGCTATGTGGCGATGTGCGGTTTTCTAGAGACACCAAACAAGCTCGGGTCACCTAGCCCAGGCATTAAAATAGCATACACAGGACCGGAACTGACTATTGGTTGACTAAAACGGGAGTCTTTATATATCGACCTAATAATCCATCCGAGCCAATGAAAAGCATGCCTGCTATCAGAAGTTATTGAAAGACGTTATGAAGATATAATCAGGTAGTTGTACTTCATTGGTCCGCCTACAAAGAATGTGTATGCTTTGGATGACGCAGTGCATGTATGACCTTCTTTTCGCAATGGCATAGATCAAATTGCTTTACTCTAACTACACAGACTCGGTGCTTTGAATACTTTGCATCATCTTCGCCATTATCAGCGCTCCTACGAGCATCGACGCTGCACCTACTACTTGCTAGGTAGAGCACTTCTTCCAAGGAGCAGGAGTCTCAACAAAGCTTCCGTCAAGCATCTTTAACGGTGACAAGGACCCGCTTCACTTGCAGAGCTCACTGCTAGCGACTTCAGTTCAGTGGTTTCGTCTTGGGCTCGTGTCTACTTCTTGCTTGCGACTATTTTTCAAAATACAAAGCGACTAGTCTACGCCATTCACTGCGAGACTGACTGACCCTTTCACCTATAGTGGTAACCGGTCCGGAAGGCTACGGCACCATTGGTCTCGGTGATCAAAAGGTTACGAGTTTAAGGTTAAGCTTTGAATCTAACTTTCGTTCAGTTGCCATTAAACCGCTTACAAGCCAAAGCTTTCACTTTCTAATTACATGTTCAGGCCGAACACCAGCGTACTTCATGAATTAGGGAGCTGAATGCATGGTTTTCGTTATTAGCTTAAGTTAAGGCATGCACTGATTGCTGAGTCGAACGCCTGAAAGCTGGTCTTGATGCTGCTTGCTCCGCCGAAATTAAGCAGTCAAACAGCCACTATCTGAAATTATACAAATCATGGAGCAGCAGTCTTACAAAAGTCAAGCATATTTCGGAACAGTATTTTTCAAGCCTTTGCTCAGTCGGAATCGATACTCATCTCACACAGCCCAAGGAGCAGTACTTGAAACTGAGGATCCCTGAAATCCTGCATTAGCTTGCTTACTCTGCCCTTTAGTCTGCACATTCGTCTCACCAAGATGCTCGTAAGGAACTTAGTGGGTCCCATATTCTCTCGCTAAAAAAGTTAATTAATCCACTGAAACGCATGCCGAGTTAACAAACCGTTATGACGCCTGAAGAGGACATGAAGGTGCTAAAATGAAAGAAATTTCAGAGAGTCGCAATGAGTTAAACCCTCAACGAACGATCTCAGAAGCCAAAAGCCAGAGTAATCTTTTCAGATCCATACCTTTCAAAATTGTATTTATCGAAAAATTGAAGCCGCCCTGATGTCAGCATTATGACCAGAATCACAAAGGAAAGATTCTAGGAAAACGAAAGACATGGACTGCACAGACGGTCTTTGCCACAGTCTCCACCATCCGAGGGAGCTAGGCTAGTAGCCTTGACCTTTGAACCCATAGTCTTCCTGGAGCAAAATTAGATACACCGGATGTACTATATAAACAAACTGGTGTACAAATGAGCAAATGTTTAGCCCCAAGTGTCACGTGGTACTTATCATGTCGGAAAATTCTGAATGTAGGCAACCGGTAACCTTCGGGTAGGAATAAGAGCAGAACAAGATTCTTTTCCAGTCAGTCAGATAGAGACCAGCAACCAGATCAACAGCCTTTCTCGCGTGCCTGAGCAAGCAATCATAGTCATGTGAATGCATGCCGAATGTCAAGTACAAGGAGTGCAAGGACCCACAAACTGAGCAGCTCTGGTCACAGCTACATGATACACGTCAGTTTATCGACCGGTCAGTCACAGCTGCAATCTCTTCTATGGGGCAATATGCTACTATTCTGAATACAAGGTGACATGCATACAAGATACATAACATACATCCATTACACGTACAATATACGTGCCTAGAAGCTACCCATAAACTATCCTGACTTGACACGATCTCTCAAAGTAGGAAAATACGACTCGGCTGCTAAGGAAAACATAAAACCCAGGACTTAATTGGGTGATCAAAATAAAAAAGCAGTTTCGTAACTTAGGAGCAGCTCACAGCCTTTGAAATCGCTTCGCTAAGTCATAGCAGTTCCGTAAAGGAAGACAAAGCTGAGCCTTCTTGCCGCTTTGAAAGGAGTGCATCGTCTGGCCGCGTGACTGCTGGAAGGACGGACTTTCTATTATTACCGAATGCATGCCGAAAGCTGCTAAGGCTGTGACTGTGCCCTAGACTGCACTGGACGTCGTACGTTGCTGTCGATAAGCTGCTCACTCACCGATTCTCGCCGATTCTCGCCCGGCGGCTGTAACGGCTCGCGTATGCTAGCGAGTTTGCTAAGAGCACGCCCAGCAATCCTCTTGAATATTGGTTACGGACGAATCCCTTCCGCTCGTCTGCTTGCATCCGGTTTCAAAATTACCACAGCAACTCGCCGCTCAGCTTTCCGTCGTTATCAGAATAGTGATATTCGTACTATATTTTGTAAGGCCCTCCTACTAAGAAGGAATTTCGGTTCATCGAAATAGCCGCTTATATCTCCGCTGTCGAGGATGAGTATTCTTTTCGCGTGCTTGACCGGCGACCTTTCGAGTTTCGCACTGTTGTATCCATTGTGCTGGCCGTGATATTGTATACTGCCTTTGTCCAGCGGTCCGATAATAGCAACTCAAAGTGAGTAAAAATGCTAGCGGAATTGCAAGGTGATTGTGGTACATCCAAAAATTGATTTTAATTATTGACATTGGCTAACTGGAGGCTGACTGCTAACCTCGGGCGTTCACCTTAGACATTCAGAGATTTCCCGAGGGCACCCACTAGAAGAAACAATAATAATGATAATATTAATGACTTGATAAAGCGCCCTCAGAGAGCTCGATCTCTTTCTAGGCACTTTACATTTGCTGCAAAGGCAAACGCGATTGAATGGTGAGTAATATCATGCTGGATAAACAACATGAATAACATGGTTAGGAGTGACATTCACAGGGTCAGCATGCAAGTGTGATTAGTGGCAGCATGCACAGTGCCAGCACGCATAAGCACATGAAGGACGAATCACAGGGACCCACTAAATGCTGTCCTAATAGGTGTGTTTTTAAGTTCTTTTTTAATGTGGTCAAGTCAGAGGATATTTTGACGCAAGTCGGGAGGGAGTTCCAGACTTTGAGAGCATACCAACTAAATGCACGGTCTCCAAGGGATTTGAGGTTTGTACGGGGTATATGTAGACTGTTGGATTCCGAAAAGCGGGTGGTACGATGCTTGGCCTGGTGGGGGAGTAGATCTGAGAGATAGGCTGGAGCCAAATAATGAAGTGACTTAAAAGTGAGCGACAATTCATTCAAGTCGATCCGTTGCTTGACTGGGAGCCAGTGCAGGTCGGCGAGAAGTGGTGTGATGTGCCAACTGCGATGCTCACGACAGACAAGCCGATCTGCAGAGTTTGCACAAGCTGTAATCGCCTAATTGCACATGCCGGTAGGCCAGCAAGCAGTGAGTTACAGAAGTCAAGACGGGATGTCGCAAATGCATGAACCAAGTTTGATGTGGTATCATTATCTAAACAAGCCCGAATTTTAGCAATGTTATGTAGCTGAAAGTAGGCAGACTTGACTGTGGAGCTGATGTGATCGTCTGGTGAGAGGTCACTCTGGAACATGACACATAGATTTCGAAAAATCTGACGTGATGATTTTAAGCCCCATTGTCTATGAGCATATGCTGCCACTGGTCAGCGGCACTCTAAGCTGTCGTCACTGCAGGAATTTCCGTAGCCGTCGTCAGGACCACGGTCACCTGGAATCTCTGTCGTCAGGGTCGTGTCAGACGCCATTGAGTAATCATTAATATTTAAGTTGTACGTTATGGCTCGTTTGTGGATCGCGATGTGGTTCTCTCGCCCTGCTGTGAGTACAGCAAGGTAGCATGCTGACGTTAGTATGATTGAGTTACAGGCACTAGTGGTAACTAGCAGGCTATGCTACTGTCGCTAGACTTGCCCAGAATGAGTCCAAATGCTATGAGTCTCTTCGGCGCAGTTCTACAAGCTAGCCTCACGAGTATCGATAGTGCTTCTGCTAGGAATAGATTCGGTCATGTGCACCGGGCACTGCAAGGAAGACTAATGTGGGCCGCTGCAATCATTTGAAGCGAACACAACTAGTGGACGAGCACTCGATATAAATGCAGAGGCGGCCCACATTTTCAGCAGCGTTTCACAGCTTTACGATTCAGAAGGACATAGAAATCTATCCGCTGCCTCTCGGGGTCTTCTCTGCCGCGAATGAGATTTAAAGTAGCTGATTCAATAATTATTCGTACACAGCTACTGCAGACCCCGTGTCGCTTTCACCTGGCTTGCAGCGGGCAATAAAGAACAATCCACTGCATGCAAGACTTAGCCAAATAAGCTGGATTGTTTTCGCCCCGTGAGCTGAATTGCCAAATAGTAGGTGGTAGCGCGAGACCCAGTTGCGAGAAGAAGGAAGCACTTCGGCAACAGTGAAGTCGGCTTATGATTATCTCCCTGCCGGCGTTCGGAGTTACGATACTGACATTTCCTCAGCAACCCAGCCGTGTCTGCATTTCTTTCAGTGAGACAATCTTGTTGGTATGATGGACAACTACCTGTGTACAGTGGCTCTTAGAAGCATGCGCCTACTGCCAGCCTTAGGAAACTCAGTGAACAGTGAAGTTACTGCGAATTGGAGCACTAAGTCCGATGCATTTGCTTTTACGACATGCCCATTCTGCAATCGCAGTGTGATCTTTACCGCTCGACGTTCGCTCACATTTCGCTTTAGGGAAGAACTGTGGTCTTTGTCTGTCTGCTTATTTATTTAGCCTAAAATTGAAATTCTCAAAAGTTCAGCTGGGAATTTTGAGGAATTTTTTAGCAGAAAAACGCATTTCTTGTGTTCAAACGCTTAATACTGTTTTCTGTACGTGAAGTAAATAGCTCACGTGTGAGGAAAGGACTCCGTCGTTCACGTTCAACGATCACCAGCAGATTCACAGGCAATGAGTCTAGCGCAGGACCGCTAACTAAAAAGAGCTCTCACAGCGAGCTGCTCGGCCAGTGACCAGGATCTCTCAGGTCGTGGGGTCGTGGGGTCGTGGGGTCGTTGGCTCGAGCCCCGCGGCATGTGTGTGAAGCGCCTAAATGAAGATTAGGTTCACCTTAGGCGCTATACCAACGAATTATGTTTTCTACATTACATTTGTATCCAACACTTTGGACGCTACACTCTGTAAAAGTGGTGAGCGGCTTCCACGTTCTTTAGGGAAATAGGCCGCAAACGCAGCGCTCGTAACGGTGCTAGTCTTGAAGCACAGCAGTAGCAGCAGCAGCATGAGTAGTAGTGGTAGTAGTAGGTAGGTGTGCAGCTCAAATAAGTGCCCGTATGCCGACGTAAGTATGTCTGCCGGCCGCCGTGAAAAAGAGTCCTCATATCTTTGCATAACAATTTCATATTCATAATGCAGGTACGTCCATCGAGAGTCACCAGCGTTTCACAGCGACCACGAAGTACACCAAGAATTGGTGGCCTAGAGCTTAAATCAGCCCAAAAGCCTTGGCTAACTTCGGAGCCACAACCAACTGCTTATCTCGTAGCTTTGCCTTTTATTCGGCATCAGCCGTAGATTATTGCATCTTGATGAAATAAGGGTTCAGTTGGCATTGAAGGTATAAGAGTCGACAAGTGTAAGCTTCAGGTTTGAGTTTATGGCTTCGAATATAGTTAATGGTTTAGATTTAGGACTTCGCAGCGGCGATGACTCGTTTATCGTCTGTAAATGTCTTTCAGTTTGGTAATGTCGTTAAGTCAGTTAAAGTTTAATGGCTATGCAGTGCCTTGGTAGATTTAGGGTTTTATGTCTAACAAAATAAGCGGCTAGTAGTCTTTATAGTTTATGGTTACGGCTGGGTAATTCATTTTATTATTTTGCAAATAAGCGTTAATTACCTGAAATTGGACTTCGGTTGTTTGCTAGTGTGTGAGAGAGAAAAAGAATCAGCTCAATTTAGAGAAATACAAATTTGTATAACAATAGTAATAATACTAAAGATTTACAGCATCTAAATTTATCACAAAACGTCACCGATGAGCACCGAAAGCCACACGAGACTTGCAGCATTGTATAGTAAGCTCTCCTTCGTAAAACTCACTTAATTGGTTTGGCTTTGTGATATTACAGACGAAGACGCATCGCTTTATCTCATATTTGTTCTATCTCTAGTGAGAGCCATTTTCAACCATAAATTTCTTCTACTAAATATTTGCAGTAGCAACTAGGTGGCGAGTAATAAATAGCCTCTACTGAAAGATAATCGTTGCAGCTTGGCAATGCAGGCATTGGTACAAATTATTCCAATAACCATACCTCCACGACCTAATAGAGACAATCAATCTTCTAATTGATTTATCCCAGTGTTTAGCTTAAGCGTAGCCACTTAAGATGAATGATGTAACCTGTCATAAAATGTTTGCCGAAAGCCATGTCCATTTGGGCCACTGGTTTGCACTGCTTCTGGTGAACTTGGTTTCAGGCCTGGGAAACTGGTCGTATCAATTAAAGCAGCTATGATCGAATGTTGAAGACGTCATTGACCATTCACACTTAACATTTGAACTGGAAATCGAGACAGTCAAATTATATCTGTCTCATGAGGACTCGAGATCTGCTGCCAGGTTTCTAATTTTCAAAGCTGAAGTAAAGCGTACCATCCAAAAGCGACGTCGGAGACAGGCTAGACAGGGTGCACCTCAAGTCCATACCAGTTTCTAGCATATACTTGGACCTACCACGATATCTGCGTTCTCCTAACCAATCGTCTGTAGCTGCAAGGACTTATACTTTGGCTTTTTCAGAGCAGGGATTTGGGCGAACCATTTACCACTCAGGCGGATTTCCGGTGGCGAGCATATTAGTGCTGCGCATTCTCATTCACTACTTATCGTAATCGCGGTAACCACGCTAGAGTGCACAGTGTTGAGATAAGCAACGTCAGCAGATGCGATCTCGTGCTCGTGCAGCTTTACGATTAAAGCTAAATCTTAAACTTGACTAATTCTTTCAAATCTCTACCACTGTCACAATTAGAGCCGTCAAAGCTGCCGACTGTTTGAGGTGGCGCTATGGGTTCGAGTCCGAGGAGGGCAGGGCATACATTTCACAATGAATTCGAGGAAACTCCATTCCTCCAGATTCTGCCATTCCCATTCCACCCCTATTCCTCCAGAATGAGTGTGGCTATTCACGGAGATACTGACTCCGCCAACACAATAAGTCGGTTGATGGATGGCGAAGACTGCTCAAGGTGAAGATCAAGTAGCCAAGGCTAACCTCTCATCCCTCAGGAAGTGGCTGGGGCGAACGCGTGCAGTCGTCAGCGACTGCCTAGGATTGATTGCAGGCACCGAACTTTCACCGACAGTCACGAGTCCTTTGAACGGTCGGCTACGCAGGCTGATGGCAGATCATCATAGTGTCTAGCCTGCTGCCAACCGGAAGCGATGCCTTCAAAATACACGACGTCTATTACTGGGCCGTGGGCTGACTGGGTGACTGACCCATACTTGAGGACTACAAGCAGCTGCTAGCAAGACTCTGCCGTTGCTGATTACTTTGTTAGTGCCTGTTGAGCCAATGCGACCAAGCAAAACTCAAACTCATGCGAAACTCGAAAATTGAAACTCATGCCTCAGCGACAGTAAATTCCTGGTGAATTAAATTGGCTTAATAGGCAAAGTGACAATCCTACCTCCTGCTACGACCAGGTGAGTACCGTAGATGAGGAATCGATACGCTTGTACCATGCAGTGTTAGGCAAAGAAATCACCACATGGCAATGCCGACTATGGCCTTCTGTGAAAGCAGTCTTAGTCCAGCCTACCCACTTTGAACTTGGATAAAGCTTTTCATACCCACCGGGCTGGTCCTGGCATTTTCAGAAGCCACCTGCAGGTATAAGAATGGGTCAGGTCGGTTATTGCATGTGCACGATGTATGTTTTAGATTTGAATGCCTTTTGCGCAGGCTTTGGGTCCAACCTCCTAGGGTAAACGGAGGTTAGCCTTCGGGCTGCAGAGCCACTGTATAAATTGCAATCACATGACCACATGCGGTCGTTCATATGAATCGTTACATGTAAAGGCTCACAGCCGGCCGTGTTTTACATTGGTTTTACATCCATGCTGATTTTTTCGGATTGGGTCAAGCTCAGGAAAAATTGATCGGTTGTCTGCAATTTCGTTTTGCTACAGCGCTCGCTGCTTCCTTAGGATTTTTACACTGGTGTTTTTAAATTTAAATATATCCTCTGTTTTTTGAGGCCCTAATTTCAACTTCTGCTGTACACATTTTTTTAAACTTTAATTGACCACAATTATCTTTAAATGAGTGATGCGCCTTTTTGTGTAAAGGATTTTAGAAAGCAATATGCGGCAGCTAGACAAGCTACTAAGTTATTTTGCATTTCTCCAGATGGAAAAATTAATCTTAAATGCCATTTATACCTTACAGGGTACACTATCCAGGAAGTTGTGCGCTAAATTCGCTACCAATAACGCTTGAGAGCAGGGATACTGCAGTAAACAACACCAGAGACAACAGATAGCTAAGCTTTTGGAAATGGTTGCACTGTCACAGCCATGAGCTAACACTATAGAAAGATTCAAATGTAACTGGCCTTTTGCCGGGTATAAGTAATGTGAAATTTATTTTCACGTGCTGATAGAATCTGTTAATTCTTGTGCTCAAGGAATTGGTAATTGGCGAGTACATATTCTCTCAAAGTGGAGGTGTGAATCAGCTCTTTAAAAAGTTCGAATATTTTGAAAATATGTATCTTTTGCTGCTGAGGCTTCAATTGCCTTTGCAGCAAGGCAGAGAAATAAGAATGGGTGCCTGGATTTATTAAGGACTTTAATTAATTTCTGGATTAACAAAAGCAGTGTGTTCAATTATGCTTTCGCAGCTGTTGCCAAGCACAATTTTGATCAACGTGGAGTCACAACTGTATCATGATCGACTCGACACTCTTTAGTTATCACGAGCTAGATTCGGATTTTAATACACGATTACATGTCTCGAAGCAGCAGCCAATTATAGCACATTTTGTCTCTTTAAAATTTGGCCTAATGTACGCATTTAAATTTAATAGTCACGCCCGGGAGAGAACGCGAACCTGCAATTTTACAGGCGTGACATTGTATTCATGGCTTATGGCTAGGTTTGCAATTACTAAGTCAAAAATAAGACACCGAGTCTCTGTTAATTATATTCTTACTCACTTTTGCCAGACTCTTTTAATTATATTCTTACTCACTTTGGTCAGCCCTTGAGCTTCGATCTTTGATGATTACGAGTGGTCTGGAAGTTCCAAACCTGGAAGGCAGAAGACTGGACTGCCAGGAAGTAAGGTGCTCGCTCTTAACGACTTAAGTTGTACGTTCGAATCCTGTACTGGACAATCGTTTATTGCAACTGCAAGCGGTGGTGATAGCCGTCGTGGCTCTTCTGCTGCTATACAAAAGAGGTAGTTAAATCAGCTAGTATTTTTGTTCGCTATTGCAAAAATGCGGATCTTAGAACTATAAAGCTCCAGGCAACTTCAGATTTTCCAAAAGTGCCAGCTGGTACAAAAGTCTGCTGACTATTAGGATAACGGGAGTGCTCGAAATCTTTGCTTGGTCTTAGATGGGCAGTTTTGTACAGTCCAATTTAAGCTGGACCATCTGCGTCGACCCCTGCAAACGTAGAGCAGTGAAGTACAAGTAAAGTAGAAGTGACTGGCAGCACATTAAGACCAATTAGCAAAACCAGAATCAGCATAAAAAGGCCAGTCAGCATCTCTGTAAAATAAAAAAGAAACACCTTAAACATAATCTTGGAGCTACTTAAGGATGCAACGAGGCTCTAAAATATCGAAATAGCAGTTGGGCTATGTCTGGAGAACGTAGTCGAGAGTGCCCACGAATTTGAACGAGAGTTTTGTTTTGTGTGATCCGTTTAAGTGAGCATGGTAACAGTCAATTTATTTTTGCTGCATAAAAAGAAGTATTATATATTTTGCGTGCGAATTGGGACTTATTAAATGTTATCCGGATGTACAATGTAAAGTGCCGAGAAAGAGATTGACTTACCTGAGGGTGCCATATCAAATGTATTATTATTATTGTATGGCAACTCATACTGAGCCAGAGGCATGGGGGGAATAAAAAAAATGTTCGCATTAGAGAGCTCTTTAGTTTATTTATAACCACTGCTAAATGCGGCAAATATTTCTTAATATGTTTAGGTGCCACTTCGTTTCGCAAAACTGGATGAATTCGCGGCCTGTGGGCTTTACACCCAAAGTATCAGCATTGTCTGTGTTGCAACAGCACCACGTACAAAGAGTGCTAAACCATACAATCCGCCTACATTTAAATGCAATAGCAAGACATGTTCCCTTTTAATTATTGCAAATGCAGAGACAGTGAAGAGCATTTTGATTGCTAAAGGGCGAGTTTTCAAGGCATACATTGTGATTTCTTTATAGCTGCAGTAATGTTTATTTTTACACTAATATGTCTATTACATACTCAAATTTTTGTGTGAATGTTTCAGCTTAAGGTCGCTTACCGAGCCTAACCACCAAAGTTACGTATTAAAGGCATGAAGCTGAATTTCCATAATACTTATACTACTAGTAATGGTGAAAATAATTTGTATTTCACCCTCGCAGAGCTTAAACTTTCTAGGCACTTACGTATGCTTTGAAAAAGCATGATCAAGTGGTTAGTGGCAGCATGCTCACTGTTAACAAGCCTAACATAGCTCAAAGTGACAAGCACAGTGACAGCATGTAAAATGTGGCTAATGGTCTCATGTACAGCGGCTGTTCCCATAAGCACAAAGAGCATTAAGCACCCGAACCCACTAAATGCTTGGATAAAACGGTGCGTCCTTAGCCAATAGCAAGCTTATCAAGCCACATCGTACGTCCAGGAGCTTTGGTGATTAGGGTGAGCTATTCAAGAAAGCCGATAAAGTTGGCATTCAGTCGCTCATTCATCTTTCAATCGGCTGCACTCATCTGCTCTTCCAAGCAAGTAGATATACACCCACTGCAGGGCGGCAATCTTCTTGGGCACTCCTCCAGAACGTAAGCGATTGTATTGTCCATTTTCTGGTAGCAGAAAGCAGCTTTAGCGGCCTGAGGAGATCTCTACCACATGCATTGGCGTAACCATAACGTTTTGAGGATTCTGCAGTAGGTGATCCTTTATTGCCAACTGCAAGTGGCTGTGAAAGCCGTTCGGCTCTTCTGCCGCTACATAACGTGGCTGTTAGACCAGCTAATACATTATTAGATGGTAGCTGAAACTTGACCTTGCCTGTTTTGCATAGCCAGCTAGAGAATGAAATTCGTCGGAATGCTTATGAGGCTGCCCCCTTTCCGTTCGCACGAATCGACGGAAGCTCAAGGGCAGCCTGTGCGCCTTTTCTGAATTCATCAATCCAAACTGTTACGATCGCATGTAGCAAGTTTGCTCTGACTAGCCACTCGCCCAATGCTACACCTCTAATTTCTCGAAGCCTAGAGGTTTGCTGTAAGTGCAGACAGCCGTGATCAAACCGACCGCATTCCCCTGCCTGATGGCGACCAATCAAGCACAATGAATAGAATGTGGCAGCGCCCAGTATTATTCATCTTTTGTTTGGTCTTTTGTTTGGCACCGATTACAGATGGTGGTGTTGCTATAGTGCAGCTTCGACTAGGGAAGCTGAATCGTTTTTTCTTTACCACCGGCCAAGAAAACAACACCGTAACTCGCTGAATGCAGCGGGTAGGCTGTGGTGGCAGTAAATGCTGGACAACAGATTTGGACAGGGAGCTTGACTAGGGATCTGTCAGGCGTAGCTGGTTTTCTGGCGTCTTCTGGCAGTTTGCTTCGAGATCTAAATGTGAATCCGGAATACTCGTCACATTCTGCATTCCAACTTGGTTGCTGCTCAAATAACTAGAGCGGAGTGGAACCCTGTCGATTGGAATCGCTGGATTTCATGTTCTGCAGGAAGAAGGAAGCGGGCCTCTCCTTTTTCAAGTCTCCCATTTGAACCCCTCGCTTGTTATTCCGAGCGAGAGCCGCAGTGGCGTAAATTAGCTGCCACAGATGGATAATGTTAGGTCGGAAGTCGTTAGAAGTACTTGTTCCACGGCAATATGTACGACTTCAAATGTAGGAGGAACAAATGGCCACTAATAGCTGCCTGGCAAAATGTATTGCCCCCTGCGGTATTTGTGAAGACACCTCCTCCCGGCGGTGAGATGGGTTTGATGTCACATTAGCAAGGAACAAATTCCACGAATCACTATACACTTATCCCGAGTCATAACCAGGAATATGCCAATGACTAGGAATATGCTCATTTAGTGTGCTGGCACCTAAGACTGCCGACCATAGTTTAACTGAAGGTATCTGTTTTGCTGACACCCATGTGGGAGAACATAACACATGCTCGGTTTTGCTGCTTCGATAGGGGAAGCAAGTCCGGGCAATTAAGCTTTCCTGAATGAATACTGTTGTGCTACTGATTATTTAGCGATGCCTAATTTGTGTAGACTCTTATGTACTTCATTAGCGGTTGCTGTTAAAGTGTACGGTCATACATTCACTTTATAACTGGCTCGCAGCATACATTTGTACACGATCTCTTAATCACTAAAATATGTATGACGCATTTAGTGCGTCACTGTGATTCGTCCTTTATTTGCTCATGTATGCTCACACTTCAGCATGCTACCACTAGCGACACTTGCATGCTGACCCAATGCATGTCAATGATAACCATGTTAATCATGTTGTTTATCAGGCATGATATTTCCACTCACCATTCGATCGTATTTCCTTTGCAGCAAGTGTAAAGCGCCTCGAAATAGATTAAGTTCTTAGGGGGTGCTACATCAAGTGTACTATTATTGTTGTTATTGCTAAAATGCATCGCTCATGGTTTTACTGTGACGTCCACATCTAATGCTTTGTACTATGCTTAATAAATTACCTCATGGCGGTTCATGCTTGTGAGTTGTTAGTGCTCGCATTATTTGAATGAATAGGAATCCGAATCTCCCCGGTCTTTGGCCTAGGTCAGTGAAATGTTGTATCGGATCGAAACTGGGAGAGTCAGTCTTATCGACGTTCTTCCAGTCACTGAGTCATTTCGGAAGCACGATTTCGCAGCTATGTGCTAATAAAGATGGTCTTTGATTTTGAAATTGAATATTCCGTTTATGCGATTTTTATTTACCTTACGTGCTAGTATGGAATAAACAGTAACCCAACGGTCAACTTTAGGAGCCTGTTGAACACTTGGCCCGGTGCTGTGCACATGTAATGGTCTCTAGCTTTCAAATGGAATGCTATACGCTAGTGACACGGAGTTTTTATATTGAGCAATGGGCACTATTTATTACTGCCGTGCTATCGTGTCGTCGGCATACCTACGCATGTTGAGGAAATCTCTGCAAACTCCTGGTCGTGTTTTGAGGCACCTGCTCTTACGTGTCGACAAGGACTAGCAAGTTTACGAGCTCTACGTTTGTTTCAAAATTACTTTAGTGAAAAGCTGCTTCAGGCCGTTTGGAACATCTTATAAGTTCACAAGGAAAAATATAGCCGCTGTAATCAGTACCTCCCATTATCAATCTCAATTATAATTTCTTGTATCTAACAGAGCGTTGAAGTCTCGGCCATTACGACCCTTTACAAGACTGCCGATTCGTCGAAGCTGCAACACCGAGTGCTAAGAAAACAAGGGAAGACAACTGCCCGTGAACGATGTCAGCTGTAGCCTGTGAAATGGAGGTGGCTGCTGCGACTGGCGATTGGTTATTGCTACTGGCGGAAGCGAGACTGGTGATGCATGTCTATCGGAGTCTACAGACACAATGAGGAAAAAGTTTCCCATTGGATTTAACGAGAATAGTCATCTTGGCGAATCTGACTCATCACGAACAGCAACCGGTGCTCCCGTACGAGTCTTCTGTCGCTATTTGTCGTCATTTAAACCAATCCAGTGCCAAGGAACAAGCGATTCAACTTCTTCTGCCTGCAAGTCGTACTATGGGGCAGTGTCTTCCTCCGCTCCACAACAGGCCGCAAGAAAAAGCTCAGGTGCTGTGCTAAACGAGACGCTGCAAAAAGCTGGGTCGGCGTTGTGTGGCCGCCAAAAGTTGAACCTGCACGAGGCAGCCTATGAAGCAGCCTATGAATTCCGCATTCGATAGCGGCTCCACCGGAGGCGGAAGCGTCTTAGTAGGCAGACTGAAGTGGTCTTATGCAACTGCCCGAACCGCTTCTGATCTGGCTCCGACTCCGGACCTGGGTGCCAAGCCGCCGTCGGAATGATGGCGTGGCCTACCCGTGTGCTGGCACTGTGCGTCCGGGCCTCAAAGGGCGGGGCCACCGAGTGCGCCTAACGTAGGATGCGCTGAGCACATGCACACAGTGATTGTCTGGAAAGCCAGACGGCGAACGCTGAGCCCTCAGCGCCTGCCTGCGTGTGTGCAAACGGGCTTGTGTCCAGTCATAAGCTCGGCATTTGCAGTCCGGCATGACAACGTGCAGCAGGCGTCGGATGTAGGCTGCTAGTTCCCGAGATAAGCATGCTCGTTAACAGGAACAGTGCAACTGAAACCACGAGCCAGCCATAACCGTTGTTCCTATAGTAGGTGCACACACACACATATATATATATATATATATATATATGTGTGTGTGTGTGTGTGTGTGTGTGTGTGTGTGTGTGTGTGTGTGTGTGTCTGTGTGTCTGTGTGTCTGTGTGTCTGTGTGTCTGTGTGTCTGTGTGTCTGTGTGTGTGTGTGTGTGTGTGTGTGTGTGTGTGTGTGTGTGTGTGTGTGTGTGTGTGTGTGTGTGTGTGTGTGTGTGTGTGTGTGTGTGTGTGTGTGTGTGTGTGTGTGTGTATTCTGGCCTATTACCAAGTTGCAAGCTGACCACTCAATGTTTTTACTAATTGCAGCTATATCAGCAATCGATGCTCGACACTTCCGCTGCCTGGCCTCATTCGCCCGTCCTGGGCACTTTGTAAGGGCACTGCTAGCCCTTCGTAACTAAGGGGGGAAGCCCAAGCTCTACAGAAAGTACTCCCTCAGGGCCCACTGCGAAAGGGGCCACCAAGGAAGTTCGATTTAAGTCAGACGAGCGAATACGATTTTTAGTTTTAATTTATTTATTAATTTGCATTAGAAGCCACATCCACGAATTAAGTCACAAGCGGCTAATCTTCACAATAGTGCTGCATTTCTATACTGTGCTAAACGGAGGGCTTTCGGGCCCCCCCCCCCCGAGAGAGCCCCTGCCGGTAGCTCTCCCCTGCAATCGCAGGAAGTGGGTGGTAAGAAGTGGCGGCGTCCTCTGCTGCAAACCAGGCTGGATAGGCATTAGGCCCTTTATGATTGATTGATTAGGACCAAGTCGTGGTGTTGCCCCATGCAGAGTGCACTGTCGGCGAGGCAAATTTCCGGCTGTGCCGAACTCGACCCTGTCTTTCTCGCTCCGCAGTTCGGGGCTTGGCAGGTGTTGCGGACGAGTCCATGCTCGTGCAATTCAATCAATCGGCCATTGCAATTCATTGCAATTCATGCCCATGCAATTCATTCAATCAATTGGCCGGTAGCCAGCCACGCCCTGCAACCGCCCAGTCTCTGCGGTCGGCAGCAAGCGGTCCTAGCAGCCAATTAGAAAGCTCCTCCCCCTAGCGAACCGCAGTAGGGTCGCTACCGGCGACAGGAATAGGTGTGTGGAAGAGGAGAACGAAACCGATTGGATATGCTGCACGGCCGGCTGCTCCTGCTCGTCTTCGGCTTCTCGCTGTGCGCTGGCTCGGCGACTGGTAAGAAGCGTGCCGAGAAGTATGATACACCTATGTAACGCCGGAGGCTCGGCGGAGTAGGCTTTACCTGTCGCTTACCTAGCGGCGTAACCTACTGCCTAATGCCGTTCGTTGCGTGCCTACGCGCAATAAGCAGGCCGCCACGAAACGAACGTTTCTGGCGTTGACCTACTCATCGTTACTAAAGGGTGTCTTGAGTCCGCGGCGTGAATTAGAAAGTGAGACACACAAATTGGGGACTTTACTGAGCTTTACTTGCAAGTGCACAAAGTCGCTGCGGGTCTAGCTCATTTTTATCTCCACACTCCTCACACGCTCTCAAGAGCACAAGCAATCTTGCGGAGGAAATACGTCCCCGCACTTAGGCTACCTGCGTCTATTGTGGGGAACGACCCAAATAAGATGACAAGCCCGAACCGGAGCCTAGACCCTGACTGGAGAACTAGGCTCCGCTTCCATCTTACGGCGGGAATACCTCATGCAGTACACCAAGCACTCTTGCGCATGAAACACGTCTCCGCACTTGGGCTACTTACATGTCTAGTGGGCACGACCCAAATAGACGGAGCCCGAACCGGAGCCTTGACCCTGATCGGAGAACTAGGACTCCGCTTCCACCTTACAGGGGGAGTACCTCAAACACTACGCCAAAACTCTTGGTGAGACCATGTGCACGTACACCCACACAAACACCACAGAAGAAACGCTAAATGCGAGCTCGGGCTCTGTCCGGCCGTATTCAGTGGCGTCCACCGAATCCTCCTGTTGCTGTCCCGTCCTGTTACTCAATCACCGGTGAACAGCTCGCCTTCCTCCCTCGCTTTCAGAGAAACGAGTCCGGAAACTACCGGCGACGGCATCGCGACGGAGCCGAAGATGAAGAAGAGGCCTCTAGCGAGTGTCGCACTATCATTATATAACTAGCCGGGGCAATGGGGTAGACAACCAGCCAAAATCAATCACCTCAGCGACCTCTGCGTCCCTTGCTCACAGCTCGAGAATGCAGATGCTCTTCACCGACTTCTTTTGTTCGTACGGAAACCGTCCAGCAAATCTAGGTCGGCTGGTAGTGACAGCGACCTTGGACAACCGTTACCCTATTCTTCAATATCTAGCCGGAACTCTAGGGTTCACAGGCCAGCAGATATCAATAACCTCATTGCCCTACTACGATGGCTGCGTCCTCTTGCTCTAGGAAAGAGGAGTTTCCTGCCGAGCAATTCTCATGCGCTCTAAAACTGAGTCAGGCCGGTACTGTGGTACACCTAGAACGCCTCTGACCGCTACGTTCGGCACTGGACTGCTTGGCCTTGATTCAAACGAGTGAATGCCGGCGAGATTGTAGTGTCCGCTAATCTTCTAGGTCAGGTAGGGAAAAACAAGCAGCACATTCCGTTAGCACGCTCATCAGAACACGCCATTGACTGCCACACGGTATTAGAGGGCAATCGACGTGATTGCAGCTCAAGCGGCCTGCGCTCGCTTCCACTTTCCTCGATCTGGTGGCAGGGTCGTTCACTGTCATTATGAAAAAGTGATAAGTAGAAGATGCGATGGCTGAGCAGAGTTCGGGTGACTTTGTGAGTCCACACGGACGCACTCGGTTGCATCGCCGTTTCTTCTGACTGTGATGAGCAGAATGATTGCTGAGTTCTCGATGAGCACATTGCATCATCTCGTATTTTTAGTAAAATGCTCGAGACTAATCGGCTGCCTTACTAGTAACTGTAATCGGCCTCGAAGTAATCTAACGTAGCAGCATGGTGGCGATGCCAACCCCAGACTGTAATCGATAGCCGTCGCAGACGTAGCAGGTGAACAAATACCATATTCAAGCGTCATTGTCCACTCGGCAGATACGGAACAAAGATTCGGGGAGCTGTAGCAAGCATGGCTTTTCAACACCTCGCAGCCTAATGGGGTACGAGCTACTTTACTGGAAAGAAGTTAGTCAACCTGATTAACTTATATCGGTGCCTATTAAATACAGCGTTGATATGGCAATTAAGCAGGCCGCTTCTTAAAAATTGACCCTCACTTAACTTTTCGTTCTCTTTACCTTTTGAATAGTGTCTCCTTCTCAGTTTCTTCTGTCTCCGACCCTTCTCGACTAGGCCTCAATCTCTTCGGTAACCATCTCCTTTTAGTCTCCATCACTCTCTCCCTCTGCCTTTTGATGTATCCCCACCTCTTCTTCAGCCTTTTTGTGTCTGTTTCCGTCTCTGCCCTCTCTGTTGCAGCCTGTATCTCTGTCTCTGCTACTGCATTTCTATCCAGCTGTTTCATTAGCTCAATCTAGTCAGCAAATGTAAAGCGCCTAGAAAGAGATTGAGTTCTCTGAGGGCGCTTTATCAAGCGCATTATTACTATTATTATTATCTCTAAGTTGCTTCACTAAATTGCTTTGACTTCGTAACAGATGCCCAGGCAATAAACAGTATCTTACTAAAAATGAGGAAAATATACTTGATCTAAAATGTGAGTTGTTAAGTCTTCTCTGCATTACGCTTTAACTCCATTACATTCATGCAAGAGAACTCGTCATCTGCAGCTGTGCTGTAGCAGGCGATAAGAGATAGCGAATTTTACAAAACCTCACAACTAAAAACTTCTTGAAGCTCTTAGTTCTAACTAAGAACCAGCTGCCAATCTTCAATGCTTGCAAAAAACAAATCGCCTTTAGTGGACTACGAGTGAAGCGTCTTCGTCGATACGGTTCGTGAGGTTTATTTGGGAAACAACAATTTGCTCAGACAGAATCTACACACACAATCAGCTAGACGACTTACCGAGATTGTGTGGACCCAGAGCCTGGAGTGGTTCCTAAATATCTGAAGCTATGTAAGTAAATTTTCCTAACGGCTGTAGGTAGAAAGTGCGATATTCGACAAGGCTGGGTAGTGTTAGTAGTAAGCCGACACAAATTGAGCAGCAACAACTCTAGTTCATTTAATTTTACATCTCCGGGAGTAGTTAAAAACAATAAAACCAAAGGTTAGGATATATTTAAAGGTATTCTTTTACCTAATGATAATTAATTCAGTAGCAGTCAACAGTCTTAGGAAAAAGCTTAATCTTTCGCCGATTGTTATCAACCTAAATTCATGCATCATCTGCTGCTGTGCTATAGCAAGCGATAAAGGGTAGATAAATTTAGAAAACCGCATAACTAAAAGTCGCTTGCGGCTCTTAATTCTTACTAAGAACCAGCTGCCAATTTTCAATGCTGGCAAAAAATGCATCGCCTTTAGTAGATTACGAGTGACCCGTCTTCATTGATATGGCTCAGTTCGAAAAATATTGTTTATTTGGGAAACACAAAGTTGCTCTGAGAGAATCTACACACACGATCAGCTAGACGACTTACCGAAATTGTATGGACCGGAGCCTTGTATGGCTCCTAAATGTGTGAAGCTATGTAAGTAAATTTTCCTAACGGCTGTAGGTAAATTATACGATAGAAGACAAGGCTGGGTGATGCTATTAGCAAGCCGACACAATTTGAGCAGCAACAACTCTAGTTCATTTATTTTTATATCTCCGTAAGTAGTTTAAAAACAAGAAAACCAAAGGTTAGGATATATTTTAAGACATTCTTCGTTCCTACTGACAATCAATTCAGTAGAATTTGATAGCCTATATAGGAAAAAATCTTAATATTTCACTGATTTTTATTAACCTTGCAGTAAATTGAGATGGACATAATGAGCGATGCTAACGGCGATCGCCTCGCCAAGGGTGACTCTGTTTAATGAGAAATACAATACCCAAATGATGCCACCTGCTGTTCGGCGGTGAAAAACAAAATTTACAGTGATATATAACCTGCAAAACTTAATAAACTAGAAAGACGAATGACTATTATCAATATGCCATCATATGCTATCACCTATATGCGATTCCTAGTTACAGACCTGGAGCTCGTGTGTCTGATAGCCCATAATGGTCTTCTTTACTGGGGGCAAAAGATTAAGGACTGATCCGTGGTGCTGTGGGCAACAGAAGCAGGATGGTCATTTGCACTGTTGGAAACAGATGAAGGTCAAATTGCCTGCTCTGGGAGAAACAGGTGAAATACTGGTCACCTGCACTTGGAGTAATGGATGAAAGATTGATCACCTGCACGGGAGGTCGTGGATATAGTACTGGTGACATGGCACAGGCCACTAGCTTTTAACGTAGGTTAAGAGTAGAAAATTGGTACAATAATAAAATCAAATTACTATTCAGCCAATTTGACTATGCTAATATTCAAACTTTTGAGAGTAAATGCGCCATCAGCGTTAAATCGCTAAGAGATTATGCACTGACCTGATTCATTTCAGGCCGCATGTAAACTCTCACTTGCTGAACAGAGTACACATTCATCTGTCACTCTTCAGCCTGTAATTTATGCAGCGGGATGTTGAATCCGCTATACTAAAAGATTACCCTTGGTAAATTTGTACAAATCTAAAGAGCATCGGAATCAAATCAGAGTTCTACAACGACCATCTATTGGCTGTAATTTGACCATCACACATTGCGCAACAGGCAATCTTAATTGTTCACTTGGTGACAATTTCTGCCGGGAGGCCTGTGAATGCCTTTCCTCAGGAGTATATCCGTTCCAAACAAGTGACATTGGCCAGCTAATCCTTCCCCAAACCCATACCTCGGTGAGCCTCATGGCACGTGGGCGGTGGTGATCGTGCACAGCTGGCACATGTCCTCAGCAGGTTGCCGCCATGTTTCACTAGCAGACTTTGCACGGTAGCTGCTGGCCGTCATTGTGTTCTCGATCGTATTTCCGCTTTTTCACGTTTCGAAAACAGATCGGAAGACAAAACAGCAATGAATTTGCCTCATTTTGTACAGGCCATTGGCCTATCATTGTGCTGCGACTGGAGTTCGTCGCTGGCACCACTCATGGAGAGCGAAAGAAATTGGATCAATTAAAATAGAACGTCGTGGCTACTGATTGAGAGCTGATCGGTACTGCAAAGCCCATAAATGCGTTGATGATGCATGGACCATGCTCACAATTTTGTATAGCTCACGGTTGATGACTGCTGAATATGCTAAGCCACGGGTTTCAATGTATAGCTATGCTTAGGTAGTTTTATTTTCAAGATTTTAATCCAATTTCCGGCACTTACTGCTTCTAATTAAGACGAGTGACGCATGTATTCATTTTCAAAAAATGTAAGAGGGTTTTTTAATAATGGATCAAGATACGGAATTTGAACTAACCTTCACATCTAAACGCCTGGGCATATTGACATCCTCCAAGTATGCCTCGTCTCCCACAGCCGTTAGTTCGAAATCAATAAACGATTTACAGAGATATGATATGAAATAATACTAAATGAGCCTACATAGCTCCTAGCATGGGCGTTTGCATGAGGAAGAGCTTTTTTTGATCAGCTACTCACGGTTCGTGATTTAAATGGCCTGCTCTGTCAGCATGATATTCCTACAAAGCCAGTATATACCAGGCTGATCTTTGGAGTAATGGTAGTGAGCGTAGAATCTGAATCGATGGATTGAGGTTTCATCCCGGTCTGTCGGAGACCCGGGCTTTTGACAGAAGCACGGAAACTGGTGATTATAAAACCGTTATAGAGCAATAATGACTCGTTCCAATGTTTGGGGCTTATGTCAAATGAGTGACTACCGCTATTCGATTTTGTGGGCATGCACATGTATAGCACTACACGCCTTGATCGTGGAGCACTATTTTGATGTTGCATAATGTATTTACTCAAAAGCCATGCCCATTAAATTCGAGGGTTGTAGGACATTAATGCAAGACGGTTAAGTTATAAGGATGCTATGTGGTTCTGTTCCGAACTCATAAGCTGTTAAAGCTTGTCAGCCTGATATGAATACTTAAGCTTGGGTATCGTGATGTTTCCCTCCAAAGACTGTTTTCGCTTTGCTACAGCTCTTTGCGAGCTTTAGCGATGTTGCACTGAACTAGATAAATACCATGCATGACACTTTTATCTTACCTAAGAATAAACATAATGGCATATATTTACACAGATATATAGTTTATATATTATAAATAACTATATAAACGTGCAAACGTATATGACTTGTTAATTTTCTGTACGAATACAAGCCTTCCTTGTACAAATTAAGTATGATTACGTGGAGCTTTGGAATTTTATATGATATCGATCTGCTACCCAGAACTGAAAAAGTTTTATGAGTGCGACCACATGTCGCTGTAGACTTGTCTTGCCCAAAACCAAAACTTGGAATCATCCATTAGTCCCTTACTAGGAGCATTTTTGGGTTGCATGGATCGATCGCATTTATGAATACGTCACCAAGGCTATTGCTACTAGCTTTCTGGCTGCTGCAGACACGAACACAAGTGAAGACGTGCTAATGGCAGCCCTGCTCGATGGCTATTTTGTAAATGCCAGACCTCCGCCGTCAAATATGGCGACCGACGTCCACATTGGGTTTTTCCTCTCATCTATTGATGACGTGGTAAGGTGTTAATGCCTTGCTTGGGAAGCGTTGACTGAGTTTAAGGCAAATACTGACTAGCGCTGTTGTCACTTTGCAGGAGGAGCGAAGCCTCACTATGACGGTGGCCGGTTTCATCTTTGTGGTACGAGCCAAAAGCTGCCATCACTTGCTCTCAAGTCTGATTGCATATGATGCAGTTCAAAACACTCCGTGTTGAAAGTTAGTGGCAAAAATTTGTATTGTAGACTTGGAGTGATGAAAGATTGACGTGGAATAGAACAACTCAGAACAACCTAGATCGGCTGGTCATGCCTGCAACATCAATCTGGAAACCGGACTTAGCCCTTACGGATTCGTGAGTTACTTCCGCTTTGCTATGAGATTTTGAATAGGCTTGGTGTCCTACTTCCTAGTACCAACATGCAGCTTTGCAGCTACTTTTTTGGTTTTGCCATTACCTTCAACATTAATTACAGAACCAAGTTAATTAATTTCTGAAGTATAAGATCGTGTGTGCTAAAATGTCGTAACCAGACAAATTGTAATGGAGTCTCTGATTAGGGAAGCTTAAGGCCATCAAAAAAGGTAATTAGTCGTGAGAGAGGGCTGTCAGCTAGTCCATAAAAGTCCATACAAGTAGCTCTTTGCTTAATTTGATATTCAGAATTGCTTTACGAACTGATGGTTACTGTTCTATACATCTGACCTCCACTAAATACTGATCAACTTTGATTTTTTGAGCCAAAGAAGTTTTTCTATCAGATAGAGGGCACTGATTGGTACATGACGGTCAAGGATGTTGTACGAGGTCTTTAGCTAGTCAGACTAAATCAACTTTAAAAGATTGGATGAAATATTGAGTTTGTAGACATATTAATTCTTACAATGGGACTTCTTATCACGTAAGTTCCAGTCTAAATTTGTTGCTAATCAATCGACAGAATTGGCATTGCTTCGGTTGTATGACAACATGGGTGACATCTCTCTGCTTGCTGGATTGATCTATTGGAAGCGTTTGTTACTATTGATCACCGAGTCTTTCTAGATTGCCTCTCATCTTGCCTGGGCATTCCTAGCAATGAACTGCAACGGTTCAGCTTCTATCTCTAGTTGGGAGGCTCAAGATTATTGTTGTGACATGAGCAAGGTAATCCGAGGAACTGCTGGAGCACGGAGTACTTCAGAGCTGTGTGTTTGGTCCGCTTAATTTACCAGTGTATATTCTCTCTTTTGCTGACGTTATTGCTAACGAAAATCTAGGCTTTCTCTTCTATGTAGATGTCTCTCAGCGCCAAATTGTCTTAACTACCCTGCTGTATGTATTGTTCAAATCCGCCCTTGGATCGTAGAAAACTGTCTCTACATGATTAAATGGCGATAAAACACGCTTACAAGTTTTGGGAAAACCAAGAGTGACGTAGCAAATGGAAAGATGGGCCCTCAAAATCGGCTGCGGTGGTATATATGATGTAGGTCTGCACGAAATCTTATTTTACCGTTCCAAAGTGATCTTTCTCTAGGCAACGTATCAGCTCCACTGTCAGGTTTTCCTACTTTAAGCTACATAACATGGCCAAAATTCGGGATAACTTGGACAGGCTTACTAAATCCAAATCGGACTTCGCATTTGTAATAATTCATCTCGAATTCTTTAGCTCACTGCTGGCCGGCCTACCGGCCTACCGTAAAATTGGGTGCTTACCGGTGGTTATTGAAAAATTCTGCAGCGTCTTGGCTTGTCTGTCGTTGTCTGCGTCTACTTTTCAAAACGTACCAGTCCTAGCTGACATGCACTGGCTCCCAGTCAAGCAGCGTTCCGACTTCAAGGTTCCCTCGCTCATGCTTCACGTCTCTCCATTCTCTGTCTCCACCCTACCTATCGGAGCTGCTCCCCCATCAGACTTGACATTGTACTATCCGCTTGTCTGACTCGGATCGTAAGGCTATGCCTCGTATGAGACATCGCTCGTACTTTGGAGATCATGCCTTTTGTTCCAATGCTCCGAAAGCTTTAACTCCCTCCGCACTGATGGCAGGACATCTCCTGACCGTATCATATCACTTATCCATTTCATATCGCTGATCCATATTTGTAGTACATGTTTGTACGTTTCAGTTTCGGACTTCATCGAAATGAACTTCGCTGAGACTACCTGAAATAAGTAGCCAGTGGGCCAGGAATGCTGCCAGAAATTACGTTAGGTACACTCATGTGACTAAAAAAAGGCATTCTTTCCCAAAACCACGTGTGAATGTTTTGGGGGGAGCAAGCCCTGACCTCTCGTGAACCAAAGAAAGGTGTGACCGGGCTTGGCCAAGCGTAACACCTCGTAATGCCCCTTATTAGGGTTGCCTTTTCGTGGCCAGGTAATCAGCAGACGCACAGCGGGCTGTAAGTTACAATCAGGCCGATTGAGCCTCGGCACCCGGTCTCGAGACTTCAGACGTTATTGCAAGAGAAAGACGCTAGTCGACCTTGTTTAGAGACTCCTGTGAAAGTTTATGACGTAAGAAGCGACATAAAGCAGCCGATTTCGGACTCGCCATTGGTGTAGAATTATTGTTTATCTAATGGAGAAAGGAATTCTCGGACGAATACGTCGACGTAAAAGGGGCTGTTAGAAGGCATGGTTTCTTTTCTCCACGCAGCTTGCAATAATAGAGAAACAATGCAGCTACACACAATTGAAGAACAATGGCGCCCAAGGAGTTAATTTTCGCACGACCAAAGCACGTTAATGAGAAGAGCCTTGGGCCCTGGACGAGAATCGATGTAATGCTGCGGTCTAAAGTAACCTGCCAGGTCAAGTCTTAGGATCGATGACTCTGAAGAACCAAGCTGCGGCGCTAAATAATGCACACAATTTGCTAAAAATGTCGCCTTGAAACATTGGGGCAGGTGTATAAACCGCTTCGAATGATGGCTACCACTTCAGATGATCACCGAGGTCTAACCTTGGACTTGGCTTTTGCCTTAGATTGCTGGCAGCATAAAAAAAAATAAAATGTAATTAGTTTATATAGCTCCCTGAGAGACATTAATCTCTATTCAGGCGCTTCACGTATGCCACAGGGCTCGAGCCCATGACCTCGGCCAGACCTTTGTCGGGCGAGCACCTTAACCACTGGGCCAAACCAGAATCTAAGAGTAAGAGTAAGAGTGGAAAGCGATAAAGATTGATAGAAGTGGACGTAGCAGACGAATGGAATAGAGTGTAGACTCGCTGTACCGAGCAGTTTGGATTAGGAGCTGTGGGCACTCGATTGGCTGACTCGAAAACATTCACGTTAACGTGAAAATCTTATTAGTCACCGCCCCGAGAGACTTACTGCCAGGCTAGGCAAAGAAAGGGCACCCGCGTCCCGTCGCTCACCGGGCACGACGGGACGACTGGCTGGCTGGCTGGCGTGGATCTTGCGCTTCGGCTCTGAAGCGGCCGAGAGCCAGCTCTCAGTGGAACTAGAGGGACTGGCGGCAGCTGAGCGACAGAGCGGCGGCGAGCGATAGCACGGCGGCGAGCGACGGGCGCTGTCAGTGCAGCAACGGCAGCAGGCTGGCCGGTACTACCAAGCACGATACCACTCATCATTCGATCTAAGAAAGATATTGTATTTTCTGAGGGCCCTTTATAGAGTGTATTATTATTATTATTACCAATGGCTACCACACTTGAAGGCTGACACGTTGACCAAGAAATATTCAGCTAGGCAATTGGCTCTGTGAAACCAAAAGCGTGTCGGCTGTGGTCACTCCGACGATTGAAGCTCTGGGTGCGGAACTTTTTTTGACGCCATTCTTTAAAATTAATGCACTGCTTTAGTTACAGAATGGTCTATAGAGTGGGCAAGTTCAGAATAGGCGACCATTTCCGTCGCATAGAGAGTAGCATCAACGCGTCGATGTCACTCTCTAAGAACGCATCTGTTTATCACAGCATTTTTAGTATGTCCCTGTCATTTGATCTATATGTGTTTATGCTTGCTGACACTGTGCATGCCGCCACTCACCATACCTGCATGCTGACTATGTGCATGTAAACCCCTAAGCGTACGGTTTTTTTTATCGAGCATACTACCACTAACCATTCGACCATACTTCCTTTGCAGCAAATGTGAAGTGCTAGAAAGAGAATGGGTGCACTGAGGGCGCTATATCACATGCATTATTGTTGTTTTTCTTAAGCTACAGAACTGGTTGCTTATTCTGAACCTGTCGGCTCCCCGATACGATTAATGAAATAAAGTATAAAGTTGAAAGAATAAAGGTTTTTGGGGCAATTGCCTACACGCCCTCTGCCAGGATTGGATGTCTGAGGACTATAAGTTGACGTATGCAGCCGTCCGTGAGAGACCAGAGGGGCACGTCGTATTGGAAACTGCCTGCTGAGTCGGTCGAAGGGCAGCTGAAAAATCCTCCACCACAACTTCTCTACCTATTGCCCGGAGTGTATCTATGGTTCGCACAGCCACACTCATCGTTTCGACCGCCAGGTGGCCGCTATACCTACCCCGTAGTAATTACTAAATGAAAAATAAATAATAAAAAACAAATAGTCCCCCAGATATAAGGTTATTTTTTATCAGTGGTGTGCCAACAAGATTTATCCTAAAATACTGTAAGAAGGCTGAAACGCCGATACGCGGACTGGATGGATTTAATACCTCCAGAGAGCCACCTCCCCTTGACCGAGCTAACAGCCTCCATTGCTTGGCACTGTCAGCGTCAACCGGCGTCCATATTTTGACGGTTTTGTTAGTGGTATAAAGGAAAAAGACTTCGACAGAAGCGGCTAACCAGAGGTAATGCTATGCCTTTGGGGGGATTATAAGACGGGGCAAATAATAATAATAATAGTAATGCACTTGATAAAGCACCCTCAGAGAACTCAATCTCTTTCTAGGCGCTTACATTTGCTGCAAAGGGAAATGCAATTGAATGGTGAGTAATATCATGCTTGATAAGCAAACAACATGAATAACATGGTTAACTGTGACATGCACAGGGTCAGCATGCAAATGTGGTTAGTGGCAGCATGCACAATGTCAGCACGCATAAGCACGTGAAGAACGACTCACGGGAACCCACTAAATGCTGTCCTAAATAGGTGTGCTTTTAAGCTCTTTTAAACGTGGTCAAGTCAGGGGATATTCTGACGCAAGTCGGGAGGCAGTTCCAGGATTTTGGAGCATACGAACTAAATGCACGGTCTCCAAAGGATTTGAGATTGGTAACGTTGCACTTAGGTGATAACTAAGGTGAAAAATGTGGATTTGTCTAGCTTTTGCCTTAAAGTAAGCAATTTCATGCCTTAGTTTGCGATCGAACCATGATGCCTCATCAATTGACATCGCCACGAACACAAATCCATCGCAGGTTAATGTTAATGCATTGTTGTCTTCCTACTTGTTGCTACACGAAACTCTATTTTTTTCTAAAAAAAATTGTATACTTAGATAATAATAATAATAATAATTCACTAGATAAAGTGCCCTCAGAGAACTCAGTCTCTCTCTAGGAGCTTTACATTTGCTGCAAAGGAAAATGGAATTGAATGGTGAGTAATATCATGCTTGATAAACAAACAACATAAATAACGTGGTTAGGGATGACATGCACATGGTCAGCATGCAAATTTGGTTAGTGGTAGCATGCACAGTGTCAGCACGCATCAGCACATGAAGGACGAATCACACGGACCCACTAAATGCTGTACTAAATAGGTGTGTTTTAAGTTCTTTTTAAATGTCGTCAAGTCAGGGGTTGTTCTGATGCAAGTCATGAGGAAGTTCCAGGCTTTGGGAGAATACGAACTAAATGCACGGTCTCCAAAGGATTTAAGGTTTGAACGAAGTACTTGTAGACTGTTTGATTCCAAAAAGCGGGTGGTACGATGCTTGGCCTGGTGGCGGAGTATATCTGAGAAATAGGCTGGAGCCAAAGAATGAAAAGACCTAAAAGTAACCAAACCAAACCAAACAAAACCAGTAACCAAACTTTGAAGTCAATCCGTTGCTTGACTGGTAGCCAGTGCAGGTCGGCGAGAAGTGGTGTAATGTGGCAACTGCGATGCTCACGACAGACAAGCTTAGCTGTGGAATTTTGTACCAGCTGAAATCGCCTGATTGCACATGCCGGTAGGCCAGCATGCGGTGAGTTGCAGAAGTCGAGACTGGATGTCACGAATGCATGGACCAACTTGGATGTGTTATCCTTATCTAAACAAGTCCGAATTTTAGCAATTTTATGTAGCTGAAAATAGGCAGATTTTCCTGTGGAGCTGATGTGGTTGTCTAACGAGAGGTCGCTTTAGAACATGACACCTAGATTTTAAGCTGATTCAACAGGAGATATGCTGGCAGAGCCAATTTTGATCGTTAGCCTTTCCAACTTGTGAATCACACTGGGTTTGCCCGTAACTAGTAAGTTAGTTTATCATGGTTTAGTTTTAGAAAATTTGCTGCCATCCGTGTGCAGATGTCATCAACACATGCAGTAAGTGAGTTGAGAGAATTTGAGGTGCTCGAAGGCTGGGAGGGATCAAAGCAAAGGTACAACTGAGTGTCATCCGCATAGAAGTGAAAGCCTAGATTGTGCTTGGCAATCACTTAGGCATGAGAGATAGTGTAAGCCGTAAAAAGAACGGGACCAAGTACAGAGCCCTGAGGTACCCTATACTTCACTTGTTCCTTGGCAGATAATTCTCCATTCGGATCAATACTCTGGAGTCTCCCACTGAGATTGGACCTGAACCATTGCAGATCAGTGCCAGTGATGCCCAGGCGAGATGAGAGGCACTCGAGAAGGTCTTGGTGATTGATAGTATCAAAAGCTGCCGAAAGATCGAGCATAGCAAGCAGAGAGACTCCAACTAAGAATGCATTCATAGGAAGTAAGTTATGGAGCCGAAGCAGCGCTGAATCTGTGGAGTGACTATCTGTTAAACTCGACTTAAACTTAATAGTTAATTGCGAAGTTTCAATGCATAGGTTCAGCTGGTCGGCCACGACTTGCTCCAGGGTCTTTAATTGGAGCGGTAGAAGTGAGGACGGCCGAAATTTGCGCTGATTCTCTTGGTCTAGTGCTTCTTTCTTGAGTAGTAACCTGACTTCAGCCTTTTTGAAAGGTGCTGGGACATGACAAGAGGCTAATGACATATTTATGATGGTAGCTATTCATATTAGCAGCACATCTATGCATCATAGAAGTTCTGTAGGAATAATAATAATACTAATAATGCACTTGATAAAGCGCCCTCAGAGAACTCAATCTCTTTCTAGATGCTTTACATTTGCATTTACATTTACATTTGCTGCAAAGGGAAATGCAATTGAACGGTGAGTAATATCATAATTGATAAACAACATAAATGACATGGTTAGGGGTGACATGCACAGGGTCAGAATGCAAATGTGTTTCGTAATGTCATGTAATGTATCTCCGTCAGTAACTCTACAAAGTCATAAAGACCATGTGGGTGTTACGCAGGAGAGTTTTGTATAGCACACTCAAAGCCTAAGCGGCTTTCGGTACGCATTCGGTAGCCAACAGACTTCGTCTCACACAACAAAGATAAAGTGGGAAGCATAGTAAAGTTAAGAGAGCATATGAGGTAGTGAGTAGCATGGAAGTAGCAGTTCAGGACCGCTGAAAAAGATGTGCCATAGTCGGCAGTTGGAGAGTAGATGTCGTTGCGTAAGAATTGTGGAAGTGAATTCCATAGTCTAGGACCTGCAGAGCTAAAGCTTCTGTCGCCAACTGTCTTTAAGCGGAGGAATGGGACAGCTAATTTATTGTCCACACAGGACCTGAGGGCGCGAACAGGCTGAAACTGATGCAGCAGTTCAGCTAGGTACGAAGGAGCCGATCCGCGGCGGGCCTTGTGGGTCAGCGTAAGAACATTGCTCTGTATCCTTTGCTCAACCGGCAACCATCCTAGCTCTTTCAGCAGAGGTGAAACGTGCTCAAACCGCTGGGACTTGAAGACCAGCCTTGCAGCCATATTCATAGTCTGCTGTAGTGGCATAATAGCTTTCTTTGGTAGCCCAGCCAAAGTGAATTACAATAATCAAGCCGAGACAGAACTAAAGAGCTAGTTAAATTTTTACAAGTTACTGTGGGAGACAGCTTCTAATCTTGGATAGGGATCGGATGTGATGGCTAGCTGTAGAAGCAGTCTTCTGAATGAAGCTTTTAAAATTGAGGCAGCTGTCGAACACGACACCTAGATTGTGGATGCATGTACAGTGTCAGCACCCATTAGCACGTGAGGGACGAATCACAGGGACCCACTAACTGCTGTCCTAAATAGGTGTGTTTTAAGCTCTTTTAAATGTGGTCAAGTCAGGGAATGTTTTGGTGAAAGTCGGGAGGCAGTTCCAGGATTTGGAAGCATACGAACTAAATGCATGGTCTCAAAATGATTTAAGGTTTATACGAGGTACTTGTAGAGTTTTGGATTCCAAAAAGCGGATGGTACGATGCTTGGCCTGGTGGGGGAGTAGATCTGAGAGATAGGCTGGAGCCAAAGAATGAAGTGATCTAAAAGTGAGTGAGTCCACCATGACCCGTTCCAGTGTCTTTTATAGGAATGGTAGAAGGGAGACTGGGCGGTAGTTGCTCAAGTGCTCTTGGTCTAGTGTCGCTTTGTTGAGAAGTGGCCTAACTAAAGCTTTTTTGAAAGGTGCTGGGACATGACCAGAGGCTAATGACATATTGATGATGTTAGTTATGCATGGCAGCAGCAGATCAATGCAACTTGGGAGCAGGACAGTGGGAATAGTGTCCAGTGGACATGTTCTCTTCTTTGATTGGGATACAAACTATAGTGTCCAGAGGACTAGTTGTCTTCTTTATTGGGATATGAACTTCAAGTTAATGTTACCCGTGGCCTCCTTACATGTAGACATTGAGATGCTGCATGAAATTCAGGGAGATGACTCCAGTGGGAATGCTGCCACCCTAGGGATGGACTCCATGATCCATGATACTCACATGATACTCCATGATATCCACTCTATGATATATCGTTTACAAAGCTCAATAAGCTATCGGTTAGATCATCATTAGGTGTGGAGCTAATCTTTGAGCGGTTAAGGAGATGGTTGATGTGTAGTCATCAGCACTTTTGTATTGTGCATCTTTGATTCAACAATTTTCTATAGAAGCTAGACTTGACCTTTGCAAGGATTTATTGGTACAATCTGCAGTAGTCCTCATAGGCCTGTTGGTGGACTGTAAATCCCGATCTTGTATAAGCTTTTTCAAGCCTGAGCTGAACAGGCCTGGCTTTTTCTACGTCTTGGGTCTAGCATAGGCCGTCTGGGCGAGGGCACACAGTGGGCTCATCCAGAGGTGCTAACTCGCCAAGCATGTTTGCACGTTCTCCGTTTCGGACGAAGGTTGATTTTCCCGAATTACAGCCTAGTAAGTTGAAGTTGTGGCAGATATATAGTTAGATATAGTTTGCTTACAGAGGGACTTTGAATCACAGACGTCTAATAAATATGCAGCCATGACAAATATCTGAGGTGGTTAATAATGGCTAGTAATTATGCTTCGCACATTATGTCTTTATTTAGGGTCGATGCAGGCGACTTTTAATTGCCTTCAATCGTCATGATTCATTTGTGGGAAAACTGGCTTGCAATACTTGCAGTACTGGCTTGCATGATGGCAAGAGAATAATGAATTCTGGAATCGAGGAATGTAGCGAGACTGTAGTTGGACCATCAGAAAATAATCGTGCTCTTCAGCCTAATGATTCTTCAATAGTCACAATGGCCTGCCAAGGCTCTGTTATTAAGAAATGTCTGTTTGTAGCACATCATTCACTCATTCGTTCAGAAATTACCGCATAGGGCAAATAAATGCCACACTTTAAAACAGAGTTTCGCCTCTTAGCCAACTTTAAGAAGACGATTCCCTCAAAAGACAGGTTTAGTAGCCCGAAATCAGGAGGGAAGTTCTCATCAGCGTGGAAAAGTCGTAATCGCTTGCTTCCATGCAGTTTAGCATTTATTTAGCGTGTATTCGCATGCTCGTAAAATAGTTCATAAAATTCAGCAGAAGTAACCGTAAAAAACTCCTTAATATAATCGCATTCAGTTGCAGCATGTTTTGAATTATTAGTTGAATGAGCCTACAATAATGCTAAAACCGTCTGTATCTGCTAGGGCACAAGTCTTGCCAAAAACAATATAGATGCAAGAATGTCACTGCATCTATGCTGATGGAGCTGAATTTACTAGACATGCAGGATCTGGGTCGTAACTTAAAAACATTTCACTAGGCTAATTGTTTTCTACCAGAGGAGAGCTCTTGGCAAGTCTTTGTGAAGTCTTTTAAGAGGCACCCATCTACTGGCATTCCAAATCCTGACCTGCCAAGTTAAACGATGCTACCTTTGTGCAGTCTTCAGACACACCATGAATTAGTAGTTTTTACCCGACATCGGTCGTAAGGTCCGGGGTTCGAATCCTGCTGTGGGTGATCCTTTATTGTCACTGAAAGCGGTGGTGATAGCCGTAAAGGCTTTACTGTCGCTAACAAGATTAGGCTGTTAAATCAGCTAGTCTGAGATCATCGTTTGCTTTAGCCCTCACATTAAAGAATGGCTCTGATACAGAGCTTGAACCTTGAACTATATTTCTCATACAGTCTTCAATGGCATCAGGTTCGGTGCAGAAGTTAGCATGGTAGGTGAGTTATCTCTTTAGGTGCTGATAAGCGTATGGCATATATGCAGTATGTTAAACTGTGCGATAGCACAAAAACGGCATTGCTGTGTTACATTTCAGCATATTGGTTTCAATTTAAACTTAGAGAGTGTTTAGCCATATAATAAAGTACTTCGTATTAAGTTTGCTCCTGTTTCTTAGGGTAAAGCATGGGACTTTTTTCCGAGTCCCGGAGTAATTTCCAGATACAGACGAGGCATGACTTTGGGTACCTAAGTACCCTTGGCTGCATCATACGTGACAAAGCGGACGAGGAAATGCGAACGAGATTTGGCATCAATTTTCAGAAAGGATTGGTGACTTTTCGGGCTATATTCCTAGCTGGTATCTGATTTTAACCCTCAAGCCCCCAACATCAGTTGAGAGCGAATCACAGAAGTAATTATATCTTTTAAAGCAAAGTGGTGGCTAGTTAACCGGGCTTGAACATAAAGATTCGCCCACGAATAAACTCATCTTTGATTATCGTCCAGTGTGCGAAAAGGGTGTGACCAACTTCTGCTGGGCAACACTTCTATTTTTATGCAGGCTTTGTAGTAGCTCCTGAACTCAAGAGCTTCGCTGCAAACGCGGCACAATACGATGTGCTAGTCCTTGCAAATGCTTAGCAGATATCGATTAGGCTAAAAGCATGGACAACTAGTCCTAAATTCTGCTGCCGAAACACGTGCATGCATGCAGACGTCGGTAGACCTTGGCGAAAGTCAAGGGCGGCCGTATTTAGTGAATCCTTGTAATATTCCAATACCCAGGAACGGACTGTAGTGTTCATCTGACTGGTTCTATGTCTAAAACTACAGATTACTATCACGTTAGATGAGGTTTGCATGTTATTTGTATAGCGCTCTCACATAACTTTGTTTTTTAGCACTTTATATACGCTTTCAAGGAAGCATGATCCTAATCTTAAACAATGTCGTATACTGACTTATGTAGGATGGGTAAACTTCAATATATATATATATATATATATATTTATATTTATATTTATATATATTTATATATATATATATATATTTATATATATATATGTATAAATATATATATATATATATCAGCCGTTGTATTAAGCTGGGTTTTTTATTTAAGCAGTGAGTCCGTCAAAGATACTACGTCAAGTTTAATTAACATGAACAATTCATGATATTTGTATAATGGTACTATGCTGTTACAGCAATAATAAGTGTCAAAACGGGAGAGACAGTTTCCTACTTTGCATATCTAGATGCACCATTCACTCTAGTTGGACTTTAAAGCTAGAGTATAATTTGTATTAATTCTCCTTATTATTTCTCCTTAGTCCGCTGTGGCATTAATATGACCCAATAAATTAATTCCTTCTAAATGATTGACTTTAAGCAATAAAAATATTCCTCCAAGGAAGATAAAAACGTATGCTGTAAAATTCTGAAGAATTTGTGAGAAAATATGGAATCTTTTGAGTTGAAAAAGTCCACTGGAGATTTGTAGCTCCGAAGAGCGGAGAATATTGCGACAGAAAATTGTGTGATGTACCTTGCTGTGAAGAGAACGTGAAATTTATTTAAGCTTCACTTAAAAAATCAAGACTACCAGGATTAAGCTTACGGTAATATCTCTTAGAACTGTTCTTGTTTCATAAATTCGCACCTTGAAAGACTGAGACATCGACAGTCTTTACACAGTTGCGCTACTTTGCAGTCGTAGCAACTTTTTAGCAGAGGCTCTGCTTTTGTTTTTGTCGTTCTCCTTCAATAGAATGAGCTTTCGAATGGCACTCAATATGTTTAAATCTGAGATTCGGAGCACTAGCAAACTCTTCTATAGCTCCGTTAAAATATATTCTCCGTAGGCGTTTGACTTCGGGAAACTCTATCAACATTCTAAGCATGAGCAAATGAGAAATTACTCTAGCAAGATCTACTGATAGATATTTTACTATTTAATTTAATTTGTAAGTGCTAAAAATTGTAAGCTTAGAGCTCAAGAAATAATTTGAATTTTATGTTCATGCACCATAGCTTGAGACTGAGTGATTTTGTGTTACTCTTTCAGTGTCGGCGATATTTTTAACAGTGTGTTCTACTCAGACTTCTATGGAATTACTGTTTTGTCCACAGGTAACTTGACCTGGACAATGCAGGGGAGCTTCACTGTTAGGTATGGAAACGCACGGTGGCTTTGCTCGCAGTTTCTGCACGTTAGTAAAAGCGATTTTATAACAGCTATGGCGGTCAAAATATTTTTCCGTTCAGATGCGACTTCAACTTAACATACTACCCGTTTGACACGCAGACATGTGACTTACGTTATGAGAGCTTAAACTACCCGTCTAACTTGCTGCGTCTATACACGGACACTTCGTCGATTGATCTCAGTCAATACCATGAGAACTCTGAGTTCGCTGTTGTTTCCACTGCCGCCACCACGTAAGTTACTTTTTAATGTGTACTAAGCATTATTTGTCGTATTTTTTGTTTTTGCGATATTCGATTCTAGCTCGATACTTGTTAGCCTGTTAATAATAATATTGTCCTTGTCCGGGTCCTGGAGGATCACTTCTTTGGGGTCTGCGGCTGAAGCAAAGATTAGATCAACAATCGCATTATGAAAGAACTCTACACTTTTTTTCGGTCGCATAGACCTCCAGCCACATTCTTCGAAAGTCAATAGGCAGTGAGGTCGTCATTTACCATTTAAAAAACTGAAAGCGGTCTAAGTGCATGCTTGAGATAAAAGTATAGTGGCTAAATGTTCGTAGAAATACCTCAAAAGTGTAGCACAGTACCAGAGAACACACTATCTTACTTGTGCATTGCCAAGCTTTTTTGTACTATATATTAAGCAGACTATTCACCTCCATTTAGGGGAGAAATAAATCGCCAGCCTGTGTAAAGGTATCTCCAATACAAAGACTTTACAGCAAATGTAAAGCGCCTATAGAGAGATTAAGTTCTCTGAGGGCGCTTTATCAAGTGAATTATTTTTATTATTATTAAAGACTAATTTCAGTCCTTCGGTGTGTATCAAAACTTGCATACGTCACAAGACTGCATAGAAAATTTGATTTCATATTAAAGGCTCATTTCAAGAAACTTTGCATACGGTTAATCCGATCTTCATATATTTGTTTAGGGCACCTTTCAAATGTAAAATATATAGAAATGTGATCTGAAGCCATGGCAAATTCCACATAAAATTAAAAAAATGATTATTTAAACCACGCCTAACCCCAAGTGTAAACCAAATGCTTCACATGCACAAATAAATTTACCTATCTCTGTATCATATGTGACTTGTATCCCAACTTTTCGAGCATTGATAGATCGAAGAATTGAATATATTCTATGCGTGAAACATTTTGATGTGCATTCTTGTGACTTTTATAAAGCTTCCTTTCCTATATAGGTCTGTTCCTTGTAAAATCTATAGCTCGGTTAACACTTCACATATAAGACTGAGATTTGACATGCGAGTCCAGCTCTGCTTGTTCTACATGATTCTGGAGAAATACTTGATTTCGGTTGGATCATGGCAATGATTGCGGACAATAAAGCTCCAGTGCGTTTAATGACGTATATAGCAAACAGTATGTTTCAAATTTCACTCTGATACGTGAAGTATTAGCCGAGTTACGGAATTTACAAGTCATTAGGCTACACTAAAATGTAGCCGTATAAACGTCACATGAATGCACCTTAACAAGCTTCAGGCATGTAACTCGATCTACAAAGTTTCGACAATTTTGGATAACAGTTGCATGCGATGCCGAAATTAGTAAGTTTGTAACATGTAAATATGTTGCATCCATTTTAAACCCAGGTTAGACCGGGTTTTCCGAATCTTTGCTTTTTTCAATTTGGAATTCATCAGAACATTCGATCACATTAATAAAATATTTGTATTTTGAAAGGTACCCTAAAAAATATTCAATTTTCCAACAAATGCTAGCGAAAGCCAGATGCTGTGCTGGCTAGCACAAGCCTAGGTGAGTGCAAGCAGTGGTGGAGCCAGTGGGGAGCCACTTAGGAGCACTTGCTCACTGCAGGGCAGCTCACCTGGGCCACCCGCTTTTCCTGCGCCCCCGACCGTTACCAATGATGAAATGTATGTTCTAATTCCAGTTGATGAGCCACCACAGAGTTTTTGTCGAAAAGCTGCTAATTTTTCTGTAAATAGTTCATTCACTAATTGAAAGTCCGACCCCACCCTCATGAAAATCGTATGGACCTGCGCTCGGCATTAAAATTCTTCTAGTCTTGCCCTCCTAGATGGAAATCCTGGGTCCGCTACAGGTTGCACATGATTTTTTTCTCTTATATTATCCGTGACGTCTTTGCCTAGGCGTGTCAAGCAAACCCAACGCGAACGTTAGAAGTTGTTGCACAATTATCTGAATATTCGATTAATTATCTTGAATATTCACACGTAACTATACATCAAAATTCTTCAATGGGGAACGTAGGTGATACGAGTCATCATATGGCTACTTTTAGTAATCGCTTTCTTTCATTCATAATATGGGTAGTTTATGTCCCTTTTGACTGGCATGTATCGTATTAAATGAACTCGATTCAGCCGCAGATGAAGAAAGCCGCAAATCCAAGATACTCGACGGTAGGTCATAGAATAGTAAGGAAAATGTTTATTCTCATTCAAAAATGAGATACTGGTAAGATAATGTCAATAGCTACTCAGTAAGGAGAAAGCTCAACTCATCCAAACATTTTTAAGCAGTAAAGTATTAATCTCAATTTTATCAAGCTGTTGCAGATTATCAATTTTTACTAAATGTTCGCCGATAGATGTTTGCCATTTCCGAGATATTTTTCTCTGATAAGAGACTCCAAAGAGGCTATGGGATTACTTGTAGTTACTAAATCTTTTAATCACAGGTTTTTTAATTTCTGACAGATAGAGCAGTTGAAAAAGTTCAGACTACGACTGTGCAAACGAGCTTTAGCTGAGTTTTGTCACTTGTGCCTCAACTGAAATATTGAGAAAAATGTGATCTTTTTTTAATCAGTCAGCGATTTGCGTAGAGAATATAGTTTCTCAAATTGGTTACATACAAAGATGAAAGGTTAAGCATATTAATTAGCCAAACATCCTAATCTAATCAAATGAATAGTGGGGGGCTTGAGCCCCCAATAAACAAAGTAATTACTGATATTCAAGCAAACATATGTACTCTCCGTTGACACGGGTGTTAATAACCGTCAATATCATACTTATCATACCCCTAGCATCTCAAAGCCAATGTCTGGGGGCAATCTTAGCTAGCTTGCTAGCCCAAAACCCACCAACAGAGATAATACATTACCAAACTGATTACTGTGATGAATTTCTTCCGTTTTAGTGAAGAATTTGTTCCGGGGGTGGACGGAAACTACTCAAACGTCATCTTTACTGTGACTTTAAAGAGGCGGCCTTTGTATTTTATGCTGAATTTGATATTGCCCTGCGTTCTGCTGTCAGTACTAACGTGCTTCGTCTTCTTGCTGCCAGCCAAGTCCGGAGAACGGGTACGCCAGACACAGTCATAGCACTGTCTGTTGCCTGTAACAAGGCTGGCAAAGGTGGAAAGAGCAGACACAGTTGCAGACACGACTGTTGGCTGCCGCTGCGTCTGATGACCCTGCGGCTGTTCGTGTGTGCGTAGCTTTTTTCAGACTATTAAGTTTGCTGTGCTATTCACAGCATTGTGTAAAAATCACTTAAGCAACGATAAGACCAATAAATCACCTGACCCAGTGTAACAGCCTTCTAGGCTCACTTATTTAAAAGAGATAAAAATATTTCGATGTCGATGAACGGGTGAATTGATTGACACGTGCTCCTAAGGTCAGAGGAACCGAAAGACGAGGAACGGGACTGAGCGCCTCGCAATCCTTACATTCCTGGACGTGCCCGTCTGTAGCTCCCTACTGCAGCTCCCCGGGTGGTGCGGTCCACCAAGCTTTAGTTAGCATAGATGCATTTCTGAGTATCCCCTTAGACCAGCACTCTATTAATTCTAAATACGATAATTCTTGGTCGTAATGTTTCTCACTCAGGGAAGATTTTGATGAAAATGACTATGACCCAGGGCCCTTGTTAGGCCAACCAGAAACCGCTTATCTACTAGTACTTTGTGACGTCCGAATTACAATTTTACAGTGCCCGTGCAAAGTTGTTGGAACCTCGGCAATCTATTGGAGGTTTTTTAACCTGCTTTTCAACGTTCTTGGTTCACCATTAGAATAGTAGTAGCAAATGCACATAGTTCCGCATTGGCAACATCGACTCTTCATAGCAAGAGGAGAGACCAATTGTTCACTATCAAACTCTCAGCCACGTGTGATCCGTTGATATTTCAAGATATTGTATCTCACAAAATAATATTCATTTATCATCAACACCTGCATTTTTTAAAGCTGTGAATATAATACAATTTTCTGACTAAAACATAGTGCACTCAACCCTCTGTTGGGTTCGGTGGCTAGATTACTATTTTCTCATTCAAATGTCAAACTCCTCGAGTCAACAATAAGGCATAGGCTGCCAGTAAGGGTAAATCCATATACCTATAATAAGCTCCATGTTTTTTATTTGCTTTATTGGATCTCTTCCTTGTGGGGACTGTTGAAACTAATATCTTAATCTGCCATTAATCTTAAATATAGCCTATACATTCTTCTTTATATCTGCAAAACTGTTCATTCATTTTCCTCTAATATAGAATATGTGATCTTAAGCAGTCCTGCTGAAACTACAAGCCAAGCATCTTACACGGCGATCGTGGTTGCGACACTAAAAAACTGTATTATTCTCAATCCATTTTTAGTTTGTAGTTATTTTATGTTACCCCGTTTTGGACATGAATTTGAACTAATTTCTGATCGTAGATACCCTTCTCAATAAGCTCACTCACGCAGCTCCCTGTCTGCCTTTCGATAAATGCCTCAAGAGCACAGTAGACCAATTTCACTTGTACGTGGACCTTTTCGTACCCGAATGCAGTTCTCATACGATTGTATCTGGCTAATTCACGGAGGCCGATCACACAGATTGACAATTAGCAATAGCACATGCAAATTTAATTTACATGTACGATATCAGCTATTAGTTTGAATAGTAATTGCGACCAGTGTCTTTTCATTCGTGAGATAACGAGAAGCCATAATTATATTATGCCTGCTCCTAGTACTTGTATTGTTCTTTGGTTGAGGCGTACTTAATTAGTTTAGATAAGCCTCTATCGCTCGGGAGTTTCCTATTGCTGTGATTTTATTCGTGAACTGAGCACTTGACCTTTAAAAACTTTTTATTCTAACGTGCCTGTACTTCTTCCTTGCAGATCGGTCTGGCGATAACTCTGCTGTTGGCGTTTGCAGTATTTCAGCTGCAAGTAGGGGGCTATCTTCCTATCAACTCGCTGACGAGCACGATATTGAGTAAGTTTGCTGCTCGAAATTTTTCAATATTTCTGCGGTTCCAGAAAGAGTCGATAGGAAATCTTTGTTTACAGTACTCCACAGGCATTAAATAGCCACCGGCTTACTTCTCAGTTGCAAGCATCTTTTTGTCAATTGCTTTCGGTTAGAAAATTTGACAATACTATCTTTAATCTAGTGTAAGTACGCTCAAGTTTAAATTAGGCTCTCTATTTGCATTCGCTGCTAATGCTGAAAGCTTAAAAGCTTCACACAAGAGCTAGCTGCTGAAGCTTTCTTGCTGATTACTACGTCCTAGCACGATCATGCACGACTGAAGGCCCAAGCGAAGCACATCATACGCGGAGTACGCTCCGGTTGCAGTGCCCCAATAGTCCCTGCAGCTATGCTCAAATTTCACATGCAAATCCTGCATCAGTCTCTCAAGCGAGCTCAGACCTAGAGTCGCATTCGGCGAAAGGCCCAATTGCAAACCAATGTATTGGCTTTGCATTCGGGAAAACCCTTGATTCATCTACTTCCGTTAGCCACGGAAACTGGTGGCAATATTGTGGCCTGCTTATGATTGAGACCCAACTGTGAGCTCACATGCATCTCCTCATATGTCGTAGTAGCCAGCGTTTCTTTACTAATCTTAGGAGACAAGCAATTTTGATTTCTAGCCGATAAAAAGTTCAATTTTATTTTTTTTTCAGCTGATTTTATTCTCACCTCAATGTTCTTCAACTGCATAGCACTGATCGCCACAATATTTGTGCTGCGGATTTCCGAGAAAGAAGACCAGCCTGTGCCTCCGTGGCTTGAAAAGGTTAGCAAATCAGTTAACGACAGGGGCCTAAGAAAGAGAGCTGTATTGTTACTTCAAAGCTCTCTCATCACTGTATTCAATAATGTTCCTCTGGCTGCTACTAAAGGCAGTATATTGCAGCCACGACTATTTTCTTATTTTCAGCTCTTTGTACGCAAACTGGGCAGATATTTTGGGATTACTTCCAAGATCAAGACTGTTTCGTCTGAAATACAAGCTTCTGCTTCTATATCTGATCATTTATTGCTTAACGTTAAGACTGAGGACTCGTCTCAAGGTAGCTCTCTCACTGAGACCACATGTAAGGATGGACAGCTATGGCAATTAGTATCGTCAGTGAAATACATCGAAAATTTTATGAAATCTCGAGACCACCATCACAAACAGGCTGAGAAGTGGCATATTATCAGCAAAGTGTGTGACATTATCATGTTCTTGGTCTTCGCCGTGGCAGTTGGCTTGCAGTGTATTGGCTTCCTGGTCCTGGCTCCAGCAAAGTCATCCTGATCAATGCATGACCAGCTTGCACTTATAGTTGCCCTTGGTGTGTATTCTTCAATATTTCACTTCAGTGAGCTTTCATATCTTGCTATATTATTTGTAGTCATCTGGATGCCATTTTTCTGTGCATTCATTCTATGACGGTGTATAACAGTGGCTGAATTATCGTGTCGATCTTTGAAACCTAGCAAATGATAGTTCGGTGGCCATGCATTCTCATCACAGCTACTTGACTTTGCTCTGCACTTGTATGCCCTTCTTTATCAACACAGTGCTCCCCGATACACGCTGAAGCCACTGTTGGACACTAACTTCTAGCCAGTTTGGTTGAGTTTTCGGCGAGCCTTAAATAACAAAGAAATTGCAATTGTGTGCGTATCTATTTTGATTACAATTGTAAGTCAATAAATACTGACACCAACTTCCTACTGTAACTAGCCACGTTTAAAGAATTAGGCTATATTTCCTGCTAATCGGATGCACATGATAGACTGATTCGTGGATGGATTTTGACAAGGTCATACTACGTATGCGACTGTGGTCTTCCATGCTGCTGTTATGCTGCTTGAGCTATCACTGTACGAAAGACCCGTATGTTATAAAACTCCCCATTCAGGCACAAACACTAGCAAATTCCAAATCTTGAGAAGCTCTTGCACCCATCTTTTAGGACTGTTCTTCCGGTTTCTTTTTCTTCATTTTACTTGAATAGGAATTCATTACCTTCAATAGTTCCTATATTGGAATTCATTCCGAGTTTTATTAAATCTCACACAATTTATTGTTGAAAAACGAAGCTCAGGCTACTCGAGGAGAATCATTACACGCTACATTAGTAGGATCGGTAGTGTATTACTGAACTCCGTGACTCATTGACTGGCAAACAAGCTAGGTATGTTAGGTAGTCAGCGGTGGGATGTTCTCCTCGAGTTTCATCTGTAGCTACACGAACCGTATTTCTGTTGGCGTTTTTCAAAATTTACTAGCAAAAGTGGATATATCACAAGTCAATAAGCGTTATTCTCTGCAGCAATCCCACGAAAATAATTATGTGTGCAAATTTCCCTTTCCACCTGAGCCAGCATATTAAGAACTTTCATAGCTGCCTTTGTTTTAAAGTCGGTTTCAAAGCTCAACCTTCTTAATTAACGGGTTATGTCCATATTAATAACCGGAAATTTTAACAGCGAGTCAAGTATATTCTAGCACCTTTCACTGATGGATTGCTCCTGACTTCCCAGTTGATGAACAAATGCAATATTATGATTTTTGTGCATACCACTCAATAATGTCACGGTTCCTTTTTCTCACTCTGAGCCTGCCTGAGCTGACGAAGAAGCCAAAGAAGAATGATTAAGAATTTAGAAGATTAATTAAGCTCTCTTAGGGCACTAAAGAAGAGTTGACATAGAAGTTTCCTGCTAAATCCTCTAAATGAATCATCACGCAAGGAGCGAAGATAAGAGTGGTTAAGGAGATGGTCGATCGTAGACATAAGCATTTTTGGATTGTGCATCTGTGAACAAACAATAGTTGTACAGGAGCTGGACTTTGCCTTAGCTAGGGTGGATTGGTACGATCGACAGTAGTTCTCATGTGCCTGCCAATGGACAGTCAGTCCAAATCTTCTTTATGCTTCATGAAGCTTGTGCTTTGTAGACCTAACTAGTTTTATATCGGTGGTAAACCAAAGGCCGTCTGGGCTAGGATGCACAGTGCTCTTAGCCAGAGGTGCAGTATCGTCGAGAATGTCAGCTAGTGTCGTGTTGTAGCATTGAACCAATGACGACAGGTCGGAAGGAGGTTCTAGCAGCAGGGGCGAAGAGGACATTCTCCCGCGGATAGCATTGACGTCAAGGGTTTAGAGGTTTAGCGATTCACGTTTGACTTTAGATTCGGAGGAGGGCGAACCTTGTAGGCTGAATGAGATCCGGGTGTGGTCGGATAGGCAGAGTATGGTTATTATAGTTGACGACCGCATACTGTTGTGAGAGAATGTTTTATGGAATTCGTGACCCTTGTTTCGTGTGTGGTCATGCAAATGAGTCACCTATGAAAAGGAGTTAGTCAGTGCACGAAATCATAATTGAAAGCTTCAGCTAATTGTTCAAGATTAATATTAAAATCACCCATGACGAGGAAAGATCGATTTCTTGCTCACAGAATCAAAATAAGATCAAATAAGTCTTATGATAAAGAGTGACTTAGTACCTGGGAGCGACAGACCACTGCCACTTTTTTAGCAGCTTTCTGTCGGATCAATTAAAAAAGGAGATTCAAAAGACTTCTTCGAGCGAGCTAAATGGTTTGAAATTGAGTGTGGAACATGCGGCAATGGTGACACCAGCACCAGTTTTGATTGATCTAGGGGTTTTAAAAACGAATTCGCCTGCACGGATTGCCTTGGTTATGGCCGAACGGTTAATTGATTTCAGCCAGATCGTAACGAAGGTGAGCAGGTCTAGGCGGTTTTCAGTAATTACGTCATATACTATTAGGGTTTCCAGAGCTCAATAAAGGCAAGAAACCAACGAGGAGCGTCAGTGGGGGAGGTGAGAGGGAGGTGCATCGTCGGCTGACCCACAGGAGTAGGCACCGGCTGTGCAGAGGGTGCCTGTGCTGAAGCAGGGCTCAGGGATTCGACCGGGTCGCATGGGGGCCATGCTAGGAGGGATCGCCGAGGTGGACGCAGGATGGTCGAGGGCACATCGCCCTGCAAATAGGGCACCGGGGCAGGAGGAGGCTCACTGGCCGACGTGGTGTGCTCTTCAGAGGTTGCATTGAGGACCGATGCAGACGAGTAGACAAAGCGGCACAGTAGGCATCGAACGAGGAGAGAAAAGTTGTGGCAACCAATGAGATGTAGGATAGCTCATGCAGGGAGCTGAAACACTGATGGCACCGTGGGCAGGTGGTGGGCATAAAATACCAAGACTGAGAGCTCAAATCTAATGCTGCTAGAGCTTCATATCCTTACATAGTTTGTGCTCTCCTTCCCCCACCCTACTCATCATCAAACCCAAATCCACATGCAGGCAATATATGCTGATCAGCGAAATCGTAAATTGCCACATCCATAAACCATACATCTGCCTAGCTGCTTATCTTCAGAGACATAAAACCCTAAATATGCCAAGCAAAGCTAAACCATAAAAGTTAAAGCTAGTAGTGTAACGCCGAAGGTTCGGCGGGGTAGGCTTGACCTGCCGCTTACCTAGCGGCGTAGCCTAGCGCCTACTGCCGTTCGGTGAGCGCCTACGCGCAATAAGCTGACCGCCACGAAACGAGCGTTTCTTGCGCCGACCTGCTTGCCGTTACTATAAGGGGTCGTGAGTCCGCGGCGTGAATTAGAAAGCGAGACACACAAATTGGGGATTTTACTGAACTTTATTCGCAAGCGCACAAAGTCGCTGCCCGTCTAGCTCAGTTTTATCTCCACACTTCTCGCACGTTCTCAACAGCACCAAAACTCTTGCGGAGGGAATATTTCCCCACACTGAGCGCGAACCGGAGCCTAAACCCTAACCGGAGAACTAGGACTCCGTTTCCACCTGTGCGGCAGGAATACTCCACACACGCCACCTCAAGTATTCTTGCGGAGGAATTACTTTTCCACACTGGGGCTGCTTACGTGTTTAATGGGAAACGTGCCCAAATAGACGGAGCCCGAACCAGAGCCTAAACCCTAACCGGAGAACTAGGACTCGGTTTCCACCAGTGCAGCAGAAAAATTCTACACACACCAACTACGTCTATCTCGCCCCGGAAAATCCCAATGCCGAGACCGCGATCTAGCGCGCACACGCAAAACAATAAAGAAACACAAAATGCCAGCTCGGGCGCGATACGACCGTATTCAGTGGAGTCCACCGAATCCTCCTAGCGCTGTCTCGTCCTGTTCCATCAATCGCCTGCGAACAGCCCGCCCTACTCCCTCGCTATCAGAGAAACAAGTGCCACGGCGTCGAAGCGCGGAGCCGGACAAAAGACAATAGACCATAAGACCAATAGCGAGCGTCGCTCGACTCTTAAATACCTAGCTGAGACAATGGGGCAATAGCTTAGTGGTATTAAGCCCGACACCCCGGCCCATTACGGCAAGGCATCTATACCGTCAGTAGGCCACTGGAAGGGCACCCCTGTCCAGCTTGAATGGCGAATGGGTTCCAGATGATTCTTTCTTGGAACGAGTGAAGGTGAAGGTTGACAGGCCAGCCAACAGCAGCTTCAGCAGCTTCCGCGGGTATCGGACCAATTCTAAAGGCCGAATCGCCACCGCTCGTCTCAGAGCTTCATGGCTTGCTCTTAAGCGCTTCCTCTCTAATCGCACTGACGCTCCTCTCTGGCTCACTGCTCCACGACAAAGGGGCTCTATCCCGCCGCCGAACAGCTCTTGTTCGCGCTAAAATTCAGCCAATGCCAGCAGGGCGCTACAGTAGCATGCTACATAATCTCGGACTCATGTCTGCATTATCAACTGTATGGATGTGATCGTTCGCTTAGCTTTATTAACATGCGCTTGTCTTTTCAGCCTAGCCACCTTTCCGCGAGGAGAGGGCTTACGCTGGCCCCGCGGCTCCACCGGCATCGCGCCATGCACTCGCAGCAGCAGGTTGAGATATTCCGAGGTCACTGGACTGACATTGAGTCAGGAAAGCTCGCGAAACGGACGGGCGCCGGTATTCTGCTACCTTCTCTGCGCCTAAAAATGGGCTGGCGTAGATTTCTGCGCCAACGGCAAATAGGAGCTGCGCTCGACGCGAGCATTTGCAACGCAGTACAATATAAATTAGTGCCCGTTCAGGTGTTATAATCAGGAGGGTACAACTACCGGATACGCATATGTGTATTGTGGGTTATTCCGGTTACCCGGAACTCCGTAGGCGGCTGCGTTTCGTGGCCTCTGCGGTTGGTTAGGCACAAGAATGTACTGCCTGCAGTTTATTCTGCCGGTGCTAATTCTACCGAAGCCTATAAATCCGGCATTGGCTCTCCACCATGCGATGTTCATAGCGTGGTACCTGATCGACTTCTTCTTGGAGAGGAAGCCCTGCACGATATGCGCCGTCATATTCTTCGTTGCAATGACGGTGCTATGCTATAGTGGATACCCGGGCTGCATGCTATGGTGTATCGGTGAGGACGAGTGCCAATGAAATCAAAACTACCCACTGACCAGTAATTCTGCCGTCGCTTTGACCGTGTGCGTCCTCGCGGGTGGCCGCGCTTTGAACCCAACCCGCAGGACTGTCATACTGAAACTGCATCGGCACTTGGATGTCCTGCTGGTAATCGCCGGCGTGGAGAGCAGCGGGTGTCAGTGATATGTTTCTCCTCGATGAAGTATTTTTTTACGCAGCCTTTCATGCAGCGGCGGAGATTAAGTACGTCGGTGCGCCCATGCTTCAATCATGTCTGTGACATGAACTATTGCCCTGGAAGAGCTGCTGAATTAACGCTGGCGACGTTCACACGTCGAATGCACTGTTCTAACTGTTACTTGTGCACGTTTAAATTATCGGTCCTTATTTTAATGTATCCTGTCTCGACGGAGGCGCGTATTAAACGGAACTTCAGACTCCGTCACTGTCTCGTGTTGCCTTCGGTTTATCATACTCACGGTAAGGACACGGAATTCTTCCGCGTGCGTACTGAGAAGTAGCGTAAAAGGTTTCCACCTGGGTTAAGTACTGTGCAGCCTGCTCAGGCTTCTCGCGGTCTTGGCTTTCTGTTCTCGGCCAGAACTCCCTGCGACTACCACTACTGTGCAGCTGGAGCCGGCGTCATCCCACCCCTGCCCCACCCCATCCCACCGGGGCCGCCTCATGGTTCCTTCCTAAGCCAAGGGAAAGGCAGCAAACCTTTGTAGCATTCATAAAATACCACTTGCTTTGTGCGTCGACTGTCGCAACCGGTAGGAGCTTGCGAAAGAGGCAGCCTTCGGCAATACCCGAGCAGTCACCATTTGCCGTGATTATCCTTATCGGGTTAACCCCGGAAATTTTGGCCTGGTCCTGCCGTCGGCTTGCTTGAGCAGCAAGTCGCAGATACTGCTGGTGGCAGCGCTTCACTGACGGCTGTCCTAGGTATGTTTCCCTATGGTGCTCGGCGACACGTTCTTTGCTGGTGAGCAACTGCTCACATCAGATAAGCTCAAGAAGTGGTATGCCTCCAATAGAGCACAGCTGCGTTCCGTGCTGCCGATGTTTGTTGTGCTTAGACCAACGGTTGCAGCTCCAAGCAGCTCTCTGGTCTCGTTCTTGCAATCCGGTTCTGTCAGGTCATATTCGTGAACCTTCAGGTGGTAGCATTTTGCAAATCGGTGGTGCAGACAGCGTGGCAGATACTAGCCCTGATTTAGTGAGAGCTTCTCAACGAACGGAAGTCAAGTCGTCGATCTGCAGCCTGTCTCATCTAGCCTAATAATGATAGGTTCGTTTAGTGCCTCAAGAGAACCAAAACACTCTCTAGGCACTTGTCGTATGCTCGAACAGAAACATGTCTGATTTGACCCAGTGGTTAAGGTGCTCGCCCCGACCATGGTGTGGCCGAGGTCGTGGGCTCGAGCCCCGTGGTATATGTGAAGCGCCTGAATAGAGATTAAGTCCTCTTAGGGTGCTATAGCAATAAATTATTACTATTATTATGTCAATTGGTTAGTGATAACATGCACAGTGTCGGTACTCAGAAGCAGATAATTTGCGCAGACGAGCAAATGCTATGAGGAACGTGTGTGGTTTTAGCTTGCTTTTAAATGCAATCAAGACAGGGGATGTCGTGACTTCAGTTGGTAGTGCATTCTTGTCTCTGGGAGCATGCCATAGGTTATTTGTATGTACTGGAGAGGAAGTTTATCAGTTGGTTAGTGACAACTAACATGCACAGTGTCAGCATGCATGAGCTTGCTCCTCCTTTGTTACGTATCTGCTCCTCACTTCTCAGTCGTCTCACTGGTCATAGCAATAAAGTGTAATCTTTTGGTTGCTGGGCATACAGTTCGTATGCACCGAAAGTGTGGAACATGCATTGCGGTTTCAGTCACCACCTGCATGGACTTAGCATCATTTTAGTGCCAGCCAAAGATGCATTCATTGTGCTCAGCTTTCCTAAGCCCCAGTAGACTTTTTGTTTTGGTTTCTGTGTGTTGTTGATGCCCACAAATGCATGATTTAGTCCATGCTACTAAGCAAGGGTCCCAGCTCTGAATGCCTCTCTGTTTATTTTTGCATTCTGGTCTAAGCATGGTACTTCATAATAATAATAGTAATACGTTTGATGCAGTGCCCTCATAAGACTTAATCTCTTACTAGGCACTTTACATTTTCTGCAAAGAAAGCACGATACTTGTGTGCTTTTGCATGATTTTCTATGCAAGATACCTTGATGCTTCTCATCATCTTTTGGTTGTGCTTCTCTTGCATCAGGTTAAACAAGTGCTTGCATTAAGATTTGGCTCTCGTTGGGTCCCATACAAAATGATGTATTTCTATCATTATTATTGTTATTATTATTATCAGACTGAGGAATCGTCAAAGACATGAGGCGGTACAACTTTTAGCAAAGATATAATCATGAACATCGGTGCATGCACAGCTGCATCAACAGTTAGTCAAATCTTGGAAAGAGAGCCACTCAGGGAGCCACTTATCTGGAGATCGAATGCAATTGCGAATGTAGGTGGCTCTTACTACAGACTAGTCTCAGCTCAATATATCTGCTGGTTAATCTGTATGCAGCGGAAAATGGGTCTTTTCTTGAAATGTGTCCTTGACCATAGCAGTCGAATCAGGTTGGTGGAGAAAGACTTACTATGTTGCCAGTTAAATGCCCACACGGGACATTTGATAACAGATCTATTGTTCAGTGGGTTGCAAGCCGAGTTTTGCCATGTACATACTGTAGCCTGAGGGGGGAGCCATGTTTGATTGCACGAGGCAAGTACTCGTGCTCAGTGCTTTAGCTGTCGTTGCTCATTATTGCTGTGCTGACCGTGTCCCTGACTCGGGCTGCTGCACGTGATTCTTAAACTTGCACTCTTGCGTGTTAAGGTTTGCACGTGCATGTAAGCATGATCATGTGTATGGGTCTGCCTTCGATATTTTGTATTTGTGTGTCTTGTGTGTGCATTTGTGTGCATGCTTTTGTATGTATGTGTGTGTGATGTTTTTGTTTATTTGTATTTGATTATGAATACCTGCATGTGTTATCTGTACACATGTTCGTGTGTGTATGCTGTTATTTGTGTAATTGCATGTGCAGAGGTGAATGTATGGGAATGAGTGATTGTATGCACGGTCGTGTATTTATCTATATATGTATATACGTATGTATGTGTACCTGTATGTGTATCACCCACGTGTAATTTCTAAAAGCCTTAAAGACTAAGTGGGTAGTGTAATGCTCTGAGTGTGCTCCTCTGAGCACACTCAGAGCATAAGCTGCCTCCGTCGCGACAATCAGATTCAGTCAACAGATTCTATCTCATGCAACTAAGAGTGACGCGAGAAGTGTGGCTGAGTGGGGGGAGGGCAGTGCAGGACAGTGAGTAGCAGTGCAGGGCCGCAGGGTGGGCCAGAGCTGGAGAGGATGGCATTCCTTATGAGCCAGCTGCGAAAAAGCATCTGTTGCCTACAGCCTTTAAGTGAAAAAATAAGGCAGCTAATTCATTGTCCTCTGGAACCTGAGTGCATGAGGAGGCTGAAACAAGTGAAGCAGTTCAGCCTCAGTTACTATGGAGCAGCCAAGCCACGGCCTAAGGCCTTATGGGTTGGAGTAGGAATTTGACCCTGCAACCGTTGAAATTTGGAGCCATTGCAGCTCTTTCATCAAAGGAGGCACGGCTGTCTTCGTTTGTTCGTACTACCATTGGGTATGTGCTTACGTATAATAGTAATATTAATGATAATAAGATATTTCAATTGCACTGTCAGAGAACTTGATCACTTTCTAGACACTTTACACATGCTGTAATGCAAGTGTGTCAATATGCTTAGTAATAACATGCATAGCATCAGCCTGCATAAGCACACAAAGGAAATTCAAATGGGCTCAGTAAGTGCCGTGAGGAACAGGTGGGTGTAGCACCTTTTTCACTATCAAGCCAGAGGCCCTTGTCAAGTCCATTGGGTTTGAGTTCCTGGCTTTATGAGTGTGCAAACTGAAGGCATGGTCTCGCAAAAGGATTTGAGGTTGGTTATACATGGAGCTAAACGATTTTTGAGTCAGAATAGTAGATGGTAAGAAAATTAGCCTGATTGGGTAGTAGTCCGGATAGGTAGACTAGAGCAAGAGAATGATGGGACCTAAAAGTTAGGATCAGAACTTTCCAGTTGATACTCTGCTTGATGTGGAGCCAATGCAGGTCGATGAGAAGTGTTGAAATGTTTCAATTTTGGCGTTCAAGAGAAGAGAAACTTGCTGCGGTGTGTGTGTGTGTGTGTGTGTGTGTGTGTGTGTGTGTGTGTGTGTGTGTGTGTGTGTGTGTGTGTGTGTGTGTGTGTGTGTGTGTGTGTGCTCCTGCTAGCTCTAGCGAATGGCACATCGAGTGTGCTACGGTTCAGCTTTGCTTAAACCGACTTCAAAGGAAAAGGCTTGAAAAAGCAAAATGCAGATTTAAGCTTTTTAGCAATTTCAACCCATTGTATTTCATCCCGTGTTTCTACCGACGAACCATAATTGTTGGTTTGCATAATGCATTGTAACTTATGGTTGCGTTTTGGTCAGCCCAGCAGAAACAGACTATCCCACAAAACAACTGAACCACTACATACTGGATTCAACAATCAGCTGGTTCGAGCGATGCATTACAAATGAAAATGTGCGGCTGGAGCGCCGAATTCCTTCTGAAACTGCTTCCCCGGCAAGAAAATCGGCATCACATTTCCACCCTTTTCCTACAGTTGTCAGTGGCCCAGTCCTCCAGTAACATGGTCTAGCCCTAATAACCTAATAGCCAACTCCTGCGACTTGTATGAAAACTTGCCTCTGTACTGTACAGTGACCAGACGGCTCGTGCAATCACGTTGATGTATACAGAATGCTATACTGTGTTAAACAATTTCTGTAAAAAAAACTTATGCAAAATGAACTGCTTGACTCTTTTCCAGCTGCCAGTAACGAAAAGTCACGATAGCAACTTTAGCAACGTATAGAAATAGTAGTGGACGTATCGCAGCGTTTGTCGCCTCACTTCAAAATATAATTGAAATATGAGCAATTGCACTTGTTGCTTAGACTGGCCAGCTGGGACAATAGTTTATTGGACTGTATGCTGAAGTAAGCCACATTCCTGGAACGAAACAGGCGACAACACGTAAAGACGACGTCAACAGGCGTCAAACCCTAGAGTATAGTTGGCACGAAGACTTTAAATTTCACCTCAATCCATCTGAACAACCGGCACAATTCTTCGGCACAATGGAAATAAAAGAAGTTGAATGAGAGAAAACCTGCCAAGCCTCACTCAGTGGTGACTCAGCTATTTGCTACCATCGCCATTTCAATGCTTGACTTTTACAAATCAATGCGTATTGATTGAGATAGTGAAAATAGTAAAGTATTTTCGCCAGTGGCTACTGGTCCGGACCCGAGCGCTCATTTCGTATGGCCAGGCTAGCTGGTCCTAAAACAGCGTCGGCGGGCTGGAGTATGTAAACATCCGGTTCGGTAGCTGGAAGGCCTAGACCGTGAGTGAACCCCGCAAATGCTTGTGAAAAGTTATTAGCTATTGCTGACGATATTGATATTCTTCCTGTACTGCTATAGTAATGTATCAAGAAAGTGACTTGGTTCTCTGGAGGCACTTTACAATTACAGGTGTATGGTGGTTGCTTTTAACGATCTCATTCCCGAGATTGTGGGGTCGAATCGTGCGATGGGCGATCCTTTATTGTCACTGCAAGCTGTGATGGTAGCTGAAAGGCTCATCTGCCGCTATAAAATGAGGCTGTTAAATCACCTAGTATTTTTTTTATTACCACTCGTGCATTGATCTTTGTCACGTGACAGCACCTCAACTTCTTACCCTGCTGACGAGCTTCCCCACGTCTGTGTTGCAACTCCCTAGCCAATGGCATGCAGCTAACAGCACGAACCAAGCTCCTCTGTGGCAGACCAAGCGGTTGAACCACAGAGGAGAGCCGGCCCTGCACGACCAAACACTCAGCCGACATCTGCCCAAGCTGACAAAACTCAACATGATTATCTATCTATAAGAAGCTCGTACTACGACCCGAGTTGACTCATTACACGTCAATAGATAGTGGGACGACCGTTGCTGCAAGTGGTTCGCTGTAATGTACGTGTATATTGGGCAGGGCCTGAACACCAGCACCAGTTAAGACAGAACAAACGATTGATTTTAGTTCCGACGAACTAAATTCCGTTGATGCCTCTGCACTCGTCATCGAAAGACTAAAACTATCGAATAAGAAGCGTGGCAATAGCCAAGCATCTGCTGTTGGTGTTTGCATTACAAAGCGATTGTGGGTTGAAGAGCAACTGCGTTTTCGCAAGACGAAAACAAGATGCAATGCTGACTGTGTAATATCTAGCTTACGACACAGTCGTCGTCAAATTGATAGCCATTTAGCTATGCATCAGGCCGAACCGAAACCGTTTTAAGACCGTGTTTTAGGCTCCTGTGCACCCAAAGCCTCAAACTGGCAAAGTTGCAGCTACCTAAAATGAAAAAGTTTAAATGAGGCTACAACCCATCTGTTCCTCACACCAACTGCTAGTTCCGTGGGAATTGTATTTATTATGCTGATGCCAGCTGGAGTTGTTCATGCTATTATCTAGTAGTCAGTATCTGGAAGAGCACTTCATAAATGTTGATAGTATTAGCACCATAATTGCAGCTTCTCCCCAGTTTGAATATGGTACCTCCAAACTGTTGCTGCAGCAGTGAGACACCAGTATCGTAAGTACTAATATGTTTTCTAGACGCTTAAACACACCAGTTTATTACAGCATTTAGTGGGTCCTTGTGACTCGTCCTTTGTAAGCTTATGCAGGGTTACTGCTAAACATTTCTACAAGCTGACCCTGTGCATGACACATCTAACAATGCTATGCTTGATGGCACTAATAATACTAATAATAAAGCATTTTCATAGGGCCCTCAGAGAACTGAATCTCTCTCTTTCTAGGCACTTTACAGATTCTGTGTAGAAACCATTGCCAAATGTTTGGTGGTAACATCCGCAAGCATCAGGCATAGTGTAAGCAGGTGCGAGCATACGAAAGACCAATCACAAAGACCCACCAAATGCTGTGAAAAATAAGGTTTTTTCATTTTCTAATACATGTCATGTTGTAGGACGTTGTGATGTACGGCGGTAGTGAGTTTCGGGCTTTTGGAGCATAGGAACTATAGGCACGGTCTCCAACAGTTTTGTGGCTCGTTTGAGGTACACTATGTAAGGCGGTTGCTTTCACGACCTCGGTCCCGAGGTCGTGGGTTCGATTCCTGCAGTGGGCGATTCTTTATCGCGCACTGCAAGCGGTGGTAATAGCCATAAAGGCTCTTCTGTCGCTATACAAAAGGGGGCTGTTTAATCAGCTAGGATTTATTTATTTATTATTAGGTATGGTTTAACGATTCGAGTGAGAACAGCCGGTTGTAGGATTCTTCTGGAGGGAGAGTAGTTCTGATATGTAAGCTGGAGAAAGAGAAGGAAGGGACCTACAAGTAGGTGACAGAACTTGAAGTCAATGAGCTGCTTGATTTGGAGTGAGTGCAGGTCGGTGAGAAGCAGTGTTATGTGCCAGTTGCAAAGTTTTGCACCAACTGTAAGCGCCGGATTGCACAGGCCGGTAGACCAGCAAGCAGTGAGTTACAGAACAAATGCATGGACCAACTTAGACGCGGTATCCCTGTCTAAACAAACCCGAACTCTAGCAATGTTATGTAAGCTGAAAGTAGGCAGACTTGACTGTGGGGCTGATGTGGTCATCTAATGAAAGGTCAGTTTGCAACAGGACACCTTGATTGCGTGCAGATTCAACAGAAGACATGCTGGCAGAGCCGATTGCGAGCTTCAGGTTTCCACATTTCTGAATCGCACTTGGTTTACCCATAACTAGAAATTTAGAGTTGTCGTCATTCAATTTAGGAAACCTCGCTGCCATCTATGTAGGGATGTCATCAATACATGCAGCAAGGGTGTGTAGAGAATTCGATATGCTTGATGTGAACATTGCTATTATTTCCCATAATCATTTGGTCTCTCTTTCTTTCTTTACAGCACCTGTAACGTAGCTACCGACCTGTTCTGGCACTTGCTCCGCGATTGCAATCCATTCGTCTAATTTAGTCTGCTAGGGCACATGTTATTTCATTCAAGCCAGTTTCGGTGCGAAGCTCCGTCCAGAATGACGATTAAAAGACTCATCATTAAGCCTTCTCTTAATCTTGTGGCAACTACAGTATTCGCTGCCAGCAGGATGGAGCATGCACAGGTGATAGTAGTATAAAGCCAAACCTTCAAGGAGCAAGCCTACTCCATTGCTTTTCTAGTGACAGAGCCCACTACCGAATGCCGGTTGTGTGCCCAACAGGTAGGTCGCCTCACCTCAGCCTCAGCGTTTCTGTCGCTAGCCTACTAATCTGCTACCAGAGGTCATTATTTCGTAGGCGTGAGCTAGACTTCGCCGAGCACGAACAGACGATTTTACTGAACTTTATTTTCAAATAGGCAATATCGCTGAGTGGCTCGTTCTTTCATATTTCCAAATTCCTCCCAACACTCAGCAGGCAAAGACACGTATACCCGTATACATGGGGGTTATTAATGGAGGATTATTGTCCTAATACGCCTTCGTATAATTCACAGGTAAATCCAAAATATAAAGCCGACAGGCTCAATTAGGTAACTTTCCTTTGCGTTACCTCAAAATGTTTTCAAATTCAAGCTTAAAAATACTGCCGATCAAAGTATGTATGTAGGAAGCTCCGTCTGTAACTCCACAAACACTATAATAATAATAATAATAATAATGCACTTGATAAAGCGCCTTCAGAGAACTTAATCTCTTTCTAGGCGCTTTACATTTGCTGCAAAGTGAAATGCAATTGAATAGTAAGTAAAATCATGCTTGAAAAACAAACAAAATGAATAATATGGTTAGGGGTGACATGCACAGGGTCACTATGTGGGTTTTACGCATGGGAGTTTTGCATAGCGAGCTCACAGCCTAAGCGGCTTTCGGTACGACTTTGGTAGCCAGCAGACTTAATCTCACGGAACAAAAAGAAAGTGGGAAGCATAGCAGAGTCAAGAGAGCCGTTGCGGTAGTGCTTAGCTTGAAAGTGGCAGCTTAGGACTGCTGGAAATTATATGCCACCGTCGGCAGCTGAAGAGTAGTTGACGTTGCATAAGTCATATGTAAAAACTCCGTAAGTCAGAATGCTGATATCAAATAGCCGGGGTAATAATATGGGTGATCGGCGACTACAGCTTCTCAAAAACCGAGACTGCGGATCGAGTGTCGGGGCTTGCAAGCTTAGTAATAAAGACTCGACCAGCAGCATCCGAACATCGAGATGCTAGGTAGCTTTTTTCTATATGTTTTAATTACTTTTTCCTTTATACCGTAGTTCAAAAACCACAAAGATATCCGTTTTGAGATGAGTGTGAGCGCTTGCCACTAGGCCAGCCACCATACGAATCAACAGCTTTTAGTACTCAACGCGTCACTAGGTTATTGCGTTGCCGAAAATTCTGTATATATTCGTCGCACCTGGTTATCTCCCGAGTCATCATTGCTCACCTGAGTTCTATTCTTATTACTTTAAATTCTTTCCTAAAACTGCTCTACTCATGCCGGCTTACTACTGCTCCAAGATTCTAAGAACTAATTCCATGAAACACCAGGAGCCAGTCAGGTGTGCATGCACCCACACACACCTATACACACACACACACTCAGGCACACACACACACGCACGCACACACACACACACACCTAAAACAAATTTGGCCAATAAAAAGACGTCGAAAAAGATTTAAACCACGGTAGATCAAGCGCTTCCCAAGAAATTCAATCGCAACCGCAGAAGGCCACATTGTAGGCATTGCACAACACTAAGGCTTGTGGGCAATGCAACCCACTCATACGGATGTCCATCACATAGTCAGTCGTCCATCTTGGTTCGGCCGTCATTCATTTTGATCTACGCTGGCCACCTTCCGTATTCTGCACACGCTGGGTATCATCCAGTGTTATTCCGTGCTACTGACAACCACCAATTTCCTGTCGTTGTTTACTAGACTCATGTCGTCACCATCACCTCCTGAACTCTCTGAATCACTATCTGGTTCACAACTGGTCCACGTTAAATGATCTGGCCAACGATATCTTCACAGCGATTAGTAAGAACAATTTTACTTTTCGCTTGTAGCGAAGAGCAAGCGCAAAAGGTCACATCTAAAAGTCGATTTTCAATAGCACATGGAACTTCCCTAAGGCTCAATAGCTTGGTTTGAAATGCCCATCTTTCTCCGAGAGTTAGAATGCCAAACCAGATCGCCTGTTTGTAGTCCAAAGTCAAAGGGTTTTAGATCAGCTTGCTGCTACATGTTATGCTCAGAGGGAGCTACATTTTCTATTACCTGATAGTAAATTTTCTTCAAAAAAGTGTCCAGGCGTGCTTCGGGAATGCTTGGAACACTAACAGCTACTCAAAAGGTGACATTCCTTTTAGCAGGTCTACCGGTAACCCAAGCTCCCTATCAAGCATAAATCTGGCAGGAGTAAACCCCGGTAGACTCACGTTCTTCTGAACGATATAATATCAGCAAAGGTGGCAAGAAAAGATCTCAGTAGTTTTAGTTTTTGCTATAGAATTCTGCTTTGCCCTTCGCCAGCGTACGATTATAGCACTCCACCATACCATCCGACTGAGGATGTAAGGGCATAGTCCGTGTTTCATGGATATCCAACAGCCTGCAGCACTCGGAAAATGCAGCTCATTCAAAATTACTGCCCTGATCAGAATTCAATTTGTCAGGCAAGCCAAAGTGATAAAAAAACTCACACGAAGGATTGGCAACGGTAGTAACTTCCGTGTAAGGAATCTGGTAGACTTTAGGCCACTTCGTAAAGTATTCTACCAAGGCGCATATGCACTTCTTGCAAAGATTGGCTGTAGTCAGATGGCCACCTATATGAACTGCCACTCGTCCGTCAAAGCACCCGCCCGATCAATATGCAACGGCGTCCTTGGTTGCACCCTAGTAATGTAATGTAATGCATCTCCGTCTGTAGCTCCATAAAGACTACGTGAGTCTTACGCAGGAGAGTTTTGTATAGCCCACTCACAGCCTAAGCTGCTTTCGTTACGCATTCGGTAGCCAACATCTCTATTCTCCTTCTTGGCACAACACGCCGGGCAGGATATGCACGACTCCTCTATATCGCTATGCGTGCTATGCCAATTGAAACGCAGGCTCAGATGACTCAGTACCTTCTCACCCCCTCCCCCAGCTGCCCACCTGTAGGCTTATCGTGAGCTGTTATCGAGCCATTTAAAGATACCTAATAAATACCACTGTATCAGTCTCAGGGTGTCGATGCAGGTCCCATTGCGACCAATGGTACTTAATGGCTCTGCTAGGGTGATAGACCTTTTCCCATGCCAGGCGCGACCAGCTTTCTCGTATACACTGTCTAAAGACTTCAGGTCTTGGTCCTCCTCATGCTTACTGCCACACCCCCTAAAGCCTCTTCAACCCTACTCTGGTAATAATAATAATAATAACAATATTGCACTTGATAAAGCGCCCTCAGAGAACTTAATCTCTTTCTAGGCGCTTTACATTTGCTGCAAAGTGATACGCAATAGAATAGTAAGTAAAATCATGCTTGAAAAACAAACAAAATGAATAACATGGTTAGGGGTTACATGCACTGGGTCAGCATGCAAATGTGGTTAGTGGCAGCATGAACAGTGTCAGCACGCATAAGCACATCGAGGACGAATCACAAGGACCCACTAAATGCTGTCCTAAATAGGTATGTTTTTAAGTTTCTTTTAAATGTGGTCAGGTCAGGGGATGTTCTGATGCAGGTCGGGAGGGAGTTCCAGGCTGTGGGAGCATACGAGCTAAATGCACGGTCTCCAAAGGATTTAAGGTTTGTACGAGGTATTTCTAGACTGTTGGATTCCGAAAAGCGAGTGGTACGATGCTTTGCCTGATGGGGTAGTATCTCTGAAAGATAGGCTGGAGCCATAGAAAGAAGAGACCTAAAAGTGAGCGACAAAACCTTGAAGTCAATCCGTTGCTTGACTGGTAACCAGTGCAGGTCGGCGAGAAGTGGAGTAATGTGGCAACTGCGACGCTCACGACAGACAAGCCTAGCTGCAGAGTTTTGCACCAGATGGTAGCATACAGACCTCGATCGCTTTCCTTGCTTGAATCGATGCCTGCACTCAACAGTGCTAGGTCTTCGAATCAAGCTCTTGGCAACGAGCCGTTCCAGCTTTATGTTGTGTCTCCTAATCAAATTGAGGTAACTTTCCAACCCACCGAGCAAGCTGTCTCTCTGCAGAGTTCGAAGCTATTTCAGAGCCGCGTCGTCACTGAGAAATGTGAAACAAGCCCGTACAGGTCCGAATAGAAATTTACGAGGCTTTTTATAATGGCTAACAATTCTTTCATCGTGACAATGTAGTTCTTCTCTGGACCCATTTGGACCTCGCGGCTTCACGGTTTTAGCGAGCGGCTCTCTCTAGCCACACATCTAGAGTGGACTGCCGGTGCTGCTGCATTAGCGTTTTTGAATGCAGCCGGCCTGATCGGGAATGATTGATGTGGCATGCGAAAGCAATTATGTAGGTTAATGGATTGACCTTGAAAACTGAGGAAGGGCAATGGGGGTGCTGTACTTAGTCTGGCCTGTCTCTCTGCACCTCTTGAGTTCCATTAAAATGCATGAGGTGTTTGCCTCAGCGATATTTTGGACCTTAGTGAAATAAGTCACCACTCACTCATGTCCATCCTTGGACTGGGACAGCATCCCACCATCTAGCGGTTGCTAGCGTCGCAGTCCGGTATGTGAGAAACAGCCAGGTCCAGCAAAAGTAGACCAGGTTCAGTCGTCAATGCTTGTTTAAAGTGTTTGAATGCAACGTCGGCGGCTGCCGACCATTCAAGCCTTACACCATTTCTCGTAAGGTGATGAAGGAGCGTAGCTGTAGAAGCGAACCCATTTACAGAACGCCTACAGTAAGTGCTTAAACCCAGAAAACTATGCACCTGCTCGATTGTCTAGGCGCTGACCAGTCTACAATTGCAGCTACTTTATCTTGATCTGCCTCTAACCCCAATTTTCCTAGAATGTGCCCTTCGTACTTCACTTCCCGTTGAACCACGTGACACTGTTTAGGGTTTAACTTTAGCCAAGAAAGCTTAAGGTGATATAGTACTTCAAACAACCTCCAATTTCTGCTTAAAAGGTCACCTCTCTCCATCTGCTTCTCAAATGTGGGCAGTGCCTTCCACAAACAAAAAGGCGTCGTGGAAAATTGATAAAGCTCTTGCCCATGAAAGAAAGCAGTTTTGGCTTATTTTCCTGAGTCACTCTTACTTTACGATACCCAGATTTCAAATCAAGCGTGAAGAACTATTGAGCGCTTGGCAGTGCTCGAACTCAATCTTCACCTCTTCACTTCACGCCGACCTGCATTCCCTCCTCGCCGACCTGCACTGGCTAAGAGTCATGCAACGGATCGACTTCAAGGTTTTGTCGCTCACTTTTAGGTCACTTCCTCCTTTGGCTCCAGCCTATCTCTCAGATCTACTCCCCCACCAGGCCGAGCATCGTACCACCTGCTTTTCGGAATTCAACAGTTTACCAATACCTCGTATAAACCTAAAATCTTTTGGAGACCGTGCATTTAGTTCGTATGCTCCCAAAGCCTGGAACTCACTCCCGACTTGCGACAGAGCATCAACTGACTTGACCACATTTAAAAAGAATATAAAAACACCTATTCAAGACAGCATTTAGTGGGTCCCTGTGATTCTTCCTTGATGTGCTTATGCGGGCTGACATTGTGCATGCAGCCACTAACCACATTTGCATGCTGACCCTGTGCAAGTCACCCCTAACCATGTTATTCGTGTTGCTTATCAAGCATGATATTACTCACCATTCAATCGCGTTTCCCTTTGCAGCAAATGTAAAGCGCCTAGAGAGAGATTGAGTTCTCTGATGGTGCTTTATCTAGTGCATTCATATTTTTACTATTGTCCTCTTTCTCGCTATCCCGCCCGACCCCTGTAACAATGAGTTGACTCGGGCCTGAGCATTCTACTGTTGAGAATGCTCCGCCAATCGCCATATTCATCTTCAGCAGCAGTGAAGAACGCCCACTCCGGCATTACAGTACGCCAAGGATAGGCATAGCAATTGGAGGGCTGCAAGCAAATGAGTTCAGGAGTTCACTTAAACAACTCTTTTTCAGCTTGGCACAGGATGCGGAAAAGGACCAGCCTTTGGCCGAAGGCCTTCACACGTACGTAGCTATCCAGAGGATCGATCCGAATGCTGTTATTCCGGTGGTGCAGCTAGCATTGCGAATAAGATTAGGAGTATTGAAGCCATGGCACATTCTATTTCACTTGAAGGGACCTAGTCGAGAAAGCAGCTGGGTATCCACCAAGAGCATTGAAATACTGTGATTCGCAGGGCTCCACTGTGCTCATGGGCGTAGGTGCAAAGCCCCATAGGGAGGACTACTCGCCACTAAACTAACTTACGGAAACACTTTGGTTGAGAAGTATAATATAATAATAATATAATTTATTTGTATAGCGCCCTAAGTGAACTAAATCTCTATTCAGGCGCTTCACATATGTCCCAGGGCTCGAGCCCACGACCTCAGCCAGACCTTAGTCGGGGCGAGCACCTTGACCGCTGGACCAACCCAGCGCTCCTATCATTAGGCAAATTGAAGCGGCTGTTAACGTTGTAATAATAATAATACACTTGATATAGTGCCCTCAGGGAAGTCAATTTTTTTCTAAGCCCTTTACATTTGCTGCTAAGGAACCACGATCGAACTGTTACGGATTCCACATTTCTGAGACAGTCGTCTTGCTCACCGAAAGGGAGTCTATTTAAACTGTAATAGATCAGCTGCAAAGGAATTGTTAGTTATTCCTAAGCACAGCGAGAAGCTGCTGTGAAATATTTCAGTATATCCTCTCGTGCACGCCAGTCTAAGCTGCATATTTTAAGAGGATCAGTGGTACAAGTACTTGTTTTACAAGTACAAGATTGTATACTGCAAACGCGTTGCAGTGTCTTAGCGCAGAAAAACTTTGACCACAAATAAAGTTGAATGGACGGTGAACGGCGCACACGCGACGTCCCATTTCCGCACAAACACGGATTCGCAGCGGGCCAGCACGCGGCCACTCTGCCCGGCATCCCCGTCACAGCTCCCCTGCCGCTTGCTACTACCTTCCGGTCCGCTCGCCCGGGCCTCCATTCTGAAAAAAGCCAAGCCCTTTCCGCGGAGAGCATACCGGTGGGGGAGTAGCCCTGAGTGGTACGCTGGAGCCGGAGAATGAATGGACCTATACGCGAGTGACAGAACCTTGAAGTCGATACGCTGCTTTACTGGTAGCCAGTGTAGGTCGGCTAGAAGCGGTGTAGTGCGGCAACAGCGATGCTTGATACAGACAAGCCTAGCTGCAGAGTTATGCCGCAACTGTAAGTGAGCGATTGCACAGACCGGTAGACCGGCAAGTTACAGAAGTCGAGTTACAAGAGTCGAGACAGGATCAATGCCTGAACTAATTTGGATTTATAATCTCTGCTCCAAGCAAGCCCGAATTTTAGCAACCTTATGTAGCTCAAAGACGGGCCAGGGTGCAGCATCCGATTGTCGGCCCGTAATAAGACCACACGCCCCATCTGTGATCTCTGAATCACCTATCTACGTCACAACGCCAAGAACAGTAGAGAACAGCAAAGCAAGCCTATCGCGCCAAAAGCGAATCTTGGCACGGGAACTGTGCATACAGAACTCTAAAAAAAAAGCAGAGCTGCTCCTTCAGTGGGAAGAAGGCGACGCAGTACAAAAGTGAAACTAAAAACCAACGCAGTATTTATTTGTAACGTTTAGCCAGTTCTTTCAGTCATGTGACATTTACGCTTACACTTGCACAACCGCGAAGTGCGTCTAGCGAGTCGCAAACTCTGCAGATTCTTCTTGCATAAATACAGTTTCTGTAAAGGCGCCAGTCGCCAGCCAGCAATACAGTTCGCGAATATCTTAATTTAGCATTTCCATGATAATACGGTTGACCTGCCACATTTCATAGCCACAGAGAGATACAAGCGTTCACCACCAGCCATTGCCCAAGGAGTAAAACTCGTTAGTTCAAATGCCAGAGTATTATAGGTATCTGTTTCGAAAGCCGGAGTATAACTGAATAGGTAATTATTACACCTGATGTATTCGGTCCCCATTGGTCGTTATTATGAAGTCGACGGTAGTTTCTTCCGATATTGTCCTTTTGCCGGGATTGCAGAGGCATCCGCGCCGCGGGCTCAAGGCTTGAGCCTCTCTCTCTCTCTCTCTCTCTCTCTCTCTCTCTCTCTCTCTCTCTATCTATATCTCTATATATATATATATATATATATATATATATATGTGTGTGTGTGTGTGTGTGTGTGTGTGTGTGTGTGTGTGTGTGTGTGTGTGTGTGTGTGTGTGTGTGTGTGTGTGTGTGTGTGTGTGTGTGTGTGTGTGTGTGTGTAAGGCGCCCAGATAGAGATAGGTTCCCCGAAAGGGCTGTACAATAAATTATATGGCAGTCAGTTGTTTCAGTATTGTAGAGCATGGAACTGCTAAGAAAGAGGACTATGCCGTTATTACACGGTAGAGGTGCTGTCATGGAAAAGGAGATAGGAATTAGGATTTTAAATATACGTCAGTGCATACAATATACTTGTGCATACATATGTTTATTTTGCCTCTTGAACCTGCTAGACGCACCCCATTTTGAGTTGATTATTATCTGATATCGCAACGGCAACACGATTTAAAAGATATGCTGCGGCGTCTGTTTAGAAGGAGGCGTCGCTGAGATGTGACTTGCAGCACGTGAAAACCATGCACAGGAGGAGGACCAGCTCGTCACGAGAGGCAGCCACAAGGGGATCATCGACCGATCGTGGATGCAGGCTAGGCGCAGAGTTAGGATAGTGAGTCCATGGTGTGGACCTGGCCACCGGATAATCCGCTGGAGGAGTTGGGGAGTTTAACGGAAGCGAATCAACGCAGTTGATTCGACAGTGAAACCTTCTCGATGGCTAAAATAATCCTGCGTAATGAAATTGCTAAGAGGATTGTTCACGATGAAGTTTTCTTGGTAGTTTCATCCGACTTGACAGCTAGGTAAAGCGAGAGAGGCTAGCTAGCTGGAACTGGAGAAGAGCTTAGTAGAACAGTCAACGCAGTCAATGAATCGCCCGGCAATCGCAGTCTGGGTAAACTGCAGGAGCTAGAATACCTTGAGCCGAGATTGCGGAGAAACCAAGGGCAAAGGAATTGGAAAGACTGAACGAGTTTGTACTTTGGATTCACCTAGAAGTTAGGATGAGGACACACGCAACCATAAGAACGAGTTGGAATAAAGTCGCAATGTCAATGAGAGCTAGGACGGGGTAGACGTCCGAGAGAATAACAACTACGGCTGAGTTTAAAAAGGTAGAGAGAGAAGGAGAGAGAGAGAGAGGTAGAGAGAGATAGAGAGAGAGAGAGAGAGAGATGTAGAGAGAGAGGGAGAGAGAGAGAGATGTAGAGAGGGAGGGAGAGATAGATAGATAGATAGAGAGAGAGAGAGAGAGAGAGAGAGAATAAAAGTAAGCCTTCTGGCCAAGCCCCGAATATTCAGCTTCCGTGGCTCGAGCGAAAGACAAACTTCGAGAACAAGCCTAGGGTCACAAACAACTGATCGTTGTATTCTGACAGTACATGTGATGTCCTGGTGGCTGTGCTGCTTGCCACTCATATCTTGCCGTGCTGCAGTAGTACGACGTCAGGGTCAAGACTGTCGTTATGGAATTCCGGCATTCGGAAGAGTTTGTGTTGTATAACAGTCGCTCCGGCGGCTGCTCGTCTTGTGGGAGTCTCACGGAGACAGGGCAGGAGATCCGAAGGGGGGAGAGTCAAACTTTATTACTCTCAACGCGTACATATACGAGAGCTTCACGAATTACAGCAGACTACAAGAAATATAACATGCATTCGTGGCCTGACGCTGAGGTGTGTCGACGGCTTAAATGTTGGCCACAGGTGAGGCAAGTACATTAGTGTAAAGGTGCTGCTCTAATTACAGCAGCAGAAGCCGCAGGCGCACACAACATCGGCTATGTCTCGATCTGAGGCGCTTGTCTTGCATAACCAGGTAGGGCCGATTCGCAACGCTTGCACCCGGGTCTCATAGGGTTCTGTTAACACACCTACAATAAGCTGTCGCTTTCTACACCTACCGGTGGGTGAGTTCATACTAACCACACGACAAAGACATACTTCGCAGCTAACGACATATTTCCGGCACCAGAGTGCGACCTATGCAGTGCCCGCGATTATGAGCTATGAGCTTGACAGCTGAACCCCTATTATGAACTATGTGCTTGGCTGCTGAATTTGAACTGAAAGCTGCTAGTGAAATAGCTTTGAAAAGCCAAGGCTTGGGAGAAGCAGGATTTATGATTATGTACGCACGAGTATATTGTGCAAATTGCGACATGGTCATTATGTAAAGCGTGGGCCTGACCGTAGTTGCTATCTTGGACGGTTTCGCCGTGTGCCAGTCTGTGCGCTGAGCACGTGCTTCTGCACTGGGGCAGCTCTCAGCTTAGCCACAATGGGAGCCCTTGCCTTAGTGGGGTCGACTAGGGCGCCTAGCACAGACCCACCTCCTGATCCACGTAGCTCAGGTAAGAATGGAGCTTTATGTAGGCGATGCGGTTAGGAGATGGAGCGACTAATGTGCTTGTCTTAGCGGGTTCGACTAGGACAGGCCCGGCTCCTGGTCTGCGCGCTAAAGTTAGAATGAAGCCCGGCGCAGACGATGCGGTCAGGATGCGCACCGACTAACGTGCTAAAGTAGAAATAGCAGCTACGCGCGAAGGAAGGCAAGAGAGAATATAATCGGACGACTGAGAGAGCTCGTGGCTGCAGCTTGGTAGTCGATGCCAGACTACGCTTCGAGAGCACGAGAGACGAACCTACGGCGACGAACAGCTAAGTGCAACTTAGACTGCACAGTTGTGTTGTGCCGGCTACTCAGTTAGCTGCTCGTGTCTTGGGGTGCTGTAGCGGTTCGCCTTCGGAGTTGGGACCATCGCTAGCGACGCGCGCATAAGATAGTTTATTATACGCTGGTTGCGGGAGTTCGTGCAGTTAACTCCGTCGGTCCGGTACGCGCCGCGTAAACGCACAGGGTAGTTGGTTATACTATGGCTTTGGGAGTTTGTGCAGTTACCTCCGTCGGTCCGGTTCGCGCCGCGTAAAGTGCTTGCGCCGGCGCGTAACCACTATTAACAGGCCAACAATAAACTGTCACTTTCGGTGCCCAGTTGTGACTGCTTGTGTTTTAACCTCGCTGAAGCGCTGCACTACACCGTCCACCGGTAGAGAGCCGGGGGACGAGCTTCTGCGCGGTTACACTTTTGTTAGCGTGCAAAAAACCTGGCGGCAGTCGCTTGCCTTATCAGCCGGAGTATAAGCCTTTCCCCCGCTTTTTCTTATACGGTAAAACGCTGTTAATGTTTCTTGCGGCTATCCCTTTACATTTTGCGTATGGAGAGCTGCAGATATCCACATGTTGCATGCGTTTCGCCGCTATCCAAACTAGTGAGTGTGGTGTAGTCATAAAAACGATGCTTGCGCTAAATTCGGTAGATTGACACGCAGCAGTTGCGTTGCCTCTTATTTCGAGCACTCGCACTTCAACCATCACCCAAGCACATGGTTACTAAAGGTGCGAGGCGCGGCAATATCCGGGCCGGCGTACCCTATAAGGTCACAGAAAGTGCACTGTCGTCGGCGTCTCTAAGCAAAGAAATTGGGTACTATGCGATCTAAAAATGAACGGCAACTTCGGTCAGCAGACTAAGCACATTGTTCGTGACGGCTGCCGCGAATGAGGGGCGTTCTCCAGTGGCCAGCATTGCGTGCACGGTTGTCACAACGGCGACCCATTGATATCGGGCTGAGCTGCTCGCAACCGATGGCCAATCCTGTTCCCTATCCTCAAAAAATTGGTCGCACCCGAGTCTTATTATGGGCCGCCGGCCAGGACACGTCAGAGCACGCGCAACGCGTCAGTTGAACGCTGGTAGTCAGTTCACCCAGCCCCGCCCCCAGCATTAGCATCCTTCACCTTAAAAGGCGAGCATGGTTTTTCCTTTTTAGTTAAGCGTGTGTTTCGTACGTACGCGTGGTTCTTGGGGATTAATTGATTCGTCGGAAGCTATGGGGAAGAATCGAAAGAAAGGTCAGCGTCATTCCCAAACTGCTTCTTCTTTTACCGTACATTCGGGCATTGAGCTGCAACCGCTCACTGTTTGAACATGGAATTTGCATTTCCCTGGTCGGATGTCTCGTGCGTGTGCGTTTTCCATAGGCTGTGCAACAGGCGGAAAGGGAAGCGTATATTTAGCTCTGGTAAAGTGTTCTAAGATCATCTTGTTGAACTGAGGCTGCCGCTTTCGGTCGCAACATAGCGATCTTAGCAGTCGGTCTGAGCAATGCGATCGTCTGGCCTAGCGGTCTTTGATATTGCTTTATATTGTAGTGCACAGCCGATTGAAGTAGTCAAAGAAGCGTGTGCCAATATAGAAGTTCGTTCAACCAGATAATTCTGTATGCATATTTTATTTTTCAAAGACGTGCAGATCCTCGGAATTTTCATTATTGATCAGCTGCAAGCGTGTGTTTGCATATCCTCCGCAAGGCCACGAAAGCTGTGAGCCGGGATTTCTGCAGGGATTTTCTATAGCGTAATCGCCAACAGCTTCATTTCAATCAGAAAAGAAAGAGTGAACAGTTGCTGAGTCGGGAGAGCGGTCAATGAATGCGTTATACGTATCAGCTTGAATTCGCTGGAATTGAAATGCCAGAGCCAACTATAAGGATGATGTTGTTGAGCTATGGTTACGGAAATGCAATTCACCATTCTAGGCTTGGTATGGTGAAAGTTTTTATCGCCAATGGTGGAACCCTTGTCTGGCTTGCATTCCACGTGAAGCTTTTATAGTTTTAGAGACGCTTTCTGCTCAGTTGTTACAGCTCGTTTGCTACCGACGAATGCTTGCTGTTCCACAAATCGATCGGTCTGAGTCTGCTGTAACTCGGTAATGAAGCTCCCTTCTGAAATATATTCATTGCACAGTTGCAAGGCCGTATGCTAATTTTGTGTGGTTTGTTTTACATATATTTAAAGCTTGACATGGTTAATCGGTTGGGAATTTAAGTCGATTGCTTTCTGCTGCATCATTATTGCTACTGATGATGTCATTCTTCTGCTAGGCCACAGGGCCTTGCCACAATGTGGCCGCTCAGAAGACTACGGTTGCCTGGGATATGGAATTCGGCCGTGCCGGCATCTGTAATGCATTTGTTTAAACTTTTTTCTTTTTTAGTTTTAGTTTTTTAGTTTAGTTTTAGTTTAGCACGTTGCTTGTGGCACACATCATCCCTTTTACTCGAGAAGCAATATACCAAGTGGCTTAAAATATGTGTAATTTGGCTTTAATGAGTTTTATTCTCGGTTTGACTGTTGATTGCTGCCATCTGTCTTATCTTTCTAGTTGTGCCAACGTGTACCAAGGAAGAGCTGATGGTACAATGCGTCTCTGCAATAATCAGCCGGTTGTTGGAAGCTCACAGTAAAGGCATTGATGTCAACCTTAATAAGTAAGGTGATATGCCATCCTAGAAATGGCTGTGTGAATAGTGTGCCAGTGTGCATGCTTGCTTAGGGCAAGCCGGCTGCGCACAAAGCACGTGCCTCGATAAGCATAACGTGATTAGATATACATCAAGTGTTCAGCTATCCTAGCTGACCTTATCTTAACAAATACCGATCCTTGTAGCATGTTTATTCGTTAAGATAAGGTCAGTTCGAGGCTTGCTAGGAGTGGCATCTTCCTCATGGGGGCCAAATGGAAGCCTCTGCTCACCAGTCCGTCATAAGGCAGACAGCAGACGGTGGACACACGACCATGCAAGTCACTGGCTAGAGGACGAGTAAAAAATTGTTTAACTGAGTGATTAAAGTATGCTAGCGATATTTGGTAACAGAAAAGAACACATGGGCATACCAGCATGACAGCCTTTAATCTACTGTGAACTTCGGAGACAAGTCAGTAATTATTTCGGGACTTTTTTTGCTACAATCCAGGTTGGAGCTCTGAAACTGATGTAAGGTAATATGGGCCAACATATGTACCTTCCGAATTTTTGAGACCGAGTATATCAACAAGCAAAAGAACACACACGGTTGTAGAAGTGTTGCTGGAAGGTTTTGGAAAATGGCACTTTATACTGAGATGCTACCACCTAGTTAAGTTGGCCCCCATGGCATCGGTTCCATGCAGCTCCGATCTAGCTGCCTGTGCTACCGAATCCTTCCCTGTATATTTTTTATTTGACCCACAGTAAATTTTCTAATCTTAATCCACCATCCAACCTAACGATGTCTATTGCCTTGTTGGTGCAGCAATGACAGCATCTTCTTTACATGGTAACTGTTGTGTTTGGTAGCCACATGTAGCAGTTAAATAAATAAATAAAGAAATCCTAGCTGATTAAACAGCCTCTTTTTATATAGCGACAGAAGAACTTTTACGGCTATCACCACCACTTGCAGTGGCGATAAAGAATCGCCCACCGCAGGAATCGAACCCACGAAAAAGTGAAAGCAACCGCCTTACCTAGTGTGCCATCACGGCTCGTTCTAGAAGTAAAGGCACTAGGTGAACATACGTGTTATTCTTCCACCAAGTAGCAGTGCACCGAAACACGGTTTAGGTCGATGCTATACAAATGGTGGGAAACCCAGAAAGATGCATTCGCCTTTAGAAACTCGCAAACTGTAGGTTACAATGTCTGATTTTAGTCTTTTTCTTTTTAGCAAACCTGTAAATAACTACTATAGCCTTTGCAAGAGGAAACAGTTCTCCGTAGCTGGAGGAGTTCCCTGCTCCTGCTCCGGGGCATCGGTTTGTGATCTGGTCATCCCAAATACTGGGAGTTGTGTGAGGATTGGTTTTCGTGTGACCTGCCTTTAATTCGTGGGCTTCCAAAGCTAGGCGGGAGCCTTAAAACTCACCACCGACTGACGTTGCATGTCCCCTGACTTGGCAACAAATCTAAATGTAAGCTAGTAGCCTGCTGGTTGTTCACAGTGTTTGCTCACAGTGGGTGTGACATTGTACACATGATCACTAGCCAATTCACGGGCTTATTTGTAAGGTGCCTTGAAGGGAATTTTTCTCTTTTAGGTGGATGCAAGTATCTCAGTTTATTTTTATTAGTATTTTTAGCCGTACTGGCAGTCTGAAGTGAGAGGATAAAAAAGATTTTTGCGCGAGTTTCTTCAGGTGCAGTGAACCGTTTTCTGTTTGCTGCTATCTTAAATTGTGCATCAATCATTCCCATGCCATTTTGCTTAGACTGAAGACCACCGTGTCACGAGACTTCGGTCTGAGCACACAGCCGCGACTTGTTGACATAATTGCAGCAGTTCCACAGCAGCACAGAAAGGTGAGCTCAAACCTTCACACCTTAACCCTTAAACCGTGTTTTGCCACAGACTGCTGCTTGATTCGATGATGCTTACATAGTCAGTCGTGGGTAGTGCTTTGGTTTGTTAACCAGAATATTACCTGCAATGGCAATGTAGTGTGGGTGATTAGGCACTTTGCAATGCTACACCCACATCCTGTCTGCTGGTTCGCGTGGTCACTTGTAACTGTGCTCATTCAGAGGCGGTCCTTTCTATTCAGCGATAAACAACTGCACATTACCAATCTCCCTTCTTTTGATTTTTAAGTAACTTATAGCTCTGTGGTCTCAGTAGCTCTCCAAAGCATCCTGGGTTGGTTATATGCCTAAAGTGCAGCAGACGATGGCACTTGTTATACTATCTATGTATATTTGCCTCATGTGATGGTGTGTGCTATATTGGTAGCCCGGCTTCTGTGGTGTCCGTGCCACTTAGTATCTCAAGAAAAATCTTTCTCAAGCCTAGCTCTGAAGCAGTGGCTGTAATGAAAACTTCATCTAATTTGACACCCTCATTCATGTAGCAACTGATTAGCCTTAAAAGCAGCTTTTATTCATCTTGCAGTTGGCTATAGAAAATTGCCTGCTGCACGACTGAAGCCTGAGACCTAGGTTATTGACCACGAGCACCTTACTGTTTGTGCTAAGATCATTTTTGTCATGGTTAATTTTGTTGATTTTTTTTACTATCATCAAAATTTCGCTGAGATTGTTTTGTCCGTCTCAATTAAGATTTCAATGCATGAGGACAGAAGAATTAGCCAAGGCATGGTACTCTGAGGTTGTTTTGCATGCTGGTTTCAACATGGCAGGGCAGAGCTTAGCAAAAAGGTGTTGCTAACCGTAAAAAATACTAGCTGATTGAACAGCCTCATTTGTATGGCCACGGAAGAGCCTTTACGGCTATCCCCAACGCTTGCAGCGGCGATAAAGGATCGCCCACCACAGGATTCGAACCCACGAACTTGGGGCCGAGGTCGTGAAAAGCAACCACCTTACCTAGTGAGCCATCACGGCTCCCCTCTATCACGTAAATCCTCACAGATCGTCGAAGTTGTGCAATCACTTACACACACACACAGACCTGCCTCGTGGTCTATTATCTTACTTACTTCTGAACAAAGTTAAATCAATAGTGACCTGGCCATGCAGTTTCACGACTTTGGTTTGGTCACGACACGGTTTTGCTAGGAGGACCATAGCACAGGCACGTAATGCAGGAGGTCGCCAGCCCTGCTTTCAGAATGCCTTGGCATATTCTACTAGTCAGCCCGCCCACCCGATGCCCGTCGGTGGCCCTTTCCCTCGTGTGAGATCCCTTCGATTTTCAACTATCCTCTGCAAAGTGTTCGAAGGATATTGCAAGGAAGAAGCTGCTGATGCCTAGTGCGTATGTAGGAATATGCATGGTAGGAAAATTCGTTCTATCTAGTCTTATTTCTTTCGTGCCAGGTCCTCGTGCCCTTGCTGAAAGCGAAGCCAATCAGGACGGCCAGTGGGGTAAGCAATAGTCGCTACGCTGTGTTTCACGGCAGTTGCCGTAAGCGACTTAGCGCTATTATCCCCTGTGATAAACTCCTCTTGTTACTTGTGCACATTTGTGTGTGTACTACTTCACGTGACACGTGCTGGTGCTAGCATATGCACTCACTCTGATGTATTTTTTATACCTTGCTGATGTAGGCATTTGCGTGTATGCTCTGATTTAATATCACATCATCATGCACTCATGTGCCGGGCAAAACACTCATGTAAAAATCGCATGCCTACTCGTATTTTTGTGTTCTTGTTATTAGAACTTTTTTCATTAGAAGTGCCATGAAAGCGCTGTGTTAAGTTAATCAGCAGCAGTAGAGCCTATGAAGCTATCACTACGAGGCTATCACCACGAGGCTATCACTTACATTGGCAATATGAGTTTCTACATAGTGGCTCTAGCTTGCTGGCCTAAGCATGGTACTTTTTTTGCTTTTGCATGCATGATACCTCTGTGTCACTCTCGTGGGTATTGACTCTCTTGCAGCGATTTTTAAAGTGCAGGATAGAGATTAGGTTCTCTTTGGGTGCTCTACAAATGGCCTATTATTGTTATTATTAATGAAAAATACCATGTTGCAGCACTCGAACCCATGACCCGGGTCAGGAAAATGCCATCACCTTGCCCTTAGTCTCAGACCCAGAGTGGAACGATTAGATGCAGATGGTAAACTCATTAGGAAGATTTCATGCAGTTCGTGGTTCCTCACATACTAAATTTTTAAGTAAATGGGTTCTACTAGCATCCAATAACGAGCATCTTTTTTACAGGTATGAAGCTAGCTGCTGATCAGTAACTTTGAGCATGAATAACTCCGAGCATCAGTCTCTCACACAGTAGCCCAGTTTTCTATAACCTCAGGAGTCCTTATATGAGCATATGTAGCCTTATTTTGTGTAGCCAGCACTTGGCACTTCTAGCAACGTGGTCTGTTAAGCCTGGCGCTCTGGGCATATGCATGTGCAAGGTTTTATTTGGCGAATATCAGCTGGGCCAATGCCATTTACTATATGGGGGCTCCGTGTTTGGTCTATGGCATTTCTGTGCAGCCCAATAATTCGGTTATTTTTCCCCAGATTGTGTATTGCATTTATTGCTACTGCTTGAGGTATCGATGCATCACTCTTGTTTAGAAGCAACTTTTTTTTTAAATAGGGGACACCCGAGTCTCTTTTCACACCTGTGCTTGATAGTTTTAGACTCCGAATAGCGTTTGGGTTTGCACACCTCCGGGAGCAGTTGGACAGAGCCCACCCTGAATTCGATGTATCTTAATTGCTCGACCTGTGCTGCCATTCACGGCCGGCAGCGGCAAAGCATGCACTCGTCGCACAGCACCCCCCCCCACACATCGGCAGGCATTGTTTCTCTCGCTTCGCTGCTCCATTTTATCCCGCTTTGCCAGTCTACGTCTAAAATGTCTTCTGACTAATTTTATATGCAAGCGCAGGTTTTACACCTGTCTGCTGTGGTTGCGAGCTCTGCGACTGGACCGCTGCAGTCTTAACGAGAGTCACTGCAGTTTTAAACTAGTAGTCGCATGAGCTATGCACGGTTCTAGCTCTTTTTCTTACCGCTATAGCACATTTTCAATGTCTTCTTTGCAGATAGCTGTAGTAGCTGTCATGTGCAAACCCCACAGGTGTCCTCACATAGCGATGACTGGAAATATCTGCGTGTAAGTTAAGCAGCATTGGCAGGAGCAGCGCGCATGCGCATACGTTCGGTCCGTGCTTGCTTCTGCCAAGCCGAGCCTGGCGGTGCCTCGTCGGACTGGGCTTGCAGACCTTCACTCGGTGTTCCCAGACTCAGTGCTCCCGCCTCCGACCGTCATTGTCTGCTTGCAGATACTGCCCCGGCGGGCCGGACTCGGACTTTGAGTACTCGACGCAGTCTTACACTGGCTACGAACCCACGTCGATGAGAGCGATCCGAGCTCGCTATGATCCATACCTGCAGACACGGCACCGCGTCGAACAGGTGTGGCCACAGCGGCTGGGCCTCGTGACTGGGTGAGGCCGGCCCGATTGCACCGAGCTGCAGCAGCTGCAATGGGCACCTACCTCACTCCTTCCCCTTTGCAGCTGCAGCAGCTGGGGCACAGTGTCGACAAGATCGAATTCATCGTAATGGGTGGCACTTTCATGTCGATGCCTGAGGACTACAGGGACTACTTTGTGCGGAGCTTGCATGACGCGCTGTCCGGTCATACCAGCAGCTCCGTGGACGAGGCCGTCAGGTGGGCACCCGAAAAGATTGGCTCTTGTGTACAGCCTGTCGTGATATGCATGCCCTTTCTGTTCGAGAAATCTGCTGTGAACCTGATCTCGTTTGTGATGCTAGCCTGTAGAACCAACAAAGTTCAGCCGTCCTTCAGGGAGTGGACTCAGGTAGCAGCAAATCACCACGTCTTGCTCTCTAGCGTCTTTTGTATAGACTGTTTAGCACTGTTTAAGACTTGACTGTCAGGTATGATGTATGACAGGTGTCGAAAGTTAAGCCAGTTAAGATAACATTAGTTTTAGTCCCCTGTGTGCTGCTTGATCGTTCGCACTTGTGCCATGCATTCATGACCTGGCCATACCGAGTTGTGATATTTTGCCAATGTTTGCTCATATTCCCTAGCTAGGAGGCTAGTTTTCGTGATCATTGCAGGGTGTGGTTTCAGATTGAAAGTGGTCCTCTTATTGGGTGTTTAGTAATTAAGCCGTTCATGGCTTTTTTAATTGAAAAACCATGTTTAATGTACAGTCGATCCCTAATTTAAATGTCTGTTAAACATGACTAATAAATTAATATACCCCTCGTTAAGCACTTAAAGAGTTACAGTTCTTGCAGATTGCCATATAAGTGTAATAGTATTATTATTGCTGTTATTATTATTATTATTATTATTATTATTGTAAAGTGCCATTGAATCTTCATACCAATAATTTAAATTTTATGGATATCATATATAATGCTGTTGGTCATAAGTGAATGATAAATGAATATAATTCAGTTGTAGAACGCTCTTAAGATAACTTTAGCTCTATTAAGGCATTTCACATGTACTACAGGGTTCCGGCCCACGGCCTTGGTCATTAAATACGATTCGATTGCATTCACCTTGATCTTGGAATACATTTACCTTGATCTTGGTCTAGGCAAGCACCTTTGCCACTGGGCCAGGCCAGCGCTGCACATAATCATTCTATGCATCCCCATGCACTTGTTTTCATCTATGGCAGAGTCGTTTGTGTTAACATGATTTCAACAGTTTTCAAGCTTTCTGATTTGAATGTATTTTCTCTAAGTTAGCTTCGTTTTTGTGATTGTTATTAATTCTTAAAGGGTATTCCACATGGTTAACTCTTTAGATTGCTTGTGCAAGCTGGAGATAGAAGTGCAACCGTGGCAGTGACAATAACTGTTTAAAACCGATCTTTGTAGGTACTCGGAGAAAAGCAAAAGTAAATGCATCGGCATCACAATAGAAACAAGACCCGACTACTGTCTTAAGAAACACATCAGGTTAGCTGGGGAATGTCTGCCCAGGTCGGCTGAACTGGTATGGTCGTACCACGATGTACACATGTACTTTGCTCGGCAGTCAATCATTAGTGCGATATGGAAGGTTGAGGACCTCTGTAGTGTGGATGACACACTTGTTGTTATGCTAAATTTGCTGATAATGAATTGCTCTTTTTGACAGTGATATGTTGATGTACGGCTGCACGAGGCTGGAGATTGGTGTACAGAGTGTATACGAAGACGTTGCAAGAGACACTAACAGGTTAGGTCTGACGTTGCAAAGTGTTCATACAGTTCTGATTTTAATGGATGTACAAAAAATGTGGGCCTGTCCGGGATTTGAACCCGGGACCTCTTGCTCCCGAAGCAAGAATCATACCCCTAGACCAACAGGCCTTCCAAGAATTATGCGAGCTTTGACTTGGTCATGCATAAAGTTGGAAGAGATTGGCTCTTGGCATTAATCTTTGGGCGAATGATTGGGATCATTTGTTACAAGCTGGCAGATTATCTGATGTAACAGGCTGACTTGCTGATGATCCATATTAGCAAATGATTTATGGGAATGTGCCTTCAGTCCTAGTTCATGACATGATCTTAAGCCATTTAGGTATGAAGTCAACCAAATGGATATCCGGATAGTTAAGCATGGCTCAGAACTAGGTAGATAAATACGGGTTACTGGCTTAGCATTAGGGTTCTGAAGCCATCACCAGCTAGAAGGATCTGTGAAGGAGCATAGGCGGTTTGGAGGTTCACTTATTTACTCTACTAAGGCATTTCAGGCCACTCGGTGCTCAGTGATGAATCCCTGTTTCGTTCCTGTGCAGCTGCTCAACCAGCCGCCTGGTTTGAACCCTAAGCAACAACAATGGGTGCAATATCTACTGGCTGCTGAGAGGGGGTGCTCGGCTAACACCAGTTGCCGACTCGTTATAGTAAAACTCGGGCTCTTTAGAATGTGCTACAGTTTAACATACAGCACAAAAACTGGTAGTTTATATTCTTGGCCTGACAAGGGAGGTCATGAATGATCGTGGTGGGACGATTTCATGCTAATTCCGAACAGACCAGCAGCATTATGTGTTTGCCATTCTGAGCCATTTCTCATATAACTGCACGTTGTCATCACCAATTATTACCAAATCATGCTTATCTGACCACATGCAGATCTCATTCAATCTACAGTGTGTGCCCGCATCCTCTAAAATAACCTGTGAATCGCGAAACCTCAAGACCCTTGACATCGATGCTGTCCGTGCGAGAATATCTGCTTCACCTATGCTGCTCAATCCTCCCTCCGATCTGTCATCATTGGTAGATAGCTTCAACACGACACTAGCTGACACGCTAGACGAGTTTGCCCCTCTGACAAAGCGCACTGTGCGCCCCCGCCCAGACGGCCTATGGTTTACCGCAGACATTAAACTAGCCAAGTCTACTAAACGAAAGCTTGAAAAAGCATACAAAAGATCCGGACTAACTGTCCATCGACAGGCATATGAAGACTACTGTAGGTCGTACCAATCGATCCTAGCAAAGGCTAAGTCTAGTTTTTATAAAAACATTGTTGAATCACAGATGCACAACCCAAAAATGCTGATGTCGACAATAAACCATCTCCTCAACCGTTCCCAGATTAGCTCATTACCTGATGATCCTAATGAGGATCTAGCCGATCGCTTCTCTCGATTCTTTGTGCAGAAGATAGACAAGATCAGAGAATCCATCCCTGCGATGACAACCTCCCCACTAGAATGCTGTTCCTCGATTCCTGGCAGCACCTCAATGTCTGCATTTAAGCAGGTCACTAGTGATCTAGTCCTAAAGTTCGCATCTCAATCAAAGAAGACAACAAGTCCTCTGGACCCTATTCCCACTGTCCTGCTCCTACGTTGCATTGATCTGCTGCTGCCATGCATAACTAACATAATTAATATGTCATTAGCCTCAGGTCATGTCCCAGCACCTTTCAAAAAAGCTGTAGTCAGGCCACTTCTCAAGAAAGCTACACTTGACCAAGAGAACTTGAGGAACTACCGCCCAGTTTCCCTTCTACCTTTCCTATCAAAGACACTCGAACGGGTCGTGGCGGACCAGCTGAACTCGTATATCGAAACCTCACACCTTGCTAGTAAGTTCCAGTCTGGCTTTAGAGCTAATCACTCCACAGAGTCAGCATTGCTTCGGGTATACATCGACCTACTTGGGAATGCAGACATGGGTAGAGTGTCTCTGCTTGTTTTGCTTGATCTTTCGGCAGCTTTTGATACCATCGATCACAAAGTTCTTCTAGAGCGCCTCTCATCTCGCCTGGGCATCACTGGCACTGCTCTGCAGTGGTTCAGGTCCTATCTCAGTGGGAGACTCCAGAGTATTGACGTGAGTGGACAAAGATCATCTGAAGTACCTCTGAAATATGGAGTACTTCAGGGCTCAGTGCTAGGTCCGGTTCTTTTCACGGTTTATACTCTGCCTCTTGCTGATGTGATTGCCAAGCACAATCTAGGCTTTCACTTCTATGCAGATGACACTCAGTTGTACCTTTGCTTTGATCCCTCACAGCCTTCGAGCACCTCAAATTCTCTAAACTCACTAGCTGCATGCATTGATGACATCCGCACATGGATGACAGCAAATTTTCTAAAACTTAACGATGATAAAACTAACTTACTAGTTATGGGCAAACCCAGTGTGATCCAGAGATTGGAAAGGCTGACTCTCAAAATTGGCTCTGCCAGCATATCTCCAGTTGAATCAGCTCGAAATCTAGGTGTCATATTCCAAAGCGACCTCTCGTTAGACGACCACATCAGCTCCACAGTCAAATCCTCCTATTTTCAGCTTCATAACATTGCTAAAATTCGGGCCTGTTTAGATAAAAATCTTCAAGGTTTTGTCGCTCACTTTTAGGTCCCTTCATTCTATGGCTCTAGCCTATCTGTCAGATATACTACCCCATCAGGCTAAGCATCGTACCACCCGCTTTTCGGAATCCAACAGTCTAGAAATACCTCATACAAACCTTAAATCCTTTGGAGACCGTGCATTTAGTTCATATGCTCCCAAAGCCTGGAACTCTCTCCCGACCTGCGTCAGAACATCCCCTGACCTGACCACATTTAAAAGGAACCTAAAAACACACCTATTTAGGACAGCATTCAGTGGGTCCCTGTGATTCGTCCTTGATGTGCTTATGCATGCTGACACTGTGCATGCTGCCACTAACCACATTTGCATGCTGACCCTGTGCATGTCACCCCTAACCATATTATTCATTTTGTTTGTTTTTTCAACCATGATTTTACCTACCTTTCAATTGCATTTCACTTTACAGCAAATGTAAAGCGCCTAGAGAGAGATCAAGTTCTCTGAGGGCGCTTTATCAAGTGAATTATTATGTGTTTGTTTTAGGGTGGTCAATAAATATTTTCACGTGCTTTAATAAGTTTAATATGCCTGGCGTCGTAGAAAACCCTCATATTACCTGAGTGAATTTGCAGCAACAGCAGGAGGGCCGTACTGCAAGGATATTTTTGCACCTGGCTGTAGGCTTTTAGGTTGGGTATTGTTACACTTTCTCTTCGACTTTGTGCCGACAGCAGGGGATAGAAAATCTGTCTGAGCCAATGTGAGTTATTGTGGCTGAAGCAGGGCAATTGGCGATGCTGCATGCCTATTGGAGCAGCCTTCCTGTGTCAAGCACTGTGTTATTTTTATTATAAATAGTGCATTTAAATTAAGGGTCTGCTAATGTTTCCGACTCTTTCGATTGCATATTATGTCATTTATCAATTGGTCTTTTTGGGCACCCGCCATCTTGCCTATGCTTCACTGAGATTCCACGGCAGTGGTTTAGGTCCATTCCAAATGTCAGATTTCAGAGTTTGGATAACACCAACCGCCCGTCGTCTGAAGGGTGCTTTTGATGAAATAGCCAAGGGTACTCTTTAATAATAAGAATAATACATTTGATACAGCACCCCCAGTGAACTCAATCTCTTTTTAGGCACTTTACATTTGCTGCAAAGGAAGCACGATCGAATGGTTAGTGGTAGCATGCTCAATAAAACAACATGAATAACATGGTTAGGGGTGACATGCACATCGTCAGCATGCAAGTATGGTTAGTGGCAGCATGGACAGTGTCAGCATGCATAAACACATGAAGGACGAATCACAGGGACCCAGTGAATGCTGTCATAAATTGATGCATTATTAGTTTCCCTTTAAATGTGGACAAGTCAGGATATGTTGTGACGCGAGTCGGGTGTGAGTTCCAGGCTTTGAGAGTATACAAACTAAAGGGCGGTCTCCGAAAGGATGCAAATGAGGTATAGGTAAACAAATTAGTTTCCGAAAAGCTGGTGGTACGATAAAATTCTCTTGATCTAGTGTTGCTTTCTTGAGTAGTGGCCTGACTACAGCCGTTTTGAATGGTTCCGGGACACGAACTGAGGCTAATGACAGATGTTGGTTATGCATGGCAGCAGCAGATCAATGAATCGTAGAAGCAGGATAGTGGGAATAGGCTCCCGAGAACTAGTTGTGTTCTTGGATTTGGGTGATGAACTTCAGGACGAGGTCGCTAGTGACCTCATTCAGTGTCGACATTTCAAGAACCCCTTCTTTCCACGATGTGTTCTTTCGACTCTGTACTGGCGCTGTACATTCCAGGCTTTTGTTTACAACAGCGTCACTCACCCTCTGCTACCGGTGCTTGCTAGATCCAGGCCCTTTCCAGCCTCCCTTTTCGGCCCTTCAGAACTCCGAGCTGTCTTAACACTTTTGCACTAAATGTCGTTGATATGTGCTTTTATAATTTAGCTTATTCTTTCAAATTAAATGTCTATGATTTCGAATTTATAGGTATGCGAAACTTTTAAAGCCACTTGTGGCCTTGGCAAATAATATTAGGGCCATCCACTTTTCCTGCTTGTATGACTTGGACCAACCCTGCTAGCTATTCATATCATGGGGCGTTTAAGAGAGTAAGCTGATTACAGGAATAGTTCGGTGCAGTAGTCCTATATTGTCCATATTCAAAATGTATCCAGTAGCATACCCGGAATCATCTGCCAGGCTGAGAAATTCGTGCGATCACGCTCGGACCGAAGCTTAGTCAGTCAATGCACCGAAGCCTTAGATCTGAGCACTGAGCATTGTTAGATTACTGCCTACCATTACTAGGGCACAGGCTTCGGCTTTCACACATGACTCAGCCTTTAATGCACTGATTTCCAACGAATCAAGCTCGTCGTGATTTATTTTTAGGAAAAAGCAACCAACGGTTTTCTGATTTTTCTGTTTAGACAGGTGATAAACATCTTGGTCACATTTGTTGCTCTGTGGGCGCATTCACCATCGGTTTTGCACAAGTTAACAGTTAATGTCTTATGTGAGATGTGACTGTGCTTTTATCGTCTAGGTTGTATACCGAGGGTGGCAGTCAGGCAAGCAGACAGGCAGAGATTGGGATAGATCAACATAGATGATGGGATGGTGGACTGTTGTGATGCCCGTACTCTATCGACATGGCGTCAGTTATTGTGTAGGCTTAGCCTTAGTGCCTGTGTGCTGAAATACTATGCTTTTTGACCAAGCGGTTGCAGTATCGTTCCCTGCTCGAGGCAAAGTCTTTTTTAGGCACCCAGTCCATCGGCTGGAAACCTATGGGCACTCATGATAGGCTTCTTAAATAAATGCTTTATCTCTATGTGCTGCAGGCCAACGTCTTGCTCGCTGTTTCACTGCAACTCGACTCAGTCACTCGGTCGGGAGACTGCCATGTTCCTTCATATTCTAAACGAGCCCCGTTTTTTAATAGGAGCGTGACATTCGTGGTTCTAAATAAAGTTACACCAACAGCGTTGCTGTTGAAGATGAATCGGGCTTGAGTTCATCAGCTCTGCAAAGCAGCTGTCGGTGACTGAATTTTGCTATGCTCTCTTACCATATTTTATAGTCGAGTAACATTATCTTTTAGAGGTCACACAGTGAAGGCCGTAACCGAGTCATTCCAGATGGCCAAGGATGCTGGATTCAAGGTCGTTGCTCACATGATGCCCGACCTTCCGAATGTGGGCATCGAGAGGGATATCGAGCAATTCATAGTAAGTTCTGTGGTTTTGGGCACTTTCTAGGGATAGTATATGTGCCGTGCTATACATTTTTGTGACCTGCTGAGTTTGCTCGTGAACTCGTGAATCTCACTTCGAAAGCAGGAAATGCTGTGACGGATGGTCTGTGTGGCAGAGTAATTAGACCCTTGCACAGGCCCTTCAATAGGGAGTTGGCACTCTGTGTCTACATGACATGTTTATTTATTAAGTCGTGATGGCAGTGTGCTGCCTGCTTAGATTGCCGATAGTTCTAAGCTCAGCAGTCAAGTGCTCACATTCACTGCTCAGGTCGCGGGTTCAGGTCCTGCAGCGAGAAATTCTTTATTGCCTGTCCCATGCAGGGTAAAAGCTTGTAAAGCTGCTCTGCTGCTATACAATTTGCTGTTCAGCTGCCACACAAATGAGGCTGTTGTATCAGCCGATCTCTGCTTCATTTCTTTACACAATCGTTTGCTAATGTATGCCGATTTTACATATTGGTGTTACATGCAGGGCTGTATGTCATCGGTAAATGTTGTGGACATTATTTCTCTGTGGAATGATACAATGAATTGCCTGAATGGGACAGCCAGTGTCAGCAGCAATGTGCCGGTCAGTGAGTCATTGCTGCTGAGCCTTTGCTTATATCCTCTTATGCACGGTCTAAAATTTGCTCTTTTATTGTTGTGTATCCTTGAATCTTTTTTAGTACATGCTATAATAATAGTAAACTATGCTGGTTGTAGGCTTTGTATTTCAAGTAGATAATGATCCATATTTCTCCACTCTGGTCTTAAACCAAACCTGCTATCAGTTCATGATTAGTATCTGAATGTTGCAGTACATGGCTGCATAGTCGATCAGATGCACTCACTTGCAGGCTAGCACCTGTCCATAAGCACCAGAGGTCAGTGTTCAGAGACCTGAGCATAAGCAGCACCCTGGGCACATTGAGCTCTCCTAATTTGTTATCCTTCGTACAGCTTAGCTGGAGTTTCCATCACTGACAGTCACACACAAGATTCTGATGGGATGAGATTTTTAACGAATGAAACCCAGCTTCAAAAGAAATTAATACCGTATCGCCCGGATTGAAGTGGAGGAACACTGCGACTGTGCCATGTGTATGTGCCATATGTATCGCCAACGGCATGGTATCGAGGTAGCATGGCTGAAAGCACTGTCAGCTTATCACCAACATTGGTTCACCAAGCCCCGGCACTATGAACTTACATTAACATTGAGATGAACGCATCTCTTACAGCCCTGCATACCACAGGCAATTATAGCATTTGTGAACCACTGGCTTGCTCTACATCAGCCCGAACACAAAAGAGCAGAATATATAGCACAGCACGAGCCAAGTGCTTAAGGCGCAGGTTCGATTCCTACAGCAAGCGATCCTTTATTGCCCACTGCAAGTTGGAGATGTTATCAGCTATTTCTCTCATGCTGCTAAGTAGAGGATGTTGCTTAGTCGGCCGACCTTTACTTTACTTTAAGCTGTGGTATTTATTCACAATCGGCACATGTAGGTAGAAATGCCACAAAGGTAATTATATGCATTTACGTGTATTTGCATAATGTGTGTGCATGCACATCTTCATGGGATGTTTTTTTGTGCATATGTGCTACAACTGGTGCTTGCATTTGATGTGTATAACTTGAGTGTGGGTTCTATGTGTTCTCGTGCACAGGTAAACCTGCATAAATCTGCATAAATCATAGAGCAAGTTTTGCCTATGACTGTTAGCCATTATGCAGCCAATTCTTTTTTGTTGTCTTCCTAAGCTTTATGTTTCTTCTGCTGTTCACTATTTATCGTTAAATATGTGCTGCTCATGTTATGCAAATAGCCGTGCTGTCGTTTTAGGAGTATTTTGAAAATCCTGCTTTTCGATCAGACGGGTTGAAGCTGTATCCGACCCTGGTAATCAGGGGCACCGGTAGGAATAGGTGCTTGCCTGACGGTTAGACTGACTGTTTTAGTTGACCTGCTTTTCGCAAAGCACTTTTATTTTAGTGCTGCTGTAGGGATCTTGTTCTGACTGTTGTTCTGCAGGTCTTTATGAACTGTGGAAAACGGGAAGATATCGATCTTACTCACCGTCAACTCTCGTCGACCTGGTGGCTCGCATACTTGCACTTGTTCCACCATGGACGCGTGTATATCGAGTGCAGAGGTGAGGCACGTGTAGCTCCAGCTTGTGTCGCTTCGTTTACGTGAAGGTCCCGAGGCCATTCGTCTTTGCATCTTCTTCTTATTCTTCTCTCCCCCTAGGGTGTTAGTTTTACAGTGGCCATACTGACCTGCCATAGCTGCATGTCTATGACATTGAGCTACGGCTGACTTTGAGTGGTATTTGCAAATGCAGCCGAGTCGCGATCTGTGTTTGTACTCAAGGTAGCTGCTAAAGGTCCTACCTGTCGCTTAGCTGCCTAACATATCTTGTGCACACACTCGCATGCTCGCGCGCACACACAGAGGACACTTTTACTGCTAGCCACCAACCAATCAGTTGAAGTCAGCCGGTCGTAAGTCCAATGTTAATAAGAGTATGAATACTGATACTCTTTGTTAGACAGTGAGGGAATGTTTGATCCGAATTGTAAGGGATTACGAAGGGATAATCTCTTTACGGTGTGAAAGATATGTTTCAGACCTCAAATGCTTTGTGTTGTCAAAATTAGCGCATTCATTTATCATGAGTGCTGGATAGCCACATTGTCCCTCCTTACGTACCAGGTAACTCCCTCAACGAAGTCTTTCAAATCGCATGCACTATGTCTTTCAACAGCAAGCTGCTGTGCATGCCTGTAATTTTTTCGCCTACCTGGTGTCAAGAATGGGATTTTTTCAGATTTCGGTTAGACTGTGTTGAATAATTTCTCTTTTCTAATATTTGATTATGGTAACCTCCATTTTGATAACCCGGGAAACAACATGTGTGTTAACTATCTAATCGGTGCTGAATCATTTTCTTTGATATATATATATATATATATAATCATTTGTATAGTGGCCTAGGATAACTTAATCTCTATTCAAGTGCTTCACATATGCCTTGGGGCGTGAGGCCCACGACATCGGCCAAGCCTTGGTCGAGGCAAGCACCTTAACTGCTGGTCCAATTCGGGCTCAAGTACAGATCTTCACTTGCAGCAAACATCAGCTACTCAGTCACAATAAAGCCTTTCAGTATGGCCACACAGGCTGAATTGGCTCTTATGGGTTATAAGATTATCTTCATTACCAGGCATGCTAAAGTTGTGCACAGCACTTGAAAATTATAGTTGACAGGCTATAAATAGGCAGTTATGCTATTGGTATGTATGCCTTTAGTATGGGCATGACATTGGCCCACCACTATTCTTTATGACCTTCCTTATCAGCCCATGCATATAGGCCACAAGCGCTTACGTTGGTTTTTGTGCTGTAGCATTCTTAAGAACCCGGAGTTTGCTGAAAAGGTCTGTTGCTGATGCAGTCCAATGCCCCACCCAGTTCAACCGTCTGTGAATTTCGTTCCATGTTCTAGAGGGGTTCATGTCAGGCGACCAGCTGGGCCACTGTATCTTCTGAACAAGATTCGTCAAAAAAACACCTTACTAGCCTTGCTGAGTGCTTAGGATCATTATCATGCTGCCAAATATGACTACTTCCAATGCAGAGCATCCGGGGTTTGCAACCCAGCTTGCTAAATACAGGTCTAGCTTGATAAGCTCATAGCCCTGAATCTCAAATGCATGATCCATTAGTTAAGATATTGATCATCATCCAGCTTTAAAATATTTACCATGATGAGTATCATATCTAGAAAGCCTGACGGTGATCCAGCAGATCATGTATCCAAATTGTAAGCAAGATGAACTTTATTTTTACTGGAATCCTAATTGGCCTCTTTCTCCCCATTTCCCAGCTCTAGTTCTCTTTCATCGTCATGCTCTCCTTCTCAGCCTGCCCTGCTGACCTTACCTGTAATTTCAAGGTTCTCGTTATGAGATGCATAGATTTGCTGCATCCTACCATATTTAACATAATAAATTTGTGTGTCAGATTCTGGCCTTACTTTCCTGAACAAGGCTTTAACCAGATGCATCATCAAGAATTTCACACTTGAACATAACAGCTTTTGTTATATCATGTCTGTATATGTTTAGCTCTTTTTTTCTAAAAGTGCGAGCCACATGCACTGCTTTTCGAAACTTTCTATGCACCCGTTTCATCGATCTGAGTTGGGTTGTTGCTAGTGCCTGTATTTGAGTAAGTCATTAAGCTACACTAATTGTTAAATTGAACGAATCTGTCAATACAATTTAGTACTGCGTTGCAGTTTGCTATGCGTGGCTTAGTAAATAACTGCATTCGGCGGCAACCGAGTCAACCGGTCCCATGTAAACTGGCGGGGAGGCACGATTACGTGACTATCTACTCCTCCCTTCTCGGATGCCATCCAGCAGAATTTATTTTGGCCCATTTCGTCACTGACGATGCCTCGACTAATCATGAGCCAAGGTACCTGAATGTTTCCTTGACCTGTTGAGGCCAGCACTTGCCATAGAGACGTTCGGTACTCCACCAGAACATGCATGCATCCATCTGCGCACATTTTTGAGGGTACAAGAGCCCTTTCGATGGCGCTGCACATTACCGTGAACGGTCGCCCTTAAGCAGCAGTTCTCAATTTGTGGGTCGCGACCTCTACGGGGGTCGAACAACCCTTTCACAAGGGTCGCCTAAGACCATCAGAAAACAAACGTCTCCACATTTTGAGCACAACAATTTTATGGTTGGGGTCGCCACAACCCGTGACTCCATCGTTGCTTTCGAGCAGTGCAAGCGGTGCAGCTCGAGAAGAGAGCTGCTGCTGCAGCGGCCGGTCCGAACCTCCGCCCACGGTGACGACCGAACGTCGGCTACAGCCGCCGCACGCGGCTGCGGCTGCTGCAATAGCAAGATGAGACCGAAGCAGCTGCAAGCCCTGCAGCCAAGCAGCAGCTTCCTCTGTTTGGCGTCACAAGCCATCACTGCAGCTCGTGCGTCGGCTGCGGCAGCGGCATAGGCAGTGGTGCAGATGACACCCGGCCAGCGCCAGCAGATAAGAGAGTGAGCAGGCACGCACAAGTCTGCTGGCCAAGGTCGATGCACGCCGGCTGGTCGATGCCGACGCTGAGAAGCAGCATTGCGTGGTCGGATGGAACAATAGGAAGTTTGATAACCACTGCCCTTAAGTAATTTCTCTGATGCTGTCCTATAATGGCTTCGACAAGCAAATTCCAGTCTTGCTTTTTTGTGCTGCACTGTCAACTGTGGCTCGCTGTTGGCCACCAACTCATTCAGTCCTTGTTCCTTAAGCCATCTACTCATTGTGTTCTGGCTTACGACCGTTCTGGTTGCTTGGCAGAGACTCTGGCAGTGCATTTTAGCAGTGGCAAACCTGTCCTTCAGAGCCATGCTTTTGAGGAGCGACAGCGTTTTGACATGTTCTGTCCAATGAGATTGCATCTTTGCAGGGACATTCCCATGCCACTGGTAACGTCCGGCGTGGAGCATGGCAACCTGCGAGAGCTGGCGCTGGCTCGCATGGCAGACCTGGGTACGACATGTCGTGATGTGAGGACTCGGGAAGTCGGCATCCAGGAGGTGCATCACAAAGTGCGCCCGTATGAGGTGAGTACCGTCTCCCAACCTCCCGTGTGGTCTTACACCATTAAAGCGTTTGCCTGGCTCTGTTGCGCACAATCTGCTTTCTCAGGCAAGTCCGAATGGTCCGTCTGAGAGTGATGCAAACACTGCTGCTGCCATTGCTCAGTAGCATGCTGTTTGCGCTCATTAGTTCTTGCTATCATGTACTGCGTGCATGTTTGCGTTCGTTAGTGTGTTCATTTGCATCTATGTGCGCATGTGGCTATGTGTGTATGTGCGTTTCTATATATGTGCACATGTGTGTGCGTGTGTGTGTGTGTGTGTGTGTGTGTGTGTGTGTGTGTGTATGTCTGTGTGTGTGCATGCACGTGCGTTCGTGCGTCGGTGCATGCGTGTGTGTGCTTGGGTGCACATATGCATGTGCACAGGCATACATGCTTGCATGTGACTGAAGTCCACGGCAACTCAGTGCAGAGGGTAAATTCTTTTCCGGCGTGTGATTCGACGTCTGTAACTGCACTATACATCGTTTGATGCCCACAGCTTTTGCCGTATTAATTATGCTTTTATTTCGGTAAGCTGCTAAACTGGCCATATCTGCACCGCCCCAACTGTTCCTGTAGAAACTAACCTCAGTCTGGAGTGCTAAGTTATCCCGGCAACCGGGATACGTCAGAAACCAAGAAAGAATTTGGTTTTTTGCCAGGGGTAATTAAAGCTCCGGCCTCTGCAGTTAAATAAGGGCACTGTCAAATTGTTAATATTAATATCAATGTAGTGCATTCGGCCAGCACCCTAAGAAGACCGAATCTCTTTTGTATGTCGACTTACCATGGACAGAGCACATGCAATGAGGAATATGTGGTTTCTAGCTTCTTCTTTTTTTAAAGTCACGTAATATCATTGTTTACCAATTTTCAGCCTTCGGGACTGATGAACTGGAGGCATGCTAAGGGTTTGATTTTGCTTGGAGGTGCAGCTAAAGTATCAAAATCGGAGGGGGACAAGAAGAAGCAGTATGTGAGAGCCACGGGAGTATTGTTTCATGTAGGTTATTAAGAGATTATCAAGAGAATCAACTTCAAAATGAGTGACAGAAATGAGATAGAAATCAATGCAGTGCTGTTTGGTTCGACTGTACATCTAGCAGAGAAGTGGTGTTACGTTCGCGACAGACGTTTATATGCCTGCTGCAGCCTCTCTCCTTAGAAACCCCAATTCTAGAAATTGTTTGACCTGAAAGTACGCTGATATGACCATGAATTTGGTCGAGGCTACGTAAATGGTTAAATATAAATATAATTCATTTGTATAGCACCATAAGAGGACCTAATCTCTCTTCAGGTGCTTCTCATATGCCTCGGAACTCGAGCCCACGACCACAGTCATCAAAAACATTCACTCTGACCTCGTTTGTTAAAGGGCAAGCACCTTAACCACAAGGCCAAACCAGTGTGGTCAGGATTTCCGGTGTCTGGGTGGCAGCAGCAGTGCCCAAGACTAACAATTTTGTTTGATCATAATTTAGTTTTGAGTTAGCTTGGTATTATTCAAGTGCTAGTGTCGGCAGTACAAGCAGTGAGAGAGTCCAGGATGAAGCTGGAGTGCTGGAATGCCTAGAGGGACTGTGTAGATCTGCATAGAAATGATAGCTTACATTGTGCATAGCTACATTGGCACTAGGTATGGGTGTACATTGTGAATAGAAGTGGGCGTTGCAGTGGACCTCGTGGTACCGATTCCTGAAAGCCTCGCTGAATGAGTGTTGGCTGTGGACTAGTTCGCTTGGCCATAGTTTCACCCAAACTTCGATGCCTCCATTTCAAAGCAGCAACTGGAGTTGACACCCGTTGAGCATTCTCTAGCATAAATCCTCATTTTAGTGCACCAGTCGCTTTTGCTGCCAGCAAACGATTCTCTCTCTCTCTCTCTCTCTCTCTCTCTCTCTCTTTCTGTCTACCACCTTTACTTTTTCTTGCTCCCTACATTCCTACCTCTGTCAGCTCCTGCAACTCATCTTTGTTTCTCCATTTATTTTTCTTTCTCCAGTGAGCTGTAATGGCTCACTAGGTAAGGTGGTTGCTTTTCACGATCTCGGCCCCGAGGTCGTGGGTTCGAATCCTGCAGTGGGCGATCCTTTATCGCTACTGCAAGCGGTGGTGATAGCCGTGAAGGCTCTTCTGTCGCTATACAAAAAGAGGCTGTTTAATCAGCTAGTATTTATTTATTTATTTATTTATTTTATTTATTTTTCTTTACTCCTCCTTGCCTTCATCTGTCTTATCTTATCTCTTCTCTTCTTCCTGTTTCCTTCCCTCGTTCTCTACCCTCTGTCTCCCTCCCTCAATGTATTCCTCTTTACTCTCTCGTACATGCTATCTGTGTTTGTAGGTTTGTCTATTCCTGTCCGTCTTATTTGGGTAGCCTGGAGTCTCAAATCAGAAAAACAAACTCGATGAGTAGGTCATCAAAGCTATGTTGATGCAGTATAACTTAATCCGGCTGTAAGAGTCAGAGATGGCAGTCATACTCGCTTTCTGTTGGTTTTTTCTGTAAAGAGTAAGGAAACCATCGTGACCTTGATGTTCTCTGCAATGGCATTTATCCAGTTTGGTTTAGCAACGTGAGCTGTAGCACAGCAATGCAGTATGTGCCAGCTACTTAACTCCCACTCTCCATGCAGCTGCTACCAATATCGACATGTTGCTGTGAGTTTGAATTGTGTTCTCACTGCAGCTTCACCTGCTTACCACGCCCAGGCTCAAATGCCATGTGGTCGCACTTAAGTCGGATGGCTGCACATTTTGCTGCTGTCCACCCCACCAAATGGTGTGAGTGAATTGTCTCTAGACAAAACATACTGGTCTTGTGTGCCATTAAGTGATCCTCACTGTAGCCACGGCTGAAGCTGGTGCTGGTGCTAATGACCAGCAATTTTGCGTGCACTGCATTCATGGTGTGCCTCACTGTGTATGCTGATCGCAGATCCACTTTTAGTAATGTGTTAACCAATCGCCTGCGCAGACCGTTTAAGTAGTGTTGTAGTATAGTAGTACTAGTATAGTTTTAGTAGTGCTGGCTGCAAAGTCATGGGTCGAATGTCATCTTTCTGATGGCGTTATGGCTGCTGGCTGCATGCTCATTGTTTACGCTCATGCACATTGTTGTATAGTATGTGCTGGCTGCATGCTCATGCACATTGTATAAGCTGTGGCTACTCCAAAGTGTCTGCATTTCAGCCCTGGCCCTAAACCACATGCTTAGCAGAGCTACCGCATTCTGGCTTGGACTTGTGCATTTATAGACTCTCTCATATTGAGTCCAATTTCTTTTCAGGCTCTGCTGCCCTATGACACCACTTTTGTATGCTGGTGCTGTGGATCGCAGCTAGGTGTGTAAAGTGCCTAGAAAGAGATTCAGTTCTCTGATGGCGCTATACCAATTTATTATTATTATAAAGTGTGCGATGAGGTAGCTGCACTGTCGGTGATTCTTGGATTTTGACAAACCGGATTGTCTCTCCCCGGCAAGCAGAGAAGCAATCGAGCAAGATCTGTGTATATTCTATATGGAAAATCCACTGTAAAATATTGTAGTGATTATAATAGTGATCATAATAATAGTAGTTCGTTTATACTGAAAGCTAAATTTCTATCAAAGTGCTTTTTATCAATCAAGAATCCTCGTGTCCCGTAGATACTGTAAAGGAGTAGACTGTCAGTGGTACGCACGCCTGCTAGAAAACAAGTCCCCACGCAGGGCATGCAGCTATTCCCTTATAGCCAATAGCCAAATACACTGACCAAATAGCTTCTCCTCGATTTCGACTTTGGACGCCGCCCCTCAGCATTCCGCGCGCCAGAAGCACCCTCACCATCGGTCAGGCTGCTCCGTTTGCTGTCGTGACCTCAACTGACGGAAGTGGTTGCAAGGTCGTCGTCGTTGGAGGTTGGGCACCGATAGTTCGCTAATGTAGACAGGTGCAGAGGCATCCTACTCTTGCATGTTGCTCGAGTTAGTCAGTGAACATTCATTTTGAGTCGCTTGGACATTGGCCTCAGTTGCTCAATCTGTTGAGGACCAGCAAGAGAGACCAGACTAGCTCGTCCTCGACCTTTGTGGTCGCGCCGCTGCGGGTGCCCAGGCTAAGGCTAGAGCCACATGCATCACGTGCTAAGCACTGTCGGCTCGTCCTTGCAATTTCTGGTGTGTCGTCAGCAACAGCGTTAGCTGCAGAGGCAGGTGCCAGCAGAACGAAAGGTGTTCGGCGACTGCAACCTGTCGCGGTTCTCCATCGGCTGCGCAGGATCATTCGCAAGGTTTTTTGTGCGCCGACTTATTGTGGCTGTGCCGGATATTTCGAGACTTTGCGCAGGGCTGCAGGCATCAACAGCAGCCCTGCCGTACCCAGCACACGGGGAACCAGGCTGTAGAGAGAGAGAGAAAAAAAAAGAGACAGAGAGAAACAGAGAACTCTCGCCCGTTTTTGTGCTGCTGTGCCAGCCGTCGGTTGGTGGAGCACGTGCCTCCGAATTTGTGCGCACAGGTGGAGCTGGTGCGCCGTGACTACGCGGCCAACGGCGGTTGGGAGACGTTCCTGTCGTATGAGGACGTCGAGCAGGACATCCTCATTGGGCTGCTTCGGCTGCGCAAGTGCTCCGACCTGACCTTTCGCCCTGAGCTGGTTGATGGCTGCTCTGTTGTGCGTGAGCTGCATGTGTACGGCTCGGCCGTGCCCGTGCACTCGCGTGACCCCACCAAGTTCCAGCACCAGGTGAGAACTGCAGTGTGCGCAACCACGTTAGTTGATGACAACGATATTGCAGTCGTGCTCTCTCCAACGCGAAAAGGCCAAGAGATAATAGCAAGGTCTAGCATCTTTGACTGCTATCCTGAGAGTGATTCAGTGTGTGTGTGTGTGTGTGTGTGTGTGTGTGTGTGTGTGTGTGTGTGTGTGTGTGTGTGTGTGTGTGTGTGCGTGTGCGTGATAGGAGAGTGTTTTGTGTGTGTGCGAGAGAGAGAGAGAGAGAGAGAGAGAGAGAGAGAGAGAGAGAGAGAGAGAGAGAGAGAGAGAGAGAGAGAGTTGTCTCTGTGTTTTGCTGCTGTACTGCATGGGGGCTATCTGGTTTGCTTTAAGGGATTCGGGACACTGCTTATGGAAGAAGCTGAGCGCATTGCCAGAGACGAGCATGGAAGCCGGCGCGTTGCTGTCATATCCGGTAGGTTTAACAGCTGTACCATTTGTACTCTGAAGCAGGCCTTTTGCTCTATGCACTTGCACACACGTGCTAACTATATTGACATGCTTCCCTTACCTCATATTTAAAATGCCTATACAGAGATTAAGGGGACTGTACACATGTCTTATTATTACTAATGTTACTCGTGACCATATATGTATACTTGCACACCTGCATAGATAGCCCATCGTCATCCCAGAGATAGTGATGCACAGTGCTAGGTCTCTTGTATTGAGCCAGAGTGCCAGATAGACAAGATCTGAATCAACCAGGCTGTAGGTCAGCAGTTCCTATTCACTGGGGGATACGTAGCAGGTGGTATCGCGATTATTGGTAGCCATCCTGTAGGTTTCTCACAGGTTGCCTAGGCAACAAGACCGAGCTGCAGCTCGTTGGCTGTGCCTATCGGTTTGGTATGGAGAGAGTAGCTCACCAGCACGGCATGGCAGCATGTTGGTTACCTCTCTTAAGGAAAGGCTCACCGAGGCATGCTTTGTAGGAGCTACATGATCCGAGGATCCACCAGCCCAGGCTTCATCTCAGCCTCCATTAGCTATGGAGCTTTGGCTGTGGCCTCATCTTGCTTGCTTGCCTCTCCCTCTCCAGCTATCTTTCCTTCCCTCTCTCTCTCTCTCCCTCTCTCTCTCTCTCTTTCTCTCTCTCTCTCTCTCTCTCTCTCTCTCTCCCCTCTGTTCTCCATCTCTGTTCCTTCGTTTCTTTCATTCTGTTGCTTGCATGCCGTTTTTGGTGACTGCCATCCGTCGCAGACTTTCGAGATTTTTCTCAGGTCGTTCTCTGTCCGTGCACCTTAGCGTGGGTGCTCTCTGGACGGTTTTTGTTTAGGCTACCAGTGCCAAGCTGTGCGCTCCGGTCCGAGTCTAGGTCAAGGCTAGCCACTAGCTTTCCACAAATCATGCCCACCTCTTAGTCTGTGCGCCTTGTTTCCTCCAACTACGTCAGTGGGCCAGTGATCCTGCTGCTTTTGATCCTGATGCTTTTTTTTGCATGCAGGCCAGTCGCAGCACTGCCTTGTGGGATGCAGTTAGGGGCTGGGTCCTCGAAGCACAGCAGCTAGCTGTGATTTGTGCGAACTGCTGCTGCTTGTGTCAGCACATGCCACTGCCACTTTGATTTGCCCGCAGTTTGAAAAACCAGGACCATTTCGAGCCTGCTCTTAGCTTGGGACTGTTAGCGTGCTTAGTTCAGAGTTGGTACAGGTATCTGTGAAGCATCAAACCATCTTATACTGCCTACGATTGCTGCTTGTGATTGACTGTCCCGCCACAGTCAGTCCACTTGCCGCTCGTCATAATGCTCGGCGATTCTAGGCCAACTGGCACGACTAATCTACACCTTAGCTTAACGAGACTGTCTTTGGATTTTTGAAGTCGTCCAGAAAATGTAGCCACTCAGCACATCGAGCTGGTGTCACGGTATGCAAAGGCATCGATTTCTGTCGTTGGCCGTCGATGTACGTCATGTACGTATGATATGGGCTGAGCAAATGAAAATTGATTTACTGTCACTTCAACGATGCTAATTCATAGGAGACTGATTAGCCACATAAAGCCCATGTGCCAGTTCTCAAACTCTATAGCTATGCTTTGTCGTGCACTCGCCATAATTTGATCCTCAGTGATTGGAGACCGATTTGAGGATAATTAGTCAGGTGTAAGTGTTGTTTAGTCACACAGTGAGTTTACAGTTAAAAGATAAAAGGCCGGGGGGTTAGGGTAATACTATATACAAAGTATGGTTAGCTTCTTGTGGCTGAGGGCATTCAGGTATGTCAAAACTCACTGCTCGTGTTGTTCACAACAAATGTGACCACAGTGACCAGGCACCATGCTCTTGTGTCTGACAGTGTTTGCCGTTGCTGCAGCTCTCACATTTACTTGAAAAGCGAGTATGGATTGTAGGTGTCGGAACAAGGAACTACTATCGAAAACTTGGATACAAATTGGATGGACCGTACATGGTGAAAGACTTGTAGGCGATTGGTGACGGCCAACTGTGTCCTTCCTCAGCAGTCAGCTCGTGGCCCTGAACGAAAGCCTCGATTTGCCTCGTTATGCTGTGCCCCAGATTGAGATGAAAAACCTGGCTAGCGCTCACATGCCCTGCCTCTTCTTCATGCTGTTACCGGTCTGGTTGTGCATGCAACTGACTAGGGCGCATTTAAGTGAACCAATGGCTACAGATCGACAATGGCAATAAGCAGTTCTTCGGCTGGAAGCAGCCCGCCTCCTCCTTGTATCCTCTATAGTCATGAAGACTAACTTATCGTTATTGTATATATTTTATTCACTTTTCATTTCTGGTGTAACTGATTATTATAGTCTCGTGGACCACTAAATATCCTGAAATTACGTCAGTCGGCACTTGTTAGTTTTTTATATATATCCGGATACCTTTCTTTGAGCAATGATTTTGAAATATAGTGTATCCTAGCCTAGCTTGTCAAACAGAAACCACTGTTGACTCGACAGTTTAGCTCACTAGCACCTCTATTTTGGTAATGAACGGTTACTGGTCCCTAGGAGCATTAATAGGAGTTTTAAACAGATAATAAAAATGCATTTTATTTCTATTGGGCCCTAAGAGAACTATATCTCCAGCTTCACTTATGCCATAGGGCTCCAGCCGAAAACCTGGTAGGTTATAGGCAGGCATCTTACCCCTCGAGCCAAACCAGTGCGGGCAGATGCTCTACCGGCTTTAATAAACCAAGTTTATTAGAAGCCTTAACATGACATCTGGGTACCACGCAATTTAAGTGTCGTAACAGTTCTCTGGGGAGACCTGTCGTCAGGCTAGATAGCTCAACCGAGTGATAATTCTTCTGTCTCCGACACCAAATTCCACCGCTTCATTTATGAACATCTTTAAGCTCAGTCTATTCACTATGCTGCCACCGACTATGCTGCCATCGATGGATCCACTCTCTCTCTCTCTCTCTTGCTATCTCGCTGTTGCTCTCGCTCGCCCGAGCACTCGAAAGCCAGTCTTTTGCTCATGCATCACCACTGAACCACGTCCGTGCTAAATGCACTCGACTGCTGGCAGCAGCTTTGTTTGATGGGTGCCGATCGATGGATGCCACTCATGTATTGATTTGCTGCTTGCTAGCCATCATCAGCCGCGAGTCATTTTTCATGCCTTGAATCGTTCGAGAGCCGGCAGCTGCCTAGGAGAATGGCTGCATCGGAAGCCAAGGTGCCTGAAGCAGGCAGATCAGTTACAGCATTTACTTCACATTGTGCTCCGTTAAACTGCTTCCAAAGCCGTTAGAACTCAATACTGCCCTGTGATATTTCAGCAAGTGATCGAGGGCCTCATTAATGGTCATATCATGGCTTTCACTGAACTTGTGATTGCCACCGTACCGAATCTGATATAGTTCTAAGACTGTTGAGGTCATACAGCTCTCAGTCGTCGGTTAGAAAGTGTATTTTGCTCAAGAAGCAGTCACTTTTCTTGTTCACATGGTGTCTAAAGCAAGCATTGGATCAATAACCCAAGAGTTGACAATCCTCCATTATTGCTGATATCTTACCTAGCTTTTATGATAGAACTTGATCTCTGTTCTGGTGCTTTATACGTGTAGCCTATAGCCACATGGGAATGATTTGGAGACGAATGATTACTATGCCATCAGACATCTCTGCCCCTGGAGAGGAGGTAGGCGTGAGGTCACGGCAGCAAGTACTAGGCAGAAAAAAGCATGACTGAACGAAGACTGTCTGGCGATTTAATGCCTCCCAGAGCTAATTAGACTTATAGTGACGAGATTAGGACGGTAGTGGGAAGGCTCAGTGTAGATTGGGGTTAATTGCCTTTCCAAATGGAAAGATCTCGGACAGTCTAACCTCTGTGTGAGCTAGTTGCCGGGTAGGTGACCTTTTGCCCAAACAAAGAATGTGGTAGATCAGTAGGTTCGACGAATTGCCACAATCCACCGAAATCTAAATTAATGTTGCAAATTCGACAGGACATTAGCCGAGCTCAAAGTTTGAGTGGATATTGTTGTACATCTTCGATGTTATCTATCCACCAAATTGCTAGTCATCGTGTGCCCACACTCGTGCAAATGAGCTCCAAAGACAGGTCTGTCCCACAATCCCCTGCAAAATACTTACGTTCGCCTCAAATATACCACACATCAGCTGCACAAAGGTCGAACAAGTTTGGAATATGAAACTACGATGCATATACATGTATTCACAAAATCTCGTGGGAACTCGCTCCGGCGTTCTCATGAAGTCCACTGAAATAGGTAGCAGCAGTCCGGGCCAATATCTAAATCTACCCCAATTCACCCCATTCCGTCGTAAAAAGAAAGAAATCCCGTTCGATGAGTTTTTTTCATTGCTTATGTCAGTAATAGTATTAATTATAATGATGCACTTGATAAAGCGCCCTCGGAGAACTAAATCTCTTTCTAGGCGCTTTACATTTGCTGCAAAGGTAAATGCAATTAAATGGTGAGTAAACTCATGCTTGATGAAGAAACAACATGAATAACATGGTTAGGGGGTGACGTGCACAGGGTCAGCATGATATTGTGTCAGTACAACCGGTGACGATTGTGCTAACACAATTTCACTTGCATTGGCACGGGCGTTCTCGTACAATGCATTACCCTCGACTGCAGTGGCCAGGGCCAAAACCGCAATCCACCATTAAACGTCTAGAAATAGATTTCGGCGTAGTATGCCCACTACATAAATTCAAGTATGGTGGGTACGCTCTCTTTGGCAATGTGTGGTAATCGCCCGAAATAGCCTGGGTAAATACTGCAATCCACTCTAATCCATCATCCTCAAATCGTAAACAGGAGGCTCTCCATTGCATATACGACTGGACTAGTTCAAAGTGCAATCATAAAATTTCACTCCATTGTTTGTTTGCCTCATGCAATGCACTGCAACGGCCTGGTCCCGTACTGCAATCCACCACAAAGCAACAATAATTCGTACACTAGAAGTTCTAAATATGATTGCACATTGCTCTTCTCATCGGTTATTGTGAACTCGCTCAATTTAACAATCGCCTCGACCATTTTGCAGCAATGCACTGCAATTGCTAGGGCCAATACCGAAATCCGTCAAAAAAGACCAGAAAGCGTACACTTAAAACTCTAATTGTGATTACACGTTGCTCTAATCTTGGTGCTTAGTGCACTGCCACTATTTCACTACAATTGACTCAACTATCCCGATACAACCGACTACAATGGTCTGCCGAAACTACAATCCACTGCATTCAGCTACAAAATGCCGAGAAATATGGCTCTTAATGCTCCCAATTTTGAATGCATATTACAAACCACCCCTGTTTAAAGTAAAACCACACCATTTTGACCAACAATATCGGGCAACACTTGCTAATCTACTGCAACGGCTAGGCTTGAAGCAAAATTCTACTAGAATCTGTGGCAAATCGATCACAAATTAGATTAGCGAAGCTCCAATTGTCATTGCATTTAACATTTCGTTGTGTTCAATGTAAAATCTAGAAGTTTTCAAGCTATTTTGCCCGTTAATTGCTAGCAATGCACGGCAATCGGAAGCGATGGCAGGGGCTAATACCGAAATCCGTGGCAAATCGACTAGAAATCTGATGCAGGAAGCTATAATTATCCTTCCACGTAATCTCGCACTGAGCGCTCACATACTTTCAGCTCACTGTGTGCGTTCAAACTTGGGCACTGCAAATCAATCTTGGGCACTCCAAATCGACGGATATGGCCGGGTCAAAAAGACACTATATTACAATCCATCGAAAATCACCACAAAGTATCTCAGCCAAGCTCAAACTTTTTTTGCGTATCACAGTAAACTGTGTTTAAGGGCAACTACATCCTTTTAACCAAATCTAGCACTTACAATTGGGAGAAATGTATGGCAATCTATGGCAATGGCCCGGGTCATTATATGTATATATAAAATATGTCATTTGTATAGCGCCCCAAGAGAACTTAATCTCTATTCAGGCGCTTCACGTATGCCTCCGGGCTCGAGCCCACGACCTCAGCCAGACCGTGGTCGGGGGCGAGCACCTTCACTGCTGGACCAAACCAGCTCGGCACCACAATCCGGGGCCAACCGCTGAGAAATATGCAGTGCCAAGCCCCAAAGGTCATTGGATATAGAATTTCGCTGTGTCCGAAATGAAGCAATGACATTTCAAACTGCTTGCTCGTTAATTGTTAGCAACGCATGGCAATCGACACTAAAGTTCGGCACCGATACCTCAGTCCTTGAAAAATCGATAAGATTGAAAAAGCTAAACTACAACTCTCATTCCACGTAACACCAAATTGTGCTCGCTCACATAATTTGCACTCATCGTGCTTTTCCAATTGACGGCAATGTATGGCAATCGATGGCAATAGCCCGGAACCATACGCCAATCCATAGCGGTCTGTTAAAAATAGACCGACAATTGCTGGGAGAAGTTTCTCCAAATTGTCTTTCGTATTGCAACAAACTGTATTTAAAGCATAGTCACACCCATGTAAACAATCGTGAGCTGAGCGCACAATCGAGGGTAATCAATGGCAATCAACGGCAATGGGCCTTCTTCTACCACAATCTTTTTCAAATCAACTAGAGAACTGCCATTCGAAGCTCCAATTATTATTTTACAGTAGTGTATTGTGCCTATACTGTGCACATACTGTCAACCAATTATGGGCCTTCAACCTTGGATAACACATGGCAATCAACGGCAATGGCCCGAAACCAAGTGTCAATGTTTGATGGTCTGTTACAATTATAAGCAAAGCTGGTGGGAGAAGTTTATTGCCTATCGCAATGCCCTGTATGAAAAGTGCAGCCGCATCCTTTCAACTAATTGTGAACGTGCATTCGAGGAGAATGGACGGCAATCGACGGCAGTAGCGAGGTAAAATACGGGAAGCTATATACGGTCCGTTAAAAATAGACCAGTAACTGCTTGGTGACACCCTAATTAATGTTTCTCGTTACTACATAATCTATTTGGGAACACCTCGGAAATGCCACTGTTGATTCTAGCTCTCGGTCACTGTATTGCAATCAACGGCGATGGCGCTAGCCAATACACCAATCTTCTGCAATCCGTTGCAAATTGACCACACATAGGCTGTAAAAAGCTTAAGAACACATCAGGTATAACGTCTCACTTTTTTTTAAAATTGTAATTACATCATTTTATGAGGCATAGAAATCAAATGCGTTTAATGGTAATCTGGAAATGTCCACGTAATTTCGCACATTTACTGACAGGCATTGGGAAGCATCGAACACGCTATGCTAGTCCCAATCAGGCTTTGCTCAAGCTTTAGGGCTATTTTCTACCTCTTACAACTACCGTACACCATCTCCAGCAGACTTTCATGGAGTACTTTCTGATTTTGCGCCAATGTGTGAATTTTGTTAAGCTCTACGGAGCAGTGGCGGAACGTTTCGCTTGTAAGCATGCTTCAACCTGCATTAGTAATACAAACAAGTACAGTCAAGGCAGGTTTATCTGTTGCAACAAATAGGAAGGGGACTCGTGTTTTTTTAAATCCGATGAACGGTCACTTAAAATTAAACTCGTTTCGTAGAACTTATGTAGCGCCCTGCTGGCCTTGGCTTAATTTTGGCGTGAACAAGAGCTGTTCGGCGGCCGGCCTAGAACTCCTTGTCCTGGAGCAGTGAGCCAGAGAGGAGCGCCAGTGCGGTTAGAGAGCAAGAGCTTAAGAGCGAGCCAGGAAGCTCTGAGACCAGCGGTAGCGATTCGGCCTTTAGAATTGGTCTGATACCCGCGTGAGCTGCTAATTGATGTTGGCTGGCCTGTCAACCTCCACCATCACCCTGTACGCTAGGATTCGTCTGGAACCCATTCAGCATTCAAGCTGGAAGAAGGTGCCCTTCCAGTGGCCTAGTGGCGGTATTAATTCCTTGCCGTAATGGGCCATGGTGTCGGGCCCAATACCACTAAGCTCTTGCCCCATAGTCTCAGCTAAGTATTTAAGAGTCGAGCGACGCTCGTTCTTGGTCTTATGTTCGGCTCCTCTCTTCGGCCTCGCTTCGACGCCGTCGGACTCGTTTCTCTGAAAGCATGGAGGAGCGTGGACTGTTCGCCGGCTATCGACGGGTCAGGACGAGACAGCGCTAGGAGAATTCGATGGACTCCACCGAATACGGTCGTATCACGCCCGAGCTAGCATTTTGTGTTTCTTTTGTGTTTTGTGTGTGCGCGCTCCCACGTGGTCTCGGCATAAAGATTTGCCAGTACGATCTAAACGTAGCTGGTATGGTGTGAGATATTCCATTGGTTCGGGCTCCTTTGTCTATTTCGGCCGTTTCCCCTAGAGAAGCAGGGAGCCTTAAATGTGGAGACGTGTTTCCTCCGCAAGAGCGCTTGAGCTGTCGAGAGCGTGTAAGGAGTGTGGAGATAAAACTGAGCTAGACGTGCAGCGACTTTGTGCGCTTGCGAGTAAAGCTCAGTAAAATCCCCAATTTGTGTGTCTCGCTTTCTAACTCACGCCGCGGACTCACGACCCCCTTTAGTAATGGTAAGTAGGTCAGCGCTAGAAACGCTCGTTTCGTGGCAGCATGCTTATTGCACGTAGACGCGCACCGAACGGCATCGGGCGGTAGGTTAGGCCTACTCCGCCGAGCCTTCAGCGTTACACTTATACCTCCACAGGATCACTGCAGCCAACACAATTTGTAGATCGTCTGAACACGCAGGCAATATGCTGTGTTTATGTACTGCAAGCGAATCTCAGGCTACATTTAAAACTTGATCATGTTATATAGTCTTTAACATTCATTCAACCATTCGCATAATCTTAGAAAGCATGCTGCCAGGTTTCATTCAAGAATTATGAATTCTGCAAGTGTGACTGAGACCCCTCGGCACGTGTGCTTCATTTCTGTGATGTTTCCGGCTTCTCCGAGGGGTCCACGGAGAGCCAGATAAAATACACTAGCTCTTTTGTATAGCGACAGAAGAGCCTTAACGGCTATCACCACCGCTTGCTGCGGCAATAAAAAATCGACCATCACAGGGTACGAACCTAAGTGTAACGCCAAAGGCTCGGCGGAGTAGGCTAGACCTGCCGCTTACCTAGCGGCGTAGCCTAGCGCCTACTGCCGTTCGGTGCGCGCCTACGCGCAATAAGCTGGCCATGACGAAACGAGCGTTTCTGGCGCCGACCTGCTTACCGTTACTAAAGGGGGTCGTAAGTCCACGGCGTGAATTGGAAAGCGAGACTCACAAATTGGGTATTTTACTGAACTTTATTCGCAAGCGCACAAAGTCGCTTCGCGTCTAGCTCAGTTTTATCTCCACACTCCTCGCACATTCTCAACAGCACCAACACTTTTGCGGAGGGAATACTTCTCCACATTGAGCGCGAACCGGAGCGTAAGCCCTAACCAGAGAACTAGGACTCCGTTTCCACCTGGGCGGAAGGAATACCCCAAACACGCCAACTTAAGCACTCTTGCGGAGGGAATACTTCTCCACACTGGAGCGCAAACCGGAGCCTAAACCCTAAATGGAGAACGAGGACTTGGTTTACACCAGTACGGCAGGAATACTCCACACACGCCACCTTAAGCACTCTTGCGGAAGAAATACTTCTCCACACTGGGGCTGCTTACCTGTATAATGGGAAACGACCCCAACTAGACAGAGCCCGAACCCGAGCCTAAACCCTGACCGGAGAACTAGAACTCGGTTTCCACCAGTGCGGCAGGAATACTTCACACACGCCAACTCAAGCACTCCTGTGGAGGAAACACGTCTCCACACTTTGGCTACTTTCGTCTACACTGGGAAAGCCCCAAGTAGACAGAGCTCCAACTGGAGCCTAATCCCTAACCGGAGTACTAGGACTCCACAAACACCAACTACGTCTAGCTCGTCCCGGAAAATCCCTATGCCGAGACCGCGTAATAGCGCGCACACACAAAACACGAAAGAAACACAAAATGCCAGCTCGGGCGCGATACGACCGTATTCGGTGGAGTCCTCCGAATCCTCCTAGTGTTGTCTCGTCCTGTTCCGTCAATTGCCGGTGAACAGCCCGCCCTCCTCCCTCGCTTTCAGAGAAACGAGTCCGACGGCGTCGAAGCGCAGAGCCGGACAGAAGACCAGAAGAGACCAAAAACAAAAGACCCAGAGCGAGCGTCGCTCGACTCTTAAATACTTAGCTGAGACAATGGGGCAAGAGCTTGGTGGTATTGGGCCCGACAACAGGGCCCATTACGGTAAGGAATTAATACCGGCACTAGGCCACTGGAATGTCCCCTCTGTCCAGCTTGAATGGCGAATGGGTTCCAGACGATTCTTTTAGGACAGAGTGATGGCGAAGGTTGACAGGCCAGCAAGCCAACATCAATCAGCAGCTCCCGCGGGTTTCGGACCAATTCTAAAGGCCGAATCGCCACCGCTGGTCAGAGAGCTTCCTGGCTTTCTATTAAGCTCTTGCTCTCTAACCACACTGACGCTTCTCTCTGGCTCACTGCTCCAGGACAAAGGAGTTCTAGCCCGCCTCCGAACAGCTCTTGTTCGCGCTAAAATTCCGCCAAGGCAAGCAGGGCGTTACATTCGACCTCAGGACTGATGTCATGAAAAGCAACCACCTTTCCTGGTGAGCCATCAAGGTTTACCAGACCAATTACCTGTGGACACAACGGCTTCCGATCGGCGGTTCTTCCCTGGAGCGCCCAAGAGCTCGCCATCCTCCTCCGCAGATTACCTGTGTCTTTATAGTTGCACACAATTGGTTGCACTTTAAAGTGCACTGCCAAATTGAATATGACATAGTAATAGGAGCTTTCTTTGAGAAGCCAATTCCTAGTCAAATTAAAACCAATTGCGATCAAGGCCGGGCTACACATGCATAGCCCAAGATTGAACGCGAAAAATGTGTTTACAGTACATTCTAAGACGTGAAGGTTATGCAGCAATATAATTGGAGCTTTGAACAGCCAAGACAGTCAATTTGAAACGGATTGCGGCAAAAGACGAGCCAGAGGGAGTCATTCAGGAAATCAGCCATGTCAGCCAGCTTGCGACCCGGCACCCGGTTTGAGCATTAGCCGTGCTGGGCAGGCATTCACGCCGGTATTTGGCGACGGCAGGAGTTCTTAAGTGGGCTGTAGGCGTGAAGGTTGGAGATGGGGGACTGTAGATTTCGGATACTTACACAAAAGTGTATTCGGTTGAGTTATAAGTGTTCCTATTTCTTTGTTAGCAACTAGAAGCAGGGATTGGGGCACTTGGGGGTTCTTCGGAGGCCACCGAGAGCCTGAAGTAACCTTGGTTTTCATGCCTTTAGTCTAAGAGGTTAACGCCTTACATAGGTGGAAGTGCCTCATGTGAAGAGATTAGTCCACATGTAATAGCGCCATGTATATAAGGACAGGTCGAGGGCTTGACCCTGGGCATGTTTTTGAGGAGCGTGTGGATAAGACCGGACAAGACGCAACACGACAATATGGGTTTGCGAAATATGTTCAGTACAATATTCTATTTGTGCTTGGTACCGAGGTCGAGCTGCCACCAACGAACTTGACCCCTCGGTATCGGTAGCTGCTTAGCAACTGAAGTGCTGTTACTAAGGCGAACTGCTTATTGCACACTCAGCTCAACGTACTTGGATTCAGGAGCGGGCGATGCCACTAGGTAAGTGGAGACACACGCCTCCTCCCTAAGCTTCTGGCGTTGCATGCATGCGACAGGGCTCGAACCCACGATCCTTGTACTGCGACTCTTATTGACAGCTTATGCCTTTATTGTCCAAGCCAGCTAGAGTAGTCTAAAGAATGTATAGCTGCCTTCAGAAAAATTAAAAGAACTGCACATCGACGCTGCAATGGTAAAGCACCCTGATCAGCAGCTGCTGATCGTTGTTAGTAGTTAAGTGTGTTGCTTTGTCCACGGTGTCCGCCCGCAGGGGTAGAGCGCTCCGTTGATTTTTCCGTACTTACCTGGACGCAGGCAAGTCCTGCAGCCGTATAGCTCTCGGGATGCTGACCGAAGCAGCTATACTGTAACGCCAACAGCTCGGCGGAGGGGGCGTTACCTGCCGCTTGCCAAGAGGCGTATCCTACTGCCGAACGCAAATCGGTTCGAGTCTACGCACACTAAGAGTCACGCAAGTGGTTTTCGGCGCCGATGTAATTATTGTTACTAACGTGTCACGAGTTCGTGTCGTGACTGTGGTTTGTGTGTCTATGTATGCATGATTCGATCATAGACGCTGGGTTCGCCGGCACACTGCCAGTGCAGGCAGACCGCTAAGCGCCCTAAACCACCCCAGGGTCAAACAGCTGGTGGCTGTGGCCAAAGGACAGGCCGGTGGTCAGCTGTGGCCTGACGGCCGTGGTTTATCCACATGCCGGCTTTGTCCTCCCGCCAACTCAAGGGATGAGTTGTGGTTGGGAGAGAGTGGGGGAGGAGGGAACACCAACCTGGGAGAGGGAGTCGAGTGGGGGCTTACCGAGTAGGAGGGGCTGAAAAGAACCGTTCGCTCTTCGGCTCCTTGCGTTGTATTAAACTGTTGGTGGTGGTCATCGGCTGGCTCTCTGCTGTACAAATAAAACCTACAGTGACTTGGTTGAAAGAGATGTACACACAAATAGGGGATTTTAGTGAACTTTATTCGCACGCGAACAATGTAGCTGCGCTTCTAGTTCAATTTTGTCCTCACACTCATCGCAGGCTCTCAACGAAACAAGCACTTTCACCGGGGAAATACATCCCCGCACCTAGGCTACATACGTCTATAGTGGGGAAAAACCCAAATAGATAGAGGGGCCCGAATAATTGGAACCTATACCTTGAGCAGAGAGCTGAGATTTCACCTTCACCATAGCAAAGGCAGGAGCACCTCAAGCTTCGCTAAGGCAGGAAAAAGCCGGACCTTAACTCCCGACCGGAGAACTATGGCTCCGCTTTTACCGCAAGGCAGGAATACTGGGGGCCGTTTCGCCTAAGAAGAATTACCTCCTCTTCACTTCATCAGTCACTTGTTGTATGACAGCGGCTCCGGCGGCGGCTGTTCTATTTGAGTTTCACGGAGACACAGCGGGAACACGTAGGCAGTAAATGAGTCTCCTTCATTACTCTCAACAGGCATATATGTATATATATATATATATACACGAGTCCCATCAATTGCAGCAGATAACAGGAAATATAACCTGCATTAGAGGCCCGAAGCTTTGCTGTTTCAATGGCTTAACTATTGGCCATAGGTGAGGCTCGTGCAGTAGTGTCCGGTGCTTACCTAATTACAGCAGAAGCTGCAGCTGCTTGTCCCACGGTTTGCCGTTTGAGATCTGTCAGGATATTATTGTAGCATTAACGATTTCAAACCGGCTGGATGGGGTGCAGGCTACGTGACAGCCACTCGCACGAGGCGCTCATCAGCTCTGCCCCTCGCAAGCAGCCGGTCGCAGATGCTTCCCGCCTTTAGGCAAAGGTGGGGCACCGATCCCACCTGTCAGGTGGTTCTCGTGGGTCACCTTCGTGCGAGCCCCGATGGCCGGTCTCATGCGCTCGTCGCCGGCCGATCCCGCCCTTGGAAAACGACTTCGGCTCATTTTGGCCTGGCCATTCTCGGAGTTCTACTCCGCCGAGTTGATCTCGCGGTTGTGCTTCTCTTCGCTCAGCACCGAGATGCTCTCGCAGGTGCTCTTCGCCGCCGAAACGCTCACGCTGCGGTGCTTAGCAATAGCAAAGCTCTCGCTGCTTCGCTCGCGGGCAGCTCGCACCTCGTACCTCGTCGCAGGCTACTATCGTCTTGCCGCTGACCGCTACCTTGTGGTACTCCTCTGCTCTCTGAACCCAGACGCTCGTGCGGGTGCTCGTCACCACCGAGACGCTCTGAGCACTGCTCTGCCACGACGCTCCCACTGCTGCGCTTGGTGATCCGGACGTCCGTCTCACGGACGCATTTCGCTGCCGCCGCGACGCTCTAACTGCTGCGCTTCGCAGCCAAGACGTCACTCTCATGGGCTGCCTGGGCTCCCTGGTAGCAGGCTACTGTCACCTCGTCGCGCGACCGCAATCTCTCGGTGCTTCTCCGTACTCTGGGCCAAAACGCTTGTGCGGGTGCTCTCCACCACCGAGAAGCTTTCGGTGCTGAGCTCCGCGGCCGAGACGTCGCTCTCTCGGTCACTCTTTGCCGCCGACATGCTCTCCGCCGATAAGACGCTCTCACTGCTGCTCTTAGCTACCGAGACGTCGCTCGCTTGGGCCGCCTCCGCCTTTCCGCAGGCAACTATCGTCTGGCAGTTGACCACCACTGCCTCGCAGCTGGAAGCCGTCACATGCTGCCCATCCTTCGTCGCCGGCTGCTGCCGCTGCGCACTTACCTTGTTCTGGCGCTCTTCGGCTGTTGCGGCTATCATGTCGGAAGCGGTTCCTTACACGCTTCCTCCACCGGTATTGGAGTCGGATAGCTGCTGTAGCCGAATGAGCTCAGCTCGGCAATCTGGCTCTTGCTGGCAGTTGACGGTGGGATCGACCGGCGATGCAGCTGGCTCGTCGCCTAGCTTCGTACCAGTCTTGGCTCCGGCGAGCTGCTCCTGCTCCAGCCGAAACCTCTTGGCCTCAACCTCGGCCTCCTCATCCGTCAACCACGAGAAGATCAGGATTAACTCATTTCGGAGCTTGTGGTAATCTTGCTTAACGTCGGCCGGCTGATCACCCCTGCCGTGTATCGCTTTATCACCAAACGAACTGGCACAACATGTTTTAGCAGCATCGAAACTCTTTAGCCTTGCAACGGCCTTCTCAAGCGTTAGAAGCCAAGGCATAAAGTGCGGTCCGCTGTTAAACGCTTCTTAACCTCAGTATTGGCATCCCATTTAGACAATAGAAGATCTGTTACTCTTTTCGGCTCAAGTAAGCCATTCTTTGCTGCCAGTTGTATAACGGTGTCTCTAGCGGATGCTGTTCTAGTGGAGTCTCACGGACACACAGCAGGAGCACGTTCGCAGTAAACGAGACTTCTTTATTACTCTCAACGGGCACATACGTGAGAGCTTCATCAATCGCAGCAGACGACACGAAACATAATCTGCATTAGTGGCCCTACGCTAGGCTGTTTTAATGGCTCAACTATTGGCCACAGGTGAGGCATGTGCATCAGTGTCAGGCTCATTACAGCAGAAGCAGCAGGTGAACACAGCACACTCTACTTCGCAGCGTCAAGTCCCTACGCCCAGACCGCATGCACGTGCACATACGCAACACACAGACTGAACATGCGAGCCACGAGCGCTACACTACCGTATTCGGTGGCGTCCACCGGACTCTCCTCCTGGATGCGACTTGCTCTTTTCAGTCAATCACTGGCGAATAGCCCCGCCCCCTCGCTTTTAGAGAAAACGAGCCCAGCAAATGCAAGCGATGACATCGAAAATAAGGTGAAGGCCAAGATGAAGGCGAAGAAAGAAGCCCTTGGCGAACATCGCCCTATTCTTACATAACTAGTCGCGACAAAGGGGGCAAGAGTGTGCCCAGGCTGGGTTCATTTGGCTGGGACCCGGCGGCTATAATGAGGGTAAGGGTCACCGGCTAGGCCGGGGTGGGACCCTACGATGGATGGATGGATACGTACAATGACGTGAGGTCACCGGGGCTCTTGGGTACGGTACGTTGGCCGAGTAAGTCGTGGTTTTGGAGGCTCCCGGTCTCGCCGAGTTATGCACTTGGATTCGTGCAGGCGTGCTCCGGGCGATGCTGCCACGCACTCAAGGGGAAGAGTACTTGAGGCCCGAGCGGAGCTGGATAGCTCGCTCGTGGTTGACTTGTATATTCCACGTTCCCTGTGTAGCATGTTCGCGACCCCCCCTGTGTTGGCGTTTTTCGGTGAAAGCTTACGACTGGTAGTTGTTGACTCGGACTAGCCAAGCAGTTAATCAGCCAGCCGGGTTTAGGACGGCATACGCTCGTACTGTTGGATTCGGAGTCGGTACAACGACAGGACTGCAGAAGCCGACTGACCCCAACTAACACGTTTGTTCGCGCTTATTGCGTCGTCTTTCGTCCCTATAGTGTACTGTGTATAGGACCATCCCTGTAGACTTGTTTAGTTCCCCTGTTGTTGTTGGTGCATGCGTTATTATAAAGAGGTTTACCCTGACCGCCGCTCGTCTTACCCTAACTCGGCGGCATGGCGAGCGGCAGCGTGGCCGGAGTATGGCGGGGTTTGGCGGGAACTAGCCTCTGACCCAGGAACTCGGTTACAAGAGCTTAGTAATATTGGGCCCAGCACTTTGGGCCATTATGGTAAGGAGTTAATACCCAGCTCGACCGCCGTGTGAGCAACCCCGTCCTGTTTGAATGCAGAAAAGTTTCCAGACGATTCTTTTTTGACAGAGCAATGGCTGAGGTTGACGGGCCAATTCTCATCAATCAATCAATGCTTCAGTGGATAGCTGATCAATTCTACAGATTAAATTACCATAGTTAGTCCCAGAGCTTCATGGCTAGCGCTTTAGCCCTTCATATCTCACTACACTGCTGCTCTTCTCTGGCTCACTGCTCAAGAGCAAAGTTTTTTTGCCGAACAATTCTTCTGTACCCTAAAATTCAGCCAGGCTGGCGCTGTGCTACAATACTGATGGCACTAGAGGCCACACATTGCAATTGTAAAATATAACCATTCATTCACACCAGTATAACCGGATTCGGTTCGAAAACGTAAGTGGCAATTCAAAGCCTAATAATGCTGTACAGTCCAGTGTTGAACTCTATAGGAGAGTTAGTCTCGATAGCATAGTTGGTTAGATCACTAGACTGGCAACCTAGAGTTCGAGGCCTAGCTGTTGATTTTGTGGCAGAACAGCTCGATTGGTACTGCGAGTGTCGACCGATTGCGTTCTGGGGGGGCGAAAGCTGAATGATAGAAGGATGCTATACTTGGCAGCAGAGATCAAGAGCATGGCAGGCGAGGCAGTGAATGTGAGTCTTTTCCGGTGCAGGGAGCACCGTCGTAATGCAGCTACTGCTTTGGAATGCGATCTCTTGTCTAAAGACGCCGAACAAGTGTCCGACGAGGATCCTGACTTGGCTACTCTATGTTCAAAGATCGACAATTGAAAGGCTCATTCTGTGCGTTTTCACCTGTTCAGATGCAGCTGTGATAGGCAGATGACTGTATTGTGATAATGATCTCTTTGAAACCCAGACCGTAGCAGACCAAATCGTTGAGTTACTGAATTTATTCAGGAAGTATTCTTTCAAAACACATTACTTACATTTGGATAGCTAATGTGTCTTAATGCAAACTGGCTCCATCGCTGCAGGATGCTAGCCTAGGGGTAATGGGCATGCTCTTAAAGACCCAGATTGTGGGTCCAAGTCCCTCAGAGAGGTGGATCCTGCGTTGTCCACTAGAAGTATTGGGAATAACCGATAAGGCACTTCTCCCACTATGCAAATAAGGCTGTTGAATCAGCAGATCTTAAACATTCTACGGAATCGCAGGTCACTACTGAAGAACTGAGAAGATAACATTAAAGTTACGCTATCTTGGGTTCACAGAAGACAGCCCTTATTAAATGTCTACTCAGTAGAGCAGACAGATGGACCGATTGATTTATCTGACAGGTTTTGGCGAATAACTTTAAACTAGCTAAGTCTACTGCAAACAACATTAAACTAATTAAGTCTTTTAAGCACAAGCTTGAAAAAGCATACCAAAGACCAGGACTGACTGTCCATCGACTGGCATACGAGGACTACTGTAGATCGTATCAATAAATCCTAGCAAAGGCCAAGTCCAGCTTCTAAAAAAACATTGTTGAATTACAGATGCACAATCCAAAAACGCTGATGTCGACGATCAAACATCTCAACCGCTCTTTGGTTAGCTCCTTACCTAATGATGCATATAATAATAATAATGCAATTGATAAAGCGCCCTCAGAGAACTTGATCTCTCTCTAGGCGCTTTACATTTGCTGCAAAGGGATATGATGATATAGCTGATCGTTTCTCTAGATTCTTTTTCCAGAAGATAGACAAGATCAAGGAGTGGCTGCCCAACGATGGCTTCACCCCCTGTAATACTGTCCCTCAATTACTTGCAGCACCGCATCGTCTATATTAAAGGAGGTCACTAGTGACCTCGTCCTGAAGTTCATATCCCAATAGAAAAAAACTAGTCATCTGGACTCTATTCCCAATGTTTTTCTTCTACGATGCATTGATATGCAGCTACAGTATATAACTAACATAATAATTATGTCATCAGCCTTAGGTCATGTCCCAGCGCTTCTCACACAGACTGTAGTAATGCCACTACTCAAAAAAAGCAATGCCAGACCAAGAGAACCTGAGAAATTAGCACCTAGTCTCCCTTCTACCGTTCCTATCAAAGACACTGGAACGATTCGTGGCAGACCAGCTGAACTCATACATTGAAGCTTAATACCTTGCTAGTAAATAATGGTATGGATTTAGAGCTAATCCTACCACAGACTCAGCATTTCTTCAGGTGATTAACGACCTACTTCGGAATGCAGACATTGGTAGATTATCTCTGCTTCTTTTGCTCGATCGTCAGGCAGCGTTTGATACTGTAAATCGCTAAGTCCTTCTTAAGCGCCTACCATATCACCCGGGCATCACTGGACATCATTGTAATGGTTAATAAATAAATAAATAAAGTCCATTTGTATATCGCCATTATAGAACGTAATCTCTACGCAGGCGCTTCACATGTGCCACGGGGCTTGAGCCCACGACCTCGGCCAGACCATGGTTCAATTCCTATTTCACTGGGAGACTCCAAAGTACTGATGTGAATGGAAAAAGGTCAATCAAGGAACCTCTAAAATATAGGGTACCTCAGGGCTCGTGGCGAAGCCCGGTCCTTTTTAACGGTTTATACTCTTTCTCTAGCCGATGTGATTTCCAAGCACAATCTAGGCTTTCACTTCTATGTGAATGACACTCAGTTGTACTTTTGCTTTGATACCTCCGAGCCGTCTCGCACGTCGAATTCTCTCAACTTCCTGCCGCATGTGTTAATGACATCCGAACATGGATCGCACACATTTTCTTGAATTAAATGATGATACAACTAACTTACTAGTTACGGGCGAACCAAGTGTGATCCAGAAATTGGAAAGGCTGAAGCTCAAAATCGTATCTGCCAGCTTATATCCTGTTGAATCTGCATGAAATCTTAGGTGCCGTGTTCTAAAGTGACCTCTCGTTAGACGACCACACCAGCTCCACAATCAAGTCTGCCTACTTTTAGATACTTAACTCTGCTTAAATTCGGGGTTGTTTAGACAGTGATACCACATCTGAATGGGTCCATTCATATCTGACATCCCGTCTTGACTTCTTGAACTCACGTCTTGCAGGTCTACCGGCCAGTGCAATCAGGAGCCTACAGCTAATGCAAAACTCTGCAGCTATGCTCGTCTAACGTGAGCGTCACAGTTTCCACGTCACATTTAATCAGACCGACCTGCACTGACTACCAGTCAGGTAGCGTATACACTTCAAGGTTTAGTCGCTTACTTTTGGGTCCCTTCATTCCTTTGCTCTAGCCTATTTATCTGATCTACTGCCCACCAGGCTAAGCATCGTACCGTTAGCTTTCGGAATCTAAATGTTTACATTTACCTCGAACAAACCGAAAATCCTTGCGAGACAGTCACTGTATTTCGTATGCTCGCAAAGCTTGGAACTCACTCCCGACCTGCGTCACGACATACCCTGACTTAACCACATTAAAAAAGAAACTCAAAACGCACCTATTTATTCCAGCATTTAGTTGGTCTCTGTGATTCGACCTTCATGTGCTTTGTACACGTTGGCACTGTGCATGCTGCCACTAAGTACACTTGTATGGTGACCCCGTGCATGTCATCTCTAACCATGTTATTCTTGTCGTTTTTTTGAGCATTCTACCACTAACCATTTGATCGAGTTGCCTTTGCCGCAAATGTAATGAGCCTAGAAAGAGAATGAGTTTGACCAGGCTTTATCAAATGTGCTATTTTTCATATTATTAGCGAAATTCATTACAAATAAAATTGAATTTAGCTAAGGCAAAATAGCCAACCCGGGATCATGTATCCAATTGCAAGTTAAATCTGCGAATCTTCTGGAAATCATAGAAACAATGACTCCTTCGGATTAGCATTTTTGCAGTGAGGTGCAGAAAAAGATGGTTTCACTAGGAACTTACGTAAATAACATAGTATCATAAGTTTAGTCATTATTAGTAGCTAGTGAGGTTTAGCAGCTCACCAGGTGGTGGCAAAAACTTAGTAATCTTAAGATCCTTCTTTCTTAAGTGCAACCCAATGATATATTGCAAGATCTGATTCTCCTGTGTTACACTAAGGCATTCATTCTCTAATGCTTTTGTTAGTTCATCTCTTGGAAAGACACCTCTACAGTTTTTTATGTCTAATCCTTTTATATAATTATTTATTTCTATATCAGTTAAAGCTGATTATTTCAATAATAACACTTGATACCAATACTGAATGTTATGGTTGTCGGATCATCTAATTGTGTATTTCTTACATCTAATAGTGATACAACTTTCTCTCTGGTGATGAAAGAGCTATAAATACTTCTCCAACTGGCGTTAACCTAACGTATTATGCTTATTCAAGTAGATTAAAAACTGAGTTCTACTTCGTTGATAGTCTTGGGAAATTAAAGGTAAACCTCTTGGTTAGTTATTTACCCTTCTGAAAAGTATAAGTAAACTATTACAACTATTAACTCTTTTAACTTTGTTGCTTTACGATTACCTTTAACAAGATGGAATAGTTTTGAAATAGCAAAAGTAGCTTCATAGTCTAAACAATGATGTAAAGAAGTAGAGCAACATAGTTTTTTAAGTATTTCTTAACTAATGAATATAATTTAGTTGGTCTCTCTTTCTTAAACGAGTTAGTATATATGTTACAATATGAACAAATTATAATTGAATCTTTACGCAGAAGACTCAAATTAAATTCTGTTTCTTGCATATCTTTATCTTATATATCACAACATATTTCATATTTTCTTTTTGGTCTCTAAATTTCTTGATGACAATAAGGATGTTTTACTTCTAGATAATCAATCTCTTCAAATGTATCTAAACACGTTTCACAAAATATTTCCATTCTCTATAGAATGTCATTTTTAACTATAAATGAAAGGAAAAAAGGTAAATTCAATCCTGACTCAGATATAAGTCAAGTATTCAAACCAAGACCTAAGAATATTCCACAAGGTTTCTTTAATATTGTTGAGCCTAATGAAAATCATCTAGCAGATATTTTATACATGCCTAATGATTCTGGATATAAATATGCACTTAGTGTTAGCGATGTTGCTAGTAGATATACAGATTCAAGATCTCTTAAAACAAAGTTTTCTAAAGAAGTAACAAAAGCAATAATATATATTTACAATGAAGGTCCTTTGAAATTGCCAAAGAAAATGACAGTTGATCCAGGATCTAAGTTTATAGGAGAGTTTGCTAAAGAAATGAAAAAACATGAAACACAAATTATTGAAGGTACTAGTAAAAAGAGTGTTGCATTAGTTGAAAGAATGAATAGAACTGTTGCTGAGAGAACATTTATTGCACAGTATGAAAAGGAATTAGAAAGTATTAATAAAGGAGATTATACTAGAAACAGAGAGTGGATTGATAATTTACCAAGGAATATTGAGTATCTATACAATAGTGTTACAAGAATGATTGGCAAAAAACCTGGTAAAGCGATTTGAAAAATAGTAAAACTGAAGAAATCAATATACAAGAGAAAAGTAGAAGAAGAAAAGTTGTTAGAATTAGGAACAACTGTTGAATATTTATTAGAACCAAGTGAAGGAGAAGATGAAAAAAGAAGAAGAGCTACAGATCCAATATGGAGTTTTACTTAACATACTATTGTTAGAATAATGGCATTGCGAGAACAACCGACTAGATATTTCGTAAATAATGTAAAAAAAGAAGTTTTGCTAGAGAGGAGTTGCAAGTAATTAACTAACATTATTTCAGATTGTGAGCTTCCCAATACAAGTCCTTCAAATTCTTGTTTTGTAATTTCATCATCAGATAAAGCATTAGTAATCTTTGAGATAATTTCAGAATTAGAATTAAAAGCATTCTTTTACGTTTATCTATTTCTGATAGATCACCTTCAATTGATACAAACATTATAGATAGTGCTGTAACGAAAGTGACTGCATGACTAATGGTTGGGATTATTTGAATATATGTAATGGAAGCAGTTACTCTTAATGCTATTACTAGATTTATAAATTTAATTGCATATCTGGCTCGTGGTAATTTTATTAGACATGATTTATTTTTATTTATTAAATTGATAGTCTCTTCATATTTTTTAAGGGCAAAATTGTTTCTTAAATGTGGCATTTTTCCATATAATTTTGAATTTTTTTTACTCTACTATATAGTTTAGCAAAGTTTGCCAACATCTTTTACTATTATATAGTAAATCCAGAATATACAACTGTTGAGTAGTTGGCGGTTTTCCCTATCGCAGACTTACACTCAAAGAGGGCATTTTGAAATGAGATCGAGCGGATGCGAGATCGAATGAAAAGATGCTCTCTTTGAGGGTGAGGCTGCGATAGGGAAAAACCGCCTACTACTCGGTTGGCTGTGACCGGACGGCTATAATGAGGGTTAGGGTCCCCGGCTAGGCTGGGGTTGGACCAACGGCGTGTCTGGTGGCGTGAGGTCACCGGGGCTCTTGGGTACAATAAGTTGGCCAAGTAAGTCGTGGTGTTGGAGGCTTCCGGTCTCGCCGAGTTAAGCACCTGGATTCGTGCAGGCGTGCTCCGGCGATGCTGCCACGCACTCAGGCGAACGTGTACCCAAGGCCCGAGCGGAGCTGGATAGCTCGCTCGTTGTTGACTTGTATACTTCGCGTTCCCGCGTAGCTTGTTCGTGACCCCCCCCCCGTGTGTTGGCGTCTTTCGGTGAAAGCTTACGACTGTGGTAGTTGTCGACTCGGAATAGCCAAGCAGTTCCTCAGCCAGCCGGGTTTTGGACGGCGTACGCTCGTACTGTTTGATTCGGAGTCGGTACAACGACAGGACTGCAGAAGCCGACTGACCCCAACTAGCACGTTTGTTCGCGTTTGCTGCGTCGTCGTGCACCCCCATAGTGTACTGTGTATAGGACCCTCTCTGTAGACTTGTTTAGTTCCCCTGTTGTTGTTGGCGCATGCGTAAATGTAAAGAGGTTTAGCATGACTGCCGCTCGTCTTACCCTAGATCGGCGGCATGGCGAGCGGCAGCGTGGCCGGAGTCTGGCGGGTTTTGGCGGGAATTTGCCTCTGACCCCCGGAACTCGGCTACATTTCTTCGGGTGTTTAGCGACCTACTTGGGAATGCAGACATTGGTAGATTATCTCTACTTGTTTTGCTCGATCGCCAGGCAGCTTTTGATACTATCAACCGCCAAGTCCTTCTTGAGCGCCTCTCATCTCGCCTGGGCATCACTGAACATAACATCATTGTAATGGTTCAATTCCTATCTCCCAGGGAGACTCCAAAGTACTGATGTCAAGGGAAAAGGTCATCCAAGGAACCTCTAAAATACAGGGCACCTCAGGGCTCGTTGCTAAGTCCGGTCCTTTTTACGGTTTATACTCTTTCTCTAGCCGAAGGGATTTCCAAGCACAATCTAGGCTTTCGCTTCTATGCGGATGACACTCAGTTGTACTTTTGCTTTGATCCTTCTGAGCCCTCTCGCACGTCAAATTCTCTCAAATTCCTGCCGCACGTATTGATGACATCCGCACAGGGATGGCACACATTTTATCGAATTAAATGATGATAAAACAAACTTACTAGTTACAGGCGAACCAAGTGTGATTCAGAAATTGGAAAGACTGACGTTCAAAATCGGCTCGGCCAGCATATCTTCTGTTAAATCCATTCGGGCTTGTTTAGACAGGGGTACCACATCTGAAGCGGTCCATCAATATCTGACATCCCATCTTGACTTCTGTAACTCACATCTTGCAGGTCTACCGGCCAGTGCAATCAGGAGCCTACAGCTGATGCAAAACTCTGCAGCTATGTTCGTCTATTGCGAGCTTCACAGTTACCAGTCAGGTAACGTATACAATTCAAGATTTTGTCGCTTACTTTTGGGACCCTTCATTCCTTGGCTCTAGCCTATTTATTTGATCTACTGCCAAACAGGCTAAGCATCGTACCATTACCTTTTTGGAATCTAACTATTTACCTTTACCTAGTACAAACCGGCTAATCCTTTGGAGACAGTCACTGTATTTCGTATGCTCACAAACCCCGGAACTCAGTTCTGACCTGCGTCATGACATTCCCTGACTTAACCACATTAAAAAAGAAACTCAAAACGCACCTTGTTACTGCAGCATTCAGTGGGTCTCTGTGATTTGACCTTCACGTGCTTGTAAGCGGTGTCACTGTGCATGCTGCCACTAACTACACTAGTATGCTGACCCTGTGCATGTCAACCCTAACCATGTTATTCTTGTCGTTTGTTGAGCATTCTATCATTAACCATTTGATCAAGTTGCCTTTGCCGAAAACGTAATGCGCCTAGAAAGAGAGTGAGTTTTCTGACCACGGTTTATCAAATGTGTTATTTTTCATATTATTAACCGAATTAATTACAAATAAAACTGAATTAAGCTGATGTAAAATAGCCATCCCGGGATAATGTATAACATTGCAAGTTGAATCTGCGAGTCTTCTGGAAATAATAAAAAACAATGACTCATTCGGATTAGCACTTTTGCAGTGAGTGGCAGAAAAAGATTGTTTCTGTGAGAACTTACTCAAATAACATATTATCATAGTTTAGTGATTATTAGTAGCTGGTCCGGTTTAGCAGCTCACCAGGTGGTGGCTAAAACTTAGTAATCTTTATTTTAAAGATGCAGATACATATTTAGCAAATGTGAAAATGCGATAGACACCTAAACAGTCAAACGAACAAAAGCAATGGTTAATTTGTTACTCAATTCGCTTCAACATTCAGTGATGAAATTCTTAGAAATAAAAGCGTCAAACATAGCAATCTGACTTGAAATAAATTTAAACCGCAGCAAAAACAAAGTACTTGCTAATGATTTAACCGTTCCATCTTGTGCTTGTAGCAGCCAAAGTTTTTTTTATTTGACATCCTCTATAAGGACAACATCAGGACAACACAGGTACAAAAAGTCACATTTGACAAATTTAATAACACAGTTTTTAATTCGACATTTACACCCAGAAAAGTTCACCATGTGGGACATTTACAAAAAGAACAAGGCGGCACATTATCTCCACTTCCCGGCATAACGACAAGAAAAGAAATGCTTCCGATTAGACAGATTACAACATATAAAAAAAAACAAATCCTGTCAACCACCATTCCCACAGCCATCCACACATCTTGGCGTTGTTTAGAGCTTCGCTGTTCATGCTGTACATTATTAAGCACGAGCAGAATTTCCTCCAAGTTGTCGTTGATTTTAGAGAGTTGAGAATTTCTGTATTCTTCGACTTGATTATTTTCTTCAGTTGTAGGTTTAACCACCTCGGTAGACATTGCCATCGATCTCACTTGTTCTAATTTAATTTGTTTGTGAGATATCCATAACCACCGCCCTATCTTTTCTAATACTACCTAAAAATTACCACGCATATATTAATATATATATATGTAAACACTTTTACAGCTTTACAATTTTTTCTCACTTTTTTGTCAACAGAAAAATGGAAAAGAAACACTGGTCATAAGAAAAAAACAGCAGGCCTAAATATCCATAAAATAGCAGAAGAATTGAAGGTGTATGACCTGTGTTTGTGCTCATTTAATTAATCTATTAAGCCATGTCAGGAGTGGCTGTGAGGTTACTCAACTTACTTACCTTCCTTGCAGCCTGCATGGACAATATTAGCAGTCAGATAGCTACTAAATTTACGAAGCTTAACAATCATAAGGCCAAAATAATGGCTATGAGCAAGCTTAGCTTATTTCTTACGTTGAAATATCTTATCCTCAAGTTGGGTTAATCTAGTATCCCTCCACTGAAGTCTTCCCGTAATCAAGGCGTGCTACGTTAAAACGTGTTGTTGAGTGAGTTACCCATTGCAATGAATTAGCATTTGATTGCACACTGCCAAGTAACCCTAAGTATTATTTAGCTAATAAACATTAATTAGGGCGTGCTGAAAAAACTGTTCACCAGGCTAGCTAATATATGTATGGCATTGCACCCAGGTTACTGGAATTTATTTTGGTATCACGGACTGTGCCACTTAATCGTCTGAAGTTGGTGAACAATTCGTCAGGTCTGTGGGCAACGCCTAGCTGCCATATCGCCCCATTTCTGTCAGAGCTTCACTGGCTGCCTATCCAATCTAACTAAAGATCCTCTTTATAGCCTTCAGGTCCCTTAACTTGCTTGAACCTGATCCTCTATTTCACCCTAGCACCTGCTCCTTAGTAGCTAGTCATCTGGCCATTACTCGTGCTAATTAGAATTCTTTGTTGGTCAAGCCTATCGCAAGCATGCAATGCAATTCTGAAATTTTCTTCTGACTGCAGTAACGATCTGCTTTACTCTTACCTCATTTAAGTCTCAGCTAAAGACGCATCTGTTATCGTCAGCTTTTCCTTGGCCTCTGTGGTCTCTTGTCCTTTTTAATCCGACAAGCTTCGCATGCTTATCTGTATTACATCTATTTATGTTGTGCTAACCTGTGCATGCTTCAGTGAATGCTACTGGCGAAAATTCTTACACTAGCTTTTTGAAATGAGAGTCTTAATGTTTGCTTTAGCACGCCTTTAGCCTAAGTTGTTGGCTTTTGCCTGCATACTATTGTGCAGGTCGCTAAACTTTGGCCACTGATGCTTTTGCAAAGAGTTGTCGCACCTAGGGAGAGAATTGTTACTATTATTACTGTTTTTTCTTAATTAGTTATTATCATAAAAATTATTTATTAATGATTTCTGAAGGCTGCAGACATGCGATATAATATTTTTTTATATTTAACAAGCATCTGTAAATGCACACGAAAACACACACACACACACACACACACACACACACACACACACACACACACACACACACACACAAGGATATATATTTCTTCGTTTGTGCATAAATAACACTTTCGTTTCAAAAGCCAGCTCCTGCACTTTGAATGCGGGCCGAGCAGGCTCGTCGAGAGCCAATGAAAATATCATGCTCATCTTATGAGGAACGTCGTGCAGCTATATGTGGCTGGTATGGTCACCAAAAAAATCTGTATCAACTGTTCCCAAAAATAAATTCAGGGAATACAATTTTAGATGAACTTACAAAACTGCCTGCCAAAATGCACAGCCTGTAGAACTCCTTCAAATTTTCTACGTAAATTAGTGTATTAGCCCAGTGCGATGGTTTGAGGCCTTTGTGGTGCGAAGATCGAACACACTCTATTTAAGCTAAACAAAATCAAATCGGTTTACTTCTTTAGTCGCAAATGCTTACCAAATTTACGTACGTCAATCCAAGATTGGAACATATCATGGCAATGAAAATGATGGAATGCCTAATTTACGACGCTCGATTCTGCAACCAAATGGCTTGTACTCGTATATCTGAATTAAGCCCATACATTTTGACCAACCAAAGCCAACTGAAGTCGCCGTGCATACGTTGCCCCGTGCGAAGTTTGCTTCAAGCAACTGCACACCCCGGAGGCTAATTAAAATTCATTATAATCGGCATATTGCTATTAACCGTACGTCAGAAAACGGCAATCAATCGTTTTTTTTTAAACTTAGGATGTAGATAGAGCCTAAATAAAGAAGGCTATTACAGCCAGCTTGAATCTTCAGACATGAAGTGCAACCTCAGCACCTTAACGCTGTGCGTCAGGCCGGCTGAGAGAACACACCAGCTCAGTGAGATGCAATGTAGCCCAGATGCGGGTTTCCATGCAGTAAGCAAGCAATCACTTAAATTCTCTGTCGATTGAATACAATAGTCGGTCATGTTGCTGTTTCTCCCCCTACGTTAAAAGTCAGTACATGAGGTCAGCGACGGTGGCATCTGAAGTATTTCCCTAAATCGGGATTAAATAATGAGAAGATTGCACCTCAGCTGCTACTAACAGGTTTCCGAAGATTATCGGGTATCTAAATCGTAGGGAACAGCATGAGAACGGCAAGGTCGATGTTTTGACGCCAAAGGCTTGGAGGTAATGACACTAATAAGAGCTGCTCTGATTGCATCTCACGAACCGCCAGATGGCGCAAGGGTAGCCATGTCGCCACGTGTAAGTCTTTGTCTATGATATTCTCTGCAGACTGCGACAAGAATGCAGATATTTGTTTAGAAGAGCTGCTCAAGTCCATCAGCTGCGGAGAATGGAGTGAAGCACGTAAGAGGCGAAATTGTGAGAAATTGAAGCTATTATAACTTGCCATGGAGTGTTCACAGTATCACCGAAAGCAATTGCACAATTTAAGCTTAGGAATTAGAGAAAAGAAGTGGAGTTCCGTGAAAGATATTTGCACACTTTTACACAAATCTCAGCTGACCAATTTAGAAAAATTCAATAGGAAATGTAAGCAGCTACATTATTCCAGCACTTCGCGTTTTAAAAAGCAATAGTAACAATCGAAAATGCAAAGTTTGAAATCCGTTTTCTATTCCCTATATTATATAGGAAATTACAGGTTTATGTATTCTATATCTATATTTATACTGTAGGAGTCCGCTGAATTAGCATAGGAATGCTAGCAAACTGCATTGCAAGTGACAAAGATTTGATTACTAAAATAGACCCTATATCTGCCATCTTACTGCATCAGTTACTTAATGCTAAGAAATGGGCTGAACGGCCAAAGAAATGTACAGCTAGACTTTAACATAAGCATGTGTCAATCATCCTGCGTTCGCTCGAAAACTTAAGGGTACTTGTGAAAAGCGGTTGGACTCTATTATGCAAAAAAGGCCATCAAGTTCTAAATAAAATAGCTCGGATTCATTAAAGAGTATTTTTACGAGAGCAGTTTATCCTGTATATGAAATATGGCACATCTGGGCAGCTTAAGCTGCTCTGCCCAATTTTATGACAAACCAAATCCAAATACCACCTCATATAATTGCCATAGTAACTAACGCCACCTGCTTTCATTGAGATTATATTGGAAATATAATGCTGGATTACAAAGTATAGATAGTAACTTCCTTAGCTACTGTTGAATGCAGAAACTTTGCAGAGATTTAGGAAAACAGTTTTGGCTCTCTTACGGCTACTGGAACACTATAAAAGTCGTTTTCTTAGCCCTTAGAGTTTTGGCTCAACAACTTCTCTTCGACAGTAAAATAGTAAATAATAGTCACGAGGAATAGCTGTATAAAAGTGTTTAAACGCAGATTTCTGATGCCCTACGTTCGGTAACTACTTACATGCTGTACCCAGCTGGGTAATACATCAGGTGCATGATGGGAAACTCTTACGATGTATACCGTTGATACCAAGGATAATGATGATAGGGATGTCACAAACGTCAGGTAACTGTCTACAAAAGGCGAAAATACAGTCAATTTTGCATGCATTTTTCCATGCATATTACAAAATGTATTGCAATTTAGTAGAGAAAAAGCTCATACTGAGTAGTGGCCTGTAGGTTGACGCTTTAGGTAGGTCGCTAGACACATCCACGAAGAGCACGGTAAACGACAGTATTAGCGTGATGTCCAAAGCGATCTGGAATTGCATACATTAACAGGTACATTAAGTTGACTGTAAACTCGGAAGCTTAGATGGTAGCCGAGCGTGACAATTTGAGGGGCTTGTAGATATTTTGCACTCGGAACTACTTAGGAATGCATGCGACTCGTGCCATTGACAGTTATTAAGTTCTTCGCTAGCAGTAATTTTCGTTAAAGCTAAAAGAGTGGCTAACATTTCTCGCCCACGAATGATGAAGCATTTTTGGAACACAGTGCAAGTGCTCTAAATACTGCATATAAATACTGCATAATGCACAGGTGCCAGGCATGTAGTCTAGCATTCGTATAGTTATAATTTCAAGCTGACATAGCTGCCCTAAAAGCTAAGTGCTTTGCATGAAGGGTTAGATAGCGCCAGTCTTCCGAGTTTAGCCGTAATCCACAAAAAAAATTGTAAATTGCCAGCTCAATAGCAGAAATTTTCCAAAATTAAAGAGAAATTCTTTTGCTCCTTACCTTTTCGCTGGTTTCCACTGGTAGAAGGAATACTAGGCAAACGAGAAACGACAGAATGGCTGTCGGAAAAATATATCGTGACACATAATATGAAGTCTTCCTTTTCAAGGTAAAGCAGAAGAAGACGTCCGAATACGTGTTGTTTATAGAGGGATAGTATCGGTCAGTTCTGTTAAAAATAGAGACCAGTCAGTAAATCCATCGCTTGACTTCTTCATTTGGCCAAGCAAGCACACACACAAGTAGCATCCAACTCAATGAGCGATGGCTATACAGCATAGCCTGTAAAGAAAATCCAAGAAGGCAGCCTTTAATAATGCACCATACCCTTTTGGATAGTTCAAAGCTTTTAATTTTTACAAGTTTTGAATTATTAAAGTAAATTTATTTTCACTGCCATTGATCTTTATGGAAGCAGCTCCAAAAGAGCCGATTCAAAGCAACTTCAGTGCTTTCTCTTGGCGAGAGAGGGTGCATCTCTTAATTGTATATACCGATGGATACTTTCTCTGCCTGAATGATCTAATGCTCAATGAAGCGAACGCAAACTTGAATACCCAGGCGCCCGACCCAGATTCGTAAAAATGTTCAAATTCTAAAATCGACTAAAATAACACCGTCCAAAAGATAAGGTAGACTCTGTGTCCATCACGAATGAAATTGAGGAATGTCGTACTTGCTTGCCGAATACAATCCTAACATCATAGGAAAGGCTGATTGACCGAAGATGCCTGGCCAGATTTTAATCAGATGGCACTTTGGCCAGGGCTGAAAGGTGGGTGACTCACTAGCACACTGAGCAATAAGGCCGCTGGTGACCACAGGAGACTGGCTACTGCTGGCCTTTTAAGCCGATCTAACTTACGCGTAAGAGTATGCTTCAGTCGCCGACCATTCACCGGATTCCTTAATAGCATCAAGAGTGAAGCGATCGTTGGGGTATATCTTGCATAAGTCCGATTTGTATACCCAGTTTTCATAATACAAGTGGCAGGTTTGCGTATCGAACGGGTAGTACGTAAGATTTAGCTCGCATCTAAAGTATAAGTGCAAAAACAGATGATGTTAATCTTGGCATGAAAACGTCGCTTACAACGACCAAACCGCACATTCTGTTGAACAGTAACATATATGCATAATAAGGGTAGTTGGTCTACTCATTCCTCTGTAATAGAAGAGGACAGTGAATGAATTCTACAAATTAGGATTAGCACGGTTGAGCGAAGGATATAAACTGAGCGCATATTAAAAATGCACCGCATGGTATGTTGTTAAATGCAAATTGCCGTACTCAAAGGACTTTGAAAGAAAACTACCGAGTTTCGAAAGGGCTGACTTACAACAACTGCCACTGACCGATCCCCTACCTCACTGCCGGAAATGCACTTACTCTATTGCAACTGACTTTTAAATTTACGATCTACATATTCTAAATGACTGCGTTTTAATGTAAGATTTTCCGTGTGCTAGATAAAATTGAGCGCTTTATCTAGCTCGCACGCTCGCCAACTGCATTCCGTTAGCATGGCGACGACCTGAAATCGGCCAAATTCCTTCAGCCGAAATTTGAAACCGTAGTTGCCTGCTGAATCTTTCTCTAAGGCGGCGTTTATATATCTGAGAATTCAAAATTAATAACAAAAATTAAATACAGCCGTAGTAGTGCCAACGTTATTCAAGGTGAAATGTGCGGTAAATCAAAGTGCTTGCTTGAGCAAACTTGATGCCATGGCAACGATTACTTTGATAAAGACCAGATGAACGGAAACATATTGTATCTGTTTCAATACTCGAATGGAAAGAACATCAAGCAAGCTGAAATCTGTACTCGCAAGTAGGGCTCAGCCACTGGCGACCGAATGAGCGACCTCCATCAGGTGTTCTTCAAATATTAAGTGCAATATCGAAGCTTAATTACGCAAGACTTTCTGAAATCATCTCGCTCAAGTACATCAAGAACTTTTTTCAGGGTCAACTGCAATCAGTCGACACAAGTGATCCTGTAAATAAACGAAACCAAAACTGCCAGCGACCTCTTTGAACGCAGATTAAAATGTTATAAAGGCTAATGGGCAAATAAACAATTTAGTGTTAGCATCACGTAGTTGGTTCTGTGATTTGATAGAGTTTTTTCAAAAAAATGTGTAATGCAAGTTACTTTCTCAAAAATCATAAATGTAGCAAGGATGCCTGCATATAAATACCGAAGCTGCTAATCGTTAAAAGAAGGTATGGGGACAGACATCCAAGAGTTGCAGAGAAAAGAGATACGATATTAAAGAAGGAGGGAAGTCAGAGCCCCCGAGGTATTCTATGCATATAAATACCGAAGCTGCTAATCGTTAAAAGAAGGTATGGGGACAGAAATTCAAGAGTTGCAGAGAAAAGAGATACAATATTAAAGAAGGAGGGAAGTCAGAGCGACGAGATATTCTATATAGCCTGTCCTCAAGGAAATTTATGATGAACCAAGCTCTTATTGCCTAATCTCTCGCCAGAACTCTGCCTCAAGAGAGAGGCTGTTGGCATCGGCTCTTGAACGGATATTTATCAGGAGAAGACCATCATGTAAACTAATCTAACTCAATAAAATTATGCTAGTATGAGTCTATAGTCGGACACATTTTTTTAAAATTAGTAATGCATTTCTTTTAAAAAAGCAGGAGAAATGATCTTTTAAGAATCAGAAAAATTAGTATAAGATAAGTGGATGGAAATCTTCCTCGATGTCTCTTCCTGTTCAGAGCAAGACAGAAGCAGCTATATTAATGACAAGAAGAAATTTCTACAGCGGACTATGAGAGCTCAATCTCTGTCAAGGACTCGGCATATTCTTCAAGCATGTAGATTAATGAGCGTTACAAGTCGGGAGTAGTGATTTCTACGTGTGGACAGAATGGGCCATAAACACGGCCCTAGTAACAACTGAAGTCTCACCGGACACCCAAACAAATACGGATGGCACTCCGCACGCTATGGAACTACTTCTAAAGACCTGTCGGTGCATAACCAATGCAAGCAGTCACTTCAAAATGAGCAGAACAAGGCAGAAACAGTTATAGCCTATACCTTAAAATAAGAAGTTAATTTCCATAGCACAGAGACGTCTATTTTACAGCAAGCGATGGCACAGGCTACCAGAAACAGCAATGACATCCAATACCTCTCTTCTGGTTCAAAGTTTAGAGCTGGACTCCACTACTGGAGCACCACTCGCTGACTATTAAATATTTTTTGCTTTTATACCTCCTTGACCACAGAATATCGTACAATCGGTTTGTAGCCATCATAATTCAGCAAACGTGAAAAAAGACTATCATTTATAATGTGGCTGATTCCAAAAATCACCATATTATTAGTAATAAAAGCAAAGTGTCAAGCCAATTCAAACTCAATCAGAAAAATTAGTTGAGATTTGAATGGGTTTCAAATTCTTTTTAAATTCCTCCAAGTAAGGGGATGCCTTAAAGTCAATAAGAAATATGTCTTTGCTTCGGATGCACACAAACTTTAGACGTGGTATCCGAACGATTTAATATTGATTAAAAAATATGAACAACTTGAGTAACTTCGGCTGGTAGTGTAATGCACAGTTTGACTAGGAAGTGGCTAACATAGGTATGATGGAACAAAAGAATGAATTAAGCTAGAAATTCGTGGCAAAACTTTGGATCTGGTGCCGTTTCATCTAAAAATCCAGAAGCCCTGTTTGGCAGGAATCAATCTTTCACTAGGCAACCAAATCAGCTCCATTGTCAGGTACGCTTACCTTAAGCCACGCAACAGTGCACAAGTTTGGACAAAAGCTGAGACATGGAAAGCCAATCCAAGTTGGTCAATGCATTTACGATATACCGTCTGGAATTGTCAAAATCCCTGCTTTTAGGTATCTGGCGAGTAAATTTAGGCACTTACAGTTAGAGAAAACTCGACCATCAGGCATGTTTGTTGCGAGCTTCGTAGTGGCCAGACTGAAAACTTGTTCACCAATCTGCACTGGCTCAAAATAAAGCAGCGCATTGACTTAATGATTTTGTCCCTAGTTTGTGATCCCTTCATTTCTTTTGTTCCTGCCTACCGTTCAGAATATACCTTCCAGACCTACTCCCCAATCAGGCTAAGCATAGTGCAATAAGCTTTTCTAACCCGAGTCACATAGCTGTGGATAGAACAAACATACATGAATTCTATCAGAGACTGTGCCTTGAGTTGGTAAAGCTCTCAAAGCCTGGAAATCAACCCGAATGAAGTCATGACATCTCCTGACGGGACGATAGTTAGACAAAAGCTACAAACTCACGTACTCTTAAAGCATTCTCTGAATCCACGTGAGTTTTACTTTGTGTTTTTGTACGTGGTTGCAATCTCCACGTTATCAATAACCATATTGACGTACTTCCTAAGCAGCATACGTAAGTAAAGTGCCTAGAACGAGATTTAGTTCTTTCTGGACAAAGAAAAAGTGTTGCTATTATTGATCCGGCATGCTAATGAATGAGAAGCCAGTGCGGGTCGGTGAGAAATGATGTCATGTTGTAATTGCCACGTTTACAATAGACTAAAAAAAATATAAAAAATAAAACTCATTTGTATTAAATAAAAAAATAAATCCTAGCTGATCAAACAGCCTCTTTTTGTATAGCGACAGAAGAACCTTTACGGCTATCACCACCGCTTGCAGTGGCGATAAAAAATCGCCCACCCCACGAATCGAACCCACGACTTCGGGACCGAGGTCGTGAAAGCAACCGTCTGACCTAGTGTGCCATCACGGCAGTTGCTGCGCCCTAAGAGAACTCAATCTCTATTAAGGAGCATCACATATGCAACAGGGCTTAAGCCCGAGACCTCAGCCAGACCTCATTTGGGACGAGCACCTTAACTGCTGGGCTAAACTATGGCAGTTGCAGAGTTTCGAACCTACTGTAAGAACCTTAAGAGAAACCTACCGGTAGCAAGGGACTAATTTTGAGATCTAATGCAGCAGATACATGGACCAAATTGGATATGGTATACCAGTCTATAAAACGCAAAGTTTTGCAGTGTTACCTAGCTGCAATTTGGCAGACTTAAGTGTGGAGCTGATTTCATAGGCTAGTGAAAGGTCGATTTGGAAGTGGACGCCACTATTGTCCGCTGAAGCAGCAGTGGATATGCTGGACCTGCCCCCTTCTGAAGGTCAGGTTTATCAAAGTCAGGTAACACAAGGTTTACCTATAGCTAGTAATTTGGTTCTATGGTAATTGCATTAGAATTTTTTTGCGCCACCAAAGTGCGAATGAATGCCAGCTATGCACGCAGCATGGAAGTCTAGAGAGTTGGTGTGCGGCAAGGCAGGGAGAGATCCAAGAAAAGGTAGTGTACTGTGCGTACTTTTCATTAAACAGAAACATAAAGATTTAATTAGTAAAAAGGAACAGTGCAAATTGTGCAAAGAAGCGGGACAAACACACATGCCTGGGGTGCCCGTTTTTCAGAGTCTCCTTGAAGGACTCTGTTGCCCATTGGCACCAATGCTCAAAAGTGTCCAACTGCGATGGCACTTTGAATAAAGCAGACAGTGACAGATAATTCAAAGCTATATAGTTTCGCGGATTTAAAATAGGTGCAATCTACATTAGAAAAAGATGCTACAGCGAACTGCCGAAAATGCAGAGAGACTTAACCTGAGTCAGCATTATTGAGCTCTGAATACATTCTCATTTGAGCTCACTTAGTAGAGTAATTAGCGTTTAAACTCGATATGAAATTCGTGTCAAGTTTAGAAATATAGGAGTGAAGCTGGCTTGCCCATACTCGTTTCAGTCTGTTTGATAGGAGCAGTAGTAGGGTGAATTGACCGCAGTTGCTTCCATTCTCCTAGTCTAATGTCTCCTTCTTAAGGAGGTTGCTAATGAGAGCAGTCGAAGAATGGAGGACTAGAACAGAGGTTAGAGATGCAATTGTTTTGTTATGACTGGCAGTATCGAATCAATGCACCTCAGAAGATGAACATTGGGCGTGGGATCTAGAGGACTATCACTATTCTTAGACGAATATAAACTCGCTGAAACCTTGAGAAGACGGCTTGAAGTTAGACATTGAGGTGCTGCAATCAACTGAGAGTCGAAAATCAAATGAAGACGCTAAAATAGAGGTAGTCCTGATACAATTTATCATTCTGGAAAAGGCTAGAATCAGAATCTGCTAGATAGCCACAGGATTTACTTTGCAAATTTCGGATCTTGAGGCAGCCAGCGTTACTGTGCATGGTTAAAACCTCAGAGGTGGTGGACATACGTAAAGTGATTTATAAGCGAATTCAAGTCTGTCAGCAAAGAAGTATTTAAATAAAGCTCTTTACGAGTCTTCAGAACTACAGGAATCACTCTAAAACTAACACGTGAATGAAGGTGCTTTTTGATGACTGATAAAGATACATTTTTCAAATTATGTATTTATTTTCTATGGTCGATATCCTAATTTTTCTAAAAATGTAGTTTATGCAGGTAATACAATTAATCGTGATGGCTAAGGCCGTGTTTCATTATATTTTAATAAGTAGAGATGAAAATAAACATGTAATAGTACACAAGACTGTATAAATCTACAGAATACAGTGCTACTTCGGCTTCCGAGTTTACTTCATTCCGTGCTGGAGCTCGTAACGCAAGTTACTCGTATTTCAAAAACATTTTCCCAATTGAAAACAAATACCACTAATCCATTCCGGACCACCAAAAAACTCTGGAATTTTGTGTCACATGTTTTTAAATTATAAAAACGTGTACTTATAAGTAATAAATATCGTTTTAAAAACAATACAATAGAATATCTTATAATAAATGATTTTTAATAATTCTTATGTACAATAGCAACTTGGACATCAGACGACTTGAAGATACTAAAAGAGTTAGAGGAGAAAGGCTGAAATGAATTTGTGAATCTTATTTGCCAATATTTGCCCTTTTCGCTGGGCTGTCCTAGATTTCATCTGCAGAGGTTTTCGATAAAAACCTATCCAATGAGGTCGGCTTCATCCTTAATAACCACGCGACAGTATCGCATCAAGCAGGCAAGCGTATAGACAACCAACACGTAGCCGAAAGCTCAGTTTATTTGCTGGGCCTTTACTCGGACGCGCCGATTGTTATCCGTTATTCAATGAAATCTCACACGATGATATTGCCTAAATAGAGTACAGTACGTACTTAGCTGTTCCTGCCGTGGTCGAATTTAACACCAGAGTTTGGCAATCTTACGTGTCCCAGCACCGCGATTGCTCCCCCTAGTCTGTCTGGGAGTGAACCAACAGGCCTGCACTTGGTGCCACACCCGGGTCGTGGGGCACCGTCATGCAACGGAACGTCGTTCGCTGCCCTACGTCTAATGGCCGCCTGAGAACCACACGCAGTCTGACGTTCGCTGTGGCAAATAGAGGCGGAGTATCTGAAGCTCCTAACCCGAATTTTAGCTCCTAACTCAAAGTAAAATTCGGCCGAGAGACAGATCATATCTCGAAACACTCATATGTCGAGACACTTTCGTAAGCCTTGGTACTACTGAATTGTAAACAGTAGTAATTGTGAACAACCAGGCTACATGTCTTGTCCATAACAAAAGTCTGACGCCAAGTAAGAGTCAGTTTTTCAAAAAAATGACAAGAATTTTTGAAAACAACTCCCAAGTTCGTACACAGTAGTTAGCTTAAGTAATGTTGCACTTCAGTGGCTTTGCTGGTCATGAAAATGAAATGAATGTGATCAGCTTTAAAAACGAATGCACTAAATCCATAATCTGGTATGCTAGGAGTACCTGAGGTAACTTTAAGAAAAGGGACCTCAGTGTTGTCAAGTACAGCAAGTGATGTCGATTGTTACAGAAGTTAATGACGTCAATTAATAAGGAGAATTATTAACAGAAATATGCATTCCGCTTTCACTGACTGACAGTGAGTTTCCGCTATAGTTGCAGGGCTTAAGCAGTAGCAACTTATTTGTTTTGGATGTCTTTCTTCCGTATAGATGCGCTTGAAACTTAACTTTAACTTGGCACTTATAGGGCAAATGAAGGCCAACGAAATTCGACACACATGAGGAGGTAGGATCGGGCTGCATCGAGTGAATATCATGACTTGCGTAACAAGATATTGCTAGATTTACAGTATGTGTAAAGTGCCTACAAAATATTTTGATTCTCCGAGGGCGTTAAAAAATATAATGCTATTAATATTATATTCGCAATGAAGTGACCAGAATGAGGTAAAAGCATTTGCTCAGTTTGTATTCATTAAGTAGAGCAGATAGTTGGAATTCATTGTAATATTGACCCAGTTTTATAAGTATGGGCTATAAATAACTATATTTGACCTGCCAGATAAGAGGGAGATTAATACAAGCGACACTATCTGTTCTTTTTGATAATTTCAAATTGGCAAGTCAACGGCCTCTTAAAATAAACACTTCGAACTATATTATATATCAATCACTGTAACATTTTAGATTCAAAGTTCAGCACATAGAAGCGGATGTTACAGTTAATCTTCCGTTCGCTAAAACCAAAATCTATCCCAACTTTAGTTTTTTAATTCCTGAATGTCAGTCTTTGCTCTACTTTAATAACTTTCAAAGCTTTCCCATTCTGGGTATACCAAACAACGAAAGCACGTAATGAATAGCTAAAACTATATTTTTAAGGTGCAGTGTAGTTTTTCTATTCATGTATACCCCAGAAAACCCACCGGAACTACCTGGGCGTTAGCCACTGCGGGATAAACAGAGAAGCTCTTGTAAGTAGGCTTTAACGGTATTGCAAACAGCCGAAATCATCGTAAAACCTCCCGAAAACTTCAACTGGATGATCTGCGTAATTCAGCTAACAAAAAAGTTGAAAATACTGTTTTTTATGTCAGGCTGAAGTGAGTTTTAGATGCAGATTAATTAAAGCCTCGTGAATCATATCCAGATAACAGGTTATGATAAACTCTTACGTGCAAGTTTAATTAACGAACGTAGAGGTTAGTTCGGACAGCTTGCATAAAGCACTGGATTTATCAGCAACATTGAAAAGACCAGAAAGTTCGTCCGTTAGGTAGTAAAGCATTGATAAAGTAACTAGACTCATTTCCTTTAGTAACTTCTCTTATTGACTCCTCTTCCTCAATTGCTTGAAGCACCACCATTTCAAAATTGAAGACTGCCACTACCTTATCTTAAAGTTAATCTCTCATTCTGAAAAGACTTCTAGCTCTTTAGACCCTACGGCCACTTTTTATAGGTATAGGGTTCTTATATAGCTCTTTTGTCATGCGCATATCTGATACTGTCGTGTATAACTAACATAATCAATATGTACTTAGGTAAACATTTTGTCTCTGCACCTTGCTGTTAAGCTAATCGTTAAAAATGCACGGCCAGAATAGGAGAACCTAAGCCACTTTAGCGTAGGCTCCCCACTGCCGGTTCTTATCAAAGACACTGGAACGATTAGTAGAAGACCAGCTCTTCAATTCAACTCTTCCATTAGAACTTCAAAACAGAGCAAGCAAGTTCCAGTCCTTTTTTTGAGAATATCTACACACAGAGACATAATTGCCTTGGGTGTAAAACTAACTTCCCACGAATGTACACTCAGATAATGTATGTCCGCTTGTTTTGCTTATATATTTCAGCAGCGTTTGACAATATTGATTAACAAGTCCTTCTCGATCGCCTTTCATCCCGCCTAGACGTCACTGGCACTGCTCTCAACTCTAATGGTGCATTAATATAACAATGGATGACTCAAGAGCATTGGTGTCAGCAGGCAAATATGACAAGAGGTGCCTCTAAATTACGGACTACCACAGAAATGTGTGCACGGTCTACTTATTTTCAAAATTTATCCCGTTTTTCGTACAAATTATTTAATCGCCTATAATAATCCAGGCTTTAATTTATATGCCGATGACACACAGCTGTAAATATACTTTGATCCCCAAGCTTTTTAGCACACCAAATTCCTACCTCAATCGATGCATCCATTGCTTACAACTTCTCTTGGATTGAAATAAACATTCTCATATTGAATGATCAATAAAAAAAACTCACTACTGTGCTCAGATGGCATAAATCCTCAGCCATCTGTATGAGATCTGGGTGTGTGAAGTTGCAAAGAGACAAGATCAGCTCCATAGTCGAGCCTGCCTTCTTTCAGGTTCATAACATTGTAAAAACGTAGGAACTGCTTACACCAGGTTCCCAAATTCAAGCTGTTCCTTGCATTTACGATATCTCGTATCGACTTATTTTAATTAATTATTGCAGGTTCTCTGGTTTGTTCAACTAAGTGCTTAAAGTTTACGGCAAAACTCTGCAACTATGGTTGTCTACCGCAAGCGTCGCAGTTGCCACATCACACCATTTTTCACCGATCTGAAGTGGCTCCCAACCCAGTAGAGCTTTGAATTCAAGGTTCTTTTACTCAAATTTTAGATCACATGCATTGTCTTGCTTCAGCCTACTTATCCATCTAGACGTCATACAACTTAATCTTCTAGTCCATACAGTCAAGCTGTGCCTTGAATTGAGCTTAACTCGTTTAGAGACGATGCCTTTAGTGCACACTCTTCCGAAGATGGGCACTCATTCACGAATGAAAACAATACATCTCCACTTGATAGCAGTTGGAGAAAATAATTCGAAAACGGGCATTTTCCTCACCGAATTCAGTCCTTATAATTGCCCTTTGCGTTTTAATTCTAGCTGACACGGTGTATTTCAACGCTAACTGTATCGTCTAGCTTTTAATTCTGCATATTCAAATTGCAAAGAAGGGGATCAAATTCTCTAAGGGCAGTATAAACAAGGTTTGATTATTATTATCACTAATAATACGCACAGTGTCCACATCCAAAAGCACACAATTTGCGGTTTACATTGACCTCGCCAAAGCGTTCAGAAAGAAACGGCTTTTTTGTTTCTATTTACTTGTAGTCAAGGCAAGAGATCACCTAACTTCTGCGAGGCTAGTGTTTTAGTTGTTCGGAGCTTACGTACTGAAGGCACGGTTTACAAAGGCTTAGCAGTTGTATTGAGGTACAGCTCTTATCATGAGACCGAAGAGCTGGCCGCACAAAAACATTTATCGGTTACACCGTCCGGGTAAACACTGCAGAGGTATTACTCGTTGCTCGGGATTTATATTAATCAATAACCTGTTATATATACTCACGCACACACACAAACACACGCACACGCACGCAGGCACACGCACACACAAACACACACACACACACACACACACACACACACATTTATACATATATATATATATATATATATATATATATCGCAGTTTATCATTGTGCCACGTTAAAGGCTTAGAGTAATTCAATATCCAGCCATTTGTGGTTTTGACGTGAAACTAGAGAGTAGCCCTCTGGGCTTGGAGTCAAGCGGCTGTGGACGTCGAACGAGAGGAGTTAGTTACAAGTTTTGGTTGCTGCTGGACACTAATAGCCATCCGAGCCTTTCAAATGGACTGCTCTTTGCAGTGGATATGTCACGGGTCATATGGGCGCCCTTTATTGCTGCAGTGCTCGGAAACCAAGGGAATCCCAGCCTGTAATCGGGCTACGCCGGCGAGTTGATGTCGACTCATACAATTTTGGTTCGTGGTTTCATGCTTCACCGGTATTTTAACCAGTCGGCAAGAACTAGCAGCATACCGAGCTCGGTGTTGTGTCCTAAGAAATTAGTGAGAAGTCGATTCAGCAAATATGCGGCCGAAGGATTATAAAAGTGATTTCAAAGTGTTTCTGCTCTACTGCAATAGGATAGTGGCACAAAAACTGAGTGACAAAGCCTTGAAATTAAAGCGAAGAAATATGGGGACTCTGTACATAGCGATGAGAACAGATGCATTCTGGCAACTTGAAAAAACACGAAAGACAAGCGAAAGTGAAAAACTTTGCACAAAGTGTAAACATCTGATTGAATGAGATGAAGACCGATCCATACTTTGTAACACAATTACAATAGACATTAGATATTATATAGATATATCGATATGCATATATACACATATTAATTAGAATAGACAACATATATAGAAAGGTGACCAGTTTGGCTGTATTACAATATTAGGAACCCCTAATTTTTACAATGCAGCCTTGCTGATTGTAATTAAACGCATTTTGAACACTCTAATGACATATAAAACCTAATAGAATTTGCGTAATGAATGAAAAGAGGGTTGTAGACCGAAGTCTTGAATTATGAAGCCCATGATCCTAAAAACGTAGGCAGACTAAAGTTGTTATCCCATTTAAGCTGGCATTCGCACCTTTCAATACTGACCATTCTTTTTATAATTTTTTAACGGATTGGTTAGAGATAAACAGATTCTGGAAAAATAGTATGACTTGTATTAATAATACTAACCCGTGTCAGTGTTTATGGATATGGCAGCAAGTCAAGCTATTAGGAAATGCAAACGACAGCTAACTTCGAAGCGTCCTAAGAGCCTGGACAGACTACTACTTCAAGTTTTTGAAATCGTGATCATATTTAGAGGGTGCAATTCATGTTACGCTCAATATCTCATTGTAGCACACACAAGGCTTAGTATATTAATCATTCGATCGCACCAGCATCTGCACTCACCGAGGCTGGGCCGGTGAATTTAAAAGCAATTACTTATTAGGCTAAACAGAGGAAGCTGAGGTAGAAGGAGGGAAGGTAGAAGGCGGAGAAGTGCATCACTAGTGGACAACTTCCGTCCCAAAATTTTAACAGTGTTATGTGAATCATTACAATTAAGTTTGTACATAAGCATATGCACATTTTGGCAGAAGTTAGTCAGGCGAGTTTTAAAAGCCCCCTTGGACAGCGACAAAGAAACTTACTACTGGCGCTTGGATTGACGACTGGCCTTAAAGAATCCAGTAGTTTTGATCTGTTTAATTTTATAGATGTACATCCGATTGTCTAAAAAAATTAGTGGATGAATAACTAATGTGGGAAAGAATAATAAAGCTGCCTTCACCTCACAGATCTGATCCCATAGGTTGTCCAAATCATTTTTCCCTTGTAGTCAATCGCAATGAGGAAGTAAGGCGAATGAAATTCTTTGTGGTATATTTCATCTGCCCTATAAAGAAAACAGTATTTATTGCATATTTAAAAAGTAAAAAAGTCCCCTAGAGCTTTACCCGAAGCAAAATTAGCACAGTCTCTTACTCACGAGTTCACGAGTGCAAAGTCAGGTTTCCATACTACTGTGGCTGGAAGCGATATCGAAGTGATGCCACTCCACTTGTTTGGGTCCCACCTGAGGCGTGGATCGTGCCAAAACTGCAATGTTTGTAGCAATTATTTTGAAGCGGTAGAGGTATTTCTATACGCCCTCTGCCCCGGATGAGCAGCATTGAACGAAGAAGCAGTTAGTGCGGAAAATTAGATCGTTTCTAATTCAATAATGCTATTTCCACGTATTTCTTTCAATTCACTAGAAAAACATTCTAGATTAACAATAAGCATGTTGTGAATCAAAACCAAACGCAATGAGATTTCTTGCTTCGTTTTTGTATGGGCTAATGTCTTTCCTCAACATACGCTCACTGTACCAGAGGCCAGGCGGCACAGTAAATAGAATGAGATTGAAGTGATCTGACTATGAGGTCCTCTGATTTATAATAGCAATATTATTAAGTGTCTGGAATAGCTCATTACCTATCAGGATAACCGACGCTTCGTGCCGACGACTATTTTCCCGACAACTCTCTCTCCGATCTGTCAAAAGCGAAGTAACTCATACAAGATCGTGATAATGTCATCTAAAGAAATACTGTCCCTCCCTTAAAAATAGGCGTCAGTGTTAGTTAGACACGGCATTGTCGGAAACATTTATAACGGAATTTAAGTGACACCACTTAGCTGAAATAGCTCTCCTCCAAGTAACCAGTGAAAACCTATTCAGCAACAATGACAGGAATGTCACTGTCCTAGAGCAGGTAAATATATCACTTGATGCTGACGCCATTTATCACGACATCCTACTTAAATGATTGAGAACCAGGATTTATTGACAGACGAGGTTCAGATCGTACTTTTTCTTGTTCAAGCCGTGTTGTGTGGGGGACCAGGTAAAGTCCACCAGACCAGTCACACGTGCAGTCCCCAAAGGGTTCCTTCTAGGTCCCTTGCTTATGTTCTTCTATACTGTACCCCTAGGAGAATTAAATCAAGCTCATGGGACTGGCTGAGTTGACTATAATTATTTATTAACTATTATTAACTATGAAAAACTAATAGGCTGAAGAAAGCTAGCTGTATTCGTCGTTTAAATTATCGGAGTCTGAACAAGCGTCTGAAAAACTTAATTTCATTAACAGTTAAAAACAGGCATATTAGGTGCGATAATGCATGCCTATTATCGTTAAGCTACTATAATTCAATTTCTTTGCTAGATATGTTTCTGGTTACTGGGATTAATGCCCCGAGTTTATCTATAAGAGGGCCCACAGGGAGCCGCTTGGGCGGGCTAAGGCCCCTCCCGTTCGGTATTAACAAGATTTTCTCATGCAGACCTTCCCGATATGCACAGAGAGCCAGTGTACATCACTAGAACTTGGGGGTTATCTGGTCGACTATTATACCAGCAGCCTAACTTAATGCCTGTCCATAGAGCGCTCGCTCGATGTGTAATAAACCGCTAATAATACACTAGATGGTTATTGATAGCGATCGGGAGATGCTCACTTAAACCCAGCGTGGCCTAAGTCGACTGACAGTCCTACTATAACCAATGGCACTAATGGGTTTCTCGTTTTTGATACCCCCAGATCAATTAGACAGGACGAGTCGTCATTTTCACTTACTCCTCCCTTAAAACAAGCCGTTGCAGTCCCCTTGAAACAGCCTTTTGAATCTCTCGTTTTATGTAGCTCCGACCACAAGCTGCCAATGGTGGCAGTAATGTATCACCTACGAGGTACAAAAAATCCTCATTTATCAAGATTTCTCTGATCTCATTTAAGTTCTGTGTCCCAGAAATCAACATTTCCTCGTTATTGGTGATGTCAACACTCGTTGTGACGACTTAACTGAAGCATTAGGTGCCGAACTTCCGGCACTGACTGACTCTTTTTCTCTTGCGGCTCATGTGCATGACAAAATGTTGGAGACCACGGCCTTAGTTCCTGCACTCCTAAATCCTGGAACTCACTACTGACACATGTCGCAACGTCCACCGACGAGAAGAAATTTTAAAGAACATCACAATTCACCTGTTTATTACTGCAGTTGGCAGGTATTTGTGCTTTAACCCTCTTGTGCGTGTAAATGGTTGCACTATGCCTGCTGCTTGCAGATGTTACCACTAAACATTTGGGAATGACTTCTATAAAAAAAATTTGTAAAATGACTAGAGAAAAATTTAGTTCTTCGAGGGCGCTATACGAATGACTTATTATTTTTTGTTATTATGCTTTACAAACAGACAATCCTATCCGGAATCTCGGCCTTAATTCTGAAACTGAACAACAATAAACATTAGTAAAACACTCAGATATTTGGCTCGACTTGAAGACTTTGCTTTTACAATAGGCGGTGATGTGGTTCAACTGAGCACCGATGCACTATTAGACCACAGAAGGTAGGCCTACTTAATGGCTGAAGAACGAAAAAAATGCAGCCGCCAGGTCTGGCTATCTTTCACGTGTCTAAAAGAGAATACTGTCTAGAAATGAGAAATAATTTTGTTTTAAACTATGATGAAAACAGGTTGAACCTGTCAGCGTTCATGTCATGTTCGTGTCATGTTCCAAGTCAAGATTCTGCTATCATTAATTTTTTGGAACAAAAGAGAACACCTACTTATTCTTTTCAAGATCAAATCTCAGGTGAGAAGAACTGAAAGAAGTCTTAGCCATCACTGTAAAACGTGATCCTCCTACACGGTGGGGTACAAGAGTCGAGGCTGCAAAAGCTATCCACGATCGACTAAATAGCTTTTTATGTCTTTTAGAGCAACTTTCTGAGAGCACGAGTGGCAAATTAAAATCATATGTGAAGCTGGCAGTGTCTTACATCGTATTTTGAACTTCAACTGTTTGACTCTGTTGCTGTTTTTTGTGCAACATATTAAATATTATTGAACACGTTCAGAAAATACATCAGGAACCGAATATAAAATTCAAAGACGCCTCTTGTGACCTCCACTCTCTTAAAATTGAATTGTCAACTGTGAGAAGACCTGGGGCAAGAATCGCGACTAGATGTCAAAACAAAATGTGAATCGTTTGGAATGGAAGTTGAACGAAGAATCTGCCGATGGACGTAAATTCCTAAATAACTGTCTGAAGATGTTGCTCATGGCAGAGAAGGAGGTTTAAAGGATAATGAAAGATAGCACTTAATACATCTGACAAGAAATCACACTTAAGGATTATCAGCTCACTGGTCTTAATGCCAATTTTGTTTCTTGATGGAAGTTTAGAAGCTTTTGAAGACACTTGACCCTACAAAACTCCACCATCAATGTCAAGATGATGGAGGTTTTGATTGATCAGATGTTGATGTCAAGAGCTTTATAACGAAACTGAAGCTGTATTGGTGTTCTATTTAAACAATCTGTAATTACTATTGTAATTATTGCAGCAAGCATTTTCTGAATGTATTAATTTGTTCGCTCAAATTCTCATATACATTCCGCTGGAAATAGCGTTCTTCACCAAACTTACAGATTCATTATAAATCCCATTTTGATGCATTCTGATCTGCGGACGCTGGAATTAAATACAACTTTCTAACGCTTTTAATAATTTTAAACCGATTAAGTGCCCTTATCATTTTTTGCTGTTGGGTGGTGACTTCAATTTTTGACATACTCACTGAAAACGCTCGCTAAAATGCTGGTTAAAAATGCAGAGCTTCGAAAATGAACTGAACATACAGGAAGAAACTAAATCATAATTATGTCCACTTGACTCCACTTAAGCATGCTAAATGTAATCATGCCTCATAGTGTTTTTTAAGAACACGCACTCTAACATGCATTGCAGAAACTTGGAAAAGCATGAACAGATCGATATTCATATCTAAAACTTGGCTATTTTACGTTCCTGAAACTTAGCTCTAGCAAATTTCTAAATTGATTCTAGAGTTCTTTAAGATAAAAATTCCACAAGGAAAAATATTATAACTAGAATTTTCTAAGACATTGTACCTATTGCTAATTATTACATTTGCATAGTGGCTGCTCAAAAACGTTTGTGCTCAAGTTTCTTGTGATTTTTAAAATTGCATAAACTGACCAAATGGCAAATTCTATAAAATACATGCCACCTTTATTTTTTGATTTCTTTTAAACAAGCTCCTTAATGAGTTTTCTCCGTGACTATTAATTGATATCGACAATGGAAATCAAAATCTGCGACTTACCGCTGTCAAAAGTACTGACACATATAGTTCTTGTTCTCGTTCGTCCTAAAATAGCAGTTTGATAAAACAAAAGAGCAACATAAAAAGTTGAGAAACACAGCTGAACGCCTTATGCTTGTATCACTCACCAAATAGTTAATAAAGTCGATAGAGAAATCTAGAGTTACGTTCACCACTTCAGCATGTGGTCTTGCAAACATGTTGTACGTTTCCAGAAGAGAAGAGACGAGCCTGTCCTCTGTAGCTGTGAACAACGTATGCGCTTTACTTTCATAGAATCTCGATAGCTCTGCCTAGCAATTTAATGCATTTTGAAAGAACTTTAGTATTGTGTTAGATGAAACTTGTGTTCGCTGAGAGCCATGCACAAATGCAGTAAGACCTTGGTTCCATCCAATCAGCTGTGCTCTTCCTCAGCTGGCCAGCCACAACAAATTATAAAAAAGCCCTTTAAAGCTAGTTCTCGTGTACAAACATCATACATAGCGTAAATCAAAGCCATTTAGATCATTAATCCTTTGCAGTTACTTCATGTATGGAAAGTAGAACACATTTTTTTGAATTTCTTCCAACGGTGTATTATTAATGAAATTTATTTCAGACTAGCAGTCCAGATCCTGGTCAATGGCATCAGTCGATATGTACTGGCTTGTATCCCAGGAGCTGATAATAGCCCCCCCATAAGTCTGGGTCTGCCAGATTGGTTCCTACTTGGTGATTTTTACTGCCCCGATTGATGCGTCCCTTACAACTCAGCAATGGTTGTTTCATGAAATCGATCGTGCAACTATTTACGAAAATATGATTTATCAATTATCTTTATTAGAAAACCTATGAAGCTTAGAACTGCTTCACTTTTAAGTTCCAACACTTGTACTTATACTGTAATGAGATTTATTTATGTTGGTACACAAAATGTGAAACGGTTCAGTGGTATCTGCCTATATTTAATGTTGACTCGGAGAATGATTCATTGAGGCGTGGATTCATCACCTGCTGGATATGTTTATACATTTTTATGAGATGACAGCAAAGAGCTTCAAGGATTTCCGCAGCTTGTTTGCTATTATTGAGCTCCGATTCTAAAGAAAAGGGCTAAATGTACAATAAAATGAAATATCTGCTAGAATATGGGTGGTCTAGAGGCCATATTTTGGGGAATTCGTCTCGGACGAGAACATGCGCCTTGCTCACTTCATTTTACCTGCACGAACAGCCAAAAAGCTCTGAATGCTGAGAAGGCGAGCACTAGTCAGTCATCTTTAAAGTTTAGTCAAACAGATTCATCCACGAAGAAACTTAATATTAATTCCGCAGACCAGCGAAGTTTATACCACACACATTTTATATTGAACCGCTCACCGATGAAGCAACTACTACTTCTGCAAGGTGAACCAATTCAAGCATAGTACCTGCCAGAACGCATATGACATTGCATAACCTGGCCTTTCTTCATCTATTGCAACGGCACTGCAATTCTCCGAGCTCCATGCACCCACTAATGCAAAGAGAGGCCAGCCTCTTCAGATTTGAGCAGCAAGTCAGTGAGCAAGGAAAGTGCCGTAGATCCAAATGAAAACAATTAGGTAGTGAAGCTCGGGAGACAATCTCTTAATAACCAAACAAAAAACGTCTCACAGAATTCATCAGAGATCTTTGTCATATAAACCTAGAAATCATTTCCGACTTCCGTCAGTACATGAAATGAAACAGTGGCGAATTGAATAGCCTTATTTGTATAGCAGCAGCAGAGCCTCAACAGCTCTCCCAGCTGCTTCCACTGGGAAAGAAAGGATCGCCCAGTGCAAGACTCGAATCGACGACGTCGATTGTGAAGAGTGAGCTACTTAGCTGCTTGTTATCATGGTCCTATAAGCAGTAAAAAGTACCTCCCATATAGAATCTGCATCGTTTATGTGAATTCTCGCTCGTACTATTAACAGGTTCAACAGAACACGCACTGACACATTTGGGGCATATTCATGCAATTGACTAAGAATATAGAGCAAATATCTCTAAAATGTATTTTTTGTGTTTTCAGTATCAGGCGTCTACACTTGTGTTCATTTTTTATTGTCTATAATACTGAATTTTAAGTAAAACATTGGTCTGTTTTTTTTATTTACGTGTCTAAATATCTAATAGATATCTTTCCTGAGGTAAAGGTTAGGTTTGTGAAAATAATGGCCATCTTCCACAGTTTTTAGGAGCAAGAATTGGCAAAACAAAAACTTAAAAGAAACGAAAGAACCTTTTTATAGTTGGTATTTGTGAAGCAATAGAGCAGCAATAAAGATAATGACATGCTGATCAAATAATCTACCGAATAATTGTTCGTGAAATTTTGACTTTGGTGAGTTCACTTGAAAAAAATTACAAGAGTCCTAATGTTTCAGTAGAGATACAAAATAAACTTATTATCAATTCAAAATAATAAAAGATTCCACAGCGACTATGATCAGGGGTCTAGTCCTAGGAATATCTGCTAGTGCTGAGGTCTGTCTGGCAATATCAACCATTCGTCATTTGATGCAGGCAGCTAACTCTCTACTTTTAGCTGTGTAAAATCCCAAAACGTCAGGCCTCCTTAGAAAAGAATCCTGGCTACAATTAAGTACATTTATTTGTGAAATCTCGTCTCAACTTCTGCAATTATCTGTTTGCTGCTCTGCCGGATTCGTACGGCTCGGCTGTGCCAGAAATAACCTCAAATCAATTGAAAAACGTGAATTTAGCTGATATGGGCTACAATCTAGCAGCTCGATCTGGACTAATTTACAACGTCCTTTGATTTGCCAATAGTGAAAAAATAAGCCGAAAACTGCTCGCCAGCTATTGCAGGTGTTACTGGTACCATTTGAAATGTATTTTTATCAGCATCTGATACATGCAATAACTACCCAGATATAAAGGATGATCAAATTAACTTATTACTTACGGGTAAGCCATGAGTAATTCAGAAATTAGAAAGCCTAACACTCAAAATTGGCACTGCCCGCATATCTCCTGTTAAATCTATGCGAATCTAGGTGTCACGTTCCAAGGTGACCTTTCATTAGACGACCACATCAGCTCTAAAACCAAGTCTGCCTACTTTCAGCTACATAAAATTGCCAAAATTCTGGCTCATCTAGCTAGGTAGACCACATCTAAGTTCGTCCATGCATTTGTGACATCCCGTCTTTACTTCTGTAACTCAGTTTGCTGGCCTACCGGTATGTGCAATCGGAAGCTTACAGCTTGTGCAAAGCTCTGCAGGTAGGCTTGTCTGTCGCGAGCGTGGCAGTTGCAGCATCACACCATGTCTCGCCAACCGGCATTGGCTAACAGTCAAGCAATGCATCGAATTCAAAGATTTTTCACTCACTTTAAGATACCTTCATTCTTTGGCTCCATCCTACCTCTCGGAACTACTCCTCCACCAGGCCAAACGTCGTACCACATGCTATTCGGAATCTAACTGTTTACCTATACCTCGTACAAACGGCAAATCGTTAGAAGACCGTGCATGTAGTTCGTATAATTCATTTCATTTATATTTATATACCTTGAAGCTGCCACCTACAGGCTGAAGAGACGGTTTGAAGCCTCTGCATAATTGCCACACAGGCGACTCATTACTCTTAGCCTTCTCACTCTTAGCCTACTGTGTGATCGTCATATCTGACATCAGCAAGGAGCACGGGCTTCTGGCAGCAAAGCCGTGAGTCACCGTGGCCTCAACATTCCTCTACCTAGTTGTCCTTTTTGTCCAACGCACATCTGTCAAGCCACAAGCCATCTTTTCCAGCTAACACGCATATCATATTGTGCTTGCCCATCACCAGATGCTCGGCCGTACGGCTGTCACAGCTACTAACGATGATTGCACACAAATTCGATTTGACATCACTGAAATAACAAACGTCAATGAGGCACACAGATAAAAACATCCAACAGGATAGAATCAGTTGAGGTCTAAATACTCATGGCACCGGAAAACCTACTTCAAAGTTTTTGTTTGCAGAAGGAATCGATAGATTTTTTGAGGCTGCATTCTGTTACGGGACTGCCGAGCTAGTATCCGGTGCAATTTTGAAACTTTAAATCTGACTGCATTGTTTTATTTAATGGCCTACTACCTACTGCTATTGCCTAGCAGCTAACTGCTGACTGCCGCAAAACTTATCCAACCTGCGAGCAGCAGTTAAAGTAACCAGTGGCTATCTAACTAATTGCTTACCCAGCGGTTAGGTAAGGCCACTGCAGGACAGTGAGGCCTGCTAGCACATTCGCCTGGTATTGGGAAACAAAGGATATTGCTTTTTCTCTTTTTTTTTTAGACTAACTACATGCTTTCCTCTCTGATGGCTGTCGGTCTGACCTGAATAGAGATTTAATATCCTCTGCGATGGTGAATACATTGATTGTCAAGAACGTGACCTTGTATTCTATTTTAACAACAAATGCATAAGTCACCAATTACTGACTCACTGATCAATGATGGGAGTACACGAAACGACAACTAGTCTCTTTGAATAGCCTCAGCCAATAGATTTAAACGTTTTAAACTATAAATTTTACTTCTAGACTTGAATGTTTCAGAATTTGTCACAAATTAATAAATTAAGACGTTCTTGAACAGTTTAACGGCCAGAAAGAGTATGGCCTCTCCTGGACATTGAACTGCACCAGAGGGATTTTGTCCCCAAATATTATAAAAGTTATACACATCAGGCATCTTCAATGCCAGCTCCACGAAATGCTTTACCCGAGCTGTGATCCGCAACCTCAGAGAATAAATTACCCTTGAAATCATCACAGGATGCTGAAAAAATGACAAAGTCAATCATTCGTACATCGATTGGAATATCGGCTGCACATGTCATCAAACATCACGGAGCTGCATTATTGCTATCCATGGACATGGAAAGAAAAACATAACCAATTGAAAAATGAGAAATTATTGTGGGACTGATCTTTATAAGCAGAACTTAACTTGCATTTAAAATTTCACTGCGATATGCGAAATAATGGCCGGGTTAGGGAATTTACAAGATGAGAAAAGCCACACAGACAATAAAGCCTTTTAACAGTCACAAGAATGTACCTATATAAGCTTTATAAAGGTTCCTTGATCTACCAAGGGTCAACAAGCAAACAATAAAAGTAAGAAATGATTCCGATATCGATACCATATTTATTTGTAGATTTTTCCTTTCGGTTTACATCCGGATTAATCATGTTTTGCGTGCTCAGTCTTTCTTTAGAACTGCCGATCCTGTTTCTTACGTGTTTGTGTTTTTAAAATGCAACAAGTGTTCAATAATCTGACCGATTGTAAAAATATTTTCTTGACTTTCTCCTTTATACTGAGTGACGTATAGAGCCTCATCCGATCAATTGACATAATTTGACCTAGAGCAGAGGTCGGCAAAATGTTTGGACTATTAAGTCATTTCAGGAGTTCAAGTTTGTACAATATGTCAGTAATAACACTGTGTCCAAGGAAAGCTTTTTTATTCAAAGGCATAGTTTGCTCAATGGGAAAAATGATGGTGCATGTTTTTAGATAGGGCAACCGTATCAGCTTCAAATAATGAGGAGTTCAGCAGCAGAATGTCATTAAGGCGATTGTCATAGAGCTGAGAGCGAAGCTTGATCTTATAAAACTTCATCCTGGAGAGCAGCTGCTTGTTGGAATAAGTGCTGTCAAGCATAATGATCACATGCTTGGCATGGCTGACAACATTCTAAACTGAGCCTGCGGCAGCTGACGGTAGAAGTAAGTGAGAGCAGTAAAAGAAATAAACATGGACAAGAGAAAGTTGGAAGCTTGTAGCTCAATCAACTCCAATTGCACATCAGAGGGGGCGTCGTCATACGGAAAGTTAAGAGGAGGGGTGCTGATTTTGCACTCCTGAGAATGAGGTGGCACATAAGTGAAGCACCAAGATAATCCATTCCGCAGTTTTGACAAGACACTGACTAATTTTTTGGCATCAACGAGAGCTGCATCACACTGGGTGAGGAGCTTAAAATGGATGTAGTCGCCCTTATACAGCTGTTTCTCACATAGAACCAGCTTTGCTTCCGAATGCCCGTAAGTGTGCTTCCACATTCATTATGAGCACGTCACGTCCATGCCGCTTCAGGTCAAGTTCTTTAAAGTCAGAGCTGAAATCAATAAGGAAAACGAACTGACAATGCCTAACCTCGTCAGAAAACATTTAAAAGCCCTTGAGGCCCCTCTCACAGACGAAGAAAACAATCTCTTGGTGGAGAGTGAAAACAGGCTTCATGGCTTTGCCACGACTGAGCCAGCTCACCTCAGTGTGGTACACTGATTGTCGTAATCAGCATCGGCAGCTTCGCAGATATGCTTGAAGATGCGGTGGATCACAGGACGAGCAAGCACTGCTTTCGTTAGCTTCACCACAACAGACACAACGTCCTTCATGCCTGCCGCTTGGGCACACAATGCCTTCTGGTGAATGATGCAGTGCACCTCTTGAGCACAGCCCACAGAGCAGCGGTGGTTGATCAGCAGTTGTGAAAGTCCTTTGGAAGATCCAGCAATGGCTGGTGCACCGTCAATAGTTACCGAGACGAGCTTTGACAAGTCAAAACCAAAACTCCAAGCCTGTTGGAGGGCATTGAGGACATCTCTAACGGTTTTCATTGCCTTCATTGGGACGAGGCTGAGAAAATCGTCGAATACCTCCAGGTCTGGTGTGACACCATGCACAAAGATGACTAGCTGTACGGTGTTCTTGGTTTAGCAGCTCTCGTCCAATACAATGGAGCAAATCTCGAGAGTTTTGAACTTCGTGCACATCGAAGACCCGACACTATTGGCTAAGCCTACTATGCGCCGAGTTACAGTGTGGGTAGACAGTGGGATTGCCTTAAAAGCGGCCGGTTGCTCGGGACTAATGACGTCGGCAGCAGCAAATATACATTTCGTTAATACACCTGCATCAGTGAAGTGATGCATTTTCTTCGCAATCAATAAGTACACTTCATAGGAGGCATGAGTGCCCCGCTCAGTAGACTCATAAGCTTTGGCGGCCTGCTTCTTGAAGAGGGACGATAGTTGATCCAAATGCGACTTTAAACAAGCAGCCTCATCTTCCGCTCCTTCTCGGTGAAGTGTCTGTACTTGCACGCCTGCTTGGCATCGTAACGCCCCGTTGAGATTCGAACTATTAAAAGTGCCGTCGGTGTCGTTGCACACTAAACACAGGGCTTTGTTGCCGCTTGGACGAATAATAACTCGTAAGTCCATTTGGGGTTATAGATACGTTGCTTGTGGTCAATCTTTTGGATTATGGTACAAGGCCCTTTGCTTCTACTCTATAGGCTTAGTGACTGTTGTTACTGTGCGGAATATTATATTTCAGTAATATGTCCATAAAGTAAAATTGCTTGGCACCTCACAGCCCACACTTTTACACATAATAAACTCCTTGACTAAGGTGAGTGGTGCATAAACCAAGACCAGATAGTGAACTTGTTTGCAACACAATATTTATCATCCCTCCCCAGTCAGGCGCTTCTGTTTTGTACTAGAGCCAGAGATATTAGGTAAAGAAACACCCCATGAGCCACAGCTTCTGATGCGACCGGCAGTGCAGTACTACTTACGAGTTCAATTCGTTTCGTGACGGGGCTCGTAACTGAAAGAAGTTATATGTCAAATCACTTTTCCCGATACAAATAAATTTAAACATCATTAAACCGTTCCGGACCCTCAAAAAACACCGCTGACTTACGTGAAGTTTCTAAATTAGAAACAATTACTCATAAATTACGAATATTTTTGTAAAACGCAGAACAATAGAGCATATAGATGACTAACGCACACCACCAGAGGCGTTCCAATGGAACTTGGTGCCCTAGAACGAACTGCCGAAGCCCACTTTACTGGCAGGGCCTTCTTGCGTATGCCCAGATTGTCTTTAGTTACGTGACGATCTCCAAGACGATGGTACTGTCTAAGTAAAGTACTCACTGCAGCGGTTCCTGCCGTAGTCGGTCTTAACCCGAAGGCTCACCTGAGTCGGTCGTGGAGGGAATCACCAGGTCTATGCTTGACGTCACGACCTAGCAGTTAGAACGTGTTCTGCTGCCCTTCCCTTACGAGCCTTTGTAACCGCACACCGTCTCTCTCTCTCTCTCTCTCTCTCTCTCTCTCTCTCTCTCTCTCTCTCTCTCTCTCTCTCTCTCTCTCTCTCTACCTTCTTACTTGCCTCGCTGGCGCACTCATTTGCACTGATAACACTTTCTGGAGCTAAGCTGACATGGCTAAGGGCTGCCGCCCCTAGCCACGCGAAACCCAAAGTCGTAGTTCTATAATGGTACTGAGAAACGCACAAAGGAAAATCAAGCACAGTAACAGTTGGCTCTCAGCTCAAAGGAAAATGTGGCAGAGAGACGGCTCGTACCACGAAAGCTCGTTAGTTGGGATACTCGTATGTCAAAGTGCCTCTATGGTGAAGGGGAAGAAAACCAGGGCAACTCAATTAGGCCTGATCCATCTATAAACAACTAGGGGGCCGCTGGGCCGGACTGATGCACTAGCTTGGCCGGATTGGCCTGAAGGAAGGAGTTTTGCCCACCTCTGACCTAGAGGATAATGAAGCGAAGCGATTACAGGCTGACCGAAAGGTACTGAGGCTCTATCTGAATAAGTTTTTGTTTTTCAGGTTTCCACTCAAGAGAAGACCTCTACAATTCGCAACCCGTTTCCAAACAAGGAATGAATATTGAGTATCGGGACAATCGATTAGCTATTTCGCTTAGCCGTGAATGATGCGGACTCAATATATGCTAAAAATCCCTAGCCGTGTTTGTTAGTACGAGTATTCGGAATGTCCATCTCATTATGCCGGCAACGGAAGTTGGAAATAACATAGATAATGGCAGCAAATAGTAACGTCGATTTTTGTCACTAATTGAATTTTGTGTATTTATTTGGTACTTCAAAAGCAGTAACTCCCATGTCTCTTCGTAGTTACTTCAAATGCCTAGATTTAAGTTGTCCGAAATCACTAAGAGTAAAGTGCAGGTTTATTCATTGCCTAATTGCCAACTTCGTTAGGAGATAATTAATTCAGACACAACCATAGACAATTGATTATGCGAATATGTCTTCACACATCACCTACTGTGTGATTAAAGCTATATCAGTCAGTGCACCTCTCACCAAATTTAAATTGCATTGCCGTCTCTCCCTCCTGGCCCACTTAGCTTCGTTGAAAGAGAAAGCTGAGTAAGCAGCAGATCTCGGTAGTTGCTGCTTGCCTAGGTATAGGTTTTTCGCTTGGTGTTCGGGCATGTTTTAGCATTTAAAAAGTAGCAGAAGCTCACTCAGGAGACTACTTACCGTTTCCTCCAGCCGCATTAGAAATGCTAGGTAGGAGCACCAGCAACACGAACTCGGATATTTTGAAGTTGCCGATCATGCTTCTCCTGTAAAATTTAGGTGTCAATAGATTTCATGCTCCATTTTTCAATTTACTTGAGCATTGTTAATTAAAAGGATGAAATATGAAGGGAGACCATAGACAACGGATAATGCAGGTGACCCTCAGTTTCTGCTAGGTTATAGAAAGCCAGCTCAGAGTTTGTGTGGCCTTAAGCGAAGCTAAATTTACCAAACTGAAGCGGATCTGATCATAAAAACTCATGAAAATAGTATGCAAAACTGTTCAGTGTCTTAAAATAATGCGTTTCCTAGATATAAGAGCATTATGAATATGCCAAAGATAAACAGGACCCTCTGGAACAGCAATATTTGTCCGAAAATATAGTGACGCCTATTGGCGGCTTCAGTTTAGATGATCATATAAAAGCTACTACCCTTCTATGCACTTTAAACAATCTCAAATAGTCGGAATTTCGCTGTGCATATTTATTGTTGAGAGTTCAACAAGGTGGCTCTTTGGCACTCCAAGGTACTCACAAATTGTATTGAAAGTAGTTGTTCCGGAGTTCTGGGGAGGGTTGCTGGAACCTGCAGCAGCCTGTATCATTCACCTACTTCAGTTGGATTGCTGAGGATGTCTGAGTGTTTGCTCATTCATGGTCACCTTATTCTTGTCTTCAAAACTCAACTGGCTCTAGAATTGGGTGAGGACAGTCTTCCACATACGATTACAATGGGCGCCACGTTTGGGTGGGATAACTACTGTAGGTAGCCTATTCATTGCCGGCTTTTCCCACAAATGATAGTTCGGCGCCCATTCATGAAAGTTTTAGGTAATTTAAGACCAATCGGTTACTCATTTTAATATTTTAATTGCACTTTAATAATGGAAAGATATTTTATAGATTGGTAACTCATTTGTGGTTACCAACCCAAACACTACATTGCAGGTTGAATGCCTACATCGAAGCTGGCGAGGAATGGGAAGAAATGGTCGCGGCTATGCATTAGGCAAATACAGGTCGGAGCTGGAATGTCTGACAAAGCCAATGCTGCTGCTGTTCAAGTCTCCTGCACCAAAACAGCGATATCTTTAGTATGCTCCTAAAGCCCGGAAATCCCATCCAGGTGGATTCTAGCCATCCAAGCTTGGGAGTTCAGATTAAGAGAGTAGATCTCGAAACGTCTCTGGGCTGTAAGCCACTGGAGCATATTGTACTATTCTTTTCTCTCTAAACACGGACCTACCACAGTGTTTTGATATATCGGGACAGAGTAGTGACCTCTTTGGCACTCATTTGCCGTGCTGTCTGTGGGAATGGTGTAAACATTTCTAGGCTGACTCACAATGGGAGCACGTATGCACTGGCCCTAAACAACATAGACCGGCGATGCAAAGCCTTTGAAGCTCTGCAGCTTCAGACGCTCCATGTGCAAATGGCTTGCTATAATCAGGCCAATATAGTGAGGTCTGTGTGTGGGTGGGACGCAAAACCCTTCCCGAGCTCCAGGCTCTCCAAGAGTAGAGCGTTTGAGTTTTTCGAGCTAGGGAATATTTACTTGGCTGGACCACAGGTCTCTTCGGCCTGAAAATTCCAAGTGTTTCCCCTGACAAAGTCTGGAAATTATGCAAGTGAGCAACGCCGAAACATCAAAGAGAACATGCAGCCGATTTCCAGCCTCATTTTACTAGTGGCAAAAGAGCCTTAACGGATATCGTGACCACTGGCATTGGGCTATTAAGGATTGGCCACTGCAGGACTCGAGCCCACGACAGTTGTTAAATGCGAGCGCCCTACAGATGGCTTAAAAATAATCGCTAAGCGGTCGGAAACACAGAGTGTGCATGGCTTTTGATCACAAAGTGTGGATTGAAGCACTTGCACGAGAGACAGCGTCTGTTGCAAGACGCGTCAAAAATATCTCAGACTGAAACTCGCCCCAGAGAGGAGATGCACAATCTCTAAGCTTTGAAACATCAATATTGTAGAGATGCTTCAAAACTATTTTGGGCGGCGCGACCTAATCGCGAAGAATGCGATTTTTTTCGAATGGCTGTTGCAACAAAGTTGCTCGGCCTTTTCGTTGTAATTATTGTGGTTAGTTCATAGAGACGCAGAATAGGGTCCATTCGCATCAAAGCTTTACTGCTTTCCTCCAACGAGGTCCCACAGGCCTACGACATGCTCGACGTAACCTGCCTCTTGGTGCCCCATGGTAGCAGAAGTCCAGCACGTCTGTTTCGTTTCTTATGCGCAGGTGCTTAAGGTTTCCGAAACTCAAACCTACAGAATTGTCAGAATGTTCAGTATTTATAACATAAAGCGAGTACACCTATTGGTTTATAAAAGCACAACTTGGCCTATGAATATAAACCGTAACAATCGTCTGCAGATGCCAGTATTTGGCAAAGTCCTTTTTGGTAGAGCTACCCTGAGATCGATGTGAGGCAAAAGGATTGAAGTTAATTGAGCTTGCATACCTACAAAAATCCGTTTGCAGTCAAGCCTAAAGGATGGGACTAGCAGGCTGTAAGAGTAATTATAGAAGCTTGCCGTTAAGTGCCCCACCTGCATGCGGCTTAGAGGCATTCCTCCAGATGAGGGCTGCTGGTAATTCTTCATAAATTGCTGTAAAATATTGCTAGAGCTGCTAGTCCTCAGCTAGAAGGCCAGCTGTCTTGTTTCTTTACAGGGATATTTCATAAAGAGATCCTTCTTTTGATTTTCGGAATTGAAAAAACAGCAAGCTTGTAAGGAGACGCACGTCGGAGCCGAAGTCGGCGACTGACGTTTTTCTTGCTTAGGAATCATGCAACGGAGGCTTCCTTCCTGGTGTCACGCCCTCGGTGCTATGCTTTCGGCTCTGCCGAAAGAGCTGGTGATGATCCTGATTGCTCGCTTTTTAGCTCAATCATTCCCGTCGGTAAAATCTAGAGCACGGCCGGACATTCAAGGAGGACTGAAAGAGCAGAAAGGCAGAATAACGACAACAGGCAACGAGTGAGCGATCGGCCACTGAGGTTTCAGTCGCTGCACTTATTGAAGAACCGTCGACAGGAAACCGGTCAGACGGAAAACAGTGTGTGCACTTTTATCATTGCATATGAGTGGGCTGCATTCTAAGCATTCTTGATGCTACGTTGCTACCTACCTGTGGTCAGCTCGAAATAGCAAAAATTAAATCTAGCCCGACGTAATGGCTCGTTTGAGCTTTGATAACTGCGAAGCAGGCTCAAGCTCCTTGCAAAAATTACAGGGCTACTTAATATAGCTTCGATGAAGATTACACTCATCCAAAGTGCTTATCTGCAGTGTTTATCTGCAGTGCTTATTAACCGTGGTCATCCTCCGTGTGTACCAGTAGTAGTTATCCGAAGTGACTGTGTGTAGAGTTTCTCCTCAAGTCAGTGGAGGGTAAGATCTATGCAGCTCCATCAGAAATTGCACGAGTTTTAGTTTGCTTCTTATCTTGCAGCTAGCTGCTTGTGAGTCCACGTAGGACACCAGCTCACAGTACAGGACTTGGGCTTAATAAAATGGCAGGCATGACACTATGGCAACGCATGCAATTCGGCTGCCACAATCGTGCTTTCATTAGGCAATACTTTTATGATAATAATAATAATAGGACAGTTGTCGAGCACCCTAAAATAACTCAATATATTTTTGTCTTGTTAATTGCATTTCCAGATGCGGCTAAGAGAACCTTAAATGTGCTATTATAGTGGGTCTCTGTCCATGCCATCACACAACTATTATCTCCTCTAGTTTCCTGTTCATTGTAGTTCTGGTTTGTTGCTAATTTATTGTTCCCCAAAGTCTGGGCCAGAAATTATACATCGTTGTCTGCTGCTCTCCTGTAGCCCTTCTCATTTAGGACGACTGCTGTTGTTAAACATGTTCCAGTGACGTTGGCAGTAAACAGAGATATTGAGAATTAAGGACAGTCCAAACTTTCCTTACATTTTCTTCTTCGTGCAGCACAAGCATGAGGTTGCATTTAGAAGAAGTCGCCATATCTTATTAAAGGAAGAACATATTAATTAAGGTAGACTCTAATAATGCCTACTAGTACAATTAACGTACAGCTTGAGATCTGCCTTTATTCAGGCGATTAGCTTCAGCAGCTGAAAGCTGAGGAAGATCTATAACTCGTAAGTGCAATCAAGTATATGGTAAGTCGACCTTAACCATGGACGTCCTAATTTGCTAACATGTTAGCAACTGTAAATATGCAGTTCCAATGAGTAGCTATAGTGGCAAATGTTTTAGAATGAAACGATTATAAACAGCTAGGTAGTCTGTAGGACCAGGTTTTGAAGAGAAGGATCGGGCCTTCTTTAAGCCCGTAATTTTGATGTGATGTATCTCCGTCTGGAACTCCACAAAGCCTCAAAGACTATGTCGATGTTACGCAGGAGAGTTTTTTTAATAGTGCATCTCAGCCTAAAGCGGCTTTTGGCACGCATACGGTAGCCAACATACTTCGTCTCATGCAACGAAGAGAAATTGGAATGCAAAGCAGAGTCAGGAGAGCAGTTGAGAGAGTGAGTCGCATGCAAGTAGCAGGTCAGGACGGGTTTGAATCACATCCGGTCTTTTGGTTCAGGCATGTGCATATGACAGTTGTCAACGTAATTTCTGTCCTTCTATAAGTGACCCAGTACAGCTACTATTTCCACGGTTTTCAGCTTGCGTAAATAGCTAGTTCGATCAAATTCACTGGAGATTAAAACCTTCCCGCAGGCATTTATTCGCGTCCCGATTTTTCCAGAGTATAATTTCACCTTACGACCTTGCGTTGTCAAAGGAGCTCGTCTTGATAAAAGCGTTTCTCTTGATGACGCTGAAAAAGTAGCTTTCGTGGGTAATGCTAATAAGGTCTTAGAATGATATACAAATTCGAGCTCGTATATATTCCATCCTAGTTTTTACGGAATAGCAAGCCAGGACTGAAACAATTGTAGTGGACAGTTTAGTTCTCCTAACCTAGCACACAAAATACCACTATTTATAATATTAATGATGGTAACACACTTGCTAAAGCGCCCTCAGATAACTGACTCTCTTCGTTGGAGCTTCACATCAGCTGCAAAGTTAAACGCAATTGATTGGTGAGTAATATCATGCTCTATAAACAACATGAATAACATGGTTAGGGGTGACATGCACAGGGTCAGCATGCAAATGTGGTTAGTGGCCACCTGCATAGTGTCAGCACCCAAAAGCATGTGAAGGACGAATAGCAGGGACCAACTAAATGCTTTCCTAAATAGGTGTGTTTTGAAATTCTTTTTAAACGTGGTTAAGTCAGCCGATGTTCTAATGCAAGTCGGGAGGGAGTTCCAGGCTTTGGGAGCGCGCGAACTAAATGCAGGGTCACCAAAGGACTTGAGGTTTTTACGATGTATTGGTAGACTGTTGAATTCCGAAAAGTGGGTGGTGCGATGCTTGGCCTGGTGGGGGAGTAGATCTGAGAGATAAGCTGGAGCCAAAGAATGAAGTGACCTAAAAGTGAGCAACAAAACCTTGAAGTCAATCCGTTGCTTGGCTGGTAGCCAGTGCAGGTCGGCGAGAAGTGGTGTGATATTGCAGCTGAGAAGCTCACGACTAACAATCCTAGCTGGGGAGTTGTGCAGCAGTTGAAATATCCTGAATGCACATGCTGGTAGGCCAGTAAGCAGTGAGTTACAGAAGTCGAGACGGAATGTCACGAATGCACGGACCAACTTAGACGTGGCATCCTTATCTAAACAAGCTATGCCATTAAGGTCTTAAAATGTTGTACAAATTCGAGCTCGTATATATTACATCCTATTTTTTAAGGAATAGCAAGCCTGGACGGAAGGCAACTGTAGTGGAGACTTTGGTTCTATTAACTTAGCTCACAAAACATCAGAATTTAACGCGTCTATCTAGTTGTGTCAAAATACCTACCACATCTTTAAGGCAGAGACATGAGTTTAAAGTTCAAGTATTATAGTAGTGTCATAGTTAAATGAAGAGTAGATACACATGTACTTACCCTAGCTGTGCAAGATCTTAGCTGCCCACGAAATGGGCCACCCGGCAGACATGAGCTTCCACTACTGAAGACCATTCAATCAATTTGTATCTGATCCTGAACCCAGGAAGGATGACGAGTGGAATTGCTAATTGCCTTCTTTACTTATATAATATTCTCGGCTGCTGCTTAATTCATTGCTCATTCATTTCCTAAAATTCATTCTCTCGCTCCCGTTCTATTGTTCTCGCTCTCTCTCTCTTCCTGTCCCTCTCTTTCTGTCTCTCCCTATGCCGCTTGTGTCAACCTCAGGTCAACAAATGTTTAATGCCACCTAGTCCAGAGGAGGTCGCCTGTTGGGATGCTGTAAGCGTCGAACAAAAAACTCTTCATTATACCCAGCCGTTCGATCGATAGAAGTTGCTGGAAAGCCGAGTGAGTTTATCGATCTAGAGATTGCATCTCCTACCCAATATCAGCAAATGCAAGGCTGTCAAATCCAGTTCTAGCCATTTGCAGGAAGATTTAAAAGCTTTTGCAGCTACAGGAACCATCAGTATAACCGTGTCCAGCGAGCTACTAGATTGCAGCTGCAACATTTCTGTTGTAATTGGTCGTATATGAACATCTATAAACAGTGTATTGACAAAGCAAGCTTCTGGTGCCGATCCAGATATGAAAGCCTTTTCAGCTGTTCTTGCTGCTATCATGATTCTGAAGCCATGATCTACGGTCCTAGAATGTGGAACTCACTCACATATTTTTAATACAAGGAATCATAATTCCTGCTGAAAAATATGACAAATTCCTTCCGACTGTCTTGCACTTCTATTTGTTGTAAAGTTCTTATGCCGACCCACAAGGCATGCCACGGCTTGGCTCCTTCGTACCTAGCTGAACTCTGCACCAGTTCCAGCCTCTTTGCGCCCTCAGGTCCCGTGTGTACAATAAATTAGTTGTTCCATTTCTCTGCTAAAAGACCGCTGACGACAAAAACTTTAGCTCTGCAGGTCCTAGACTGTGAAACTCGATTCCACATGTCTTAGGCTATGACAACTACTCTCCTGCTGCCGACTATGGCTTTTCCTTTTCTGCAGTCCTGAGCTACTACATCAGTGCTACTCACTACCTTCACTGCTCTCCTGACTCTCATAGTCGGCTCACAGCACATTCCTGCGGGAGAGTGACTTGACTTCGTGATGCCACGAAGGCTTTGCCAGCGACAGCAGTCAAACAGCTGCACTCGCTTGTCCCACTAGCCAGAGAGATACTCATAGACTACAGCCAATCATCGTAGCATGTAAGCTGTACTTTCGCCTTTCACTCTTGCGAGCGCCCAAGTAGTGTTATGCATTTAGGCTGGTTTAACAATTATGGGCCTGCTTTCAGCTGGCGATAGGTTTTAGCGCCCTTCTCACGTAGTTCAAGCTTTCATGTAGCCTGACTAGGAATGACCAATCGTCGATGATGCCTGCTAAAGAAAGTCAAAATAATTTAAAGAGTACTCATTATTTTCTGCCCGCCTCCTGCCCCGATGTTTAGGTACACGAGCTGGTTTGGTACAGTGGTTAAGGTGCTCGCCCCGATCAATGTCTGGCTGAGGTCGTGGGCTCGAGCCGCAAGGCATATATTAAGCGCCTGAATATAGATTAAACTCTCTTGGGGCGCTGTACAAATAAATTATATATCATTATAGATTTGACAGCCGATGTCGTGGGCTCGAGCTCCAGCTGCATATGTGAAGCGCCTGACTAGAGATGCAGCTTTCTGAGGGCAATATAAAATGGATACTGACTTTTAATAAATAAAAGTATTTACCAGCAGTCTGGTAGGAGAGGAAGGGACAGTGGTAGTGCTATTTCGTGAAAAATGCAGATAAGCAAGAGCACTCACCCGTCGAGTTTCTACTTAAGATCTTGATTGGATAATATCGCAACCTCTCATAGTGATATATTTTCTCCTTGTAGGGGTGTAAGAAATCTATGCAGCTGTAACTAAAGTGAGCAACTGGCTAACGTCACTAATAGTCTCATGGTCATGATCTGATGATGCACCAATGCTGTGCTACATTCACCCTCTAACATAAAGCATTTCTACAGAGTAGCCAAGGTTTTGAAATCTCCACTCACTATGTGCACGTTGCTGCTCTTATTTTAAGGCAACGACATCATATTTAAGTCTTAAGGAGTTTGATAAACAGAGAGCTCATCAGAAGAAGAGATATTATTGTAGCACAACCCGGCCGGACTCTGTTTTAGAGCTCATGAGAACTGCCCAGCAGGAAAAACCTCTTTCCTAAAGCCTCGAGCAATAGGACGCAGCCATCGTAGTAGAGCAATGAGGTGATTGACATTGGCTGGCCTGTCAAGCCTATAGTCCCGGCTAGCAATTTAAGAATAGGGCAGCGCCTGCCCAAGGTCGCTGTCGCCGCCAGCCATCCTAGATTTGCTGGACGGTTTCCGTGAGAACAAAAGAAGTGGGTGAAGAGCATCTGCGTTCTCGAGCTGTCAACAAGGAGACTCAGAGGTAGCTGAGGTGATTGATATTGGCTGGGTTGTCAACCCAATTGTCCCGGCTAGTTATATAATGATAGGGTGACGCTCGCTAGGGCCTTCTCTGTCTTCGGCTCCGTCTCGACGCCGTTGCCGGTAGCTGCCGGACTCGTTTCTCTGAAAGCGACGGAGAAGAGCGGGCTGTTCGCCGATATTGAGAGGCAGGACGAGAGAGCATCAGGAGAATTCGGTGGATGCCAAAGAATATGGTCGTATAGCACTCGAGCTGGCATTTTTGTGATTGTTCTGTGGTTTGTGTGTGTGTGTGTGTGCGTGCACGTGGTCTCGCCAAGAGGGCTTGGTGTAGTGTGTGAGTTACTCCTGCCGTTTATGTGGAAGCGGTGCCCTAGTTCTCCGGTCAGGGTCAAAGCTCCGGCTCGGGCTCCTCGTCTTATTTCGTTCGTTCGCCACAATAGACCTAGGTAGCCTAAGTGCAGAAACGCATTTTCTCCGCAAGAGTGCTTGTGCTGTTGAGAGCATGTGAGGAGTGGGGAGATAAAACTGAGCTAGATGCTCAGTAGCATTGTGGGCTTGCGAATAAAGCTCAGTAATATCCCCAATTTGTGTTGCTCGCTTTCCAATGCACGCCGCGGACTCACGAACCCCTTTAGTAACGATAGGGAGGTCAGCGCCAGAAACGCTCGTTTCGTGGCGGCCTGCTCCGAACGGCATTAGGCGGTAGGTTATACCGTTAGGTACGTCGTAGGTTAAGCCTTCTTCGCCGAGCCTTCGGTGTTACTTTATGGTCGTCTCCTAGTCAAGGAAAAAGGCCCGTCACGCCGTCGTCACACGGATGGCCGTTCTAAGGTAGGCGTTTACAAGTTTCTGGTTCATTTGCACTGACCCTGGACGACACACACATATGCAGCCAATAATAGAGCAAAGCTGCGGTAAGGGATAATTTACCCAAAATGGTTGACCACTTTCAGTTTGAAGAAATTTGCCCATTAAAAGACACACCAGTTATAAATGCAATCCCAAATTGTAGTGGGTGACAGATGAACGGAACACGGTAAAAAAAATTACTTTTGTAAATGTACTTAAGCCGGAAGTAGTACTTCGTGCTTAACCTAATATTTTTTTTAAACTCGACCTCCCGTTTTGGGTGAACTTTGTAAATATGAAATACTTAGCACTTAACGGGCAGACATAACATAACTTCAAACTGCCAAAAACACGTTGAAAAAATGACGCTCCCCCTCGAGGTCAAATGTCCAACTGTTAGTATAACCAGATCGTCAAAGCGTAAACCTTATCGGCCACGGCGAAGACCAGCCTCCGCCTCCCTTTCCCGGTCCATTGCAATTCCCTACAAACGGCATTTCAAGGCCCACTCCTCATTTACTTGGCAGAAGAATGTTAACATTGGTGCTTTTATATCGGCTCAGAAACCGGAATTGACTATTATTCGGTGAGTGTACTATCATTAGAGATAATGTATTGATAATTTATTGCTACCGGGGGCATGCATAACTAAGAATTATATTACCACTACACCTACTCAATCACGGGAGTCTTGATCCGGTGCCTGTATTGATCGCATTTTCCCAAAACCAGTCAGCATGGTGACTTGGATGGAGATAGGGCGTCTTTCCCTGGCAATCAGTCTGTAAATGTTGATTCGTTTCTATTTTAGGGAAACTGAGGTAATTTTGAGTTCTCATTAATGCCGTTTATAGCTTCGATTTGTATTGGCGAACGCGTGTCAGACGCCTGGGTGGTTTGACTGCCGGCGGTATGTGAGTTATCGTGCCTACCTTCGCTATCATGCTTGTGCCGTGTCTCCGATAATAGTGATCCGATAGATAAAATTTGCGATCTATAATTGTTTTTGTTTACACATCTTTCCAGCCTTCTCGCATGCATATTGATCCTTTGTTCTCATTGCCCAGCTGCTAGAATTTGCACAGGTTTGATCATGTATCTGTCGACCTCGGTGTACTACCTTGGTCAGATCCGTGAAACTGTCTATATTGAAGACAAAGAAATACTCTTTTCAAGGCGATTGTCTATTCATTCGGCAGCTTGTGCTGCTAATACATGGTACCCAATCGGTCGTCGATTGTCTCCTGATCGATGGCTGTCTTTGCAATTGTCTAAAATTCAGGTTTGGGCTCTGGTGGCTGCAATGATGAAAGCTGGCAGAGGCAAGGCAAATCTCATTTTCATCATCTATGATGACATTTTGACTGTGCTTCCTGAAAAGTTAGGCTTTGCGAATTTGAGATGCTACAGCTCGACCGTATATAGCCACATTGACTTGAAATTTTGAGAACATGCTTTGATCGACTTGTTTACCCATTGATTTCTCAAGTTTGGTTGCATATTAGGTAATCAAAGCGTCACTTCCCTTCCGAATCACCTAATCAATCTTTTCCCGATTAATGCGATTTTTTCAACGCCAACTTTTGTATTTAATTTCTTGAATCATTCCAGAGTATACAAAAGTGGTTTGCTTTATTTGAGAGGTTTAACTTATTTCTATAAGTCACAGTAATGAATGTGCTTGAACAAAGTTGAAAGGATACACCCAAGCAAAGATTTGACCTTGACTTTTACAGGTAATCAGAAGTTCAAAGTAGCACTATGGTTTAATAAAAAGATAGTTAATGTTGCCCTTGTTGTTTGTGCAAATTTGCATGCCGGTCGGTCAATTAGTATTTGATAAACATCAATAAATGTGATTTGAGGGACATAACTCCTATAGTACTCTTATAAGGGTGGAGGCATAACTCTCCACCTCTCCTTGAATTCCCCCCCCCCCCGTAAATGAAGCATAAGTCATGCAAAAGTTTTAGCAAACGCCGGACACAAAGGCAAGCTGCAGAGTCGATTCATTGACGCTTGGCAAGCAGTAGTGAGACATCTCTCCCGAGGAGTAGTCGAGTCCGAGGCTGACAAGTTGGTACTGGTTGACACGTTAAAGAAAGTCCACCTGGGTGTATGATTTATGCAGGCTGCTTCAGGGTCTCCAGATGATGATTTATTTCCTCCTTGGTTTATTAATTACTGTTTTCCGAGCTCAAATAAAACTATTTTTAGTCTATCCGAGGTTCGAAAAGACCGTCAATCAATCTTCCATGGATTGAGATGCGCAAATATAAGAAAGCGTTTTGACTCAATTAAACTTTTAAGGTGGATGCATTTGAAATAAAGAATTGAAATGACACAGTTAAAGTGCTTTCACCCCGATAATCCCTTAAATGAGGGCTAGAAATCTTAGTTAAACTTGGAGCTAAATAAGCATGTTGTGCAGCCCGACTAGAGTTTGTTCAGGGGTTGCAGTTCTTTCCTCCAAACGACAAGCACTCCGAGCGTTTCTAGTCCGTTTCAGAATTTACTTCCGAAAATGAAAGTTCCCTCAATAGCAATGCCAGTGTACCCGGCTCGCTCAATTCTGTGCAGCACCTCAATGCCTGCACTCGACAAGGCCACGAGAGAGAGAAAGCTCATGCTGAAAGCCGGCTCCAAGTTAAAAAGGACTGCTAGTCCAGCACACAGAATTCCCACTGTCCTGCTCCTACTATGCATAGAGCTGCTGCTGCTATGCATAGCCCTAACATGACAAATGTATCAGCAAACTCGGGTCCTGGCTCTGCACATTCTTTTGAACAGTCTGTAGTAAGTCACCACCAATAAAGCTATTTCTCACTGACCTGCAGTCGAAGAAGCACTTCGACTTCAAGGTTTTGCCAATCATATTTTGGTCCCTCTATTACCTTGCTTCAGTATATCTATCAGAGCTACTCCTAAATCAGGCTAAGCATTGTATATCTTGATTTTCTGAATCCAATCGTTTAGCATCGCCTCGAACCAACCTCAAGTAATTTACAGACTATGCGTTTATCTAGTTAGCTCTTAAATCCTGGAACTCCCACCAGGACATCCCCTGACTTGACTCAATTTAAAAGAAGCAAATAAAAAAACAATTTTCTTACTGCATTTGCTGTATCCCTGTGATTTGTCTTAGGTACGCTTATACCTGCTGACAATGTACGAGTTACCCCTAACAACATGTGTTTTGAGGTTCTAATGAGGCATCTAATCATTAACCATATTATACATGTCAACATAGTACTGCTAACCACGTTGTTAGGCTTCCTTCCTTCACAGCAGAATCGGGGTGCCTATACAGAGATACCATTCTTTGGAGGGCACACGCCAACTGTAATATTACTTTTTATTATCCTAAGCTAATTAACAACACGGTGATCTGTAATGTTTACCTAACCTAGCATATTCTATGCGAAGCTTATGTCATGTTAAAATTGGACTTGGACCAATTTTTCAATTTACTGGTCAGCTGCAGAATCAATTTATAATGTCTAGTTTTTGTGCCACCAAATCAGGCAGGTTTTCTTATGTAGGTTTATATTCTGCCAGAGCTGCAAGAAAGCTGGTGGCTGATGGGGAACGTAAGCACCGGCGACTGCTCAGAGCACAGCTGCAGCGGTTGTCTCTAGAGTAGAGCGATGTGGCTCAAAGGAAATCAGTGGAAATCCTCAGTCGCACTGGAAGTGGTGAAAGCCTTCTTGAAGACATTGAGGTTAAAAAGGTCACTTAAAATGGTATCCCTGCTTAATATTCTTCTTTGACTTATCAATTCTAAACTCTAGCCAAGTATCTGATATCGTCATATTCAGTACGCTTCCGCCTGATGTTATCATGTCTTGAACCTCAATTAAACAAAAAGGGGTTTTAATTTTCACTTGCGTATATTTTGAAATGGTGCCTTACTTTGTCCTAACAAATTCTTTAAAGTACCGGGTCATTGCTTGGGGAGGGGGAAGAAACTCAAAATTCACGTCAAGATATGTGTTTGAGTGAGTGCAAGAAACAATCATAAATAGCTCGTGGTAGTGGTGAGAATAGGCCGAAGGGTTTTTCCCCCTATTTATAAACGAGGCTGTTAGGCTGCTAAAATGTAAACTTTATTTTTTCACTGCAGGATAAATAAAATAACTACTTTGTAAATACATCGTAGCTGTAAAAGGAAATGCTGTCTTAATTCCACTCGAACATTGTCACTTAATCTCAAACTAAATTCGGTATACATTTGAAGAAGCAGGTAGGCTTGCGTTTTTAAGTTCGATGCTGCTTTGCTCGGGTGAAGTAACCTAAGCGCTGGTTGTAACATGCTAGCTTTTCAGGACTCAAGTCATAGGTTCTAGTCCTGCAGTGGGTGATACTTCAGTGCTAACTAAAAAAGATGGTGATAGCCATTGAGGCTCATCTGAGAGTGAATTAATGAAGCTGTGGAATTTTTCTAATTCAATTTTAACTTATGCCTTTAAGGGGACTGAGAGCTCACGGTTTAGCCCGCCTGGTCTTAAAGCAACTGATAGTCTCTGCTTGGAGACGGCTCTCTAAAATGATCAAAGCCAAAGCTCTTTTAAACCTTGACGAAGAAGCCCATGATGCAAAAGATTGACTGTCTTCATCTGATAGCTTAGAGCAATCCCCTGAAGTAACTTGGCACTGTCGCTAGAGGTTGATAGGCTAGGAATATTTGCAAAACTATGGGGCTACCCGAGGCTTGAGGCTCAACGTGCCATACCTGTGGTTTACATGGAGAGCTCGTCCTCATCATCGATCGAGGCTTCGCACAAATACGTTTTGTTCTGGTTTCGACATACCTTGCATGTATGCGGCTCACCGTAAGCGTATGCCTACAAGACTTTCACTGTGAGCGTGTTTTCACTTAAAAAAAATAAAAACAATTCCTCTCCGCAAGGCATAAAGTACATACAAATATATTCCGTTTTTTCAGGGTGCTTTGCATATATAATGTATGCTATACTATTTTTAAAATATAAGATTTTGATTTTTTTAGTGAGTCAGTGATTATTTGGGTCTCTCCACAAACCAATCAACACAAGCATATCAGGCTTTAAATGCGCTCTTTTTAATGTATGTGACCATTATGACGTTACTACTGCGATGATTTTTTTCCCCAACGTGTCAGAAGGGAAACGTACTGACAACAAATGCACTTATTGATACAACTGGTAAATGTATTATGCGTTAAAGATTATGCACTATAAAGTTATTTTCCATTCAGGGACTTCAGTTATGACATAAGTAAGCCCTGCCGAGACCTTCTGGCACAAAAGCAGACAAAACAAACTGCCCGAAAACGCCAGGAAATCTAAGTGGCAATTCACCGGTCAGTGACTTGCTGTAGCTGCGACTTTGCACACTTTACCATTACGTGCAGTACCGTAGCGTAGAGGCATAGGAACAGCTCCTCCTAATGTAGTCGGGTCGTTGAATGCTTTTCCCTGCTGATAGCCTCCACCCAGATAATGTAACAGAGGCAAAATAGAAGAGAAAAACTTATATGGTCTATTCTGGTTCACCACACAACGGGGGGGGGGGCATTGTGTTGGTCAGGAACGAGTCCAACAGTAGCCACTGCCAGCTCTATTCTTTTTGATAAAAAATGCATGCCCTTTTTGCATCAACAAGAATTTTCAGTCTCAAATTTTGCAAAAACCGCTCAAATCAGTGCAGTTAAAGCTACTATCGACCGTTTTCTATGGATCTGCACTAGTTACCTCAATTTCAGGATTTCAGCTCTTCGATGATGATGGCTTGGCCTTTCCTTAAGTGGGGAAACAAGATTTCAGGACGCTGGCTAGGCGGAGTACATTATTTTTTGATACTTGATAGCTGGTGAACTATCCAATGTTTGAATTTGGTTGGGTTCCAATATTCCTAAATAGCAGCTGCTTGACTGGGCAGTTAGCTCCCGCCACATTTTCTGGGTAGAAAACCGCATAGTTCTCTCGACTTCTTAATTGCGAACATAGTTTACTTGCTTCGCATTCGTGTTTGCTGCTACTGAAAAGCCATTTTACTACATCTAGCGCCGCTCAAGTGATGCCAGACCAAAATTTGGCTAGCTTGTTAGGAGTGTGGCGCGCGCTTTGAAGCATACCTGATGAGTGGTAATGTATTTAACAAATATTGCTGTACGCGGTGATAACAACAGTGGGCCGTGATGGCACACTAGGTAAGACGGCTACTTTCACGACCTTGGTTCTGACGTCGTGGGTTTGATTCCTGCAGTGGGGGATCATTTATTGCCACGGCAAGTGGGGGTGATAGCCGTAGAGGCTCTTCTGTCGCTATACAATTAAGGCTGTTTATTCGGCTATGATTTATTTACTTAACCGTCATTAGCGTCGTACACACCCTAACTCTGGAGGAGTTAATCTAGGGTATCCCCTATCAAATATACACTTACCATAAGCGCTCTGTCGCTGCAGAATCCTTGACGGCACCAGGCGTCAAGTTGAACGCATATGGGGAATGAAGGGGAATGGTCCCACAGGCGGTTCGAGACGTAAACATATTCGGACATGCAACAACGACACCTTTTCTTTAGATTGTCCCCCAACCGTCTCGTACATTCAGGCTGCTATTATTACCGTAATAGCCAATTCTGGATTGGCTAAATTAAAAAAAAAAGTTGAAAGGAAATCTCTAAGCCCAACTGAAAAACTCGAAAATACACAAATTCTCGGTAATTTAGCAGCCAATACAAAATTTAGTGGATTTAAGCACAAAATATTCTACCGAGAGTGCATGAAGATTAGCGTCTGCTTAATAAATCGTCTTTGAAACCCCAAGCACTTAATTCCAGTTACCTCTTTCGATTTTCAAGTACAGATTGGCCGTGTTTAATTCAATCCGACTTTTCAAGCCTACAATTTTTTTTTGGAGACGGGGGCTGACAAATTTGTCTTGTATTTCTAAGTAATGTCTAATAGAGCCTCATACTGGGATGAGTTATTCGTTTGGCTCAACTAGGCATCACCATCTGCAGGTGCAGGCCAGTGACAGTAGATTCATCGTTCTTGCTCGAATAAGACCGTAGTTGAAGGTCACTGCTAAACATTTTCACCACTCGCTGACTGGACTCTTGCACTTGGTCTCCTGAAATTGGCATTATGGCCTGCAAGGCAAGGCAAGCAGCTCCGTCAGCATCCACATTTCGTCAGCTTCCGCCAGCAGTCTTCCAGTTAAAATTACGAAAAGTAGCGAACAGTTGTGGTCGATCATGGAAAATGCTTAGCGGAACTTGCTTCTGCAATAAAGAAGACAGGAGAAAGAGGCTGAATGCAGTGCTAAACGGTAACCACATGAATCAATGCAGCAGCTGGCCGGAGTGGAAGACGAGGCGAGCGCTAAGGCTTCAAACGCGAGCTTCGCTCGAAAACCACAGCTCGGGTCGTGCTTGCCTGAGGTCGCGCACGCGCGTCTCCAAGAGCCTCCATAGTTAGTGACATGCGCTGCTCGCGATTACCGTTGGCCTAAAGGTAGCCGAAAAGGTCTTGCTGCAATGCATGACATTGAATAGCGGCGTTCCGCGTCAAACGCATTTAAAAGAAGGACAACTCGGAGCTGAAGCTACCCGAGCAGTGCGTATAGCGACCTCAGATTCTGTAGCAAAACGCGAAGCAGTAACGTTATTGAGCCGGCTATTGTGGAAGCCGTATTCCGGTCTTCTTAGTAAAAAGCTTTTTTGGCGCGGAAGCTGCGTCCAATGCTGACAGGTGTTGTAAAACGGTGTCTCCAGAAGCGGCTGTTCTAGTGGAAGTCTCAACGGAGACACAGCGAAGGCTCGTGGGCGGTTAACAAAACTGCTTAGTTACTGCCAACGGGCATATATATGGGAGCCAAATCAATCACAGCAGACAACACGGAATATAATCTGCATTAGTGGCATAACGCTATGCGGCTTCAACTGCTTCACTAATGACCACAGGTGAGGCCCGTGCATTAGTGTCAGGTGCTTCGCTGATTACAGCAGAAGCCGCAGGCTCACACAAAGCAGGCCATTAATCTAACGGCTATGGATTAACGGGTGTATTAACAAGTTTATCAATAGATTGTTAAGAAAACGTAACAAATCATTGAGGTTCTCTGATTGGCAAGAGTGGTTTTATCCCCTTAGCCAAAAATTTGAGAAATTGGAAGCTGAATCTGCATAGTTCTCTCGCAATTAGACTAGCAGCTCCTCTGACGGAGTCTAACTGCCGCTCGTAATTTTCAGCTATAAAGTTGCCGTAACTACGAGCCTGAGTAGTCAAACTTTTATCTGCTACTTTTCGACATACTATCTTGTCAGGTGCTACATCTGAATTTAAGGATTCGTTTCATTGATGAACATTGTTATCAATTTCAGTAACCCAGCAATTTTAAACTTCTAAAAAATAAAAAAGGCAATGCCTAGGCTTTGCGAGAAGTGATTGGACCTTAATCAATCTGTATTCCATAAATAAATAGATACAATAAATCCTAGCTGATTAAACAGCCTCTTTTTGTATAGCGACTGAAGAGCTTTACGGCTCTCACAACAACTTGCAGTGGTGATAGAAGATCGCCCACTGCTGGAATCGAACCTACAACCTCAGGACCGAGGTCATGAAAGCAACCGCCTTACCTAGTGTGCCATTGTGGTTCACCTATCCTGGAGCACGCTTGAAGCCACGTCTTCTGGCTGTGTAGCATTTTTACAATTGCAACTAAGTCGATACACGTCCAGATTTATAGTAATGGTTATACATGCCTTTGGGGCTCAGATTCTGTGAACATGAATATTGCTCTAGCAGACTTTGGATCATACATTTAATCGGCAGTGAGTTCTACGCTACGGGAGCACACGAACTCATTGCAGGGTCTCCAAAGTAATAGAGATTAGGTAGAGGTGCAGGTAAGCGTGAGTTAGAGGAGCGCTTTTACTATGCCTAGCTTGTCTGGGAAGCTGTTCACGTTGGTGGGCTGGAGCTAGAGAACGAACTGAACTAAAACTGAGCAACGACACCTTACAGCCGATAAACTGCTTGATGTATACCCAGTGCTAGTCGGTAAAAATCATATATGGAGGACGACTGTCAAATTTATTTATATCGCATATCTGTCAATAACATGCAACTAGATCAGAGCCTCAAGCAAACATGTCTAGTCGATGTTGTGCTTGAGCAATGGTCTTTGTAGAGCCAAGATTGTTGCGAAAGTCACAGCTTACTCCTAGCAAGTGCGTTCACATTCACACATAATTGCAAACATATATACCCACGTTCACACCCACGTGCCCACAGGCATGGATATACACAGGTATGTACACAGTCATGCCTACCCACTGAGCGCTGACCTCGTCGTTTCGAGCCAAGCAGCACAGAATTCTCCCGTTGTTCAGGTGGGGTTGAGATTGCCTCGCCTCCTGAATAGAACAAAAGCTCCATGCCTACCGTGCGCTTTTGCAGGCCTGTAAGATGAGTGCTAAATTCTGATGTCTTTTTATATCCAAGGAATGTCATCTAGCTATTTTAGTCACAATATGTTAAGACGCCTGAATGTGTTACGAAGTGCTGGTAATTGCTGTGTTATTATGGATTAGATTTGTTTCACTTGCATTTTTGCTGATTGAAAAATATATGAAACAAACATTCGCACAAAAGAACACACCAGTCCAAGCACGTCTGCAGTAATACGTGCATCACACAAATGTATATACATTCGTTCACAATCTGATCGGAAAGCTAAGCTGGTTCAATGGCCTTGGCCTAATTTGCATTGCTGCACATGATCCTAACAACGATCACCACTACTTGCAGTAGACAATAAAAGAATGAAAGTCACCAAAAGTCTGCCTGAAAGTCCCCCTGAAAAGTCCCCCTGAAAGTCTCGAACAGACGACTGGGGCCTTGGAAAGCCAGCACCTCGCCCCATAGGGAATGACCTAGAGGCGGTAGGCACACGCAAGTGGTCGAACCTCCATTGCAAACGCACGAGCATGCATAAAACATGGAGTTGTGCGTAGTCATGATCATGAGAATATTAATAATACATTTGTTTAGCACCCTCAGAGAGCTAATCTCTTTCTAGGCACTTTACATATGCTTCAAAAGAAGCATGGTCGAATGGTTAGTAGTAGCTTGCTCATTGAAACCAAGCATTACAAGCAGTGCATGCACAATATCTGCCCGCCTAAGCACGCTAAAGGCGAATCGCATAAACGCACTACATGCTGTTACATCATATGTGTTTTTTGGATGACTTTGGTTAGAGTGTAGCTGCCGTATAATTAATGTGCCGCATTGAGCATTCCAGTGGTCTGTCGAGCTAAGGTTGGAAATCAAACGTTAGAGTGCTCAGACGGTAACACAGGGATTATACTTTTTGCTACATAAAAACATATTGGTACGCAGAGGCACAGTGAAGCTCCTATGTATTGTATATAGTATATTTTATAGCATGGTGAGGTGTACAGTCCCAACCGATCACACTCAAAAATCTTGATATCACTGGCATGCTCACCAAAAAATGCAAAAATTCAACCAAATACACAATTTCCGTATAATCATGCAATATCTGCAACTTAGTAGGCTCGAAGCTGAATTGTATGATCTCTTATGTAAAACGCGTAGACTATTTTAAAACAGAAGATCGTATTCCGTCACCTTGATATTCTGTAGGTTACTAATGAATCTTCAATTTCAATTACAAGCGACTACTGCTTCGTTAACAAACCAAGGTCTCTAAGAGCAGGCTACCTTCTGCAAAGAAATTGCATCTTTCAGTGCTGACAGAGAAATAATCTTTGATAGCAGATGGAGCACAGCAGTCTAAGACGGCTGATAGTCAACATAAATTAAAATCTGAAACAGAAATGTGTCTCAAAAGAGCTATTATTTTTTACAAAATACATGATAAACCCAGTGGCCGAATGAACGGGCAGCGAGTTTCCAGAAAACTCGCAAGTTACAACAGAGTGTCGAGTTTCAGTACAGTACGAGTACAACAGGACCTAATACTGTAGCCTTGTCAAGCGCACCAGCAAGAACCAATGGATAATGAAGTGATGTAAAGAACGGTCATATCGAGAACGTCTGATCGGTACGAAACTGCACCAGGTTGGATTGCACAACGTAGTTGGATGTGAGAGTCTTGCACGGTATTTTTTGCAACATTGCCTATTAAGCAGGCCTGGCTGACTAGAATTTAATTCCAGCCCATACTTTGCTTGAGGATATTGATCTTCACACAAAATATGTGGCTTCGGCCCACGACGGCGGTTTTGTTTGTGATTATTAGAGAACTGCTGAAAAAATGCAGTTCTACTTACCTAACGTGAGAAAAAAATTGTAGCTTCGCTCGTCATCCTACTTTGTATAGACTGTCAAGGCTAGCTAGGTAGAACACGTATATAGCATGGAAGTGCTGCATGGACTATAAACAAATTGAGCCTTAGTGGCTAATAAGTATATAGACGTACTAATCAAATAGACACGTCCTCTTGTTATTATCATCGTCTTTCGTGCTTAAAACTTTGCTATGAAATGTCCACCCTTACTAAAGCCCATTCGCTACGACAAGCACTTTTTGCATTCTACGACCAATCAAATTAAAACAGTGATGGTGAATAATGCAAGAATTAAAATTTGTGCTATTTTGACTTTACAGTTTTCAATGGATATATTGTAATCCTATTGATACAAACTATTTTAGCTAAAAATAAAGATATAATCGGTACTTCAAAATCTGTCCTTTGATTATTCTCTCAGATGTATCCCAGTGCTCATCATTTCCTTTAGGAAGGTATGGAAGACGATTGAAAAAAATCTACAATACGAACAACCACCTTATTATCAATCGAATGGGTCGGTTTGGGGCGAATAGGAAATACGTGGTCACGAATCAGACTTGAAAGTTTCATGGTATGTGCAAAGTATCTGTGCATGAAATGGTGTCAGGCAACAAATGTTAACTCCCCAATGCTTGCTCGTTTTGCCCGGGCTTGTTTGCCGGACTGCGGCCATAGTTCTAGTATCGCTTCATACAAATCTTTTTCTGAATAAACGTGGCTTAAAGTTAATACTCATGTTTGTGCTGTACTTATTTTCAAACGACATGGTACTGCGCATTTCGTCTAGAAATTAATAGCTGCCTAGAAAACGCAATCAATTATAATTGTGCAAAATTCCTCAGCTTCTTTTTATTGTAATTATCCACTGAAATCAGATGTAGGTGTTTTGACAAACTAGTATTAAGCAGGTGAATTGTGGCCGGTATTTCCTGAGACCTATCAGAGGCAAATTCACACCCTGTAATATGCCGTTTTTATTAGCTGCAATTTATTTTTATTTAGATTTTAGTGATTACTAATTACTCATAATTCTAAATTCTGTAGCCTACATGTTGAAACTATGAAAGCACTATTTAGAAATAAAAAAATCTGTGATATTTGGTCAACTACAGTCAGAGGTCGTTTGCCTAAGCCATTATAGAAATTTTGAATTCGTTCAGCTAGAAATCAGACTCGCTTTAAATCCCTGAACTTTCCTTGTTGACAAATCTTTGTAGATTAATCCCATCATTGTCGTTCGCCAACTTGACGTAGGGGACGTGCTTAACAGGTAGGTGTCACCTACAACAGTTACGTGAGCTCACTGCATGGCTAGGGGTTTTTTGAGCAAAAGCTATTGAAAGTGAACTATAATTGCACAAATTAATGCAATCACTAGTTACCGTAGTTTTTATATTTAAGTAGTGACTTATAACCACGGAGTAATTAAAAATCACATTGTATAAGTTTTGATGCCTTGACCATAATGTAAATAAATTTCAGCTGCTTTAGAAATTGTTTGACCTAACTACATTACTGTGTACCAATCAAGTCAATTGTATAGGTTTTGATTTGTTAGTTTTGATTAAACGGTATCGGAATGAAAGAATACAGATAGACGTTGGAGCATCATGGAAATCTGTGGAAAAGAAATCCTCCACTAGCTGCCTCAGATTGCCGATCTTTCTAGCACTCCTAAAACAGTAGCTACTCACTTTGAATGTACATATGTAGCCCGTGCCGTGTAGGCACCGAAAAGCAGCCTAACTGGCTCTCTGCTTGCAGTGCAGTGCAGATGCTGCCGGCCATTTGGGAGTTTAGAAGCACGTCGAATGAGTCTTTTGACCTACGAAATATTTAACGCACACTATCGCCTTTGAAATTGCTATTTCCTCTTTTGAAAATAAATATACTGCTCGGTCAAGGCAGCATTACCCTTTAGACCTGTCCGTTATCAAGTATCCATCGGCAGCCAAGCATTCTAAAACCACCTTTTTACAAAGACGGTCTTCATAAATACTGCCTAATGCGAATGCGGATGCATGCCATTGCTGATGCTTGTGTACGCTATCCAAGATAGAATTTTCGGCATCGCCTATGGCACACGGCAGCTGCAACTTCAGCTCAGCTCCTGTCGCTTGAGTAGATAACCCCAGGTACTCCTGGACTTTCAGCGGGTCAGAAAAGAAAGAAATTCCCCGTCCGTGATTGCTCATCAAATTCTCGGTCAGGCATTAGCTGAATGATAAGATCCGTAGCTGACTTGCACTGGATGTTACAGTTCTGCCAACAGTGGCACATCCTTTCTTGCTGTTCTGAGCTGTTACTTTCACGCTCGACTGCCTGAATCAGCTATGCTTCAAATAAACTCGTTGCTGTGTGAGATGAAATCTGTTGGCTACTGCATGCGTGACTCCTTTGAGTGCAGCAGCCGGCCACGGATTTTCAATTGGAGTCATGGGGAACTGTCGCTATCTTTCCTCCGGCCCCTTTGCTGCTAAGGCCCGATGCTGTCGAGAACGAAAACTGTTCCCCTGACCTTCATTTCACCAATCCGGAAAAGTAACCCTAGAATGACTAGGACTAGGAGCAAATGTGGCCCCATCGGTTTTTCAGTGGAGGTCGAAAAGAGTCGACCACTATAGCTTATAGGTTCCGCCGAAGTACCGAGCACTAAGCTAACAACTGCTGGTCTCATCCAAAGTAGTGGTTCTCAACACGTGGGTTGCAAACCCTTCGGTGGTCGAACAACCCTCTTACAGGGGTCGGTTAAAACCATCGGAAAAGGCGCATTTGCAAATTTTGCACACAATAATTTTATAAGTACGGGTCACCAAAACATGAAGAACTGTATTAAAGGGTCGCGGCCTTTAGAAAGGCTGAGAAATACCCGTTAAGGTCCTAAAGTGTTCGATATCATTCTGAGCTACTGGTCACGTATGCATGCATGTATATTCGTTTTGAAATCCACAAAGTCACACAATCTAGTGGGTGCTACTCAGGAGAGTTTTGTATAGCGCACTCACAGCCTTCGCGGCTTTCGGTACGCATTGGATAGCCAAAAACTTCGTCTCACGCAAAAAGATAAAGTGGGATACATTGCAGAGTCAGAAAAGCAGTTGAAGTAGTGGGTAGAATGGAAGTAGCAGCTCAGGACATCTGAAGAGAAAGAGCCATGGTCGGCAGCTTATGTGTAGCTGTCGTTGCACAATAATTTTGGAAGCGAGTTCCACAGTCTAGGACCTGCAGAGCTAAAGCTTCCTTGGCCAGCGGTCTTTAGGCGGAGGAATGAAGAAGGTAATTTGATGTCCACACAGTACCTAAGAGCACGAAGACGCTGAAACTGTTGCAGTAGTTCACTTAGGTACGAAAGCCAAGCCGTGGCGGGCCTTGTTGGTCAGCATAAGAACTTTGCTTTGTACCCGTTGCTCAACCGGCATACACCCTAACTCTTTCAGCACAGAAGACACGTGGTCAAACCTCTGGGACTTTAAGGCTAGCCTTGCAGCCATATTCACAGCCAGATGCAGTGGCGTAGTTGCTTTCTTTGGTAGCCCAGCCAGGAGGGAATTACGATAATCAAGCCGAGACAGAACTAAGGAGCTAGTTAAATTCTTTGCCAGCAATTGTGGAAGACAGCTCCTAATCTTGGATGGGGATCGGAGGTGATGGCTAGCAGTAGAAGCAGTCTTCTGAATGAAGCTTTTAAAATTTAGGCAGCTGTTGAAAACGACACCTACATTTCGAGCACGTGGTGATGGTTGCACAACAGCGGCACTTATAAGAATAGCGAAGCTTTTAATCCAGCCACACACTTAGGGTGTCCTATGAGCAACCGTTCGGTTTTATCATAATTTAATTTCAGAATTTTTACCGACATTCAGGATTAAATATCGGCAAGGCAAGCATTCAGTCTCTCAGTTGCTGCAGCATATTTCGACGGTTTGAATGACAAATACAGCTTAGTATCATCACCATAAAAGTGATATCATATTCCATGGGCCTAATCAGTTTTTCCTGAGGTTGAGAATAAACGGAGAACAGCAAGGGACCAAGTACAGAACCTTGAAGGACTTTGTTGGTGACCGGTCTCGTGTGTGAGACCGACCCCTAAAGGACATGGGTTGAACATGATCAGACGTCGTGGATGTCGGACAACTACATGTAATTAAATGATGATAATACCAAACTGCTGCTGATAGGACACAATAAGCGTGTGGCTGGATCAAAAGCTTCGCTCTTCTAGTAGGTGCCGCTGTTGTGCAACTATCACCACGTGTTCAAAATGTAGGTGTCGTTTTCGACAGCTGACTACATTTTAAAGCTTTAAAAGTAAGATTTAAACCACGTCAGTGCTTCGTCTGCAAGTCCGATCGTTGTTCTCAATCGTTCAAGTAGAACATCGTGATCAATGGTGTTGAAGGCAGCTGACAGACCAAGCAGTGCTAGGGCAGTGAAATTCCTGTTATCGTTGCAGCGTAAAGTGGCATTGTTAAGAGAGTTACAATGGTGTTTACTTTGTCGTACTCAAGCTTGCAAACAAGTTTCTAAAATTTCCAGGGCCTATTCAAATAAGTATGCAGTATCGTAGACCCGGCGATACAGAGGAGGTTTTCCAGGTGCAGTGGGAAGTTTTTTGGTGTCGAAACCATATCACACTATTTCTGAAGTTTTGGCATGGAGGTATTTATCTTTAATTCACGTGAGACCATTATAACCATGGTTGCCTTGCAGTTCGGTCGAAGGTGCTGGTAACGGAAGGACTCTCCTTTTAGCACATGTTTTTAGCTGACTTTTCAGCACTCTCGCAAAAGTCAGCACTTTGGCGTCATCCCAGGGTGATGTAGTTTGTGCATTTGAAATTAGTCACGTCAATAGTTGGAACGTTATTTTGAAGATGATAACTGAAGATATAACAAGGAGTCATACTTGCAGTTGGGTAAGTCTGGTGCCCTAGCTGCAGATATTTCATCTTAGGCATGAGATAGTGGCAGATCACTGATCTAGATCAATAGGAAGCAATGCTTGAAGGCGGTCTAACATAAAAGCTCGGCAACAATTATCGGCTGATTTAGAAGTAAGTTTAAATAATATTTACAGTTTTTGCAGGCTGACATCAGCAGTCACAGAAATAGCAATCAGAAATCAAAGACTCGGAAATCAGTCCTCTTGCAGTCGGAAATTGGGAACTTCCAGCAGCAGTACTCAAACCTTCGACTTTGGGTGTGCAACGCCAGTGCATTTCGCAGGGACTCTCCAATATTAAGCAATGACACTTCAGCAGGCTCACGGGTGCTTGGTCAAGTGAGATATAAATAAAACCTATCATTTACCTTCTATTAAAACTATTTATATCAATATAACAGATTTTCTGCAAGTCTGTGAACATGCATTCACGTTTCCTTTTGCAGCAAATGCAAAGTGCCTAGGAAGAGATTGAGTTCTCTGAGAGCGCTTTATCAAGTGAATTATTGTTATTATTATTATTATTAATGGTGAGTAATATCATGCTTGATTAACGACATGAATAAACTGGTCAGGGGTGACATGCACAGGGTCAACATGCAAATGTGATTAGTGGCAGCATGAACAGTGTCAGCACTCATAAGCACATGAAGAATAAATCACACACACCGACTAAATACTGTCCTAAATAGGTCTGGTTTAAGCTCTTTTTAAATGTGGTCAAGTCAGGGGATGTTCTGACGAAGGTCGGGAGTGAGTTACAGGCTTTGGGAGCATACAAAATAAATGCATGGTCTCTAAAGGATCTGAGGTTTGTACGGTCCAATCCAACAGTCTACAAATACGGGTTATTTGTAAACTGTTGGATTTCGAAAAGCAGGTGGTAAGATGCTTGGCCCGATGTTGGAGTATATCCAAGAGATAGGCTGAAGCCAAAGAATTAAGTGACCTAAAAGTGAGCGAAAAAACCGTGAAGTCGATCCGTTGCTTGTGCTTGTAGCTAGTGCAGGTCGGAGGGAAGTGGACTAATGTGGCAACTGTGACGATAACGACAGACAAGCCTAGCTGCAGAGTTTTGCACCAGCTGTTATCGCCTGAGTTCACATGCCGCCACGCCAGCAAACAGTGAGTTGCAGAAGTCAAGACGGGATATCATAAATGCATGGACCAGCTTAGACGTGGTATCCTTATCTAAGCAAGCCCCAATTTTGGCAATGTTATTAGGCTGAAAGTAGGCACACTTGATTGTGGCGCTAACGTGTAAAGTGCCTAGAAAGAGATTAAGTTCTCTGAGGGCACTTTAACAAGTACATTATTATTATTATTATTAACGTGGTCGTCTAATGAGAGGTCACTTTGGAACATTACACCTAGATTTCGACCGGTTTCAAGAGGTGATATGCTGTCAGAGCCAATTTTGAGAGTCGACCTTTCCGATTCCTGAATTACACTGGGTTGCCCATAACTATTAAGTTAGTTTTATCATCGTTTAATTTTAGAAAATTTGCTGCCATCCATTTGAGAATGTCATGAACACATGCAGCACGCGAGTTGAGAGAATTTGAGGTGCTCGAAGGCTGGGAGGGATTAAAGCAAAGGTACAACCGAGTGTCATCCGCATTGAAGTGAAAGCCTAGATTGTGTTTTGCAATCATATCAGCAAGAGGGAGAGTATAAACCGTGAAAAGAAGTGGATCTAGCACGGAGCCCTGATTTACAAAATGTTTCAGAGGTACCTCGGATGATCTTTGTCCATTCACATCAATACTCTGGAGTCTCCCATTGAGAAAGGACCTGAACCATTGCAGAGCAGTACCAGTGATGCTTACCGTTCGCACACCAAATACCTCTGGATATTGTACTTGTATTTGTCAAGAAACTAAGACAATTTGAAAATGCAACGAGCAACAGCTCCGAAACTGATCAAATCAACTTTCTAAACTGGGATCTTGCTAGTGACATCGATTCATTCTGAGATATTTTAAGTGTTTTTCTTGACAGTCCTTCCGAACCTGCCTTCCTAAGCAGCAGTTATTCCTAAATTATTTGCAAAATGTGAGAGATGGCTGGTCCCGTGCCCATTGAACTCCTTTGTACGTTTTAAATGTGTAAATTAATGTCAGTGACACTGACAAGGTATCAAGATAAAAGCTATTTTTAACTATTTCGATACTCTTCTCTTATCCGAGTTCGTCGGCACCCCTAGAACAATTTTTAACTGTGATTTGATGTTTCGGCTTGATCAGAATTTCCGAAAAATCTGCCATTAAAGACCTAAAGTGTTGAAGGTATTCGGTTCTAGCGGACTCAAGAACCCTAGAACATTTAACTCATTCGTGAAATTAGGTATTACTACGATTATCCACTGGTCAAACTCAATGAAGCTTCACACTAAAGGAGACTTATCCACATTTAGTTTTTGACGTTCCTGCAAGAGAATTAGTTATATTGTACCACAGAAATCGTGCACCACTAGTAGACACCATTCGACTTGCTTTAGAGAAATTGCCTCCTTATGCCGTCGCAATTATGACTTAATTTAGACGTTATACCCATTGTTAGAGAAAGGTCTTTAATTTTCTCGGAAACTACCTATAACATAGCTAAATAGTAGCAAGCCCTGAAAGCCGGCCGCCTGACCGGCTTGTAGAGCATAACTGTAATCACGGCGTGGGTAATAGCCTCTATCACTGGGTCATATGCTTTGCAAATAGTCTCCTCTGTGAACCAGTTTGCGAGATTAAATTTGTATTGGCATTTTTGGTTACATTTCTTTTACGATCATGTTAAAGTTGTTAAGCTAAGCATACTGTCCACGAGTGAAATAAAGCTCTGCGAAACTGGTAAGCCAGGCAAAGATTGTCACTCGGTGATGATTAACTCGGGGTTTTACCCGACTGAGGTCGTAGGCTCTAGCCTGGTGGCATATGTGAAGCTCATGAATATAAATTAAGTTCTCACAGAAGCCTCTACAAATGAATTATATTTATTCGTAGTTATAGAATCGTCGGAACTTTTCATTTATTCTTTGCTACTTTTGCTATTAGCTGGTTGACTTGGTTTGTCCCAGGGGTGAGGTGCCAGCGGTGTATAACCAAGGTCATGGGCTTGAATCCTTTAGTGTAGCAAATTCACCTGCGTATAAAGATTAGGTTCGCTCAGGGTGTAGAATGTAAAATTTATGTTTATCTGTTTTTAGCACTGCCAAAACTTGTAGGCACAGTGAATTGAAATATCCAATATATAGTCCATTGTTGTCCTTTGTCATGTGAGGTTAGAAAGTTTTATTGAAGGCCTACAATCGGTTCGATTTCCGATAAAGCATAGCTCAAGCGATTACCACTTGAAAAATTTCCGATTAATTTCTGAGGCGCATGTGGGCTTTGCACAATTGCTTCTGTCTACTTGAATACATTTCCTACAAATCTTTGGCCGCTAAAATGACTGAGTCGGCTTGAAAGCTGTAGGAGACGGGAAGAAGGAGTTCTGCAGATTCCCTCTTGAGGCAGCGTTTCTGCCTAAATAGTGCTGCCTACATGCCTTCATTTGCCCGAATCATTTTTTGCTGCTCCAGCAGTACATACTAAATCACCCGAAGTTTACGGCTATTTTTTTCTACGAGATACTTGCGAGAAAGTTCTGACGATGCCACCATGGCTGCTCACTCCATTGTGGCCTTACCCTGCGGTTGATGATACTAAAGGTAAAATCGTCGCATGCCATAGTGTTAGATCGGCTTTGACTGAGCCCGGCTTTATATAAAATGCCCTGGTCTATGATAGGGTGTGAGGGATGTATATTCATCCGTGTATTTATGACATCCTGTCTCGTCTTCTGTAAGTCATTGCTTGCTAGTCTATCGGTCCGTGCAATCAAGCGCTTACAGCTGCTGCTAAACTCTACAGCTAGGCTTGTTTGTTGTGAGCTTCGCAGTTGCCACATCCCACTACTTCCTGCCAATCTGCACCAGCTTCCGGTCAAGCAACACCTCCACTGCAAGATTTTGTCACTCACGTTTAGCTCCTTTCATTCTTTGGCACCAGTCAACCTATCAGATCTACTGCCCCACTAGGCTAAGCATCTTACCCGTCTGTTTTTGAAACCTAATTGTTTACCTCTACCTCTAAAAAACCTCCACTTCTTTGAAGACCATGCCTTCTATTCGCATGCTCCCAAAGCATAAAACTCACCCTCGACTTGCGTCCCAACCTATCCTGACTTGATCACATCTAAAAAGAAAATAAAACGCATCTAATTGTTACAAAAATTTTCGAGTTCATGTAATTTTACCTTTATTTGCTTATGCATACGTGACTCAAGAGCCTGCTGGCGAGGGTTCACACTGCCTAAGTAGTCGCGGCCTCAGGAGGGGCAGACAGCTGTTCTCGGCGGATGACTCGGTAATCCGGCACCAAACCAGGTATGGACGGAGTCTGCATAAGTATTCGCTTGTCGCAAACTGCCCCCTTCTGTCACTCGGGTTCTGAAAAAACTATGGAATGGCAGGGACAAACAATCCCCGCTTGGAATGCATGGACTGCTGGAAGAGTACAGGGGAGCAGCTGGGACGGACGGACGTTGCCCCGCTGACATTCCCACTACATGCAAGTTAAATGAGTCGGTAGTTGCTTGGTTAGATTGCGAGAGTTCAAGAGAGTATCAGCGAGAGAAGATTTGTTGCAGGAACATATGCTTTAGAACCCAAAAGAGTGCACCTATTCCAGGGATACAGTACAAATTACAGCTGCAGTCCTTAGACATTTTGCTTTAAATTCGTAGTAACACGTTCGCTAGTACTTGTGCTGATCACACGTACTTCTCCGGCGGCTCAGGCATGTACTGTATTACTGTAAGTACGTAGAATATTTATGAAGTTTTAGTTGGAATCAAATCATTATCGCCTCCTGACATAGAGCCCTCTAACCTGCGTTCGTGTTCGTCGCAGAATTCTTCCGAAAACCGAAGTTCTTGCGAACATCGTATACGGAAACGATACAGCTAAGACCTGTTTAAAGTTATTGTGATTGTTATTTGACCGTAGCACGTGAGAAATTACGTGCTTATGGACATCTAATCGCTTATCGCTTCGGGCAGCTGAGTCTCCCACGCTGGCAGCTGCCTTAGCTACACAGGTGGCTAGTAAGCTGCTTGTTAGTTATGATCGTCAGCAGCTGCTATCTCTTCGTCATCGTAGATCAAATGCATTCCTAGATATTAATGTTGTTGCTAAGATTCATGAACTATGCATCAACAAAAGAAAAGCACCCCGTAGCTGCAACTGTGGCCGGAACAGCCAGCTCAGACGCCACTCGTTGGGCGGGAACTGCGAACTGAGTACCCGCTCGTTTGGTATTCCTAGCATTGTCTCGAACCGCTCAGCACGCTCCCCACATGCGTCACTGTAAATCTCTCTAACTTAGTGGTCATCAGGCCTGTTGTAACTCCATCGGCCAGACTTAACGCTTGCATTTGGAATCCTCGCTCAATGTGCAATAAAACTCTGGTAATAAGCGACCTCATTTCTGATGGTATCGTTCTGCTCGCCCTAACTAAAACCTGGCTGAAATCGATAAACTGCTCGACAATTAAAGACACTACTCCATCCGGTTTCTCGTTCTTTCACACCGCTAGATCAATTAAAACTGGAGGTGGAGTTGCTATTATCGTGCGCTCGAAATTCAAATTCAAGCCATTTGCAGTACCCTCGAAGCAGTCTTTTGAATCATTTGTCCTGGTCTCACCCGAAAACAAGCTAGCGATAGTGGCAGTAATCTATCACCCACCAGGCAGCAAATCCTCCTTTATCTCAGATTTCTCCGATCTCATTTCGATTCTGTGAGAAGGAAACCGATCCATCCTCGTTATGGGTGATTTCAACGTTCACCTTGATAACTTATCTGACGCTTTCAGCACCGAATTTTGTGCATTGACTGACTCATTGTCCTTTGTGGCTCATGTGCATGGCCGTACCACATCAAGGGTCGCAAACTTGACCAGATTTTCTCATACAACTGCACTTTGTCCCCACCAATTATTACCAAATCCTGCTTATCTGACCACATGCAGATCTCATTCAATCTGCAGTGTGTGCCCACATCCACCTATAAAAAAACCTGTGAATCGCGAAGCCTCAAAACCCTTGACATCGATGCTGTTCGCGCGAGAATATCTGCTTCGACTCTGCTGGTCAGTCCTCCTTCTGATCTTTCATCATTGGTATATAGCTACACCAAGACACTAGCTGACACTCTCGACGAGTTTGTACCTTTGACAAAGCACACTGTGCGCCCACGCCCAGACGGCCTATGGTTTACCACAGATATTAAACTAGCCAGGTCTACTAAACGAAAGCTTGAAAAAGCATACAAAAGATCCGGACTAACTGTCCATCGACAGGCATATGAAGACTACTGTAAGTCGAACCAATCGATCCTACCAAAAGTCAAGTCTAGCTTCTATAGAAACATTGTTGAATCACAGATGCACAATCCAAAAATGCTGATGTCGATAATCAACCATCTCCTTAACCGTTCCCAGACTAGCTCCTTACCCGATGATCCTTGTGATGATCTAGCCGATCGCTTCTCTCGATTCTTGGTGCAGAAGATAGACATGATCAGGGAATCCATCCCTGGGATGACAACCTCCCCACTAGAATGCTGTTCCTCGGTTCCTGGCTGTACCTCCATGTCTGCATTTAAGCAGGTCACTAGTGAACTAGTCCTAAAGTTCGTATCTCAATCAAAGAAGACAACAAGTCCTCTGGACCCTATTCCCACTGTCATGCTCCTACGTTGCATTGATCTGCTGCTGCCATGCCTAACTAACAGCATTAATATGTCATTAGCCTCAGGTCATGTCCCAACACCTTTACAAAAAGCTGTCGTCAGGCCTCTTCTCAAGAAAGCAACACTATACCAAGAGAACTTGAGCAACTAGCGCCCAGTCTCCCTTCTATCATTTCTATTAACGACACTGGAACGAGTCGTGGCAGGCCAGCTAAGCTCATATATCGAAACATCACACCTTGCTAGTAACTTCCAGTCTGGCTTTAGAGCTAATCACTCCACAAAGTCAGCATTGCTTAGGGAATACAACGACCTAATTAGAAATGCAGACATGGGTAGAGTGTCTTTGCTTGTTTTGCTCGATCTTTTGGCAGCTTTTGACACCATCGATCCCAAAGTTCTTCTAGAGCGCCTCTCATCTCGCCTGGGCATCACTGGCACTGCTCTGCCGTGGTTCAGGTCCTATCTCTGTGGGAGACTACAGAGTATTGATGTGAATGGACAAAGATCATCTGAAGTACCTCCGAAATATGGGGTACCTCATGGCTCCGTGCTAGGTCCGGTTCTTTTCATGGTTTATACTCTCCCTCTTGCTGATGTGATTGCCAAGCAAAATCTAGGCTTTCACATCTATGCACATGGCACTCAGCTGTACCTTTGCTTTGATCCCTCCCAGCCTTCGAGTACCTAAAATTCTTTAAACTCACTTGCTGCATACATTGATGACATCCGCACATGGATGGCAGCAAATTTTCTGCAACTAAACGATGACAAAACTAACTTACTAGTTATGGGCAAACCCAGTGTGATTCAGAAATTGGAAAGGCTGACGCTCAAAATTGGCTCTGCCAGCATATCTCCTGTTGAGCCAGCTCGAAATCTAGGTGTCATATTCCAAAGCGACCTCTATATAGACGACCATATCAGCTCCACGGTCAAATCTGCTTATTTTCACCATCATAATATTGCTAAAATTCGGGCTTGTTTAGATAAGGATACCACGTCTAAGTTGGCCCATGCATTCGTGACATCTCGTCTCGACTTCTGCAACTCACTGCTTACTGACCTGCCAGCATGTGCGATCAGGCGATTGCAGCTGGTGCAAAACTCCTCAGCTAAGCTTGTCTGTCGTGAGTGTCGCAGTTGCCACATTACTCCACTTCTCGCCAACCTGCACTGGCTACCAGTCAAGCAACGGATTGACTTCAAGGTTTTGTTGCCCACTTTTAGGTCCCTTCATTCTATGGCTCCAGCCTATCTCTCCGACATACTCTCCCATCAGGCCAAGCATCGTACCACCCGCTTTTCGGAATCCAACAGTCTAGAAATACCTCGTACAAACCTCAAATCCTTTGGAGACCGTGCATTCAGTTCGTATGCTCCCAAAGCCTGGAGCTCTCTCCCGACCTGCGTCAGAACATCCCCAGACCTGACCACATTTAAAAGGAACTTGTAAACACACCTATTTAGGACAGCATTTAGTGGGTCCCTATGATTCGTCCTTAATGTGCTTTTGCGTACTGACACTGTGCATGCTGCCACTAACCACATTTGCATGCTGACCCTGTGCACGTCACCCCTAACCATGTTATTTATTTTGTTGGTTTTTCAAGCATAATTTTACTTACCATGAAATTGCTTTTCCCTTTGCAGCAAATGTAAAGCGCCTAGAAAGAGTTTAAGTTCTGTGAGGGAGCTTTATCAAGTACATTATTATCAAGTAAATCAATTTAATTATTGTCATGCCTTATTAACTTGTGAATGCCGTGGGTAGGAATGCAGCATCTAGGACTGGGTAGCCATACTTGGACTGGGTAGTGGTGCTGAGACTGGGCAGCCATACATGGAGGCGTTTATGCACACTATCAGCCATAATATTTTCGCTGTTACCAGGACCAATGTGAAGTCAATAAACATAGATGGAACCCTATGTAAGAGACTGCCTTTTGCACTCGGTGATGGCCGCAAGCTGGTGGTGATGTGCAAAGGTTTGGTCGACCATTCCGACTTATATTTTGAATCTTTCTCATTACATGCTCAACAGTCTTGATAGTGTCTGGTTCCCTCTTTAGCTCACGGAAAGCAGATGCTAAAGATAATGATCTCTTGCTGCCTTGGTTGCAGTCAGAAACGTTAGCACTTAATTTCTTTTCTTTAACTCAATGTTTTACTTGATAAATCGCCCTGTTACCACCTTAGGATATTTCAATACCCATTGAACGTTCCGAACCCGTTTGACCAATGTGACCACACGGCCGTTCACAATCTGTTTCTTTGCGTCTCTTTAATTAGTTGAAGAGTCTGCATATATTTAGAGCAGGGGTGCCCAATCTTTTTGCGTTGAGGGGCCACATATATAAAATTTAAAATGTCCGGGTGGGGGCCACATGTAAATTGGCGTAATTGACCGCATCAGAAAATAAGATCGTAATTTAGTATGACTATTACTATTATGCTCAATAAATAAACCGCAATACAATAGTATTTTTTAGCATAATTATAATTAAAAATAATAAATAATAACAATTTAATCATATGTCCTGGAAAATAATTATATAGATATTATTGCCAATCTTATACTTTTGGATTTTTATTTTAATAACATGAAGACGGAAACTTATAAAACTTACGAAATTACATGAGAATGACTCACATAATATTAATGTCTTAGGAATAATTAAATGCCACAGGTAGTCAATGTCTTCGGCACTGCAGGCATCAATGAGATATTTGGCATTGTTTCTGTTTGCATACAAAGTCGACATCTGCTACAACAGTGGACGTGGCAATTCTAAGGATTCCTGATAAATGTTCATTTGTGAGAACGGATCGAGTCTTTGTTTTCACATTTTTCAGTCTGGAAAAAAGTGGTTCACAGTAATATGTGCTGCCAAAAAGTGCAATATACCTGCGAGCATGTTTGGCTATGTTAGGAAAAGACTCTGATGAAACATACTGCTTGTAAAAGGTAACAAGGTCATGCTGATCACAAGCAGTTTTTAAATTGCTGTCATAATGAATGTCGATTAGTTCAAGCTGTAATTCATCAGGAGCATCAGAGGGATCGATACTAAATGAATTACTAGTCATGTAATGTCATCCGCATGTTGTTGGAAATCCTGAAACCTCTCTTCAAATTCATTAATAAGTTTGCTAACAAGAGTGGAGTGCTTCATATGAGCTGGAGTTTTAGGCGATCTTGTTGCTAGTGTGAAATATAACAGTTTCTTCTGATCTCAGTGTTTCCGGAAAAGTTTCAGCTTTTGCACAAACGCGACACCACACTCATGGATTTTATGGACCAGTTGATCCTTACCTTGGGGTTTGAAAATATGATCTGCAAGATGTTTGGTCACGTCCACCAAAAAAGCCAAGTCATTCAACCACTGCTGGTCATTGAGGAAGCCAACATCTTTTCCCTTGTCTGTCATAAATGTTTTTATTTCGTCCCGAAGTGAACAAAACCCTGCTAGCGACTCAGACGTAAAGGCATTCACTCCGTTGAGAAGCTGCTTATCGAAGCTGGACAGTACGTACGTATGCATTACGTATACCCCACGAAGAGTACCGTCATGCTGCTTACAGGCGTCATGCTGGCATTGCCACAGCCGGCGTTTCCACGGACTTACAATTGAAAAACTCATAGCCATACCAATATGATTGCCTGTCTGATTAATTATTAAACCCGGGCCATTCAGAACGCCCGATAGAACGAACATTGATCACCCTAGTGCCGTTTCAAATTAGGCTGGCCAACTGGGTTGTGCATGCTGTCCGAGTAAGCTACGGAAAATACTCATCAACGCAAAAAAAATGTATTCATAATCTTGTGATGAATATTCACCTGCTACGAAAATAAATTCACGACGTGTGGGTTATTTTGAAAATGCACAGCATACGCGACTAAATTAAACGTGCGACACGTGTACAAGGACGTGCAAGGACAGTGTTTATGATATTTTCTCAGTGGGCATATCCAGAAAATTCCTTAAAGTACTATTTTGTAGACGAAATTATGTTGGCACTGTTTCAATAGCTTTGCTTACACGTGTGCTAAATTTACCAAACGCCACGAATATATTGTCCTCTCGTACTGGAAGCTTGGCTTCCCTCCGGGTGGGATTAGAGAACTTTCAAGGATGAGAAAACACGGTGCAATGGAATGGATATTTCCTAGCCTGTGACCTTTCAAGCAGCAATGTGACCCGAAAAAATCATTAAAAACTTGGAAAATAGCATGACTAATACGCAAAGTGCCAGGCTGTGATAGCCCAGGAGTTAAGGAGATCGGCATGATCAAGGTAATATTTTCAAATCCTGCAGGTGTGTGGTTATTTATAGCAAACTTTAAGCGGTAGTGATAGCCGGTAAGGCTCTGCTACCACTATACTCACAAAGCTGTTAAATCAGCTAAGATTTTCTTCTAAGCCATCTTGTCCTCATGCAAGAGCAAGTGTTAGCTTTCTTACTTCTACATGAGCTCCACCAATGATTCGTGGTTTCATCTACCCGTCATTAATATGATTCCATTTTGTGGGCAGCTAATTAAATTATTCCTCATAGTTAAATGTGGAGCAACTACGAAGATGAATGACTTATCAATTAAATATAGCATAGGGTACCTTTAAAAAAAGCAGGTTAGAAATGGCAAGTAAAGTCTTGAAGATGACCGCATACAAAGAAAATCATTAAAAGCGTGCCTAAACAGACCAGCAATAGCCTTGAAGTAAGTATTTTGTCTTACTCGAAGGACATATTCAGAAGAGTATATCCAAATATGATTATTATACTTATTGATATTCTTATTACTTTGCTCCAGAATTAAGTGCCAACGATTCAGCCATCAAGTTACTTGCGTCTTGTTTACAGACGAATAAAGACTGCATGGCTATAGTTTTATTGTTGCTTGCCATTCAAAAGTTTTCGTTGCTAATGAGCACAAACTGAAGACCACCAAATAGGCTTGCATTTTGATGCTCAGTACAACAGAACAGTCACGGCAGCGAGAGCACAAATTGAAGGAAATTCAGGACAAAGATGATGAATGTGCCATATTGATATAATATATAATAAACATAATAAGCAGTAGCCCGAAAGGTTTCCTATACCTTTTAGCTGGACGCAATTCCTACAAAAATCTTCACTTACATAAGCAAAATTCATGATCTTGACTCGCTTAATTAGTACTTGCATTTTAGTTCACGTTAAATACATCTACTTTTATTTGTGACTAAAGAGCTTAATTAGATAAGAAAATTGGTACGCACTCACCACAAGAAGATCTCTCAGACCTTGGTTGACTTAGGATTGTTCTAATTTGACTGATCACTTCTGCTTTGTTCTTGTCCATTTCGCTGAGCTATCAGAAATAAGCTCTACATATAAGCTCTTAATTTCTTGAAATTTCATTTGTTCACGAAGGTTTATGCATAAAGCTGCTTTGAATTCCATCTATCTGCTAGGTTATGTTTCAGATATTGGTGATTTCAACCTTTGATAGGTTGATCAGTGATATGAGCCTAGCAATGGCAGCAAAGCTCTCTCCCTTAAAAATCCGAATCTCCTAGTTTCTGTCGCCCTCTCACCCTTACTCTCGCCTTGTCTTGAATCTTCTCTTTCCTCACTTTCCATCTGTTAATCGCTATTTTAGTCAGTCTATCCATCGTCTCGATCTCTCACAATCTGGCAATCCTTATTGCTCTCGTGTCTCTTCTTATTCTTGTCTCTCGCGTTCTCACTTTTTTTTTTTTATAACACAATCCGATGAATTCTCAAGGTTAAGCCTACTACTCTCCGAGCGTGCTCATTCGAAGGCCGAATGTAGCAGCGAGAGCTCAATTGAAGAGCTGCTATAAAAGAGCTCTATTAATGAGGTAACAAAGTTATTAAAGTAGAGACTGATTAACTGCAGCAGGAAGGCATATGCATTGGTCGATTAAACAGACTTAGTCAGAATAAGTTGACAGCCAATAAACAGTTTTCACGTCTTTGAGTTATGCATGGTAGTGGCCTAGATGAAGCAGAGCTCTTGACGGCCTTCAATGATAAAAGTAAAAGTACCAGCCAACTGTTCTCTTACGAGAAATCTAGTGAATTTGTGGCATTATGGTATAAGTGGTCATATGCAGTCACAGTCTTCGTGCCTGGAATTCTTTGTTTTTTAAGCAGTGGGTTGACAAGTAGAGTCTGACGTATTAACTCAGTCCGAGGCCGTACGATAACAAGCATTTGTTAGTTTCACACTGAAATTGCAAACACGATTGAAATTAGTTACTAAAGGTGGAATTTTTAGATTTTGAACTGCTCATAATTGACCCTCTCACATTAATACATTTCTAAGGTATTTGCAGCAGGATGCCGTAAAAATAGTAGCCTATTTTACGACGCTGATTAAGCATCTAGCTGGATGACCTAGAACCCTACCGTTTTAACATGTGCCACGACTCACACTGCTGCTCATCAATGACAGCCTATGAAAACCTCCTTCTACTAATAACCTCCTTCTACTTGGAGGTTACGGCAAAGCTTTCCTCTTTACAAAATTTCAGTTAGGCTTTTACTGCAATATATTGCTAGAATGACATTTCTTACTAAAAATTAGGTGCGTTGAATAAATAAAATACATGTAACTCAGCATAGCTAAGCTTCATCTGAAATCTCGGACGGGAATTATAATTACTAACTGGTTGTTTGACAGCCACCACATTAAATGCACTGATTATTTTTCATTCGTAACCTTCGTGTAAAAGTTATATCAACTTGCATGGTATGGGGTGATGAGACAAACACACATTGGAGTTTATTAGCTGCTAGGACTCACAGGTCACAGGTGAAATTAACTAGACTTGAAAATCACAGAATAATAGAAAAGCAGAGTATATCACTTTTAAAATAGCCGCCGGCTCGTGGGTGTCTAGAAAAAAAAAGCAATAACGAGCACCAACCAAGCCGTTCCTGTTCCACAGAGCTTCCGGTCACGGATCCATCTCAAACTTAGTCCTGGTATGTGCAACTTATTTTTTAGAGAATCGCTACCGAATGCCCGCTTCTACCGATTCATCATGTGTTGCAGTATAAGCTATCGGATGCGGTCCTCTTTATGACGACAGATTATGCGAAGGAAAATGTGTGGGGGGGGAGAATATAATTTTGTTAACAGCTGCGACTTTGACTCTCAAAGCTTTGTACTGGAAATGCGTTCGCTGTCATACCTTGCCTGACCGGCTCTTAGTTTTTATCAGAATGCTGCAGTTGACGTAAAGATGCATTGCTAGCGATAACGAGGTCCTAAATTGCTTCTTTTCCTTCTTTCTTTGCTTAGCGGACCCTTTGTCGAGCTTAAGTAACCCACGAGATATGGGCTATCAGACCATGTGATTTGGCACACGCATTTCCCGGAGCTGTCTTCATACAGAAGAGCAGGGTGCTGGATTTTAAGCTACTGCGGCGGCCTAAAAGCACCATGGAAGCCTGTTTATTCATGGCTAAATCTAAAACGAAAATCTGTAACTGATGGCTGCCAGTGGCTGGACGTGGAAATCCACGAGCCAAACAGGAGTCTCAGTTGGGAAGTCAGGTCTTGAAAAGCATTCATTGCAAGCTTTGTAATCGGTACGGTAAGTTAATAGAGATCAGAGAACTAGCCCCGTGTTTATATTCTTGTATATGGATTTATTAAAATATTATATGACGGAATTCTTGGTCATTTAATGTTGAACGATTGTGCGGATATTGCCAAAGTAAAGACACCAAAAGCAAATCAGTTTCTCAAGCTCACGAAACTTTATGTAAACTCCTTCAAACTTCAACTGCTTTTGCAAAACTTTGTTTAACATTTGTCACAATCCTTGAAGCCAAGTTTTCTAGGAATTCCACAAGGCATAGGATATGAATCAGTGTTGATCAGCTGCTATGGCACGATGCAATAAAAATTGCTGCACGAGTTTCGGCTTCCTCGTGCCCTCAGGTCTTGTTCGGACAGTAAATTAATTTTATCCTACCACTTAAAGACCATTGGCAACACAAGCCTTTGCTGTGCAGGTAAACATAAGCTTTCGCTCTGCCAGACGTAGACTGCGGAGGTCACTTCCACGATTCTGACGCAACGAGAACTACTCTACTGCAGCCGACTAGGTGACCTCCTTTCCTACCGTCCTGAGCTGCTACTGCCACGCTACTCACTAGTTTAACTGCTCTCCTGACTGCTATGCTTCCCATTTTGGCTTGTTGCGTAAAATGAAGTCTGTTGGCTACCGAATGCGTACCGAGAGCGTTTTAGTCTGTCAGAGTGCTATACGAAACTCTCCCGCGTAGCGCCAGCATAGTTTGTATAGCTTTTGGGAGTAGTGACTATCAGTTATCCTTCCACGTGATTTTTATCGCGTCATTGTTATATATGGCTGCACTACAGACTTGCTTTCAATGCCAATAGACGGGGACACTAACAAGGAAATCAAAGTAAAAGATTCACACACTTAATTGGGATCCTCCTGGACTCGAAGTTTTGATTTCTGACAATGCTACTTCGCAAAGACGTGGCGCGTGTAGGTGAGCGCTAACTGACGATAAATTGCGAGCTTACAAATAGGGAATGTAAAACTATTTTTGTGGATTGGTAATTTTCAAGTTTCCTGAATTGCCGAGTCAGGGCTATAGATGGACGTGTGTATAACGACTCTGATAACTCAACTTTCATTTCAATGTAAGCCGTAAATAATATGCTAACAGTGTGCAGCTAAAGATATCTTTCTGAAAGCCACTGTGGCAGAGGCCTGCTTTCGTTTAAAAAAAGACTAGCTGACAACAAGCTTTATTGAAGTGGTATCTGAAGCGTGTCAATGGCTATCACTACCGCTAGCAGATGGCAGTTAGTACAGAATTTCTCGCCGGCATCACTCAAACCCTCGCGACCTGCATGGTGACCAGCGAGCGTCTTGCCCCTGTGCCGTGAACCAGGGGGTAGAAGACCGCGGTCTTCAGGTATATAAATTGGATGCTAAATGAAAGCGAGTCTATGCAACGAGGACGGGAAAGGACTCGCACATTGTGTCGACTTATAGTATAAGCTCATCTACGAGAAATGTAACAACTAAGCAATGATGAACTGAAACTGCTGCTCACAGGACACAGGGCACAGCCCTTTTATTAATAATAGGTAATGCTGCCAAGCGACCGTAACCATGTGCTCAGAATTTAAATGCTCTCATTGACAGGTGCTTAAGTTTTGAAAGCTTCGTTACTAAGGGACAGCTAGTCATCACATCAGATCCCTTTCTGAGACCAGGAATAGTCCCAAACGAAGGCTCGTAAAGAATTTATGTGGCTTCTTCGTTCGGTCTCTGCAAGGATTGTTATCGTGTCTATTTCACTGGGCTACCATACGAATGCAACTAGATCTCCGGTTATGAATATGGCTCCAAGGTCATTTTAAAAATGTCAGAGGTTTGACCGAGCACCCCCTGATCGGAAAGAGCATGGGCGGCTGCAGGTAATAAACTGATACAGAGCTTGAGCCCTGCAGGCCCCAGGCAGTGAAACCCGCCTCCGCGACTCTTACATAACGAAAAGTACTCTGCCACTGCCGACTAAGGCTTTTCCTTTCCAGCGGTCTTAAGCAGCTACTTCCATTCTACTCACTACCTCAACTGCTCTCTTGAGTCTGCTTCGCTTCCCACTTTCTCTTTGCTGATTGAGACGAAGTCTGTCGGCTACCGATTGCGTATCGAAAGCCGCTTAGCCTGTGAATGGGCTATACATATTTCTCCTGCGTAACACCCACATAATCTTTGTGGGCTTGTGCTGTTACACACGCAGATACAATACATGAAATTAGAGCAAAGTTATTGGCCCACTTTGGCCTCGCTCCTTCATTTCTATACGAAGTGCTACACCAGCTTCAGCCTCCGTGTGCCCTCAGGCCCTGCATGGAAAATGAAAACTCATCACTGCATTTACTGGGTCCCTGTGATTCGACATTAACGTGCTTAAGCGTGCTGACACCGAGCATACTGCCACTTACAGTATTTGCTTGCTGACCGTGTGCACGTCACTTCTAACCATTTTATTCCTGTTTTTAGCTGTGAATGCTACCAATAAACGTTCAATTGTGCTTCCTTTGCAGTAATTGTAAAGCCCTTAGAAAGTAATTAGGTTCTCCGAGGATGCGTCGAATATATTATTATTATTTTATTAATGTAGCTGTTCTATTTCTCTTCTTCTAGACCGTTGGTGGCCACATATTTTAATGATAAAACAGTACGAATAATAAAACGTGTGTTTATTGTCCTAAGAGAATTTGATCTATTTCTAGGCGCTTTACATTATCACCATTGACGGATGCTTCAAAAAACCTATCACATACAATGTTCAAAGACAATCTGCTTATTCTTTTACCGTAGTGCATAAAAAATGACGTGCCTATAGACATATAAACGCTTTTGTCTTCGGGCTTCTAGGTCTCCTACACAGGCAGTCGCTTTAGCTATGCCGGGAGCTAGTAAGTAACCTGAATGTTAGTTATGATCGTTCCCGCTTCCATCTGTTATCGCTTCGTCGTCGTCGTTCAATTGCATTCCTAGATGTTGCGGCTGTAGCTAAGATTCTTGAATAATTTATTTACAAAAGAAAAACACCGTGGAGCCGCACCAGTCGCCGGGGCGGGTAGCGTTGAAGCTGCTCGTTTGATGATTACCTGCAGGGTAGAACCCGCTCGTTTGGTATTCCTAGCAATATCCCTAACCACTCAGCAAACTCCCCGAAAAGCTTCAATGTGAGTCTTTCTAAATTAGTGCTCGTCAGGCCTGTTAGAACGCCGGCGGCCCAACTTAAGGCTTGCCTTTGGAATCTCTTTGAAAACTTCAATAACAAGCGACATGATTTCTGAAAATGGTCTCGACCTGCTCGCCTTCACAGAAACTTAGCTAAAATTGGTAAACTGTCCGACATTTAAAGACTCTACCCCGAATTATTCTAAATTCTTTCACACCCCTAGATTTATCAGAGCTGGAGGTGGAGTTTTTATTATCATGCCCTCAAAAGTCGACGTCAAGCCACTTTTAGAACCCTCGAAACAGTCTTTCGAATCAATTGTCTTGATTTCACCCAACGAACAGAAGATGGCAGTATTCTATTACCCACCAAAGTACAAAGTTCTCCCTGATATAAGATTTCTCCAATCTAGTTTTGATTTTGTGTGCAAGTAATAGATCCATCCTTGTCATGGGTGATTTGCAATTCTCTTCAATAACTTATCTGTCGCTTTCAGCACTGAAGTTTGTTCATTGACCGACCCAATGTCTCATGCAGCTTCATGGCCCTACTCACAAAAAAGGTCACTTCCTTGACCAAATGTTCTCATACAACTGCAGTTTGTCATCACCAAGTATTACCAAATCCTGCTTATCCGACCACACGCAGATCGGAATCAGTCAAAAATGCGTGCCGTTCTCCACCTCCCCATCTAATATCACCTGTGAATCGTGTAACTTCATAATCCTTGACATTGATGCTGGCCACGCGAGAACATCTGCCTCGACACTTCAACTCACTTCCCCTTCCCGACCGATCATCATCGGTAGGCTGCTACAACGCCGCACCAGCTGCCAGGGTCCACCCGTTTGCATCTCTGACTAAGCCCACCGTGCACACTCTCACTGCCTACGGTTTACCACAGACATTAAACCAGCAAGGTCTACTAAGCCCAACTTGCAAAATAATTCAAAAGATCAGGACGGACTGTCCATTGACAGGCATACAAGGACTGCAGTAGGTCGTACAAATTGGTCCCAGCAACGGCTAATCGAGCTTCTATAAAAATAATGTTGAGTCACAGGTGTACAATACAAAAATGCTGACATCAAAATTAAACCATTTCATCCACCCCTCCCTGAGTAGCTCTTTACTTAATGATTCCTGCGTTGATCTAACTGATCGCTTCCCGAGTTTCTTCATCCAGAAGATAGACAAGATCGCAGAGTCAGTCACTACGATGGCAGCATCCTCCTAGAACGCTGTTCCTCAATTCATAGCAGCAATTCAAAGTCTAAATTCAAGGAGTTCACAAGTGACCTTGTCCTGAAGTTCACACCATATTCAAAAACGACAAGTAGTCATTTGGACAATATTTCCATTGTCCTGCTCCTACACTGCATTGATCTACTGCTGCCGTGCAAAACTAACATCATTAGAAATATTTCATTAGCCTCAGGTCATGTCGAAGCACCTTTCAAAACAGCTGTATTCAGGCCACTTCTCAAGAAAGCGACACTAGTCCAAGAGAACATGAGCAACTTCCGCTCAGTCCTCCTTCTACCGTTCCTATTAAAGATACTGAAACATGTCATGGCTGATCAGCTGAACTCATTATTTGAAACTTCAAACCTTGCTAGTAAGTTCCAGTCTGGCTGTAGACCTAATCACTCAACAGTCAGCATTGTTTAGGGTGTAGAAAGACCTACTTAGGAATGCAGACATAGGCAGAGTGTCTCTGCTTGTTTTGCTTGATCTTTCGGCTACTTTTATACAATCGATCAAAACGTTCTTCTTGAGCACCTCTCATCTTGCCCGGGCATCCCTGGACTGCTCTGCAATGGTTCCGGTCCTATCTCAGTGGTAGACTCCGGAGTATTGACGTGAACGGACAAAGATCATCCGAGGTACCTCTGAAATGTGGGTTACCTAACGGCTCTGTGCTTGTTCCGGTTTGTTTCATGGTGTATACTGTCCCTCTTGCTGATGTGATTGTCAAACACAATCTATGCTTTCACTTCTATGCTGATAGCACTCAGTTTCATCTTTGGTTTGATCCCTCTCAGCCTTCGAGCACCTCAAATTCTATCAAATCACTTGCTCCATGTATTAATGATATCCACACACGGATGGCAGCAATTTTTATTTCCTAAAACTAAACGATGATAAAAATAACTTACTAGTTATGATCAAACTCAATGTGATTCAGAAATTGGAAGGGCCTCAAGCTCAAAACTGGCTGTGCCTGCACATCTCCTGTTGAATTTGCATGAAATGTATGTGCCATGCTCCAAAGTGAGTTTTCGTTAGACTGGCACATCAACTACACAATCAAGTCTGCCTACTTTCAGCAACTTAAAATTAATAAAGTTCGGCCTGATTTAGACAGAGATACTACGCCTAAGTTTATCTATGCTTTCGTGACATTCTTTCTGGACTTCAGCAACCCACTGCTTAGTGGTCTACCGGCTCGTGCAGTCAGGTGCTTACAACTGATGCAAAAGTGTGCAGCTTCGGTTGTCTGTCGTCAGCGCCGCAGTTGCCATATGACAACGCTTCTCACAGATCTGCACTGGCAATCAGTCAAGTAACGGGTTGACTGAAACGTTTGGTCACTCGCTTTCAGGTCCCTTTATTTTTTGGCTCCAGCCTACCCATCAGATTTGATGAGCTACTAGACTACGCCTCGTACCACCAGCTTTTTTTTCTATTTGTTTACCTATACCTCGAACCAACCTCAAACCATTTGGAATCTGTCCCTTTAATTGGCATGCTCCCGAAGCTTTGAACTCACTCCCGACCTCCATCACGACATCCCCTGACTCGACCACATCTAGGCACCTACTTATTATAGCACTTAGAGGGTCCCTGTAACTGTCTTTTAAGGGCTAAAATTTTGCATGCTGCCACTAGCCACACCCTCATGCTGACCATTTCGCCCTAACCATGTTATTTTTATTGTTCAGTTGAGCATGCGAGTACTAACCATGGATTCATGGTTCTTTTGCAGCAAATTTACAGCACTTCGAAAGAATTTGAGTTCTGTGAGGGTACTTGATTAAGTGCATCTTTATTATTATTACTACTCATGGGGAGTCATATAGCCGGTTTCTCAATAGAAAGCCCAGTGGCAGTGTATGCTTCCTTTAAGTGACATTGCCACAAAATGTGTTCAAATACCTACAGTTTTCGAACATGATTAGGGCGTCAATGTACCAAATCAACAGTCCACTAAAGTCGACTTGTTCCAGTAATATAAGATTGGGTGCGAAGAAGAGGGGTGTGCATTACGTGAGGCAACTGTCGGCCTGCTTAGGTAACATCTCTTCAGCACCTTATGATATCTATGGAGCCATATTCGATGCCAGCGAAAGCATCGGAAAGCCTTATCACTGGTGGTAGTCATGTGACAGTGCCAGTTTCAGACTGAGATGCTAGTGCTCCCGTTGTACAGACTTTGCTCTTCTTGTCCTACATTGTATAACTCACTTCCCCAATTCTAAGGCCACAACAAGTATTCTCCTGCTGCCGAACCGGCTGCATCCTTTCCAGACGACCTGAGCTGCTACTGCGTCGCTTCTTCTAACCTCAATTGCTCACCCGATTCAGCTGTTCAATCCAATTTTTATTTTTTGTGAGATAGTCTGTTGGCTATTGAATGCGTACAGATAGGCGCTTAGGCTGTGAGTGCTGTATACAAAAGTCTCTTGAGTAACATTTACATAGTCTTTGTGGCTTGGTAGAGTTACATGTGGAGGCGCAACGCATTCCTTTCTAGCGATTTTCAATGAAAAAACGAGAGTGCCAATATTGAGATATATTGAAAAATAAATGTATAACAGTTGAAAGGACACACAGCTAGCACAGCTATGTATTTGATTTGTCTGACGCTTCAGGGCTAAAGGAACATGCCAATAAAAACATTAGGGAGCAGCAGGTGGTACCATGCAAGTATTAAGATTCAAAGCCGCACATTACTCAAAACAGTCCTAGGGAATGGGCACATACAATTTAAGATGGCCGGTACAGCCGAGTCTGGCTTCCGTCAACATAATTTAACTGGCAGGCACTCACCTTTGGACATTCAACTATTTGCTTAATTTGCAGCTGAAAAATGATCACAAAGTTGATGAGCATCATTGATGCATACAAGTCTGGCATATTGGCAAAACCTTGCTATTGGCAGGGAGGTTTGGGGTGTGCCGTGCTCAGAGATGGGTGTCTGCTTCGCGAGCTGTATAATATTGCTCACCAGTAAATGTGGGATACCAAAAATACCATTCCTTTGTATACCCTCATAAGAAAACTTAATCTCTATTCAGGCACCTCACAAGTACCACAGGGCTCGAGCCCAGGACCTGAACTATCTCATGCAATTGCACTGACCTCCTTCGTCTAGAGATAGCGAAATAGGTCAAATACTCAAGTTCGCATATATTAATGAAAAATTTTCAAATCTGAAGCCATTTGTAACTTGGATTATTGTCTCTTTTCAGAAGCTGTACTAATTTTTCCAATAACAAGCTGATGTATAATCAATCAAACGTGACAGACATAATATTAACAGTAATGCTAAGAACAATGCTTATACTTTTGATTAGCGTCATCAAAACTGAATCTATTTATTAATGTTAACTATAATATTAGTAATGTATTCGTATATTTGTCCCATATAACTGAATCTCTTTCTAGGTATCTTACATAGGCTGTAAAGACAGCATGATTGTAAGGTTAGTGGTAGCATGCACAACTTCAGCAAGCATACATTCTAGGCACTTTGCAGATGATGTAAAGGAAGCATGAAAGTAATAATAATAGTAATAATAATGCACTTGATAAAGCGCCCTCAGAGAACTCAATCTCTCTCTCTAGGCGCTTTACATTTGTCGGGTAAACTGTAACATGCACAGCTGAAAAAAGGATTACAAAGTAGTCACATTAGATGCACATGGATGTGGTGCAGGTAGCTCATTTCCTGGTGAAGCAATATGCCGGTGCCTCCACTGTATGTCAGTGCTAGATAATACTACTTTGCCGTATTTACTTTTGTCTGGACGAATCACGAGTAGCTGCTGACCACCGTACAAGCTACCGAGGCGACCCGACTCTTGCCTCTTCCTACATTTATCCGTTAAGTCTTGGTGTCACGAAAAGAAAGGCAGCCTTCGTCATCCCGAAAGTTGGCCTTGGGTATAAGCCTGTTATGCATCATGCATTTCCTACTCCGTTCCGCTCAGCCAAGACATTACACGAGTCGTATACGACCTACTGTTTTTCTATTAAAAATCTATCTCGGATAGTGGTTTTGACAGAGCTAATGCCACTGGTCTATGAGATATTATTAGTGATCAAGCCATATGTGCCAGTGATCTACAATTCATAGGTTCAGTATGGATCCGACCAATTGCTGAGCACTAAATCTTTGCTGTCGCCGGTACAATCGTTAAGCTTTGCTCGCAAAATAAAGTTGGCGATTGAGCTTTAGATACATTTATTATCTCTATGCTAGTAGTGATAATTATTATTCAAAATTAGGACAGAAAGCCCGAGGTCTGATTAATCAATGCAACAGTAGTGCTACCGAAAGTGGCTATGTGAACATTTTTGGATTAAAAAGCTGTTGATGGCGATATCTTGCTTACCAAATAAACTTGAAGTGAGCATTTACATGGTAAGTAGATTACTATAAGAAAATTACTGACTATGTGAAGCAAAGCAGCTGCTATGCGCACTATCTAGCTAGTTTACTCTCCATTGGTTTCCAGATGTCGACGAAATGAATCTTATCTTTCTCTGTTTGCTTAGTGAGTGACCAGGGGAAATGTCAATACATGGCGTAACCTGTCATTTGTCTTAACAGCAGAGCTCTAGATCCACCTGGGAGTATCTCCGTGCTACTTCAATGTCACTAAAATGTATAGAAGCAGGCATTTTAATGGTGGTCTTGGCCTCTACCCTTTCGGAATGCGTAATTAATAATGAGCTGTACAGTGAAGAACTTTCAAAACTCGTTGAACTTAACCAGGATCTGATTCCGAAGGACATGAGCCAGGAGCTTATTCGACTGTCGAGAGGAGACAACAGGTAGGGGTTTGCTTCTGACGTCTGTGAAATCAGTGACTAATCTTGTTTTCTTTACAAGTTTGTGCCTAGCTGTATCCCAAATCTGCCAACTGACATTTATTTAAATTGCAATTTCTACTATTTGTTGCAGCCATTTTTGCTGTGCACAGGATACGACAAAACCAATTACTCTGAGTCAGACAAAAATTGTAACTGGCTACAAAGAAGAAAGCTACCTGGAGTCGGCACCATCGACGAACTGTGGAGTATTCGGATGGAGTTCATGTTCCGCCTATGTACATCGAACGAAGTATGTTCAGCTGAAAACCTACCTCATACTTTACGTTTCATCTAATCACTAGATTTGCTTAAACGTTCTGAATTTAGGAAAATTACTGATGCACTTCATTACAACCCATGTACGACCTTTTATGCTTACTGCGTGTGATAGTCTCGCCAGTCAGTTAAATCTTAAATTAGTTTGAGTTTAAGGAAACTGGAATCATCAAGGAATCATCAAAAGCGTGCTTAAGAATTGCATTTGATTTGAAAATGAACAAGCATTTTCAGTTAAATAGCCAAAAAGTTCGGTCTGCTTTAAGTTAAGTTTGTGGACTGTCACAGCTTGAGACCACTAAAAATACAGACGTAGATAAATATGCTTGCGATTTTGTTTCAGGGCAGTTTTGTATACCTTCCTAACGACTTATGATTACGAACAAGTAAAGAGCTGTACCGATGGCCGTGTGGTATGCTGTGACGGTTACCTTCCTATAAAAGACGGAGATTCAATAAACTGCATTCGTAAGTACTAACCGTGCTTTCAGTGATTCCGTCACCATATATCGATCACAAACAACGAATTTTTGCAAAGATAGCTGTTTTATAGAACAACATAAATGCAAATGTTGCTCATTCATTGCAATCTTAAATTACGTAAGAAATGCCTCCTGCTTATTTCGACAGCGTAAATAGTTATTTTAGCTAGAAGTTTTCTCCCCTTTATAATCCTGCAGACCCAATGATACCAGCGACACTAGAGAGAGAGAGAGAGTGAGAGAGAGAGAGAGAGAGAGAGAGAGAGAGAGCGGGAGAGAGAGAGAGAGAGAGAGAGAGAGAGAGAGAGAGGGAGAGAGAGTTAAAAAGCTTTCTGAGAACTCAGCACTGCATCATAAAGGATTGAAAATTTTGCTGGACATCAAGTAAGCCTAATTTATGCTTTAGCGATTAACTCAAGTGGTGAAATCTGGTGCTTTTCTTCTAGCTAATTTAGAGGCTCATTAGAATGTCTACGGCCCAGCAGTCATCGAAAATACAGGGATGATTATCTGAGAATAGAAATATCAAGGATACCAAATCAACAGACAATTTCGTGCCAGATAATTGTGATCCCTAAATTTTAAGCATCCCGCTGGGCCGAATATGAGCTTCTCTCTTAGGTCGAGCGGAAACTCAATTGTGAAAGCCTAAATAAAAGATATATGTAGGTGAACATATCACGCAGCTGGAGTGATAATCTAATCCAACTTTACTCTAAACCAATAAGCTCTAGACTTTCAGACTGAGGATTCCTGACAATAGAGGAAGCTCTGTATATTATAGTTCTGTATGCCTTATCTCAAAGACCCACAAGAGCCGCATCGTCTCCCCAAAACGTTGCTGTGCTCACCTGCTCGCATCGAATACAAATACCAAACTGTGCTGAGCATTTTGAATCTCATGAGATCTCAAAGCCATTGCTAACTTCAAATGGCAACGCAGAACTTCCACCAGCACATCCAAATGATTTTAGATACAGTGAATACCCATTTGTAAGACGATAGTTTAAGTGTGCATTATTCAGCAGTACTGCCCGCAGCGTTTTGACTGCCTGCAGACATGCATAAAAGTGCATTCAAAGTAAACACGGAAAGTACATACCTTTCAAAGATGAAGGTCATTAAATAATGTCTGCAAAGGTTGAGAAAATTTCCTTAACACTATTTTCTAAAGAAACATTAGAAACCAAGGATCCTTGACTGTAGCTTAAGAGGAAACCTGAATAAAACACATGACTGCATTGGCTGTGAATCTTAGAAGTGAGTCTGGGATTGCATGTAAAACCTAATCGTATTCATTTTGCTCACTGATTCCTATGCTGTATTTATCTACTAAGGAATTGCTAGTGAAACCCCCCCTGAATTTCCCGTGGCACCTAATTCACTATTAAATCATTAAATGAACTCCAATGGTAGGTAATCGTTAAAATAAGTTCACTATTTAAAGTAATAAACCAGCTTCTAGCTGCAAGACTAAAAACTGCTACACTTCGATGCAATTCCGCATCTCACTACCGGTAGTGATCGTATTGCCCTAAAAATCTACCCGTAGAATATTTGAATGTATAGATAACGGTGACAGTGATACTTAAATTATAGCTTTTCTGAAAACAGGCATTTTTAGCATCATATTTAATCACTTCACAAATTCTAGACCAATGCAGTCGATTGAGATACGTATCCGACAAGTTTTTAATTTACGGCTTTCTAAAGTAGTTTCCTCGTATCTGTTGTCTTATTAAGAGCAAAATCAGTGGCTCAAATTCTCGAACCAGTACTCTTACCATCATTACCTTCATCACAGTGTTAGGACATCGCATTGGAAAACAGAAGCTGATAAATTATGCAACAGTAAAAGGTTGTATATATATATTGGAGATAACCAAAAAGGTTTGCTTTATGCTATCAAAAAACCACCTTAGCTTAAAGAAAGAAACTTGTGAATCTAAAGAAGTCTAAATACCATCTTTTTTGTCATCCAGGGTACTCTGGGAAAATTACAGTTTTATAATAGCAAGTTTATTAATATTAAGATGAGCATTGTCTATTTTTATTTTGAACTCACTGCGTTTCTGTATTAGCAGCTCACTTGATTTAACGGCACACAAAGGCTACTAATGACATTGCATTTTCACTTATTCCGTGAAAAGAGTAAATAAAAACAGACCTTTAAACGCCCATAAATAAAATATTTTTTTAAGTTTACTGAAAAAGAAGTAACTTGCCAATTAAAAGGTGGAAAGTTTTTGGAAGCTATTGCCTAATTGCTCGATAGAGATATTGCAGTCCTGTCTGTCACTGCTCTGTTATTAGCAATGGCTAGTTTTATGGATCTAGGCTGGCCATCTGATCTATTCCCCACTAGGCTGAGCATCTTAGCACCCACTTCTGGGAATTGAAGTCTGTACAAATACCTCGTACGAACCTCAAATAATTTGAAGACAGTGCCCATTGTTCGTATGGTTCTAAAGCCTGGAACTCACTCCAAATTTCCGTCACGACATCCTCTGACTTGACCACATTTCGAAAGAAACTTAAAACGCACCTAATTATGGCAGCATTTTGTGGGTCCCTGCGATTCTTTCTTTAATTGCTTATGCCTGCTGAAACTGTTGCCTACTGCCGCTAATCTGTCTTTCAGGCTGACCCAGTGCATGCTAGTCATGTTGTTCATCAAGCAAGATAACACTCGCCATTTGATCGTCTTTCCCTTGCCGAAAATGTAAAACATCTTGAAAAAGACTGAGTTCTCTAGAGGTCACTTTATAAAGTGTATTATTTTTAATGTTATTATTTTTAAGGCTAGCTAATGAATTGGTATCTGCAATACTTCACCGGATGCTTAACCGGATCTGTCCTGCATGCTACTGTACACAGCAACATAGATTCGTGAAGTACAGTTCGTCAGCGTTCTTCTAAATTCCATGCAAATAAATTGATATGGAAATGTGGTTGCATAGCGTGCTTGATGGAACCAGAAACTAAAAACCTTATGGATCCTAATTTATTTTAGCCACTGCTGCCTATCCAATTGCAGCGCTTAACGTCACTAGTACAGTGATCGTTAAAATAGCTTGTGCAAGCTCTCAGCCAGCTGGCAAGTATGGGCCTATCCTGCACCTGAGAAGATTGGTTTCCGGCCCTATCTTAACCAGTGTATACTTCCTTAACATTTTTACCTAGTAGAATTTTCATATAATAAAAACATGGGATATGATGGCCCACATTAAGATATTTGCATGCCATTCTGATCACTGAAATAACAGTTAGGGCTCCCTCAGTCTTGTCACCGATATTGGTCAAAGCACGAATGCTCATTTCTCTAGAAGACTAACGTGCAAGCTCTTCAAGGAGCAATAGCTCAGCTCTAACTTGGCCGGAGGGATCTCAAAGGCCCGGCATTTGGGTTGTATTATACGTTCATATTGACTAGGCTGCTATTCCATGACACGACGAACGGCAAAAGAAAGACCACTTCATTAAATTTCGCTTCGCTTGGCTGCCTTCAAATGGTATTGGTTTACGTTACCAAGACGGATTAGACGTAATCTATTGTCTGTCATCACACATATCGATGTTTCTGTTACTCTACAACCAATCACTACTCAGGCAAAAGGAAAGTGCATGGTGCCAGTTTTAGCCATCAAGGACTACGTTTAATTGCGCTTCGATTTCCAATGCATTAATAATAGTAGCAAGGCCTTTTGTGAAAAAAGTCTGAGTTAAAAAGAGGTTGTTTACTGGCTTGCTGTCCAAAATTATCCAGCGATTAAATTGACTGGCATCACGCGAGCAAGCTCGTGGCCCGGGGCATAGCTGTAAGACAGTGTCTTCCTGGGTTTTGGATAGTTTTGTGTGCATAATTGACAATGCAAAAAGATAGTGACGAGGTTAGATGCTGCTGATGGAACTTATCAACAATCGAATAACAATGTTGAGGCTCAGATTCATAAAAGAACGTTTGTTGAAGTTTTAAGCTCAGCTAAAAAGACCTGGTAAAAACTAACTTGCATAACACAGACAAAACGCATGCAGTATGTATGGATTGCCAAGACGGTGATGCGAACCAGATAGTACTAAATCTCGAACTTTATTCCCACACGAGTTGCTAAAAGGAATGTCACTCATAGAAGCTATTTATTTCCCTTAATAAATAACCCCCTTCTGATGACGTTGTATTGAGAAAAATGGGTTTTAAGAAGTACCTATGAACACATTTTAGAACTACTCAGGGCCACCTTATTTAAAGCAAGGTGTATGGTCTAATTGCCGAGACGCACTATATATTGGAGCTTTTTCGTTCAGTTTTTTTTCAGCGTTTAGCTTTGTACCAGTATCTGCACCTTCAAATAAACCCCAATCTTTTGGAGCTTTCTGTTACCATACTCGTGAGAGAGGTACTCTATTCCGACTAAGGTCATGAACGACGTGCCTCATCATTTGAAGACCATTTAAAAGAAGTTGCAAGACTAATTAAGCGGTGCTGCATTTTTTTGGTGGTCTGTTGGAATCGTTTGTTGTGCATACATGCGATGACAGTGAGCATTCTATCAGTATTCCCTTCCATTCAAGTATATGTCAAGTGCCTAGTATCCAAGTCATCGGCTCTTTATAGTTGCTGCATATATGTCTTCGTATTATTATCTGTGAACTCGAGCACTAACGTGGTGAGACGAACCTTTGAAACAACGTCCTAACTTGAATTGAAGGAAATTTTACTAGCTGTCTTTAGAGGATCCCAAAATACAGGAAGGAGCACACGACACCTCGTCAAAGGTTCGCTAAAAATATGAACGATTTAAATGTGTTTGGTAAAAGACGCTGAACAAGGAATTTAGTTTGTATATGATGTTATTACTTAGTAGGGCCAAAGCTCAACTATAATAACGTGGTAGATCAAATTTCTGTGAAAATGAAAAAAGGTATCCATATATTGGCATATATGATATAAAATTTGAGTGAGGTTTTTGTGCCACTAAGCTTGCCACAACCAACTAGAACTATTTGAGCATAAAAAGAAGCCGTGAGCTCGTAACACCCATAGTTGTAAATTGCAGTGTACTCACTCATGGAGCAACGAAAAAAATTAAATAATTTAAAAAACCGCTTGAAGCTCAGTTGGGGTCTCCCGAACAAACATTGCCAGCCTGGTGCTAATGGTCTTGCCATGACTGTTTCGTGAAATAGGGCTATCGCCTTGGTCTTATTCAGCCATGCTCATTGGGAAATGAAAGTTCGAGAATCATAAATGAAAATATTTCTACTTTCAGAGTTAAATTACTTGAAAATTATAAAAATGAGTCTAACACAAATGAATTTAAATATATTTTAAAAAGGGATTGATATTGGATTTTAGTCAAGCAGGCACATGCTTTGATCTGGTGCCCAAAATTCCTTATTTACCTAATTTGGACGTGAAAATGCATTGCAAACGTTGTTAACGATCGGCAGTAATGACAGTCAAACTTGTAAATTTTCGAAATTAACAGGTGAGAAATATCAGTCGCAAACAGTGGAGAACATTGAAGAGAAATCATTACATTTTGCTTAGTTTTCATTAATTTAAATTCAGTTATTTGAGCTCCAGATAGAAACGTAGGTCAGAAAGTTCATAGCAATGCAGTCAATAGAAGCAGTTAGTGATTTCTATTTTTTCCCTTAGACGCATCGCAATTGTTTACCGTGCAGCCTTAAAGTATACGTCAAAGTCTTAAAAATTCTGCTTTTAATATTGTGGTTACAGATGCCAAGTCACTTGACCAAGTGCAGAAAGACCTTATGGTGAAGTTCCAGGAGTTAGGTATTCTCGGAAAGAAGTAGACCGGAGATCTTGATTACTTTAGTGCAGAATGTTATATAAAACCCGGTTGCCATAAGAGGCATCAATAAATGTGTTTGTCGACTGCAATATGTGTTTTTCCAAGTGATTAATCGATAATTGTGTATATATGGACCTATTTTAGTTTTTTATGTAAATAGCTTTCCCTTTTTTCCCCTTTTTATAAAGCAAAAGAGAATCTTTTGCGATACACCATTCAAAAATGCATCATATTAGGTATCAACCAAAAATATATTGGTGGAATATTAAGTTATTTTGGATAAAGACTAGACATCAAGGAAAAAACTCAGGTTAATACATATACAATATACAATTTATTGTCATCAGACATAATTAAAACTCTTAGGAGTAGTCACTTAACAGAGCATAAAGTGCATATATCATTACTCACCAAGCATATATGTAAAATATTGACGAAATACAGACTGCCGGTCGTAAGTTACGTGCATCTTAAACTTTCTAGCATCTTTCAAAATTCTACACAACCTAATACGCAGATAAAATGTGCTTAAATATTTCTCTTTTCATGCTTCAAACCCTTGCTTAATAAAATAGTAATAGTTTAAAATACTGGGACGCTTATGTAGCGCCGAAAAAGAGCTCAGTCTAAAATCAAGATATTTGCACTTTCTGCAGAAAAATCAGTAGCTAAGGATTTCTGACGAGCATGATGCCTTGCTTGCAAAATCTAACAAATTTTGTGCTTAGGCCAGCGTGGTAAACCAGGACTAAAAAACCATGTAGTCAGTGATTTACAAAAATTTAGAAACTCGCACTAAACCACGCAAAGTTAAGCATTTGAAGCAAGCAGAGCTTAACAAAAAATTAATGATTGTCCTTTTAAAATATCTGTAAAGCTTTGACAGCTGCAGCTACATTTCCGAATAGGTTGTGAAAGGCATAAGTCACATTGTGGCAGAAAAATAAGAAATAATGTTCAGTTTATATTTCAAGTGTCACATAACGTGCTAAATATTAACCTTCGATGATGAATAGTATACAGGGAACAAGTTATAGAGCTAGCAAGTATTCAGCGTTTAGAAGAGTTCAATATAAAATAGCCCTCTTGTCTAAAGGGAATACGTAAGTAATAGTAGCAGTCACTTTTACTATCAAATGCACGACTGAATTTTGTATACAATATACAGAGCAAATATTAGGAATTGACTTTCACTTTGTTCGAAGTCAGACTTTTAAAGCAGAGACTGTAGTCATCATATTTGTTCAATCCTGTGTTAGGGTTCAGGGGATATATTCCAGTCAGCTAATCGATGAAAGCAAATGTTTATCGCATGTTCGTTTCAGGCTAGTAGTACTGTCAGGTCAAGTCAAATCTGACATTATACATTCCACACTCCAATGAAATCAGAGTTGCAACGAGTTGCAGGGGCAATCGACCGATCAAAGGAAGCTCCATTATAGATTCGGTAGATTCTCCAACTTCTCCACTTTGAGGCAATCGACTATTTCCGATGTACGACGTACAAACTATTGTGTCTAGTCTCAATTACCATCTGACGATGGTCGATTGAGCCTACCGGCATGTGCAATGAAGCACTTACAGCTGGTGCAAAACTCTGCAGCTAGGCTTTTCTATCGTGAGCTTCGCAGTTGCCACATCACACCACTTCTCGCCGACCTGCACTAGCTACCAGACAAGCCACTGATCGACTTTAAGGTTTCGTCGCTCACTTGAGGTCACTATCTTCTTTGGCTCCAGCCTGTCTTTCAGATCTACTCCCCTGCCAGGCCAGGCATCGTAACACCAGCTTTTCGGAATCCAAAAGTTTACCAATACCTCGGAAAAACCTCTAATCCTTTGCAGAACGGGCATTTAGTTCCTCTGCTTCCAAAGCCTTGAACTCACTCCTGAATTGCATCTCCTGACTTGACCACATTTAAAAAAAGAACTTAAGAACACACCTGTTTAAGATAGCATTTGGTGGGTCACTGTAATTCGCTTTTTATGTGATTATGGGCACTGACACTGTACATGCGGCCACTAACGACACGTGCATGCTGACCCTGTGCATGTCACCCCTATCAATGTAATTCATGGTTTTTTATCAAGCACGATAATCCTTATCATTCCATAGCGTTTTTCTTTGCAGCAAATGTTAATCCCCTAGCAAGATATTGAATTATCTGAGGGTACTTTATGAAGTGCAATAATATTGTAATTATTATTAACGATTGACTCAAGCATTGGCAGTAACGAATGTGAGCGAATTTCTTTGTTATGATAATTCCGGAAAAGGCTGACTATAACCCGTGCTGAGTTCTAAATGATGTCATTCTGATGAATCTCAGCTCACTCTCTCTATGCTTATCTTACGAGGCTTTCCAACCGTTTGAGCTGCCTCTGAACTCAACGAGCACCATTTTCTTTAGTGCATTCCTTCATTTCGTTTTGCCATACTTCGCCAAGTCTCTGTCGTTCCAGGGAGCCTATCCTGCTCGTCTTGAGAGGGTTCAGCACGTTCTCGCAATGGTGAAATATATTTATTACTGTTACTTATACACAAAACGCATATTTTCGCTTCGTTGACACATGGCTTACATGATTTGATATATAATCTCTTGTACCGAATGCCTCATCATTTGATAAATTAATTTGCTCACGTAGCCACCTGCAAATTATCCACACTAACCGTTAGGCGTTCCTTGCCTCATGACTTAACCATTCTTGTCGCAATGAGTTACTCACCGTCGAGCAGGAATGCTGGCTTATGAAACTCAGCGATTCGGAACATTTGCAAAAATAACTTGATAAAATAATAATAATGCACTGGATAGAGCGCCCTCAGACAACTCAATTTTTCTCTAGGCGCTTAAATTTACTGCAAAGGGAAATGCAATTGGGTGGTGATTAATATCATGCTTGATAAACAAAAAATGGAATAACATGGTTAGGGGTGAAATGCACAGGGTCAGCATGCAAATGTCGTTAGTGGCAGCATAACTGCTTTAGTTTTAGACTTGCGATTCGGAATAAACATGTTTGCAAGAATTACAAGGACTTCAGAAAGACTGCAGAAAGAGTGATTACATCAATTGAGCCTGCAGTGGAGGACTTTAACTTGCTAATTAAAAATTACCATCTGCCAAATCAAAGTGCACTATAGCTCCACAGATATATTAATGCAGAAAGTCATCTGTAATATGCTTATTAAAGCCAATTCTTGCCTTATTGATAACGTTTCCAATTTTCTAACACAGTTTAGCAGAAAAAAACGTAGTAATTAGTTGCCATATCGAGGCAGAGCTTTAAACCACTGTCGAAAAGAAAATAATAATAGTAATAATATAGTTAAAATAATGCACTTGATAAAGCTCCATTAATGAACTCAATATTTTACTAGGCACTTTACATTTGATGCAAGGAAAACACTGTCGAATGGCGAGTTTTATCATGCTCGATAAAGGACATGAATAACACGGTTAGGGGTGACATGCACAGGGTCAGTAGGAAATTGTGGTTAGTGGCAGCATGCACAGTGTCAGCACCCACAAGCGAATGCATGACGAATCACAGGGACCAACTAAAAGCTGTTACAAATAGGTCAGTTTTAAGTTCTTTTGAAATGCGATCTAGTCAGGGGATGTAACGACGCAAGTCGGGATTGAGTTTCATTCTTTGGGAGCATACGAAAGAAATGCATGGTTTCCAAAAAATTGAGGTTTTATGAAGCATAGTTAAACCAATAGATTCAGAAAAGCAGATGGTGTGATGCTTAGCCTCGAGGAGAGGAGATGTGATAGATGGGCTGGAGCTAAAGAGTGAATGGACCTAAAAGTGAGCGACAAAGCCTTTAAGTCTATCGGTTGTTGGACTGGTAGCCAGTGCAGGTCGGCGAGAAGTAGTGTGATGTGGCAACTGCGACGCTCGTAACAGACAAGCCTAGCTGCCGAGTTTTGCACCAGCTGCAGGCAATTGAGTGCATGTGCTGGTAGGCCAGCACGCAGTGAGTTGCAGAAGTCAAGACGAGATGTCATAAATGCATTGACCAACTTAGATATAGTATCCTTACCTAAAATAGCCCAAATTTTAGCAACTTTTTGTAGCTGAAAGAAGGCTGACTTGATTCTGCTGCTAATGTGATCGTCTAAAGAGAGGTCACTTTCGAACACGACACCTCGATTTGAGCTGATTCAAGAGGAGATATGCTGGCAGAGTCAACTTTGAGCGTTAGCTTTTCTATTTTTGAATCATATTGGGTTCGCTCTTAACTAGCTAGTTAGTTTGATCATGATTTAATTTAAGAACGTTAGCTGCCATTCATGTGAGGATGGCATCATTACATGCAGCAAGAGAGTTGAGAGAATTTGACGTGCTGGAGGGCTGGGAAGGATCAAAACAAAGGTACAACTGAACGCCATCCGTACAAAATTGAAAGCCTAGATTGTGCTTGGCAATAACATCGGCAAGAGGCAGAGTATAAAGCGAGAAAAGAAAAGTAACAAGCATGTCAGAGTGCTGAGACACCTCATCTTTCAGAGCTACATCGGATGATCTTTGTCCGTCCGCATCAATACTCTGGAGTCTCCCACTGAGATTGGACCTGACAAAAAGATTACGTGGTGATACTCAGAGGCAAGCAAGCAAGACTTTGAGCGGATACTAATTCAAGATGATTAACTAAGTCTCTAGTGTGAAGTAGCTTTGGATATCGACAGAAAAACTGGTAACCCGGAGTGTCTGAGGCCATCCACCGGGAACTCAATGTGCTTGCATTTGCAATGAACCACGAGCCAGTATTGAACAATTGAGTCACGGCTGCTGTAAACCGAAACCCAGGTGATGATACTGTTAGGATAAAGCTAACTCAGACTTTTACTTTCCAAGACACTGAACCTTGATGTTTAAGGGTAATGGTTTATTTCCGAAATACTGATGTGGCAATCTAAATTATGGCTTTACCAGCATTTCATATTTCACCTCTGCTGCTCAATCCTCCCTCCGATCTGTCATCATTGGTAGATAGCTACAACAAGAAACTAGCTGAAACGCTCGACGAGTTTGCACCTCTGACAAAGCGCACTGTGTGCCCCCGCCCAGACGGCCTATGGTTTACCACAGACAATAAACTAGCAAAGTCTACTAAGCGAAAGCTTGAAAAAGCATACAAAAAATCCGAAATAACTGTCCATCGAGAGGCATATGAGGACTACTGTAGGTCGTACCAATCAATCCTAGCAAAGGCCAAATCTAGCTTCTATAAAACCATTGTTGAATCACAGATGCACGATCCAAAAATGCTGATGTCGACAGTAAACCATCTCCTCAACCGTTCCCAGATTAGCTCCTTACCTTATGATCCTAGTGATGATCTAGCCGAACGCTTCTCTCGATTCTTTGTGCAGAAGATAGACAAGATCAGGGAATCCATCCCTGCAATGACAACCTCCCCACTAGAATGCTGTTCCTCGGTTCCTGGCTGCATTTCAATTTCTGCATTTAAACAGGTCACTAGTGATCTAGTCCTAAAGTTTGTACATCAATCAAAGAAGACATGACGTCCTCTAGACGCTATTCCCACTCTCCTGCTCATACGTTGCATTGATCTGCTGCTGCCATGCATATCTAACATAATTAATATGTTATTAGGCTCAGGTCATGTCCCAGTGCCTTTCAAAAAAGCTGTAGTCAGGCCACTTCTCAAGAAAGCTACACTAGACCAAGAGAACTTAAGCAACTACCGCCCAGTTTCCCTTCTACCATTCCTATCAAAGACACTGGAACGGGTCGTGGTGGACGAGCTGAACTCGTATTTCGAAACCTCACACCTTGCTAATAAGTTCAAGTCTGGCTTTAGAGCTAATCACTCCACAGAGTCAGCATTGCTTAGGCTATAAAACGACCTACTTAGGAATACAGACATGGGTAGAGTGTCTCTGCTTGTTTTGCTTGATCTTTCGGCAGCTTTTGATACCATCGATCCCAAAGTTCTCCTAGAGGGCTCCCCATCTTGCCTGGGCATCAATGGCACTGCTCTGCCGTGGTTCAGGTCCTATCTCAGTGGGAGATTCCAGCGTAATGACGTGAATGGACAAAGATCATCTGAAGTACATCTGAAATATGAAGTACCTCAGGGCTCCGTGCTAGGTCCGGATCTTTTCACGGTTTTTACTCTGCCTCCTGCTGATGCGATTGCCAAGCACAATCTAGGCTTTCACTTCTATGCGAATGACACTCAGTTGTGCCTTTGCTTTGATTCTTCCCAGCCTTGGACACCTCAAAGTCTCTCAACTCACTTGCTGCATGTATTGATAACATCCGGACATGGATGGTAGTAAATTTTCTAAAACTAAATGATGATAAAACCAACTTACTAGTTATGGGCAAACCCAGTGTGATTCAGAGATTGAAAAGGCTCAAAATTGGCTCTGCCAGCATATCTTCAGTTGAATCAACTCAAAATCTAGGACTCATATTCCAAAGCGACCTCTCGTTAGACGACCATATCAGCTCCACAGTCAAATCTGCCTATTTTCACCTTCATAACATTGCTAAAATTCGGGCTTGTTTAGATAAAGATACCACATCTAAGTTGGTCAATGTATTCGTGACATCCCGTCTCGACTTCTGCGGCTCACTGCTTACTGGCCTACCAGCATGTGCGATCAGGCGATTGCAGCTGGTGCAAAACTCGGCAGCTAGACTTGTCTGTCGTGAGCGTCGCAGTTGCCACATTACTCCACTTCTCGCCGACCTGCACTGGTTACCAGTCAAGCGACGGATTGACTTCAAGGTTTGTCGCTCACTTTTAGGTCTCTTCATTCAATGGCTCCAGCCTATCTTTTAGATATACTACCCCATCAGGCCAAGCATTGTACCACCCACTTTTTGGGATCCAACAGTCTAGATATACCTTATACAAACCTTAAATCCTTTGGAGACCATGCATTTAGTTCGTATGCTCCCAAAGCCTGGAACTCCCTCCCGACCTGCGTCAGAACATCCCTGACCTGACCACGTTTAAAAGGAACTTAAAAACACACTTTTTTAGGACAGCATTTTGCTGGTCCCTGTGATTCGTCCTTGATGTGCTTATGCGTGCTGACACTGTTCATGCTGCCACTAACCACGTTTGGATGTTGACCCTGTGCATGTCACCCCTAACCATGTTATTCATTTTATTTGTTTTTCAAGCATGATTTAACTTACCATTCAATCGCATTTCACTTTGCAGCAAATGTAATGCGCCTATAGAGAGATTAAGTTCTCTGAGGGCGCTGTATCAAGTGAATTATTATTATTATTATTATCTCTTAGTAGCAGGCGACACGACGTGACACATGTCAACCGAAATTGCCCCACATTGCCCAGCAGCTCAGCATACTGCAGGAGAGCTTGTTACAGCCTGGTTGTGTTTACCAGTGACCTTTAAGGTGAACGATGGATCATCGACAAGCTTGGGTGCATCAAGTTCCAGGTCAAGCAGCTGCCATCAAAATCCCTTTGTGTCCCCCTTGAGATGAACCACTTAGCACTGCTAACAAATTTTGCAAATTTCATTCATTGGGCGTAGAGCACAGCTACAATTCGTGGGTGCACTATCGGGTAGGGATAACGTCATACTATGAAAAAGAAGGTATCCGAATGAAACAGCCTAATTAACCTAATTAAGCCTAATTAACAGAAAGGTACATACAATTTTAACGATAATCCTCATAGTTTGCAGTGCACAATATTTGAGTGCCTGGTATCCAGAATACTTTCCTAACAGCAAATGTGTGTTGCATTTTGTTTCAGGCTTGCAGAATTGCAAATAGCTGCAGAGCACACTCCACAACATTTTATTGCCAATCACACAACCATTATGTTATAGTAAAAGTGGCCAACCAGCTATCTCATTTAGAGCTGTTTTATTCATACTGATGTGCACTAGAATTTCTTAGTCATTAGGCTGATCAGTCTAAGAAATTCATTTTTTCAAGTTATAAGAGTCCAAAATAGATCAAAAGATTCTTGCAATGCAGACATTATTCCCCAGTGTCTACAAGCACTGAATTCATTAAAATACCAATGCCCGGACATCAGTTTCAAAGTTACCCGTGAATTACCTGCTACTAGGTATGCACGTTCAATTTAAAAAATCTAAATGACCTTAACCAATCTGCATTCCTGATTCTTAAGAAAAGTTTAAGAACTTCTTTTTTGAAAGCTGGTATGTGCTTGGGAAAAAAAACCTTATCTTTACAGAATGACAACGACCAAGTATATGCATGACTGGCAATTTCAAAATGTCAAAAGGTTTATTGTCAATTTTATATTTAAACTTGCCGAGTAATTAACAAAAACCAGGTGCTGGTTTTGACTAATATCTTTTTATCTGAAAATTCAATAGCAAGTACATTGATTTTGAATAGAAGTTTTCCGACGTTCAGTTTTGATTTGATCTTTTTATTCAGCTTAGATTTCATCATACGCTTTCCGGAATCAAACAGCATATCGATACCTCGTACAAACCTAAAATCCTTCGGAGGAAGTGCGTTTAGTTCGTATGGTCCCAAAGCCTGGAACTACCTTCCCGACTTGCATCAGAACAACCACTGATATGACCACATTTAAAAAGAACTTGAAAACGCACCTATTTAGGACAACATATAGTAGGTCCCCGTGATTCGTTTTCTATGTGATTATGGGTGCTGACACTGCACATGCTGCCACATTAATCACACTTGCATATGGACACCTGTTCATGTCACCCTTAACCATGTTATTCTTGTTGTTTATCAAGCATGACATTACTCACTACTCAATGGCGTTTCCCTGTGCATCAAATTTAAAGTGCCTAGAAAGAGATTTAATTCTCTTAGGGTGTTTTATCAAGTGCATTATTAGTACAATTTATATCCCTTTTGAACAGGCTCCAAGCCAATTTAAATCTGCAAATAATTTGAGTTAGTAACTGCCCCGATGACTTACCAACTTACACTAGACCACTTCATTCATCCTTCGAGGGAATGAAATAAATTAAAGCCGAGACTTAGCAGGAGTCAATGACCTATTCAAGTTGAAACTTAAAGTTTTCAATAAACAGACTTACTGACGCACGTAATCTAAATCACTATATTATAGAATTGGAAGAGATGTTATCAGGATCAAACGTGGTCAAAGTTATCAGCGTCCCGGAACAAAAGAAAATATGTTCTTACTACTTTTAACAGTCTCCTGGAACATTCCATGTTCGAGACCTTTGTTTAACTGTTCTATGACTTGTAGAGATAATATTTGTAAAGTTTCACTTCACGAAACCCGCCCAACGTTCAACCCCAGATAACAAAGAAAAGTTGCCGTCCATATGGAAGTTCACATGGAAATCAACCGAATCATATGAGCTTAGGAAGCCATTCAGACTTTTAAAGAAAGAAAGCTTTTTTTCAATTGCTCTCTACGTTTTTCCATGCTAATAGAGCGTCAGTTTAAGTCATTGCCATTCTTATTTTTAATTTTACAGCATCCTTTTGAACATAAGACATCAAGTCCACTAGACCGTATTCCCTCTGTCATTCTTTTTACGATGCATTGATCTGTTGCTGCCAACCATAACTATCGGCACAAACATGTCATTCGCCGTAAGTCATGTGATAACACCATTCAAAAAGGCTGGAGTCAGGCCTCTACTTTAGAAAGAAAAACTATGCCAAAAGACCTTAAGCATCTTCCCGCCCACATTACCTTCTACTGTTCCTACAAAAGACACTGGAACGAGTCGTGGGAGACCAGCTAATCTCATATTTTGAAACTGCAAGCCTTGCTAGTAAGTTCCTGCCGGTTTTAGAGCTAATAAATTTACAGAGTCATCATTGCTTCGCATATATAACAAACTTTTTAGGAATGCAGACGTGTGTAGATTATCTGTGCTTGTTCTCCACAATCTTTCGGCAGCTTTCGATGCTATTGAGTCTACCAAGTCCTTCTTGAGCTCCTCCTGTCAGCATTACTGGCACTGCATTACAACGGTAAGGTCATATGTCACTGGAGACTCGTGCAAATTGACTTGATTGCAAAGATCATCAGGGGAAACCTCTGAAATATGTTGCACCTCAGGAATCGGTGGTTGTTCCTTCTTTTTCAGGGTTTATACCCACCCTCTAGCCGACGTGATTGCCACGGACAATCTAGACTTTTACTTCTATACAAATGATACTCAAAGGTACATTTGCATCTCCCTCCCGCCCTCATGCACGTTGAATTTAACTCCCTTGCTGCATGTATATATGACATCAACAATTGGATGTGAGCAAACTTTCAATATGTGAATGTTACTAAAAACAAATTATTATTCATGTGAAACTAAGGGTTATTTAGGGATTGGAAGTGATAAAGCTCAAAATTGGCTCTGCTAGCGCATCTCCTATTGAATCTGCACGATATATAGGTGTCATGTTCCAAAGTGACCTCTCATTACACGACACAATCAAAGCGTCTATAAAGTCTGCCTACCTTCAGCTACATAGCTATGCAAAAATTTGAGCTTGCTCAAACGGGGATACCAGATCTAAGTTGGTCCCATGCATTTGTGACGTCCGGTCGTGACATCTGTCACTCACTGCTTGCTTGTGTACTGGCATGTACACTCAGGCTCTAGTAGTTAGTACAAAACTCTGCAGCTGGGCTTGTCTTCCGTGAATGTCACAGTTGGCACATCAAGCCACTTCTCGCTAACCTGCACCGGCTTCCAGTCGAGCACTGCATCGACTTCAATGCTTCGTCACTTACTTTTAGGGCCCTTCAGTATTTGGCTCTAGCCGACTCGTCAGACATACTCCCCCAAAATCGTGAAGAATCGTGCAACCCGCTTTTCGGGGTTTTACTGTCCACCCATATCTCATAAAAATCTCAAATCCTTTGAAGACCACGCCTATAGTTTGTATGCTCCCATAGCCTAGAACTTACTCCCGAATGTTGTCACGAAATCTCCTGATTTGTCTGCATTTAAACAGAAACTGAAAACGTATCTATGTATCACAAAATTTAGTGGATCCCTGCGGTTTGTCCTATATATTCATGAGTGTGCTTACACTGTGCAGGATGTCATAACCACGTTTGAATGCCAACCTTGTGCATGTCACCCCTAACAATGTTATTCTCTTCGTTTGTCGAACGCGATATCACAAAATATTCGAACACCCTTGCTCTGCAGAAAATGTAAAGTGCCCAGTAAGAGATTTAGCTCTCTAAATTCTCTATATCAAATGCATTTTGTATCTTGTTGTATCTTGAAATTGTTTTTGTATCTTACTGTTAACGAGCTGGCATTGTGTGTCCCCGAGGCTTCGTTCCAGTCGCACGGATTTATTTAACAACCACTGCCGATCGAGGGCAAGCCTATACAACTATACTGCAAGTGTTAATGAGGGATTTTAGCCCTGATTGGATAGATACCCAAGCTGCAAGGTTTATGCCTGCTGCATGTATAATTAAAGTTATTCAACTTTCTTAAAAAACATTTCTTTTGACTTAGTATGATTACAAACCTTTACGTTGGTAGCTTTTTAGATGGTGAGAATAATAGTTGAAATTAATTAAATGTATTCTAATCCAGTGTTGCCTTGTCAGAGCATGTCCTAAAGGCAAATAAATATAAAGGTTAACTGACATGACCTGACACTAACGACGAATTTTTCACTCTATTCGCAAATTGCAGCAGATATATTTTGCAGTTTGAAAGTAATGTAATGTAATGTAATGTATCTCCTTCAGTAACTCCACAAAGTCATAAAGACCATGTGGGTGTTACGCAGGAGATTTTTGTATAGCACACTCACAGCCTAAGCGGCTTTCGGCACGCATTCGGTACCCAACAGACTTCGTCTCACTCAACAAAGAGAAAGTGGGAAGGATAGCAGAGTTAGGAGAGCAGTTGAGGTAGTGAGTAGCATAGAAGTAGCAGTTCAGCACCGCTGAAAAAGATGTGCTATAGTCGGCAGTTGGAGAGTAGATGTCGTTGCGTAAGAATTGTGGAAGCAAGTTCCACAGTCTAGGACCTGCAGAGCTAAAGAAAGCTTCTGTCGCCAACTGTCTTTAAGCGGAGGAATGGGACAGCTAATTTATGGTCGACACAGGACCTCAGGGCGCGAACAGGCTGAAACTGATGCAGCAGATCAGCTAGATACGAAGGAGCCAAGCCGTGTCCGGCCTTGTGGGTCAGCGTAAGAACTTTGCTCTGTATCCTTTGCTCAACCGGCAACCATCCTAGCTCTTTCAGCAGAGGTGACACGTGCTCAAACCGCTGGGACTTGAAGACCAGCCTTGCAGCCATATTCATAGTCCGTTGTAGTGGCATAATAGCTTTCTTTGGTAGCCCAGCCAAAAGGGAATTACAATAATCAAGCCGAGACAGAACTAAAGAGCAAGTTAAATTTTTTACAAGCCACTGTGGGAGACAGCTTCTAATCTTGGATAGGGATCGGATGTGATGGCTAGCTGTAGAGGCAGTCTTCTGAATGAACCTTTTGAAATTGAGGCAGCTGTAGAACACGACACCTAGATTACGAGCATGTGGTGAAGGTCGCACAATAGCATTTCCTATTAGAACAGCAAAGCCTTTTAATCCAGCCACACGCTTAGGGTGTCCTATGAGAAGCAGTTATACTGAATATATCAGGTATATAAGGCAAGCAATATACTTAAATGGTGGGATACAAATGGAGATGATGTCGCGTCGGTCAGCATAATAATGAATATAGAGAGAAGGCACAGACGCCTCAATGCGTTTATGGCCACCTGATATAACAGTGAGAGGAGTTCAGCGGGTATCCAGCTGCCGTACGGTTGACGTCTGAGCTCTTATCTATTTTATCTTTCTATCTATCTTACATATCTTTTCTATCTTATTTGTCTATCTTATCAATGGCGCCGAAGAAAAGGCTCGAGAAGCGACCTACTAGTTTGTCGCATTAAGTCTGCGAATTAAGCGGCCTCGAGGCCTCGGCGTTTGCAGGTAGGCTAGTTGAGGCATACATTGTTTCGGATTTTGAAAATGTACCTACACCATTTTGATTGAAACCACGACAGAATGTTATGACCATTAATAATCCCGGCATGCAAGTTAAAGGAATTCTGAATGCTTTCTCAAGCTTTTTTTACAGTCCTTGCTAGTTTCATGTTTGCAGTGAGCCCTATTCTCTCTGGGTTAAGGTGTGCACCACACTTAGTGAAAAAATTGAACGCCTAGCTTAGTTCCTGCCACTTATGAATTGCGTAGCATTCCACCATTAGGTACTGTTTGGGCAGGAGATTGAGCACCATGGGCATACAATGTATTTTTTTGATAATATAAATGCACCATAAGCCCCAACGAGCCATATGGCAGCCAATTCTCGGTGATGATCCTGGATACAGCAAAGAAAAACATGTCTACTGCAAGAAATTCGAATGAACCTGAATGTTCAAAGTTTTTTAACAACAGGAATTTATAGTGTTTAATCAATAAAGAGTTAATTATTGAGTTAGACTTTGGTTTCGAGTGGCACTATGCAAAAAAGCAATAGAAAGATTCAATGATTTATTAGAAATTAAGGAGCTGTTGGGTCATCAAAATGATGGTCAAAGTTAGATAATACTACAACTGAAAGATTTAAAAATCTTAAAACGAGGAAAAGTTGCTTCCAACTGACGACAGACTACCGTGACCCTTTGGCAACTTTTTATTAGGGAAAGTTATTTCAAAAGTTTAAGACTGTTTTAAGGGGCAGTTCCAGTTTTGTATTGTGGCAGTATGAGTGACTTTTGGGATTCTCCAAATGTTTGACATTTTTCAGGAGATTATGGTTAGAATGAAAATAAACAACTATACATATTCAGTTATATACATTCTTTGGAAAGCTTTTTCTGTATTCTGGAGATTTACATGAGCCACGTGGCTGGAGCAAGTGACTCTGAGCAGCACATACCGGCACCTGACCTCGGCTTTAAAGATAAACAATTCAGCGATCCCTGCTCTAAAGCATGGAAGCATGTCAGGGTTGCGTCGGTAATGTTTTTATAGTTAGAGAATTGTGCCAGGTTTCTGTCGAAGATAAAATGTAATGTGCATGATCGATAATCATGTCTTTAAACTCTATGCAGAAGAAGAGCGTCTTCAAGGATCTCAACTTTCACTTCTTTGCAGATGAAACTCAGTTGTACCTTTGCTATGATCCCTACCAGCCCTTTAGCAAGTCGAGTTCTCTAAACGCCCTCTATTCATATACTTGCAACATTTGCACAAGGATGGAAGCGGCTTTTTTATGCTCAATAGTGATCAAATAGAACAATGATTTATGGGAAAGCAAGTTTGATTCAGAAATTGGAAAACCGGAAGCTTGAAATTGGCTCAGCCAGCATATCTAAGCTTGAATCTGGGCGGACCTAGGTGTCATGTTCCAACGTGACACCTAATTAGACGATACAATCATCCCCACAGTCTGCATACTTTCAGCTATGCAACATTACTAAAGTTCAGGCATTTTTAGACAGGTAATGCCATCTTAATTGATCAATACATTTTTGACATCCCGTCTCGACTCCGGTTACTCACCGCTTTTTGTTACGGCATTCTGTGCAAAAGGCAATAACAGATGGTGCAAAACTCTTCCAAATTTTCTGTAGCGAGTTTGGCAGTAGCCACAGCATACCGCTTCAAAATGAACTGCACTGGCTCTCAGGCAAGCCACGTATCGACTTTAAGATGTTGTCACTCACTTTGCATAGGCCCCTTCATTCTCTGACTCCAGTCTACCTATCAGAGCTATTTCCTCAGATGTCCTCGGGATTGTATTAACTGCTTTTCTGAATCATATATTGGTAAGCTGAACCTCGTGCGAGCTTACGTCCTTACTTGGAGACCCTGGTTGCAGTCTGCATGCTCATAAAGCCCGGGGTTCACTTATGATTGGTGTCATAGCTCTCCCTGAGTTGACGAATTTAAAAAAAGCTAAAATTGCATCTATTATTGCATATTTTAGTAGCTTGACGTGATTCGACCTTTATTTCCTTAGGCATCCTGACATGTTGCATGCTGCCACTAAGCACACTTGCATGCTTACTTGGTTCGTGTCATGTGTAACCATTTTTGTCGATGTTTACTGAGCGTTAATGTTTTCAATTTCTGAATAATAATGGTTTACCATTAAATATGAAGTTGGTTTTATCATTATTCAATTCAATTTTATTAATAGTTTGTCATTTAACGGGCAAATTTAGGAAAACAAAAATTGTATGCCGGTTTTCCGAAATTATCTCTTAAGAAGGTTTACTGCCACCTATGTGAGGATGTCATCAATGCACGCAGCAAAGGAGTTGAGAGAGTTCAACGCACTGGAGGGCTGGTACGGGTAAAACCAGCTGTACAAATGAGTGTCATCTGCATAAATTAAAATAATAGGTTGCGCCTGACATCGGCACGAGAAGAGAGTCAAAACCATGAAACGATAGGACCGAGCACAGAGCCCTGAGGTAGCCTATGCTTCAGAGGTTCATGGCCAATGGTGGTAGCACAATCAGCAGGTAAATGCATACAAAATGAGTAATTATAAGGACTCGCCCAACTCTGTAATGATATAGCATATCGTGATCGACATGCATGAGACCTTCTTGACAGGATCCGCCTGCACATTCACCTTACGCGAAAAAACCCACGCCTGCTGCTATAAGCTTCTGGACTATCTCTTTCAGTGCCTGATCGCCGATTGCTGCACGTCGCTGGCAAATGGTGCTGACTGTTTAGAAAAACCTAGGTAGCTTGTCTATTGACAGTTTTCCGCTGTTTGTTTCAGAGATGTCAAGATTGGCCTAGATCAGTGCCTTGTGCAAGTTTTCCTCGAGATCTTCGAAAAGGTGCTTGTCTGTGCCAAAGAAGTATGCCACCACCTCAGTATCTTTTTTTTGTCGGACGTGGTGACTTTGCCTAGACTGGCAAGCATGTTCATGTTCAGCTTTCAGCTAGCAACTGCTGACAGAAGCAAAGTTACTAATCGTGGGATTGCCACATCGGCCTTAGAAATTTAGACCGCCTTGAAGGACTTACACACCCAAACACCATCTTCAGCATACTGGAATAGACGATGTGGAACTTTGACCAGATCGACACTTGTTTGCGAGAAACGTCGTCATGGATCACATACAGAGGTGCATTGCCGTCGGCCGGTTTCTTATTATCGCACTCGATCGTGATGGCATCGATGGTCAACGTGACTGGGAGGTGTTTGTCATTTTTATTTGAACTTAAAATGCCCTTCCCGATCGCGATCTGGATCTCTAACCAGGTAGACCCCAATGAAATTCGGCCAAACTAGAGGCGGAATCGGGCGTTCGACCTTTTAAGGGTACTTTAAAGTGGAATTATATTGTTTAAATTCATATTTATCTTACATTTGCATTTAATTCATAGTTGGAATGATTAACCGCCCGTGCTCTGGCATAAGATCACAGATGCCACCCTTCCCACCCAGGACCCACATTTAATTGGTTGGTATGGGTTCGGGTATGGGTATGGGTACCCAGTTGAGGGCTCTGGTACTTGTTGGTGCTGCCAATGTGCAAGCTGCCAGTAACCACATGAACAGGCTACCTACGACTAACCATTAGGTTATGCTTCGTTCGCTGCATGTGTAAAGGACCTAGAGAAAGATTAGGTTCTCTGCAGGTGCTGTGCAAGCATTTTATTGAATATTATTTATTATTATTAGGCAACTGCCTAGTAAGATGTTTGAATGTACCTCTAGATATGAAAATCACTTCAAATTGGGAACAAAATTTGTCAGTGCCGTTAGTGCTATTGGATAGTTACCAACAAATTGCGGTTTCTAAAAGGTACTATCTCCGTAGCTGGTCTTTTGGAGCTGCACTTGAATGGACTTCAATTTTACCTTACCTGGATTAACACAGAATATAATGATTGTAAGGTCTTTCATTTGTATACCATTTATTTATAAAAGGACCCTATCCATTTCAGCTTACATTTCCAAATCAATTGGAATATCCTGAGGCGTTATATTAATCAGCAGCAGCAAGCTGCAATTGACACCTCCGTATTCGTTTTGAAAAGCTGACTTGCTGTTGCCTACTGATTTGAATGCTAATAAATATGGTACCAGTTAGTGCCACCTGCTCGTATTTTTAAATATGTTCTGCCATACTGTCCCCTTGATTAAACTAAAATCTGATAGAGACCACGCATTTAGTTTGTAGGGACCCAAACGTTTGGAGCTCTTTTCAGAATTAATTTCTGACATCTCACTGGACCGCCTTTTCAATGAAGCTATTCACTAACCTGTTTCTCAAAGTATTTTCTCCAAGTGAGTTTTGAATTCTCTATCACATAGCCATGCTTCCCGAAAGTGAACACTGTGTCTTGCTGACACATTTACGATCTTCATTCCGAATGAAATTCAATTATTTGAAATAGTTTGGTTTTCTTGTTGCATGATTTAAAAGTTAATATTAATAATATTGACGGATTTCATGTAATACTGAAATGCAATCAGTGTACCTCACTCTCAATGTTTACCTACCTCTCTTTTGTTTCCTGGATCCCCGTATCCGGTTCAATGTGTCAGCTACTGCTTATTCTCTTCTGCTTTAAAAATGATGTGCCTCTCAGGCTAGCAGCACCTACGAAGTCTTTGTAAAAACATGCAGTGTTTCTCTGCAATAGCAGCAGCTCAAATCGTCCTGTCTGATGGAAGCAAAGCTTTTCCGTTTCTACTTGAAGCCTTATCCATCAGTGGATGGCCTCCACTTCAGCTTCATCCGGATTTTAGTGCCGGTATAGTCTTTTCAGTCAGAAGATTGGGATGTGTAACATGCTCAAGTAATGGAAGTCATAAACTAGAATTATTTTCAATGCCTATACCAGAATTGTTAAAATGTCTAGTAGTTTTTCTTTACATTCAGACTTCGGAGTTTTGGTAACTTAAAAAGACTCAGAAGAAAACACTGAGGCTAGTATTCCCAGAAACTTACGAAGTCATCAGCCTACAGCGATTAACTGTTAGTATCACTGCTGGAATTCCGGTCCAAAATGATTATTTTGAGTAAGGCTTAGAAGGCGATGTATATGATCAAATAATTAGTGATTTACAGTGGATACACTGCACGTGTTAGGAGATGAAACTGACAAAATTCGCTAGCAATAGCTGAGGGTTAAACACGCTTTTTAAAGTCTAGGTTTCATGGGACGCCGACTCCCTGCAAGTCTTCGCAGATTGTAACTAAACGCCATGTGTTATGATTCTCCGTCTGTAACTCCACAAACCTCAAAAGACTACCTGGTCGTTAGGGAAGAGGTATTGGTAAATAGAACCCGCAGTCTAAGTGGGTTACCCAATGCATTTGGTAGCCAATAGAGTTCATATTATGCGACAAAAAGAAAGTGAGATGGATAGTTGAATCAGGAGAGCTGTTGAGGTAGTGATTAGTATAGAAGTTGCAACACAAGACGGCTGGAAAGGATGTGCCATTATCGGCCGCAGGAGAGCATTAGTTTTTGCCTAAGAAACATTGAGGTAATTATCAAAGCAAAGGACTTACATAGCACACACTTATTTTGCCAATGTCTTTACATGGAGGAATGGAACAGCTAATTTATTGCCCATACAAACTTGAGCCTACGGAGGTGCCGAAACTGATCCAGCGTTCAGCTAGGTATGGAAGATTTGCATCTATTGCTCGAACGGCAGCCAACCTAGCTATTTTAGTAATCAGGAGACGTGGCCAATTCTCTGGGATTCGCAAACAACTTTGCAGCCGTATTCAAAGCTAGCTGCAGTGTCCTAGTTCCTGTCTTTGGTATTCAAAGGGTGATTATAATAATATAGCCGGGGCAGAACTAAGGAGCTAGCTAGATATTTGCAAGCAGCTGTGGAAAACCTTTCCTATCTTAGATAGAGATTGAACGTGATATCTAGCTGTGGAAGCAGTCTTCTTAATTATGCTTTCAAAATTTAGGCAGCTGTCCAGGACTATGCCTTAATTCCGAGCAAACGATAACGGTCCTAAAACAGTATCACATATTAAAAGGGCAAAACATTCTAGTCAAGCCACAGAGCAGCAGTCTAGTTGTATGCCCTTTAATTTAAGGTAACTAGCTGACATCTAGGATCTAACATCGGGAAGTCAAGAATCAAGTTTATCAGTTGATGCAGCATATTCCAATGGTATAAATAACGCATACAGTGCCTATCGCTATCATAAAATTGGAATCCTCATCCATGGGCATGAAGTACTTTTCCCAGAGGTTCAGTATACATGAAGAAAAGCAGTGGATGAAGGATAGATCCTTGAGGGAATCCACAGGTGACTGGTTTGGTGAATGAAGCCTGATCCATATAAAACACGGATTTAGCAATAATCAGATGAGTAAGATTTAAACCAAGCCAATACTTTATCTGATAGAACCGTTTTCGAGCGACGTCATTCCTGACTTCGCACTGCCACGTGCCGCAATGCAGCCATTCCCGATCAATTTTCTTCGTGCTCTGAAATCAATATACCATTCAGGCACCATATATTGTACTGAGTTTACTCTGAATGGCCTTTGTGTTGACAAAGGTAGCTATATTAACGAGTCGTACATTTTTAAAAGCATGCAAACAATCAATAATCATTAGCTTTCAATATTTGTTTAGCCAGTACCCTAGAGCTCTGCGAATAATGGTGCAACCGTGACCAATTGGAAGGCTGCTGGTGCAACTTATGAGGCCTTAGCACTACAGCTTACCTTCAGTGGCTGCTTATATCCCAGCAGCTTAATAGATTCAGTTCTCTGAAGACTCTAAAAAAATGCATCATTGTTATTCCAAATACCATTCACTCTAAGTGCGCTGAGGCCTGGCAAGATTTAATCTCTACTTCCCACGTGGAGAGGTCATTCGGAAGTTGAAAACCTGCAAAACATAGTAAGGGTGAGAATAACCTTTAGGTCAGGCTAGAACCATGCTGCCCTTGAGGGATAGTTAAGAGGCTTCTAATGCAGAGCTACAGGACTGAGAAAGTGAAGCTTTCACGTGGTGAGCTCGTCACTACTCAGCATCAATATGTTTCTATAAGCAAAGATATTTTCTTGAATAAAGCTGACAAAGCGGCTTATGGGCTGAGCGTGCAGCGAGCAATTTGAGATGTTTTTAAATTAGTGTAAATATTTGAAACGCCATTTAGAGGTAATAAGGGAATATATGTTTTTAGATCACCTGAAGACCTAGCTGCATTGTACCCTTTGGAGCAGTGCACAGGTGAAAGCTTGTCTAAATGTGGATAATTAGCTAGCCCAGTGCTAGGATTTTTATTCTCTGTACAAAATATATGCTGCAGCTACTGTTAAGATGGGGTAATATGCTCTTCCTAAAGGCCCACCTCCGGTAAGCACATTCCAATGTATTTAGCTCAGCTTTGGAGTTTCCTTCAATGCACGCCTTTGGGAATGACGACAAGGTAGTGGCGGTTGGACTTTTTTGGGACCTAGCAGCACATTCAATGTAAGACCCGTTAATTAAACCAGTTCCACGATGGTCTTTTAGGGTGAGACTAGGGTGTTCCTTAATCCCGCATTCAACGTGATTTATACAATTTTAATTTTAAAAAGAGCTGTGTGTCGCAAACCTAAAGTGACCAGTATGTGCTGATTGCTGTATGTTACATAAACAAAACTCATCAATGGCCCTGACAGGTAGCTCTAAACCAGAAAAGCAATGTGGCCCAACGGCGACTTCCACTATCGACCTTTAAATTCCCATCAATTAATAGCCATAACCACACCTTTTGGCTGGCGGTTTTTCCATGCCAGCAATGTGAAGTTACAAAAACAAATACGATGGCAATTTATATGATTCCGAATGAACCAGATGTTTATTATTATTTATTATTATTATTATTTATTGTTGTTATTGTTATTATTATTACCTATTGCATACTTTCATTAGGATAGGTGCAACCTATTTGCTTTCCATAATAATAATAATAGTAATAATATTAATGCAATGGATGCAGAGGTCTCAGATAAATCAATCTCTTTCCAGGCACGTTTTATTTTCTGAAAACGAAGCACGATCGCATGTTTAATCATTGCATGTTTAATAAGCAAATGGAATAATATGATTAGGGTGATATTTACACGGACAGCATGCAAGTTTGGTCAATAGCAGCTAGCACGTTATTAGTCCGCATAAGCACATACAGGACGAATCACAAGGATCCGCTAAACGTTGGGATGAGCGATAAAAGGTACGCACGATCCTAACGAATATGCAGGTTACTAGCCACCAGGGTAACTAAAGCAGCCACTGACGTGGGAGACCCAGCAAATCGAAGCGATAAGAATTTATATACCCATAGGCACGTAATTGCTCACGAGCTGAAGTCAAATAAAAAACAGATAAGCTTTAAACAGGCTTTAGGTGTATCGGGTTCCGTAGACGATGTTCACAATAACTTCGGTTTTTGGAAGAAATCGGCAATGCATAGGAACACATTGCGTAGAATGTCTTTAATGGCTCACTAGGCAAGGCTGTTGCTTTTCATGACCTCGGCCCCGAGGTCGTGGGTTCCAATCCTGCAGTGGGCGATCCTTTATCGCCACTGCAAGAGGTGGTGATAGCCATACAGGCTCTTCTGTCGCTATACAAAAAGAGGCTGTTAAATCAGGTAGTATTTATTTATTTTATTTGTGTAAATGTCCTGAAAAAATAAAATATCTTCTCATATTTCATTAGCAGTGGTATTTCGTGTACAGCTAAGTTCACCGAAAGAAAGCATCTGTTTGCTGATGGCTGGAAAACTGAGTCACGAAATGGCTGAGAAATAAGAACTTCCACCATATGGAGGCTCGGATCTTAAATAATGAAGAAAAGAGACGAAAATAGGAATATTTTGGAGATTCCTTAACCATTGACGGATATTTACAGGTAAAGGCGGTAATCTATATCGATTGGTAGTGGGAGTCACATGAAATTAATAAGTTGTGTGTAAAAACTTATAAAATATGTGATCCTAAGGCCAATATGTGATCCTACTGCCACATTATATTTTACGAATGTATTGTATAATAATATTAGTTGTAATATTAAAAGATCTCAAAAGGACATGAGATTCATCCAAAGTATATGTATTAAATTAGATTCCGAAAAGCTGGTGTCACGATGCTGGTCGATGCTTTACATTGCTGGGAGGGATTCGATCTGATAGGTAGGCTAGAATCGAAAAGCAAAGAGGCTTAAAAGTGAGTGACGAAACAATGAATTCAGTGCTTTACTTGACGGGGAGCCGACACAGGTCGGTGAGAAGTTGTATGTACGGGGCAACTGCAAGGCTCACGACAGGGATGCATAGCTGCTGAGCTTTCCACCAGCTAGAAGCTCTTGATTGTACAGGCCCCTAGACCAGCAAGCAGTTAGTAACATTGGTGAAGACGGTATTTCACAAATTCTGGGACAATTTTATATGTGGCATTCCTGTCTAAACAGCATGAATAGTAGCAAAAAATGTAGCTAAAAGTAGACGGCCTCGACTGTGCAACTGTTGTGGTCATCAAAAGAAAGGTCACTTAGAGAATAGACAACTAGATTTCGTTCACACTAACAGGACATGTGCTGGGATAGCCAATTGTGGGAGTGAACCATTCCCATGTCTGAATCGCACTTGTTCTGTCGTCATAAGTAAGTTGGTTTTCACACTAGTCAATTTGAGAAAGTGTGATGCCATTCATGTATAGATGTCATCAAATGCTGGCAGTGTGGAAGTAAATCTAACTGGACGAGCCACACGGCTCAGTGGAACTAAAGCAGAGGTGCAAGTGAGTGTCATCAGTACAGAAGCGTAAACCAAGATTATGTGTCGCAATCACAACCCCAAGAGTGAGAGTATTAAAAGTGAAAATAACACGACGAAGCACAGAGTAATGATTTGCCCTATAATTTAGAATATCCTCGGACGATCTGTGTCATTTCATATCCATACTCCGGAGTCTTCTGCTGAGATGAGACTTGAACCATTGCAATGCAGAGCCAGTCATGCCCAGGTGAGATTAGAGGCGCTCAACAGGGAATGTAAGATCGATGTTATCAAAGCTTCCGAAAGAGATCAAGCACAAAAAAGCAGACCGAATCAACCTAAGTCCCCATGTCTAAGTAGTTTGTTATAAATCCTAAGCAAATCCAACTCAATAAGATGATTAGCTCAGAAACCGCACACGACTTACTAGCAAAGTTTGAGATTTCAAGATACGGGTTCTGCTGAGCTGACACAAATCGTTTACCGATAGCAGGGCTCGGCGATGCATGCCTAAGCACGTAAGCGAGCGTTTGTTCAGAAATGGTTTGTTCAGAAAGCAGACTTTTAGAAAGACGCCATTTAGAAAGATGTCGGAACATGACCTTAGGCCTGATGACATATTTAAGATGTTATTTATCCGTTGCAGTAGCCAATCAATGCATTGCAGAACCAGGAATAGGGAATGCAGTCTAGTGGATTAGCTTTTTGAACTGCTTGTATTACATTGTAAGCTTCAGAACCAGATCATTAGTGACTGTACTGCACTGACTTGAGGGGCCGGATTCCAGGGCGATTGATGCTACATATACGGACTCATGATTTTATCTATCTTGATGATAAAAACGTGATAGAAAAAAGATCTGCTAGATCATCACAAAGGTCACTAAGAAAATAGCTAATCTCGGAACATTTAAGGAGATTTCTAATGCTTTTCTGGATAATGAGGTTTTACCCTTGCCCTCCAACTCGGCCAGGATTAGACCGATACTTTAAAAGCCTAGCCTTCAAATGGCATAGCAAAATAGCACCCTTTTAATTGTAAATTTATGTCAAAGTTTTGGAATATCCAATAATACCCGGCTTGAACGAGTGAGATCAACCCTTACACGGCCCGATTAAGCTCAGGTATAGTTCAAATCATACTTTTTCGATCGTTTTTGAGACTTCGAGTAGATGCCAGGTCTAATCAACGTGACCAGTCAGCTCTGCTATCCCTCAATTATCCGTACTCAATTCTGCTATATTTCAATATTTCTGAATGATAACTAGAACAGAACTATTTTTATAACTTTCAGAATAATTTCCCAATCCTTCTATAGTTATCCTTTGAACCTGAAGGGTAGAGATCCATCATAAGAATCTTGGTTCGTGTCAAGATTGATTATGTCAGTTTGAGCCCCATGTTCTTACATTACATATATAGAGCTATACATACACATCAAGTGAGCGAGTTTGGGCGTTTCAGCGGGAATGCATTCAATTTCCCATACAATCTAAGGGACCTATAAACTCGATTTGCTTGGATACTGAGCGAAAGAGTAGACTTAACTTAAGTAGAGCTACAGACCTGGGATAAGCAAGATAGCCTGCTCTACATATACTTTAGCCAAGCATTCTTATTTATAATAATCTATTCAATCGTTCGTGAAATTTGAATGTCAAAATAAACACCTGGAGAGCACCGTACCTTATTTCCGTTATTACAATATTAGGTTGTTCGGCGGCATGACTATGCTCTTAGTATCCATAATATTTTGAACCTTTGGGAAATCTTTGTTGAGATAATAAAACAGGCTGCCTCTTTTAGGCTAAATATATTCTTCATTATGTGTTGCTTAAATTGAGGAAAGCTGCCATAGTCTGCTACGTTTCGAATTTGGGCAGAATGACAGGAAAATCTTTCACTTCTAGGTCCTTATTAAAAATTCTAACTCTGCCTTAGCCTGTTCTTACAGTGAGCTAGCTAAATACTACATGTTCACATTCCAAGCACGTCAGAGGGTTATTAGCTGATAAACAGAGATTTAGGCTACTGAAAATGTTAGCAGACAGTCTTAAGTAAGAGCCGTACATGTCTATAACGAAACCACAGTAGGACTTTGCTTGCACACCCTTATCGATATAAAAAGGTGACACTTTGTGGGGGGACAATCTTTGGCAAATATACACGGCTCATCTCTGAACTATCATCTATAATTGAGAAATAATGGTTAGAGCGACCGACGCCGAAAAACATAGTACGTTGATTATTTGAGTTATTCGATGGCCTGTACCTATAAATGACCTTTTTTCACTATGCTTTCTCCTCGCCTTGGTTTGAGTAAATAACATAACATTTACATTGCAATGGTCATTACACTAATTCAGTTACTAATTCAATCTGAAAATAAAATCATTCAGTTTCTTCGGGATTTTTCTAAGGGCTTTTCTTTAGCTCTTCTGCCAGTTGCTGATCTTGATCATACCTGGCAGTATTAAGTAAACAAAGACCTATTGGCTAACTTTCTTCCTATTAGTATCGGTTGCAAATGGAACCTAAACTTCTAACTCTAATCTTGCTGGATTTATCTGGCCAGCTGCAGCAGCTAATGGCCATGAGGGAGGTAAAGGTCACCTAGGTACTTGGGAAGGCACTGATGCCAACTACATATCTTGGGACATAAAACAACTATGAGCAATGGCGGCGATATTTTATTATATAATCGAGTTAATTTGCAAATTTTTAATTCCAACAAGCATGATATCGTTGGTTTTACTATTAGAAATTACATATCTTTGTATGATGATCTGTCATTTTACATATCGGGTAATTCTTTAAGAGACTGATCAGCATACGAAAGGTGGAAGGACCGGGTCGCAATTGTTACTTTGAAAAACTTAGTATATATCAGCAGTGCGTGATGTGAAACATTTGTGATTCTCACAGGTGCAAATGGAACGTCTGAGACCTCCCCTTCGACATTCAGATGTGCTACTTTAACTATGAAAGTTGGGTATATCGTTCCTACTTGTCCTAACACGTCCCAAATAACTTCACTACTGCTATGATTACCAACTCTGGTGAAAGGCATGCAACCAAAGCTTCATCGTTGGGGTGAGTCAATATTGTAGAACTGAACAATAATAATACAGATGTTTGCACGCATATATTCAATTATTCACGAGTAAAAGTCGCCACAAGTGGAGCTCGCTTGTGAACATGCAAGGTAGGTTTGGTATTCAAGTTGTTAATGGTAGTTTACTCGTTTCATTCAGGTGCACTCAATTTTCCTATTTATATTGCACGTGGAAGTATGTTTGCCAGTATCTTCCAATAGCATGCCACAATGACGACTGCTACAGATTTAGGAATAGATACGAATCAACCTTGACGATGATCAATAGATATGAAGTAAGTTTCTAATCTTTTAACAAAATGGCTTAACATACCATGACATCTTTATAACCTACAACGTTTGTATTGTTCCCTCAGATTGCCTAAGAAGAAAAAATAACTGTCATATGGTACTCTACGACAGTTGACGACGGATGCTTTTAATGTGCACATCAAAGAATGTGGCACTTACTTTCCAATTACTATGCATCAACTAAAATCAGTACCTTCTTAGGCTCACCACACTCTAGCACAAATTGTGTAAACTTTCTGTGCTGCCACTTTTCGGTCAATCACTTCTTCATTTGCTCCTACTGATCATCAATGTCTCGTAGTTTCCAGTTGTTTCATGCTGAGACTTTCATATGCCATATTATTCACTGAAAGCCAATGACATCTACTGCTATGATAATAAATTACTGCTCGTCATAGATTTAGTTTTGAAGGATCTATATTGCTAAAGATAGACAACAGGTAATCATGGACAATGTGCCACCGCCGACTACTGCTATTTGGTCAGCTGTACATAGATAACCGATCACATTATGCTCTTTACTGAGAAATTAAATTGTAATTGTAAAAGTCAGTTTTCCCTTTTCTAGGCAAGCTTTTAGTGTTTTGAGAACGCCCCAAACAAAATTTGCTTGAAATGTTGAGCACTTCAGTATGAATATCAAATATTTTATTTACTCATGTATACATTTGCGCGAATACTCTTTTTCTATTGCTGATTTTTGTAGAATAATTCTTGATCTCAGAACCTATTAGCGAAATATTTGCTTGCGGAAAGAAACCTACCACAACTGATTGCCATGCCCATACAGTATTTTTCTCGTAGACTTACGCCCCACTTTCAATCTTAAGTGAAACAGCAGATATCAGATGATAAATATTTTTCTCGATATGTGTACTATAAAAATGTGCAGAAAAACTACAGATTTCTCTTATTGCGTCCGAATAGATCAAGGAATGGAATTTGTGTCTTTTTTTGTCGGAGTATGACGATACATAATGTCTGCCCGAGCAAATTATTGCATACAGTGTGTACACCAAGCTTAGCACTCTTACTGGATACTGAGCTATTCAGACTTTCGCAAATATAATTACGAGAGACAGTGCAGATAAGCTGGCTGTTGAAGTTCTTCTAGTTATGTGAGCATTTTGTTTCTTAACTATTTCGGCTGTTTGATCACTGAATACTAGTGCATACAAATGATTTACTGCGTTTCATGGAAGCTCTCCAGATCAGATGTCAGCAAAAATTTTGGACTACTAGGCTATTTCAGTAGGTCAAGACGGCACACTGGACCAGATTAAACCACGCCCACTTCGCCTAACCAGGAGTGGGCATAGAAACTAAGCCAACTACATACTGGGAAACCTGTGAAGCATAAATAAAGCCCAATAATAGTCATCTCTCATCCCAAAGCAGCAAGTGGCCAAGAGACGGCTCGTGCTTCAAAAAATCGTTATTTGGGATTCTCGTAAGTCAAGTACCTCTATAGTGCTGGTGAAGAAAACCACGAGAACTCAATTAGGCTACGGATTCATCAGCAAATAGCTAGGGTGCCATTAGGCCAGACTAGAGAGCACTAGCTAGGCCGGATCTGGTCTGAGGGGCGTAGTTTGTCGATCTCGGAGCCAGATGGTCGAGCCTGAGAACTGGCCAACATACATTTGACCTCTTACCTTAACAATAATAACAGTAAGGCATTTGCGCTCTAAGACAACCAAACAAACAATATAAATCTGAAACTATAATCTACTAGGTTCGTCCGCCCTCACAAGAGACAACACTCTGCGGGAAAAAAATTCTTTAGTTTACTAGAGAAGTTTTTAATTTTCCTGTTTATTTTTGCCTATTATGGTGCTGCATCTTCGCTTCACAATTCCATGGCTATGAAACTCACTTCCACAATCTTACGGAAAGAAATTTGCTCACTAGCCGCTGCTCTACTGGAAATTACTACAAGCTGTGTGCTGTAGCTACTGATATGTAACGTGCTTCTTGAAACAAACACCAGGCTCAGCTATGCTCCTCAATTACCCTCTTTTCACCATTTGTAAAGTGCCTAGAAAGAGATTAAGTTCTCCATATTGCCTCGTGAAAAAATTCTGTAAGCATCAGTATGTGCACGGAGATACATTTAGGTTTCAAGTGCACCAAAGAAAAACATCGAGCGTATCACCTATTTGATCTTTAAGGCTTTTTGAAGTTATACACGGATACTTGTCAGGTTACATTATAGGAGTAGCTTATTTCAGTTCATTTTCGACGAATGATAACACGATTTTGTACTCTGACGCCTACTTTTGCCCCACTTTGAAAGTAAAAACTCAATTCTACTTGCTACGATACGTTTTTCCGACAGCGTGCCTGTCAGCTTTAGTCAGCTTAGTATTCTATCTTCCCGACGAATATAGCGAAAAGGTAAGAATGCCTTTGAAAGAATGGCACTCTAGCGACGCCATTAAATTAAAGCCGAGATTAGTGACTGTGGAACACAAGCAACCCAAGTCTCTTGCAAGTGAATGGTCTTCACAACAAATTTCACTGAGGCTAGTGCAATTATTGTGGTTAGGTTTCTTTTTAGGGCAGTTGCGTTTTACTGACTGCAAAAGTAATGGCAGCCGGCAGGAGGGGCCAGACGTTAGTTGAAGCTGCCTGGCCCGGACATGGCTGGCTTCGCTTATTGAGGCAATATTCGTGCATGGTTGATAGCGTCGGTGTTTATGAAAAATTATCGTTGATGATTTGCCATTACTATATTCAACCCGTAGCTATATTAAGCATCAAGGAGTTGGACCAACTGTAACAACCGGTGTCCTACACCAAGCGCCCACGTGCCCTCTCACCTGACTGATTATATGACGCTTGTAAATATAGGGAGGTGTAGGCAGCACCAAAAGACGCGTCGGGATAATGCAGTATTAAATAATACCTGAAAGAATAAATATTTATACTTCATTTGTAGAAATTTTACTTTGTTTTGTTTTAGACAGGCCAAGCTGTTATTTTCAAATAGATGTGTGCTTAGAATTAAGATTAAGACACTGTCTCTTCAATAAACTGTCCTGGTGTCTCGGTGATACGTTTTCTAACGTATTGTTAATAGTCTACCTTTTTCTAGCTTTGAGCAAACTTTTCTTTTACGCACAAGAAATCAGAGCAGATTTATATTATCAAAATATTACCACTACCGTTGACATATTTCCCCAAAGCTGATGACGTTTTTACCCTAAAGCTACCAACAATAAGATCACTGTTCTTTGAGTTTCATAATCAGTCTGGAGCAATATACCCACACATTTAGGCTAAGCCGGTGCATAAATAGAACAGACTAGAGAACAGGCAACGTGAAACTAATTCGAATCATCTTAAACAAGTGCTGAGAATGTAAATGTCACAGAAAAGTTAGGGATGAGAAGCAACAACGATAAATAGAAATTGAGTAGAAGCCTATTAAGAGGTACGACGAGAAGAAAGCCAGCAACGGTGACAAAAGCGTGGATAAAGAAAGGCCCAATACGTGTCGCTGTCATTCCTAAAAACCCGTGAATTTCATGAGTATTTTTAAATTCACTAGATACCAGATGGTATCGAGTTTATCTGGAAATGAATTTTTCTAATTATTGTTGATAAAGCACAGTCTAACCATGCTTAAGCCTAAGCTGGATCAGGCGATTGTCGGTGCTGATAGGAAGTTGTGTGCTCGCAGATAGAACACCCTTTAGGACCATCAATGGCGCCTCCATCCCTAGCCATTACGTACAGGGATAGGCAATGGTAAGTGCTGAGGGAGTCATCGGCACCAGAGATGCTGCCGTGCACTGCATCTGTCACGCACAGTTTAACGAACAGCATATAGAACGCCAACCTGACGTCACGTGCGTCGAAGCTTCACTCCTTGCCACGATACCACGTACCCAGTGCCTCAATGACGGCGAAGAACAGCATTAAGAGCAAAGCTCACCCTGCTGTCCAGAAATCAATTGAAAGTCAACCCTGTACTTTAGAAAGCAAGCATTTTTTAGCACAGAATTTGGAGGTCTTAGACGACGAATAAATAGTTCTTGGCGGCATAACCTCTTCCTGAAAAGTCATGTCAGTTCTTGTGTCATGCAAGTGAGTAGCTGAGTCAAAGTCGCAACGAGCCTCAGAAGCCATATCTTCTAAAAACTTAGTAGTACGTGATCAATTTTCCAGCGAAAATAATACATCTGGTGCCAGCTTGACGGCGTAACTATATATATATATATATATATATATATATATATATATATATATATATATATATATATATATATATATATATATATATATATATATATATATATATATATATATATATATATATATATATATATATATATATATATATATATATATATATATATATATATATATATATATATATATATATATATATATATATATATATATATATATATATATATATATATATATATATATATAATAACTTTCAATTCTGCTCGCTGCTTACTAGTGAAGCTAACGAGCTGATTGTGAAGATTTGTAACATTGAGTCTTAGCCCATTGCTAATTTGCTTCTCGTGTTGTTTGATCCGGTTTTTGGATTATAGTCCTACAGCAGGCGATAGGAAGGTTAAGATCCGCGTTAGGGTGCTTCTTATGCTTCTGCATGCAAGAGACCGTTTAATAGCTTGCATTTACGTAGCTAGTTGGAATTCGCTTTTAAGGCTTATCAATAAAATTGAATGCGGATTTACAAAAACTCTTATGATTATCTTCTGGGTTCTCGAATATCCTGCTCGCCTCCAACCAACCGTGCTCTCACCCTTGTGGGCGATGTCAATTGAGCTTTGTGACTCAGGGCGCTCCAAATTGAGCAGTATGCTAATACGAGCTTAACACAGGAGACTTCGCATCTCAGTCAAAAGCAGAATGTTTTGTCGGGTGACGACTGTTAACTATAACAGTTTTTTGGTAGCTGCTCAAATGCTGTTTAAGTGCAGTTTTCCATTAGGTGATACATCATACTTGACAGCTTAAGTTATCCTAGAGATAGCAAATGTGCTCACAGGCAACCCACATACAACTGTTCAATGTTGTCATACAATTATCTAAGCTAAGCTTAACGCAAGAGGTACCGTGATGTACCGCCGAGTATATAGTTGTATTTACAAGGAGCTCTATAAGCAGAATCGATTTAGCGAAAACATAACTATCAAGGTGCATAACATTAGAAATATATGCTTATATTCCAATTACTATTCCCATCAATAAAAAAGGTTAACAATTTCTAAATACTTGTCGATAAAGCATTCAGAATTGAATCACCTACGACGCTGTCATTAGGGTAATGAAATTATGGCGTAATGCCTCCTGACACCCCACTACTACTAGTGTTTAATGTCCCTTGCAAACTTCTCTTCCTGAAATTGAAGTTTTTGTGAAGATATTAAACTAAAAACCAATACAGCCAATACCTATGTAAAGCATATTTTCGTGTAATTTCACTCGAGCCCGCGGCAAGTAACCTGGTTGTTAGTACTGATCGTGCCTAACTATTATCGTTTGTTCACTATCCATGGAATGCGTTACCAAATGCATTTGCTGGTGCTAAGATTCGCAATTCACGTATAAGCGAGAGAAACCCGGGCCCGGGAGGCAACGAGGGAGCCACAAGCTGAGGGCAGGATTGTTTGACGGTGCCTGCGAGCTGAGAGCTAGCTGCTTAGATATTTTTAGGAGTGTCAGGGACTCTGAGCCCATTCGCCTTCAAGCTTTGCCATGGAGCTCTCTAACTTGGTGGTCATAAGGACTGCTATAACTAGGGCGGCCTCGCTTAACGGACGTCTTTGAAATCTTCGCCCAATTTGTAGTAGACTACCGTTAATAATAAGCCTTATTTCTATACAAATGGCTCAACCAACTCGCTTTAACTGAAACCTGATTAAAACTTGTAAGCACCCCAGCTGTATAAGACACAAGCTGACCGGCTTCTCCTTTTTCAAACCTGTAGATAAATAAGAACTTGAAGTGCAGTTGCAATTATTACACTCTAACCCTTTAAAGTGGTTTGAAACCAAATGGAAGTGATCTATCAAATCAATTTTGTGAAAGCACTCGAAAACAAGCTACCCATGGTAGCAGCAGTCTATCGCAGCCCCCCCCCAGTACTAAGTCATCCATTATCTCAGATTGCAATGATCTCGTTAAATTCTCCATGAGGAAGTCCAACGTGAGATCAAGAGGACTTGACAAACATGTGATAACTCTCACTTCTTCATTTCCTGTCAAAGACACTGAACCAGTGGTGTTATGTCAGTTAAACCCACACATTGAAACGCCACACCTGGCTAGTAAGTTGTTTTTATGGCGAATTTATCCAAAGAGTCGGCAGTGCTTTGAGTTTATAACGACTTACTGAGGAATTTAGACTTATTTAGTGTCTCCCCGCTGGTCTTGTGAGATGTCTTGTGAGATCTTCCGGCAGCGTCCGGTCTTGTTGATAACCACATATTGCAGCTGTGGCGTCGCCACCACGTCGACCAGACCTAGCTTGACCAGGACACGTGCCCATAGTGCCTCTGCAGCCGGATCCTCCCTGCTGATAGTGCGAAGGCGAAAATAGAGTGAATGGCACCTCTTTCAGGTGATCTTTTATGCCGGTGGGGCTCTTGTTGAGCTCTACAAGTGGTAAGGATATGTCATCCGTCTCCAGATCCCGGACATGCACTGCAGGCGAAAAGAAGAGCATCGCGATTTCATTAATTACTAGCATTGTTAACATTCACTTAATTAATACTTTTGGAAAGATCAGGTGGCGTCATTTGTCATCCGTGCATACTGCATCCTATATGAAATCCTAAACCTTCCGAGCACCCAGCTGAAGTCGACCCTTGCATTACTTCTGGAGCTCCTCACATACCAAAAAGGCAGGACTGTCACAATATTGCAATGGCCCAGGTCATATATATTAGTGGGATACTACAGAAATACGAAATCATCCGATGAACCTTTAAAGTAAGTGGTAAAAGTCTGGCTCTTTGCTCTGTACCTTTCTTTTCACAGCTTATGCACTCCCTCATTCAGATGTGATTGGAAGGCACAGTCTAGGCTTTCCCTTCAATGCAGTCGACAATAAATTGTAAATAATCTTTGATCCCCTCAAACCATCCAGCTCGTAAAATTCTCTCAACTGCCTTGCAACAGATGTTGAGGACAATAGCCAATCGGTGGTAATACATTTTCCTAAATTTAGTGATGATTAAACTGGCCTTCTAGTTAGATACTAAACAAGTGGGAATTATAAATTGGAAGGATTAAGGCTCACATAGGGCTCTGCCAGGTTTTTATCATGTATAATCTGCAGGTAACTGAGGCTTTTTCTTTAAAAGTGACCTTTCTTTAGGCAACTGCATCATCATTATCCCAAGAATATCCCGAAAATGACCCATTTCTCATTTAAAAGCTTTTATTCTACTGCACTCCCATTTAGATTTTCTTTACAAGAGGGTCATATTAGGAACACGATTTTGTATCGATCTGACGGCCTCCTTCATGCTGTCCTAAACGAGCTTGGAAGCAGTCTGCCAACTGTGGGCCATTCGTTAAAATGAACTTGTCCTTTAATGTTGGGCAAGTATCGGCAATTTTTTGGGTGATCCGAAAGGAGCAGAAAATATCTGTATGTGCATTTTTAATTGTCTTAACTGGTTCTGTAAGCACTTCTCCAGCATTTCGAACAGCGAACTGGGGTATCAGAGCTTTCAAGCTGGTGACTAAAGTTAACGACAAACGCCCTTGGATAACCACTAACTACCCGAATCTCATTAGTGACAGCAACCTAATAGTACAGAAAGCCTACAGTTGCGATTTACTTGAATGACCTTCAAGATTGATTAATTTAACACTACTCTAGTCACATTTATCCTTCATCAGTAACACCGCTTCATGATTGCTACTCATTCAATGATTGCCATGTCTCCAAATACTCGAAATTCTGCCTAATATTAGCCATAGATCATGACTTAAAATCTGAGCCTTTTATATAAGAGTTAGATAAAAGAAAACAGGTTTAGGCTTTAGTGATTTTGAGCCTTCATAACTGCAACTCTTGTTTTGGACTCCTGGTCACTGTGTTAAATTGAGGACAATTAGTTAAAAACTCCGCCAACTAATCTGATCTGTACTCAACGGCATAGTTCCCAAATAATGTCGCTTTTATGTAAGCTCTAATGGCTTCCCATAATGCATCATATCTATTAAAATCCTATGTCCGACTGCTAGATCAGTTCACAAGTTTCTATTCGTCTGTACCTATGTGACATATTTGCTACTCCAGCACTAATCGCTTCTCAGATTCTAGTCATTGCCTTAGTCATTTCCCTAGTATTAGTAATTTCCCTAGGACTAAAATGGAGTTAGTTGGTCATCAAGTCTCTATCTGCTGTGCAGCGAAACTTTGAACTCAATGTTTGCGATGTTATAACCTGTAAGGACATGCAATTTTTGGACGCTCATCTCTATAGGGAGTAGCTCCGGATGGAGCAGTTCCGGCCACCTCTTAATCCGACCAAGAGAGACTGTCTTCTTTCCAGTAGGCATTAGCTCGTACTCGTGCCATATTCAGTGCATGCTTCTAACCAAGGTTCTAGTAAACTTTCGCCTTGAGTGCTTCATTGTATTCTTTCGCATCTTGGGCTATGTGAGAGTATAACATTTTAGGATTTGTTATAGCATAAAACTGCCAGCACAAAAGGGATGAAAACCGATACTTTACAGAGCAGCATATTAGATTCTAAAGTGACCAAGACTTGACGGCTTATCGAACCTCACACATCCGGCAGCCCTAAAACTATTACTTGACATTTTGTTAACTGTTGCATTAGGGAAGGTGCATCCAGCTGAGGTAGTAAAGTAACGACAAAATCGTTGACGCACGGTTTCAGACGTCAATGAGGTTCAGCAGTGTCCCGGTCTGATGGTGGATCTGAGACATACGTTTTAGAAGCCAGAAGCCGTATAGACCATAAAAATGCTGTTTGGCATGAAGACACAGAGCGAGCTAACAGTAGCCGCAACTTCAAGGCAGCTCACAAAATTAAAACAAAATTATTTTTTTCACAGCACTCATCGGCCTCTGCTATTCAACCATAATGCGTTTTTTCGAGTTGCCATACTGTGCTTGCTGCCACTAAACGTAATTGCATGCTGACCTTGTATTGTTTTGAGCAGGCCAACACTAAGTATTCAATCTTGCATTCTTCCCAGCAAACGTAAAGTGCCTAGAGAGAGATTTTGTTATCGCAGGGGGCTATTTAAAATTTATTACCCTTTTTAGTATTACTATGTGGGCTCATAATAATGAACATTTTGTAAAATACCATGTGCAGCTCATGGATCCCAAGAAATGCTTACTCCAAGATCTACTTTATTAATGATTTGATAAATCCATGGATATTAATAAGGCACTTGATGAAGTACCCTCAGATAACTTGATCTCTCTCTAGGTGCATTCCATTTGCTGCAAAGGAAAATGCAATTAAATGGTGAGTAAAATCATGCTTGGTAAACAAGAAAAATGAATAAAATGGTTAAGGGTGACATGCACAGGGTCAGGATGACATGTGCATAGGTGTCTATGAGATTCCAGCAGCCTGTTAATGATATCCTTGCAAAACCAAGCTCTGAGTCTAATTGAGTGTTCAGTACTAAACTGAATTTGAGAACTCTAATAACATGCATTTCTAGTACTGTTGGATAAATGGGACCTATTGATGATAAGTTAAATTAAATTTGCTGTAATAATAATTGTTAGAATGTATCGCAGCCATTACTCGTTGACCAGTGATACTTTTTCGAAAATAAATAATTTAAGACTCAACTAACCACTGTTATATGTCAGAGTAAGTTTGAGGATATTTTGAGTAAGTTATACGATCAAATATACTCAACAAATATAACCAACGTTTTCTGGCACATCAGACTGTTAGCTTTAAAAGAATCTACGGTGCTCTTGTAAAAATGTATATTTCAAATTACTTGCTGTCTCTGTTGTGGTGGCAGCAATTTAACGTATCACGGCCATCTGAGAGCTAAGGCATAATCGCCCAGTCTCCATTCTACCATTTCTATCTAAGAAACTGGAACGGGTCGTGGTGGACCAGCTGAACTCATATATAGAAACCCCAAACCTTACTAGTAAGTTCCAGTCTGGCTTTAGAGCTAATCACTCCACAGAGTCAGCATTGCTTAAGGTACACAACGACCTACTAAGGAATACAGACATGGGTAGAGTGTCTCTGCTTGTTTTGCTCGATCTTTCGGCAGCTTTGATACGGTCGACCTCCAAGTTCTTCTAGAGCACCTATCATCTCACCTAAGCATTATTGGCAGTGGTTCTGGTCCTATCTCAGAAGGAGACAAAAGATTATTAACGTGAATGGACAAAGATCATCTGAGGTACTTCTGAAACGTGGGGTACCTCAGGGCTCCGTGCTAGGTCCTGTTATTTTCACGGTTTATACTCTGCCTCCTGCTGATGCGATTGCCAAGCACAATCTAGGCTTTCACTTCTATGCGAATGACACTCAGTTGTGCCTTTGCTTTGATTCGTCCCAGCCTTGGACACCTCAAAGTCTCTCAACTCACTTGCTGCATGTATTGATAACATCCGGACATGGATGGTAGTAAATTTTCTAAAACCAAACTATGATGCAAATAACTTACTAGTTATGGGCAAACCCAGTACGATTAAGAATTTGGAATGGCTCTAAATTGGTTTGGCCGGCATATTCCCTGTTGAGTCAGCTCGAAATCTAGGTGTCATATTCCAAAGTGACCTCTATTTAGACGACCATATCATCTCCACAGTCAATTCTTCCGATTTTCGGCTTCATAAAATTGCTAAAATTCGGGCTTGTTTAGATAAGGATACCACGTCCAAGTTGGTCCATTTATTAATGACATCCCGTATCGACTTCTGCAACTCACTGCTTACTGGCCTACCAGCATGTGCGATCAGGCGATTGCAGCTGGTTCAAAACTGCAGCTGGGCTTGTCTGTCGTGAGCTTCGCAGTCGCCACATTACGCCACTCCTCGCCAACCTGCACTGGCTAACAGTCAAGCAACGGATGGACTTCAATGTTTTGTAGCTCACTTTTAGGTCATTTTATTCTCTGGCAACAGCTAATCTCTATGATTAACTCCTCGATAAAGCCGAGCATTGTACCACTCGCTTTTCGGAATCCAACAGTCTAGAAGTACCTCGTACAAACCTCAGATTCTTTGGAGACAGGGCATTTAGTTGATATGCTCCCAAAGCCAGGAACGCCCTTCCGATCTGCGTCAGAACATCCCCTGACCTGACCTCATCTAAAAAGAACTCGAAAACACAACTATTCAGGACAGCATTTAGTGGGCCCCGGGATTCGTCCTGCATGTGCTTAAGTGTGCTGAGACTGTGCATGCTGCGACTAACCACATTTGCATTCTGACCCTGTGCATGTCGCACCCAACCATGTTATTCATTTTGTTTGAGTATTAAGCATGCATGATATTACTCACCATTCAATGGCATTTTCCTTTGCAGCAAATGTAAAGCGCCTAGAAAGAGATTGAATTATCTGAGGGCGCTTTATCAAGTGTACTATTATTATTAGTAGTAGTATTATAAGTTATTGGGGACAGGAATTTTTTTCAAATAGCAAAAATAAAGAATATTTATTCCCTAATGCAATAACAGTTCTAAAAAATGTGCAGCACTCTAAGATAAGCAATGTTCTTTCTAGGTACGGAAACTTTAATGTTCTAAAAGTGCATCAACTGTTTTGCAAAAACCTATGTGGTCTCAATGTGGGTATGCAGACCAAAAATTCACTCAGACTACGCCGAATAAAGCCACGAGCAGCTGGGTATTTTACTTCTGTTCTAATTTTTCCGAAATATTTCATGCACTGACTTAGATCGATTAAGTCAACATCCATGGCATTTTTAGTTTCGTCGCTTTTGTCAGAGCTCACCAAAATTGCTCAGACTTGTGTTTGTTTGTACCATGTTAGGGTTGCTTTTGGAACTGTTCTGATCATTTCCTGAAAGTGGAGTCTAGTAAAGGATGCCAAAACTGTATGCCTTACAGAGAAAACCTAATGGCCAAGCCAATTTTGAATGCTTCGTTTTTAATTCCTGTGAGATCCAATATTTGATTTTGATTATGCAAATGGGTTTCATCTTCTTTCAAGTTTAGTAAATTATTACCACTCAGTACTGAATTAAATCTTAGCAAGCAGCAAGAACTTTGTTGTCTTGATCAATACAGTTTGGCCAAACTTGCAAAAACACTTACGACAACGCCGAACGTCCTAGGTAATTCTGTGATGGAATGCAATTCAGTTTCAACTTTTTTTCACACACTGTTAACTAAGTACCTTGGAAAAGTGTTCGTTTAATGAACGGAATTTTACGTTAGCAAGTAAACATGTACGTCTGCCCAGCTTGTCATTTTTTATGTATAGCTAATGCTGACTACACAATCAATAGCTGTCAGAACAATTTAGTATGTTATCGAATTATTGACACTCCAAGAATATATGCCATCATGTAACGTAATTTTGCAGTTGCATGCTAAGTTTCCTTTCCTAATCGCCTCTGCCTAAGATATATTGAAAATAACAAGTAATCTTCATAAAGTTCGTGTTACTAGGACCGAGATATACATGAAACTTACTCATTTCACAAGAAAACAGACAAATTGGCTTAATATATTTTGAATTTAGTCATACATGAAATTAAACTAAATTAAATTGCATTCGCTTTGAATAGGCATAACAGTGGCGGCTCAAAAGACGTCAGAAATTTAAGGAAGGCATCGTGTTATTGCCGTACAACTATTTGATTTCTCGGAGAAGTCACCAAAGTTAGTCTGCCATCACGTCATCGTATAATTTTACTGGAAACCTTCTTCAATGTCCACAATGGCCTAGTAAAAGTGCTTAACCCTTAATCCTCCGAATAAGTTTCAACGTACACCTTGAGTTTCTGAGGATACAAATAATTGTTTTTCACTTCAACAGAATTTATTTGTGCCATTTTTTGATTGTACTTAATTAGCGCCTGAACCAGTAGGTCATTGCGTTTAGCGTTGTGATTGCCTTTAATTTTGAAGTAAGAGTAGTGAACTCAAAAGGCAAACCAGCTCATCACTTTATCCTCCGAATCAGCTCCAAAGTACCATGTACGCCTTGACTCTCTTAAGTTATACGCAAATCACACAAGTTGGCTTCATTAACCCTAGGCTTTGTATTTATCGGTATACGATGTCACATTCTGAATTCCAAATCGCCCGATCAATAAATATCCTATTCTTTCGGTCGTGAAAATGACCTGCACTAGCATTTGGGCCAAGACTTTGGTATCCGTGTCTGAAAACCTGAATTATAGCAACGTTAGGTAGCAGAAAGTAGGCAGACTTTGAAATGATACTGATATGGTCTTCTAATGAAACGTCACTTTGAAATATGTCATTTAGATTTGAGCAGATTCAACAGGACATATGCTGGCAGAGCCGATTTTGCGATTGTCAGTCTTTTCTATTTCTGAATCAAACTCGGTATGCCCATAACTATTAAGTTGATTTATCATCATCCAGTTTGAGAAAGTTTGCTGCTATCCATGTGCGGATGTCATCAGTACATTCAGTAAGGGCGTTGATACTATTCGACATGCTGGAGAGCTGAGAGGAACCAAAGAAATATTGCAATTGAGCGCCGTCTGCATAGAAGTGAAATCCTAGATTGGGCTTGGCAATCCTATCCGAAAAGAGGAAGAGCATAGACCCTGAAAAGAATGGGATCCAGCACGGATGTCTAACTTACCCCATGTTTCAGAGGTTTCTATCTGTTTGTCCATTCACGTCAATACTTTGGAGTTTCACATTGTGATTTGACCTGGACCATTTCAATGCAATGCCAGTGAAGACCAAACAAGATGATATTTAATATCATAGTAAAATTGAGAATCAAATAGTAAACTATCACGTTCACCACGGTCTCTTTTATTTCCAGCGTCAGAATAATCAAGTCCCATGTTCATAGCCCTTGAGATTATTTTATTTTGTTCGCTACATGTGCCTGCCTCTCAAGCTAGCATCACCAGTTAGATCTTACTTAAATGCAGGGATGTGGGGCCATAGCTGCAGCCCAAACCGTCCTAAGGAGTGGCAGCTCAACTGTACCATTTTATCTGCAAAATTATGCACACTATTGTAACATTAACTTCAGCTTTAGCCAGTGACTTATTTCGTCGCCTAATGCCAATTGAGAGTGGGTCGTCAGCATATTTCAATTGAATTGAGATTTCATTACTGTAAATCTTGTCCGAGGGCATGAGCTAGGGTGGGCATGGGAAAGCAGTTAATTTTATCGTGGTAATCTACATCGGATACATTGCATGTTTTTAAGCATGGATGTAAGAACAATCCTCAGATATAACTGGAGGTCATCTAAGCTTTTTCTAACCTAGGTTTTCTACATCACCGACTTCATCAAATTATCGTCCACATATGAATGGTTCACCTTTTTCTGACGGTTTCGTATTGACTTCACATTATAATCTGCTTTAATGCATGGAAATTAGCTACTCCTTGTTTCCTGAATGATAGCCAATCAATATACCGCTCCAGCAGCATCTATTGCATCGCGTTTATTTTTAATGACCTTTGAAGCGAACAAAGGGTCCTACGTAAATTGGTAATTCATTTTTAATGGCATGCACAGAATCAATAAGCCTCTGTGGTCCTTATCTGTTTTGCTCGTATCCTAGAGCACTGCGAATAACATTGCACCAGTGACCGATGCCGAGGCGGCTGGAACAGGTGAAGACGCCTCATCACTAGCATTGACCACGTACCTTCAAGGGCTGCATTTCATCCTACCAGGAGATACATCTGGCTCGTGTCATTTGGTTCCAGCATCGTGTCAAAACAGAGGTACTTTTTGCCGTGCAGCTACAGGCTCTAAAAAAATGATGAGCTTTTCTTCGAACCAACTAACATGTGTGACTTTGTTACGGGTTTGCCTTCGATGTGGATGTACGGAAAGACAATTATAATAATTGCATCGGCTGAGCATTTTTTTCATTGCTCGTAAGACCATCAAACTGACCTTTTATATCGCTCTTCCAGTATATCTAATGGTTAGAGGATTCCTTCTACTAAGCTAGCGACATGACCAAATTTGCATTAGCCGAAATGAAAACCAGTCGAAATCAGAAGCTGTTGCTACAGTGGCATGGTTTGAGGAACTTCTTTCGATTTTGACAATTCCACTTACTGTTTGCCTTCTAACTCGGCTTTTCGTAGCTGGATAACTAGCAGCCACGGCTGTCTAAAATTGGTTTCATCCACATAAATGGAGCATAGTTCAGCCGAATGAGTGTTTAGAGAAAATGAACGCTTGGAGCGAATTCGGCCTAAGCCGTGCTACCCGGTTGGAGATTACTGTAGTTTAGTGTTACAGAAATAGGTTAGATGCTAAGAAAAAATCTCCTAAGGCTGCAAGCTGAACTTGTGACGGTAGTAGCGTTCACCGAACGTCAAGAAATACTACTAAAGCCATCTGCCATTAACCTTGGACGGCGACTTGTAGGCACAGCACTGATATATACGGTTAGGCCAGTGATACTGCATGACGACGGCAAGCAGGAGACTCCGTCACTTAATCTAAATAGTAAATTATAAAATCATTGAAAATACTTTTGAATAAAAACGAAAGGTAGAAGTCATTCTGATATATATATATATATATATATATATATTTATATATATATATATATATATATATATTTATATATATATATATATATATATATATTCATTACACTGCATTTTATCAGCCAGAAGTCTAACTAGTCAGCTGCAGCTTGCGTCTTCTGACTTGCAATTGCATTTTGGAGGAATAAATGCTTTCTTAAACTGTCCTATTCAGCCAGTTGTAAAACGTCTGGGTAGAATATAAATTTCGTCCGAGGGCTTAACAAGTGATCTATCATTGCAATATAGAATAGCACTTTTCATAAACGCCACACCTTAAAGTTAACCACTTCTCACTTAAACATGCTGCCTTTCAATTAGCAGAATCTTTACTTTGAGATTTTGTGACTTTATGCAATATATCGTCATATTCTTTCTCCGGCTAATCAACCCACACTATTTGCCTTTCACACGAGGGACGTACCACTCAGCATCACTCACTCTTATCGTTGAGCTCCCACTATATTTCACCTTTGAGTCTTTGAAGATTTTGCATGTAGTAAACATGCTTTTAATTTCCGGAACTCGCTTCCAAATACATCACGATATTTTATGACCTAAATAGATTTTTAAATGATTTACAAAAACTAGCTATTAATGAGAACATATCCTTGGTCTGTGCGAATGCATTTGCTTACCCATGCCGACAGTTAGCAATTTATTACTACATAGTAGACAGACTTCACTTCCAGCAGACGTGAATTTAGAAGAAAAAGATTTGGTTCTCTTTGTAAGTTGAGCCAATTTATATTAACTATGTTCATTATTCATCATTGATGTAAACAGTAAAGTAAGTACCTCGTTAGTCCATATCTACCACTTAGTTTAAGATTGGTAGCATATCGAACACCAAGTTGATTTTAGTTGTTCCTGAATAAACTTGTTCGCTTTATTATACTTATATTGTGGACTACCGTTAGGGCTGCCTAATCAAGTTCACAAAGTACTTTCAGCTTTTCTAATTTGATCACTTTCCTGGCTATTTGTATTGGTGATCTAGTCCTCAACTATAACAAACGTTTAAGTCATATAAAACTAAATATTTCATTTACTGAGAATTAAAATTTAAACGAACTGTACACGCCGATTCTCTACATATCATATGCCTGTCTCAGAGAGATGTCTCTAATGTACGATTAGTCAGGATCCCAGCGGGTGGTCTAGTTTGCTGTGCAAGTTCCGTCCAGTCATCGTCCTCAAGTCCAGTTTAAAAACATTAAACATAGTTGAGACAGACCAGATTAACAACATAAAGAGATAAAGACCTCAAAACTAGCAAGTAAGTTTCAGGGTTTAGAGCTAATCATTTCACAGAGTTAGCATTGCTTAGGGTGTATGACCTTCCAGGAAATGCCGACTTTGGTCGAGTCTTTCCACACGTTCTTCTTGATCTTTCGGAAGCTTCCTGTGCTTCCTGATCACAACTTTCTGTGCTATTGATCACCTTTTTATTGTCTTCTATTTCGCCCGGGCATCGCTGGCACTGCATTGTGATGGTTGAGATACTATCGCAGCCGAAGGATCTAGAGAATTGAGATGAACGGATCCAGGTTATCAGGGAAATCAATTAAGTTCGGGTTTCTTAGGGCTTTCTGCTCGGTCCACTTCTGTTCACTGTTAATACACTTCCTGTTACTAATGCGATCGCCTGGCACAATCCAGAATTACTTTTTTTTTTGCATATGACACTCAGTTACAACTGTCCTTGGATTCCAACCCTACAGCATGCAAAGGTCTCTGCACATCCTTGCTAAAAGCAATGATGACACCATCGAACGCTAACAAACTTTCTTAAATTTAGTGACGACAAAAACGACGAACTATTTATGGTCAAACCGAATAAAATTCAGAAATAAAATAACCTAAAGTCCAGAGTAAGCTCTATCGGGATACTTTTTGTTGAATCTACACATAATCCAGCTACTCTGATCAACAGTGAGACTTCATTAGTGGACCACATCCAGTTTCCCAGTCAAATCTGCCTACTTTTAGCTACATGACATTTTTAAAACTCAGGTATGAATTGACAGGGATACTAAATCAAAACTTGTCTATGCATTTTCAACAGCCTCTTGACAACTATAGTAAAATGCTTGCTGTTCTACCAGCATGTGCATTCTGCTGCCCATGCTTGGTGCACAAAACCGGACGCGGGGCACATCTGTCATGAGCATCAAAGCCACAACATCCCCCACATCTGATAGTCCTGCACCGGTATCCAGACAAGCTGCTCATCGACGGCAAGATTAGGTCACTTAGTTCTAATTATGTGACTTAGTAGCTCCAGCCTACCTATCACGATGGCTCCAGGCAAATAACTGAAAACCTGCTGATTTAGCCTTACCTCGTAGGAACCTCAAAACCATTATTGACCATACCTCTTGTTCCCATACCCACAAAGCTTAGAAATACCTAGCAACAAACGTTACAATGTCCCCTGACCAGACGAAATATTAAAAGAAGCTTAAACTCACTTATTAATTCAGTATTTTGGTTGGTTTTTGCGATAATCTTTCCTGTGTTTACATGGTGCCTGCTGCTTGACAATGCGGCCAATAATTAAGTGATAATGCTCTTCATGCGATTTCTGGATGATAAATAGAAAAAGATTCAGCTCCCCGAAGGTGCATTCAAATCCGTTTTTATTATTCGTCTATCAAAACTTTTGAAATACTTTTTTTCCAGACTGTTAGTAGAAAATGCAGTTGTCGAGTACAGGTAATACTAACTTAAGACTTAATGCTTAGAAAATGAAACGACACTAATTTTAATTGTAAAATTTACATTATTATAAACTTGTTATTTTAAATAAATGAAGTACTCGGAGCAGAACGAGTTTTCTCTGTGCTAAATTTAATTTAATTCTTAATTTTAAATAGAGTTCTGACTTTAATATACTAGGTAAAATAACTTGCTATGTGTTTTCAAATAAGTTGTCAGAGTAACTTAGGCAATATTATCCAGGTAACTCATGAAGTTTCTCAAACTATTTTATTGAATTTATTAAACAGCGTTTTATCTTGCTAATTTCAGATCATTTTCCATAAAGTTTTTTATATCAGTCTTTTTTAATTTTAGTATCATGCTGCACTCTTTCAATGGCATAGTTCTACTTATTCATCTTTCACTGCAGCATTCGGTTGTCTCAACAACTCTAAATGGTGAGTATTTGTGACCTTTCCTCTTTTTTTCAGTTTAGTAGAATGTTAGGAAATGTGTATCATGTGATGCTTCAGTCTTAACCGATTCCTAATTTGAAAAGAGAAAGGTGACACCTATAAATATCAATTATCATGATTTATGACAGACTCTTTCTATTTAGAAATCATTTATAAATGCAATATTATTCTGATGTCAATTTAAAAAATGATATTTCCTAATCGGTAATTCCAACTTGAATTAATATTCTCAAACCATAAACAGTCACTAACTTCTTTATAAGAGCAAGATTTGTTCTCATTGACTCTGAGTGGTAATGTGACACGTTCAGAACATTTCTCGTCCCAGCTATACCAATGTTGCATAGTTGGTAGTAGTCAGACGTTATTGTGGAGCTGGTGTGATCAACTAATAAAAATTGACTTGTAATAGGGCACCTCGAGTTCGTGCATATCAACGAGGAGATAACCTAACAAAGCCAATTTTTAGGGTAAGGTTTTCCACTTCCCGAGTCACACTTGGCTTACTCTGAACTATGAGGTTAGTTTGATCCTCATTCCATTGAAGAAAGCTTGCTGCTATCAATGCGTGAATGTTATCAATTCAATACCTTATTTGTACTAGGCAATCACATTGACAAGAGAGAGAAAGAGAGAGTATAAATCTTAAAAAGTACACAATCCCACTGAGGTAAGCTCTTAATCATTAAAGCAAAATACCATTCAGGCCCAGGAGAGATAAAAGGGGCTCAAAAAGGACTTGGCCTCTGTAACGTACTGCTTGCCAGATTTCTGGGGTGAACCAGCTAGATTGTCTTTCTATTAGTCCAAAGGGCACTGATATACGACTTATGATCGATCTTACCTGGACACCGAACAAGATATGATAGTAATATTAATAAGAATAAAGCAAAATAATTATAACTATAAATAAAGAGCTTTCAAAGAAATCAATCTCCTTCTAAGCGCTTTACAAGATAAGCGTAGTCGTAAAAAATAGTCCATGCTATTTTGTGTCACTTAATTCACTTTTTCCAGCACGTATATCCAAGCTACTTCCTGACTCTGTTGAGTATTGTATCAACTATTCTGATGCACTAAGTGGCCCACTGCAGTCACTAAACTTCCTTAAAATCCGAATTTAGGAATATCATTAAGTCCAATTTACCTCTGTGCGTGGAAAACACTTTTAAAAAACTACAAACACAAAGTTTATAATCAAGCTCAAAATGACGGCAATTACATGTGGGTTCGGCTGTGACGATTTGAAATGAGACTTGTGCAGTTCGAGATGGAATCATGTTAAATTTTCGTCAGCTGTGAAAAAAGACAAAAAACAATCATTACAGGTCCACTGGTAAACAAAGTTAAACGAAAATTATAAGTATTTTGATGTAACAGGATCAGTTTACGGGTTAGTGGCTAATAAAATTGAACTTAATTAGATACTTCTAAGAATCTCGAAACAACGTTTTTATATTATAAAGCCATTAAATATAGTGCTGCAGAAACCAGTGAAAGTCAAGTAGAAGAGAGAAAGATTTTGGTAGGGAAAGCGAGAGAGCCCAAATGCTGCTATCCAGAGCCTATCGGAATTAGAAGAGACGTAATGGCTCACAGTGAGGAGCCTAATGCTAAAGCAAGAGAGAGCTCAACTAAAGCAAAAGGAGGCATCAGCTAAAGTAAAGAAGAATCATCTTAAGGAATAGAGTGCAGAGCTCAAGCAGCATCAGGAACAATAGAGTGCTCAGAGAGTCATAGGACAGCATACGTTTTGATATTTGAGAAACGAGGGACTGTTGATGGTGGCAACCTTTTTCGTCAGCCTGTTCAAGTGCCTACAGCTGCTTGTTTTTTCCTCAAATATCGATTCGGCTACTTTTCGCTCAGGTGCTAAAGCCATGGAACGATTGCCCACCCGAATCATTTCTATCATATTCAGCTTCCATTGACATAGTTGCCATACAATCAAGAGGTGGTACATTCATCGGAATAAAAATGGCCGGCTAGAAGTCTACAGTGCTCCAATCAAGGATCAGTGTGTAGTTTTTTCCATGCTTTCAAACTAGTAATAAATCTTCATATACTTCAAGTGTGGCCAATGTGAGAATACAAGCCCAATGCCTGCACCCTATTAAAAATTAAATCTTGAGATATATTTCAAGCTAACAAATACGATGCAATCTGATTATCATCACTTAAAATTCATTATTACCAGATCTGATGCTAGCTAAGATACTTCTAAATAAATCGACAAAATCTGTGAGAGGCTTCCAGTCCTCAGCAGGAAAAAGCTGAAGAAATTAGTAAAAAATTGAAACTGTTTTAGAATCTTTACATTTACTTATTGCTCACGAAAAGTCTTTTTATTAAATAAGAGGCAAGGTCAGTTTGAGATACTGTGCCCTTTTTATGATAACTAAAGATGTAAGCAATATTGCTATACTGAATGCATGTTGCTTGCTTGAGTTTACTGTAGAATTTCCGGAGAATTCGCTATCAGAATTTAGGCTTGAGATAACCATCCATCAAATTTTATTGAAAAGCTATTTTTGGAACGACATGAGACAAGCAATTGTCCTACATAAAAAACAACCGTAGGCGTCGTAGCTGTCAACCCTTACTGTTATTTTAGCATGCAGTATTCCGTAGGCCAGTTAAACTAGTTGGGCACAGAATACTTTTGTATCTTGATTACTAAGTAGCCTTAGAACGGTGCGATTGCATGATTATCCATCTTTGTTTAATTTCAAAACGCATTTCTAACTGCAAAAAGCTAGAAATAAATTGCTTCTGTCGCTTCAGCTGACTTATTTCACCAACGTCTTCTATGCAATCGTGCAAAAAGATTCAGAATAATGTGCAATATGAGCTTGAACCTCGGAATAAACTCATAGGTTGTGCCACTTAGAAGCTTAACGACATTAGTGACATGACGTAAACGTGGAATACTGTATGCAGGCTAAAAAAGGGCCGCCTAAAGTTTGGGCGCTTATTTAAACCCACGACCCCGGGACCGAGTATGTGAAAAGCAACACGCTTATCTAGTGGGCCATGAGGGTGTCTAATTGTTCATATCATTTATGAACTGTCAAAGGTTATCGCCATGACTGCAGCTGCTTTTGGAAACCTATCGAAAGAATATTAGAAACTTCTTAGAAGAGCAAAACTAACCATATTATTGGGTCATTTAATTTATAACTGCAATCCCAGTGGTTTGTGGCCGAGCAGATTAATCTAATCATCAGGCAATTACTTTTACTTATTTAATTGCAGTATAAATTAAGTTCGAAACATTTCAGAGAGTAGGGGGTCCTATTGTGTTGACTGTATATTTTAACAGCATCCAAAGCAATGGACCCTAATGCTTTCCAAAATGAAATTAGACGAGCCAACGTATGACTCACACAGTGCTTAAGTAGTTCGGGTATATCGAATTTAGATTTGAAAGATAGTGGATGCGGATAATACTATTCATCCGGGCAGCCCTTAAATATAACAAAAGACAATAGCTGATTTGACAGCCTAGTTTGTGTAGCAGTAGAGGCGCCTCAGCAGTGGTCAATACTGCTTGCAGTTGGCTATAGAGGATTACACACTTCAAAACGCGATAACCACCTCTATCGTGAAGAGCGATTCATTTACGTAAGTTGAGGTTCGTCAAGTTTCAGGATTAACCTTCTTTTTATTTATAATAATCGATCTTCTCTAAGCTCATTTATTGTATTAAAGAGATCGGCTTTAAATTTAGGCAAATCAAACTCAGCTGTACTTTGGTTGCAACAAAATCATCCGACTTCTCCGTTTTACTGGCATCAGGCTCTAACAGTATTTTTAATTCACTGCAAGCTCAATTCCCCCGAGTTAAACACGAAAAGACAGACCTAATGTTAAGAGGCAAGCTTGTTAAGTTTCAATTTCAATTAGTATACATTTAATTGTTATATCTATTTACTTCAGTTTCAAGATGCATCTATCATGGATCATTAGTAGAAATCATCCTTCCATTCGGGCTTACTATTACTAATCGACTTCATAGTCAACGAGCACTTTTGTTCTACAGTCAAGCCAGCAAACTTTCAGATTAGGTGCATCATCAAAATTGGATACTGCTTACCCAAGCATGAGACAGCCAACTATTACATACATATGGGAATCACTATAGCTGACTTCAATTTGCTTGTTAAGAAAGTTCGGACTGTTTTTTTTAGTCATCGCAGTTACTACGAAACTCAGCCACTTGTCTGTTAAGACACCAAAGGCTAGCTGTCACATCACCTAATTGCCACGCGACAGTTACCCATTATGCAGCTTAAGTAAATTCCAGCTCAAGAACTATTCTTTGACTTACCTGCTACTTCAATTGCTTGTTGAGGTATTCCCATTCAAGCTTTCCAGTGCCCGAACACTTAGTGAACTGTCGTCTTTACTGCAATTACCTTACCTACCATAAGTCGTAAAATTAAATTATTCAGGCATTCAACTTCCTAGCTGCGTCTTCGTTAATTTTGCTTCCTTTTTTGTGTCAATCTAAGCACGGCGCTTTGAAATTTACAAGCCTTTGATTGTCGTGACATGACACAATTTTAAGCGTCGGAATGAAATTTGGTTTTCAATGGTACTATTCATGTTATGTGGGAAAAAGTAAAAATATATCATGCGTCATGTTCAGCCATCCCATGTCAAACAGCCGGTGCTCTAAAATATAAATCCAGCAGTCTACAAATACCTCGTACAAACCTCAAATCCTCTGGAGACCGTGCATTTAGTTTGTATGCTTCCAGAGCCTGGAACTCCCACCCGACTTAAGTCACAACGCCCCTTGCCCTGACCACATTTACAAATAACTTACAAGCACACCTATTTAGGACAGGATTAGGTGGGTCCCTGTGATTCGTTCTTCATGTGCTTATGCGTGCTGACAGTGTGCATGCTGCCACTAACCACATTTGCATAGTGATCCTGTGCATGTCACCCCTAACCATGTCATTCACTTTGTTTGTTTATCAAGCATGTTATTACTCACCATTCTAATGTATTTCCCTTTGCAGCAAATGTAAATTGCCTAGAGAGAGAGAGAGAGAGAGAGGGAGAGAGAGAGAGGTAGAGAGAGATTGAGTTCTCTGAGGGCACTTTATCAAGTGCATTTTTATTATTAAAAAATAAATTTGAACCAGGAAAACCAATACCATTGTTTGAAGTCTTAAATTTATTCAGAAATACCAACACAAATCTAGAGCGGACATTTAAATAACCCTTTTGCTGTTTTTGAAATTAACAAAACATCATATACCATAAATATTGAATACATTTATTATGTGTTCAAGAATTTCAGAAATCACTGCAACAGTATCAGCTGACAATCAAATACTATGTAAAGTGTTTTTGTCTGTGACTCTGCAAAGCTGCATAGATTGTGCGATTAGTATGCAGGATAGTTAGGTGTAACTCATTCAGAGCCTTTTTAGGCATCCAGTAGCCACATCACTTCATCTCACTCAACAAGGAAAGAGTGAAAATTATAACTAGGGCAGGAAATCATTCGAGGTACTGAGTAGCATGTCGCACATGAAAGCTTGAAACCAAGCTTCATAGTCGGCAGCGGGAGAGTACCTGTCTTTGCATAAGAATTGTAGATGTGAGCTCCATATCTAGGATCTGCAGATCAAAGGCTTCTCTTGTCAGTGGTCATTAAGCAGAGAACTTTAACTGCTAACTTATTGTCCATACTAAACCTTTGAGCAGGAGTAGACGGAATCTGGTGCAGCAGTTCAGGTACGTATGCCGATTCTGACATAGAGCTTATTCTATTGGCCAAATAATTTTTGCTGAGATTAAGTATTGTTTTTAATGGAAAAAAGCAAATGACCGAAGAAGTGAGTATGACCGATTCTCCAACTGGTGGTTCTGCTTATTGAGATCTAATCTTAAACGACGCATATTGAACACTGACCCATTAGTAAAATTTAAACCATGCCGTTGCCTTTACAATTCAGACAGATCAACGCTCTCCTTCATTCCAGAATAATGTCGCTGTTATTAGTGTGAAAGGCAGCTGGAAAACCAAGGAGTCACATTCCCGTTATCGTTTCTGCCTATGATGTCTTCGGAGACAAGAAAGAGAGCAATGTCTGTGGAGGTCTGCGGCTTGAGCTCCGAATACATTTTTTCTCAAATTTCTTTTTTTTAATGTATGCTACCAGCTGCTAAACTACTATTTTTCAACAATAACTGAAAAAACGGATGATTGGAAACTGGGCTAGTTAAGACATCTCCATATCATTCAGGCTTTGAGGTCTTACTATGACTATTTTGAAGTACTCGATAGTAATCAATTCTCTCGAATGAACATAACAAATTTCGCTTATGGCAGGCAGGGCTAGGTTTGTCTGTTAGTGAAGGCAACAGAGATGGTGATAAAGGGTCTTCAAGGGACAATCTAATTTTACAAGACCTTACTAAAGCAGCCAAATCGCATACAGAAACCTCGGGATATCTCTTAATTCTGGTCACAGGTTGGGAGTCAACAAGTGTACAAGTCGCAGGGGGCTTTATAAGCTCACGAATGTGCACACTTTGTTCAATAAAGGCTTGAAATTTCAGCCAAGCACTTACTATCTGGGGCCAGAGACGTCTCGTCATAGGCCAACAATTTGTTTGCCGTCTTCTTTTATAAATATGTTGCGGTCTGACTATCGTGACTTCAGTTTTCTGGTAAATAAAGAAGCAATTGCATGTTAAGACTTTTATTAGTAAGCTCACAGGAAAACTCTGAGATTGGCAGGACTTTATTAGACCGACACTTTGTAAAGTCATGTTCAAGCCTGCACTTAGCATGGCATATCTTGTGAGGTTTTTGCATATGCAACATAAAGCCAGAAAATGCAAAAGTGTCATGCATAAGTCGCAGGAGGACAAGCTAGACTACATGAACAAAGAAGTAACTTTTACGGGTTGAATGGAAAGGTTACCGAAAGAATGTTCTGCTGTCAGTACACGACAGAAGTTCACAAGTGGCAATGAGCTTTGCTAGACGAGAGTTCAATACGTTAGGTGAATACGAGCTCAGTTATAGGCCATCAAAAGAACTCTACATAGTATGAGGAACGCTGTGAGGATTATACCATCAAAGATGGGTGTTCCCGATAGCCCACTGAGTTATAAATCAGCTCTTTTAGGTGTGCTGGTTCTAGCATTTGAACTGGCAACACATGCTCAAGGTGAGGCCCCTGAAGTAAATTCGGTAATTGAGTGGGACGGTGTGAAACTCAGACAGCAGTGGGATGATTCGTCAGCAACATCTTTGACGTTATACGAGATAAGTCTCTGAGTTGGGCCCCAGTTGGAAACGATGAAGGACATGAGATCGGAGCTGTGAATAAGGTAGTAATAATAATCAAGCCAGGATTTAACAATTGCATGATTAAGCTTAGCTAGGTATTCTAATGCAAGCAGATCCTGAATTAGTGCATGCTTCTTAAATTAAAACTTTCCGCCTTTTGAAACCGAATTTTAAAGTGTCTAAACGTCATTTTCATGACTGGCTAACGATGGTATAAAATATTGCAGGAACGGAAGATCAACTTATCTCGCAACTTCTTTCTAAATACAACAAGTACGCCAGGCCAAATTTAGGAACGACGAACATTTCAGCAGATGTTGTGATTGCCAGCAACGATGGGATTGTACGTACTGCATTTCTTACAAGATCGTTCTCTGACCTTTAAATATAGTCTTAAAAACAGGCTTTTAACTTTGACGATGAGCCAGGGCTTCTGTTGTAGGATAACAGAAATGGAATATTTTATTCAACGATACAACTGAGTGTCGTGAGTAAAGTTCGGTTCTGAATCTGAGCTATTGAATTCGGCATTTGCTATTTGTTTTATGTCATGGTTTTTTAGTTGTATATTATCTCAGCTGCTCTGTCTGATATTTATAAACTCCTTGGCTTCTGCATGCAGTGTACTTGCCAAAAGTAGCCATTAATTGGCTAGAAAGCGCTAAACTATTGCTTTTGAAATGCACACATTAATTTGAAGTTAAGGTTAGAGATTAATACCCCAGTTTCCAAACACTGTAGCTGCATGAATTTTTGCTACAAGCTTTCTGCTCTGACTAGGAAAATCAATGGTAGAGTTTTATTGATCATTATAACCTTTTACTGGCTTTGTGAAAATCATGTCTCGATGTGCCGAATCCTAGGTAGCATTCAGCCAAGGAGTTATTAAGTTTTAGAGAAGTCACTGAGCACGATGTGTCGTAATTTTTTTTTGCCGTCCTGAAAACTATTTGGCGATACATTTTTGACTGAAGCATTTATTTAACTGCTGGCTTAATGATCTATTGTTGCTCCACCTATTTTATTTATTTCCGTAAATACTTTGAGCATATTTTATGTATATTTAAATATAATTAGCTATATATGCATATATATAGAGAGAGAGAGAGAGAAAGAGAGAGAGAGAGAGAGAGAGGAAGCCAATGTTGCTATCGTAGATATCCAGTCAAATAATGCCTGTTGTAATTTTGAACGGGACAGTTGAGTGAAAAATATTAACAAGGAACAAGATTTATTGTCTTTGGTGCATGTAGCTCACTCTATATGTGCCCATAATGCTGACTATTTCACCCTATGGCTCTGTTAAAATGACGCCTTCTGATCTAAGTAGCTATGCCAGGACGAGTTTAGAAATTCCCATGAGACGAAAATGGCACAAACTGACTTAATCTATCCAAGCTGTGAATGCATCGATTTAGCCCTACGCCTGGCAAGTACTGTGATTCACTTGCTGATTGTTAACTTGTCGCTGTCTTTAAGGCAGATTCACTTTGCAGTTGATTTTTCAGTCTCACAAGTAATCCATGTATGCTAAACAAATCGGTAGGAATCTGAAAGACAATCTTGCAGATGCTGTACCCTCATAGGCAAATATTTCGAAGCTCCATCCTAATAGAAACGAGAAAGCAGAACGATAGATTTTGCTTTCGGCAGATTTCAAAATTTTAGAAGTATTTGAATGAACGAGTCACCTTCATATCTGATATTTACAGAGCTTCTAACCACAGCTTGCTAGTAGCAGTATTGCGAAGGCCAGCTGAGTAGCCTAAGCAATAAGCCGGATTCCCCCATAAATGTAGCCGCCAAGAATAATAGTTAGAAGTGTCTAAGCCTTAGCATGTCGATGGCAGAGAGGTACTGTTCCCATGTAGTGGCTGGGCCTGTGCGGGCGGAGGGGTGGGACACTGCTCTTCTTTGGGCAAGACTTTCAGGATTTCCTGCTCAATGGCAACGGGTCACACAAATTACTACCTGATGACCTTGTCCTAATCTGATACTTTACCCAAATCTTCCTGGATGCTTAGCCACAGGTAATGGCAGCACTTCTGACCTAAGCTCTGACCCGAAAGTGGTGTTAGTTTTTCCTCAATGTATTATTTTCTCTAATTGTGCGACATGGTATTGCACAAGATCAACCAGGTTTTGTACGTTTTGATTTCATGTGGTTCCACTCTCCATGTCAACCAGATACATTAGAAGTGGTCTTCCTCTCGATAAAGTTCTGGTAATTCATAAGCCATTAATCTCTTAAGCCACTTAAGCCTCTGACGTACTCCACATATCTGTGAAGGTTTTTGAATCCTAGTTATATTTACATCTGTTCTTGCAAACTGTTTACAATAGCACGTGTTAACGCTGATTTAGAATCGAGCAAAAATTACCAGTTCCAAGCTAGTATTCCCTTTTCTTATCGTAACCTATCATTTGCTGCTATGGCATTAGTGATACCTCGACACTTTAAATTGTGTGAGAAACACAGAAAGAGCCATCGTTGCCGCTAAACAATTCTCCTAGAGGTCGCATAATTGTCAGTTTTGATTTGCAGTGCATGGATGTAGAAAACGCTTACTGGGACATTGCTATCTTGAATACAAATCCGAATGATCGCATGGAAGAAGATGCACCAGCTTTGTCTTCTTCATAATTTAGAGAATATTGGGCAAACTAATATAATTTTCTATTCCGTAGAATTACAAAAACCGAATGAATCTGATTTGTATATTATTGTTTGCTTCATAGGGGTATCGCATTTTGCAACTGCACGTAAACGTTTTTTTTTAATTTTGTGTCTTGCCATACATTGCTAACTAAAAACTATTTAAGAAAAAACTTCTTAATGTCAGTTATCAATCTAAGAATTTGAGCACAAATAAACTCAGGGGCAACTGGAGTTTTAATTTTATTTTAATTCTCTTTAAAACGCATGTTTCATTTTACTAGTAAAAATTTAGTTCAAGGCTAGCTGAACCCTCTGTGGAAGTTAAAAGTAAGTAATAGAGAGAGTGCACCACATTTTGAAGTTGCGCGGGCTTTCTAATTTGTTTTCCATATGATTATGATGAGTCAAAATTCGATCAGAGAAAATAAACTTAATTCGCAATTTAGCTGTCAAGCATCTAAATGCTTGCTCTTCATGACCTAGGTCGTTGCTTGAGGCAGCACTAAGGAATTCTTCGCTGCCGAGGCTATCAGGAACTTCTTGATTACCACTGCAAGCAATTCTACAGCCTCGAATGTATTTTGGTAGAATATAACAAATTCTTTCAGTCAGCTTTCTTTACATTCTTAAATTCAATCGATTTAATCACAATGAAACCACAATTCAACCGGAGAAGAACGGAATAAATAAATACCCAGGAATCAGCCAAAATATAAGGCTTTCTTAATTGCATAAAATTAACATAAGCCCTAACAAACATACCATTTGTTTTAGTTATGGTTCATTTACTATCCAATTGCGATATGAACTGCCATTAAGGAGTTAGAAATAACTCGATCGCTGCAGCTATAATCTTGTCCGCTTTGCTTGTGTGCGAATTCAGAACACCTTACATTGCTTAACAAGTCTACAGTCAAAACAAAACACATTTAGCTCTGTTAGCTCTTTTGTTCTGTAGTTATTACTATTAAAATTAATAAAAGACTTCATCCCGCAAATAATTAAGCAATTCTACTCATCCCTGAGCACCGGAACAAATTAAACGATTTCGATAAAGACTGCCTAACGTTTCATACCAAATTTGTTTATTTAAATGCTGGTGAGACGAAATTTTAATAGCTTTTCTTGGGATTCGCATTCTGAGATACAGCCACTCATTTAAAAGAGACTAGTTGGACTTTCAAGTTTCTAGGGTGATTAAAGTTATGAGATAGGTCTAATGATGCTTGTTTTGGCTATATCAAATTTGAAATGGGATGGCCATTTCCGGTAGACAGGTTAGAATTGGGGCGAAATTCGGGTGGATTTAGTAGCTCGTCAAAAAAAATATAAAAAACTCGAAATTTTCCTACCACGAAAAATGCTTATGCAGTCCATTCACTAGCCGCTGAAGAGTGTTCTTTTTAGAAGTAGGGTAATTGATTGTTGACAGCTTTTGTGTTGGCCTGCATTGATACTAGCTTTCAAGACTATAATGTGAGTAATTAAAATACCACTGCTAATTATCTTTAGGATGCCATCTGAAAAAGTGTCTACACAACACATTTTTGTGCATTTTGTCACAATTTCCGAAATGAGAAGCAGTCATTAGAGAGGGGCAGTGAAGCACATCTTATCGTAGCTATCGTGGTTTTAACATTGTTTGCCTGCAGTCAGTTACCGCTGAAGATGAATTGAACATAATTGGTGATTGCGACAACGACTGTAGGCACTACACAAACTATATAGCTGCACACTTCACTTCGTTCAGAACTGCAGCTGCTTTCCAGCTTTAATACAGGCAACACGCTCGTCTGTAGTCGAGTGCATGCGGCTAGACTGCTTGTTTGCCTTCTGTGTAGCCTTCACTAAGTACATCTAAGGAAGGTGTGAAAATATTTGAATTGAGGAAAATTGCCACTAAACATTAATCATGGAACCTAGTGGCTATCTAGCGTTGTTTATCTCTATACATAATTAACCACTTGATAATAAGATTAGCAACAATTTAATACGTTTTTATACTGCTATTTTAGAACTGAATCTCTTTCTAGGCACTTTACAGGTGCTGTTTTGAAAGGGAACGACTGATAGTTCTTAGCATCTACTAGCAGCAGGCATAGTTTAAGCACTCGTATGCATGTGAAGGTGGAATTACAAAGACCTGCTACATTCTGTAGTAAGCTGGTGCTTTTAAGCTTCTTTTTAAATACCGTCGCGTCAGAGGACGTTTTAATGTGCGTCTTTAGTGGGTTCCAGCGTTTGCGCGCCTACAAACTAAAGGCAGCGTCTGTAAAGGTTCTAAGGCTCGTACGAGGTATAGCTAAACAATTCAAGTCAGAACAGCAGGCATAACGGTTGTTGGCCTCATGGAGGACTGGATCTTATAAGTAGGCTGCAACAATAGAATTAAGGGTTCTGAAAGTAAGTTAGGGAATGTTGAATTCAGTAGCTACATTGACAATTGAAGTTTGAACAAGTTTAATATTAAAATTAATAGCAGTGGATAAAGCGCCCTCAAATAATTCTTCTGTGTGCTTTGAGAAAACTTCTTTCTAGTTGCTTTGATTTTTTTTGATGAAGTTTGGGAGTTCATTGTAAAAATTAAACTGGGGTGCATATCTTTTAAGAGAAAATTTCTTAGCAACGGGTATTGCATACATACATTCACGTGCATACGCTAGTAGCAACAATTTTAGACTGTCCTGCATGTAGAAATACAAGTTAAGCATGCTCTATGGCTTTTAGTTGATGCTAGCACACGGTCGTTATATTTAACTCGCATAATTTCCATCTAGTTTAAATGCAAGAATATTCTTTCATTCTTTCAAAAATAACTTGTTCTTTCCGGCAGTACTGGTACGATCCGCGTCTCCAATGGCATCCCACCAGGTGGAGTGGCGTGGATTCCATATCCCTTCCAGCTGACGTAGTTTGGATACCGGATTTGGCTCTGGTGAATTCGTACGTATCTTAAGATTCGATTTAGTTTAAGCGTTTTAATAGTTGAATCAATAAATCTCTTTGATATTCTCTATATATAGAGCTGGAGATATATACAATGAAGTTTTCTATTCGTCTTATTACTTGGTTGAAGTTAGCTCTGACGGATATATGGGTTGGTATCCCTACGGGAAAGTTGCAACGAAGTAAGTAAGCATGCTTGCAAACCTAACTGTTTTGTGGTTGCATTCAGTTGTTACTGTACAGTATCTAAAATTGGATAAGGAAATATTAGCTTACCATGTGTAGGGCCATCTGTAACTGCATTTACCCTAGCAACAAAGCCAGCGGTAAGTACTTTAGTACCATTATGCGTTGCACTGCCGGAAGATCACTCGGGTCAGACGTAGTCTTTTCTTACGAGCTAGTTTAGGATTGAAGAAGCTGTTTCAGAAGTACTATCGAATAAAAAAAAATTAAACTTTGAGGTTTAGTCTCAATTTATAAAATTTTGCGTTTGGAATTTCATTCAATATAATGATAAAGCGGAAATGCTTGATATCCAATATTTTTTTGTTGGAGGCCAAAATTTTGAGCAATAGTGACGAAGCAGTATTTAATTGTGTTTCATATGCATGTTGTACTATAAACCTCTTCCGGTGTGAAACCTATTACGAAGGTTTATCCCAGAAATACATTTAGGGTTAGTATCTTGTCGGTAACAGCGAAGACTGCTCAGTAGTTCCTTTATTTTTAGGTCTCCTTGAAGCTAAAGACGACGCTGCATATTATGCTTTAGGCTTACACATTGATATTAAGCAAAAGCTAATGATTTCAAATTATAGTTTTTCCTAAAGGGTTCACACTGTCACCAATAATATTCAAGAAATAAACTTATTTTAGAGAATCGTATTAAAATCTATCTTTAATAGGCTAGATATATTAACGGTGCCAGTGTGAGACATTTAATGGACCTTGTGATTTTAAACTGCTTTCAAGCCTATAACGCGTTCAAAAAGTGACTGGTGAATTATTCTAGAAGACTTACTTAACGGAATTACTTTTCCTGCGCCCTAGAATACCACTATGAGTATAAAATAGATTGGAACAACTTCATATAACGAGTTTTATATCCGGGTGCATTGTAGCGGCCGAGCCAAAATGGCTGCAAGGGCAGCCACCCGTGCAGCAGCTTAAGAGGCCTCCTATTTTTACGCACCCACATGGTTAATAGCGACGTCATTATATCCAAGTTCCAATGTAATATCAACAAAAAAGTTCCTGTTGAATTAGCACTAGATTGTACACTCCAATTTAACGTTTATTGTGCGTTTTTTTCGCTACAAATTTCTTTTTGGCTAAGCCAAGCACAACTTTAAGCTTTGTAGGACTGGTCGATCTAGATAAAATACAGGCCAGTGTGCAGATGCTATATTTACTTCAAGATGCGTTAGATAAAATTATTCGAAAACTAAAGTTGCTGTTATTTAAAATTAGATGATTTAAAGTCATTTATATCTAGCTAGCGAGCTTACCAAATATGGAAGTTTATGAGGTTTTCAAGGACCCCTTTCATACCAGTGTATTCAACATACAAGTTTTGCTAAACATAAGTATTTTCAAAGGTTTATCAATGAGCCTATTTTTTAATACATTATTTTTGCTCAAGGATTTACAGTTACTTTTAGCTGAAAGAATGTATATCGTTTGAATACCGTGTCATAACAATCGTAACGGTAATAACAACTCAGCAGGCCACCCTAGCATGTATCCACCCTTTGGCCTTCCTGAAGAGGTTCATTTTGAAAGGTGTCGTGAGAATTCAGGAACTAAAAATATCCTATAATTACCTCTTCACAAATAAATGATAATACCGCGTATTTTTAAGTAAGGCGTGAAAATTTTGTAATTTGTATGTTTCAGAGACAAAATTATTTTTATTGTAATTTAGATTATTTAATAATTACCTGGTGTACTCAGCCAAAGCTTACAGTTGTATCTAAATTTAACCTAAATATTGACATAGTTTGGTCGATAGTGTTTTATGAATTTAACTTCGCAAGTTTCTACATGCTTCAAACGCTGACGCACTGTAACACCTCATTGAGTTTGACCATCCGGTGGCATTCAGCATGACTGTGAGACTTTTCTATATGGTTGTCTCTGCAAGTTGGGCTTGCATTCAGCCTTGTAGCTCCTGAATGAGCTGATAAGGACTCAATTTCGTACCACCAATAAACGTTTTCCTATGAAATAATAATGAACATACGACAATATAGCATAGTGATTGGTAATACTAACAATAATAATAATATTATTATTATTATTAATAAATTCGATAAATCCCTCTCACAGAACTAAATATATTTCTAGGCGTTGTGCAAAATTAAGGCAAATGAGGATGATCAAATGGTTAGTGGTACCATGCTCAATAAAAAACTAAAATAACCTGATTATAGGCGACATGCACAAGATCAGCATGCAAGTATGGTCAGTGGCAGCATGCACAGTGTCAGCACGAGTCAGCACATAAATGACGCATCCGAGCGACTCACTAAGTGTTGTGATTAAGAGTCAGGTTTTTAGTTTCTTTTTAAATGCCTTTAAAGTCACGCTTTTGATTAAATATTTTAAACTTTATCAACTATTTTTCATATCTAGCATCTTAAGTCTCTCAAATTTTAAAACGTGGCTGGCTTTTTATACTTGTTATCTCGTCCAGCACCTCTTCCCATAATTTTGCCATAGAAACAATGGTGTTTACAGTCTTGCTGTTGCACGGAACTTGCTGCAATCTCCAATTAGAGCTCAGTGTGTTGCTATATATATTAATGCAAATCTTGCTACTATAAATACTCTTGTTTTAGAACACTCTTTTCCTTTTTCATCCATACTTATGTTGCTATGTCATTAGAGTGACTTATAAAGTTCACTAGCTTGCCTGATATCGCTGACCTAAAATATAAAGCGGATCAACCATTCACTGTGGTTATCTCATTGGATTCTTACTCAACAACATCATCATACCGATAATACTTTATTCTAATCCGACCCTTCAAAGGCCTTCAAGAATGGTATTCTTTATTGCACGTATATACGTCTACATACCGATGTCTTGATGAGTGGCAAAATCATGCTTTTGAATTAATTCTTAATGGATTTCCATAGAGCCACTAGTTTTTACGATTCTGATTACAGCTTAATTTTTTCTCATTGCATCAGCCAGCAGTTAAAACAGAGTCCAAATACTGGAGCTCCTACCCAGCAACTTCTGGTAGCATAAATTGGAGAACACTAAGGCCGTGAATCGAGCAAGGTGCATTCACTTTACGAATCGAGCAAAGTGCATTCACTTTATTCTCATTCGTCCAATCATTTAAGAACCAAATGTGCATTAACATGGATCAAATAATCTGAGACATTTTTACTTTGCGTACATACACTTTATTTTCTCGTTGTAAAATCGCAAAGAAACTATAACTTAGCCTTAAAATGGAAGCCTGGGCATTCATTTACATTGTGGACAATTGAGCCCTATTAGTACACAGATTTACTGACTGTTGAGAAATCTTTCAAGCAAATGCAATACGACTTGAGTTAGGTGTAGGTTCTTAGCAATACAATTGTTATAGAAATTCTTTTGAATGCACGCGTGGTAAATTCCGAATGTCCTGCAAATGCAAGCATTTTATTCCGCCTATATAGCTGATATTTTTAGCTGATTTAACAGCCTCTTTTATAACGACAGCACAGCTCTATTGGCTATTACCTCGGCTCGTAGTGGGCAACAAATAATCGCCCAACTGCAAAATTGAAACCCACGACGTCGGTTGTGAACACCAAGCCAATTACCTCCTGGGATATCAAGTGCCAGTAAAGAGCTAGTCATACTGAGGGCCAATTTCACTCTTTGTTCTTAAAATGATTAATTAAAAATGATAACCGTAATACAAATATAGATTATTTAACTTTAATAATAAAATATCTAGAAATATTTTTAATGTATTTTCTCTAATTTAATTACAAGATTATGTTTTCGCTTTTATAGAAATTTACAAATCATGCGGTATCATATTTTTGAGGCAGTCTTAATTGAGTCTATAGAATTTTACGGCTGAGGAACTTATCATAAGGTCATACCATTCGTACTGGTGTCATTTCACGAAACTTAGGGGTGTTTCACTCATCAAAAGTCTGTGCAAACTTTACTCCTAGTACGCAATAGGTGAACGCCTGCGTTGGAATGCTTGTGCTTTCTCAACGTTAAAAGAGGACATTTTTTTTCAGTGACGAGAATATTTTAAAGGAAATAGGGTAGTTGGAATATTACCTTGCCGTCGATTAGGTAAGAGATGAACTGTATGGGTAGCAGCATGCAATATAAATGGCCTCAGTTAAAAATTTCTCGTTTTTGTCTCATTTAATGTCAAAGTGATGAAGATTTGTGCTCAAAATACAATTAGTTAAAGCTATTACAATGTATGCATTAAATGATACATTTTCAAAGCTACAAGTCAATCACATACAACCTATAGCAATTTTGTGCAGTGTTATTACATACTTAGATATGGTTATTGTTATATATTCATATACATACATAAGGTTGACAAACAAGTTGTGTGCCGTGTTTTTCATGAATTCACTATCACGTTCGTTTTTAAGACCGCAAGTGAAATTTTTCATCAACATATTTCAATTTGAAGGTGAAAAATTAAATAAACGTTTTAAGTAGAACCATAAATTAGGCTGAAAATCTCGCTGAGTTTACATAACATTACGTTTCAACCTCGGCAGGGAATGCATTCAAGTCTTTCCATATGTTTGATTGTTGCATATGGACAAGAAGGCAATGAAACTGATTAATATGGACACCAAGCAGAATGGTCTGCTTGCCTTCCAAATGACCATAGCTACCGTTATTAAATTGGTTTAGGACTAAAAGAAAATTAGCCACAAACTGGAGTTGTAACTATAAAGTCTTGGGTGTAATTAAAAACTGTCCGTGCTCTAAGCAGTGAGGACACTTCTTAATTTGCGACTGAAAAATTTACTACTCTCGCAGACAATATGATGTGAACCCATAAAAGGACATTCCAATGATGACTCAAGATAATAGTCAATATATGCCAGTGCCTCGAAGAGAACGGCAGCATCTACCTGGAAAGATGTGTGACTGAGAAGACCGAAATAACGCACATGTAGGTTAGTTAACCCGAGATTAATTTCACCTAAATAACTATCAAAAACGTGTTTTAAATTTAAAACTGGGCTCCTAAGAAGCAAACTTTAAGGGGCGGTTGAGAGACTTGCGGGGACTCGGCAAACAAATAGTTTTGAAAAGTTTCTTAAAAATCTTTGAATATAGTATTGCTTTGTTTGGTTTAATTCTGTAATTTTTATTTTTCTGACTACCATAGAAATAAAACAGGTTTTAAAGGTTCGTTGTAAAGGCATTATTTTCAATATTGACCTTGCATGCATTTGTAATCGTCTTCAGTGTAATTAGACGAATGGCTATTGTCAAAGTTGATGATGCGTCCCAAATCGTGTAATGCGATTTCTTTGGATATACTAAACAAAAGAAACTTAAGTTTAGGCCAAGGATGCATAACTAAAAGGAGTTTATGGGGCAAAAAATGCCCACTATAAATGTAGAGAGAGCGGCATTTATAATTTTATTCAATGAGCTGTGCCTGAAAATTGCACCTATTTAGCTAATTTTCTCAGCTGTGCAAGGGCAGATTAAGCCTCAAAGCTGTAAGCATACATGTAACCACGAAATAACGAGTGGTTTGATTTGAGTTTTTCATCTTTATCCATCCCTGGTAAGTAATACGTCACATTTTCGGGAGCTAACTGAGTGAATGCTAGCCCATTGTTATCTCCTAGCACTGTCCTCGCACTCTATAGAGGTTCATTGATTTTACTATGACATACGCAGGCTGCGAAATATTCAGCTTCAAAAAACCTCCACCTATTTGAGATATATCCCAATGTCTGAACCATTAGGCAGATGAATATTCAAGGATGTCGACCCTACTTGAAATTTGCTGGCTGTATTTTGGATATTGTTATTTATCCATCGCTCGTAGGATTATGGGCACGAAAGTTACGAATAAATTAGAAGCTATTAGGGATTATATGCCACTGATGTGAAGAGCTTTAAAACAGATTTCACTGTACACGTTAACAAATTGATAGTACATGCTCCTTTCTGCTTTTTTAAATGCGACTGATAAGGTTCTGTTAATTTCTCGCCAATCACAACATTGCGGACTCATTGCTATACGTAAAATTTGACCTATACTTTAGATGACCAACCAATTCATACGTTATTTTTCCTTTCCAGCACCTTATGCTAAAATAAAATTAGCAATAATTTTGTCAATTTAAAGCTATTTACCTGACGTTAGTAATTTATAACTTATAAATTATGACTTAGTTTACCACGGAACGAAGAACATATTCCGATATGAATTCAAATCAACTAGCCTTGGTAACATAAACAACGAAGTAAAATATGTCGACGTTTTATAAATATATTAGCGAGGCATATTTACGTTGATTTCGCTTTCAACTAGAAAGCTTTGTGATCCCAGGCTTCAAGCTCTGGCTTCCCTCTTACTACTAGTCACAATGCACAAGGTGTCCAGGAACACGCTATAATTACCTTTTCTAAAAACACTCACTATTCAATCTCCTAATTAGCCAATACAGAAAAGGCTAATCAGTCAAATAAAATGTTTCAAGAAATTAAAATATCGCTTTAATAGAATTGAATTTAGTAAATGAATTTAGATTTTCTAAAGTCGATAGGGTTTCTTTGAGTGAACATGGCATAGAAAATATTGAATCGTGAAATTGAATCGATAATCCATTGATGGTGACTGAATAGTAGATTCAGTATGAAGCAATCATATTTATGTTATGATAAAAAGCCTACACACTACCTATATAATTTTAATCACGTTCATATTGACTTCACATTTTAGGGTGGCATGTTTTTAATCACACAGCCAGAGTTATAAAACTGGTTAACTGCCGATTATTTTGAATACATTTTAGTATGCAGCTTAGCTTCAACAGATTAACAGCTCGGAGCGTAAATAGTTCCTCAATTAAGAAAGATTAAATATTGATTTACTATACTTCACATTTGCTTGCAGGTGTACCATGGACTTGACCTACTTTCCGTTTGACTCTCAGGCATGCTACTATCATTTTGAGAGCCGTGTATACCATTCTAACATTACCATTTTGAGCCCGACTAGTTTTACTCCCGGTGCGGTGGCTCTCTCCGGAGAATGGACCATGGTTAACGCTTCGTCTCTTGGGTAAGCTTGTACACCTTTACTAAATTGTTTGCATTTATCGATGATTTTCCTTTACATAGCCGTAGCTAGTTATTAATGTGAATGACTGAGTAGTTTTTGATTGATCTTCCTTGACGTTACTTGGACAGCTACAAACGGACAGATTTTAGAACGTGTTAGGCTGTTGTGCAGGGGCAATAGTGTTAGCACGGAAACAGTTTAGTCTTATCAGCAGAAAAACGGACGATTGTAAGATCACGAAGTGATTGTAGCCAATTCCGATGAATGCAGGCATACTAAAAATATGGTACTTTTTGGCTTTTGACTGAGTATGATGAACACTGAATAGAAAATTTTAGGATCTCAACAATTTGTTTTAAGAATTTGCTCAATTCATTGGAGATTTGTGTGGGCCTTTGAACAAACAGATTATATTATTGCATGTAAAACGGCATTTTTTGTTCGCAGAGTATGTAACTGAGTGTTACCTCATGCATCAGTTGCTTGCTCTGCATGTCACAGGTCTTGAGCTTCGCCGGACGCGCTCTACTCTTGCCCCAGTCAGGACAGCCGTTTCGGCACTTCTGAGGCTATTTAAATGTGGCTGTTAAATCAGTTGTACTTTTTGACCATGGTGTCTTCGCCCGGGGTGAAGACGCACTTCATTAGGTATTGTGTGGTTTCGAGCCTTGTATTTGGCTATCCTTTATTGTCCAATTCAAGCATTAGTGACAGCTATTAAGACTTGTGCCCCTATTTTTTTAAGGCTGCATCAGCAGCTTAACTTAGCCATATATTAATAGATATGGCACGCTCGATTGCAGTTACCATATCAGCAATATCTCTAAGCGACACATGGCTATCTGAAATGGAATTATTTAAAGTATTTTTTAAACACTAATAAGCTATGTAAATACTTTTGCATATTTAAAATTGGCAAACATAATAGACAGGATGAACTCAACAGTCGATAAATATGTGGTAAAAAAGAGCCGTTTCCGGCAATTACTTGCAAGCAGTTCGTATTTCAAGCACATTGATGATTACATTGATGACATTGATGACACAAGATGATTCAAATTTTTTTTTGATACGTTCAAGTTGTCCTTTACGCTTATGAAAAAAGTAGTATCCCAGTTTCCCTTTTAAAGCAATAATGTTGAGATATTGCAGTTCTTACCTCCAATCGCCGTATGTACCAGCTGTTGAGGAAGCTACTATAAAGATTGCCGACCTGTATACAGTGCCACTTACGTCACTCCATTCGTTTTCAATTGAAAAATAATAATAATAATAACAATAAATAATAAATACTAAAAATGCCTATGGCCGCAAGGTGTAATGTCAACCCTAAAGCTCGGTGGAGGTGATGCACCCAGCCGCTTACCAAGCAGCATAGTCAACTGCCGGATGCGGTCGGATATGGGTCGACCCACAATAAGCAGGTCGCCAAACAAAAGCGCGTTTCTGGGGCCTACCATCTTCCTATTACGTATTACGTACTACGTCTTCCATATTCCTATTCCATTTTCCTATTATTTTTATTCTTATTAGTCCTATTACAAAGGGGTCTTGAGCAAGTGACGCGAGTCGGAGCGAAATAAACACACGCATAGAGAAGCTATTAAACTTTATTTCCAAGCAAAATTCTTCTTTGCATTTGATTCAGTTTTATTTTTACAATCCTCACGAGCTCTCATGAAAACAAGTACTCTTACGGGGAAATACCTGCCGGTACTTAGGTTACCCGGGTGTACTCAGGGGCGCCTTCTGAAATTGACGGGCATGGCCCGAACAAGTGAATAACGTACAGCGACGTTTTTTTCAGGCATAGAGCAGCTTCCACGGGTGTGCTGTTGCCTCTAACGCCACTCCGCCATCACCTGAATCCTGACCAAAGAACCGGGATTCTTTTTCTACGTTCGTCAAAATGCCCCCACACCCCGGACCATAGCATGGAAAACTAGGGCTCCCCTTCTATATTTGCAAAACGCAGTTACACTAAGGGCAGTTGTGATTACGAAGAAAGTCCCCCTCCACTGCACTGGACTATCTCTGATTCCCAGAGCTCAATCCCTACACTGGTACAAGGCGGGGATAAGTAGAGACAGACTGGCACCCTGCAGGCTCTAGACAACCGTATTCAGTTTTGCCCACTGTATTCTGCTGGCACTCGCTTGAACTGTCTTTCGGCCATCGATAGACGGCGCAGCCTATATCGTTCTAACAGAAACAAGTCCAGCAGCCGCCAGACAGCTGGTGGTGAAGCAGTGAGTGAGCTTCGCCCCATCCTTCAGTGGATGGCCGGGACTATAAGATTGACAGGCTAGCCGACATCCAGCAGCCTTCTGATCTCACTCAAATGGATGCATTCTCTTTCGTGTTTCTCGATGATGCACGTCCTTTTAGCTACCTGCCTTGTTATGGTAGAAACCCATGTGGCAACTCCCGGGTGACTTGCTGTGACGGCAACCGTACCCTAGCCTAGAACCATTCTTAACTTGTCAGTTGGACATTGAGGTTAACGATAGAACCGATGTCAACTGGCTTCATGGTTTTGCTATGCTGGCTGTGTCCTGATACTAGGTGTTCTATTGCAAAGAGTCTTTTTCAGCCGAGAAGTAGTTGTGAGCACTAAAATTGTGCCAGGCTTGCACTGTGCCAGATTATCCAAGCTTTTCGACGGTAAATACGTATTTTTCTAGAATTATAGATTCTTTGCTCTTCATAATAAAAATTGTTAAGTTTCAACTGCATCGGGGCTTTCGAGGAAACAATAATACTTTTTAATAAGCAGTTCACTAAATAACTGGTTTTGGTAAAAGTGTGTACTGATATTTATTTTTAAGCTTTCCTGTAATGTTAAACTGACGGTTTTGTACCTGTTCGTATGTTATGCAATTCTTAAATTTAATTTGCAACCTTTCTACGATGGACTTTGAGACAGCTGAGGCAGAATAATAACCTGCATAAAACTTTTTCAGTTCTGAGTACTTAAGTACGCTGGTGCAGCAATCTGGTGAGCTACTTCCCCAACGCATGGATTGTTGAGTAGGTGCAGTGTGCTTGCACTATGCTATCAATTTAGTTGGTTTCACTCTGCTGTATCCAATTCTTAATGAATTGGCGGCCATTTTCTACACGGCTCAGCTCATTAGCCTATCACGTCTATATTGGCCATCTAAATATCTGTGAAATGCCAAAATTACATATCAAAACTGTGTGCTTTCCTCTCTTCTCTAAGTGTTTTGAAACAGCGTTTCTTCACAAGCTATTCAAATAAACCTCCCATTACCAATAAATAATATTTAATTTAGTGCATCATCTAACACAAACATTCTGTCTTCTAGAATGCTAGTTATTCTACTGAATATTTCACACCCACATGGTCTGTATGACTTTTTGAAGTTACAGATGGAGATACAATACATTGCATTACTGAGCTAGCTGGAGAGGTGAGTCTAAAATATATAGAGTTGTGTAAAACATTCAGTACATGGAATTATAACATAAATCGTTGCAACTGTTAATGATACACAGATACTGATTTTCCGTATCTTTCTTAACCAATTTAGGTCTTTCAATTGGTTCTATGGCACTTGTCTAAGACCTCGGAGTCTCTGATGTAAACCCACACCCAAATTATGGGCCCAACACTGTCATATTTCACTGAAATTGCAGTGAAATAAAAGTCTGGCTCTGGCCATAGTGGATTTGAGAAAAAAACCGCTGAATTGTAATGGATTAATAGATCGCTGTGTTTGTTTAATTGCATAAGAAAGAACATTTCTATAAAATCATTGTGACTTTTATGTGTTCAACCTTGTTATAATTGTGGATTGGTATTTTATATGCACAATTCTACGCCATCACTATGTCGTGACTCGCCATCTAGGATTGGGCCGTGGTCACTACTCAGCAAAAGTTATTAAGTTATATATGCCAGGTACATACGGTTGCTTTCATGACCTTGGTCCAAGGTCGTGGGTTTGATTCCTGCAGTGAGCGATCCTTTATAGCCACTGCCAGTGGTGGTGATAACCTTCAAGGTTCTTCTGTTGCTATAAAAAAAGAGGCAGTTTAACCAGCAAGGATTTGTTTTCTTCTAAATTTTAACTGATAAAGTCATTTTATTTTTGTAAGAACTTTAACTGTTTTGTAAGAAATTTAACTGTTTCGAGGTCTTTCATTAAAGGGCTAGTACACAAAGTGGTTTAACAACGTCCCACTCGAGCGCCTATTACTGCCTTACTTTAAAAAGGAAAACGACGTTCTTCTTGATTCGATACATTTTTCCGATTGGAATTTCATCAATTTTGGTGAGCTTGGTTTTTCTTTTGCCATCTGAAGCCAGGGAAAAGGTAAGGCCATTCCATTCTCCTTAGCTGAGTTTTGCAGAAAATAAATTTGTGTGTGTCTAGAGCTTTGTTTTGTGCATATTAAATGATCGTGATTTTTTGGACTTCGTACAATTGAAGTTTTGAATACCTAATCATATATAAAATGTGAATATTTATGATAACATTTAACTTTTGCATGTACATTAGCCAGCGGTTCCCGACCTTTCTGGGGCAGTGGTGGGGCTACCCTGGCTTCCCTGTTCAGGACCAAGGACCGCACGGCTTTAGAGCCGGTGAAGGCGTTGGAGATGCAATCCCAGCTTAAAACCGTCAATTTTTTGCACGAGATTTTGAGATCGGCTAGGCAAGTTTCATTACTTTGCCACCAGCTGCTGAGAGCCCCAACCACGAAGTGCCTTGTTACTTCCCCCACGTAGCCAGCTGACAGGAAAGACCGGGAAATATCTGCATATTTATCGGTCTTGTTTCGAGCCGCCATAATCAGAGCATCCTTACTCCAGCCGAACGGCACCGTCACATAAACAATTACTAAATTGGTGCCCTTGTCAATGACCAGGTCCGGCTTGAGAACAAGAGCCTGCCGTTTAGTGCATTGGCCGGAAGAGCTCTAATTAGGCAACAAGGAACCAGGTTGTGTCGGGCCGTAATTGCATGCAGCGTCGGCCGGCAGTGGCTCAAAACATGGTAAGCCGCCTCTGCCTTCGTGCCGCATAGGAGGCAACTGGTAAAGGTTCCACGGTATTCCTGACTCCTGGCAGCAGCCATTTGTAGCGCATCCAGGCATGCTCGTTGCACGAACTGCCAAACCTAGAACGACAGGCCAAGACCCGTGGTCAAGAAGTGGCTATGTGGGTGGAGAATCTGTCCATGACCAAGCAGCGGTTGATCCTGCCCTGGGCAGGCTTAGTCGACCTAACGCAGCATTCCACGAGCCAGGTGAACTCTCCCAGCTTCGTGATGACCAGTCGTGGCCCGACACAGTGCTCGATACCGTCAGGGTCGGTGGATGCAGCCAGAACTTCAAGACCGTTAAGTAAGAGGCCACGATAGAGCTGCTTAAGGCACTTACGTGCGTCTGACCAAAGCAAAAGCAGACCAATCCTGTTGCCAGGGCCAAAGGCTGCTGGGCTTAGTTACAGCGAACGCTCCTCATCAGACGATGGCGCACCATCGTGGCTAGCGACTACGCGGTTGAGTCTGTGACGGGCGACTTGTCAGATGCAGGCATCTGGCGAGCACAGCATTTGACATGCTTATACAGCTACTAGGATAGAAGCGTTTGTCCCGAAGCGAACCAAGCCAAGCCCACGCGCAGAGCAAAGAGCAAACGGTAAATGCACCGATGTAAAGCTTGGCAGTCCAAGCACGAAGAGACATAGTTGTATCAAAACATTTTCGGCTGGTTGCATAGCGGCCTTAGGCTCAAGCCGTGCCCGACCAAGATAGTCAAGCAGTGGCAAGAGGAAATTCTGAAAGGGGTCAAGCTTTAGCCAATTGGCAAGAAGGCCGGCATGAAGCTGGTTAATGTTCCTTGCAAGGAACGAGCAGACCTGCTATTTCAGCCCTAGGCTGCCCAATACCCTGAGGGGCTCAGCTGAATTGGTCTCTGGCAGCTAGGGGATAAGCCTGTCATGCGGGTTATAGAGGTGGGCGTTGCTTTCGCATCCTTTAGGGTGACGACACAGAATTTCCCAGGCCGGAGTTGGGAGCCCATCATCGACACACCCTGTTCAACAACGGAAACGAGGGTCTGAAGACCAGAAGACGTGCCCGAGAACTCTGCCAAGCCGGAAACATGATTTGTGAATGTTAGCAACTAGTCTGACAACCAGTTATATTGTCCGATCAGAGATGATCAGAGAGAGAGAGAGAGAGAGAGAGAGAGAGAGAGAGAGAGAGAGAGAGAGAGAGAGAGAGAGAGAGAGAGAGAGAGAGAGAGAGAGAGAGATATGCATATATATATATATATATATATATATATATATATATATATATATATATATATATATATATATATATATATATATATATAGTAATAGACGGTCGCCCTGCCGGACGCCAGCAGTCGTAGGAAACGCAACCAAAGTCTCGTCGCGTACCCGAGGCTCCAGAAGTGAGTCTGAATAGAGTTGCTCAAAAAACCTGCAGAAGCTCTCCTCCACTACGGCATGCCGAAGCACACTGAGAAGGGAGACATGTGGAATGCTGCCGAATGCATTCTGCAGATCAACGAATGCCGAGTGTACAATAGCAGCCCTCTGCCTATCTCTGACCTCGTCGAATGGGCTCTCTAAAAGAAAGGACTGCTCAAGGCAGCCCTCAACAACCTATACAAAGCCAGTTTGTTTCGGCGACAGCAGCCCTCGGCCGCCAGCGAAATTGCACAGCCTAATGGCCAGACTGCCCGAGAGCAGCTAGTCAAGAGTGGGAAATCCGGTTCGACGAGGCGTCAAGGCAATCTTCGAAACGGTCAGCTCCCGGGTACATGCTGTGGGCTCTGCAAGGCCGGCGGTGACATAATCCTACAACATCAGAGACATCAGGTTGGATAGCTGGGCCGGATGAGAAGGGATGGTCCGTGCCAGCACAATCTGCAGACGCTCATTGTCAATAGGTCGGGCCTGTTACTCGGTCTTCCAGTAGAAGTGGCAGGCTGGTAGGGCACTGGTCAAGTACGTGAGTGCTGGCAGCAGGATTTCGCGGACGGCCTTGGTGCGGTTGGACACGTATATGCTTCGAATATGCGAGGCACACCTTGGTTTCCACGGCCGTGTACAGCAGGAAACAAGGCCATCCGGTTGAGGCTGCGAAGACTCGGGAGACTGCTGTGGTACCTCAGCTCGTGATTCTTGATTAGGCATTGGGCAAGTGATAACCAGTCTTCGCTTAGAAGAAGGAAGGAGGTCACGAAGCCGTGCCAGTCGTTTGCTGGGATACTGGCCTCGGGGCGGCCATAGCTCAACGAACTCCCGAGGCGAACCTGGAGCTTACATATGAGTCACTGACAGCTGTCCCGTAATCTGAGGTAAAGGTACCAATGAAGCAGAGACTGTCAGCATCTGGGTAGAGCAATGAGTCTAAGCTAGGTTGGCACAGTGGAGCAATTTAAGAGCATGTTGTCAAAGATGATGTAGGGACTTCGCAAAGCACGTCCTTTTTCAAGCTAGATGCTAGGGGAGGAGGAAGTTTTCCTACCGAAGAGGTGTGGTTCGCGTTGTCCAGATGTTAGCTTAGTACTGCAATTGATGAACAGAGGAAGGGACACATCTGCATTATATGAGGAGTGTGGAGTTGTGTTTCCGAGGAAGGTGAGCAGGTGAGAGGTCAACAAGTGTAGCTGGGAGAAGTGCTAATACACACACACACACACACACACACACACACACACACACACACACATATGTACACGCACACGTGCACACACATACACACGCGAACACACACCCCATATATATATATATATATATATAGTTTTATATATATATAGTTATATATAGTTATATTCATTTTTTTTGTTTTTTCCTACGTCAAACAGATCCAATAGTATTTTTATGACAAAAAATTCGCATAGTGCCACCATAGAAAGTAGTACCCTTCTAGACATTTAGCAGACGCTTCAACCAAAGTATGGTCCACTAGCTTGTGATTACATTAACAAGGTCAACAAGCACAACAAGGTTAGTGATATAATTCTCATTTTCATAAATTAAATATGGTTAATGGTAAAATGATGTGTGTCAAGAAGCATTAACAAGGAATTACGAAACTGCAGAACATACCAAATGCTGGGATAAGCAGTTGCATTTGAACTTCTTACTAAATGGCATCATGTCATGGTATGTCGTTACGTATCGGTAGTGAGAACCAGGCTGGAGGATCATACAAATTGAAGACATGATCACATGGGATTCGAATTTACTTTGAGACAGAGTTGTTCTTTCACATTATCATAAGAGGTTTGTATTATGCTAAGGCCGGTTGGAACTTAGTTCTTCTATAAATGGTGGAGCCGGAGAATTCATTGCCCTAAAAGTGAGTGAGAGAGCCTTGAAGCCCTATACGATGCTTGACTGAAAGCGAGACTAGGTCTGTGATTAGTGGTGAGATGTGGTAAGTAAGACCTCCAAAACCTTTGGCAGCCTTATTTCGTAGGCTGATCGGCTGGCAGGCAGGGAGCTACATTAGCCACAACGGTATGACAGATGTGCTTAGACCGGTCTGGTTGTAGTATTCCTGCCTAAGCAAGTATATGACTTTGCCAGGCTCTGTATACAAACGTAGGCAGTCCTGACTACTGAAATTATTTAGTCCTCTAGTGAAAGCTTACTTTGGAAACTTAATATTACATGATTTGCTGAGGCAACAGGAGATACACAGGAAAAATGTTACTGCTAGCTTCACGACTTTCAAATTGTGAGGCACAATTTATTTTGGCCAATAAATACTAATTTTGTGTACCATCATTCATTATTGAAAAAGCTCAAACCTTGTAATTTGGGATGCTAGCAAAATATCAAGGTAAGGTATCAAGAGAGCTCGAAATCCAAGAGGGCTGGTAGTGACCAATGGTAGGTTTAGTAGTATGTCGTATGCATACAGTTGAAAGCCTAGGTTCTCTATGACCACGCTTGGCATTAGATCCAATCACATAATAGGCAGAGCATAAACTCAAAAATAAGCTCATACACCTTAGCTAAAATGTAGTTCAGTGGTTCTTCAGATGATTTTTACCTGTTCACATCATTATCTGGATTGTACCACTGGGATAGGACCAATTTAGTGCTGTGCCAGCCATGCTCGGAAAAGATAAGAGGTACTCCAGATGGACTGGGTGGTCAATAGTCTCAAAGATACTAAATTAACAAGCAGAAAAAGCAGAGAAACTTTACCTAATTCTTTATTACTGAGAAGGTTGCAACATACTCGAAGAATATCTGGCTTAGTTGGGTAATTAGCTCAAACCAGTCTGGAACTCACTTGCTAGCTTTAAAGTTTCAATGTTAAGTGTTCAACTGGTCCACCTCAAATAGTTTCAATTCCTTTGCTAGCAGCTATAGGGGAGGCTGGAAAAACGCTGCTTTAGTTATATTGGCCAAGTTTGGCCTAGTTTGGCCTTCTGAATTAGAGGTCCACCAACAGCCATTTTTATATTTTCAAGGACGTGACTTAAGGCTCAGGAAATATTTATAATTTTAGTTATGCAATAAAGCCGTGAAAAAGCGTCTGTAGATCATTGAAGAAAGAAAGTGGAAATATGGTCTAGATTGCTAGCTGCTTTTGCTTCTATGAACTGAATTTTACAATCTGCTCAGGCATGGCGGCTGAGAAAACTAGCATGGAGATGCTACCCTGAATTAGGGAGATGTTGTTATTTGGGGGTGCTACTAGGGACTGGAGTCCATAGTTGATCCCGCTACTATAAGGGTGAGCTATCTGATCTTGTCCATCTTGCTGACATCTAACATTAAGAAACTATCAGCTGGACCACCAGTTTACGGAAATATTAAGTGGCGGACAACTGTATTTTTTGGTTGTGATACTGCAATTCGACCATATTTTTTATAGATGCTAGACTTTGCCTTTGCTGCGATATGCCTATGCTTTTCCGTTTGACCTACGTTAGTCTTCTAGTGCTGCCGTTTGATTGTCAAACCTGATATTTTAATTCCTTCTCAAGCTTGTCATTAGTAAACCTGGCAAGCTAAATATATGCAGTAAACAATAGGCCATATTGATGACAGTGCACTGTGCGCTTTTTAAGAATTACAAACTTATAGTTAAGGTAGGCTCTTATCGAGTAGCATTCCAACAATGAGGACGGCTCGGAAGTAGGATTGAGCGTCATGGGAAAATAAATAGTTTTCTTGTGACGGCATTCATGTTTAGGGTTTTAAAGTTTCAAGAATAATAGATGTTTCTTGATGCAGAATACGGCACACACTGACGAGTGCATTAGTTCCGCATTTATTCACACGTGCCGAAATTAGCAGTACAATCAATAGCCTACAGCCACTTAGAATTTTTGATTGACTGTTGGTTAGCCCTCGTTAGCAAGGTAATACAAATAACTTAAGGCCAAAAATGTGTTCAACAGTGCACGAAATTTGGCGCGTAGGTTTTGCGAACTTAAGGTGAATAGTAAAGCCACCCTTAACGAATAAATTACCGCTTTCATGTACAAATTTGAGATTAGATTAGACAAATCTTGAATTAAGAAGGACTTGTTACTTGATGGCGTTATTATACTACCACCATTGGAAGTTGGTTTTCGGAGGGTCTCAAAACATGAGTTTTGAAATACTGCCTTGATTGACGGCCAAATTATAGACATTTAAAGAAGAAATAACGACAGCAGTCACTATCCCAAAGGTTTCAATTGATCCAGTTAATGACAGAATGAAAAGCTTGCCTCAGCAGCATCCATAGGTTAGATGGTTATTAGATTCCAGCAAAATCTCGGTCAAAGTAAAGAGGTCAAGATTGTGTTCTTGAATCATGTAACACGTTGTGAGGTGTCTTTTGAACGATGTACATCGAATAAAGGTTTAAATGTGAGCATTTAGATAGCTCACCTTGGTTATAGAATGCCTGATGTTTACTGAGTTAGAGTGAGTCAGGATAGCGAATAAGGAAACGAATGCAGGGCAACTAAGGAAAATGCTCAAAGTACAATGCAAGCTGATTGTTCGGCCTTGTCCCTTGCTTCGAGTGGGCTTTTCAGGGCGGAAATCTTTTTTCAAGAACCCTTGCAGCAGTGTCCGAAATGGAAAATGCGTTTGAACTATAATAGAAGACTATAATAGCGTGAACAACCGTACTTGATATGAAGGACCTTAAAAGTGAGTGAAACAACAGCATTAGCAGGTTTCGGTGCTGAATCGCTAACCAGGATGGTAGCAGGATTGTCGGAGCAATGCTACTGACAATTCATTGAAGCAGGTCACTAGTTGTAACCTGCAAAGCTAAAAGTCCGGCACTCTTTGGTACACGAACCAGGGACTTTAGATGACTGGCATGCTGTTTTTCGTATGCTTATTAAAGAATTGGCATTTCAGAAGCAACGCAGCGGATTTTAAAGTGGCTCTGTTATATGAAGTGGTTCTCTTATCGTTATATATATACTTTGATAACCATAGGCCTAATCATGTAAACATTTAAAACTAAAACCAACCGGTTAATTCAAAGAATGCGTTTCTTGATTTAATTATTGTACGCTGGTTAAAAGTGATAATATTAAAATTTTGAATGGTTTTATCAGTGCTAAAGTTGTTGAAGTGTATGTGGACTGAAAAATTCTCTGAGATGTGTAGCCAGCCGAAGATTGCTTAGATGCCATATTTTTAGCATACCTAGTAAAATTGAGGCCTTAATTGCACTTGGGTTTAACTGTAGGGTTGTTTTCATGCTTTTTTAGGCTTAAGTTTAAAATCCTGTGCATACTATCCGCTTTCTGTTAACCAGATTTATTTAAATTAGAGTTAGCGACATGCCAATTGACAAGAGTTTACTCTTCCCAACACTTCATGTCATGCTGTTATGTTATTCCAACAACGGGAACTGTCATATTTATATTACTGCTGAGGGAGAAAGAGCTTTTTGAAGTATTGAAGAATAACCATGTTTTTACATGTTCTCGATTTACCAAAGAGTTTTACTTCAACATGGGGAATAAATTGCAGATAAATACCTGATATAAGATAACTAAGATGTATTTAAGACAATTATCGTACAACCTTTGCGAAGACCTTGAACTGAATCATTGTTTAGGAATTGTAGAAACTCTGGAAAGTAGGTGAGTCATCTCTTTTGTGGTAACTACAACAATATCAGTAGACGCTAGTACCCACAGTCGTAAGGAAAAACTGCTGTTATCAAAGCGTTGGTTAAGTCTTTTTATTTTTTTATGTCATAATTAAGGTTATGTCAGTACATCATTTGGTAATCAGTTAAACAGTTTCGGCTTTAATTACTCAGATTGGCGGTTTCACGGGACATGATATTGTTACACGAATGCTATGTAGGTGACAGAAGTAATTGTAGTCAGGTAGGAAGCCTAATCGGGAAGTAATTTAGATATGCATGAAAGAACCTGATACAATATCACTTGAATTTATAAGACACGATAGTTGTTGTATCCTGTTCTTGAATGTTAGTAATTGCTCCAAAATGGGAATTCGTATCACGTGGTAGCTGACATATGCGATCGAGAAGCCTGGCTTCTGTTTGATGATACAACCAATAGTATCTTCCACTACGGGCTTGAAGACACGCTAATAGTGAGTGGTACAGAATTCTAAAACACGGACCATCTCGGCTAAATTTACAGCATAATTTCAACTTTACAAGTGTTCGACTTATTGAGATGAATCCATAAGCAAATGCTACAATATTTTAAATTGGAGTATCCATCATTCTGCAAGTTAACGTATTCATAACCTTATATAATACTGCAGATGTGTTATGTCCCTTCAAAACTCCCAGCTGTTTCAGAAATTTGCTTTTAGTTGAACAAGCCTGAGGTAAAACAATGGCAAGGAAACATTTCGTGAATATTGACAAATTATAAGCTGCCACTCGGTTGAATACGAAGATGCGCTTGATTAGGTCTAAGAGGCACAGCTGCATGGCATCCTTTAGAACAGTCGAGGTAGGCGTTTGGGTCATAGCTAGCTAGCTGGCTTGATTTATATTTACAGTAGTAGTTACATCTGTGTTTTTTTATTAAACCATAAGAATTTGTAGTTGGCGCAGGAGTAGCATTGCTACTGCTGCTTGGAAATATGTGCATCAAAAGAAATAAGGCTATAAATATAAACAGGTTTCATCTCACCTCTTTCAGGAGTTTGCATATCTTTTACATGTTCTTGCACTTGCCCAATTTTTCCCAGTATAGAGTGATCTTAATCCATTACTGTAAACTTGGTGATAGTGTATCTATCAATTGTTGGCCAATTCAAAGCCTCGCAACGAGACTAAATTTTGAACAGTACTTCAAGTGTTAAGTCTTCTGATATTTCTCAGATACCCATTGGTTTTTTCTTTAAATTGTATATAATGTAGTATTTATATTACTGGCAATGTATCTTAAAAGTATGAGTCTTATGACATATTATTCATTAACTTTTTAATGATGTTGATTTACAGGTCGTCATGAATATTACTTTGATGTTTACATACTTGGTACTTTATGCGGATATATCCAGCTTTTTACCATCAACATCAGACTACGTACCGTTACTAAGTAAATACCAATCTCTTGCTCGCGGGAGCTTTAAAAATTGCTGGAATTGTTTTATTGGCTTAAATATGATTATTTTTTAGACAAGTACCTTGGCTTTTTGACGATTATGGCCGGGATATCTTTAATTTCCACAACAATTGTTTTAAGGATAACTCACAGTGGAAAGACAGAAGTGCCTAAATGGGTGAGGCATGTAAGTATTTGCAACTAATAAAGGCGCTTAAACTACCTCATTTTTATAAAAGCTCATAACTATATTGTTGTTTTGATGGACGGTGATTGATTCGTGATGTTTTGGACTTATATTGGTACGACACGACAAGTTTCTACAATTGAAATTCCGGAAGGTAATGTAATGTAGCTCAGTCTGTAACTCCAGAAAACCATAAACACTATGTGGGTGTTATGCAGGAGAGTTATTTTTCAAGGCACCGACAGCCTAAGCGGCTTTTCCTATGCATTTGGTAGCAAACAGATTTCACCTCAAGCAAAAATAGAAAGTGGAGAGCATAACAGAGTGATGAGAGTAGTTGAGGTAGTGAGTAGCATGGGAGTAGCATGGGAGTAGCTGCTCAGGACCACTTAAAATGATGAATAATTGTAGCCAGTAGGAGAGTAGTTGTTGTGTAAGAATTGTGGGAGCGAGTTCAGCAGTCTATGAGCTGCCGAGCAAAAGCTTCAGACGCCAATGGTCTTTAAGTGGAGAAACGAAACAGCCAAGTTGTTGCCCATGCAGGACCCGAAATCAAGATGAGGCTGAAACTGATGCAGCGGTTCAGATAGGAATGAAGGAGCCAAGTCATGGTGGGCCTTGTGGTCAGCATACGACATTTTCTCTGTATCCATTGACTAACCAGCAGCCATACTAGCTCTTGTAGCAAAGGGTAGACGTGGTCGAACCTCCGAGACTTAAAAACTAGTCTTGCAGCAGTATTCCTAGCCAGCTGCAGTGGCCTAGTTGCTTTTTTTTGTAGACAAGTCTAGAAGGCGTTACAATAATCAAGTCGAGACAGAACTAAGAACCCAGGGAAATTTTTTGCGAGCCATTGTGCAAGATAGCTCCTAATCTTAGATAAGGATCTGACGTGATCGCTTTATGTAGAAGCAGTTTTCTGATTGAAGCTATTAGAATCAAGGCAGCTGTCGAAAACGACACTTCAATTTTGAGAACGTGGTAATGGTCGCATGACGGCATCACCAATTAGAAGAGCGAAGCCTTTTAATTCAGTAATACATTTAGGGTCCAATGAGCAGCACTACAGTTGTATCTTCATTTAATTTCCGAGGTTTTCTTCCATCCGGGATCAAATGTCGGCAAGCCAAGCATTCAGTTTGTTTTCAATTGTGGCAGCAGATTCCGACGGTTTGAATGTAAAATACAGCTGAGCATCATCAGCATAAAAGTGAATAACTATTCTATGGGCTATAATCACTTTTGCCCGAGGTTGAGTATAAAGTGAAGAACTGCAAGGGACCAATGACGGACCCTCGAGAAATTCCACAGGTGGCCCGTTTCGTTTGTGAAACCTAACCCCACAAGACACTGATTGAACACGATCACACAAGTGCGATTTAGACAACGCCAGTGCTCGTCTGCCTGACCGATCTTTATTCTCAATCGTTCAAGTAGAATGGTGTGATCAATGGTGTACAACACATCTGAAATATCTAGAAGAGCTAGGCCAGTGACATTCCCGTCATCGTTGCCGCATTGAATGGGGCTGATAATACTGAGTAGAGAAGTTTTAGTTTAGCTCTGCCTCTTGATCCTTGATTTAATTGTTTCTAACATTTCACAGTTTTCAGAATGTACAACCAGCTGCTTAGTGACAATGTTTTAAAGAACCTTTGACAAGAAAGGAAGAAGGGAAACTGGGCGATATTCTTCACGGACCTTTGTATGTAATCCCGGCTTTATGAGTATGGGTCCAACGATCGCCGATTTTAAGAACTTATTTACAACCCCTCTTTGGAAGGACGCATTGAAAATATCTGTTAACGGGACTAATTTTGTCTGCCAGTAAAGACTACAGAGATGATGGTATATGGTCTTTAGGAGACAAGCTCTTTTTACTAGGCGTTATCAAGGTAGCCACATTGCAAGAAAAAACCTTGGAAAACTTTTAAGTAAGGTCACTGGCTGCAATTCCACAGTCGCACGACCTCGATGGGGATTAATTGAGGCAAGAATGTGGGCATTGGTTTTTTTATTATTGGAGGCTGAAAACTATGCGGCTGAGCAATCAATATTTTTGGGTTCAGACAGACCTCTTAGCATCGGCCAGTAAATTGTTTACTTTCTTGTAATTTCGTTTTGGGTCCGACTGACAATAAATTAGTTTTTGATTGAGAAAAAGCCCTGGCATTTTCAGTTTCCAAGTGCCAACTAGAAAGAAGTCTTTGAAATTCACTAGATGAGAATCCGATATCGGTTTCATAAAACGATATTCAAGCCTGCTCATAAAATGGTGCATCTTCCGAAGTTATTTTGTAAATTGTAAGGAATCTCGACATATCTGTACAGGGACAAAATAAACGGGAGCATGCCTGTCAGAAGCACTCCTGTGTCCTGTTCACTGCATCGGTGAGGGTGAGTGTTAGTTTAGATCAACAAGACCTGCATCACAAACGGATTTTTAAAATGCGTCTAGGTTCAATGCTTTTTATGTTATGTTACTGGACAGGTTCGACATTAGCATGTACGTACAAGGAAGCAGGAGCAGTAAACGCGACCCAACAATGATCTGAGAGGGTCGGCGTTTAGTGGGGATTACATCCTTAGTAGTCAAGAGATCTAGAATATGGCCACCGACGTTGATGGATTGATTACCGTGTTTGATCAAGCCGAAATTATCCACACATTTAAGAAATGAGCGGACCTGGCTGTTAATAGGGTTTCGATGTGAATATTTAAATCTCCAGCATTCATTAATGCAATGTCGCTCAACAATATTTTAGCCTGGAACTGGGACATGGATGAGTAATCCATTTTTACAGCAAGCAGACATTTAGAAGGCGGAATTTATGACCCTGTGTAACAACTGAGCAACGCCGATAAAGTGGCTTGCATCCACAAAGACATGTAGCCGGCCTGGCAGACGCTGGCCCTTCGAATTGGAATAAGACATTAGGAACGGCCGCCTGTCAACTTTTCACAACATGCTGAAGCAGGGCAGGTGAGAAACTGAAGCAGCGAGTACTATTCGTTGCTTTAATCAAACGTATCAAGGGTTTTATAGCTAAGCTGTTCATAGGGTGAACGCAGGATGCAGGAAGGTTGTCAGTGACCAGCCGAAGAAGCCTAACGGTAGGGATCGACTAATGGTGACAGTGCACCTTATGCTAAGCAGACCCTGTTTTGTTTAGCATATTCAAGGACATCTTATAAATCTTCAAAGCGAAGATAGTAGTGGAATACCCAAATGTTTCACTGAGAATTCAGGTAAATGTCCACACCATGCTAGCAGTCGACCGAAGCCGCCCGCTAGACCAGGGGAATATTACTTTGAACGATTTGGCCTGCTGTAGACACACTACACTGTCTTTAGACATAATAGTTTTGCATTTTTCAATTAAAGCTTGGGAAGCCCTATCTGAAAATAATTTTCCAATGTATAAGGCCAAATCCCGACTTAATATACCTTACTTGTAAAGAACATTGTGGTTTTGAAAAACACGAAGCGTCAGCTCACTAATTTCGCGAGTCGCATTATGCCTCATTGCTAGCAGTAGGCTATGCAGCAGATTCTTCAGCCAATATTGCTGTTTAATCAGCTGAGTTGGTTTGATGCAGTCTGTGTCATTACAGATAGAAAAGTGATAGGGTGACCCCTCGGAATCGTGCTGATTAGCTAGGTTGCTTATCAGTTACACATTTCGATGAGTCTTATCACAAGAGTGTTGGGTAAAGACTAAGCTTTTCTACCAAATACATATAGTTTTGATAAGACTGAACTAAAATTTCTAGAAAACATTTACAGGCACCGGCCATCTCATAATGTCTCCAGATCGGCTATCATAGGCAGCTGGCGGTGTGACGGCTTTGCCAAAATTGAAAAGCCTTGAAACTAGTTTCAATCCTGTAAAACTACGATATGACTAACTCAGCCAGCATCCTGTAAGGATTACAGTGCTCTTTTAATCTTCCGAAGAAGATCATTTAACGATGCGGCTACTTGATAAATATGCCACACAAGCTTTGGCCAGTTCGATAATTACCTTTCCATTTGTTGTATACCTTGCTTCTTATTGAAAGTACTGCTAGTTAAAATTCTCTGTACTTTGAGCGTAGGTTAGTAACAAGAAACTGATGAAAGCCTCTGTCCTAAATAGCATTTTTTCTGTTTAAAGCTAAGGTTTGACCTTTTATCCTGCGTGTTCTGAGCTCACATCTACCCGAGCAGCAATAATTTCTTTCTAGCTTATTTCGCCACTGACCTCAGGTGATGTTCTTCAGCAGCACTAAGCACGATCCAGTCTTGTATTGGTAGTGTTGATAACGTACGTGACAAACTTCCATTGTCAACAACTGGCAGGCTCATATAGAGGTTTAGGGGCAACTGATTCTCAATCTCTTCACTTAGAGAGAACTATAGCCATAAATAAATACAGCACATCTAAAAATGTTGAGAAACCTTTCCAGAGGGCCGCTCTCTCAAAATCGCTAAGTCTGTGCGAGTCAAAAAACCACGATAAGTGCAGTCGTGTCGTATTGCGTAGTCAGTGCATTTGGGTTTTAGTATTATTTAACCAAGGCGACCCTGAAGAAATTAGCTTTCAACGGCGTATCTAAGAGCTCTTCTGGAAGCCATGCTGCAAGAATCCAGATGCGAGGATTGGGACGGTTTTGACGGATTTTCTGTCAATTGGGGAGATCAACATAATTACATTGCATGTCAATCCGAATTCCTCTGTGGACGAGTTCCTAGTGATTGAGACGTGGCAAAGGGTTATTTAAATTTTAGGCTCCTATCTTGTTTTCTAGAATCGGTCATCGGTCACCCTTCAATAGTGACTCCTACTCACTGTTTGGAGTTTTAATGGTTCGTTAGCCGGCTAAATCCGAATATTTTTTACCAAAGTTTCTTACTAATGGCAACTCCAGATCTTCTTCCCTAGTTCTTCTGTAGACAGGGAACACAAATCAGAGAAGTAGCAATCATTGTCCAACGTTGATTGAATCATCATCACTGTTCGGTAAGGATTGCTAACCAAGGTGGCAGGATGAGCATACATTGGAAACGATACTACCTGAGAAGTAAATCACCCATTCTTCAGCAACTAGGTCTCATTCTAGGATAAGATTTTACGAATTCAAGCCCCAAGCTATGTTGTCATGTCCTAAAATAAGCAATTTGTTATTACTCCCTGTAGGCCTTAATGGTTGCAACTTCGGCACTACTTTCTGCTATGTAAACGAGGATGCAAGATAAGCGATGCTTTTCCTTAATCATTTTTCGTGGGCCTTTTATCGGTTCATTCACGTCCATGGCTAGAGAGTTTTTAAGGAGCATGAATTGGCATTGGTGCTTGATGCTCACAGTTCAAGTCACAGTCATACGTCTTATAACAAGAAAAGCTGCAATGACCACTGTAAGCCGGACTGACTGTCGATCAGGCTCTCTAGAGGCATATAAACGTGGCTATTTAATACGGCAGCAGATATTTTTTACGTACTAGTAATAGGTTAAAACTGTATCTTCCTCAGAAACTAGCTTGCCTGCTCCTCACCTCCTCACAATGACAGCAATTTTGACACTCCAGTGTTAACCCAGCTAGCATGATGGTAGATAACATAAAAGCAGCATTGTTATTGCACAGAAAACATCCAAGTCTCTTTCTGAGAACTTGAGGTATGCAAGTACAAAATACGACATTTGCATAGTAGTTGTAATTTCATTACCAAGTGTTTAAAATAGACCAAAACTAAAAACAATTACCCGATTATTGGGTCTGTGCAGCTTCTATTTCAGATTTCTGTAAATCAATGATCTGATGCTACTTGATATTAATTTCAAGCCGACTCGTACGTGGAAAGTGTGCACGGTTTTTATTGTTTGGTTTTGTACAATGCCTTGATTCAGCGGATCAATTTGTAAGCATGAATGTCTGATCACATAATCCTACAATAGTTATTTCTGATAAGTTATGATAAATGGATTCATAAGTTAGTGACAGCTCGACGTCTACACACTGCTTAATTAAGAGTTGCTTGAGGTAATATATTATGCAATTATAAAGTTTCAAATCTTCTAACAGTGCTCTGAGCTGTTGTGGCTGTTATCTAACCACATTTGCATGCTGACCCTGTGCATGTCACCCCTAACCATATTATTCATTTCGTTTGTTTCTTCAAGAATTATTTTACTTACCATTCAATTGCATTTCACTTTACAGCAAATGTAAAGCGCCTAGAGAGAGATTAAGTTCTCTGAGGGCGCTTTATCAAGTGAATTATTATTATTATTATTATTATTATTATAATCAAAATGAAATTGTCGTGCAAGGTACCCAAAATAGTGGGCCTCGGCGAACGCTTAATAGGAGCAATGCTGGCCATGCTCATTCTTGCAATAGGTTTATACTTAATGCCTTGGTTTTATCGTTATTCAATTGAGAATTTTCCCTGCTGTTCAATTATGTACCCCAAAGACATGTGAGGCTAAAAGCTGCTATGGTTTGAGGTTGCAGATAGTAGGTAGGGATTTAAGCATTGACGCAGCCACGATTCACTTTTGCCAACACTGAAGTCGATATTTTTCTGGTGGATTTTACCGTAAACCCAAGTAGCTTAAATTGCGAGAAGGACCTTGAACCAAAGCAGGGGCTTAGCCGTTCTTCAACCGATGACTATCACCAGTGGGCTCCTCGCCATCGAAACTTTCCGTTGAAACGTTACCTATAAAACTGCAATGCAGAGGGTCTTCTGCCTTTAAAAATACCGGAAATAAGAAAGCAATTTGTAAAACTTGGCAGTTGAATTTACAAAAATAGATCAAGAACCAATAGAAAAGCAACCCAGTGTAAACTTGGCTTTAGCATGAATCGCTTTAGACTTGAAGTTTGCGAGCACGATGGATTCATAGGCTTTCAATTCTGCCTATATGTTGCTTTTTGAGTTAGATTGGTGGTCCTCCGATTCTGATCGGAAAAGCAATAGGAAGCCTGAGCAAAAACCTTTCACCTGCTCGAGTATTCACTTCAAAATGAATGGCTAGGCAACATCGTGCTTGAGAGCAGATGGGACAATACTAAAGGCCGTTTACATACACATGTTATAATTGTACTACGAAGTATAAAATCTGGTGGGTTTGGACCTGGCCATTAAATATGTCTAACACTGCTAAATTATTTAACGGAACAAGGTATGAGACTTGACCTAAGTTTTCATTCTTAAGAAGGTCGTTACTATTCGCAAGAGTTCATTGTTTGTGATTATCTCTAAAGCCTGAAAGAAATTTGCCTCAGAGATTTTAAGTTCTGATAACTAATAGTGCAGCTGGTGAGTAGCTACTCGTTGTAGTATTTCCGAAATGAATGCAAGGAAATATATTGAAAATTAATTTTTGAAGTTGTCCTGCTTTAGTGTGCCATCCTAGTTAGTGACATAACAAAAGCCATTTAAAAATGCATTGGCGTGATCTGAGTCTAAAGACAGATTTCTCATGTTAGTCGTGTAATACAGCAACAAGTCTCGCCAAATTAGGATATACAAGAATGGTAGTATAATTGGAATCAAAGAAGATCTCCTATACGAGTCAGCTGGGGTACATGCTACAGGTGGACATTTAATAGACACAATTAAGCGATGTTTAGGACTCCTGGAGGATAGTTACTTGATGTTTCATGATTTGTATTTAATTTTTTTAGGACAAAAGATTGTCGGAGGAATGAGTTCTGAGAGTACAGCCTGTTTTGCACAGTCCAGCCTTTTTAGAGTCATATATTGCATGGCAAAATAGTCTCTCTTGTAGAATTTCGTTACGTATTTAACGAATCTATTAAAAAAAATTTAGATTCTCATTATAATGCCCTTTATTCTCATAATTAGGCTAGATTATCTCTCATTTTTTTATGTACTGATGACACGTTTGGATAAAATCCCCAGTGATCCAATGCCAAGTCTGGAGACTTGCTGTATCGGCAATGCTAGAAACATCCATACCTACATCCTTTGTAAATTAATGTAAGTTCTCTCCGTGTGCAACTCAACAAAGCCACAAAGACTATGAGGATGCTATGCAGGAGACTAATGTATAGCACATTAACAGCCTAAACCACTTTCGGTACGCTTTCCATAGCCGACCGACTTCATCTCACGCCATAAAGACAAAGTAAGAAGCACAGCAGAGTCAGAAGAGCAGTTGAGGTAGTTATTAGCATGGAATAGTAGCTCAGGACCGCTGAAAAGGATGAGCCACAGTCGGCAGCAGGGGAGTAGTTGTCGCTGAGTAAGAACTGTGGAAGCGAGTTCCACAGTCTAGGACCTGCACAACTAAAGCTTCCGTCATCAACGGTCTTTAGGGGGAGGGATGGAACTTCTCATTTATTTTACATACTGGACCTTAGAGCATGAGGAGGCTGAGATCGGTGCAGCAGTACTGCTAGGTATGGAGGAGCCAAGCCGTGGCTGGCCTTGAGGGTCACAGCAATAACTTGTGTTGACCTCCTGTTTCGGTAATAAAGTACTATCCTACAACTTTTTCAGGCTATAAAACAAAAAATAGCTCTGTCTGTGCTGTTGTGCAAACACTCTTGATTATACACTGTAAACGCATTACGTTTTAACAGCATGATTCCTTAAGTTACTCCTGCAAAGGTCGTTTGTATCGACAAATAACATTTTCTTGTAGCAGTCACAACATTCAACTCGTCAAATTGCAACAGAGAAGAAAAATGTCCACTGAAAACTGTTTGGTTTATTTGCTGGTTTCACACTAAATATTTTAACTTAGTAGTTTACTCAGAACCAAGCAGAAGTCACAGAAGAAACAATTGCTCTGGGTAGGCGAATGTTTGGCGCTTAGATTATTCAATCACTGATTTACCACAGCAGTAGTAGGAGATTAGTAAATATTGCAATCGTCCTACCGCCCATCACTAGCCACCATAAGCTGAGGCAAAAAACGCCTATAATTCTGTCACCTAGGCTAACTAACTCATGCTTCCGAGGCGGAGTGGTATCTTGAGGTGGTTCCTTGGTGCATATTTTTAAGTGGTGCACACAAGCCGTTGTAGGAGAGAGCCTTCAGCTAATTTCTTGTATTTTTGGCATTTCTTAATCTAATCTTTTAGAATTACCAGCCAAATAAAAATTTCCTCACAACGTCTTCAGTAAACTCTCTGCTGATCTAATCGAAGCAGTCTGAAGAAAAATACATGGAATAGTTTGCTTTTTTAAGCTGTAAGCTAATCTTAAATCTTAAAGCAAAATCATGCAAGAACAATGCGGCCGATTTAGAGCCAAAAATAGCTCGATAATTATTTCATTGGCTACTCTCCGTTAATCTTATTAAAGCCCGGCATCGGGTTAAAGCTTGAAGTCACAATGACAGTTAGGAATGTGCTATACCTGTCATTCAGACTTTTAGTGATCATTAATGGGTTTTCAGTAAGTTTTAAGTTCTAATACGGCACTGTGGACACTTTGAGTCTTTATTTGTATCCTTTGTCTAAAATAAATTTTGAAACCTTCCATACAAATAGTTCTTTGACTGTAGAAATTACTAAATTGTCTCCACAGTGAAAACATTAAGGAAAACTATGGAAAACGTGATGAAATATTTGTAACTGTGCAGGCATGTTTCACGCAGCGTTTCATCTCTGTATTTTCCTTAAATGGTTTTATTTTCTGATTTTTGTGCGAAATGATTCAATAGTAACTAAAAGTAAAATAGAAATGCCACCATTTGCCGTAAAATGAGTGCAATTGATATATTTAAAAGGAATTGGCTTAAAATCCACAATGTTTCATTAATACTCGTAACATAGCCCAAACAAAAAAAAGAGTATTGCTTTCCTCCAGTCAACGTACCATTTGCTTTCCGGTCAAAATAATGAATTTTTATCTGGGTTAAAAACTGGTTATGAAAGCATTAATATCTTATAACAAAAAATGTGGCAGGCGCAAAACAGTTCTTGAAATTTTTCTTTTTTGAAATAGCATGAAAATTGTGCTTTCTACTTCAATAAAGAAAACCTACAGGTCTGTCATGGTCAGCTGAGATGCTGGCAAGATATCTTTAAAAAATAGCCTCCGATATAATCCGTGGAAAGAAACAACCCTGTACCAAATTAGGCTTCCATGATTATCAGTGTCAGATTGCTTTAATTCTATGTAATCATATTTGTGTCTTGGTAATCGATTAAATTGAAGCAACGTTTGAACATATTAGCCAGATAAGCTGTAGATGCTGCTTTGCTTTTTTTCTGTCTTCCCAAGTTCTTGAGTAACCTAGGTTGCACTAGCTGTATTTTCTTATGCAATTATGCCAAGCCTTGCAAATGCGGAGATGCAAGAGCAATGGTTATGAGAGTCCCAAACGTGGTGATACTATTTTAATTCTTTGAAAACTTCACCATTCTGTGTGAGGTGTACAACTCTTTCAAATCTCCTGGTGTAAAACAAAATTCTTGGATGCTTTTTGTCTGTTGCAGCATGACGTTCTGGTCATACGTTCCAGGTATGTTTTAACAAGATTGGAGGTTGGCTTCGGGTTATACCCAATAATATTGAACAATGCATTAAAGAATCTCCAGCCTTTTGTGTAATGCCACCTCCAAAGTGTATACATGTCAAAGAAAGTGCTGAAGCTAGAGAAGACGTAACTACTCACTCCGTCCGCGGCGGCGAAAAGAATCCGACAGCCAAAGTTGATCCAGTCATTTATGAACTTCTCGTCACCATCCAGTCGATACGATGCGAGCACATTAAAAAGCTGAGAAAGTTAGAGCTGTTCCACACGTGGATCATGGTCGGAAGAGTTTTTGACAGACTTTGCTTTTGGTTGTATGCTGTTACAACCATTCTAGCGACAGCTTTAATTCTTGGCCTCTTGCCTTTGAAAGCAGACAGTACGATAACATGATCGCCCTGTGATTGCTACAAGGGTTTTGCTGTGTAGAATTCATCTCAGCGAAAACTAAGCAATGTTGTCTCTCTCACTGCTGATGCGAAAAAGAACCTCCGCAGAGACGCATGTGCAAACTATATTTCAACTGGTAATTCATTTTACCTGTGTGCCGCATTTATGGGATATTGCTTCGAATAATTAACATTTGTGAAACTGGCATATTACTGGCAAAGTACTTTCCAAAAATATAGGCAACTGTCACTTGAATACATTTTTTCCTATCTGATTCAGCATCTGAATTGACCACAGATCTAAAGTTTTGTACCAACTTCAATCAGCATGTGGTATATTTACTGGGATTTAGGAGTGATCAGTGAGTTTTAAAATGTAGATGATTTTTTAAAATCGCATGTACTAGCCTGAATGTGGTATTTCAATTTTAGCTGATCTGACATATTACTATTCTATATTCGTAGTTGAGTGTCGGTGCAGTGGACTGTACAGTTTATTTGGTCCTCTTATGGAGGGTACCATTGGAAATGTACACAAGAGTTATTGGTGGAGGGGGAATCTCTACATGATAACGTCTGTGTTCCAATGTCACAGCTCAAATAAAGGCTGACGAGGAAATTTGCTTGTCATTTAAAAGATATATGGAAATGGTAGCATACATGCGTATCAATTCACCTAAAATTGCATAGGCTTGCCAAATACACCAAAGTCTAGAAATTCTTGTGCCTATCGTACTTAGTTTCAGGACATAATGGATGGGAATAAGCAAAGCATTTGGAAGCATCTCTTAAAAGACACTTAGCATCAACAATAACAACTGTAGATAGAATTGTGACTTTTGATTATTCAGAAATATAAAATAACAGAGTAAAATAAGCCCTCTTACCATTGGACTGAGGGCTAAAACAAATTTCAGCAATCACTGAACAATTCTTCGCTACCTCCTCACCTTCTCTGCTCCTGCCTCAACCCAGATTTGATTATTGGCTGACCTCTCGGCTAACCTATACGATGACCAATCGATTGACCCATCGGCTGACCTATCGATTGACCTAGAGACTGTCCTATGGGTCAACCTATCGAAACTACTTAATGAGCCAGTAAATCTGGGGTAAAATAAATGTCTGGTCATGTAAGTTCTATTCCCAGTTAAAGAAGAACTGAAGCGTTCTATACTTACACTTGCAGGGATATTTCGCTAATGTGTGATGCTGGGCCCGGGAAATATCGAAAATGATTGACCCCCAAGGGCTGTGCAGCTGAAGTGTTAGCATGCGGCTTCTCGTGTGGTGGTTGGTTGAGTCTTTGACGTCAGCATGTGGCCCGCCACAGATACCCGCCTGCGGCGGGTGGTTGAACCAAACGGCCTTTGACGTCAGCATGTGGCCCACCACAGATACCCGCCTGCAGCGGGTGGTTGAACCAAACGGCCTTTGACGTCAGCATGTGGCCCACCACAGAGGCGCTCACGTATCTGTGTTGAGTCAGTCAGCACCAGTTTGTATAAGTACCCGCTGGGGAAATAAAGACTAGAGTCTCGTTCAACGCTTACGTTTGCCCGCTCGTGTCTTCGTGTCTCCGTGAGACTCCACTAGCGCTGCTGCAGCCGGAGGCACACTAACTTAACACAGCCTACTGTTTACGTTAAGCTCCAGTGATGTGGCTACACTAGTACTATTTTTTAGTCTGTTGTTTTATTAGAGGTATTTGCAAAAAAAGATATCAACACACCATAACATGTTTCTTTGGCAGTAGCCCATGCTCAGGCTTGAGGCTAGTAATCGTAAGTAATAACAATAATAATGCACTTGATAAAGCGCCCTCAGAGAACTTAATCTCTATCTAGGCGCTTTAATTTGCTTCAAAGGAAAATGCAATTAGATGGTAAGTAAAATCATGCTTGAAAAGCCAACAAAATGAATATTATGGTTAGGGGTGACACGCACAGGGTCAGCATCCAAATGTGGTTAGTGATAGCATGCACAGTGTCAGCACGCATAAGCACGTGAAGGACGACTCACAGGGACCCACTAAATGCTGTTCTAAATAGGTGTGTTTTTAATTTCCTTTTAAATGTGGTCAGGTCAGGGGATGTTCTGACGCAGGTCGGGAGGAAGTTTCAGGCTTTCTTTGGGAGCATACGAACTAAATGCACGGTCGCCAAAGGATTTAAGATTTGTACGAGGAATTTCTAGACTGTTGGATTCCGAAAAGCGGATGGTACGATACTTGACCTGATGGAGAAGTATATCGGAGTAGAGTGACGACATGGGTTCAGGCAAAAAGAATGCACCAAACTCAAGTCTTGGTTACATATATGTGCCTCTTTTTCAGCTGGTGTTTGGTGTAACTTATTATTTTAGCAGTCAGTCTAAAATTTCAGAAAAGCTGGGATTTTTTAAATGGAATACCTCGATCAGGTGGCTTTATCATGTCAGAGTATTGAGAGCTAACGTTAAGTGACTAGGCTCACTCTGATTAATGAATCGCCACGAGCAGAAGTCTCGTGCTTATTGCATCGAGTTCATGTCCAGCATAAGTTTTTTGCAAATGGTGGAGCTTCATAAATTTCGCTACCCGTGACGTTGGTTTGAGTCTTCCAGTAGCCAATTCTGCGTTGCAAACTTCAGGCAATATGAAGTGCCAAAACCAAACACTGTTGCAGTTTATATTGGGCTGTGATAAGGACCAAAATGTTTCAGCTATGCATTTTCAAATTACCTAATATATTAGCACGGTCAATTGCTTGGTAATGCCTTCTCATTTTACTTGCACCTAATTGGTTTAGGTGCAATCGCATGCATTTCTCCATGTGGCAATCCCATATCATTGATCAGAAAAGATCCTTCTTTCGGAGCCTGGCAAGCATACTGCTCACTATCAGCAACCACTATCTATCCCAGAGTATCGATGTGTACGGACAGAGATCATCGGAGGAACCACCAGTCAAGTACGGGTACCTCATGGTTCTGTGTTCGGTCTGCTTCTTTTTACAGTGTATACACTCCCTCTTGCCTATCCGATCACCAAGCACTATCTAGGCATTCTCTTGTATGCAGATGACACTCAATTGTGATCCCTACCAGCACGCGAACACGTCGAATTCTCTACACACCCTGGTAGCACATTGGGACATGAACGAGATCAAAGTTTCTTAAATTGAACACGACGACAAAGCAAGCTTACTAATTTGGGCAAACCATGTGCGATTCAAAAGTTTTAAAACGTGCCGTTCTATAGGTAATCTAGCTGTCCTGTTCCAAAACTGAATATAAATTAGTGCTGGAAAACCCAAAACTCAAATTGGCTTTTTCAGCATGTTTCCCGTTAAATCCATTTGTAATATTGGCGTACTATTCTTAAGTATCATTTCATTAGTCGACACAATCAGCTCCACAGTTAAGTCAACCTGCTCTCAATTATATGACGTTGCCAAATCTCGGGCTTGCTTAGACAGGGACACTACATCCCAAATGATCCTTGCATTTGTGACATCCTGTATTGATTTCTGTAGGTCAATGCTTATTCGTCTTCCTGTGTGTGCTATACAACACACTATTGTGAGTCAAATCTTGTATTCATAATTCGTAGGAGCTGCAAAACTATTTCAGACTTTGCCTTAAGTTCTTACGCTTCTGAGGTGTGGAATTTATAATTTATGCAGGGCACAACTTCCCTAGACAGGCCGAAATTTAAAAAGAAAATAGCATGACTGCACTTGTTCATGACCAACTTTGGTGTGACTTTGCGATTCGTTCTCCTTGAGCGTGTACCTGCTGACACTTTGCTTGCTGTTTGGGGGTTCTACTACCAAACGTTTGGAAATACTTTGTATGCAGCATCTGTAGAGTGCCTAGAGAGAAAACAAGAGATTCAGCTATCTGAGTGAGCTACACAAACGCATCATCATCAGTGATCGTATTGTCATAATCCCATTCCTCCCTATCCGAATCTCAGTGGCCACGTGCTCAGTGGCTAATATGTTACAGAAGGTGGAAAGGAGGAATTTTTTGGCTTGGAGACTACATGCTCAGCTTTAGTCTGGCAGTGAATTTTCCACACGCAGGCTCCATTCTCGAGTTCAAGGTGTTTCTCCAATCGAGGAATCCTACTGTTATCATATAGGTGGACGCTTCGACCGTAGGCCGTGCTGTTAAGGGTGTTTCAGACGGGCACCAGGAATAATCCCATTATTTCCGGAAAATTCTCTCTCCATTTCTGGCTTGCACTTGTTGTAGGCAGAAGCATACCAACACGTTTTAGCTATACGGTTGAAGTTATTCGATGAATTTCTTACATATAGGTGGCACTAAGGTCAGGGTAATACCGCACGTTTAGCAAACCTATCACACTAAGTACAAAGCATCTACTGACATATTTACGGGATAAAGTAAAAATACTAAATTGAGCACGGAAACGCATATTGGTTTGCTTATCGAATGTGGGCTTGTGCGGCGTATCCCGTCGAACCCGTCTATTGGCAAAAGTACCCACCGTAGAGCCTGGTTTCATGCAAACGTCTTTTCCGTTAAACATGCGGTACATACTGGACGGGAAAACGTGCATTCACACTGTTTACCATTTAAAACGCTCATGAGCTGCATAGATTTTTCTGCTACTCACGAGCATTAACTGTGTAAGTTTTTTTCGCTGATTGCAATCGACTCTCTTAACATACTTATTTTTGAATCAGCTCAAATTTTAGGTGTACTGTTCTCAAGTGACCTTTCATGAGAGTACCCCTTCAACTCCACTGTCAATTCTGCCTACTTTCAACTACGCATCATTAGTCTGAGCATTTGAAGCATCTGGTCTCACCTTCTTTAACTCAATGCTTGCTGACCTAGCGGCCTATGCAATTAGGTGCTTTCAGCAGGTGCTAACCTCTGCCGCTAGGCTTGTCTTCCGTAAGGGTTATAGTTGCCGCATCCAACCACTTGTCACCAACCTGCACCAGCTCTCAGTCAAGCGACGCATTTGACGTCAAGGCTCGGTCACCCACTTTCACACGCGTTCGTTATTTGGCTCCACTTTACCTATAACAATATTCTCTCACCAGGCTAAAATTCGTGTGCAACTAGCTTTTCGGAACTTAATTGTATTCCGAAACCTTGCACTAACCCCAAATATTTTCCAGACCGCGTTTTTAGTTCGTATTCCAAAGCCTGGAACTTACTCCCGACTTGTGTCACAATATCTCGCCGACTTAACGACATTTGAGCAGAAACTGAAGACAAAACAATGTTTTGGAGCATTTAGTAAGTCCTTGTGCTTCGTCCCTAATGTGCTTATTCACAGACACTGTGCTTATCGCCACTAACCATAGTTGCATGGCGATCCATTGCATGTGATCTATTTTCCACTTTTCGTCATTGAGCATTCTACCACTAACCGTGGGATCGTGTTTCTTTTGTAGCAAATTTAAAGTGCATAGATAGGGATTGAGTTTTCTAATGATGCTATAATCTATCTATAATCATTATTTTAATCTCAGGACTACAAGTAACGTGATTGTATCCAAGCCTTGTTACATACCAGACGATGAGCTTTGTTTTTGGCCAATGCTCAGCACAGTAACATTGCATTTAGTCGCATGCCGTTGCTACAGGATGTTGGAGAGGAGTAAATGTCGCTGCCCTAATGTCCAAGTTTCTTATGTATTTTCACATGGTTTTGTACTTGAGGAAACTTCTCCTCTCCCCTTGTTTTATATCCACGTGACTTCGTCTGTGATAATTCCATTGACTTTGTGTCAGGTTGAAAGTTATTTCGTTATTTTTGAATACGTAAATGTCGATCGGCGTCGACCCGTTAAGACTGTGCAATAGCTGCTGAATCGGTGAGCAGTAAAAGCGAATGCATTTGCCTTTTTGGTGTGATTCTCAGTTATTTACCTTCCACTGCGTTTCGTAAAGCGAATTGAAGACAGAAAAGACTGAATTGCAGACGTGACGACGGTAATGAGCACGATAAGTCAAAATGGCAATTGCTCGCTGTTTGATGAATTTAGGTCTTCTCCCTGCGACTTGTGCTCACCAATCTCACGCTAGGATGAGATCGTTTCACGTATATATCATGACAGCCTACGCCTGACGGTGCTTACCTCTCTCCAGCCTTGGGAAGTGCTAATGACCGGAACATAATAATAGCAAATTTTTTGGGACACCCTTTAAAGTATAAATCGTTGGTAGGATGTAACTGCTGTTAGTGAGAAATTTCAAGTCAGTGCAGCAAAATCGATCACTAAAAAGACGACCCGACCAATTTTTTGCAGCCATTAGCTTTGCAGCATGACGAGGTGGCACAGCCGAACGGTGACAATACCACAACTGGTAGTTAGGTTTATTTTTATTTATGCACGGCGTATAATGGAGTTCATTAATAATGTAGGAGGCACTGCAACGGCGGCAAAGGCTGGAGCAGCCGAATTATATCTGTTAGTTATCGTTCGCTATTATGCGATTACAAGATAATTTATTGCAGAGACCTTTTAAAAGTGGGGTGTTTTACCGTATCGGAAGCCAAGACCCTGGGCATAGGCATTGCAGCTGATGTGAGCTCTAGGATGCACGGTGGTTGGTGTACGCCGTGGCCTCTTTTGAAAGCCCGTGACCGTGGCCTGGTGTGTAATAGATTTTTTCTGCATTATGAAAACCGACTTGGTATGCTAAGGTATAAGCGCTCGTCGTGCCTGCCGTTGTCCGATACTGTTGGCATTCCTACGTGCATTATTGCATTAACTGCAGGTAGCTCGCCCCATCCAAGGTACAGGCGTCACCATTATTCACAGCGAGCCGAGCGAGACTAGCACCGTTAGGAACGCTGTGTTTCGGTCTATTTCTGACCAGACGAGTAAGCGGCGCAACACATATTTAACATCGCACCAAGCTACCGTACTGAGTACTTAAATGAAGCACTAGGCTTTGGTCTCCGTTGAATGAATCGCACCAAGCCGAACGATTATCCTTCTTGCATTTGGTTGATGTACAGCCTGAGATCTTAGCAGATGTTGGATCGGCTTGCCTTTCATTATTTTGGTTTTTAGTTTGAGTCATGCCACTGAGAAATCGCCTTTGAAAACTGCAATCAGTATAAATTGAGACGTCGGAATTTCCACCGCTATATCAATAAGGCTGCGGAATTTGTAACAAGTGTTAATGCCTGCCTTTCAATATTCCCTAAATAATTTGATTCTGCTACTCCTAACTACTGTAGGTGTACTCATCTACATTTCTCAATTTATAAACTCAATATTATTTTACCTGAAACAACCTTGTTTATATGCTTATCCGTCATTTGGCTCTCTATCTACTACCATTATATTGCATCTCCCCATATCCGAATCATGGTAACCTCATCCTCGGTGTCTAATATGCTGTTAAGGAGCTACTTCCGGGCTCGGAGATAGGTTGCACAGCGTTTACCTGCAGCTCGTCTTCCGTTTACAGGTTCCCACTACGGTTTCTCCAAAGGAGGAATCTACTTGTTTCGTAAGCGAATGTTTCTGCATCATGCGCTTCCGCCGAAGAAGCTTCAGACGGCCGCCAAAAAAAGTTGCCTTTTTCAGAGATCGTTCTCTTTCGCCGCCTCTGACTGGCGCTGGCGGCACATAAGAAGTAGTGATTTCTCAGCAGTACGTTGGAATTGTGTGAGAAGTTTATATGGCAATACTAAGGTTACGGTGCTGCTGAAGCTGCATCGAGTCCACTTGAGTCACTCAGTGTCCGCACTTAACAAACCTATTTTACCAAGTACCAGTCATAAATTTATATATTTATGCGATCAAGTAAAAGTGTACATAGTTACCCACCGCTCGCGATGCTAGTATGTGTTCGTTTATTTTGATAAGGTTGTCCTCAATATGACTTGCATTCATGACTTAGGTAAATGGTGCAAGAAGAAAATTCAAAGGGATTATTTTCACCGTCTAATTTGTTTAGCCGTTTTTGTGCAGCAATTGTCCTGAAAGAAATGTTAAAATTCAATTTTTATAATAATGAAAACTATTTTACAGCATTATAAGTAAGCCGTGTCTTATTTGTATTATTTTTAGAGCTATTCAATTATTCGCGAAGGACAACATAACTGCGAGTTAATAGCATGCCACGTAGAGGTGCTCTAACTGACTGGGCTATCAAGACTTCTCCTACGGCGTGAAACTCGAAACTAGAAAGCCTCCTCTTTAAATTGTCACTGAAGTCCTCAAGAAATATCCAGATGGCCTGAATGAGTAAAAGCGTGCGCTGAAGATTATTTCTCCAGGGAAACCGATGTCTCTGCTTGAATCGGAAATCATCGAGCGTACTCGTTGCAACTCTACGTAGGTACAGGGTAAGCAGATAATAAGCCAACAGATAAGCGTCCGCCGGAGCAATTTTAGAAAACAGTGAACCTCTGCATGTAAACAGCCAGTAGTTTTTCCAGAGTTAGAAGGTTTACACATTTCAGGAAGAATTGAGTTTCAATGACTCCTTAATACTTAATTTTCAAATCAGCTCTATGATACGGTAAGCATGGGTCACCTATTGACGCTTATCATAGCACCTTATGAGTCACTTATAACTCGAAAAGACAATACTGATTGACCTCTTGCAAGACACGAGAGGGTACGAAATCTACCTAATAAATTTCCACTTCACCACTGGTTATGCTCAAAACCACGATTTTTTGCAAACTATCAATTGCTATATTAATGTAGAGAGCTTACTTATGACTCATCTACAAGCTAATAATAGTATATCCTATACTGCGGCAAATCCTTAGTAGCTAATTAAATTGGATATATATATATATATATATATATATATATATATATATATATATATATATATATATATATATATTTGACTTCTGAATACTGATACTCAGTCGTTGCAAAATAATTTAACGCAGTTTGTAATAATTTAATCGGCTCACTATTTTTGAAACTTTGAATACATGAAAAGAAATCAACTATCTTTAAATTTTTTCGAGGTATATGAAAGTATATTAATTCATCTGCAAGTATCAGCCTACTTTAACTGGAGAATCCAGAAAGCGTACGCGAAATAATTGCAATACTTACACATTACATATTACATGTTCGTCATTGGACGAATATCTCCACGGTTTAGGTAAGACTATTCCTCTTTACACAGATTGTGCGGACACTTGATTATTCGTCTCCCTAGCACTGAGATATAAAAATATATAGAAAAATGAGTCGTAAAAAGGGTAAATTCTTTAGATGCTTGTTCCTAAAATTTGTCAAGCAGGATCGTTTCCCTGAAATACCGTCTCCCTGTTCTTGTTTAGCATGGTTGCATGGACTTGCAAGCAGACAGCGATAGCTAAGATCAGATAGTTTCCACGCTTCTGTGAATACGATTTCAATAAAGAACTGGTTTAGTACTTTAGGCCTTGCAATTGTTAATCCCCGAGCTGTGGGTGAGCGCATATTTTCAGTGGTGCTGCAGTTATAGACTTGTTTGAAGCGTTGGCTACCACTACGTGTACTCCGATTGCAAATAATGCGACCTGGTGCCTACGACGAGGCAATTCTCAGCAAGTTCATTGATGTTGCCTATTACAAAAATATTATAAACCAGCTACAAGCAGCTAGTGCCTGGTGAATGTGTGCACGTGTTAAAGGATTTCTAGGGCTAGCCGGTCAGTTAGGAGTATTACGATATTTAACAACCAAAAAAAGAGCCCATCCTTATCTGCTAAACTTCTCACAAGCCAGGAACTTAAGGCTGGCCTGTACAGGTAGTCATCGTCGTAAATCGCTCATCGACTGTCAAAAAAAGCCGCCTATATCAGCAATTATGAGCCATGCAACTTCCTCGGGAAAGACGATACCTGGTTCTTCCAGAGACTGATTAACAACCTTCTTAGCAGTGCTAAATCACTGGCCACTGAACCTCGGTAAACCAGTCGAGTTTCTGGAGGGATTCAAATCCTACTATGCATACTAAAATTACAATATTAGTATTACACAGTCAATGGCTTTGCGCCCACCGGCGTCTATGAGACTTTACAATTTGCTAGGAGCATGGAGTTAATCTTGAGAGACCTGTTTTATTGATTAATTTCGTCTTTTGCAATCGTTTGCATTGCAATTTATATGCATGGAGTTACTCGACTCAATAGCCCTGATGCTGGTTTGCTGTCTCCACTTTTATCTGTCCGTTATCAACGAGAAATAGCATCGCTTACGTACCTTGTATGTATAGTGAACTGTTTTAAAGTTAGACCCGCGGTAGGTGCCTTGAAAGATTACGTGTAAGGTTATATGCTGAGTTGCTGTTTCTGCGATACCAGGCTCTCATTTCAGCTGTGACTTTGAAGCAGGCCAGCATTGACATTAGCCACTCAAGACAAGCTGTGGTGCAGCCAAAGCAATATTAGAAACGCTCAGTAGCAGCATTAGATACGACTGATCAGAAAAGCGAGTAAGGGTGTGGCCAAACTCGATTGATCTTAGTGACGGCGAAACTTCTGCAGATAGACACTTCGAGAGAGAATCATGAGTTCTTATTCAATTAGACTTAACGAATGACTCAACGACAGCGACAGTTTACTTCAGCATGTCGGGCTTCAAACTTATGTAGGCAGTCCAAATTCATTGAATTGCTCTCCAATGCTAGTGGACTTGCTGTCACGTGTCAACACCAAACAAAGGCGTTCACCTTTAACTTTTTAGATGATCAATACATCAGACGTTCCACCGCGTCGGCACAATTGTGGCGAGTTGAATTTCTCCTGAGCACTAAGCGATTGTCTCGCAGTAATAGCCAATGAATATTGTAGCACAATCAATCAATACGTACATAATTCACTGTCCTCACCAGCCAATGGTCAACGGCATATGCAGTTGCCCTGGCTAAAGCACTGGGTTAGCAAATGGGTCGGTACGCGGTGGGAGGTTGTGTCACTAGGATGCCGCATAACTTCTGATGGTTGCAATCGATCAGAACGGTGGGGACTCAAGTGAAAGCCATTCGCCTCCCAGCCTTGTGCGGCTGTGCCAAAGTTTGGCTCTAGGTCCTTAGTGCCACTGAACAACTGCTGTCAAAAAGGTAAGCTTGCGAAATATTTGCCTATGGAAATAATTCATTCTCGCTACTATGGGAAGCATTCAGAGTGGTGCGGCTGTTGAATAGCCTTCACTGAATATATCTAAAGCCACATTGCCTATCTCCTAGTAGAGTCATGCGTCTGTAGACTACTCAGCAACGTGAGTTGGATATACTCAGGTCATTGTAAGGTTTACTAATAACTATGGCTTGTTTAGAGATTGCTCAGGGTCAGCGTTTGGAGCCCACGGTCAGCGTTACTGACCTCGTTATCCTGACTTTCCCTTAAGCGAGATTTACTTATGTGGATTTATCCCCAAAGCCCCTTTCATTAGCCACGGGAAGAAGTAACTAAGTTAGTTTTTCCATGTGCTCAAATTAATGAAGAATGCAACATAGTCGGTATCCTAGTGTATAGACACTAATTAGCCATGTCGAGAGATTTCGACAAATTCCTCAGAGTTATTCCTAATGCCTGCTGATGTCAACATTAGATCTCAATCATGGAATGCTTATTAAACTGTGAACGGGTGAGCACAGAAGATTATGCATCTGCACGTGCATGCCTAAATATAAATCCGTAAGTTAGCAAAGACATTTTGCATATACCTGAATAACTAAGAACGTCGAAATAAATCAAACGCAATAAAGTTAAAAAGAATTGCCAGTCATATGCGTTTTCTCCGGAGATAAATCTGAATTTGAGCACAGCTGGGCCATGCTGGCAGCTGCAACGATTCAACCAATCCCGTTAGCCAACGCTCCTACAAAATGTATGCCAATCACGATGAATAGCCACTATAAATAATAAAGTGCTTAGAAACGAGTGTGTGCTGTCGCAAACTACCAATACATACAAACGATCTTTTCCCGGTGCTGACTTTCCATGAAGTTGTAGACGTCAATACCGACTCACTCTGTTTTGGTCAATGTGATAATACCGCTCCTTATTAATTAGCCCACTATTTATTTTGCATACGGTCTTCTTGAGGCAGATCCTGAAACTATTTTTGGCTGTAACTAGTGCTAATCCTTCGGATGAGAAACGCTCCTAGTTTTCATTCACAAAAATTATGAAGAACCTCATGAAATGACACTTATAAAATTCCTGACTTACATGATTGAATATTGTTAATTTTAATGCATTTTATCTTTCTATGTGCTTTACATTTGCGGCAAAAGAAGCACGATAGAAAAGTTAGTTGTAGCATGATCAAAAAACTGCCAGAAAAACATGGTTATGGGTAACATGCACTGGGTCAGCATGGGAGAATGATTAGTGGCAGCATGCAAAGTGTCAGAATGCATAAGCTATTTAAATGAGAAATTAAAACACGCATGACATAGATGCAATATGCATTGCGTTTAAAAAATTTTTTTTGGCTTGCTCTTTCTCTCTCTCTCTCTCTCTATATATATATATATATATATATATATATATATATGTATATATATATATATATATATATATATATATATATATATATGTATATATATATAAATATGTATATATATATATATATATATATATACACGTGTGTGTGCCACCATCGACAGCTCAGCAATGCCAGAAATATTAGGCACGTACTTCGCTTCTGCAACCCTTTCTTAACCTACATGGATTTATGTTGGCATGCCGCAGCATAGACACTTTAATACACCTGAGTGGCAAAGTGAGAAGCCAAGCTAAGACTCGGTCAATAAAGTAAGCAGTGCGGAATTTGCCGTGCATTGTGAATGGAAATTACTTTCCACACGTAGCAGCAGGGGAGACTTTGGTGATAAGTAATTTTGTTCGGCACTACCACAGCCTTGAACCTGCATAGCGAAAGCTTTTGCGGCCGATAATATTCAAGTTAAAAATTGTGAGCCTCTGCTTTACCTTCCAAGGAGGACAAGAGGGTTCATATAAAGCTATAACCTGACGTAGTATTTACGCTTGCTATGAAGGAGTCACTCTTCGGCGGATCGCGTGGGTCAAAGTAAGAACGTTGCTCTGCATCCAATGATCGGCCAGGAGCCATTGAAGCTCCTTCATACAAAAAGTTGAATGGCTTGACCTCTTGGACTTGTTGTCTAACCTCACTACCATTATAATCACTATCTTTAGATGTGCATTGGGTTTTTCTGATAGTCTAGCTAAAAGTGAATTACGGAAAACCTGTATATATATATATATATATATATATATATAAACATATATATATATATATATATATATATACATATATATATATATATATATATATATATATTCGGGTTTGTCGCACCTGAGTGAAAACCAGGCTAATATCTAGGCGAATCGGCAAGCTTGTCTGAAAAAGTCATTCAAGTTCATTCTGTTGCGACTGTGTATGGCTTTTCATGTCTTGACTTCTTCAAGTGACGATAATTTGGTCCAGTCAGAAATATCACGAGAGGCGAGGCCATAACAAAATTCAAACAGAAGACACCAATCGCGGCCCAGTTTCATTTATCGTACTCTTTCTTAACCTACCGTTGACTCCCTTTTTCTCTCGTCTTATGTAATCTGACTTTATCCAAGTTGTACTTATTTGGGCCACGAACAGACTTTCGTTTATGGTAGCTAACATTGCTAATCTGTTTTTGTTGCTGACCAAGGCTGCACCAGTTCCACCCATAACAACGAGCTTCCCTTAGAGACCCGCGTGTCTTAACATTTAGTAGAGCAAACATGATTTATAATATATTTGGTTTGAAGAGTGATCAAGCTATTGAAATGACCAGGTACATATCATCGGTTTTCTGGAATTAGTGTCCTTCGGACATTTATAATCCATGCGGGTTTAATGAGGGCATATATTATAACTTAAATTTATCTCAAGCGCCACTCAAGCATTTCTCCCGGAAGTACTTCTGGTTACCAATCAAACAAAGAATTAAACATTATAGCTGCTGGTATGCACTTTTATGACAGGTCATGGCTATTAAAACTTCAATACTACCAGCTATTTCTATCACAGGAAAAATAATATTTAGTCAATAATTCAACGGCCCTCTAAAGTCAACTTGTACTGTTTTTCTAATTGACTTTACAAAATCAAATTTTTATTGAGGTTTCATACATTTATTCTGTAGCATAACTATGTGGACTTCCACTTGTTTGATTGTCATCAAACTACTTCTGCTTCAGCTAGTCCGGACAACCATTTCGCAAAACGGTAAGTTACAACTCTTACACGGAGTCCATGAGTCACTGAAGCGACTTTTGACCAACATTATGTTACCTGATTTAATATCTTTCAGTATTTCGGATTATACCTTCGCATTGACATTGCATCTTAAGAGTCGAAAAAATAATCGCTGCTAATTTTCCAAAGCAGAACAAAGCCGGCGGTCTTGTTGTGAAGGACGATAACCTAACAACTGGGTCAAATCCGATACAGAAACTTTAAGAAATAGCTTGGGTCTTCATTTCAGTGGCTAGTACCCTACTTTTTGGATGATGGATTAACAATACTATGCAATTTTACTAAATAGATTGCATTTTGGCTGCAAATACCTAGTAAGACTATGGTACATTTACAGGTGCGCTTTCTTTTCTTTCTCCAGCCAACCTGAAAGTGGAATCACTTCCCAAACCCGATAGTCATCGTGCCTCTCGATCTCCCGAATTAAGTTGCATAGCCGTGCATCTAACCAGCCTGAAGTATTTTGGAGGCTGAGTTCTTAGTTCATACAATCTTACAGCCTGGAATTTTACCACAACTGACGTCACGACATCTACTGCAGTAATGTTATTTAAAAAAACACTACACAAACTGGTTCATCGAGCAATTTTTAGGATGTCCTCTAAATTCTCATTTGCCTGCAACTGCTTGCTGACATATATCAAGGCATGATCTTGAAAATTATTTTGGTAGTGATACCTTTTTTAGCCGTTATCGTTGTCTTGCAAAAGCACCAGTGCTGAAAGTATGCAGACTCATTTGTGGTGCTGATGAGGTAATGAAAGGATAAGTAGTTTTGAAACAAAGCTTCAAGATCAGGCTCAAATGTTGCCGTACATATTTTGGCTGAACAATTGTTTTGGTTCAGGTGCACTAGTTGTGACTATCACTGAATTATCCCTTTTCGTAAAGCCTAAATCTATCATTGTTGAGATACATGTTTACATTTACAAAATGTATAGCCCAGACAAGCGGCTTTTGTAGATTTATTGCCTACCTTTCGGTCGCTAGGAAATCCGTTATGTACCCTGTCTTTTTTATTTACAGTAGAGCATATAATTGGCCTGCAAGCATGTGAGCAAAAATCATTATTTATTAGGTCAGCGGATGTTACTTAATTGTCACGTTTGACATTAATCTGACAAGACTATGCAAAATCTCAGGCAACTTTAATTACGGTTACATCCTTACTTTGTCTAAAATGTGGTATGCATTATCTGCCAAAGTTGAATTAGTGAAATGAGCAGGCCGTACAGCTTTCAGTATTGCAAATATTTGATTTCAATAAAGAATGCTAAATCGAAATTTGAAAATGAGATTAAAACAGACGCAAATAATACCTTGCAAACCAAATTGTATATATTTAAGCTTTGAAAGCCAAGATTATAAGTTATTGAACCAGTTTGAGATAGGTGAGTGAAGCAGTCATGTAATACATAGAGTACGGTGTTTAAATAGCTTGTTCTTCATGACCTCAAAATAACATAATTCAATATGATCAAACTAGACTATTGCAAAATGCTCTATGTAGCTCTACAATGGTAATGTTTGGCATATGTTTTGGCTTTGCATTTTTTTAATTTACAATGTTGCTGATGATATATCAGACGAGCTGCTAAGTTTTAGATTTGTTGCAGACTCCCAGGGCATACCCAGTGTGATAGTTATGGACAGTCTAGCTTAATTCAATGCCCCAACCTGTGAATAAATTTGACTGTGTTAGTCTAGCTTAAGCATGCTCTATTTTCAGCTGTTGGCTTCAGCAAAAATCGGCCGATTCCACGGTCAGAGCAGTGAGCTTATCCTGTGAAGTGTAGTGGCATGAAAACACTTCAAGACTACTGATATACATGGCGAGAATGGTGCTAGTCGAACTAAACTTATGGTAACGTCCTAAAACCTTAAAGTATCCGTAGGCTTCCCATCATAAATATATGTGTTTTGCAATTAGCAAGATTCGGGAACGTAGTCGCGGAAACCAGACGAATTTCGGTCACTGCTGGCTTTAAGAGATGCGTGTTACTATGATTTTTCAAACAGGCTAAACATGATTTAGGATGTGTGCAGCTGAAAGCCATCAATTTTTGAATAATTTCTATTCTTATCCTATTTGAGAATGAAATCAGATCAAGGAGGAATGACAAGAGGGAAAATAAGTTGGTCAAGGATGAAACACTGTCTTATCTTGCAAGTTCAGAGGTCGACCTATGACTGTTGGTCATTTTAAAGTGCACTGACATTCTCGTCGCAATAGAGTCTAACAAAATGTTGATATGCCTCGTGAATGCATCGAGAGAAAACGGTGCTATATTTAAACGAGATGCTTTTGATTGATCTCCACCAAATAGACAAAAACTCCCTAAATTATTAAAAGTTTGGGGGATTGTTTCAAAACCATAATCTCATCACTCTTTTTGGATTGACTTGTTTTGAATCTCTATTGGAGTTGAAAGAAAAATTTAAAATCTGATCAAATAGTTTAGCCCCCGCGGCACTGCTTATGTAAGCGTCTTCAATAAAAATAGAAGAAAATGACTGATAAAGGTTATTTATGTTCTCGTGATCTAGGGTCGGCCTCGTAATGAATGTCCTGGCGACAGCATTTCTTAGATGGACAGTAAGATCGCCGGTTAAAGAGAATATGCGTTAAGGTATCGTTTTTGAATGGGCCTCAACAGTTTAACGCACCTCATTAGCAGAAAGAGAGACGATTCCAAATAAATTCTTCATTCAACGAGGTTTTCAATAATGCGGGAATGTACTTGAATCTTTACCAGTAATGAGAACATCACTGTTCGCAGTGCATCATACACTAAAGCTTCGATAGACACTGAAGTTATCATAAGGCGCTTTAATGACATCAGCCAGACTTTACTGTTGCATAGACCACTATAGGGACCTAAACGAACACACCACCGAGAGATATTCCGCCTAACATAAATATAACTGCAGTTAGTACATGCTATTTAAGTTTCTCTTATTAGTGCCCGCGCATATTTCCTTATTCTCTAAAATAATATTTTGTGAATGTATCACCCACAGGCTCAGCCACAGAATTGAACCATTTCAGTCGTGACTGTACTGATAAACGTGTCTTAATTTCTTACCCGGCGTTATCTGATTAAGCATTCTTAGTAAAATTGTAACATATTCTTATCTTTGCTAGATCTCTCCTTGTAATCAATTCGATTTCCGAAAACAATAACGAATCTGCATTTTTTAAGTAATCCTTTATGGATAACTTGGTATCAAGCTGAGATTGCCATGACAAGTTCAAATGTATTCATACAATGATATGTCATTATAAGCTGCTGTTTTTTATGTTGACGGATGAAGCTTACAAGTAAATTATTTCCGCTGACACAAGTACGTTCTTTTAACTATTTGCAGTTACTGAAGACCAGCTTATAGCTTCCCTTCTGTCTGCATACAACCAGTATGCAAGACCTATGTCAGGAGTCGTTAATGTAACACTTGACTTTCTGGTCGCCAGCCTCGACGAAATAGTAAGGGAACATCGCTATTAGCCTCGGCGGCACGTGCACGCCACTAGAATGGCTCACCTTGACGATTTTTATAACCAATGCGGGTTTACTCTTTAGGATGAAAAAGCGGAGACAATACACGCGACCACCAAGCTAACGGCTGTGAGTATAAATGCCTTTTATAAAAATAATGCTTTATCAGAATGGCAGTTTTATGAGTATCTAAGAAATCAAACGCTTTCAATGAATTCTCAATATATTGCTCTACATCGTCAGTAAATTTATATATGTTTCGTAGAGCTGAGAAGGTGGATATCTAACATTGGCTTTCACTAATCCCGAACCGATTTCTACCACTGCCCTCTATCAGCTCCTGCACTAGTCATAGAAACTATCAAGCTGCTTCCGCAACTGCACCTTCTTCTAGTAGATGCTTGGTTATAAAAGTCCCTAAATAATATTAAATTTGATGAATCCCTCTCAGAGAAATCAATATTTGTCTAGGTACTTTACATTTGCTGCGATATGAAACGATTGAATGGTAAGTGGTAGCATGCTCAAAAACAACGTGGTTATGGGTGACATGCACAGGATCAGCATTCAAGAATGGTTAGTGGCAGCATGCATGGTGTTGGCACTCATAAGTAAATTAAGGATGACGCTAACGGATTAACTAAATGCTAGCATAAATAGATTTGTTTTCAGGTTTTTTTTAATGTGGTAACGTCTGGGAACAGTCGTGATGCAAGTCATAAGTAAGTCTGGGCAAACGAACTCAATTCACGGTTTACAAAGAATTAGAGGTCTATACGAGGTATTGGTAAGCAATTAGATTCTGAAAAGCTGGTAGCCCGATGCTTAGCCAGGTGATGTGATGGATCCGATAGGTAGGCTAAAGAAGAAGAATAAGACGACCTCAAAGTGAGTGACAGAACGTTGAAGTCGATGCGTTGCTTGATGACCCACAAGGCCCGCCACGGCTTGGCTCCGTCGTACCTAGCTGAACTGCTGCATCAGTTTCAGCCTCTCCGTGCCCTCGGGTCCTGTGTGGACAATAAATTAGCTGTCCCATTCCTCCGCTTAAAGACCGTTGGCGAAAGAAGCTTTAGCTCTTCAGGTCCTAGACTGTGGAACTCGCTTCCGAAATTCTTAGGCAACGACAACTACTCTCCTCCTGCCGACTATGGAACATCCTTTTCAGCGGTCCTGAGCTTCTACGGTTATGCTACTCACTACCTCAACTGTGCTCCAGACTCTGCTATACTTCTCACTTTCCCTTTTTTGCGTGAGACGAAGTCTGTTGGCTACCGAATGCGTACTGAAAGCCCCTTAGGCTGTGAGTGGGCTATACAAAACTCTCCTGCGCAACACCCATATGGTCTCCATGACTTTGTGGAGTTACAGACAGAGATACATTACATTACATTACAGGGGAACTATAAAAACCACGAAAACTGAACCTGAAAGAGGATAGAATTATAAAGCAAAAGATAAAGCAGGATAAATATCTAGGTCCAGCAGAGAAGTGCTGGATATCTTACCGAGTACAGCATACTGTCAAAGTGCTGCTTCAAGTGGTAACGAAAAAAGATCAACTGTATGAGCCCTCAAAGATGGTCGAATGGCTCTGACGAATGCCAGAATCAGTTTCTATACGTCGGGTATATTTTAGAGAAATTCTATGTTGAAAAGCCATCTCTGCAAATGGCAATCCAAATAATTTTCTCAAAGAATCTGCCGCTGAGGGACTTGGTTTTTCCTTGTCTTCGAAATTTTTCTCGTTTTAAGTAGCTTTTGGAAAAAGTATCACTAAGGAGTTTAGATTAGTGAAGGCTTCTTCCAGTTCATGTATAACTATGGCTCTTGGACCATAGGGCCATGTAAATGAAGCTATATTGAACGATTATTTGGCATGCTAATGCTTACTAAATGTAAAGTATTTAGTAAGGATATTAGAGGAGTAGTTGAGTTTTCCACGTCATCGCCCATACGACACTCCTAATATGTTAGCTGCACATATATCGAGAATAGTTTCTGAAAAAGCTTAAACTTTACAATACATATATATATATATATATATATATATATTTATATATATATATATATATATATATATATAAATATATATATATATATATATATATATATATATATATATATATATATGCTTTTTCTATTATCACTAACCTCTTGCCACATGTGGGGGACAACGATGTAGTAACTCGTACGAAAGCAGAGAGTTTTCACAGGAATTAGCTTATCTATGAGGAGCAAAGTTTTGTCAGGCCATTTTTAAGTGGGCCATAGTGCACTATTAACGCCTAGGTCAGGCGAGTATCGAGCAAAAATGTGTACAGACGTGAAAGACGCGATACAAAGAAGTTGGACTCAGAATTAATGGTTTTACACCGATAGATGATACCAAGTTTGTGAGATTAATTTGCAGTATTTACTTAAGCTGGAAAGATTATATTTGACTAGGCACGCGTTTCCAAAATAGCATTTTACAAATTCTGCTTTAGAACTTGTTATTGCGAGTCGTAAAGTTAACGAACTGAAATGTACTCTACAAAATATAATCATAATAATAATCATTACTATTATAAAAATTTATTTATATCATTATTGATTTGTTAGACACGTGCAAAAATTGCTTTACTTGTCTTTTGCAGACGTGGCAAGACAAGCGCCTTCAGTGGATCCCTGGCAATTGGAATGGCATTGACTCAATCTCGTTGCCCGCCAGTATCATTTGGGTACCGGACGTAGCACTGGTGAACTCGTAAGTGGCCACCAGTCCGTACATATGTAAAGATATCTTAATGTTGAACATCAGTTCTCTGCTGTACGATTCTTCTTCAAATTGTTTGCCAATACAGAGCCGGCGACATATATAATCGAGCGTTTTACTCATCCTACTACCTGGTGCAAGTAAACTACCTAGGCAACATGGTTTGGTCTACATATGGTCCTATAGCTGCAAAGTAAGTGCGAATTGATGCACAGTTTTACTTTCTCAGTCGTTCCTTCTAACCATTTGGAAGTCTAATTATGTCTGTATTACGTTAGCATTGCCATTTGTGCAAAACTTGCTGGAATTCGCTGCCCATTTTTGTCGTCTTCACTAAAACAATACCAGCTAATTCGGAAGCAAGTCTTGCCTTACTGGTTCAACTTGTATGCTCGTAGCTACAGAATCAAGACGTTGTATAGCTACATTTAGTTATAAGAAAAAATCTAAAAGTTAGGAAATTACAGTCGCCTTATATTCTAATCTTCCTGCTCGATTAGTTGGTTGCCATCCTCATCGTACGAGATCTGCACGACTTGGCCAACAGTTCAAGAAACAATGAAGGAATTACGTGTTTTAAATGAATTTAATGTACTCACGAAGATAGGCGTCACCTTATCTATACTAAGAACTATGCGTTTTTTACAGCGGTCTCAGCTATGTTTTGTGCAAAAGAGAGGCATGATCAGGGATCCTATCCCTGCGATGACAACATCCCACCATGAATTCCCCGATTCCTGGCTGCACCTCAATGTCTTCATTTAAGCAGGTCACTAGTTATCTCGTCCAGAAGCTCATATCCAAATCAACGAAGACAACAAGTCCTCTTGACCCTATTCCCACTGTCCTGCTCATATGTTGCATTGATCTGCTGCTGCCATGCAATAATAACATCATTAATATGTCATTGGACTCAGGTCACGTCCCAGCACCTTTTAAAAAGTCTGCAGTCAATCCATTTCTCAAGACAGCAACACTAGTCTAAGAGAACTTGAGCAACTAATGCCCATTCTCCCTTCTACCATTCCTACCAAAGGCACCGAAACGGGTCGTAGCGGACCAGCTGAACTCATATCTTGAAACTTCAAACCTTGTTAGTAAGTTCCAGTCTGGCTTTAGAGCTAATCACTCCACAGAATCAGCATTGCTTAGGGTGTACAAACACCTACTTAGAATTACAGATATAGGTAGAGTGTCTCTGCTTGTTTTGCTCGGTCTTTCGGCAGCTTATGATGCCATCGATCAGAAAGCTCCTCTAGGGAGCCTCTCATCTCGCCTGGGCATCAGTGGTAGTGCTCTGCAATGGTTTGGGTCTTATCTCAGTGGGAGACTCCGGAGTATTGACGTGAATGAACAGAGATCATCCGAGGTACCTCTAAAAAATGGGGTACTACAGGGCTTCGTGATTGGTCAGGTTCTTTTCAGGGTTAATACTCTTCCTCTTGCTGGTGTGATTGCCAATCTTAATCTAGGCATTCACTTCTATGGGGATTACACTCATTTTTACCTTAGCTTTGATCCCTCCCAGCCTTCGAGCACTTCAAATTTTGTCAACTCACTTGCTGCATATACTGATAACATCCCCAAACAGATGGCAGCACATTTTCGAACACTAAACGATGGTAAAATTAACATACTAGTTATATGCCAACCCAGTGTGATTCATAAATTGGAAAGGCTGACGCTTAAAATTGGCTTAGCCAGCATATCTCTGGTTGAATCAGCTCGAAATATAGCAGTCACGTTACAAAGTGACCTCTCGTTAGACGACCACATCAGCTCTACAGCCAAATCTGCCAACTTTCAGCTACGTGGCATTGCTAAAATTCGGACTTGCTTAGACTAAGATACCACGTTTATGTTGTTCCGTGCATTTGCAACATCCCGTCATGATTTCTGTAACTTACTGCTCACTGGTCTACCGGCATGTGCAATCGGGTGATTATTGACGGTGCACAACTCCACAGCTAGGCTTGTCTGGCGTGAGCGACACAGTTGCCATATTACACCACTTCTCGCTGACCTGCACTGGCTACCAGTCAAGCAATGGATCAAATTCAAGGTTTTGTCGCCTTATTTTAGGTCACTTCACTCATTGGCTCCAGCCTATCTCTCATATCTACACCCCCACCAGGCCAAGCCACGTACCACCCGCTTCTCGGAATCCAACAGTTTATCAAAACCTCGTACAAACCTCAAATCTTTTGGAGACCGTGCTTTTGGTTCGCATGCTGCCAAAGCTTGAAAATTCCCCAACTTGCGTCAGAACGTCGCCTGACTTGACCAAGCTTAAAAAGAACTTGAAAACGCACATATTTAGGATAGCATTCAGTCGGTCCCTGTGATTCTTCATTCGTGTGCTTATGCGTGCTGACACTGTGCATGCTGCCACTCACTAAATGTGTACGGTGACCCTGTGCATGTCACCCTAATTCATGGTCTTCATGTTTATCAAGCATGATATTAATCACGATTTAATCGGGCTTCCCTTGACAGCAAATGTAAGCACCTAGAAGAGATTAAGTTCTCTGAGGGCGCTTAATGAAGAGCATTATCAAGTGCATTACCAAGAGAACTCAAACTCTGTATCCGAACTTTATATTTGTTGTAAATGAAGCAATATCGAATAATTAGTAGTAGCATGCTCAAAAACCGACACGAGCAACATGGTAGGAATGACATGCACAGGGTCAGCATGCAATTTCTGTTAGTGGCATCATGCTCGTGTATCAGCCCGTGTAACCACATACCAGACGAATCACGTGGACTCACTAAATGCTGTAATAAGGGATAATTGGTAGGCACGATAATAACTAGCATGCTGGTTACGAGCCACTGGCTTATCTAAAGCAGCCGTCTGTGTGGGACACCCAGGAGACCGTAGTGTTGACCACTTAGACGTCCATAGGCACGTAATTTCTCACGAACTACGGTCAAACAACAAACAGATATGCTCTAAACAGGTCTTAGCTGTAACCATTTCCGTGCACCATGTTAAGAAGATCTTATGTTTTCGGCTAAGGTCAGGAACATGTAATGTAAAATTAAATTTCTTCAATGTCGTCAAAAAACAAGGCATCTTCCCACACTTCATAGGCGATGGAATTTCATAGCCATTTGAGTCTACCGAAATAAATCATTTTTTTGGTGTTGGCTGGAAAGCAATAATGTTACGAAATTGCTGTGAAGCAAGCATCGCTACTATATGCTGTCTTTCCTCTTACAAAATGAAGAAAAGAGATGAAAATAGGGAGATTATGGAGGTTGCATCACATCCATCGGATATATATAGATAATCCAATTCGATTGGAGATGAGAGTCTCATCAAGTTACTAAGTTGAGTGTTACACATGTAAAATATTTGATCCTATCGTGACATTAAATTTTAATATTATATTGTATATTAATACTATATAATAATGGAATACTATTAATATTTAAAGACCCCTAAAGGGTTTGAGATTCGTCCAAAGTATAGGTGTACAAGTAGTTTCCGAAAAGCTGGCCTTTGGCTTTGTCGATGTTTAATGATGCTTTGCCGTGCTTTGAGCTAGTTGATCTGATCGCTAAAGTGGAGCCGAAGCATAAAAAATTCTTAAAGCGAGAGGAAAAACCTTGAATTCAATACATTGCTAGACTAGAAGCCACCACAGGTCGGTGAGAATTTCCCTGTAGTGGCAACTTGGACTCTCGTGACAGACAAGCCTAGCTGCAAAGTTCCCTTAGAACAACAAAAAAGTGAGTTACATAAGTCAAGATGGCATGACATAATTGCATGGAACAATTAAGATGTGGTATCCCAGCCTAAAAAGCACAACTAGTAGATATTTTATGTAGAGGAAAGTAGGCATCCTCGACTGTGGAGCTGATGAGTTCGTAAAAAGAGAGGTTACTTGGGAAACTGGACACTTAAAGTTTGCTCAAATCAACGGGAAAAAGCTACAACTGAGTGTCGTCAGCATAAACGTCTAAGCCTAGATTGTGTGTAGCAATCACATCACCAAGAGGGAGAGTATCAGCCGTGAAAAGAACACAACTAAGCACAAAGCTTTGAGTAACCCTACCATGTGATTTTCTTGAGCGATCTATTTCAATTCACATTCAAACTCCAGAGTCTTCCACCGAGATAGAACTTCGCGATAAAACCATTGCAATGCAGTGCCAATTATGCCCAGGTTAAACGAGAGGTGCTCAAAAAGGACTGGATGGTCGATGGTATCAAAGCAGCTGAAAGATCGAATCACAAAAGCAGAAAGACTCTACTTAAATCCGCATTCCTTATTAGGTCGTTTCTTATCCTAAGCAATTCCGACTCTGTAATCATCACTAGTATTAGACTGGAAATTCCTAGCAAGGCTTGAAATTTTAATATAGGGCTTTAGCTGGTCTGAAATTACTCGTTTCGGTGTTTTGTATAAGTATTGTATAGTGGAAACCGGGCTGCATTTGCTCAATTCTTTAGCCTAGCATTGTTTTTTAAGTAGTGGCCTGACTACAGCCTTTTTTAAAGATGCTGGGACATGACCTGAGGCCCGAAAATATATTGAAGATGTTATTTATGCATGACAGCACCTGACCGATGCAACGTAGAAACAGGACAATGGAAATGTGGTCTAGCGAACTAGCTGTCTTTTTTATTGCAATACAAGCTTCGGACCAAATCAGCAGTGATCTACTTAAATTTAAACGTTATTGAGCTGCATTGAATTGAGGGACAGGATTCTTGGGTAATTAAAGATGTAGATTCACTGATTTGGTCAATCTTGTTGGTAAAGATGCTAGAGAGGCGTTCAACTCGATCATCAGAACGGTCACTATGTAATGAGCTAATCTGGGAGCAGTTCTGAAGATAGTTGATCGCCAGCAACATCATTTTTTAATTGTGCATCTGCGATTCAGTAATGAATAGAAGATAGACTTGGTCTTTGCTGGGATCAATTGGTACTATTATTGTAGTTCTCGTATGCCTGTCGATAGACAGTCGGTCTTGATTATTTGGGTGCTTTTCCCAGCTTGCGCTTGCTTATTAGAACTTGCTAGTTTAATTTCTTTGGTAAACCATTGCCTGTCTCGGCGGAACCACACAGTAGGCTAAGTCAGACATGCTAACTCATCTATCATGTCAGGTAATGTCATGTAGTAGCAGTCTAAAAATGAAGACCGATCACAATTTGAAATGAATGGCTCAAGCGAAGCAGATATTCTCGCATGCAGTATCACGATGTCAAGGGTCTTGTGGTTTCGCGATTCACACGTGAACTCAGATGAGGACAATAGCACATATTGTAGACTAGATGAGATCTGATTGTGGTAGGATAAAAATAAGATGGTAATAATTGGTGAAGATAAAGTTCAGTTGTACGAGAAAATTGGTTTGAGTGTGTGATCCCTTGATGTGAGTAGGGCCATGCTCATGAGCTATTAGAGACCATGAGTCAGTCACTGCACGACATTAGGATAGGTTTACGAGTTTAAAGGAATTTCTTAATCACCCATAACGAATAATGATAGATTTTCAATATATAGAATCGAAATAAGATGGAATAGGATAGCACTTCTATGCTGACGATACTCAGTTGTTTATGTCATTCAAACAGTCTGAATCTGCTGCAGCAACTGAGAAAGTGAATGCTTGCCTTGCCGATATTCGATCCTGGATGTCGGAAAACTTCCTGAAATTAAATGATGATAAAACCTAACTACTGCTCATAGGACACCCTAAGCGTGTGGCTGGATTAAAATGTTTTGCTCTTCTAATAGGTGATGCTATTGTGCGACCATCACCACTTGCTCGAAACTTAGGTGTCGTTTTCGTCAGCTGCCTCAATTTCAAAAGCTTCATTCAGAAGTCTGCTTCTACAGCTAGCCAACACATCCGATCCCTATCCAAGATTAGGAGCTGTCTCCCAAAGTGGCTTGTAAAAGGTTTAACTATCTGTTTAGTTCTGTCTCGGCTTGATTAGTGTAATTTCCTTTTGGCTGGGCTGCCAAAAAAAGCTATTATGCCACTGCAGCGGACTATGAACATGGCTGCAAGGCTAGTCTTCAAGTCTCAGTGGTTTGAGCACGTGTCTCCTTTGCTCAAAGAGCTAGGATGGTTAACGGTTAAGCAACGAATGCAAAGAAAAGTTCTTAAGCTGACCCACAAGGCCCGCCAAGGCTTGGCTCCTTCATACCTAGCTGAACTGCTGCCTCAGTTTCAGCCTGTTCGCGCCCTCAGGTCCTGTGTGGACAATACATTAGCTGTCCCATTTCTCCGCTTAAAAACCGTTGGCGACAGAAGCTTTAGCTCTGCAGGTCCTAGACTGAGGAACTCGATTCCACAATTCTTACGCAACGACAACCACTGTCCTACTGCCAACTATGGCACATTCCTTTTAGCGGTCCTAAGCTGCTACTTCCACCGTGATAGCACACTAGGTAAGGCGGTTGCTTTCATGACCTGGATCCTGAGGTCATGGGTTCGATTCCTGCGGTAGGCGATCCTTTATCGCCACTGCAAGCGGTGGTGATAGCCATCAAGGCTCTTCTGTCGCTATACAAAAAGAGGCTGTTTAACCAGCTTGGATTCTTTTTACTTACTAACTCAACTGCTCTCCTGATCTGCTTCCCACTTTTTCTTTGTTGCGTGAGACGAAGTCTGTTGGCTACCGAATGCGTACTGAAAGCCCCTTAGGCTGTGAGTGGGCTATACAAAACTCTCCTGCGTAACGCCCACATGGTCTTTATGACTTTGTGGAGTTACAAACGGAGATACAGTTACATTACGTTACAGATCTGATAAACCTGAGATAAAACAAGACTTGAACCTTAATGGCGATAGACTGCCATCATCATCGATATCGTGTCATCGGGTGTACTCAAAACAATAGATTTAAAAGTCTGCTTCGAATAGATATCAAACATTATGAAATTAAAGGACGATTGTGTAAAATTGCTACTTTGCTTCCAGTTTTGATTGATCTAGGTATGCAAAAGCTGTCGAGGCCGGTCTGGGTTCCACTGACCATGGTCAGGGGCTTTACCAATTGTGTATAAGTTTCGGTCATGGCGAAAGAGTCTAAGATTTTAGGGAATTGCACATCGAGCCTGGATTCCAAAGACAAGCTTTAAGTTGGGCCACTGGAGTTATAGCGGGCCTGATGACTGATAAGATAGAGAGATTAACAGCATCGCTTTATGGAGAAACTTCTGAGAAGTTCGAAACAATGCTAGGAATACCAAATTAACAGGTACTCATCATCCAGCTCCCCCAAAACGAATCTGAGCTTGCGGCCCCACCATCGGCCTTAGGACACCATTCTTTTGTTGTTGCACAATTAAAGAATCTTAGCATAGCAGTAACATCTAGAAATGCATTTTAACGACGACAGCAAAATTTTAATACGAGCTGGTTTGGTCTAGCGGTTAAGGTGCTCGCCCCGACCAAGGTCTGACTGAGGTCGTGGGCTCGAGCCCCGAGGCATATGTGAAGCGCCTGAATAGAGATTAAGTTCTCTTGGGTCGCTATATAAATGAATTATATATATATATATATTATACATATAATACGTCTGCATGAACTATCAAGCAAATGACTAGCCATAATCTTATCTAAAACTGCCACCGGCATAGTGGTGCTAGCCTGCTAGGTAAGCCTGTAGACGTACACAGGCATGTCATTTCCTTTGCCCTGCTGTCAAACACAAACAGATGAGCTTTTAACGGTTCTTAGCTTATCGATTTCTGAATATAATGTTCATAAGAACTTCTGCTTTCGGATTAGAATTCTTAAATCAGAAAGAAACGCTAACAGTGCTTTTGTCGGGATTCTAGAATCAATTAGAGTGCTTCGGTTATCATCCACTTGCAAACATCGTTGACTTAGTTGGCCAAACACCTAGATAGGTTCATACATTTTCTTTAGTCTAAGCAGTACACAGAAACCACGCTCAAATCCTAGCTAGGAAAGGTAGATTCACACTCTGTGGAAAACTGCCCGTCCATGGTATACATTTTTATTAGGAATGCAATAATTATAACGATACGTTGCGAAAATGAGTTTCATGCTGGTGATCCTACTTATTATAACCATTCCCTTGATAAAGACTCTCATTACCTTTTGGATGTTAATTTTACCTTCGTTTTTAAAAGTTACTTCAAAACCTTGCACCACAAGTCGTATTCTGTATAGCTACGTTGCAAGCTGTGACTTTAAAAAAAGCCATTTTTTTGTGTCTGCGATGACAGTGGCTACCGTAACGAAGTTTAGCCAACAGAGCTGGTCTCCTGTAGGTCATAAACCATTTTTTTCTCCTCACTGGTATTTAAACTTAATCAAGCCGTGGCTGAGATATTTAAGGCTTTTCTGGATAATAGATTTTCAACCTTGCCCTTCAAATTGACCATTTTTAGACCGATAGTTAAAAAGCCTAGATTTCATTCAAAGTTCATAAGAAAATATCACCATTTTTTTATTTAAGCAAAGGTTTTAGAGATTATTTACCTAAGGTATCCATATTGAACGTGTGTGATAAACTATTGGACAGGCTGATCAAGCACAGGTGTAGTTCAAATCGTACTTGTCCGAACATTTTAGAGCCTTCGTGTGGTTTCCAGGTTTTATCAACCTGGCCGTTCTCCTCTACCATCCCTAAAGGGTCCATCCTGATTTGTGTTGCTATTCAAAATTGCATTGAACCTCTGAAAAAACGTATTCGAGCCAATAGAATAGGCTGCCACTTTTAGGCTTAATATATACATCAGTACTTGTCGTTGAAACAGTTGGAAGCTGCTATAGAGATCGATTAATTGATAATAGATAAATTTTGGAAACCTAACAATTAAGTTTTGCATTAATGGCCCCTTGAATAAAAATCATAGCTCATCCTCAGCCTTTATACAGATAGGCTAAATATTGCATGTTCAGATTTCATGCACAACGGCAATCACTAGCTGATCAAGAGAGATTTAGGCTACTTAAAAGGTCTACATAAGGTCACAAATAAGATCATTTAATTACTGTAGCTGAAAACACGCCTCTTGATGAGAGCATTTAGTGAGTCCTTGCGATTCTTCCTTTATTTGTTATGCATGCCGACAATGTTTCATGCTGCGACTAACCAGGTTCGAATGCTGACCATGCACATCTCACACCAAACCATGTAATTGATGTCGTTTATCGAGCGTGATACTACCCACCATTCGATCGTGTTTCCTTTGTAGCAAATTGGAAGCTCCTACAAAGAGATTTAGTTCTCTGAGGGCGTTTTATCAAGCGAATTATTAGTGTTGTTATTGTTATAATGAAACCACAGTAAGACTCTGCTGGCATACCGAAATGTATCTAAAATTTGAAAGCTTGTGTGGTAACAATCGTTTGTAACCATAAACTGCTTACCTCTGAACTATCATCTATAAAGAAGAATGAACAGCTGGAGTGACCCACTTGTAAAAACATGGCATGCTAAGTATTTGCAGTTGTCGGTAGCCTCCACCTAAAATTGATTGCTTTTCACTGTGCTTTTTCTCGCCACTATTTGAGTAAATAGAATAACTAAATTGTTTAGTTGTAATCGTTATAATTATTCAACTAATTTAATCAGGCGATGGAATCCTTGACCTATCTCGGTGTTTTTTCAAATGTTTTTGTTGCTCATTTGGAGCAATGGTTAAGGTGTTCGCTCCGACCAAGCTATAGCCGAGGTCGTGGGCTCCAGCCATGCGGCAGATGTAAAGCGGCTGAATATATATATCAATTTCTCTTATTGCTTCTCACAATAGCATTTTTTTTTAATCCTTCTGCCCGTAGCTGGCCTTGACCAAACATGGCCGTGGTAAGGGAATGAGAACAATCGCTATCGTTCTACCTAATAGTATCTGATGCAAATGGAACTTGTCTCCCAAATAAATCACATTTTTTGTGGATACCTAAGCTTCAGACTCTTTTCTCGCTAGATTCATACGGCCAGCTGCAGCAGCTGATGGTGACCAAGAGGGAGGTGAAGGTCGGTTTCCTCCTTGGGATACTCCCAAGTCGACGCCTTCGAAATATCACAAATAATGATCCATTACTTTTTGGCGATTGCTGATTTTATAGCCGCTTAAATGTTTTAAATATTTAATTCCCCAAAATATAACACCATTGAGTTTAGTATTAGCCAATCAAAATTATAGTATGTTAATCTTTCATTTTTACGTCGTTGTTAATCGTTAAAGAGACAGGGCTGCAGAGAATAGATGGAAAGTCCGGCCCACTACTGTCACATGGCAAACATAAGGCTATATCAGCATTGCCAGGTTTCAAGCAATTGTTCTTTCGCAGGTGCAAATTGAACCTCTGGGATTTCCCCTTCGACTCTCAGATGTGCTACTTTCACTATGAAAGTTGGGTATATCGTTCCTACTTGTCCAAACTCGTCCCAAAAAACTTCACTACTGATATGATTACCGACTCTGGTGAATGGCATGCGACAAGAGCTTCATCGTTGGGGTGAGTCAATATTGTCGGACTGCACATCAATAATAGTGATGTGCACACTCACAAATTTAATTACTCATGATTAAAGTTGCCGTTAGTGACGCTTGGTTGTAAAGATGTAAGGCAGGCGTGATATTCAAGACTTGCATGATATTTTACTCGTTTCAGTCTAGTGCCGCAAATTTTTCTATTTATATTACACATGAGAGTATTTTTGTCAGTATCTTTTAGCAGCAGGCCATTATGGACAATATGCCACAGCCGAATACTGCCGCAGGTCGCCTTCACTTGATCACTGATCACGTTATGCTTTTTACCGAGCAATCAAATTTTGATTTAACCTCGGTTTTTTCTTCTGCAATGGTTATTATTTTAGCATTCTGAGGCCGATGCAAAACATTCAGCTTGAATTGTTGAGCCCTCCAGTAAGATTAAAAGTAAGATTAAAATTCTGCTTTACTCAACAATAAATGTGCACGAATACTCGGTTTCTATTAGTGATTTTTTGACAACTGAATTTTAAATTCTGATTGTATTAGTGATATATCTGTTTGGATGAATAAATCTGCTACAGCTTACTGTTGCACCTATGCAATTACTTTTTTTTTAGACTAACGTGTCACTTTTAGTCTTAACTAAAACGGCAAATATAAGACAATCAATAGTTTTTTCTCGACATGTGTACCATAAAAGGTATAAAAAAGTGACGAGTTTATTGTATTGCTTCCCGAGTAGACCAAGGAAATAAAGTGGTGTCTTTTTTCAGTCATGATATGACATTACACAATGTCTGCTCTAGTAAATTAGTGCACACAGTGTGTATACTAAGCATGGCACACCTATTGGATATGAAGATATTCAGACCACGAATATTATTAAGAGAGACAAAGCAGGTAAGTTGCTTATTTAAGTTCTTTTTTATGTGAGCATTTTGTTTCTGAACTATTGCAGCTTCTAGATCGCTGAATCCTAGAGGGTAAACATGATTACTCTGTTCCATTGAAGCTCTCTAGATGGTAGAGCCAGAGAACTGACCAGCATACCTTTGACTTTTGACCGATGCAATAAAAATGATAAGGCATTTGTAATTGGAGAGAACCAAACCAACAATGTAAGTCTAAAACACTAGTCAAATAAGTTTTTACACCTCACAAGAGACACTAACCTTAAGAAATCAAACTTATTCAGTTTACTAGTTGATTTTCCCTTTCCAGTTTAGTTTTGCCTATAATGGGGCTGAATCTTTGCATAACAATTCCGTGGCTATGCAGCACACTTCCAAAATCCTGAGCAAAGACATATTCTTACTTGTAATAATAATAATGCACTTGATAAAGCACCGTTCAGAGAACTCAATCTTTTTCTAGGGGCTTTAGATTTGCTGCAAAGGGAAATGCAATTAATTGGTAAGTAACATCATTCATTAACATAAGTAACATAGTTTATGGTGACATGCACAGGGTCACTGTGCAAATGTGGTTAGTGGCAGTAAACACAGTTTCAGCACGCATAAGCACATGATAGACGAATCACAGGAACCCACTAAATGCTGTCCTGAATAGGTGTGTTTTTAAGTTATTTTTAAATGTGGTCAAGTCAAGGGATGTTCTGACGCTATTCGGGGGTGAGTTCTAGGCTTTGGGAGCATATGAACTAAATGCCCGGTCTCCAAAGAATTCGAGGTTGGTTCGAGATATTTGTAAACTGTTGGATTCTGAGAAGCGGGTGGTACGATGCTTGGCCTGGTGGGGGGGAGTAGATCAGAGAGATAGACTGGAGCTAAAAATGAAGTGACCTAAAAGTGAGCGACAAAACCTTGAATTCGATCCGTAGCTTGACTGGTAGCCATTGCAAGTCGGCGGAAAGTGGTGGGATGTGGCAACTACGAAAGCTCACGGCAGACAAGCCTAGCTGAGGAGTTTTGCACCATCTGTAATCGCACCTGCCGGTAGCCCAGCGAGCAGTCAGTTATAGAAATCAAGACGGGATGTTACAAATGCACGGACCAAATTAGACGCTGTATCCTTTTCTAAACAAGTCCAAATTTTAGCAATATAATGTCCTACAAATAGGCAGACTTGACTGTAGTGCTTATGTGGTTGTCTAACGAGAGGTCACTTGGGAACTTGACACCTAAATTTCGAGCTGATTCAACCGCAGATATACTGGCAGAGTCAATTTTGAGCTTCAGCATTTCCAATATCTGGATCGCACTGGGTTTGCCCTTAACTAGTAAGTTAGTTTTATCATCATTTTAGTTTTCAAAAATTTGCTGCCATCCATGTGCGGATGTCATCAATGCATGCAGCAAGTGAGTTGAGAGAATTTGACATGCTCGAAGGCTGGGAGGGAGCGAAGCAAAGGTATAACTGAGTGTCGTCCGCATTTAAGTGAAAGCCTAGATTCTGCTTAGAAAATTACGTCGGCAAGAGGGAGAGTATAAACCGTGAAAAGAAGCGGACCTAGCACGGAGCCCTGAGGTACCCCATATTTCGGAGGTACCTGGGATGATCCTAGTCCATTTAAGTCAATACTCTGGAGTCTCCCACTGAGATAAGACCTGTACCATGACGGAGCAGTGCCAGTGATGCCCAGGCGAGATGGAAGGCGCTCTAGAAGAAATCTGTGATCGATAGTATCAAAAGCTGCCGAAAGACTAAGCAAAACAAGCTGAAACACTCTACCTATATCTGCATTTATAAGTAGGTGGTTGTACACCCTAAGCTATGCTGATTCTGTTGAGTGATTAGTTTTGAAGCCAGACTGAAACTTATAAACAAGGTTTGAAGTTTCAAGATATGAGTTCAGCTGGTCCGCCACGACTCGTTCCTCTTACTTGCCTCAGCCATACTGGTAATGATTACGAGCGAAGTGCTGTAGTTATTGACGCGGTACGTATTTTTTGTAACAAACTCCAGGCTAAGCTATTCTTCTCAATTACTCTTTGTTCAGGAAATGTAAATTACCTAAAAGAGATTAATTTCTCTATATTGTTGCATGAATAGATTCTGTCAGCAACCGTATGTGCACAGAAATCTACTTAGTCTTTAAGTTCACCATGGAAAAACATCGAGCGTAACACCTACTTTATCTGTGAGTCTTTTTGAAGTGTTATAGTTTTATAAGACCTGTCACGTAACGTAATAAGAGTAGCTTTTTTCAGGGCATTTTCGACGAATAATAACATGACTTCATACTCGGATGCCTACTTTTGCCTCACTTTGAAAAGGAAAACGCAATTCTACTTGCTACGATATGTGTTTCCGACTGCGTGCCTTTCAGCATTGGTCAGCTTAGTATTCTTTCTTCCCGACGAATCTAGCGAAAAGGTAAGAATGTTTAAGAAAGAAGGGCTCTTGAGGGACACCTTTAAATGAAAGCAGAGACTGAAGTACTTTGCAATTGAATGGTCTTCACAACTATATTCACTTACGCTATCACAGTTATTGTGGTTAGGTTTAATTTTTGGGCAGTTTTGCGTTTTACTGACTGCAAAATTAATGGCAGCTGGCAGTAGGGGCCAGGCCAGGGTGTGGCTGGCTTCGCCTTTTGAGGCAGTATTCGTTCATAGTTGAATGCTTAGGAATTTTTTGCAAAATCATCGGTGATAATTCGCCCTTTCCATGTCCAAACCCGGACCTACATTGTGCATTTAGGAGTTAGACCAACTGTAGCGACCGGTGGCTTACACCGAGCGCTCACGTGACCTGTCAAGTGATTGATTATGCAATGACTTCTAATATAGGGAGCTGTAGACGGCACCAAAACACGCGGCAGGTAAATGCAGGATTAAAGAAAAGGATAAAGAATTAATTTATATGCTTCATTTATAAATGGACCTTAAGCTAATCTAATCTCGGTCAAGGTGCATTCTCATTGCTGCAAAGCTTGAGTAAACGACTTTGGTAGCAAAAGGCAACATTTTTGCCCCTTGGTCAAACCAGGACGGCTAACAGTAGTTTGATGAGATGGCAGGACTTGCAAAGGTAATTACTCAATATTATAGTGTGTCCCCTTCCCGCAAATAAGTTACGGATCCTTGTCGGCTTAGCAACTTGGTATTTGTATTGCCACCCACTTATTGCTTTCTTGAAATAAAATTTGACCTCCCTTTTGCATGCATTTACAAACTTTGAGTTTACTGTTATCGCTCGCAGTGCCCAAATCTAACATACCACTTGTATCTTTAATGTCAAATGGCTTTAATTGGTAAAGCTTTGCGGCACGTTAAAGTACGACTCTGCTATGGTTGAGGTGAGAGTTATATGCACTTAAGACTCGGTGCCTTATTTCGCAGTCTCCATGGTGCCATTCCATAGATTTATATTTGCAATTTTCAAATATGTGGAGTGTTACTAAAAGCGTGCAGGTCTAGCTAAGGATTTAGATTTAGATAAGAATACCACGTCTAACTTGGTCCATCTATTCGTGACAACTTGTCTCGACTTCTGCACCTCACTGCTTACTGGCCTACTGGCATGTGCGATCGGGTGATTGCTGCGGGTGCAAAACTCCGCAGCTAGGCTTGTCTATCGTGAGCGTCGCAGTTGCCACATCACACCACTTCTCGCCGACCTGCATTGGCTCCCAGTCAAGCAAGGGATTGACTTAAGGGTTTTGTCGCTCACTTGTAGGTCACTTCATTCTTTGGCCCCAGCCTATCTCTCAGATCTACTTCCTCACCAGGCCAAGCATCGTACCACCCGCTTCTCGGAATCCAACAGTCTACCAATGCCTCGTACAAACCTCAAATCCTTTGGAGACGGTGCATTTAGTTCGTATGCTCCCAAAGCCTGGAACTTCCTCCCGACTTGTGGTGGATCATCCCCTGACTTGACCACATTTAAAAATAACTTTAAAACACACCTATTCAGGACACCATTTATTTGGTACCTGTGATTCGTCCTTCATGTGCTTATGCGTGCTGACACTGTGCATGTTGCCACAAACCGTATTTGCATGCTGACCCTGTGCATGTCACCCCTAACCATGTTATTCATTTTATTTGTTTTTCAAGCATGATATTACTCACCATTCAATTGCATTTCCCTTTGCAGCAAATGTAAAGCTCCTAAAAAGAGATTAAGTTCTCTGAGGGTACTTTATCAAGTGCTTCATTATTGTTATTATTATTAAGTTCCATTAATATTACCCTGAATTGAATATCTTCCTCGCACAACCTCTTTATGCGTACAACGACCATTATTCCTGTGTAAACGACAACCTTTTCAGATCGCACTGGACATCACGCTCCTTCTCTCCTTCGTCTTTCTCCTTGTGGACGTGTCCAGCATTATGCCGCCGACATCGGAATCTACGCCGCTGCTAAGTAACTAGCTTAAGGTTTCTCTTTGCTCTTTGGTCTACCTTACCAGGTTGTTCTAATTTGTTCGCCAATTGACCATATTTCTTCTAGGCAAATATCTGGCGTTCATCATTGTCATATCTGGACTATCGCTGGTTGCCACAACAATTGTCATACGGGTCTCTCACGGAGGAGCGGTTGACGTGCCCGGCTGGATAAAGCGCGTAAGTGACTCCACTAGAACATTGCAAGACCATAAGCTGGTTACTGGGCCTTGGAGTGGGGAAGTGCTTTGCACAACAGCTGCTTCGCCAGCCGCTCGTTAAACTATAAATGAACGAATGCCCTACCTCTGCAAGTGTTAATCTATGCTTCATACGTGATTAAGTGATGAGACTTTAGTTGCATTTCGGTACGGCCCTCGATTGCAGCTGCTACCTGTATTGACCATTCTACTGTTTCGAGACTCTATTCGACTAATAGTAGCTGCCGCTCTGTTCCGCCACCATGCGGTTCGCTTACGGGGAACCGCATGCTGGCGAAACCTTACTGATTTGCATTCAATATCATGCTATAGACAAAGTACCGTAACGCCATAAAGATATTTTCCGTGAAATAAGTATCCTTCGCCTTATAAACAGTATTTCTATCAGCTGCTAAACCAAATTTCCATTGAAATTGCTTTCATATCTTCAATTGGCTATGGCGAGTGAAGGGAAAGCTTTGGAATGTAAAGTTATGAAAAGATATTTTTATTCAATATAATTATATATATGTATATAGTGTTGTCGTAACAACCATAAATTTTCTAAGGAAAGCAACTCTATCTAGAAACAACCTCAGATCTTCTGCAGTTTTAATAAAGCTTTCTTTAGAGCCGGCATGTTATTCTGCAAGATATATATATCCACTCTTAATAACTCTAATCTCTTAAATATTAACACAGAATTATCAAGCAACTTTTAAGAGAATACAGTCCAGCTTTACGAGAATGGGATTTCTTCAGACGTCGGAATAACCTTGCGTAAGTGCTGTAATAAATCGCTTGATGGGGACCAAGGAAAGGTGGACCATTCAAGGTACGCCCTGCTGTTTTTAGTAGTACCCTCTTCACAGAGACTAATTTTATAATAAGACCGCCTTAATCGGGTTAATTGTCACTCACGGATTATTCATGAGAACCAGATAAGATCATGGTTTATTTTTTGAAAACCACATTTGGAAGCCTACCATGCAAAGTAGACGCTCACTTAACGCCTGCTTGTACTCAAAAAAGTGCATAAAAACATGTGTCTATCAAATCCTCTTACCTTGTTATAACCTCTTCCACACGACATCGATATGACATATGTAACAGCAAAATTAGTTACTGGAAATAGCGCAACGTGTTGGCACATTTTATGAAGCTATGTTGATCACGAAAGAAGATATTATTAAGTAGTGATACGTGTGAGATCGAGGGAATTCATTCAAGGAAGCAGCGAGAATTTCAGAGACAATGCTCCCCGTCATGGCGGACCAAGTTGCTAGACAGCACAAGTCAGGCTTTGCAGCTTTTATAACCGATGCGTCTAATAGAATATTAGTTTTGTGCTTGGAACTTCCATTTCTGTCAATGCAGTTTCTACGAGAATCTAGAGATGGTGACTGCGGGCCTTCTTGATAATTCCATATGAAAGGTAAAATTTTATTAAATTTCAAAGGTACAAAATTTGATATGAAAATTGTGACGTTCTGACATCAATAAAAAACAACCACAATTGCTGAACCATGGTAGTAGTTCTATCAGTAAACGTTGAGTTAATTTGTTTATTTCACTCTGTATCACTTGTTTATTTCACTGTTTACAGGTACTCATGAACAGAATAGGGCGTTGGCTTCGATTTTTACCTCAAGGATTTGAATCGAACAATCATGTGACAACATCTACACAGTCATTAGCCCGAGAAGATCGGGACATAGAAATGAAGTCTACAGCGGCTAATGGCGATCTATTTGTCAACTCCGGCTGTAGCAGAAGCGTACCAAAAAATAGATTTGATCCTATACTGAAAGAAATCTTTTCGACTGTTAAGGCCATCGAACGAGAACACTTTGACAGACGCGAAAGAGAGGAGCGGCAAGAATCTTGGATATTAGTAGGGACGATTTTGGATAGAATTTTCTTTTTTTTGTTCGCTCTAGCTACTATAATAGTAAGCTTTGCAATTCTGCTTATTATGCCCTTATACTCTGCTACTAGAATAGCATGCTCACCTTGTGACTGCTACAGTGGGTTCGTCTTTTAGAGGCAAGTCTTTCAATAATGTAGTGTACATGCTTTGATTTGCCTTGCTGTTGTCATCTGATTATGAAATAATTTAACGTTGTTGGTTATGTTTTGGACATGTCTAGCAATTATTTTTGCATAAATGTTTACTCGGTACAAAAGTTAAGATGCTGTATCTTCAATAAACTGTCCTAATTAAAGTTGTTTAACTTATTTGCAAACAGTTTGCCCCTAGCTAGCCTTGAGCGCATTTATATTTTGAGTTTAATTTGCTATAGCGACGAGAAACTGCTTCCTAAGCAAGGCTGATTGCCTAAGCAGTCTTGGATTCTTCAATGTAGTCTAGCAAGCCCTCTTAGCCAGGCATCTGAGAGAAAGTGGTCTTCATATGATATCGTGCTAGCATAGCACTTTGCTCTTTTATATATGCAGCAACAAGAAATATTTTGACAAACGCATTTTTAAGGAAAGAGATGGAATCAAAGTTTTCATCTGCAGATAAATCGAAGATTACAATGTTGCTATTTATTTTCTAACTATGCTTTCTTTAGGGTGACCATGTGTTCTCTATCTATCATTGCTAGTATCACAATCCGGCAAAAAAAGCAGAAAGTGACGTTTACGGCAGAACTGTTTCCTTCAGACCCAGGAAATCGGTGCCGATTTACATTATCAAAATATTATCACTACCGTTGACATATATTCCTATAATCGTTGACGTTTTATCTCTAAAGGTACCAAAGATAAATTCACTGTTCTTTGAGTTAAATAATCAGTCAGGGTCAGTATGCCCACACATTTAGGCTGAAGCGGTACATAAATGGAACAGACTACAGACCATGCCATGTAGAACCAATTCAAATCATCTTAAAGCAGAAGCTGAGGACGTGAGTGGCAAAGATAAGGTAGTGAGCTGGGAGCTAGGGGATAAGAAGCAAGAACGAGGAATAGAAATGGAGTAGAAGAATATTAAGTTATATGACAAGAAGAAAACCAGCCACGGAGACGAGAACGTGAAGAAAAAAAGGACCAGTGCATGTCTCTGTCGTTTTGATAATCCCGTAAATGTAATGCGTATTTTTACATTTACTAAATGCCCTGTGGTATCGAGTTTATTCGGAAATGAATTTTTCTAAATACTATTTGTAAATCACGATCGAAACTTCGCTTAAGCATAATCTTCATCTAACGATCACCCATGCTATATGCTGGTAGGAAGTTGTATGCTTACAGAAAGAACAAGCTTTAAGATTGTTAATGACTCCTCCAACACTAGCCGTTACGTACAGGTAATAGGTAATTATAGGTACTGAAGGATTCATCTGCACCAGAGACGCTGCCATGCACTGAGTCTCTGGCGAACAGTTAAGCAACAGTCTATGGAACGCCGACCTGATGTCACGTGCGTCAAAGCTCCACTTATTGAGAAGATACCGAGACCCCAGTGCCTCGACGACGGCAAAGAACAGAACCAAGGCCAAAGCTTGACCCGCAGTCCGGGAGTCACTCGAAAGTCAAATGTACTTTAGAAAGCGTGCACAGCGTTAGAGCGTAGCACTGAGGTGGTCTTAGACGAAGAAGTTATAGTTCTTAGCGGCCTAAGTTTTCCCTGTAAATTTGCGTTCGTTATTGTTTCATGCAAAAGGATAGCTGAATCAATGCCACACCGAGCCTCAGAAGCCTTTCTTTCTAAAAACGTAGTCATAGACACACAACTTTTGTGAGTTAATTGTACGTCTGACGCTAGCATAACAGCATAATTGAAAATATTAACATTGCATCTACATTCTTGCTTTTCAAAATAAATCAATATAAGTAAGGACTTCATACTCTGCTCGCTGCTTACTGGAGCCCAACGAGCAGATCATGATGACTTGTAACCTTGAGTCTTGGTTTTTTATGTGCTTCTTGTGTTCTATGATCCGGCTCGTGGATTCTAGTCCTGCCGAAGACAAGAATAAATTAAGGATCGACGCAGTCTGCTTCTTATGCATCTTTTAAAAGAAGCCGCTAACATATTTTGCATTTAAGTAGCTAGTTAGGAATTGCTTTGAAAGCTTATCAATAAAAATACTTGTGGATTTTCAACAAAAAAAACGTAGTTGTTAGTCAACGGCATTCTAGAGTTTACTGTTTCTTTATAGTGGCCAGGAAACTACGTAGCTTGCACTCTTGCATCCAATGTCCGAAGAGCCTTGTGCATCAGAGCACTAAAATTCAGGGGTTGCCTAATAAGAGCAAAACAGATGAGACTTCGCATATCAGTCATAACCGATATTTTTTCTTAGATGATGGCTACTAACTAAAACTCTTTTTCGCTAGCTGCTTAAAGGCAGTATTTCTATGTTTTCTTTTATTGTGTGGTACAGCTTGGTTTAATTCTTGAGTTGTTCCAGGTATGGAAAGTTGCCCATGGGCAATGTATGGATAACTGTGGAAATCTGTCATCACATTTTCCAAGCTACGCTTGATGCAATAGGTATGCGATGTAAGGCCAAGTATATAGTTTCATTTACGATGAGCTCTGCAAGCGTAATCTAGTTTGTGAAAAAATAACTACCCAAATTTGTAACATTAGGAATCAATGCTTCTATTTTGATAAACATTTATCTGGCCAAAAGCATATCTTACTAGTCGACAGAAATATGCCGAGTTGACTCGCATAGGATGCTGTCAGTAGATTGATGATAGGAGTTATTACCCACTGACACCAAGTGCAACTAGTCTTTATGTCCGTTGCAGAATTCTTTTCCCAAAATTGAAGTTCTGGCAAAAAATTAAACTGAAACCTATACAGCTTAGACCTATTTAAAGCTAACGTTTTTACTGATCAACTGGAGCCGGTGGCTATAAAACTTCTCTTTTTTTATAGTCGTGCATACTTGCTAACGTTTGTTTATTGACATTGCAATGTTCTACCAAATGCTATTACTGCTGCTTAAGTCCGTAATTCATGAATAAACGAGAGAAAAACGCTCAGCAACCGACGCCGGGGTTGGCGCTAGCTGACAGCCGGATCGTTAGGTGGTTACAGCCTGCTGAGAACCCGCTCGTTTGGTATTCCTAGCAGTCTCTGGAACTCTGAGTGCGTTCTCCTTCAAGCTTTTCCATGGAGCTCTCTAACTTGGTGGTAATTAGGACTGCTTCAAATACGGTGGCCTAAATCAACGCTTGTCATTGAAATCCTCAATCAACGTGTCATATTCTACTGTTAACAAGCGACATTATTTCTCAAAGAAGGCTCGACCTACTCTCCTTGACCAAAAGCCGATTAAAATTCGTAAACTGTGCAGCCGTATTCGAAAAAACTGACTGGCTCGTCTTTCCTTTACACCCAAAAGTAATAACTAGACGTGCAGTTGCAGTGATTACACTCTAATCCTTTCAAGTGGTTTGCAAGCCAATAGAAGCAGTCTATTAAATTTATAATTTCAGATCACTTGACAACAAGCTACCTGTAGTAGTGGTAGTATATCGCCACCCAGGTACTAAGTCACCCGTTATCTCAGATTTCAGTGATCTCATTTCAATTTTTCATAAAATAAATAGATAAATTCTTCCTCATTATGAGTAATTCAAAATTCACTTTAATAAATTGTATAAGTGCAAGATTGCCAAAGCTAGCCAAAGATAAAGACTGATTGTCCATCGACAGTCATTGAGAATTAGTGTAGATTGTATCAGGCGATCCTGGCAAAAGCCAATTCTAGCTTACATAAACAGTGTATAATCCCAGATGCACGATCCAAAAATTTAAATGTCGACGATCGACCGTCTCCATAACTGCTCCTTTGTGAGCTTCTTACCTAGTGATCATTGTGACGATCTAGCTGATCGCTCCTCTGGCATCTTTGTAGAAGAGAAGAAGAGATCCAGGAGGCCATCCCTAGGATTGCCGCATTCCTTCGGAATCATATCCCTCAGTTCCGTGCAGCACCTCAATGTATACATTCAAACAGGCCACAAGTGACCTCTCCAGAAGTTCATATTTGATTCAAGTAAGACCGAGTCCTCCAGACCCTATTGCCACTGACATTATTCTACGGGGCAAGAGATCTGCTGCTGCAGCGATGCATATGCATATGTCCTTAGCCTCAGTATATGTCCCTGCACTTTTAAAAAAGGCTTCTGTCGTGCATCTAACTTAAAAAACGCAACGCCAGACCGAGGATGCTTGAGAAACGTACGATGAGTCTCACTTCTACAATTCCTGTCAAAGATGCTAGAATGAGTTGTGGTACGTCAGCTAAATCCATATATTTAAACTCCATGCCTGGCTAGTTAGTTCTAGTCTTTTGAATGGCTAATCAATCCAAAGTGTTGGAATTGCCTCAATTATATATTAATATTAATGCACTTGATAAAGCGCCCTCAGAGAACTTAATCTCTTTCTAGGCGCTTTACATTTGCTGCAAAGTGAAATGCAATTGAATGGTAAGTAAAATCATGCTTGAAAACAAACAAAATCAATAATATGGTTAGGGGTGACATGCACAGGGTCAGCATGCAAATGTGGTTAGTGCCAGCATGCACAGTGTAAGCCCGAATAAGCACATCAAGGGCGGATCACAGGGACCCACTAAATGCTGTCCTAAATAGGTGTGTTTTTAAGTTCCTTTTAAATGTGGTCAGGTTAGGGGATGTTCTGACGCAGGTCGGGAGGGAGTTCCAGGCTTTGGGAGCATACGAACTAAATGCACGGTCTCCAAAGAATTTAAGGTTTGTACGAGGTATTTGTAGACTGTTGGATTCCGAAAAGCGGGTGGTACGATGCTTGGCCTGATAGGGGAGTATGTCGGAGAGATAGGCTGGAGCCATAGAATGAAGTGACCTAAAAGTGAGCGATCGAACCTTGAAGTTAATCCGTTGCTTGACTAGTAGTTACTGCAGGTCGGCGAGAAGTGGAGTGGTGTGGCAACTGCGACGCTCACGACAGACAAGCCTAGCTGCAGAGTTTTGCACCAGCTGCAATCGCCTGATCGCACAGGCTGGTAGGCCAGTAAGCAGTGAGTTGCAGAAGTCGAGACCAAATATCACGAATGCATGGACCAACTTGGACGTGGTATCCTTATCTAAACAAGCCCGAATTTTAGCAGTGTTATGAAGCTGAAAATAGGCAGATTTGACTGTGGAGCTGATATGGTCGTCTAACGAGAGGTCGCTTTGGAATATGACACCTAGATTTCGAGTTGATTCGACAGGAGATATGCCGGCAGGGCCAATTTTGAGAGTCAGCCTTTCCAATCTCTGAATCACACTGGCTTTGCCCATAACTAGTAAGTTAGTTTTATCATCATTTAGTTTTGGAAAATGTTCTGCCATCCATGTGCGGGTGTCATCAATGCATGCAGCGAGTGAGTTGAGAGAATTATAGGTGCTCGAAGGCTGGTGCTCGAAGGCTATATAACGATCTACTTAGGAATGCAGACTTAGGTATAGTCTCCCTGCGTGTTTTGATCGATCTTTTGATAGACCATTTTTATTAGCGAGTAGTCGCATAATTAAAATTGTAATTTAGGTAATTGCCAGCATTATATTCCCGTTGGTTATTTGTAGCTACCACCGAAACAGCTCAGTTCATTCACCCTATACCATTATATTATCCTGACAATGACACATTTTTTTCTTAATAACCCTTTATTTTACTGCAATTCTAATAGAACATTTCCTTACTTAAGGATTACATTACGAGCAAGATTTTCTTGCGATCTAACTTTATCCTTCGACGTGTTCTTCGTTAGCTTGAAAGCAGTCCACTGACTTTGTCCATTCGTGTAAATGGATTTGTCTTTTGATATTGCGAACTTACCTTGAATTCCTCAGCTGATTCGACATGACCAGAAAATTTCTTCGCGTGCATTTTAAATTGTTTTAATTTGTTCTGTGTGCATTTTTGCAGATGTTCGAACAACAAACTTAGGTATTGAAGCTTGCAGAGCGATGACTTAAATTAACCATAAATGCCCCTGGATAACACCTAACTGAATTTTATTAGTAACATCAACCTAATAGTTACGGAAAATGATGGAGATAGAGCTATCATTTAGACAATAAAAACCGGAAATCTGGTTTTTATCGCAGACTATTCAAAATATTGTATCAGGTAAAGCTTCTAAAATTCATCCATTTCCACTAGTGTGTTCTCATTTGTTCTATGACCCGAGAGAGTCTAAGCTTTTACACGTTTCAGCGGCCCTACAACTGATATTTTCACAAATACTCTGCATAACTGTCGTTCCACTTTCTCCTTACATGAAACAGTGTTTCAGCATTAACTACCAAATGCCATGCACTTGCGATTGTGCTCTGGCCTGCGAGGAAATGGCCCAGATGGTAACCCTAAATAGTCACACAGGTTTGCAGCTGCAATTTATACAAAGCGTTCGATGTGAGGGCGGTTTAGATTGCATGTTATAACAAACAATGTTCAATGTTTACCCACAAAAGCTCATGCAATTGGGCTTAAGCATTCTCGTGCTCTGACCTGTGTGCACGCGCGAATATTCCAATGGCATTACAGCCGTCTTTTCCATTATAAATTCACGCGATTACGGTTATGATTCCTCATCATTGTAGTTAGTAATCCTGCTGCTGTAGTGCCTCATAAACCAAGCATATACGATAAACTGTCTGAGCCACTCCTTTGGTATGCCCATAGAGCCAACCGGCCGTCCTGGGAGTAATGGATATGGTATGAACATCGGAACAGTGCAGCTGACAGTTCATTGAGGCAATTCACTCACAGTCACCTGCAAAGCTAAAGACCCAGCTGGCTTTTGTGGGAAAAGCAAGGGCGTTGGGTGCCGGCATCCTGTATTTTGCATGGATATTAAAGAACTGGCATTTGAGGTGTAAAGATTTTTTTTAAGCAGAACTGCTCATTCATGTTGTATACATTAATAATAATTGGCCCAATCAATTAACCTTTTACAACTGAAATCACAAGATCAAGTTAAGAAATGCATGTACAATTTAATACTTTTAAACTGGATTAAAAATGATAGAGATAAATTCTGCATTTTTGTGTTCGGGCTAGAATTTCGGAAGTCTTCATAGATTAGAAAAATCACTTTGAGTTGCAGTCAGAAGAGTCATGCTCGGAGATCATATTTTTAGCTTCTCCAGTAAAAGTGAGGCTAGCCCACTTGAGTATGCCACTTTTACTGTATGCTATACTCTCTTATCTTCTGAATTGTTGATAGAGAGTAAATGAAAAGCAATTTGAAAATTGTATGTATTGCCCCAATGCATGACTGCGACTATGAGAAACTGCAACGACGGCTGACGGTCATAAATACCGTTTTGAATTGTTAGTCTATGAGTCCGTATATTCCTATTAATCAGAGGTTCTCAACCTGTGGGTAGCGATCCCTTTGAAGTTTAAACGACCCTTTAGCAGGGGTCCCCTAAGACGATCGGATAACAAGCATTTCCACATTTTGCACATAATAACTCTATGGTTGAGGGTCACCACATAATGAGGAACTGTGTTAAAGATATCCGGCATTTGATGGATGAGATTCACTGCCATTGTTGCTAGACTTGGTATAACATAAGCCGAGATTGATAAGGCTCTCTGGTCATTGATGTCAAGTCTAATCAATAACATGGTTGGTTTCATAATTTATTAGGTTTAGGTTTGTTATCCCGTACATGCTTTTTGCTTGTTGTTAATCAGATTTATCCAAATTACAGACGAAGCCAGTGCTTATTCAGAGGAGCTTACGCTATCCAACATTGGCTAGCATGCTATTGTGCTTTTCTGATAACGGGAATGGTCATATTTAGATAACTGCAGCGGGATATATAGCTGTTGTGTAGCATGGGAAAACGGCCATGTTTACGCTTTCACGAAGTGTTTTAATTTCAACATGAAAAATATACTGCAGTTACATCCCTGATGTCAGATAAGTACATTGCAGTTAAAACAATTATCGTAAGACCTTTGTGAACACTTAAACTCAATTATATTTAATGAAATTTAGAAACTTTTAAAATGAAATGCATCACTTCTTTCGTGGTAACTAAGACAATCTCAGAATACGTTATTGTGCACAGCACAATGTAGTGCGAACAAAACACGGCTGCTATCAACGTGTAGGTTGCACCTATTTTTATATTTTTAATTCATTGTTAAGAATGTGTCCTAACATCATTAGTTAATGATTACATCTAATTGGTGGTTTTCATAGGACGGGAGGTTGTTACACGAATAGTATATATGTGTCAAAAGTAATGGTAGTTAGACAGAAAGCCTAATTGGGAACTATTTTGGATAGGCATGAAAGAACCTGCCATATATAGACTTAAACACAAATAGGAAATGGTATCACTGACAGTTGACACTTGCGATTGAGAATCCTGGCTTTCTGATTTGGGCAATGATTGATAGTATCATCCGCTGCGGGCTCAAATAAATGCTAATAGTGAGTGATACAGAAGTCGAAAATACAGATCATCTTGGCTGCATTGTTAATATCACATCAACTTTAAATATGCATATTTTCTCAGATAATCTCTCATTCCACCGCTAAAATCCTTTAAATCAGAGAATTCATCCTTCTGCAAGTTATTAATTTATTAACCTAGTGTGATGCTGGAAATTTATAATGGCACATCAAAGCGTCCATTCGTTTTAGAAAGAATTTGTAACTTAACGTCCCAAGGCTGAGGGGATAACAGCAAGGAGGAATTTGTTGAATATGGACAAAGTGTAAACAGTAAGCAGTAGACTCGTGGTAACTAAAGGTTGAAGACGAGATAAGATTGAAAAGTTGTAAGAGGCACAGCTGGATTACAACCTTTGTAGCGGTCAAGATCGGCGCTTTGCTCGTAGTAACCTAGCTTACACTATTTTATGTTCACCAGTCAGAGTTAAGTCAGCAATTTTTATAAAAGCATAAGTAGGAATTACTGGTGCAGTAGCAGCGTTGCTACTCCTGCTGAGCGAATCTGCTCTGAAAAACCAGTCTAGAAATATGAACCGTCTTTATCTTTCCTCTTTTCAAGCAGTTCACAATGCTCCTGCATGTTCTTTTATTCGCCACATTATTTCCAATATACAGCCATCCTAATCTATTGGCGTAACTTCGGTGATAGATTATCTATAACATGTCGGCAAATGTTGTAGCATGAAAATTAGACCAAATTATAAACTGCAATTCAATTTTTAAAATATTCTGATATTTTTAGTAATTCATTTTGTTTCTTTCAATGGTCTATATAGTGTGATATACTTAACTGAAGACATATTTTTTTAGTTTGAGTTTCATAAAAATTCCTTAAATTTTTAATGATGTAGATTTACAAAGCCTCATGAATACTATGTTTGTGTTTACATACTTGGTAGTCTATGTACATTTAACCAGCAATTTACCTTCAAGATCGTACTACTGTAGCGCCCTGCTTGCCTTGACTGAATTTTAGCGCGAACAAGAGCTGTTTGGAGGCGGGCTAGAACTCCTTTGTCCTGAAGCAGTGAGCCAGAGAGGAGCGTCAGTGCGGTTAGAATGCAAGAGCTTAAGAGTAAGCCAGGAAGCTCTGAGACCAGCGGTGGCGACTCGGCCTTTAGAATTGGTCTGATACCCGCGGAAGCTGCTGATTGATGTTGGCTGGCCTGTCAACCTCCGCCTCCACTCGTTCCAAGATAGAATCGTCTGGAACCCATTCGCCATTCCAGCTGGACAGAGGTGCCCTTCCAGTGGCCTGGGGACGGTGATAATTCTTTACAGTAATGAGCCCTGGTGTCGGGCCCAATACCACTAAGCTCTTGCCCCATTGTCTCAGCTAAGTATTTAAGAGTCGAGCGACGCTCGCTCTGGGTCTTTTGTCTTTGCTCTTGTGTCTTTTGTCCGGCTCTGCGCTTCGACGCCGTCGGACTCGCTTCTCTGAAAGCGAGGGAGGAGGGCGGGCAGTTCGCCGGTGATTGACGGAACAGGATGAGGCAGCGCTAGGAGGATTCGGTGGACTCCACCGAATACGGTCGTATCGCACCCGAGCTGGCATTTCGTGTTTCTTTTGTTTTTTGTGTATGCGCGCTTGCACGTGGTCTCGGCATAAGGATTTTCCGGTGCGAGCTAGACGTAGTTGGCGTGTGAGGAGTCCTAGTTCTCCGGTAAGGGTTTAGGCTTCAGTTCAAGCTCTGTCTATTTGGGTCGTTCCCCAGTATAGATGTAAGTAGTGTAAGTGTGGAGATGTGTTTCCTCCGCAAGAGCGCTTGAGGTTTCGTGTGTGTGGAGAATTCCTGCCGCACTGGTGAAAACCGAGTCCTAGTTCTCCGGCTAGCGTTTAAGCTCCGGTTCGCGCTTCAGTGTGGAGAAGTATTCCCTCCGCAAGAGTGCTTTAATTGGCGTGTGTGGGGTATTCCTTCCGCACAGGTGGAAACGGAGTCCTAGTTCTCCGATTAGGGTTTAGGCTCTGGTTCGTGCTCTGTGTGGAGAAGTATTCCCTCCGCAAGAGTGTTAGTGCTGTTGAGAGCGTGCGAGGAGTGTGGAGATAAAGCTGAGCTAGACGCGCAGCGACTTTGTGCGCTTGCGAATAGAGCTCAGTAAAATCCCCAATTCGTGTGTCTCGCTTTCCAATTCACGCCGCGGACTCACGACCCCCTTTAGTAACGGTAAGCAGGTAGGCGCCAGAAATGCTTGTTTCGTGGCGGCCAGCTTATTTCGCGTAGGCACGCACCGAATGGCATTAGGCGCTGGGTTACGCCGCTAGATAAGCGGCAGTTCTAGCCTACCCCGCCGAGCCTTCGGCGTTACAATACATTCCGTTGCTACGTAAATACTGGTGTGTAGTTCGCGAGAGCTTAACAAATTGTTGAAATTCTCATATTGGTTTTTAATGTGGTTCCTGCTTAGGCGAGTATGTTGGCTTTTATTTTATAATGGCTGTGATATCTTTAATTTGCACTGCAATTGTTTTAAGGATAACTCACAGTGGAAATAGAGCAGTGCCTGGATTAGTGAGGGATGTAATTATTTGCAGTTTATAAAAGCAGTGAAACTAATCCATTGTCTGTATAAGCTTTTAACTATATTGATATATTTATGCACGGTGATTAATTTTGTATGATTCTTAACTCATTTTGGTTTAGCACCGCAAGTTAGTGGAAAAGTTACTACTGCGAATAAATTGGCCGGTTGTGGAACTACCGTCTTTAGACTAAATCATTTATAATTTTTCTATTTAAGCTCAGGAAACACGTTACCAATAAATTTCTTATGGAATATGCAGCATTGTAACTTGTTATACCTTATTTATCAAAACATATGGTTTTGAAAAACATTAAATGTCAGCTCACTATTTTCGCGGGTCGCATTGTTACACATTGCTAGCATTTATCTATGCAGCAGAGGTTTAAGCCTCGATTCCTCTTCGATCAGCTAAGTTAGTTAGTTAGTTGGTAAGTTAGTTCAATGCAGCCTTAATCATAACAGAGAGAAATATGATGAGGTGACGCATCGAAATAGTGCAGGTTGGCTAGTTTTTGTATCGTTTATACATTTGGCTGGGTGGATCTCAATACTTTTGCGTGAAGATTAAGCTTTTTAACCTTATACATATGTGTTTGACAAGCCTAAATTGACATTGCTAGAAAGGGTGTACAGCCACCTGTCACTTCACAATAGCACATGATCGGAAGCCCTCGGTAGCTAACCATTTAGAGGCTTTTCAAAATGCAGAAAGCTTCAAAAACAATTTGAAGCTTCAAAAGTAGGATAAAACTACCTAGGCCGGCATTGTGTAAGGATTTCGGTCCTCTTTTAGTCTTCTGCATTTATTCATTCAACGAAACGGCTACTTGATTAGTAGGCCAAGCAAGCTTTGGATTGTTTAAGTGCACCGATAACTTTCCATTCATTAAATGTGTTGCTTTCTATTGAAGGTAGTGCTCATGAGAATTCCCTGTAAGTTGAGTTTAGTTTAGCAACGATAGTCTGATGGCAGCACGTCTTCTGCAAAGCATTCTTGTTCTGAACAGCTCAGTTTTTGAAGCTCTAATCGACGTGTTCTTAGCTCCCCTCTATCCGAGCAATTGTAATTTCTGCCTAACTTATTTTGCTACTGACGTAAGTAGATGCTAATTATCAGAAATAAGCACGATTCGATCTTGAATCGGCTAGTTGTGATCACGTCACGTGACGAATGGCCTCTGGATACTACTTGCAGGCTCATATAGAGGTGTAAGGACGACAGTTTGTTTATCTCTTCACTTTCAAGAAGGCTGTAGCCTTCAATGCAGCACGTTTAAGAATGGTGAAAAATCTGTCCAGACATCCTCATGCCGCAAGATTGATAAGGGTGTGTACTTAGAAAAAGACGACAACTGAAGTTGTGCTGCATTTTATAGTTAATACATTTGGGTGTTATATATACAACCAGAGCTATCCAGACACACTTAGCCTTCAATTGCATATCCGTGAGCTCTTCTGGAAGCCATGCCGCCCGAATCCAGATGCAACGATTTTTGAAGTCTAGACGGATTGTCAGTCCATGGATAAGATCAGCGTTATCGCATTGCATGCCAAGCCGAAGTCCACAGTGGACGAGTTCCCAATGAGTGCGACGCTGGGAAGGTGTTACTTGAATGTTAGGCTTTAGTCTTTTTCAAAAATGGGTCTTGCGGTCACCCTTCAATACTGACTCTAGCAAACCGTTAGACAATTTAGCGATTAGGTGGCCTGCTAAATGCAGATATTTTCCGGAGGAATGACTGATTATTGGCAGCTCCATCACTTCTGCCCCCAGTTTGTGCAGACACGAATATGGCAAATTAACGAAGCAGATATCAGTGTCTGACGTTGATTAAATCAGTGTCACGGTTTTGGGAAGGATTGCTAAATAAGGCTGCTCGGCAGACCGTACATAGGAAACGAAACTTCCTAAGAAGTATACACCTCTTCATAACTCATTGGGTCCCATTCTATGATAAGATTCCCAAATTCACTCCCTAAGGTATATTTTTGAATTCCAGCAACTGGCAATTCGTGCTGTTCAAGTGTGTACAACAAGGGTAATTGAGGCAAAAAAGCTGTTAAGGTATGAGGCTATAGATTATATGTATGTATTTAAGCACCAATACAGCTACGATTCATTTTTGCAAACATTTGTTGGTGGATTTATTCGCAGGGTGGAGTAGACTAATTGGGAGATAAGGACCTCAAATCGAAGACATGGCTTAGCCGTTCGTTAATCGATGACCATCACCTGTAGGCTCCTCGCCATCGAAACGTTCAGCTGAGACGTTACCTACGAAACTGCGATGCAGCATGCATTTTTTCCACAAAAATACCGGAATTTCAAGAAATAATTTGTAAAACGTGGTAGCTAAAGTTTCAAATAAAAAATCCAGCACCAATAAAAAAGCCGCTGTATGTAAACTTGGCTTTAATGAGAATCGCTTGGGACTCGCAGTGGTGCAAGAACAATTGACTAATTGGCTGTCAAATCTGGCTCTAAGTTGCTTTTCGAGTTAGATTAATGGTCCTCCGACTATGATTGGAAAAACAATAGGAAGCCTGAGCTGAAACTTTTCACATGCTCAAGCATTCACTTCGATATGAATGGTTATGCAACGGCGGCTTGAAAGCTGACGGGACAATACTAAAGGACGTTCACATACAAGCATTCTAATTATACTGTGTATTAGGAAATCTGGGCGTTTGGGACCTCACTATAAATTTCAATAAAATTGAACACAGCTCATTAATTTAACACAACAAGGCATGAGACTTTACCTAAGCTATTATTCCGAAGAAGGTCGTTTTTATTCGCAAGTGTGCATTGTTTGTGATTATCTCTAAAACCTTACTTTTTTACAGATTTAAATTCTGATAACTAGTAGTTTAGCTAGTGAGTAACTTCTCGTTACAGTATTTTTAAAATTAATAAAAGTAGAGATCTTGGAAATACATATTTGAAGTTATCCTGCTTTAGTGTGCCTCCCGCATTTGAGACCTATAAAAACTTATTTGAAGGATGCATTGGTATAATCTGTGGCTCGACATGTACTTGAGCCACAAATCAGGTCACAAAAGGAGAAATTTGGATACTTGGTAAGCAAGAAATATGTCATAATTCAAATGGAAGACGAGCTACAGTTTGAGGTCAGCATAGGCGCATGTGAAGGTGAACGTCTAGTAGACCCAATGAACCGATTGTTAAGAGTCTTGAAGGATAGCGAATTGCCGTTTGGTGCTTCAAATTTTATTTTTTGAGGGCAAAGGATCGCTGGAGGTCGGCAGCCTGAGATTTCAGCCTGTTATGCTCAGTCCAGCCTCTATAGAGACAGATATTTCATGAAAATTAATCCCTCTTCTACAATGTTGGTATATCCTTCACGAATTTACTATTTGCGGATGGATAGATTCTCATTATAATATATATTTGTACCTAATATTACGCTAGATTATCTCTTTATATTTTATGAAAGACTGAAGGAACTTTCGGATTTTTCCCCAGTTTTCCTAGGCCAAGCCTTGAGACCTAATTTATTATCAACGTAAGACTCTTCTATAACTATGTCATGTGTAATGAAATGCAATGTATTTCCGTCTGTAACTCAACAAAGCCTTAGAGACTATGTGAGTGTTCCGCAGGAGACTTTTGCATAGCAAGCTCACAGCCTAAGCGGCTTTCAGTAGGTATTCGATAGCCAATAGACTTCATCTCAAACAACAAAGAGATAGTGGGAAGCATAGCAGAGTCGGAAGAGCAGCTGGGGTAGTGAGTAGCATGGAAATAGCACCTCAGGACCGCTGAAAAGAACGAGCCATAGTCGGCAGCAGGAGAGTAGTTGCCATTGAGTAAGAATTACGGAAGCAAGTTCCACATTCTAGGATCTGCAGAGCTAAAGCTTCTGTCAACAACGGTCTGTAAGTGAAGGAATGGAACAGCTCATGTGTTTTCCAAACAGGACTTGAGGCACGATGAGGCTGAAACAGGTGCAGGACTTCAGATAGGTATGGAGGAGCCAAGCCTTGCACCTTTTTGGATCAGAGTAACAACTTTGTGTGGACTTTATGGTGCATGAAGAAAGTTCTATCTTACAACTTTCTCACGCCGTAATACAAAATTATTTCTCTTTCTCTGCCATTGTGGAAAAGCTCTTGATTGTACGGTGTTAATGCATCACGTTTTAACAGCATGATGCTTTACATTACTCTTGCAAACGTCATTTTAATTTACCAAATAATAGTATTCCGGTAGCAGTCACGACATCCAGGCAGTTATGTTCAGACAAAGGAAAAAACATCTACTGAAAGCTGGTCGTTTGATTTGCTGGTTTCACACCAAACATTTTAAGTTTGTAGACGACTCAGTAATATGGAGAATAATTATAATATTAATAATTCCCTTGATAAAGCGCCCTCAGAGAACTTAATCTCTCTCTAGGCGCTTTACATTTGCTGTAAAGTGAAATGCAATTGAATGGTAAGTAAAATCATGCTTGAAAAACAAACGAAATGAATAATATGGTTAGGGGGTGACATGCACAGGGTCAGCATGCAAAGAGAATGCGCTGGAGAACCAGTTGCTGTGTGTAGGCGAGTGTTTGGCGTTTGGATTGTGTAATCGCTGAACTATAAAAGCATTATTAGCAGATTAGTGGTGAAATCATCCTCCCACCCATCACTAGCGCACCACCAGCTCAGGCAAAGGGACGCCCAAAACTCTGGAACACAGGCTGACTTACTCATGCTTGCCAGACGGATTTGAATGCTGAGGTGGTGCTTTTGTGCATATCTTTTTGGTGGCGCATACACGCTCTTGTGGGAGAGCTTTCTGCTGTTTTATTTTATCATTGGCATTACCTAATCTTACCTCTTGGAATTTCCAGCCGACTGGAAAGTTCCTCCCAATGTCGGTACACCTTCAGATTGCTATAATTCTACATTATTGTTCGTCTTTGTGGTCGATTATATTGTAGCAACGCTTGAACATTTTAGCTAGACAACTTGCAAAGTGTCAAACTGCTTTTTTTCTGTCTTCTTACGTTTTTGAGGTACCTTGGTTTTACTAGCAGTATTTTCTGAGGCAGTTATGTCGAGCCGGCCAAAGTGGAGGTGCAAGAGCAATCGTTAGGTGAGTGCCAAACGTGGTGACACTACTTTCATTCTTCGAAAACTATTCCATTCTCTATCTGGTAGAAAACCTTCTTAAATCTTGAGCTGCACAACCACATTCTTGGATGACTTTACTCTGTTGCTGCTTGACGTTCAGACCATTTTTTTCAGGTAAGCTTGAACAAGCTTAGATGTTGGCTTCGGATTATAACCAATAAAACTAAACAAGGCATTAAAGCATCTCCAGCCTTGAATGAAACGCCATCCCAAAAGGTCAAAAACTTCACAGAGAGGTCCAAAGCTAATGAAGACATAACTATTCGCTCCGTCAGCGGCCGCGACGATAATCATTCCTCCCCACGCTAGAGAGTGGCCTTAGGCGTCGCCTAGCCCGGCTTGGACCTTTACCTAATTTCTCCGGGATACCTTCAGGTATTCCGCTGCTATCTTCGCTGTGATTGTTTATGAGCTGTCCTCGGATTTGCTACACAAAACAGGACCTGCTTAGCACAAGGTGCGATGTCACCATTGGTCGATGCCCTCCAGCGGGCCTTCTTCGGCGATTCAGTGAGAACCTACCTGCATCCTGTGTTCGCCCTATCAACAGCTCGGCTCTAAAAGCTACGCCCCGTGAGTTTAAAGCGCTGAGTAGTACTCATTGCAGTAGTACCCCACCTGCCGTGAATTAGAACGTCGTGAAACGTCGACCGGCGACCGTTGCTAAGTTAAAATTCAAATTTGAAGGGCCCGGATCCACCGGGCCGGATAGACGCCGACGTGAATACAAGCCATGTCATCGCCTTCGTCAGTTGCTGGACTGCCTCTTAAATTCCGCCTACTAAATGTCCGCTCGCTAAAAACTAAGAGGTCCCTTATTCGCGATCAGTGGTGTAGCCAAGTTCCAGGAGGTCAGAGGCTAATTTCCGCCAAACCCCGCCTTTATTCGGCCACACTGCTGCTCGCCATGCCGCTGAGATAGGTTGAGACGAGCGGCCGTCGGATTGAGCCTTTTTATAGTAACGCATGCCCAAACAACAACAGGGAACTAAACAAGTCTACAGTGAGGGTCCTGAAAGGATCCTAAAGTACACTATAGGGGCGCAAGACGAGGAAGCAAGCGCAAACAAACGTGTTAGTTAGTCAGTCGGCTTTCACAGTCAGGCCACTGTACCGATTCCGAATCTAACAGCACTAGCGTACACCCCAAAAGATCCGGCTAGCTGAGTAACTGCTTGGCTAGTCGGAGTCGACGTCCGCCACAGTCAAGAGCTTCCGCCAAAAGACACCAACTCACGTAGGGGAGGGCCACGAAAACGCTACATGGGAAACACCAAATATGCATATCTCGACAACGAGCGTGCTATCCATCTCTGCTCGGGCTTTGGGTACTCGTTGCCTGGCGTGCGTGGCCGCACCACCGGAGCACGCCTGCAACGATCCAGGTGCATAACTCGGTGAGACCGGGAGTCTCCAATACCACGAATTACTCGGCCAACTTCTCCTACCCAAGATCCCTGGTGACCTCACGTCACCGGACATCCGGCCATGCCGTTGATCCGACCCTGGCCTAGCCTGTGACCCTCACTACAGCCGTCCGGTCCCAGCCAACTGAACCTAGCCTGGGTACATATGTCAGCCTCTGGGGTGGAGGCACGTCCTCGTGTCTGCTATAGCCCCACCACAAGTCGAGCTATGAAGCCATCACAGAGGCTTCAACATGCTCAGTTGTGGCTGCCGAACAAGCCGTACCCTAAACTCGTTTAAAAAACGTCGCGGTCACAAAATTCATCAAGCTGAACTATACAACAATCAGTAAGCCACAAAGTCCTCGCAGAAAATCCAGTCCAGGGAAGATATATGTTGTCACACCGGGTGCCGTACGGTCTAGCTGGTGTCTTTTTTGTGGCGTCAGCTTGCATCAATCGATCTGCTTCGCAGATGAGTCTTCTTTACTGCAAATCTCAGACTCTCCTTGCTGCACGATGTGATCGGAGTCAACGTGAGCCTCCCTACAACACAAAACAGACCAAGGCCACCGTCACTCTTAATGGCAAGCTCTGCATAGCTCATAGACGGTCCATCAACAACAAGTTGGCTTTGGATCATGCTAGCTCATCCAGGAGCCCACTGGGCTGCTGTCTGAACCTCTGGCGGCAGTCGTCGCTGGTTCAACTCCTCGGCGTGGTTGTTCAATGGCAATGATGCATTTGGTATGAGGACGTAGGTCGATGACAATCAGTAGCCTCCACTTGGATTGTCCAAGCTGCATTCGTGCAGGTCGCATTCAGTGTCGACAGCAGACATCCTTCACACCAAGCACCGGGCTGGCTTTCAGAAGTTGATTTTCCTGAGTCCGTTAACATTTCAATTGTCTACAACCTATAACAATCGTATAATTTGACCTAAGACAGCGTAGGCAAGCGCGCTATGAACTTCAGTTCTTCTCCCTGGCATGGAATTCTCAACAACGAGCGTGCTATCCAGCTCTGCTCGGGCCTTGGGCACTCGTTGCGTTGAGCGCATGGCAGCATCGCCGGAGCACGCCTTCAACCATCCAGGTGCATAACTCGGCAAAAACTGGAGCCTCCAACACTACGACTTACTCGGCCAACTTCTCCTATCCAAGAGTCCTGGTGACCTCGCGTCACGGCGCATCCGGCCATGCTGTAGGTCCAATCCCGGCATAGCCTGTGACCTTCATTACAGCCGTCCAGTGCCATCCAACCGAGCCTAGCCTGGGTATAGTGGATCAGGAGAACCTAGATGCATTTCTGCTTACCGAAACTTCGATGACGACCTGTTTCAATAGCTGTCTGCGATCACCCCACCCGGGTTATCATTTTATCAGTCCATGCGTTTTGACACGGATTGTGGCGGGGTTGCAATTGTTGTTCGAAAATCATTTCGCAATAAGATGTGCAGTTTGTCGCATAGGCCATCATAAAAATCAGTTGCAATAAAGTCTTAATCAAAGACAATGCCTCTGACTGCTGTGATATACCGACCTCCTTAAGGCTTTCTAAACCCTATTATAGAGGAGTTTTCAGAGTTCCTCGCTAAAAATATTTGGGTGCGAAAGGCCAATACTGATTTCTTGAAACTTGATGATTTACGTTGACAACCTTAGCAACAGCCAGGTCCACTTATTTCTTGACCGTCTGGAGATTTGTTTTGGTCCAGCACGTTAATCATATCCACCCACGTTGGTGGCGATATTCTAGATCGAATGCACTCAATACGGTAAGCATCCCTCTACGCACCTAGGCTGGGCAAGGCACAAATGGCCACTGAGATGTCACTGAAAGGCTTGAGTAGCCAGTGCTAAACGTCTAGATTGCAACCATATCTAAATCCTGGCTCGAAAACGTAGACTCACACTCGATGGATAACTATCTCTCCATGGTATTGATTTTTAGGGGGGAATGTCATAGTCATAGACTGTTGAGTTGGTGTTACGGTAAAATTAAGACTGGTATTACTAAGTAACATAACGATTGGCTCGGTAAAAGTTCTTAAAATCGTGTTGGTGTAATTGTTGATCTTATCGTCTGTCAAGTTTGTTTAAACCACTCACATCGAGTCGTATTCTAAATCGCAAGGTTACGTCCTATGACCTTCCTCGACAGATTTTTCTATGGTTTCTGCATGGGATGTGTCTACCTTAATAAAATCTCATTGAAAGGGCTGGTCTCCTAAAGACCCCTTACTATCCCTTTCTTTATTATTCACCAACATATAAACTGTATCAGCAAAAGCCTCGACACTTAATGCCTCTCTCGATAATGTGATAATAATAATATTAATACCTTTGTATAGCACCATTAGAGAACTGAATCTCTTTCTAGGCACTCTAAAGATGTTGTACAGTGAGAATTACAAAATTATTTTATGTAGCATCCATTAGCAGCAAGCATAGTGTAGGCCGTTGTAAGCACACAATGATCGAAACTCTAAGATCAATCACATGCTGTAATTCTAATAACAATTTATTTGATAAAGCGCCCTCAGAGAACTTAATCTCTTTCTAGGCGCTTTACATTTGCTACAAAGGTAAATGCAATTGAATGGTAAGTAAAATCATGCTTGAAAAACAAACAAAATCAATAACATGGTTAGGGGTGACATGCACAGGGTCAGCATGCGAATGTGGTTAGTGGCAGCATTCACAGTGTCAGCACGCATAAGCACGTGAAGTACGAATCACAGGGACCCACTAAATGCTGTCCTAAATAGGTGTGTTTTTAAGTTCCTTTTAAATGTGGTGAGGTCAGGGGATGTTCTGACGCAAGTCGGGAGGGAGCTCCAGGCTTTGGGAGCATATAAATGGGTTCGCTTTAAGCGCCTTTAATGTCATTGTGTGAGGAGATACTGTGAAGTGTGTCAGTAGTGAGTTTCAGGCTTTGGGAGTATATGAACTAAAGGCCCGATCTGCAACGTTTTTGAGGCTCGTACGAGGTATGGCTAGACTATTTGAGTCAGAACAGCTGTTATACTTTTCTACGCCTGGCTGTGGCTAGTCCCGGCATGTGGGCTGGTGCCAGAGAATGGGGGGAACTAAAAGTCAGTGACAGAACCTTGAAGTCGGTGCGGTGCTGGATTGGGAGCCAGTGCAGGTCGGCAAGAATTGGCGTGATGTGGCAATTGCGACGCTCACGACAGAAAAATCTAGTGGCAGAGTTTTGCACTGAATAAAAACGCCTGATTACACATGCAGGATGACCGGCAAACCGTGACTTGTAGAGGTAGAGACGGGATGTCACAAATTCATGCACTAATTTTGATGTAGTATCCTTGTCTAAGCAAGCCCAAATCTCGGCAATGTTATGAAGCTGAAAGTAGGTAGAATTTACTGCCGAGCTGAGGTGGTCGTATAATGAAATGTTATTGTGGAAAAGGACACCTAAAATACGCCAGACTCAGCAGCAGATACACTGGTGGAGCCGATTTTGAGCATCAGGTTTTGTAATTACTGAATTGCACTTGGTTTTTCGATAACAAGTAAGACGGTTTTGTCGCCTTTCTACAAGAAAGTACGCTGACATCCACGTGCAGATGTCATTAATACATGCTGCAAGGGTGTATAGAGAATTCAATGTTCTCGGGGGCTTGGAGGGATCAATACTAAGGTACAGCTGGGTGTCTTCCGCATAGAAGTGCAAGCCTAGATTGTGCTTTGCGATCATATCGGCAAGAGGTAAAGTATAAACTGAGAAAAGATGAGGACCAAGCACAAAGACTTACGTCACCCCGTACTCAAGTGGTTCCACGGATAATATTTTTACTTTCACATCAATACTATGGAGTCTCCCACTGAGATAGCACCTGAAACATTGCAGGGAAACCTGGTAAAGATGCCCAGGCAAGATTCAATACGCTCAAACGGACTTTATGATCAATGGTATCAAATTCTGACGAAAGATAAAGCAGCAAGACTATACCTGTGCCTGCATGCATGAGAAGGTATGAGAAGGTAATACAACCTAAGCAATGCTTACTATGTTGAGTTATTAGCTCTGCACCCAGACTGGGAATTAGTGGCTAGGTTTGAGGTCTCAATATAAGACTGCAGTTGTTCTGCCACAACTCGTTCTAGTGTCTTAGGCAGGAATGGGAGAAGACAGACTGGACGGAGGTTTCTCGACTCCTCTTGGTCTACCGTTGCTTTCATAACTATTGGCCTCGCAAAAGCCTTTTTGTAAGGTGCAGGGACCCGACCTAAGTCTTAGGACATATTTTGTGTGTTAACTATCCATGGCTGGAGTAGATCTAAGCATCGCAGAAGTAGGACAATGGGAATAGGGTCTAGAGGACCAGTTTTTCTTTACTGTTTGATGAATTTCAGGAAATGGTCGCCTTTAGTCTCCTTGAATTTAGACGTCAAGGTAGTTCATGGCATCAATAGAAATAAGTCCTTTGTTAATGCAATTGAGGGATGGGAGTCCAGAGAGGATGCTGCAACCTTGGAGATGGACTCTCTAATGTCGTCTATCTTGCTGACAAAGAAGCTAGAGAAACAATCCGATCAGTCAGCACAATGAATCATCACTTGGTAAGGAGCTAACCTGGTAGACGTTAAGGAGACGGTTAATGGTAGACATCAGTATTTTGGGATGGTGCATCCGGGATTCAACAATATTTCTGTAGATGCTAGATGCGGCCTTTTTTAGGATTGACTGGCATGATCTACGGTAGTTTTCTTCTGCCCGACGATAGGCGGTCAATCCTTATCTTGTATAGATTTTCTCAAGCTCGGGCTTAGTAGACCTAGATACTTAAGCATCTTCGATAAACCGTACACCGTCTGGCTGAGGGCACCCATTAGGGTTAGTCAGTGTTGCACATTCACAGTGCAGTGTCTCAAATTGTTTACTATTTTCCGACAGTTTCCATAAGCACCTTAGGAAGTGTCGTGGTGTAGCATTATACGGATGATGAGAGATTAAATAGATGCTCGAGCAGCCAGGGCGAAAAGATATTTTCGTTCTGACACCATCAATATCAACGTTCTAGAGGTTTCATGGGTCACAGATGATTTTGGATTTAGAGTAGGGCATAAACTATAGATTGAATGAAATTGGCATATGATCACTTGAGCCTGACTCAATTACAATCGGGGATGATAGCACACATTTTTGGGAGAATCAATGTATCGGGAAATTGGAGAGATCGAGGATGTAATAACAATAATAATGATTTAATAAAGAACCCTCAGAGAGCTCAATCTCTTTCTAAGCACTTTGGATCTGATGAAAAGGAAGCGAGATCGAATGTTTAATGGTAGCATGCTTAATAAACAACAAGAATGACATAGCTGGGGTTATGTGCATATGGTCAGTATGCAGGTTGGGTCAGTGGCAGCGTACACAGTGTCAGCACGCAAAAGCCCGTAAAGGATGAATCACAGGGAACCGCTAAATGCTGTGATAAATAGATTTTTTTAGCTTCTTTTAACTTGTTGACCTGTCAGGAGATATCGTGACATGGGTCGAAAGTGAGTTCAAGTCTAAGGAGCATACGAAATAAATGCACGGTCTCGAAAGGATTAGAGATTTATACGACGACTGGGTAAAGAGTTAGATTCCGAAAGCGGGTGGCAGGAAGCTTAGCCTGGTAGGAAGTAGATCTAACCGGTAGGTTGGAGCCAAAGAATGAAACGAATTAAAAGTGAGTGACCGATCCTTGAAGTCCGTGCGGTGCTTGGCTACACGCCTTTGCAGGTCGGCGTGAACTGGTGTGATGTGGCAACTGCGAAGCTCACGACAGGCAACCCTCGATGTAGAGCTCTGTACCAGCTGTAAGCGACCCTTATTGTGCGTCGAGTCATGCACATGAGCTACAGGAGTAAAAGAGTTAGTCAGTGCACGAAAATCAGATCATAAGGTGCTATGTAAGTCTTCAAAATGAATCTTGAAATCACCCGCCACGTAGACAGATCGATTTCTGTCACACCGAAGCCAAATGAGCTCCCAGAAATCTGTGAGAAGGGAGGACTGTGTACCTGGTAGGCGATAGATTACTTCCACCGTTGGCAAATAGTTGTCTGAGGTACTTCAAATGTTAAATTTGAAAGACCGCTTCGAGGAGAGTGTAAACGACTCTTCATTGAGGGAGGAACAGGCAACAATGACAACTAGGGAGTCAAGATTTCCAACAACAGCCATCTCGTGTATTATTCATTTGCATAATTCGTTTGTAATGCCGAAGGCTAGTGGATTATTCTTAACCTGCGGCTTACCGAACGGCGTAGCCTACGGCCGAATGCAGTTCTGTGCGTGCCTATGCGGAATGAGCAGGCCGCCACGAAACAAGTATTTCTGGCGCTGACCTTCTTATCGTTACTAAAGGGGTCGTGAGTCCGCTACGTGAATTACAAAGAGACACACAACTAGAGGATTTTACTGAGCTTTATTCGCAAGCGCACAAAGTCGCGGCGCGTCTAGCTCAATTTTATCTCCAGGACTCCTCACAAGCTCTGCATAGCACAAGCACTCTTGCGGGGAAAATATGTTCCCGCACTTGGGTCACGCATGTCTATTGTGGGGAACGACCCAAATAAGACGAGGAGCTTGAACTGCATATCTCACATACCCCACTAACTACTTCTATTTCACTTCGGAAAATCCTTGTGCATGGACCACGTGTGCGTACACATACAAAATACAAAAAGGAAACACAAAATGCGAGCTGGGGCGCGATACGACCGTGTTTGGCGGCATCCTCTGAATTTTCCTCGAGCTGTCTCGTCCTGTCCCGCCTTTGCCGGCGAACAGCCCGCCCACCTCCCTCGCTTTCAGAGATGCGAGTCCGGCAGCTACCGGCGACGGCATCGAAGCGAAGCTCCGAAGAGAGAGAGAGATGTAGCAGGAGCCGAACAAGCGAGCGTCGCTCGACGACTCCTAAATACCTAGCTGGGACAATGCTTAGTGGTATTGGCCCCGTCACTGATGGCCGTTAGGGTAACGAATTTATACCGCTATCGGCCACCGGATGGGCAACTCAGTTAATCTTGAATGCCGAAAAGGTTCCAGACGATTATTATTGGACAGAGTTATGGCCGAGGTTGACAGGCCAGCCAACATCAATCAGCCACTCTAGCGGGAGCAGACCTATTCTAAAGGCCGAATAGTCACAGCTGGTCCCAGTGCTTCCTGGCTCGCTCTACAGTTCTTGCTGTCTCACCACACTGTCGCTCCTCTCTGGCTCACTGCTCCAGCCCAAAGGAGTTTTGGCCCGTTGAACAGATCGCTTTCGTACTTAGATTAGGCCAAGGCCAGTGCGGCACTACACGTTTTTTGTTTCACCCTAAGTAAACTTAACCTCTATTCAGACGCTTCATGTATGCCACAGGGCACCAGCCCGCGACCACGGCCAGTTCTTGGTTGGGGCGAGCACCTTAACCACTGGGCCAAACCCTATCAGCGGTTTTTCTACACTTTGGTCGACCATTCCAAAGAAAGGTGGTACATTGGGGCTGCCGGAGTATTTTTAGGCATGACCATCAAGTTCAAGTGACTCACATCAGTTTTCGACGAATATCGGGTAGGATGGCATGAGACAATACTTTTAATACTGAACGAGCTATGCCGCCTCGGCGGCTCTGCCTGGGCGCCTTTTTCGATAAACCCAAAACACAAACGCCATCAACCTTGAACACATCACGCCAAACCATTGGACGACGGTAGCCTAACAATATTAGGTATGCACAATCGTACCTAATATGCACGTTCGTAGCTGTTGACGAAACTAAGGCAGAACTAGTATGCATGTTCGTAACAGTGGGAGAATGTAAGGCAAATTGGGGCTCCGTGGGCTAAACTGGAAGTTGGAAGGGGCGACATATAGCAATGCACGCCGCTTTTTAAGCGCTACGGTAGGAAAACAATCAGATGGACTTCAAATAGGTCTTGGCTATCTTGTTTTCTGTATTCAATGTTCGCAAGAACTCCTTTTTCTACAGAATAATTCTGGAAATAATAAGAAACGCTGTTAGCGCTTAGTGTAGAGAGAAGAGAATGATTGTATTAATGTCCCTCAAACTGGCCATTATTCGACCAAGACTAGATTAAATTCAGAGGTCACACCAAACTACTGGCCAGTTTTCCTTATTCCTTTATTGTCAAACAGACTGGGAAAAATTATCGCCATGCTTTTGCAGCATATGCTGAAAAATAATACCTTGCCCGAAAAACTTCAGTTGCGAGTCAAGTGATATCACTCCAATGAATCTGATCTTGTCTATGAAACCAAAGCCATGCTGTGAAGCAACGATGACGGAACGCCATGTACCTAGCTCAACTGGGCCTACCAGCTGCCTTCGATCATTGTTCTCAATTGTTCATGTAGGATAATGCGACCGATTGTTATTGATCATGATATTTTACTTGAACGAGAGAGATCAGCAATCGGTGTAGCTGAAGAGGCTCCGGTGTAGTCCATAGCGTACTAGTCCTATCATTCTTATACCGTAGTGTGGATGTCGGCTCTCATCCACCTGACTAATCACCTGTGGAGTCCATCAAGGAACCGTCCTGATTCTTTTTCTGGTGTGCATTATATTAAAAAATAACGATAGCACACTTGATAAAGCACCCTCAGAGAACTCAATCTCTTGCTTGGCACTGTATATTTTCTGCACAGGAAGCACGATCGAATGGTTAATAGTAGGATGCTCAATACACAACAAGAATAACATGGTTAGGGGTAACAAGTACAGGGTCAGTATGCAAGTGTCATGAGTGACAGCATGGACAGTCTCAGCACGCATCGGCATAGAAAGGTTGAATCACAGGAACCCACTAAATCATGTCAGAAATAGGTGCATTCATAGTTTCTATTTAAATGTAGTCAAGTCAGGAGATTTCGTAACACAAGTCTAAAGTGAGTGCCAGGGGCTGGGAACAAACAAATTAAATCCGCGGTCTCTTAAGGATTTGAGGTTCAGGCAGGTATAGGTTAAGAATGAGATTCCAAAAAGCTAGTGATTGGATGCTCAGCCTGATGAGGAGTAGATTGATTTGATAAGTAGGCTAGAGCAAAAGAATGAAGGGACCAAAACGCAGTTGACAAAAACTTAAAGTCTGTGCGTGTGTTTACTGGTAGCTAGTGCAATTCGATGAGAAGTGGTGTGATGTGGCAACTGTGCTGCTCACAACAGTCAGACCTAGCTGCAACGTTTGGCACCAACTATGAGCACCTGATTGCACAGGCAGGTAGACCAGCAAGCTGTGAGTTACATGAGTCACTATAGGATACCACAAATGCATGGACTAATTTAATGTGATCCTTGTCTAAATAAGAACGAATGAATTTTAGCACTTTTATGTAGCTGAATGAGGCAGACATGACTAAGAAGCCGATATATAGTCGTCGAATGATAGGTCAGTTTAGAACATGAAACCTAGATTTAATGCAGATTCAACTTGATATATGCTGGCAGAGCCAGTTGTGAGCTTTAACCTTTCCAGTTTCTGAATCTCACTTGGTTTTCTCATAACTAGTAAGTTGGTTTTATCATCATTCCATTTAAGAAAATTTGCTGCCATTCATGTGCGAATGTCATCAATGCATGCAGCAAGGGAGTTGAGAGAGTGAGACTTGCCCGAGGACTGGAAGGGATCGAAGAAAAAGTTCAACTGAGTGTCATCCCCATATCATTGAAAGCCTAGATTGTGCTTGGCGATCACATCGGCAAGAGGAACGGTATAAACCGTGAAAAAAACCGGACCTAGAATGGAGCCTTGAGGTACCCCATATTTCAGAATTACCTCGGATGATCTTTGTCCATTCACATCAATACTGGAGTCTACCGCTGAGATAGGATCTGAACTATTGAATGGTGTTAGTGATGCCCATGCGAGATTATAGAGGCTCAAGAAGGACTCGGTGAGCGATAACATCAAAAGCTGCCAAAAGATTGATCAAAACAAGCAGAGAGACTCTACCTAGGTCTACATTCCTACGTAGGTCGTTATACACCCGAAGCAAGCTGAATCTGTGAAGTAATTAGCTCTCAAACCACACCCGAACTCCTTAAAAAGGTTTAAAGTTTCAATATTCAGCTGATAGGCCATAATTAGCTCAAGTGTCTGCTTTGAAAGGTAGAAAGAAAACAAGGCAGAAGTTGCACAAGTTCTCTTGATCTATTGTTGCTTTCTTGAGTATCGGCCTGACTATAGCCTTTTTGAAAGGGGTTGGGACATGACTCGTGGCTGATGACAGATTTATGAGTTTATGTAAGCATGGCAGCAGCATATCAATGCATTGTGCAAGCAGAACAGTATGAATTGAGTTCAGCGGACTAGTTGTCTTCTTTGATTGCGATATGAACTTCAGGGCGAGGTCATTAGGGACCTTCAATGTGGATATTGGTGTACTACAAGGAATTTCGTTACAGGTTTCCAGGGGTTGCTGTCTCTTAGCATGGACTCCCTGATCTTGTCTATAATGTTGACGGAGAAGTTTGATTTGATACATCATCACATGGATCACTAGGTAAAAAGCTAACCTGATTGTGGTTACGGAAATGGTTGATAATTGATCGTCGACATCAGCATTTGTTGTTTGTTTTTATAAAGACTAGACTTCGCCTTTGGTACGATTGATTGGTACGATTTATAATAGTCCCTATGTACCTGTCGATGGACGATAAGTCCTGATCTTGTGTATGCTTTTTCAACCATGCGCTTGTAACCCCTTGCTAGTTTAATGTCTGAGGTCAAGCAAAGGCCGTCTGGGCGAGGGCGGACTGTGTGCTTAGTCAGAGGTAAAAGGTCATTGAGCTTGCCAGCTAGTGCATCTTTAGGAATCCACCATTGATGATAGATCAGTATGGCTATTGAGAAAGAGGCTAAGCAGATATTCTCAGACGAACAGCATCGATATTAAATGTCGAGATTCGCGATTCACGTGATATTTAATATAAAGAGGAAAATTATGGCGCTGGCTATAGACTGAATGGGATCTACAAGTGATCAGATACGCTGAATTTGCTCATAACTGGTGATAATAAAGTGCAGTTGCATGAGAAAATTGGATTGAGTGTGTGACCCTTGAGTTGAGGAGGGCCATGCACATGAGCCGCAAGAGACGTGATTCTGCCCCATGGAGTAGGCCATCACTTTTAGGCTGACGATAATCTGCTATATTTGTCGCTGACACCGTCCAAGTCTGCTGGAGCGACGGATAAACTTTCGAGCATTTGACCGCTAACATGAAAAGCTTGCATATCTTACCCCTTAACTAGAAATTCTAGCTCGGCCTCAGCCTGTATATACAGCAAGCCAGCTAAACATAGTGCATGTACACGTTCCGTGCACAGCAGTGGTCTAAAGTCATCAGTGATCATTAAAGAGGGATTGAAGCTACAAAAAGAGTTTAGATACAGTCACCGCAAGAGCAGTACATTTTCATGATGACACCACAGTACCATTCTGCAAGTATGCAACTATGCAGCTAACACCAGCGAAAGCATTCACGGGAAGAATCGCTTCTAACTATGAGCTGCATACTTCAGAACTATCAGTCACAAGTAGGACGCGTAAAAAAATATTATGCTACTTATTGCATTCTTCGGTATCTTCTACCTAGAAATAGCCCTTATTTTTACACTACCTTCTTCTCGGTTCAGTCCATATAGATAAAATAACATTAATTCTCAATGGCCTTTATGTTAGTTTAGTAACTACTTTTTATTGCAACGAAATATTTCAGCTACTTCACCCTTTTTACAGGTTTTACATGAACCTCTCTGCATGCACAGCCCATTGGCCTGACGAGGGAGAGGGAAGAGGATGAAATCCCACGCCGACGTTCTACCTAATAGTATCGGCTGCAAATGGACTCTCTCTCCGTACCCAATCGCATTTCTGTTACTTCCTAAACTTCGGACTTTCTTTACACGGGTATTTATACTGCCAGCTGAAGCGGCTGATGGTGCCCAGGAGTGAAGTGAAGGCCGGTATGGTACTAAATAAACGAGCTACTACCCATGAGAGTTCTTGAAACCCTTAAAAATACTGAGCTATTGGTTTTTGGCGTCGGTCGATGTTTTACATAGTTTTTAAATTTGGAGTTTCACAAGGCATTGTATTATTAATTTTTTTTATAAGGCAATCTACGTGTTTGCCTGCTGATCTGTAATATTGATTTCTGTGGTAATTGCTAGCGAGAATGAGCAGCAGATAGTAAATAGGACGACCGGGCCACTACTGCTACGTTGAAAACTTGTTATTGTATCAGCTGCGCGGGTTTCGAAAGGTTTTCAGTTTGCTTGGTTGCAGGTGCTACTTGAACCTCTGGGACTTCTCCTTTAACTCTCAGATGTGCTACTTTCACTATGAAACTTGGGTATATCGTTCCTACTTGTCCAAACTCGTCCCAAATAACTTCACTCGAGAAATGATTATTGAATCCGGTGAATGGCATGCAACAAAAGCTTTAGCTTTGTGGTAAGTTAACATTGTAGATATGCACATGAATAATGCAGAATTTTTCCGTTGCAAACTTTAATTCAATACAGATTACAGTAGCTACGATTTGAGCTTGCCTGTGACTATGCAAGGTACTGTTGTATGCAAGTCATGCATGATACTTTACTAGTTTTAAGCAGATCTCACCAATTTTTCTGTTTAGATTGCCTATGAAGTAGCTTTGCAAGTATCTTCAAATAGCAGGCAGAAAAAAAATGGCAAATAGCATGGCAGGCCGCAATTATCAGCGCCACAGCGTTGGGAGAAGAAGCGAATCCACCTCGGTGGTGATCAGTTCATATTAAGTGAAATTATTTTCTTTCCAAGCACGGCATACAATAACACATCGTCCTTATAAGCCACAAAACGGCTGCATTGTGCTCGCTCTCAGATTGTTTCACGAGAAAAGATTATCTGCAATATTTACAAAAATCGACCTCAGATGCCTTTACTTTTCAGATCAAAGACTGTGGAATTCACTTTTAACACTTGTTTTGCAACACGGAACGTCGTTCTCTAGCGAAGCATACTCTAGCATACCTTTTGAAGGCGGGCTTTGCTACCCCCTTCCCTATCAATCACTTATTGAATTTTTCTTATGAATCATCAGTGCCTCGTGTTTTCTGTTTTTGCTATGGTGAAATATGTTGACTATCATGATACGCACTGAAAGCCGAAAACCTTTAATTTTTGCTACGAAAAATGTGTTTGGATATATAGTGCTAAAGACATAGAGCAAGCATTCTCGCATAGTGTGCCTCAGCAGACCACTGCAGCTGTCAGCTGTACATTGATTACTGGTTTTGGTATGCTTTTTATTTAACCTTATTCCAGCATAGGTACTTGGCTTATTTAATTTTAAATATAAAATTGATTTGTTTGTCCACCTTCGATGGCAATGCTGTAAATGCTTAGAGGCCGTTACAAAACATTTCGCTTGAAACTATGAACACTTCAGTGAGAATATTGAATTTCTGCTTTACTCAGGTACATATGCTTGAATAATCTTTCTCGTTTGCTGATTGTTTAAGAATTAAATTTTAATTAGTGAACCAATTAGCGAAATATCCCTTCTAGCTACTTTACGGGGCTACTGTCAAGCTACTCACATCTTCTAATGTCCTTCTGGACTCAGCTGGGTTTCTCCGTTTCTTTGTTGAGTGAAAAGAAGTTCATTAGCTACTGTGTGTGCACGAAAATCCAATTCGGCCTTAAGTGCACTATGGAAAAACATCCAGCGTAACACCAACTTGATCTGTAGGGCTTTTTGAAGTTATATACGAGGACCTGTCACGTTATGTCATAAGAGCAGCTTATTTCAGGGCATTTCCTACGAATGATAACACGACTTCATACTGGGCCGCCTACTTTTGCTTTACTGTGCACAGGAAAACTCAATTCTACTTACTACGATACGTTTTTACAACTGCGTGCCTGTCAGCGTTAGTCAGCTTTGTTTTCTTTCTTCCTGACGAATTTGGCGAAAATGTAAGAATGTTCTCAATAGAATGGTACTTGCACTAAACAACTTAGCTCATTCAGAGATTCGTGACTATGGAAAACTAGATACTTCTGTACTTCGCCAGTGAATAATCTTGAAGACTGCATTAGCTTGCGTTTGCACAATTTTTTGTTTATGTTTTGTTTTTAAGGATTAGCTTTTTATTAAATACGAAATTAACGGCAGCTGGCCCTTGAAAGCAGACTTTTATTGAGGCTGCGTTGCAAGCAATGCATCATGTAGTCATTTAAAACTGCCCGATACCACGCAGCAATTAGATGACATTATTCAACCTCAAGGCTCCGATGTTTTCTACCTAAAGAACTAACATAGATTGGCAGCCTAAGAACCAGTTTTGCCGTTATTCAGGCCTACGTGTATATCATTACAATAAAACTCATTTTTAGAGTTTTAAGAGCAATAAATCTCTTTCTCTAGGCACTTCAACTAGTATGATTGGCAAACATTTCAAGATATTGTCCTTGAAAATAAATCTAAAAATTTTGAATCTGCACTAAATCTAGGTGCCATGTTCCAAAATGACGTTTCGTTAGACGGCCACAGCAGCTGCACTATGAAGTCTGCCTCCTTTCACCTACGAAACGTTGCTAAAATTAGGGCTTGTTTATACAGAAATATCTCATCTAAGTTGGTCAATGCATTTGTGACATCCTGTCTTAACTTTTGTAACTCACTGCTATTTGGTCTACCGGCCTCTGCAATCAGGTGCCTACAGCTGGTGCGAATCTCTGCAACTAGGCTTGTCTGTCGCGAGTGTCTCTGTTGCTACATCACACCACTTCTCAGCACCCTGCACTGGCCAACAGTCAAGTAACGGATCGACTTCAAGGTTTGTTCGCTCACTTTTAGGTCATTTCATTCATTGGCTCCATCCTACCTATCAGATCTACTACCCCACCAGGCCAAGCATCGTACCATCCGGCTTTCAGAAACTAACTGTTTACCTATACCTCATACAAACCTCAAATCCTTTGGAGACTGTACATTTAGTTCGTATGCTCCCAAAGCCCGGAACTCACTCCCGACTTCCATCACGACCTCCCCTGATTGAACCACATTTAAAAAGAAACTAAAAACGCACCTATTGAGGACGGCATTTAGTGGGTCCCTGTGATTCTTTCTTGATGTGCTTATGCGTGCTAACACTGGTGTATGCTGCCACTAACTAAACTTGCATGCTGATCCTTTGCATGTCACCCCTAATCATGTTTCCCATGTTTTTTATCAAGCATGATACTTCCACTCACCATTCGATCGTGTTTTCTTTGCAGCAAATTTAAATCATCTAGAAAGAGATTGAGTTCTCTGGGGGCGCTTTATCAAGTGTATTGTTATTTTATTATTATTTATCCTGTGGCGGCAGTGGTTGGATGACTGTGCGCAGTAAACTATAGCAGCGTGCACGTGGATTAATCCATAGTAATTGTAGCAGACATAAGCACACGGACTGCTACTAAGGTGGACGATACTCTAAAGACCAGATAGATTTCTTCTTTTGCTGCTCTTATTACGCGGTCAGGGGATGTAGTGAAATCATGTGGTCAGGCTCGTGTGTACCCTGTAAGAGAAAGCGTAATCCACAATGGACGAAACCTATGTATATATCTATTTATTTGTCACCTCAGGAATCGCTTCGAGTGGATGACAGTCTGTGATTTGCAGGTTAAGTAGTCAGTCAGTCGTCTTCAATCTTCTACAAACAATTTGTGGATACTAATTCCACGGCTTCATTTGTAGAGTAGAAGCAGTAGGAGCTGAGTTGACATATCCACACTAGTAGCTGGCTGTAAGGAATGGCTTGCTGCAGGTCACGAATCCATGATCTGGATCATAAGTTTTCTTCGAGCACCTTACCCAGGGTTACAATCTGAAGAGTTTTCTAGCACATGTTGAGTGAGAGAGATGCACCACCGAGTCGATCTTGCTGTCGCTTCAGTCAAATATTGCAGGTATCGGTCAGCTTTTTTAGTGCCTGCTGTTTGGGTTAAATCATGCTATAAACTTACTGTTGGTCTGTCCTGCAAAAATAACATGAATTGAAGAATATTGAAAGAAGCTAAAATATTACCTTCTTCTCACAAGATTTGTATAATAATAGAAATTTGTTAATATTACTTGTCACTTAAATTCTTCCTTTCCAGTATTTTCAGAGTGCCTAGAAAGAATTTTAGTTCTCTGATGGCACTGCTGGGGTAATTTATGTTGTATTGATTATCTTTATAACAATGAGAATCAAAATCATGTAAGCACTAATTTAGATACAATGATGTGCTTGGCCGATATCACCTGCCAAAAATATTTAAATATAAATACAATGTAGAGCAAATTACGGGCAGTAGCAAAAATAGTACACGCTTTTACATGATATTTCAGGAAGCTTTATAATATGTGTTCCATAATAAACTCCCGTACTACAACTCTTCTATTCACATTGCCTCCAGCTCTGCGTAAAGGAAGTCTTGAATGACATTTAGCAGCAAACCCTCACATGTTAGATTTCCTAATGGTTCGAGATTTACTTAATTTTGGACAGAGACTGTGAGTTGATGTGGTACTATTTGATAAAACCGTTGGCTTGCAAAAAAGGCAGTGTTGCAAAATACTTTAAAAGATATTTTATCTGCAACGCTTGGTTTTTGCCGGCACATTCCATAGTATTTGTATGCTGATTATCACATTTTCTAGCACATGCAGTTAATCCAGATTGAGGTGCTTGCAGAAACCTTTAAGCTTTTCGAAAACCATGAATAGTGACTAGGAAAATTAACATTGCAGCAAAGTTTTTATAGAGCCCTGTGATAAATATCCTTAAGCAATCGCGGCTTCAGTGTGAGGAATATTACTTGCATCTAAAAATTGTGAAAATCCTAAAGATTCCATGAGATTCCATTGTCCATTTTTAGATGAGATTGTCTTTGCATTATTTCTGATTAATGACGCTAGGTAAAATTGCATCGAGTTGACAAGCAAAAATTATGCGACCAGTAGCTTCATATGACTGGCTGAAAGCATATAACTTATAGAATATACAGCACAGCTTCAAAGGCATTGAGAAATGTGATGCATTTCCGCTTAAATAAAAAAAGACTATACTGTGGAACGGTCCTCAGCTTTGTGCTGCAAGTATTGTTTTCAGCCGCTCTTGCAAGTGGAATCAAGGAAGGTAACTGATTACAAGCAGTTATTGCATGAAATTTAATTTATCTTAATCATTAACGCTGCAAAGCCACAAAGCCTTGATGGGGCTACATAGAAGAATTTTCTATAGCACACTTAATGTATAAGCAGCTTCTGGTACGCATATGGTAGCCTGCAGACTTCATCTCCAACAACAAAGAGGAATATAGCTGAGCCAAGAGAGTTATTGAAGTAGAAAGTTTCGCAGAAGTAGCATCTCAGAGCAGTGATAAAGCATGAGCCACAGTTGTCTTTACGGGAGTAGATAGCGTGGTTTAAGAATTGTCGAACTAAGTTTTAAAGTCTTTGACCCAGTCGGACAGATTCGAGCCATGTTGCCTGTCAACGTGGTTCAGGTCTTCAACTCAGCCATTTCATAATGCAGATTCTAAATTCTTTAGAAGTGCTTTATTGTTGCTACTTCGCCAGTTCTCTGCTATTCGAGCAGGTTCAGTGAAATTCTGGTAGCTACCACTTTCCGTTTAAAATTCCAGCTATGCTTAAGTAGGATTCAGCTTAACCTGCGATTCGTCCATTATGTGCTTATGCGTGCTTACACTGTGCATGCCACTACTAACCATACTTGCATGCTGACGCTGGCATGTCACCCCTAACCATGTTGCTAATGTTGTTTATCAAGCATGCTATTCCCGCTCACCATTCGATCGCGTTTTCTTTGAAGCAAATGTGATGAGCCTAGAAAGAGATTGAGTTCTCTGAGGGTGCTATATCAAGTGTATTATTATTATTAAACGTAGGCCTCGTGCTTCACAAAAGTTATCTCCCCGGCCACAGGAGCCTGGTGAGATGCTAGCTGGCAGCTTACAGAGACGGCCGTTCCGTCACGCTTGAAACCAATGATCTCACTCATGGTTTTAACGATTGGCGATTTGATTGTTCAATATCTGAGGTAGGTCTCACTTATTGAGATAATCTTCGTGCATTTTGATGGATTGATGGCGAAATCATCTTGGATGATTAATCCTAGCTGCGTCAAACCCCGTTGTTACACTGTGCATCGAGGAAGTTCAGCACCTTTAGCGACAGGTGGTTTACTCCAGGCACTCACCTGACCAGTAGTGTCATGCTTTTTTTAATTTAACGAGCATAAACGCTGCCACTAACCACATTTGCATGCTGCCCCTGTGCAAGTCACCCCTAACCATGTTATTCATGTTGTTTGTTTATCAAGCATGATATTACTCACCGTTCAATTGCATTTCCCTTTGCAGCAAATGTAAAGCGCCAAGAGAGATTGAGTTCGCTGAGGGCGCTTTATCAAGTGCATTATTATTATTGCTATTATTATAGAGGAACAACTGAAGTATGGGGTATATCATGGCTCTGTGCTTGGTTCGCTTCTGTTCAACGTTTATATTCTCTCTTGCCGATGTGATTTGCATCCACAGTTTAGGCTTTCGCTGATATGCAGTTGAAAATTAGCTCTACATTTGCTTTGATCATTCCCAGCCGTCCAGCATGTCGAATTCTCTCAACTTCCTTGATGCATGTATTGAAGACATCCACACATGGATTGCAGTAAACTTTCTTAAATTTAATGATGGTAAAACTAACCTACTAGTTATGGGCAAATAAACTGTGATTCTGAAATTTGAAAACCTAACTCAAAATTTCGGCTCTGCCAGCATATCTTCTGCTGAATCTGCACGAAATCTAGATATCCTATTCCAAAGCGACCTTTTATTAGACGATCACACCAGCTCCAAATTCAAGCCTCGGAGCATGTCGAAGCATTCTCAGATGAGCGGTATTTTAGCAGGAACTGGTCAATGCGCCGCTGCGGATCACCTGCACAAGCTGCATATGCCCGCTTGAAAGTTTGTACAAAGCGCTCAGCTAGTCCGTCGCTCTGTGGGTGATAAGCTGCTGAAAGAAAGTGCCTGATGCCGTTAGCCTACAGGAAGCTAGCAAAATTATGAGATGTGAAATGCCGTCCATTGTCCGACACAATTATCCTGGGTAGACTCAATCGGGGAAGAGTGCCTGTAGAGTCGAGGCTGTGGTGTACGTTGCCTCTCTCACGCGGATTAGCTCGGGCCACTTTGAGAACGCATCTACAACTATTAGGAAATAGTGGTTGTCAAGTGGCCCGGCAAAATCAATGTGAATACGTTGCCATGGTCCGGCTGGGTCACTCCACTTATGTGAGGCTGCTGGCGGTGTATGTATCACTTGGTACTAATGAGGGTAACTACGACACACAGATTCTATGTCACTATGTATGCCCGGCCACCAGACGTAGTTTCTTGCAGTCACTTTCATTTTAACTATGCCGAGATGGCCGTCGTGAAGCTCCTGCAAGAGCTGGCCACGTAGGGAAGTGGGTATGACTAGTCTCGTGCCCCGAAGCAGACACCCATCATGTATTGCCAGTTCCTGTCTGCAGTTGTAGTGTGGGGTCATGGCTGAAGATGGATTTCTTGCCGGCCAGCCATTCATCGTTGTGTTATAAGCAGCAGACACCGTTGAGACGCTTCTGAGTGCTGCCCGAACCGTTTGCATAGTCACAGGAAGCACAGCAAAATTATCAACGTAGAACAATGTGGTCTCAGGACAGGTGTGACAGCCCTCCGCTCGACCTTTCGTCAGGCTGGGTAGCGCGACCGAGCAACAAGTCTGGTGGCTCCTACACCAGAACCTTTATTTCATGCAACGCCAGCCAAGCCCAGTCTAGACACACTAGACGGCAGCCGGGTCGAGGGATCTAGCCCTCCCCTCCCGTCGTACTCTTCCGGCAACCCTTACATTGCATGCATGCCTTGTTTTTCGCACTGTCGGGCCACTGTCCGTTCCGAACCTGCCCGACAGCTGGCGGCAGTTTGTGGTAGATTGATGTCACCGCAGATGTCTCCAATGTATGGATTTGGGCAAGACTGCCGAGTCATCGTCTGCCCTTCCACCGGTCGTGAGCTTGCGGCTGCGGCTGCGTAGGCAGTCTGAGAGCCCTCCCGAGGTCTCCGTCCAGTGCTCGCAGGCTGCAAGAGTCATGTTCCTTCACAACAGGGGTCTTCCTTATGTGGCAATGGGAGTCGTGACATAACATACGCATTAGCATGATCTTCTGACCGCCTGTACTCGATGCTATATGTGAATGCAGACAACACCGAAGCGAAACGCTGCTTACGCATGGCAGCGATAGGTAGAATGCCGGTCTTAGGTCCAAGGATAGTAATAAGTGAGCAGCGATCGGTTAGCAGCAAGAACTTCCGCCCATACAAATATAGATAGAAACGCAAACCGCCGAAAATTAGTGACAACGTCTCTTTCTCAATCTGTGAATAGTTTCTCTCGCTTGTGGATAGCGTACGGGAAGCAAAAGCAATGGGTCTCTCCTGTCCGTCGGCTAATCGATGAGATAAAACAGCATCCAGTCCATAAGATGACACATCGAAAGCTAGCACGAGCATTTCCGTGGGGTTGTATGCTGCTAGAACGCTTTCAGAGCTAATCATCTCCATAAATTTGTGAAAGCCTGTTGGAAGTTAACTTGCTTTGCTTTTGAAGCAATTCGTACAAAGGGTGCCAGACTTATGCCAGATTGGACAAAAACTTGTGATAGTATTGCATCATCCCTATAAATGACAAGAGGCCACTGACGTCTGTTAGTGGCAGGGCGTTTTTTTACGGCTGCCACTTTATCCTCCATGGGGTTTGTGCCGCTCTTGTCTATTTGATGCCCAAGGTATACAATAGACGGTTTTAAGAAGGCGCACTTCTCTCTGCTTACACGGAAGCCAGCATCTTGCAGTTTTTCCAGCACCAAAGCCAGATTATATATGTGGGAAGTTTGATCCTTCCCTGTCACAAAAATGTCATCCTGGTGGCACAACACACCAGGCAGTCCAGACATCAAATGACGCATTGCTCTTTAATGAATAGCAGGAGCTGAGGCCACACCAAACGGCAAGCGGTTTGTATTTAAACAAACCCTTGTGCGTAGTAATGGTGACAAAAACTTTGGATGCTTCTTTAAGTTCAATCTGCGCAAATGCACGGGATAGCTCCAGCTTTGAAAACAAGGTCCCACCATTTAGTTTCTCCTCTAAGTCGTCAAACGAAGGCATTGGGAATGAATCAACTATTAGCTGTGAGTTCAGCGTTGCTTTGTAGTCCCCACAGAGGCGGATCGAGCCTTTGGGCTTAACTATTGGCAGCTTCTACTGGAGTACTAACTACTGGAGTCGCCCATTCACTCTGCTCGAATCACGAAATGACCCCTTCAGAGAGCAAATTGTGTAGCTCCGCCTCTACTTTCTCGCGTAAAGTAAATGGCACAGTTCGAAATTTAATATGCACGGGTACAGCATTTTCTCGAACATACAACTTGGCCTTGACGCAGCTGAACTTACCCAGCGTCTGGGGGAAGAGATCGTCATGCCGTTGTAGAAGAGCTTCTAAGTCACGATGCTCTGTCAATAAATTCGCAGAGACCATTTGCGAATTTATGCCAGCCGATATCAAGATCAAAAGCCACCATCCATTCTCTGCCGAACAGCGGTCCGTCGGTTTCGGCAAGGACGAAAAGTTGAGCTTGGACTTTCTTTCCTTGGTATTCAGCCTGAGGATGAATTACGCCAACAGGAAATATCTCCGAAGTACCACCATACGGCCGTAGTGTAATATTCGTAGGCTCCAGGGTGAGGTGAGGACAGACACGTTTATACTCATGCAAGGATGGTAAAGAAATGCTAGATCCCGTGTTGAATTCCGTGCAAACAGGTGTACCTTCAACATGGACCCATATCATGCACGATTTGTGGGTCGCACTTCTCGCAGAATGAATAAAAACGACGTCGTCTGACACTTCTCTGGTGTCCTCTGAGTTGTGTGAATTTGCTTCTCTGGCAATCGCCTTTCCTGCCGCTCGAATAGGATGCCGATCTATACTTCTACACAATCTTTGAATATGACCTTGTATACCGCAGATGTTGCATATGCTGCGGTAATGAGGAATCCTTTGCTGTTCGTACTTCGTTGAGCAGCAAGAGGCGCATTCGCGGGCGGCTACCTTAGACCGAGGTCCGCTCATCCTGTTAACGGGCAAAGGTTCGGCAGGTGAATGCTCGGAACCCTTTTTCCATCGCTGCAACCTCTTTTTGCGCCTGCTCTGCCGCTGTCGCAGTGTCTAATGCCCAGTGTCAGACTTTGTATAGCCTTAGCCGAGTAGCATTGTGTAGCGCCCTGCTGGCTTTGGCTGAATTTTAGCGCGAACAAGAGCTGTTCGGCGGCGGACTAGAGCCCCTTTGTCCTGGAGCAGTGAGCCAGAGAGGAGCGTCAGTGCGGTTAGAGAGGAAGCGCTTAGGAGCAGGCCAGGAAGCTCGGAGACGAGCGGCGGCGATTCGGCCTTTAGAATTGGTCCGATACTCGCGGAAGCTGCTGATAGATGTTGGCTGGCCTGTCAACCCCCGCCTTCCCTCTTTCCAAGAAAAAATCGTCTGGAACCCATTCGCCATTCAAGCTGGACGGAGGTGCCCTTCCAGTGGCCTGGGGACGGTAGTAATTCCTTTCTGTAATGGGCCAAGGTGTCCGGGCCCAATACCACTAAGCTCTTGCCCATTGTTTCAGCTAGGTATTTAAGAGTCGAGCGACGCTCGCTCTTGGCCTCGTGTCTTTAGTCTTTGGTGCGGCTCTGCGCCTCGACGCCGTCGGGCACTCGTTTCTCTGAAAGCGAGGGAGGAGGGCGGGCTGTCCGCCGACGATGGACGGAACAAGACGAGACAGCGCTAGGAGGATTCGGTGGAACTCCACCGAACACGGTCGTATCGCGCCCGAGCTGGCATTTTGTGTTCTTTCGTGTTTTGTGTGTTCGCGCTAGCACGTGGTCTCGGCATAGGGATTTGCCGGTGCGAGCTAGGTGTAGGTGGCGTCTGTGGAGCCCTAGTTCTCCGGGTAGGGTTTGGGCTCCGGTTCGCGCTTCAGTGTGGAGAAGTATTTCCTCCGCAGGAGTGCTTGAGTTGGCGTGTGTGGAGTATTCCTGCCGCACTGGTGGAAACCGAGTTCTAGTTCCCGGTCAGGGTTTAGACTGGTTCGGGCTCCGTCTATTTGGGTCGTTTCCCATTTTACACGTAAGCAGCCCCAGTGTGGAGAAGTATTCCCTCCGCAAGAGTGCTTGAGGTGGCGTGTGTGGAGTATTCCTGCCGCACTGGTGGAAACCGAGTTCTAGTTCACCGGTCAGGGTTTAAACTCCGGTATGCGCTTCAGTGCGGAGGAGTATTCCCTCTGCAAGAGTGTTTACGTTGGCGTGTTTGGGGTATTCCCTCGGCATAGGTGGGAACGGATTCCTAGTTCACCGGTTAGGGTTAAGGGTCCGGGTCGCGCTTAGTGTAGAGGAGTATTCCCTCCGCAAGAGTGTTGGTGTAGCTGAGAACGTGCGAGGAGTGTGGAGATAAAGCTGAACAAGACGCGCAGCGACTTTGTGCGCTTGCGAATAAAGTTCAGTAAAATCCCCAATCTGTGTGTCTTGCTTCCAATTCACGCCGCGGACTCACGACCCCCTTTAGTAACGGTAGGCAGGTCAGCGCCAGAAACGCTCGTTTCGTGGCGGCCAGCTTATTTCGCGTAGGCGCGCACCGAACGGCAGTCGGCGCAAGGTTACGCCGCTAGGTAAGCGGCAGGTCAAGCCTACCCCGCCGAGCCTTCGGCGTTACAATTGCATGAAAGGCCACGTGCCAGCCGGTTTCGCAGAGCTTTCGGCAAGAATTGGTTAAATCCACAGTGTTGAGCCAGAATATGCAAGGTGGCTAAACATTCTCTCGCTGTTTCACCTGGTCGTTGATGACGACAGTGGAACTTGTAGGTCTCGGCAATTTCCATCGGTACGGCCGTAAGACGGTCCGTAAGTGCGTGCGTGAATTCCAACAGGCTCTTATCCGATGGCTTGGCCGGTGATACAAGTCTACGCAGCAGCGCCTATGCTTTAGCTCCGCTAGAACTCAAGAATACGGCTTTATGGCGATCTACTGGAATCTCCTGAGCGAGCACGTACTGTTCGAACATATCCAGGTAATCGCCAAACGCCTGCCTTTCCACCTCAAAGGAGATGAAGCCTACGCGGGTTGCCATGGGTCAACAAAAAATCCAGCTCGTCGCACTGTGAAGTTTGTGCGAGCATTCGCTCACAGATCAAGACGGCTCGGGCAGCTGCCATTTATTATGGAGACGCAGAATCGGGCCGTACATCCGGCGTGAGGGCCCCCAAGCAACTGCTGGAAACAAGTGGGTCCGCTGTCTCGACCGGAAGAGCTCGGTGGGCGGGTGCGCCAGGCGGACCCCACAAGATATAGTACATTTTATAGAGCCTTAAACTAGCTTCATCTCTGTCCGATTGCTTTATAATGGCCGAAAGGCTCGAGCCCACTACCTTTGTCTCAAAAGGCCATAACCCTGGGCCAAACCAGGGTAGCTTTCTTAATAAAATGAGTTAGCAGGACTGGGAAAGGGAAAAGCTCTTCTATAATTTTTCCGCCCCATAACTAAGTTACGAATCCTCATTGATTGTTAAATCTACTCACTGTTTTATTGCTAAGCAATTGGGTGCTTTCTTAGTGACCAATTGTGATCTCTATTTTGCATGAAGTTGAAAACACGGAGTTTACTGCTATCACTCATAGCGAAACAACTCTAAATCTTGGTGTCACATGGCTTTTAATAATGCAGATGGTTGAGCTTTACAGCACGTTAAAGTACGATTCTGCATAGGTTTTGGTCAGAATTCCATGCACATAATGCGCATCCATGCACCTGCACTCTTTACCAACTTTCGCAATTTATACTGTGCCATACCATAGTTTATTAAATAACTTTCAATTCTGATTTGCATTTTAGATTTGTCCTGTACAGTTTTATTACAAACAAGCAGCTTTTGTCAAAGTTCCTTTAATGACTATGAATAGAATATCTTACTAGCACAATCTATATACAAGTGTGCTCTTATAGTCCTCTGTAAACGTCAATATTTCCAGATCGCCCTGGACAACACACTGCTTCTTCCTGCTTGTGGACGTTTCCAGCATCATGCCGCCTACATCGGATTCTACGTCTCTGCTTAGTAAGAGCGTGTGCTCGTGGTCTGCCCTTTACTCTGAATTCCTATGTTGTGCTAATGTGCTTAACAATCAACAAAATTGTTTTCTAGGTAAATATCTGGCTTTCATTCTTGTCCTATATGGACTATCGGTGGTTTCCACAACAATTGTCATAAGGGTCTCTCACGGTGGAGCGGCTGAAGTGCCCGGCTGGATAAAGTGCGTAACTATCTCAGAGGCAGCCACCGTTGCTGTGCATGGACCTCGATTGCAACTGCTCGCGATAATTATCTTTTGACCATTTTAAGAGCCTATTCGACTAATGGTGACTGCTTCCTCTGCTTCGCTAGCATGCGGCTCACGATCGGCTAACAGAGCAGCCGAAAAACAAGCGAGAAGCGGAGGCAGTTCCGGTTGGTCGGGATTAGCTTGCTAATTGTCATCGTTGAAAATCGGCCTGACCTTCCGATATCCTAGAATCGTCTTCAGCCACGAAATCAAGCACCTGCCCATTAGCTGATCTTGCTAGGGGGGCGGATATTGGGATCGGTTTTAATTATTAACTTCTGATTAAAATAGGCGAATGTGGTGGAGTCTTGGTTGATCTCTCCTCTCTGAAGATGGCAGACAGTCTGTTAACTATTATGGAGCTCCGGTGCAAATCTTATCTTACTGTCGCCTGTTATTTAATTCGGCTCTAGCACTCAAAAGCACCTCGGCATTATCATTAGCACCTTATCAATATGCATTCAATATCACGCTATAGGCTAGATACCTGCATGCGCCAGAGGTTTTCTAGGTAAAACTAGCATCCTTTAAGTTTTGAACTGTCTCTCATCAGGTGCTAATAAGATTCGATTGGAAATGCTCTCGTGGCTTCAGGTAGCCACTTGTGAGTGAATGAGAAGCTGTGGCTGGAAAAGATCTAATAACATATATTTTGTATTCATTATAGCTGTGACAACCTAAAATTTCTTGATGAAAGGAGCTCTAAAAGGAAACCACCACAAATCTTCTATACTTATGTTTTGCAAAGCTTAGCATTGACAATATTCGCCAGGAATGCACACATCGGGTAATCTAATTTTTAAAGAAAATAATTTTGTTGAGCTCAATTTACTGCTTCCGATATAAATAGGTCTTACAAAATTTTATTTACCACGTTTTGGTCATCTATCATCCACAAAAATTTGGGATTGCATTTATAACTAGTTTGTCTTTTAATAAGAAAATTCTTCAAAGAAAGACAAATATTTTACCATTGTTGGACATTTCCCTTAACAGCCATATTTCTTCTGATAGATATTTATTCACTCTTGATAGCTGCAATCTCTAAACTATTTAATCAGGATCCATTAACTGGATATTAAGAGAATACAATTAAACTGTTAATGAATATTATTTCTCAGATATCCGAATAATCCAGCATTAGTGCAGTAGAAATGGGCTGGAGAGACGGACCATAAAAAGGTAGACCTCTCAAGATTAACCCTTTCATTGTTAGTACCACCATTTTCCACATATACTTATCTTATTGACGACCACCTTGATTAAGCTTATTATCTCTCATGGATCATCTATGCAAACCAAGTAAGATCGTGGCTGGCTGTAAGGAAGCCACATTTCCGATCATACCATGTGAACCCGACGTTCTCTAAATACCAGTTTTCACTCGAGAAAGTTGCAGTAAAGCCTATTTCTACCAAATTTCCCTTTCGTCCAAATTTGTTTTAGCTTCTTTCACACAACATTCATGCTGTGACTTGTAACAGCCAATTTTGATACTTGAATTAGTCAAACTTATTGCATAGTTTTTGGAGCACTTTGTAGCTATAAAGGTGATATTTTAAAGGATAGTACTTGTAAAGATTAGAAATCGAGGAAATGCATTCAAGGAAGCTGTGAGGATTTCAGTGTCAATGCTTCCCCGTTATGACGGACCAAATCGGTGAACTGCACGATTCAGGCTTTGCAGCTTTTTGAAGCGATTGGTATAGTAGAAAGTTAATTTTTTGTGTTGAACTGCCCTTGCTGTTAATCCAGTTGCCATGATGATCTAGGGGAGCCGACTGGGGGCCCATTTTGTGATAGAACATGCAGGGTTGAAGTGCAGCTCACACAACATGCCTCTGATGTCCTTAGAAAACAAGCAAGGTCGCTGAACTTTGGATGTATTTCTAATCAGTGAATGTTAAACTACTTTTTATTTCACTTAGGTCTCCTACTTTTACTTGTTACAGGTACTCTTGAATAAAATGGGGTATTGGCTTCGAGTTGTGCCTTACAAAGTTGAATTGGACAATCCTGTTACGACCTCTACACATTAATCAGCGCGAGATAACCAGGGCATTGAAATGAAGTTAATAGCGACTAAGGGTGATCTATTGATTAACTCCGAAGGCAACAACAACGCACCAAAAAATAGATTCGATCCTATACTAAGAGAAATCCTGTCGACTGTAAAGGCCATCGAACGAGAACACGTGGACAGACGCGAAAGGGAGGAGCGGCAAGAAACTTGGATATTAGTAGGAACGGTTTTGGATAGAATTTTCTTTTTCTTGTATGATGTGGCTACCATAATGGTAAGCCTCGTTCTTCTGCTTATTATGCCCTTACTTTCTGCGGCTGCAATACCCTGCTTACCTTGTGACTGTTACAATGGGTTTGTCTTTTAGAGGCAATTCTAAGAGTAATTTCTTGTCTATGTTTTGATCTGACTCGGTTTTATGATCCTATTATCCATGCATGCTATTATTTTACTCTGTTAGGTTTTTGGGCAGGCATAGCAATGATTTTTTAATCGATGCGTGCTCTCTGCACTAAAGATGTGCAGCTGTCACTTCAAAGTATTGTTCTGGTGTACAGTTTTCTTACTTGCTTGCTAGTAGCTTGCCTCTCAATAGCCTTGAGCGCATATATATTCTGAGTTTAATTTTCTTTTCTGAAAAGAATTATCATCCTAAGCACACCGTCTTGCATCTTCAGTCGCTGATTGGTCAATTTAGACCGGTAAGCACTCATATCAAGGTATCTAGTTCGTTGGAATGATGGGTGATAATTTGCCTCTTGCTCAGAGATGTACGATCTTCCTCGACTTTAAGTAACAGATCGCTCTGCACGCTCAAATTTGCAGGAACACCAAAATATCTTTAAATGCGTTTTTAATGAATGAGGTGAAATCAAAAGTTGTATTTGCAGATGAGTCAAACAATATTGACTTGCTATTTAGTGCTTAACTACGGTCGCTAGCGAACAGCCATTAATTTAGCTTCTATATGCATCACAGCGCCTACCTGGCTCAATTTTTGGGTGCACAAGAACTGCTTAGCAGGAAAAACCTCTGTCCTGGAGCATTGAACAAAAAGACGTAGCCTTTGTATTAGGATCGTGAGGCGATTGATATCAGCCGACCTGTCAACCCTATAGTCCCGGCTAGCCATTTAGGAATAGGGCAAAGCTCGCCCAAGGTCGCTGTCTCTGCCAGAAGTCCAAGAGTTGCTGGACGGATTTCCGTGAGAACGAGAAAAGTGGCTGAAAAGCACCTGCGTCCTTTAGGACGCAGTGGTCTTTATATACGGTTCCTGCGACAACGAGAAAGGTGCCTGAAAACCACATGCGTTGTCTAGCTGCAAACAAGAGGATGCCGCGGTCGCGTTAGGACCAGCAGGCTGATTTATGTCGGCTGGCCTGGCAACCCAGCTGTCCAGGCTAGTTATTGAAGAGTGGTGGGAACGCTAGCTCAGATTTCCTTCTTCGTCTTTGACTCCATTTCGACCCCGTTGCCGGCGGTTTCCGGACTCTTTTTTCTGAAAGCGAGGGAGGAGGGTGGGATAATCACCGGCGATTGAAAGGACGGAGCGAGTCAGCACCAGGAGACTTCGGTGGACACCGCCGAATACGGTTGCATAGCGCGCGTGGCTCGCATTTTGTGTTTTTATTTCGTGTCTTTGTGTGCGCACGCGGTCCCGGCTTCGAGATTTGCCGTTGCAAACTAGGAGCAGTTCGGTGTAGTGTGTAAAGTATTCCTGCCTTTAAGTTGGAAGCGGAGCCCTATTTCTCAAGTCAGGGTCTAGGTTCTATTTGGGTCGTTCCCACTATAGACGTAGGTAGCCTAAATGTGGGGACGTATTTCCCACGCAAGAGTGTCTGTACTGTTCAGAGTCCGTGAGGAGTGTGAAAATAAAACTGATCAAGACGCGCAGCGGACACGGTGTGCTTGCGAATAGAACTCAGCAAAATCTCTATTCGTGTGTATCTCTTTTCAATTCACGCCACAAACTCATTACCCCTCAGGAGCGGTAAGAAGGTCAGTGTCGGAAACGCTCATTCTATGGCGGCCTGCCTATTGTGCGAAGACGCGTGTTGAACCGCATTCGGCAGTAGGCAATGCCGCTTGGTAAGCAGCAGGTTATGCCTCCTCCGCCGAGCCCTTCGGCGTTATACTTAAGTACAGGTACGGCGGTCCGGCAACAAAAGTAGAAGTGACGTTGATGGCCACACCGTTTTCCTTCATTTGTGAAAAATGTTTGCAGTTTCTTAGTATGAAAAAAGTATCATTAACGTTGACATTTATCTACATAATTGATGACGTATGTACTCTAAAGTTGCAAAGATAAGATCGCTGGTCTGTGGTATTTTAAAGTCCTGAGCGGTGTTGTATGGGCCTGCGGCTTCTGCTGTTGCAATTAGCGAAGCGCCCTGACATTAATGTACACGCCTCACCTGTGACCATTGACGGCAGTAAGCCATTGACGCAGCGTAGTGTCAGGCCACTAATGCATGTTATATTTCATGTCGTCTGCTGCGACTGATCAAGCTCTCGTATATGTACGCCTTCAGAGAAATAAAGGGAGAGTCTCATTTTACCGCTCCGCTCACCTTTGCTTGATGTGCCTACATGAGACTCCCACGCTGCCGCCGCCGGATCTACTGTAATACAACAGCGGCATGACCAACATTTACGCTGAACCGGTACCTGACTAAAAACGACTGCTGAATAACCAAGACGAAACTAATTTGCAGCACCTTAGAGTATAAGCGATTGAAGTGAATGTCACAGAGAAAGTGATGGGCCAGGAGCTTGGGGATAAGATTTCGCATTTATTAGATACCCTGTGGTATCGACTTTACCCGGAAATAATTGTTTCTGTATACTCTGAGTATATATATATATATATATATATATATTTACTCAGAGTATATATATATATATATATATATATACTCAGAGTATACAGAAAAATTTATTTCCGGGTAAAGTCGATACCACAGGGTATCTAATAAATGCGAAATATATATATATATATATATATATATATATATATATATATATATATATATATATATATATATATATATATATATATATATATATATATATATATATATATATATATATACCGTCAAACCTCTCTGTAAACCTAACCTCCGTCTAACGATCTTCTAGGTGCATAGGGAGGTTGTGCTTCCAGGAAGGTTACGCTTTAGTAGTATCTATGAATCCGTCAACACCCACTATAAACTACAAGATTAGGGAACGTACCGATTAGGTTCAACATGGCACAATTGGCGTGCGAGTGCTACTTAGTTTTGGCTTACGGTCATATCGCAGTAATGATTAGAAGTGGGGCTTTTCAGCGTCCTTCAGTTAGAGTAAGTCAGCACGGGCGCTACAGTTCATGCTTGGCAGATGGCCGAGTAATACTCTCAAATTGAAAAACTCTATGTGTAGCACAGCGCCGGCCTGACTCAGTTTTAGAGTCCATGAGAATTGCTCAGCAGGAAAACACCTCTGTCCTACAGCAAGGGGACGCAGAGGTCGCTAAGGTGATTGATATTGGCTGGGTTGCCAACCCCATAGTCTCACTTCGTTAAATGATGATAGGGCGACGCTCATTAGGCCTCTTCTTCATCTTTGGCTCCGTCTCAATACCGTCGCCTGTAGTTGCCGGACTCGTTTCTCTGAAAGCGAGGGAGGAGGGCGGGCTGTTCGCCGGTGGTCAAGGGACTGGACGGGACAGCGCCAGGAGGATTCGGTGAATGCCACCGAATACGTTCGTACAGCACTCGAACTCGCATTTTTGTGTTTCTAGTGTGTTTTGTGTGTCTGTGCGCATGCACGGGGTCTCACCAAGAGTGCTTGGTGTAGTGTATGTAGTTCGATTGCATGCGGGCTGGTACCGCTCCTTTCCTCAGCAGCTGGTGGGAGCATCCCCGAGAGGGGCCTGTGCACAGCTGTGGTCAGCTTCTAATGAGGCGTTGACACAGGCCGATAACCCGCTGGTGAACAGATGGTGGATTCACCATCGGGGTTGGCCAAGGGACAGCCGGGCAGTCGAGGAGGGGAGTCGAGTGAGAGTAGGAGGGGCTGAGAGGAGCCGTGCGCTCTTTGGCTTCGGCTCCGTGCATTGGTAATAAACTGTCGGTGTTGGGCATCGGCTGGCTCTCTGCAGTGTGAACAAACGACAGTGTATGAGGTATTCCTGCCGCCAGGTGGAAGCGGAGCCCTAGTTCTCCAGTCAGGGTCTAGGCTCCGGTTCGGGCGCCTTCTCGTTCCCCACAATAAACATAGGTAGCCTAAGTGCGGGGGACGTATTCCCTCCGCAAGAGTGCGTGTGCTGTTGAGAGCGTGTGAGAAATATGGAGATAAAACTGAGCTAGACGCGCAGCGACTTTGTGCGCTTGCGAATAAAGCTCAGTAAAATCTCCAGTTTGTGTGTCTCGCTTTCCGATTCACGCCGCGGACTCATGACCCCCTTTAGTGATAATAACAATAATACTAATAATGCACTTCATAAAGCGCCCTCAGGGAACTCAATCTCTTTCTAGGCGCTTCACATAAGGATAAGTAGGTCAGCGCAGGAAACGCTCGTTTCGTGGCGGCCTGCTTTTTTCGCGTAGACGTGCACCGAACTGAGTTGGGTGCTAGGGTTACGCCGCCATGTAAGCGGCAGGTTAATCCTACTCCGCCGAGCCTTCGGCGTTGCATACGTGTGATTGCAGCCGGTGCACTCGCTTTTTTCTGCACTTAAAATGCACGTATGATTTCATGATGCATAAACATCAGTCACTATATTGCGAACATTGGCTGAGCTCACAAAGGGGAGCCAATGCATCTGCACCCAGCTTTGCCCGGTCCCGGTAGATATCGGAGCTACCAAAAGAACTCAAGATTGACTGAAGACTTATTTAAATATCTTGGTTAAGTGCGAAGAGGAAAAAACGATTACAAATACCCGATGGAGAATCTGCGGCATAAGTGGAAACCTGTGAGTTCAGCCATGCACTGGCTGCCGACAGATGAAGAGGTACATGTGGCTGGATAAGTTGACTGCGTTTAGTCACATAGCAACCGAACCTGGATTATGTGCATCCTGTTCTCAGTAACTTACAGATAGTGAAGGAAAACTTATTCCAGCGCAGGATAAATTTTATAAACCACGTGAGTAGTGCATGCTAAGAATAATTGTTCAGGACGATTCAGTTTTGCTTCTTTGGTGAAGAAAACAGTAGAACGTTTATTTACTCCTATACTAACAACGGTTTGCTATCTCGTTAGTCTGTAAGTCATAGTCACACGCGTCAATATAATTGTAATAAATAATAATAACATTTCACGATCGCATGTAGCGTGCCGTCATCTCCCGCTGGCTGAGCTTTACCGCACCGAGCGACTACATGGTCGCTTCCCTTCGTGAAGAACTTGACCCACTCCTCTGTACAGCCGCACACCGTGTCGGTCACGCACCGTTTCCGGAACAGCCTACAGTACGCCGAATTGACCACAAGTTTGTCGAGACACCGCTCGTCTCTCGGATATCACGACCCGAGTGCTCCGACGCTGACGAAGAGCAACAGCGAGGCCGACGCTTGCTCCAGGTCTAAAATGATAGGTGTCAGCTGTGGGGCTGCGGAGAGACACAGCACATCGGAAAGATCGCAGCGATTGAATCAGAATTTTTAATTCTCTGCAAAGAATTTTGAACTATGGATATCTAGGCTCAAGCAGTCGAAATTGTTACATGGAAATGGGCTAGTCGCAGATTAGAAAAGCTTCGTCCATCTTGCTCGAGCTTGCAGCCTCATGCATTTACTTTGGCCTCACTGCCGCCATGATGCAGTCAGTCTTTTGGATATAATAAGAGCAGTCTGCAGCCACCTGTTGTTGCGTGGCTTCTCTTTATTGAGAATAGTGCTGAACGTGAGCCGAGAACGGCACCTTCCTCGGCCACTACTCGGCACGCGGCCACGCCAGATGCTGCTCCTCTGAGACAAGCACGCACAGCGACAGTGCATCCCATGAGCCTTGGCGGCTCACTCCTGCCATTATCGGTTAGCCGTCAGTATGGCACATAAGGTAAGGCGATTGCTTTTCACGACCTCGGGACCGAGGTCGTGGGTTCGATTCCTGTGGTGGATGATCCTGTATTGCCGCTGCAAGTGGGGGTGATAGCCGCAAAGGCTCTTCTGTCAGTACACAAAAGAGGCTTTTAAATTAGCTAATATTTATTTATTTATTATGGAAACAATTTCCAACTGCGGCTCGCTCAGTGCAGTTCCAGGAGGATAGCGACAGCATCAAGACCTCGCTGTACGCCACGAGGCATGATGTGTCGTGATGGCACACTAGGTAAAGCGGTTGCTTTCACGACCTCAGTCCGGAGGTTGAGGGTTCGATTCCTGCGGTGGGCGACTCTTTATCGCCACTGCAAGCGGTGGCAATAGCCATAAAGGCTCTTCTGTCGCTATACAAAAAGAGGCTGTTTAATCAGCTAGGATTTATTTATTTATTTAGAGGTGATGAAAGAGTTGAAAATGGCAGCCTTCCTAATGGGTTTCCATGGTGGCATATCCAGGCTTACCTGCTCTGTTACCATAAGGACAGCCCGGACCACTATGAACATTACCCTGAGCGCGACTAGCCATAAGGACCTTCTTCATGCGAAGAGCAAAAATGCCAGAGATGGGAGCCACTGATAAACCATCCTGCCAGAGATGGAAGCCACTGATGCACCATCCTGCCACAGATGAGAGCCATTGATGTACCATGCCGACGCAACAACAGCACATCCAATTGGGCCTTGTGAAATAGATTTTGTTCAGCTCTAGACAAGCCATTGTCAATATTCGAGTACCTTTTCAAACTCATTTTCTAAGCCGTTTCAGGTATATATATATATATATATATATATATATATATATATATATATATATATAGATAGATAGATAGATAGATAGATAGATATATATATATATATATATATATAGATAGATAGATATATAGATATATATATATATATATATATATATATATATATATATATATAGATATATATATAGATATATAGATATATATATATATATATATATATATATAGATAGATAGATATATATATATATATATATATATATATATATATATATATATATATATATATAAGGTGGTGTCTGTATGGGATCACAGATTGAAGAGCTTAGTAATTTCGATTAACATTACAAGAAGCTTATACATCCTCGGCCCGCATCTCAATAAATCCAAAAGAATATGGCGTCGTCTTATTCAAAGAAGCAAGTCTTTAGTAACACGAGTTCAGAACCTGGTGCTTGAAAGAGGAGATAGAAGCATAAAATATGTCTACATATTTCAAAATCCGATGCCTAAAAGCATCTCAAACCATGCAAAGAGGGTAGAACCGTACTATGATGGTTGAAAGGTTAGCAGTTACAGCTGCTTTGGACGACTCTGATAACCTTGACACCGCTACGTTCTATTGACTCGAATGCCCCAACAGCTTGGCAGAGTTAACAGACATTTGCATCTAGTCAACTGCATCAGTTCCGAAAGTGAGAATACCATCTATTCCAAGAGGCTTTCGTCTGTGCTGAGAATTTTATTGAGTTTTGAGTTTATTAAAAAGTGTTTTGAAAGCGCTATCTCGTGCGACCATGTTGTCAATAATTATTTGTGACATCGCCGCTTGGTTCAGCCCCTTCCAGCCGACGTACAGCCAGCCCCACGGGCACACTTCGTGCCAGCACGTGACCGTATCCTTGTTGCCTATTTTCCCTTCTTACTTGCGCGCTGACCTGTAAGCATGCTACAAACACACACGCACACGCACGCACACACACACACACACACACACACACACACACACACACACACACACACACACACACTCTCTCTCTCTCTCTTGCTCTCTCTCTCTCTCGCTCTCTCACTCTCCTATCTAACTCAACGCCATGTGCTCCTGAGCACAATATCTGACGGCCACTACTCAGGTAACTACGCTCGCTCGCGAGTGTCGCTTGCGTAAAAATGCAGCCGCCGTCATTACCACCACGCGTATGGGATACCGTTATTTAACGTTCTCTTCGTCGCGCCGGCCCCGGCGGCATTGAGCCCCTACAATCTCGCTAGCAGAATGACGTTAGCATGGCGATGGCCCAACAAAGAACTCTAGTGTCAATAAAACCGCATCGCAAATCTGTAAGGTAATTGTTATGTTTTTAGGGCAAAATACCGCTTAGAAATGCACAATTAAAACTAGTAAGCACTACTTAGGAACAGAGCGCCAAACAGTGGCTCCTAAGAATGGGTAAGCGTCGTAGGGTGTCCGGTCTGCTTTACCGTGTCTGTGATTCTGGGTGCGCCGGGTTGGCACGCTGCCGATTAATAGCAGTAGCTGGCCAAACGGGGTTCGACGAATTATACAATCGACTGCCATCCACTAGGGCTAAAATCAACCCAAAATCGGCGTTGCCGAGCTCGTATTGTGGCTGATATTGTATTATGCATTCAGGTTTATCTATCCACCATATTTTATGTTACTGTGCACGGGTGCTAGTGCAGATGAGCTTCGACGCTGGAGGCCTATACCACAGTTCATTTTAGTTCCCTTGAAATGAGCCACAAATTATCTGCGCAAAGCTCCAAATTGCTAAGAATATCAAGCTACACTATATTTAAAATTTACCTAGAAAATTTTGAGCAACCTCCGCTCACACATTCTCACGAAGTCCACTAAATAAACAATGCAGCTATTCGGGCCAATTCCGAAATCCACCGAAATTCACTGCATTCCACCTCGCAACAAAAGAAGTCCTGTTCAAAAATCTTTTTTTTTATTTTATATGACTGTACTCTGCGGCAATGACACTCATATAATTTTACTTGCATTGGCACAGCCGTTCCCGTGCAATGGCCTGCTATCGACTGCAATAGCCCGGGCCAATTCCACAATCCGTTTCAATCTACCAAATCTGCTATAGGAAAAGTAGAAATAGTTTGCTCCGAGCTCCCAGTTTTTAGTGCATATTGACGTGCACCATGTTGCCTGCACGCATACGTAAAATAAAAAACAATTGTGCATCCTCGCACTCTGGCAATGCGCTGCAATCGCCCCAAATGACCTGGGAAAATACTGCAATCTAATACTTCACTGCAAATCATCCTCAAATCGCCGTCGCAAAGCGCTAATTGATATTGCATGTAAGACTAAACTCAGCTCAACGTGTGCTACAAAATTCTGCTCCGTTGTTCACATGTTTTCATGCAATTCACTGCAATCGATTGCAACGGCCCGGTCAATCCAATTCAAACCCGCTGAATCCGCTACACTCTCCTCACAAAGACCAGACCACGTACACTAGAAGCTCTAATTATGATCGCATATTGCTCTACTCTTCGGTTATTGTGTACACGCATAATTTCACTATAATTACCTCGACTATTTTGCAGCGATACACTGCAATCGACAGCAATGGTCCGGACCAATACGTCAATCCACCTCAAACCACCGTAAAACGGCAATGATGTTTACACTTTAAGCTCTAATGGTGATTGCACGTTGCTCTAATCTTCGGTTATTGCGTAATCGCACAATTTCAATACAATGTACTCGACCAGTCGGCAGCAATGTACTGTAATCGACTGCAATGGCCCAGGCCAATACCTCAATCTACAGCAATCTAGTGGAAAATCGGTTTTGCAACGCTCTAATTTTGAATGCTTTTACAAAGCACGCTCTTTAAAGTCGAGTATATCCTTTTAACTGATTTCGCCCATACAATCTCGATCAATACGTGTAGCAATCTACGGCAACGGCTCGGCTTCAATAAGTAATCCATTACAATCAATGGCAAATCCACCACAAACTGGTTAAAGAAAGTGCCCATTGTTATTGGATTTCACGTTTCTTTGAGCTAAACTGAAATCGTAGAACTTTCAAGCTATTTTGCACTTCAACTGTTAACAGTGCACAGCAGTCGATAACAATGGCAGGCGCCAACTCCGAAATCCGTGGCAAATCGGTGAGAAATCGGCTGCACCAATTCCCATTGCACTCAGCAGTTCTCTGTGCATGCACATACTTTTAACGCAATATGTGCGTTCAACCTTGGACGATGAATAGCAATCGACGGCTATGGCCCGGGCAAAAACGGCAATCAATTACTATACATCGCATATCATCAGAAAGTGACTGGGCCAAGATCAAATTTTTCTTACGAGTCGTAATGCATGGCGTTTAAAGGGAAACCCTATCTTTTCAACCGAGGAAGCACTTAAAGTCGTGAGCTATGAATGGCAATCGACAGCAATGGCCCGGGCCAATACCCAACTCCCGGAAAATCAACGAGAAATTGGCAACGCAAAGCCGTAATTGCCATTACATATATTACTCCGCTGCGTCCAAAGTGAAACCGTGGCATTTTCAAGATTTGCTCATTAACTGTCAGCAATCCACGGAAATCTACAGCAATGGCTTGGACCAACACCGCAATCTACAGCATTCCGCTAGAAAATGCCCCCGATATCGACTTATTAGCACTACTATTCTGAATGAATCATACAAAACACTTCGCTTAAAGTGCAACCAAATAATGCTATATCAATTTTGCTTATAAAATCTCGGGCTACGCATAGCAATCTAAGGCAATAGCTCGGCTTGAAGTATCAATCCGTAAAAATCCGCTGCAAACCGACCACAAATTGGCTGCAAGAATTTTCAATTGTCATTGTAGGTTTCTTGCCACTGCGTTCAAATATAAACCGTGGAGTTGTCGATCTTTATTGGCAACGATACATGACAACCGACAGCAATGGTCGGGGCCATTACAGAAATCCGTGTAAAATCATAAGCTTGGCTTCGCGAAGCAGCAGCTCTTACTCCACGTAACGTCCAACTGTGGGCGCGCTTAATATGCACCCATTATGTGTGTTTAATTGAAATCAATGCATGGCAATTTACGGTAGTGGCCCGTGCAAATAAGTTAATCCGTAACGGTCCGTTACAGATGGAATGACAGGTGCTGAGAGAAGCTCTAAATTTTCTTGCATTTTGCATCACACTGCATTAAAAGTGCAACCACGTCCTTTTAAACCACCTCGACGGTACAATTGAGGGCAATGCACAGCAATAGACGGCAATGGCCCTTCTTCTACCGCAATCCGTTTAAAATTGGCTTGAAACCCATAGCTTGAATTTGTAATTATTATACGTTCATAACGTATAACGTTCATTGCGCGAGCACATACTGTCATTTTTCGAGTTCAATCTTGAGCAATGCATAGCCATCGACCGCAATTGCCTAAGACAATACGGCAATCTATGCTTGCCTGATACAGTTATAAACAAAGCTGGTGGGAGCAGATCCAACTTGTCTTGTGTATTAGAGTTTGCTGTATTAAAAGTGCAATTGTCGCATTCTTTCAACCAATTTCGAACGCACACTCGAGGGCAATACACGGCAATAGACGCCAACGGACTGGGAAAATTTGGAAATATCTAACGGTCCATTAAAAATAGAGTAGATGCTGCAGGTTGACGCTCCATTTAGATTTTCTCGTTCCTGTATAATCTTGTTTTGGTTCACCATTGTTAATGCTAGCTCTTGGTCACTGCATTTCATTCAACGGCAATGGCCCATGCCAATACAGCAATTTTCTGTAATCCTTTCCAAATCTGCATGCTGACCCTGTGCATGTCACCCCTAACCATGTTATTCATTTTGTTTGTTTTCAAGCATGATTTTACTTACCATTTAATTGCATTTCCCTTTGCAGCAAATGTAAAGCGCCTAGAAAGAGATTAAGCTCTCTGAGGGCACTTTATCAAGTACATTATTATATTTATTATTATTATTGAATCGGCTGCACCTAGGCTGTGCAAAGCTAAAATAAACATCAGGTATTACGTTGCACTTTTTTAAAGTGCGAAGTAATACCTAATGTTATATCAATATTGAAATCAAGGCAGGCCATAGCCGTCGATTGCCATGAGGTTCGTAAGAATGCAAGTAAACGACTAGATTCACAAAAGTGGTTGGTACGACGCTAAGCCCGGTGGGGAGTAGCCGTGAAAGCTAGGCTGTAGCCAAAGAATGAATATATGTAACTAGCAGTGAATGACAGAACCCTAAAGTCGATGCATTGTAGGACTTGAAGCCAGTGCAAGTGGGTGAGAAGTGGTGTGATGTGGCAACTGTGACGCTCAGATAAGTCTAGCTGCTGTGTTTTGCACCAACTGTAAGCGCTTGATCGCACAGGCCGGTAGACCAGCAATCACTTGTATATAGTTTTCAGAAACGAGAATCTATCTCTGCGTGATAGTCAGGACGATAAAGCGAACAGTGATATTGAGGATCACGTGCATGTGCATGCACTCATTTTTAGGTCAATGCGAGTATGCTGTTTCTTCAAGATTTGAATCGGCATTATTTTTCTTACACCCGAGCTCTCGCATAATCTACCGGCGGATGTCTAGCTTGGTAAAATAAAAAAAGCCATACCTGAGTGCTCACCATATTTCCAAAGTAAACATGACAAGACGCATGGATTTTTGAGATAATTGTTGCTCTTCTGATGTCATATACGGCGTGATCAATATAAGTGACGGTTTGCTTTCCGTACATAACTTCCGAAATTGCTTACGTTACACAGAAAGTCATCGAATGACGCCTACCATGATACCTTTCTGTTCATTACATTTGGTGTATTTTATTGTGCTTGCATTATTTAAGTGCTCGATTTTAACTTATCATAACAGCGATAAGCAAAGATTTACTATACTTCTGCGAGATCGATTTACGACCTAACCATATCGAGTCATCATTTCCCTTTGCTTGAGCACCTCCTGGGGTTCGCTGCCGATCAAGATATGCATGTAACCTCAAACAGTGGCATGCTTTTTGAGATTGAGCATTCTACCATTAACCATTAAATAAAAAATGCATGAAAAGAGATCTAGTTCTCTGATGGCGCTATATAAATATATTATGTCGATATTTATATGTCAACTTCATGGATTTGCAGCTCACTTTTAGGTCACTTCATTCTTTGGCTCCAGCCTACCTATCAGATTTACTCCCCCACCAGGCCATGCGTCGTACCACCACTTTTCAGAAACTGACTGTCTACCTATACTTCGTACAAACCTCAAATTATTTGGAGACCGTGCATATAGTTCGAATGCTTCCAAAGCCTGGAACTCACTCCTGACTTGAGTCAAATCCCCTGACTTGACCGCATTTAAAAAGAAATTAAAAACGCACCAATTTAGGACATTTATCCTTTAGAACTGCATTTATTCGGTCCCTACGATTTGTCCTTCATGTGCTTATGCTTGCCGACCCTGTATATCCTGCCACTAATCAAACTTGCATGCTGACCCTGTTCATGTCACCCCTAACCATGTTATTCATGTCGTTTATCAAGCATGATACCACTCACCATTCGATCGTATTTCCTTTGCAGCAAATTTAAAGCATCTAGAAAGAGATGTATTTCTCTGGGGGTGCTTTATCAAGTGTATTATTATTGTTATTACTAATATAATCTAGGCTGACGCAAATATTTCTTTGTCTAGCCGACAAGTTTCCAGATGTGTTGGCACTGACCTGCAAACTGAAAGTGCACAACCCTGGAATCTTCATCAGCCTCCCACTGGTATAGCATGATAAGTAAATATCTATAATTTCAACCTTTACACCACTATAGCTGTGCGAGCCTGAATTTTTAATTATAAATCCAACTTTTCGCCCTACCTGCGATTTTTAGCGTTCACCGGAACTCCAATGCTTACTGCTACCATCTGGCTGAGGTGGGCCGCTGTCGTCCGTTTCTAGCTAACTATCCTCACCTGGTACGCACGCTGGACGCATTCCCGTGGTCTCTTGACTTGAGTTGAGTATACCCAATAACATCAGCAGAGAAATTACGGTTAGTACTTATTTTTCGCGCGTTCTTACATTTGCGCTTTGTGTGATAATAATATGAATAGTAATACTTTTTCATATTCCCAAAGAGAACGGAATATCATTCTAGTCACTATATAGATGCTGTTTAGACAGCATTACCAAATGCTTGATGGCGTTTAAATCCACCGTCCCTAATAGCCACTACCGTGCTGCTGACACAATTAAATTGAACAATTAATCTGCCACGAATCGCAATCACGCACGTTTAGCAAAATATAGCTTGGCCAGATTTGTGAGATTGAGTGTGTTGGCTGTTGCTTGCGCATACAAAGCAGCATGGCCGTCGAGTGAGCTCTAGTAATCTCTCATTTTTTCGTATCTATTTTTTGTGGGGCTAGGTAGATTGGTCAACTGGAGTTGGTCTAAGGGGGTTGTGAGAAGAATAATATAGACATACAGCTTGGGCAGTACGGTATTAAAAGAGTACAGCATGTCCAATTCTGTGCAATATTCGAGAATAAATTTGCAAAATGGCATCGACATTTTTTGGTTTACCTCTAATTACATCTATTTATAGTATTTTAAGAGCAATTATGAAATAAGAATTAAAGTTTCCCGTTGCCAGTTGATGCATGATTTTTGAAAGGTTGTAGTCAATTGCAGGATTTGCCTTAGGAGTTTGTAGTTTGTAGCCAATTGCTTGCTGTTCGTTGCCCGAAGTTGAACGCTTATATTGGGTTGAAATGGACGGAGAACACTTAAAAAAGAGTGGGCTGTCATACCCTATGTATAACTTGAGCTTTGCACCGCCAATTTGTCGGCAATTTTGCGGCAGATCGCAGAAGATTGCTGCATTGCCAAGGGCCATTTCCGTTGATTGAAATTCACTGACCCAGAGCTAGTACAAACAATGGCATTTCCGGGGAGAGACCAAAATAGAGTATAACCCAAACATAAATCTAAATGGCAGCATCGCCCAGCAACTTTCCGTCTATTTGTGACGGTGCGTTGTGGATGGCCATTTTCCGGGCCATTGCCATCGATTGCCGGGCATTGCCCTTGGTTATACGTTTGCTATTTGTTGAAAGGATGTGGTTGAGCTTTTAATACAATGCCCTATGCTAAGCAAGAATAGTTGGATGTTCTCTCTCCAGCTTTGTGTCTAATTGTAACAGGGTGTCACAGATTGCCGTATTCTTCCGAGCCATAGCCTTCGATTGCCATTTATTGCCCGATATTGACGTGCGCAGGGGGTTGAAGTATGTGGGCCTTTATTTACCGTTATCTAGCATGATATTTGAAGCTTCAAACAGTCAATGTGTAATCAATCTGAAACAGATTGCGGTCGCCATTGCCATTAATTGCCGTGCACGGCACTCGTTTGTGCGCTCACGATTGTTTAAAAGGATGTGGTTGCACTTTTAATGTAGTGCACTGCAATACCCATAAAAATGTGGAGCATCTTTCAGTAACTGTTGGCCCATTTGGAACGGACCGTTATAGATTGGCTTAATTGCCCGGGCCATTGCCGTCGATTACCATGCATTGCCGTCGATAAAACGCTTTAAATGAGTAAAAATTATGCATGCGCAAAGTAAGTTGCTACGTGAAATGGGAGTTCCAGTTTCTCGAAGTCAATCTTGTCGAGTTTCCATTGATTTTGCTATGTGCCTTGACCATTGCTGTGGATCGCCGTGCATTGCTGACAGTTCACGAGAAAGGCAGCTTGAAAATGCCATGGTTTAAGTTTAGACGCAGCAAAGTTGTATATGTGATGACAATTAAAGCTTTGCACTGCTATTTTCTAGTCAATTGGCCGCAGGTTTGAATCATGGTCCTGGCCATTGTTGTCAATTGCCATTTATTGCTCGTACTTGCAAGTGGGCTATTTGTTGAAAGGATGTCGATGCACTTAAAGCAAAGTTCGCTACGATACGCAAGAAAAGCTTGAGCTTGCCGCAGTGTTACATGACAGTGGCTCCTGCAGGATGTTCTAGTGGGAGTTTCACGGAGACGCAGTGGGCGCACCTGCGCGGCTAATGAGTCTCGTGCATTACTCTCAACGGGCACATTTATGAGAGCCCAATCAATCGCAACGGACGACGTGAAATATAACCTGCGTTAGTGTCCTTACGCTGCCCTGCTTCAACGGCTTAACTATTGGCCGCAGGTAAGGCATGTACATTAGTGTCAGACGCTTCGCTAATTACAACAGAAGAAGCCTCAGGCGCACACAACACAAGTCACGGTACGGTGATTTGCAATGGATCATAATTGATTACCGTATTTTCCAGGGCCATCGCCGTCAATCGCTATGCATTATCCAAGATTGAACGAACGGAGTGAGCTGAATTATGTGCGGGCTTCGCAAAGAGATGTTACGTGTAATGAGAATGAGAGTTTGTGCAGCCGATTTCTCGACCATCTGCCACGGGTTTTGGTATTTGCTCCTTCATTTGCGGTCGACTGCAGTTCATTGTTGACAATACGTGCACAATAGCTTAACAGCTCTACGGTTTCATTTTGAGCACAATGAAATGCTACACGTAACAACAAGTGGAGATTCTCGAAGCCAATTTGTTGTATGTTTGCCACCGACTGCAGTACATTGGTGCTTCAAACTAAGCCATTGCCGTAGATCACCAATCATTGCCCGATTTTTTAAGAGCGCAATTGATTGAAATGACTTGGTTGCACGTTAAACAGTATGTTTGGTAATATGCATTCAAAATTAGTGCATTAAGAAACAGATTTTGGGGCATTTTGCAGCGGGATGCGGTGGCTGGTGGTACTGTTTCAGGCTATTTCTGTCCATTGCCGTGCATTACTCGCAGTTAACGAGTAAAGCAGCTCGAAAATGCCGCAGTTTCACTTTGGACGCAGCAAAATGTGTTGTGTACTGACAAATGAAGCTTGGCGCTGCCAATTTCTCATTGATTTTCCCCGAGTTGGGTTATTGGCCCGGGCCATTGCTGTCGATAGCAATTCATTGCTCACGATTGCACTGGCGATTGGTTGAAAAGGTCTGATTGTACTTTAAACACAGTTCGCTGTGATGCGCAAGAAAAAATTCATCTTCACACAGCCACTTTCCAGTGAATTGCGATGGATCATAATGGATTGCCGTATTCGCCCGAGCCGTTGCCGTCGTTTGCTGTGCATTGCCCGAGATTGAACGCACAGATTGCGTTAAAAGTATGTGTGCGTGCAGTGAGATGTTAAGTGGAATAAGGATTAGAGCTTTGTGCAGAAGATTTCTCGTTGATTTGCCTAAGGATTGTAGTATTGGCCACTGCAATTGCCGTCAATTGCCGCTCGACTTGACGATTAACCTGCAACGTACACTTGACAATTATACTCCTTAACTTTGAGCACATTGAAATGTTAAATGCAATGACAATTTGAGCTTCTCGCAGCCAATTTTGTGGTCGATTTGCCACGGATTGTAGAGGATTGCTGCTTCGAGCCAAGCCGTTGCCGTTGATTGCCATTCATTGCCAGAGATTGTAGGAGCACAATTGATTGAAATGACATGTTTGCACTTGGAACAGCGTGCTTTGTAATATGCATTCAAAAAATTGGAGCATTGAGAAACCAATTTTGGTGCATTTAGTATTAGATCGCTGTGGATTGTGCTATTGGCCCAGGCCATTGCAGTCGATGGCAGTGCATTGCTGCAGAATGGCGAAGGTTATTGTAGTGACGTTGTGCGTTTACACATCTACCGAAGATTAAAACAACGGAACCATCACTATTAGGGCCTAAAGTGTATGTATTCTGGTCGCTTTCCGTGGATTGCTGTGGATTGCGGTATTAGCATGGGCCATTGCAAGTCGATTGCCGTGCGTTGCAGCTGAGCGGTGGAGGAAATTATTGTGAAATTGTGCTTGTACACAATAAGCGAACAATAGACCAGCGTGCATTCATAATTAGACCTTCTAGTATACGTGGTGTGGTCGCTGTGCGGCGGACTGTGGCGGATTGAGGTGCATTGGTTTAGCGGTTAAGGTGCTCACCCCGATCAAGGTCTGGCTAAGGTCGTGGGCTCGAGCCCTGAAGCATATGGGAAGCGCTTGAATAGAGATTAAGTTCTCTTGGGCGCTATAAAAATGAATTATACATTATACATTGGGGTACAGGACCAGGCCGTTACAGTTGATTGCAGTGCATTGCATGGAAACACTTGTGCACAATAGAGCGAAATTGTGTGAGTGCACTTTGTATTGAGCCTTCCTATGCGAAACGTCAATTTCACGTTTCACGTCGGTTATTGTAAGAGACTTGCAGTAGCATTGGGGTGTTTTCCCAGGTTATTTCAAGAGATTGCCGTGCGTTGCCAGAGTGTGCGGATGCACAATTTTTTTTACTCTGGGTTGGTGTGCACAAAACACTTCGCGCTTTAATGTGCAATAAAACTGGAGCTCAGTGCAGTTTATTTCTAGTCGTTTCGCAGTGGATGCGGTGGATTTGAGTGACTTGCCTTATCGACCAGTGTTACGGCACTCGATTTCAGGGTATTGCCTGACAACGGACGCACCAATGCAATCAAAACTGTACGAGTGCCATTTCCGCAGAATGTACAGTCATATGCAATCAAAAAAGAGGTTTTCGAACAAGATTTCTGTCGTTTCGAAGTGGAATGCAACGAATCGCGGGGTTTGTGGTATTGGCCGTGGCCGCTGCAATCCTATTTCAGTAGCCATCGTAATAAATCGTGAACGGAATCGCGAGGAAGTATCTGGATACACGTTACATGTAGCGTAGCTTGATATTCAAAGTTTTTGGAGCTTGGCGAAGTTGGTTGGTGGTGGATTTGAAGCGAATTAACGTGGATTGATGTAGATTAAGGTAGATTGAGGTACAGGCCTCCAGGGTTAAAGTTCATTTGCATAAGTGTGTGCGATCGCAACGATGTGAAATTTGGTGGATAGATCAAATAAAAGGCGTACTACAATATCCGCCCAAAATTTGAGCTCAGCAACGCTGATTTCTGGTTTATTCTTTTGCTTAATTAGAGTGAATAGCAGTGGATTTCGCTGGATTTCAGTAATTTGTCGAACAAGGCCACAACGTGTACGCAGGATAGAGCAGCCGTAGGCTGACGTGCTGCCTGTGCACGTCGGCAGCTTCTCGTCTCTTGAAGTCCGAGCTGGGGCGTATGCGTGCCATCTCGTGTGCGTTGCTGCACTTCAACTACAGTGACTATATGCTAAAACTTGAGCAACATTTACGCATCTAGGTCAAGGATTAGGATTCTCTCCCACTGTTCCATAAGCATCCCTAGAGGGGAGTAATCCTCGCCAGAGCCACTTCCCGAATGCTTACAACTACTACGTGGACATTTATGTCTTATTACGCTGGCTGCTGGTGTGAATATTGCTTAACTCGGTAGTCAAAAGCTACGCATTGACATCTTTATAAAGACGATAGCTAATATAATGGCGATATCCTTAAAATCCGTTTAATTAACTTCATATAAATATCAGCCTTTCGATCAAGAAGAAGAGTCCTGCGCCTAATAAGAGCTGATCTGGCTTCAAAACTATGCGAAAGAAACAGCTCTCGACACCAAGCGACTGGGCACGAAAAGGCAAGGCGACAGACTAATGACGAATAACGTTTTGACCCGCCTCCATCATTCAGAGTTCGGCTGAGCCGACAAACTCCACGAGGTCAGGAGTCTCCGCCCCTTCATTCCTTGAGCGCTGTATCCAGAGTCTATGCTGCTGGCACAAAGCAGATGCAAATGCTGATAGACACTATTGTCTTGTCAACAATGCACATAACACGAGGCTAGACAGTGAAAGAGAATACGACACCCTCAGCAGCAGCACCAATTTTGCTACTCTTATGGGCAACAAAGCTCGAGCTAAAAGGAAAATGCAACTGAGACGGAGCAAAGCTAATTTTGGGGTCTTTCACTATGAGTTTCTTGGAAGTTATGAAGTGCTGCTGATATCGGTCATGCTCCGAATTGGGCTGAGAGGCGAGCCAGCTGTGAATAGTCTCATAGTAGTGTGCTCGTGCTGTCAACTTAGCACCCACGGCTGGCTTCAATCACTCATTGGAACTTTGACAACCAAGTCTTGGCACAGCAATTGTGACGGGTATGCTGTAAAGATACTCTCTATTTTGTAGCTCTGCTAAGCCTCTCTTGTTTAGCGTTTGTCAAAAAAAAGGTTCTCTTCGGAAAGAACTGGTTTTTGAGCAGACCACAAAATTCCTTCGGTACCTATATGGGCCTCGTTGCACATCCTGACTTAATGACCGCTATGTGCCGTCTGGGCTTTCCAGCGAACTAGTAACTTGAATACGACAGATTTGTTCTGGTCCTTGCTTACTTGAGGTGCATCTTCCACCTCATCTCTTCTTGTGAAAAATAGGGTACTCTTTATTTGCAAGACTAACACTAAGGAGTGTTTTAAATTTCCAGCAAAAATCAAAAGGATTAATGAAGGCGCGCGCTATAACACCATAGCAATTGGCTTTTATAAGAATTGGCTTTAATGTGTAAGGATAAAATGCTTAATATGGGCCTGCACTAAGATATTGCACACAATGCTGCTGATGCAGTATCATCTGGTCTACTTTACTGATGTTAAGGAACTTACTGGAAGAACTTTGTTTTAATGCTCTTACAACCAGCTCGGCGGTTCTTTCAAATAGAATTAACTTCATTAACAAATCTGCAGCTATGGCACGAGCTGCCCAAATTCTGCGAAAGGGTATGGCCGAGGTGGTGAGAGGTGTTCCCCCTTTGACAGCACATTTAGTATTTCTCACAAACTAATGGCACAATCGGCATGTAAATTGGCACAAATAACAAGGGTAACATAAGCTACTGCTCGATGTAAACATAGTTGTCATGTTGACCTTCTGAAAACCTGTCATAGCCGAGGTCACGTTGTCAATTGAACCTCAGCAAACATGACTGTTATCACCAAATCAACAGATTAAATACCAATAGATACCAAATACACATATGTTAAAGCCCTTTGAAGATTCAGGACTCTTGTCGTCCCATTCTGAAATTTTAAAAAGAAGTGTAAACATGGTTTTGACATTTCTACTTGTGGAAGTCATCTAATCAAAATTCAAGGACATTCGGGACGCTAGTAGCTTTATGTACTGATCCGCGACGCGAATATAAGTAATTCAGAATGTGATGGCATGAGAGACCAACTTATATTTCAAACTTTATCGACCGATGGGGCTTAGCCAAGCTATAGAATCTATAAGGCACACAGTACCACTGCTGGGAAAACGCTCCGAGAAGACAACTGGAGTTATTAACGCATGCAAGTGATGACAAAGAACCATGTGCTACTCGGTTTTTCTTCAGGAAACTTTGAACGACGTGTATGGGAGGGAGTGTGTACTTTAAAAATTCACCTTGGTTGAATCACTATTGACCTGCTTGGGAAATTTTCAGGACATGTGAGTAAAATGATGATAACTGCTTAGCATTACAAACACAGCCAGTTCTTGATAGAAATCCGTATGTCTACTAAGGTTCAATGTGCACGAGAGACGACTGGAAGGATGTGCAAACACAAACAATTACATATCCCAAATTTTAAGTTAATCGGTCAACTAACAACTGAGGTATGATATTTTGATAGCCGTTTGCTTAAGATGGGCTATGACGCACAGGGCCGTGGCTTGGCTTGGTGTGATCGGCTTTAGTTATAATTGTTATAATTATAATTCATTTGTAAAGCACCATAAGTGAACTTAATCTCTATTCAGGTGCTTCACATGCACCACTGGGCTCGAGCCCACGACCTCGGCCAGACTTTGGTAGGGCCGAGTAACTTCACCACAAGGCCAAACCAAAGTAGGCGTTTTGATTATTGTAACTACCAGTCAGACCGCTGACCTCGAAAGGCGTGTCATTACATTGAAAATTTAATGTTTTACACAGTTTCAAGTGATGGTGTGTGCGTTCATTTCGGGCAAAGTAGCTTTTATTTAAAAAGTTCGCCGAAAATTACCACTCCTTTTAAATTTCATTCACAAAAATTAATATCTTTGAGCTTGATGTACTATTTCTAGTGTATACACTTCTAACGAAATAATTATATTCACCATGTGGCGGTCATCTGTTAATTACCAAAACCTGGGATGGCATGTGTAACTAATTTAATAGAAGAACTTACCAGAACCTGGGGAGGCATGTGTAACTAGTTTGTATTTAATAGAAGAACCTCCAAAAACATCAAATCGTTTACCTATTTCGCAGACGATACGTTGCACAAGTAAAAACAATGTCGCGTGACTTCCACATTGCAGGCACTTATTTTTCTGATAAATGAGCTGTATTTTCTGTCCCTGAAAGTCATCTTTAACTCCAAAAATACTATCCTGCAATCAGCAGAGCTAGGGAATCGCCACGATAAAGAAGTTGAGCAGCAGCTTCCCGTTTTACATTCGCCGGGCTGTTAGTGCTCAGCCTAGCAAGCTAGTGGTAAACCAATTTTTCCCTGAACAGAAATTATTTTTAAATCCTAATTTGCATGCCTTTGCAAATGACCAATAATCCCCACAGACTTTTTTACCGTGACTCAAATTTTCTGCTCGTATCTCTCTGAAATCTTGCCACTTGTTTGATGGCCAATGTGCAATATGTCCATTCAAGCTCAGAAGTGTCTTAGTACAGTGGAGAAATTGATAAAATCGATCATAATCAAAGTTCCAATATTAAATAAATAAACAAATGTAATTCATTTGTACAACGCCCTAAGAGAACCTAATCTCTATTCAGGCGCTTCACATATGCCTTGGGGCTCAAGCCCACGACCTCAGCCAGACCTTAGTCAGGGCGAGCACCTTAACCGCTGGACCAAATCAGCAAGCACAAGGGACTTGTTCCATTGGACTTGAACCTGGCTGTTTGGCCATCCAATAAAAACCCTCTCCGGTTGGAGCGATTATGTTTGGACCAAGTAGATGGGCAACCCAAGCAAATGAGAAAACCAGAGGAGCTGTGCTAGATTTGCCTGTATTCTATAGGTAAGTGTTATCGGTCTACAAAAGATCGCCATGGAATTTCCTACTAACAGATCTTCACTTCAGACAAACCTACTTTTGCGAGTGTCAGTTATTTATCTGGCTAAACCTAGAGCTCCGAGTCTACCGATATTCTTCGGTTAAAGTGGCTGTGACACGGATACATTTTTCAAATGGGAGGGAAACAGACAGCCGACGGAGTGTGCGATACCTTCAATGGAAAACATAGCTATTTATCAAAGTATTCATCATTTAGAAATGACGGATTTATTCCTTAATAGCTGGTATGCTTTATAATTATCAGATCTTTGATAAAAGGATATGCTTGTCATGAGAAGTTTGTTTTCAATTTTAGCATTGCTGGCATTGTCTGTTCACCAACAGAAACAAGACCAAGTTAGCACATAAGCGTGACTATAAGGTGTGTCCTTGACGAGCATGCTCCCGTACATTGCGTCCTTCTACAGTGCCAAAGAGATTATTTTAACTCATCCGAAAACCTTAAAAGACGCTCCATGTTAAGCGATGGCTTGAACGCCGCTTTAAGAAGTTTGGGTGTGAGGACGATCTAGCCATGTTAAAGGTGTGCTCCGAGCCTACACGTGAAAGATAAGTAAAGCCAGAATTTTTTAACTCCGAGCCTGTGTTCCTGCCAACCAGATCCAAAACCAATTTTTAAGACATAAAAAAAAACAATTTTCTGGCCAATTATGAGAGGTCTCACTTCCTAGATATTATTGACTCGGCTGCCAAGTTTTCTACTTTCTTCTTTGAATAAATTGCACATATTCGTGCTTCCATAAAGCTCTTTATGACTAAAGTAGTTATCAAATTGCATCATGTGATGTAAATTAAGAAATTTTCCTAGGTATTAGTTTGCGATGCTGCTACCTTAATACAGTTTAGTAAAATGAGCTTGCTTCTTGAAGGCCATATACCTTCCCATTTGCGGTCTTTACTTGCATACAAACTGAGTTCAGTCATGACCTGGATATTAATTACTTTGCTTGATAGCGGAGCTTTTAAGATGTCGAAGCACATTATCACCCAGTTTCTCTTCTTCCTTTTTTGTTAAAAATCGTGGAAAAGATTTTCCCTGGGCAGTTTGTATCACACATTGAAAATTTTAATTGTCAGAAAATATTAAGTCTGGATTCAAACGACGCCACTCGACTGAAAATACTCCTCTCTCTAACCAATGGCATCAACGTTGACGGGAATTATACTGCCATTGCGCTGCTCGACCTATCAACTGCGTTTGAGACTATTGGTCACGATTTCATACTTGAATGATTCATACCAGCTATCGCTGGAAGACGAGGCATTTAAATCTTACTCCCTAATTGCGATCAATCCATCTCCTGAGGCAGTTAAATCTCATCCAGCCAGCGAGTCACCTTTAGAGTCCCACGAGGATCCGACCTCAGTCCCTTGCTTTTCTCTATGTATACTCAACCTCAAAGAAAATTATTCAGGCCCATAGAATATTCCATCACTTTTGAGCAGACAATATTTAGCTGGATTTGTCGTTTCAATAGTCCAAATTCGCTGTAGTGACTGATAAGCTGATTGGTTGCCTTGCAGACTTTTAACCTTTGCAGCAAATGTAAAGTGCCTAGAAAGAGATTGAATTCTCAGAGGGCGATTTATTAAGTGCATTATTATTATTAACCTTGGATATCGGCAAATTACCTCAAACCTAACGACGTTAACTCGGAACTGCTATTCACAAGACACCCTACGCGCGTCGCTGGACTAGTGGACTTAGCTCTTCTAATACGTCGTGCTGCTGTGCACTCATCACCGAGTGCTCCAAATTTAGGTGCCGTCTTTGACAACTACCTAAATTAAGACAGTTTCATGAAGAAAAGTGCCTCAGCAGCTAGCCATCACGTTCGATCCCTATCTAAGATTTGGGACTGTCTACCACGATGGCTAGCAAAAAATTTAACTTGCTCCGCGGCTCTGTCTCGGATAGATATTTCAATTCCATTTTGACCGGGCCACGAAAAAAAAACGACTAGGCCACTGCAGCTGCTGTAAAATATGGCTGCAAGGCTACTTAAAAAATCTTTTGAGATTTGATCACGTATCACTTTTGCTAAAGGAGCTTTGATAGGTTCCAGTTGATCAACGGATACAGAGTGAAGTTCTTACGCTGACCTATAAGGCTCACCGCGGCTTTGCTCCTTCATACCAAGCTAAACTACTGCACCAGTTTCAGTTTCCTTGTGTACTCAGGTTCTCCATGGACAATAAGTTAGCCGTTCCGTCCGACAGTTAAATACCGTTGGCGACAGAAGCTTTGTTTGCAGGTCCTAGATTGTGGATGACATTTACTATCCTATTGAAGACTGTGGCACATTCTGTCCAGCAGTCCTGAACTGCTACTTCTATGCTACTCACTACCTCAACTGCTCTCCTGACTCAGCAATGCTGCTCACTTTCACTTTGTTGTGTGAGATTAAATCTGTTGGCTACTTAATGCGTAGCGAAAGCCGATTAAGCTTGAATTGTGCTATACAAAAACCTCCCGTGTAACACCTCCTTTGTCTTTGTGGCCTTCGGAGTTACCGACGGTCATACGTCTCACACGAGAACAGCGAAGCTCTTCTGCAGCACGTCGAGCAGTCCGTTTATTAGGCTGCATAGCAGCGGTGAAGCCAGGATATTCATCTAGGGGACGAGACTCGCAAACAAATTGTGTGGGGGGAAAGCACGCACGAAATTTTTTGGCAGGCGGGGATAGTCCCGTCAGTAATAAAAAATTATACCGCAAAATAGTAAGTGCTTATTTGTCATGAACTCGGCAATTGCTCGTTGAGTGCAATTAATATTTGATTTTGTTGTTGTTGACGGTCGGGGCTTAGGAAAAGGGGGCGGCCCAGGTCGCTGCCCTGCTCACTGTCAGGGAGAAAACGCCCTTTGGCTTCGCCAGTGCTTCTCAGCCACGACTAACTTTCTACATATTATCGATTCTTTGGTATACTGCCAAAAGAAATCAAATCTCTATCCGGGCGCTTTACAACTCATTGCAAGAGAAGCATTAACCGTGATTTACTGACAGACAAAGTTTCATCCTCTGAAAATCCTGCTAAAACATGTTAGAACTGGTATTGGCCATCCGGGTGCGTAATCGGTCGGACCGAGCCGCCTGGAAGACGCGAGTAACCCCCGAAGCCAGCCCCCCTAGGTGAGTTAATCAGCCCATTTCCCAAAAGCGCGTTTTCTATTGGCTGCGAGTGAGCCACTATAGATGCAGTCGCCTCGTCGCCACCCCCATCAGTGGCTCTGCCGACCTGCCATATAGACGTTGCTTCCGTTGCTTTCTTCACTCGCTGAGCTACCTAGAAAGATGCCGCAGGTGAGATATCTGCTCGCCCGCGCCGCTAGCAGCAGCGGTATCCGCGCGTCGCCGCTGAGAGCGCCCCCGCGTTGGGCTCGCGGCGGCCGCGCGCTCCGACCCTGCCGCCGGCCGCCGCCGGCCCTACGCTGACGGTCTCGCCGGCTAGGGCCGCGGCGACAAACATTTGACGTCGGGAGCTTTAGGCGCGACCTGCGTTGCGCGCTAGCGTGAGCTCTGCGTGGCGCCTGGGCTCCGTCGTAACGTCGACATCCTGGGTGTTTCGAGGGCGCCGCCATCCTAACTAGGGCGCGGCCTACTTAGCGCTGCTTGCATCCTGCATCGTAACCCTGCGGTCAGGACGTGGAGGGAGGTTCGCGGTACTGGGAGCCGCGTCGGCTCATTCTTCGCTGTGGCTATTATGTTGACCTGGCTGCTCAGCCCAGCGTAACCTCGTGGGCTTGCCTCTGCTGGTTTCTAGTTTCCTACCAGCCGGTCAGCTCTTGCTCTAGTTGAAATGCCGATGACCTAGATTCTCCAATCTAGCGGCCTGGCCTGTCCCTAGTCATGGCCTTATCCATTTTCCAGTGTGCGTGAACACATATAGCCCCGTTCATGCCAATGTGTTGATGGCTTTCTTTATTGTATCAGCCTGTAACGCCGTAGGCTCGGCGGAGTACGTAACCTACCGCTTACCGAGCAGCGTAACATACTGCCGAATACGGTTCGGTTCGTGTCTCGGCGAAACGAGTATTTCTTGCGCTGACCTACTTATCGTTTCTAAGGGGTTGGTAATTTCGCGGCGCGAATGGAAAAGTGAGACACGAATAGGGGATTTTACTGGGCTTGATTCGCAAGCACACAGTGTCGCTGCGCGTCTAGCTCAGTTTTATCCACACTCCTCGCAGGCTCTCAACAGCATAAGCACTCTTGCAAAGGGGGGGGGGAGAATACGTCCCTGCACTTAATAATACCTACGTCTATTGTGGGGACGACCCAAATAAGACTGAGGACCCCGAACCGCACCCTAGACCCTGACTGGAGAACTAAAGCTCGGCTTTCGCCGTAAAGGCAGGAACACCTTGCCCACTACACCGAACTACTTCTAGTTCGCATCGGTAAATTCCTATGCCTGGACCACGTGAGCACACACACACACACACACACACACACACACACACACACGAAACCCAAAATTCGAGCACGGGCGCTATACGGCCGTATTCGGTGGGGTCCACCGAATTCTGCTGATGTTGACTCTCTCCTTCTCGTCAATTGCTGTCCTGAACGGCCGACTCGCCTCCATCGTTCGAAGTGCCACCTACCACCCAGTCTCAACAGTGTGGGCTCGCTCCCAGCGGCAGTGACCTTCAGCTCGCGTCGCCCTACTCTTGAAAAGCTAGCCGTGACAGAAGAGTTGACAGGCCAGCCGGCATCAATCAGCTGCTCGTGGGCCACCCGGCTCGTGCTAGGCCCTTCCTATCTCACCACACTGCTGCACGTCTTGCTCAGTGCTCGAGGACAGAAGTGCTTTTTCAGCCGAGCAGTCCTTCTGCTCCCTAAAATTGAGCCAGGCTGGCGCTGAGCTACAAGCTGTACCGGTGCAACTTGACTGTCGGCATTATTTGATAGACCGAACTCGATTCACTGGCCTACATACGGCTAGCCATTCATAAATAAAAATGCCTGACGACTAATTGTCCTAACACCCATCGGTATCGATAGGATTTGTTTGCATTAAGAGCTGGAATTCGTGGGTACATTTGTTGACCTGGCGACTGGAAATTATTCACCAGTTCCCACCCTTCTATATGATTGTTGAAAGTGCTGCACAAGGGCTTGTGGGTAACACGGGGGGGGGGTAGGCATCTAGAGATGCCATCCACATCCCCTGATCTTTCTGAAAATGAACAACAACTTTTGAGTAGGAGATCCGACAACTGTCCTTGCTGAGCTACATCTCTCTCCCTTATTCTCCTTCAAATACATGACTTTACCAAGATGCTACAAATTCAGGTCCATTGCTCCTATATAGTGACTGATCTGGTAGAATAGCTTTGGTATTTCAAGGTTGGCAAAATCAGTTTTTCAAGAAGCAGCAGCACAGGAAGTACCTATGTAATGAACCTCAATCTGCACCTCCGCAAACCCTTAAAGAATAATGTAGGGGTTATCAGTTGTATATACGTAGACAGCTAGCGGTCTGCTTGCAGTGCCTTGACTCCACTGCGACTGCTTGGCTGCACCGTGTTTTGTGATTATCTGCAGCAGAAATGTGGCCCCATCACCTGCTGCTAAGGCTGTTTGCTCTCTCACCCGAATGTGCTTTGGAGGCTAATAAGAAAGCTAATCATATTACATCCACAATTAATAACAGTCGCATAGTGTGTGCAAATTTCCCCATCGGTGCTTTGCATTTCTCAAATTCAATATTTGAACCTCATGGTGGGATAGGGCAGCAGTGTGTGTTAAACCTCCCATTGGCACAGCCAGATTCTAGGCTAGGCCTGCTGGGTGAACAAACAAGGTAAGAATGTGATAAAAATGAGATGTGGTTTATGTGAATTGTGCTCATTGCATTCATGCAAGCCAGCACAAATGCAGATGGCCAGCACCAGGTAGGTTATGTGCCGCAAACTCAAAAATGTAATACCAAATAATAGTATCATGCTAATAATTTAAGCAAATGTGCATTATTACCATTCATTGCCTCGCAGCACTATTTGGGGAGCTTGGTGCCGGTCCTGTCGGCCATAGCTGAGCAAGCACTTCGAAAGGGTTGCTTCAGAAATTATTGTAGTACTGGGCTGTGGGAAAATGTAGCACTGCCAGCTTAGGTCATTCTGGCATTTCAACTTTTACATGCAGGCACATGTTCCAGAATTGACACCGGATGCCTTCACTAGCAGGGGTGGGCCAGCGATCGGTGCCTGCTTCAGTGAGTGATGGGAGTTGATGCTTTCGCATGCACTCAGCTAGCCAATTGTGCCTCCACCAAACTCCCATCCCCGGCCGAATGTGCTGAAATGGCATAGGGGCTTGGGCTGCGTTGTAAAGCCAAATTATGCCATCCTGTTGCAATAGGTTGATTCTGCACTGTCTTACCTAGCATCAAAAGCAGTGTGGCAGCCCTGCTAATTGCCTTAGTGCTTGAACTGTCGACCATAGAGCCTCCCCATAAGCCTAAAATACGGAATTGACTCTTCTATTTTGTGTGTGCATAGTAGCTCTGGTTATTTTTCTGCACGTTATCAGTTTGTGTCAGTCTTCAAAGAGCTGAGCTGCCGGTTAAGATAGCACTTTATTGCACCACCTATATTACAGTGAAGTGAATTTGTTCACCTTTTAAGTTTTACTATCTCTTACCTTGGGGAGTCCTGTTTTATCATTGTCTAGCTTTCGGCTATATGAGCCCGCCCCCATGCAAGGACATTAGCCCACCTTCAAGAACAAATACCTGAAAAGAGATGCATGGTTTAGCAATTTCTGGTTTCATCGGCCTAGAAGGGATACCGATGCTGCTGGCCTGAATTACCTTTACTCGGCTCTGTATGTAAATTGAGAAGATCAGTGTAAAGTCTCGTCAGCCAGGCTGATTGCTGTTCCTGATAGCTCAAGCATGATGTGGTGATGAAATAGAATCACCTGCTGCCAGCCGATCAAGAAGACTAAAGCAGTAATGTTACGTCAGTATTGCCACCTTGAAAGTCATTGGCCGAATGGCAAGAGAGCATTTTTAGTTTAATGTTGTCACTTGGATCCCGACTGAATTGTTCCTGATAATTTATTCCGGGTCCATGTGCTCCACATGCTGTTTGTCAACAACTTTTTGAGAATTGGACACAAAATAAGAAGAAAGGTAATAATTCGGTTCTATGTGGTGCGTTTGTCGTTTCCGAGGTTTTTGTTAGTGCACAGCAAGGTTTCTCTTTGGCTCCCTATGTGGGCAGCCTATAGAGGGCAAGCTTGTTCGAAGTTAACACTACAGATAATTGGTGCCCTTGCAGAGGCCTTTACAACTGGCCTCTCTTGAGCGTTTACGAACTGCCTCATCTCACCGACTGATGATGATGCTCTGAGTCAGTGCCTCTCAATCCATCGTTTGCATTGCTAATTATGCATGCTGTGTGCTGACCAAATGGCTTAGCTAAATTAGCATACTGCCGGCTGCAGTGCACTCCGGAAGAACAGGGCTGAGTTCTGCCAGTTGCTCAGTATACCTGAATGCTCGTGTTAACCAGCCAGGATTACTGTTGTGCCTAGTTCTGCATGTTTAGCCACTTGCACTTGAGCTTGTGTTGAGTCGAGCTGCTTTGCGATGTGTGCTAGCTGACCTTCTTTGCAAGTCTTTCTTTCTTCTTGCTGATATGCAGCTTCCAACAACCTATGCGGCTGTGGCCCGTGATGCTTGTGACCTGAATTATGCTCGGTTCTCGTTATCCAGGGAACGATCAAGGGAGCAGTCAATTTCAATGCCGAGAGGCAGGCTGAGGCGCTTCGAAATGCCATGAAGGGCATCGGTAATCAGAACAACCTATTGTGCACCTATAATTGCACTGAGCCCAGCCGCAGCAACCTGGCGATAGCCTAAACCGTGTGCAGATGTCAGCCGGTACCTCACGATGAGCTGTGCTTGCGTTTAAGGTACCGATGAGAAGACCATTATACAAGTGTTTGCAGCTCATAACAACCAGCAGCGAGTCGCCATCAGGGACAAATTCAAGCAGATGTATGGCAAGGTGCGCTGATTGGGGCCTAAATGAGAAATTCAGGCAGCATTCGTCTACCTTCCGAGAACGTTCGTTTTGTTGACTGATGCTTGCCACACCCCAGTGCTGATTTTTGAGCAAAGCATCAACAATCGCAGGAGCCATCGCTATTTTAAGTCATTGCTTTCTTCTGTGCCACTGTGGCTATGTCTCTGGTTCTACTACTGTGATCCGTACAGACATTACCCTGTGGGTTAAAAAACTGACTGCTTGCTATGATAACATAAACTCAGTCAGATCATCAATCAATTTTGTTTTAATAATAATAATACATTTGATAAATCACCCTCAGAGAACTCAATCTCTTTCTAGGTGCTTTACATCTGTTTTGTTCATTATGGTGATTTTGTGCTGGAGTTTTTCTAAGAGTAGACAGCATTTAACTTCTTTGCATAACACAGAGATTCTGAAAAGGGCTGTTTGGTCTAAAGTGACTGTAGAAACACCATCTAGTCGGCCACCGTTTGTTCTCCATGACTATCCAGCAGCATGTGAACCAGGCTATGCAGCTGTAATAATACTAATAATATTGATGCATTTGATATAGCACCCTCAGAGAACTCAATCTCATACTAGGCACTTTACAGTTACCACCGGCTATTTGTAGCTTGCGTTATGGTTTTGATTGCTAGTGTATTGAGAAATTACTTGTAATATCAGTTGAATCATCACTCGTTGCTACTATTTTTAAGCTGCATTTAACTTGTGTATGACATTCCCAAACCCATGTGAAGCTAATAATGCACACAGCAGTATGGTCATCAGAAGAAGTTTGGCAAGTTCATTATACAAAATTTGAAACAATAATTATAGCTTTACATTGCATTACATTACATAGCTTTACTTGGAGCCTGTGGCTGAATCAAACTCTGTTGCTGTGGCCCCACTAAATAAGTAAATTAATTAAATTTATTTGTATAGCACCTTAAGAGAACTTAGTCTCTATTCAAGCGCTTCACATAAGTCACAGGGCTTGAGCTCTCGACCTCGGCATACCCTGGTCGGGGTGAGCACCTTAGCCACTGGGCCAAACCAGCTCTGATGAACAAATCTAGTGGTCGCAGGAAAAATTTGCATGCATGAGATATTTTTTACTAAAATATCTCTAAGGCGACCGACGAGGCCAACACTTTGCCGAAACGGTTTGCCTAGGTATGAACGACCCTGGCCATGAAGTAATGTACTGTGTACTATAGTGTATCTCTGTCTGTAACTCCACAAAGACTATGTGGGTGTTACGGAGGAGTTTTGTATAGTGCACTCACAGCCTAAGCGGCTTTCGGTGTGCATTCGGTAGCCAACAGACTTCACCTCGCGAAACAAAGAGAAACTGGGAATCGTGGCAGAGTCAGGAGAGAAGCTGAAGTAGTAAGTAGCATGGATGTAGCAGCTCAGGACCTCTGGAAAGGATGTGCCACAGTCGGCAGCAGGAGACTAGTTTTTGTTGCGTAAGAATCGTGGAAGCAAGTTCCACAGTCTAGGACCTGCAGAGCTAAACCTTTTGTTGCCAACCGTCTTTAAGCTGAGGACTGGAACAGCTAATTTATTGTCCATACAGGATGGACCTGAGTGCCCGAGCTGGTTGAAACCGGTGCAGCAGTTCCGCTATGAATGGAGAAGCCAAGTTGTGGCAGGCCTTGCAGGTCAACGTAAGAACTTTGCTTTGTATATCCGTCGATGGTGGCCTTGTGCATCTCGGGAAAGAACTCTGGTTGTACCTGCTAATCAAACAGAAGCCACCTCAGCTCCTTGAGCAAAAGAGACACGTGACGTTACTGTATTTCCTTCGATTTCGCTATCAATCTTGAGAGCGTGCTTAACCGTTAACTGCCCTGAGTTTCAGCTGTCTAGCTTAGAGCGATATGTCAGCTAGCTATTGTGATCAAGCTTCATGGGGGGCAGCCAGGGTAGGTCGGATGGAAATAATGCAATGTGTTAGTATTCAGTATAGAGGTCGTACGAATGAAAACTTTGTAACGTCGATAGTCGTCAAAGTAAACGTATTACGTGTCCTTGACGACATTCTCACTAAAGTATCTTTATTAAGGACTCATTGCTGACTCCACGCTCTAGCTCTAGGCTTTCTCACTAGGTGAAGCTATACAGGTAACATGGATGCTGCTGTGTGGCCCGAGCTTCTTTGCCGATTTCTTCTCGAAAGCGCTATTGGTTGCTTAATGTGAAAGCCGTCTGATCCTCGGATCCCAGCAGTGGCTGCATTCTTCTGATGTGCTACTTCTTAAGGCACTTACCTTGAACAAGTTTAGAGACTGGCATACTGTAAGCATGCTAGTCGCCCTGTGGTCCCCAAGATTCACTTACTCACTTTCTTCCTCCTCAATGCTTTTGGCACACTGAAGTTTACGTTGGGTGGCACTCTGAAGCTTACGTCGGGGGGGGGGATATTGGCAGGAGTACAAGCTGGCACATCTTAAGATGCTTGTAGTGCTTTGGAATGTACCGGTGCACTCTCCCTTGTAGCCCATCTAGACTTACCACCTAGTGCTTTGTGCACTTGAAGCAAGAATGATGCCGGACATCTCTGTTTGCTGTCTTGTTTGCCGGCTCCGTTATTGGACAGTGTGGCTTTCTTGAGATGCTTCTTTGTTCCCATTCCGAAGGGCATCTTTACTGATCACTCTGCTAAGCTTACATCAACGATTTGGCTCGATCAGTCTTTGCTTAGCTTCTCTGCATTCTACTTGATGTAATGTAATGTAACGTATCTCCGTCTGTAACTCCACAAAGTCACAAAGACCATGTGGGTGTTAGGCAGGAGAGTTTTAAACAGCACACTCACAACCTAAGCGGCTTTCGGTTCGCATTCGGTGGCCAACAGACGTCGTCTCGCGCAGCCAAGAGAAAGTGGGAAGCATAGCAGAGTCAGGAGATCAGTTGAGGTAGTGAGTAGCATAGTACCATTACTGCACAAAGTTTGGTATTTGCTGCCTGTAGGATGCTGCTACCAAATTGTATTTGACTTCCTTCGTCTGTCTGGTGTGACGACGCTAATAGCATTAAAGAGACTAGTATTCGCTGCCTTTGCAGGACCTCGAGGCCGAGCTGAAGAGCGAGCTGAGCGGTCACTTCGAGCAGGCCGTCGTGGCGCTGATCACCCCGCGAATTAAGTACGATGCACTGTCTTTGCGCAAGGCTATGAAGGTATGGCCTATTTTGTGCCGCCCGAACACGTGCAGCTTAATCATCTATTGCTGTGGGTTGCCTGCTGTGCTTCTAGCATGCACATCATGTGCGCATGCTTTGCTGACATTAACTTCTAATCGAGTTGGTGCTGTAAAGAGGGAACTGACTTTGAACACCGTCGAAGCTCATTCTTGTTCACTCTTACTTTCGTAGCTCCTATGCCATTCACTTTCGTCTGCACTTAACAAACCAAGTCGCTCGTACACTGGTGTCAAACCGCTCGGACTGGTTCTCTCCTGTATTTTCGCTATAGTATACTGTACTAAGGTCGTTTACTGATGCAATTAGATGAGTAGCCATTGAATCATGCTGTCAAGTACAGTTGACACGCAAGCACAAGCGTATGCACAACCACTGAACAGGTGGTGTGTGCAATATAGCCTGCAAGATCAGTGTCGATTCGGATTACCGTTGGCCAACTCTATTATAACTGGCCTTGTCAGCTGCCCTCCTGCTCTGCATCGTGGCTCTCCTTCTTTTCAAGGGAGCCGGGACCGACGAGTCGGCACTGATTGAGATTCTCCTCGCTCGAAGCAACAGTGACATAGCCCTGATAAAGCAGGCATACAAGACAGGTACGTGCTGACCAGTGCATGATCGATGCGCAGTCATAAGTGCACTCACAGCACAGAGTGCGCTGTACGAGCCCAGGTCGGAGGCCAAACGGGTGCCCTTAGCAGCACCAGCCGGGTTTGTGGCTGTAAGACTTGGCAGTAGATGGGGCATGCTAGATGAAGGTGCCTCTAGATGGATCTGCTTGGCTAGCTGCCTGCACGTGCATCGGTTACTGAGATAGCTCTCTCTCTCTCTCTCTCTCTCTCTCTCTCTCTCTCTCTCTCTCTCTCTCTCTCTCTCTCTCTCGTGGCTTCCTTGACTAGCACTCCCATCCGCTGCTACAGGCTGCTGTGTGTGCAATCACGTGTGCACGGCTAGTGAGGCACTGAACTAGTAAACGATACCTAGCATGCTGATGTGTGTGCTGGTCGGCTGATTCAACGGGCACGTGTATAGCAGCAGAAGAACTTTAGCGGCTATGTCCCTCTGTCGTCTACCGTCCCGCTTGTAGCTGGTAATATAGGATCGCTCGAAACAGGGCTTGAACCCAGGCTCTGGTCGGGAAGTGCTATCGTGCCTTACCCCTCGGCCGAGAAAACGTAAGGCACGTCTACTCGGTGCATTGCCATCGATGGCTACTCTTTGCTCATCGTTATCATTGAGACACTAGGTTCTGAACGGCCTGCAGCTGCTGCCACCCACCGATTGCGGCTAGCTCCGCTGCTTTTTGTTGCCTGTCATTTTTTCGTTGCCTGTCGACGCTCGCTTTCTTTCTTTCCTCAGACTTGGGTCGCGATCTGGAGGAGGACCTCGGGTCCGAAACCAGCGGCCACTTCAAGCGGCTGCTTGTCTCGGCGTCGACCGGCAACCGCCAGGAAGGTAGCGGTGTCGATGCGGCCGTCGCTCGCAAGGATGCCGAGGATCTGTACTCCGTGAGTGCATGCTGGTGCCCGAAGAGAGCGCCAGCCATGCAAGCATGGCGCCTGCAGCAGCCGCTTGCTGGCACCCTTGCGATCGGTCGTGCGTGGATGCATGCAGGAATGCACGGGATGCTCGCGCGCACGCAGCTTCTCACGTGAGTGAGCACTCACTTGGTCATCTCTGCAGGCGGGCGAGGGCAAGCTGGGCACGGACGAGAGTGCATTCAACCGCGTGCTGTCGATGCGCAGCTTCTCCCATCTGCGCGCCGTGTTCGCCGAGTACCACAAGCTCAGTGGGCACGACATGGAGCACGCCGTGAGCAGCGAGACGAGCGGCACTCTCAAGGAAGGACTGCTCTCCATCGGTACGTTGTGGCGCCACCGACATGCGCTCCCCTCCCCCCCAGTGTGCCAACCCCTGGCGCTCGCTGCTGCGTGCCAGGCGCGAAGCTGCACCCAGCTAAGCGGCCTCATCGCTGTAGCTCGGCACAGGAGGTTTTGGGTTGCTTGCACCCATTTATGGTGGGCAATAGAGAAATGCCTGATTCGAACTCATGGCCAGGGTTAAAGCAAACGAGTTGCCGGGCGGTTGTGGTGCAACAGTGGCAGCTTATGTTTATTCCGGCCGGGTATGCGGCCGTCAAAGTAGGCAGCAGGCAAAGCACGAGGATGGCAGCGAGAATCTGGTTTCGTACTCACTGGCAGTGGCTTTGCCAGTGTCTGGGCCTGCTGCTTGCCTGCCTATAACGAGAAGTACCTGGGGGGGAAGGGTCATTCGGATGCTTGAGGCTTTGCTTCATTGCTTTGGCCGTTTCTCTCGCAGTTAAGTATGTCAACGACCCGGCTGCCTACTATGCCGAAAGACTTTACAAGACGATGAAAGGTGCCGGTACAGACGATGACACACTAGTGAGGCTGCTGGTGGCGCACTCGGAGGTACTCGCAATGCCAGTGTTCCTGCTCTCCTGCTCCTGCTCTGCGCTGCTACGGGCAATCCAACTGATCTGGCGGCCTTTGTTTCGCAGGTTGACCTCGAGGACATCAAGGCTGCCTTCCAGAAGAAGTATCAGAAGACTCTACAGTCATTCATCGAGGACGACTGCAGTGGTGACTACAAGCAGATGCTGGTAGCCATCGTCAATGGCAGCAGTGTGCCGGTGTAGGCTTATGGGGCAGGCAGGCGGTAGAGCCTAATCCTAGGTGTTGGCTCTACCTGCCGCACCCTCGTAGGGCCAGATTATGCTATCGTGCAATTACCTACCGCCTTTTGCTTGAGGAGTCACAAAATGTGATTCCCTCTCGTGATACTGTGCTTATTGGGAAGCCTCTGCTCTATATGACTTCGGCTGCACTCGGCAGTTGGCTGACTGGCTACGACTTGTGCTGCTAATCTGGCAAACAATACAGTCGGCATCTTTTACCTGGGAGTGGGTAGTGCGGCCTGATCAAGTTGTATAGCTGGTGGCATGTTACCGCTTAATAAAATGTGATGCGCTTTCGTTAACTTGTATGTATACAAAGGTACCGTGCAGACTAGGACTAATGGGCGCATTTTCAAATGATTAGCCAACAACGATGATTAGCCTCGGCCAATGGCACGTGAGCGCCTACCATAGTGCATGGCCTAAGCCGTCTTACACTGATTCACTCATGGCATTTAGTGAACTCTAGCTTACCCTCGATCCTGTCACTGGACTTGCAAACTGTTTGCTAGCCGGATTCGGAATGCACATATTTAGCGTCGTCAGCATGGCGACCATGAAATTTAGATCAGATGACCCGTGCATGTCACACGATGTCACCATGCACTTAAGGGTTACATTAAGATGTCTTACCTCCACGTGGCAAGGAATGCAGGTTGACTTAAACCTGAAACTTGTTCAGGCAAGCACCGTGGATGGCATACACATATACAGCGGCTCTCGAAACCTTTCGGCTTCAGACTCTTCAGAAGCTGCAAGCATCATTTCAAAGGCAGGGCTACTAGTGAGGCTGCTGATGAGGCTTTCCTTCGGCTTGCCTATTGGTGTGGGCTCGCAGCAGCAGCAGCTGTCATCAATTTTTTTTTAATAAGGCTGATTAGACATTTCGGTGAACAAGGCATTTCTGGTTAGGTCATTTCAAAGAGCTCGCTGCCACAGGCTTGCCCAAAGGGATGTGAATTTATTAGACTTTAAACTTATTCACATATTCTGTAAGCCTGCGGCCCTCTCCCTACTGGAATCACGAGGACCTGTAGAGCAGGTCATTGGCGCCAAGGGCTACGGGCAGGCAGGTGTGCCCTGGGTGCCTGAGGCTCAATGACACTGATGCATGCTGCCACACTCGCATGCTGACCCTGTTCATGTCGCCCCTAACCATGTTATTCATGTTGTTTATCAAGCATGATACCACTCAGCGTTCGATCGTGTTTTCTGTGCAGCAAATATAAAGCACCTAGAAAGAGATTGAGTTCTCGTGAGGGCCCTTCATCAAGTGTATTATTATTTTTATTATTTAAGATGCATCTCCTTCGACTTCGGTGCAGTTATTCAGCTCATCGAAGTGGCACCGGTTACATGTTCTTTTCAGAACCTTAAAATAATGACGAAACGGAAACCTCTCAGTTTAGAAGTCCCTAAGCGATATATGCCATGAAACGCTGTCCAAAAACAGACCAGTACTCCCTTTCCGGCATTCCAGACCCCTAAGCTGAGCCCCACAGGGGCCAGCTGCCAGCAGGATCACGAAGATAAATTATTAGCAGCCTCCATCGGGAGAACCAGCACGAAGCAGGAGAGCTCCGGATGTGCAGCGACATTGACGACTTTTGGGCCACTCAAGCAAGTTGCTACTTCCCATATTGGGACAGCCAGGAACTTGGCTTAGAAGGCCTACTATTCGGAAGCCTCCCTATACCCATCAATCAAAGATGTGTGCAAGCAGTGGAAGAGCATGGGAATAACGCGACGAAGGTTCGCCACTTGACAATCCTCTCCAGACCTTACGATAACAAACTTTACTTAAGCAACTCGAAAAATAATGAGGACTCCCTTAAAGAGCGATGATGGATCCACTGGAACCGTCTTTGAAATACTTTCGATCACCGCACTACCGTTCTTTTTAGGACCATCAAAGAGAATTATGTTCTCTCCAGAGATATGCGAAACGATGAGTTTCCCCAGTGGACTTGTGCCCCAACAGGCAATTAGGTAGGGACACGCTTCAGCCGTTCCTTTTTAGTGTCGCAACTGTAGACTAATGCTCTCCCAACAGTACGGGAGGAAGCTGGCAGAACACCGAAGCTGGCTCTCTGGCATGCCGGCGTTCCAACTTGCCTTCACTTCCTCTCAGCCGCAGCTCATCGGCATGGGTGAGTTGACGGACAAAGCAGCCTTTGTCCAAACCACAGACGCCATACCACAGCTGGTCACTGGCCCGTCCCTAGGCCACATGCACCAGCTGTTCGACCCTGGAGTTGGTGGAGGACACTACCGGCGTGCCCAGTGATCCAGAATCATGCACACACACAGAAACACAAACCGAAGCAACGCCCGACCAAATTCGGTATCAAAAATTTGTAGAATTTTTGTGCTGAGAATAGATGCCTAGTGCCACGATCGGTTAACCGACTGGAAGCCCTATCATGGGTACGGAGACGTCGATCCTGCCACGACCGGTCTGTACCAGGAATTCTTCTCGGCATAAGCAAGCAACCGCCGCCTCGCAGTCGGCACTATGTAACGCCGAGCGATCGAGCTACTGCCGAGCGCGGTTTCAGCGTTAGGTACAGCCTCGGCAAGGAACGCTCAGCTTTTTTCTCCAGAAAATTCAATGTAGAAAGTCGAGAAAGGAGCTGTAGTTTTGTTTTTAGCGAGCTGCTCTGAGGACGCGTTTGTGTAATGTAATGTATCTCCGTCTGTAACTCAACAAAGCCACAAATGCCATTTGGGTGTTTCACATGAGAGTTTTGCATAGCCCACTCACAGCCTAAGCGGCATTTGGTACGCATTCGGTAGCCAACAGACTTCATCCCAAGCTAAGCACGTCGAAATGTTAAAGTAGGGATAATAGCGAACGATTATTGCGTTGATTTTTATTAATAATAATAACAATGCGCATGATAAAGTGCCCTCGGAGAACTCAATCTCTTTCTAGGCAATTTACGTGTGCTGCAAAGGAAGCACTGTCAAGGCTCGGGCACGTCCGATGGCAGCACGACGAAGGACGAAGCCCCCAGAACCGAGTTACTGTACTAACGACGGCAGCTGTATTGTATCGTACGCAGGCAAACGCGAGAGAACAAGCGTACATACGGATGTAGAAGCAGCCGTCGTGGAAGCAGCTCCAGAGAGCCAGTAGCTAAATGAGTAAGAGAAAATGGGAGGAAGAGAGAGGGAGGATAGTGAGCATGCAGGACAACGCACGGGCAGCAAGTCCGTCACTTGTGGGTCACGCGACCACAGCTGACCCGTAGCAATTAAATCTAGCTTAGTTAGCTGATACGGCCACACTGCAGTGCGTAACGAGCCAGTACACAGCGCGCTCGTTGGCCGAGCGGTGTGGTGTGAGTACGGCTGGGGCAGAACGACATTGCGGGCGTGGCCGCGCCCACACAGGGTCCTCAGCCGCGCGGTGAGAGACAAGTGACGGAAACAAACATGGCGAAATATTCACGAACAGGAAAGTCAAACGAGGTCGAGGCTATCATGAAGTGAAGCGCGGTTGAGGTGTCGTTCGAGGCCCAGCGGTCGTCAGCCGTAGGCGGCAGCGTAGTAGCCGTGCAGCACCGAGGCTGGGGCATGCGTCTCCAATCAGCACGTAGCGACGGCGTAGTCAGAGCTGGACAGCGCCTGGTCATCGGCGGCGTTGAGACGTAGCCGACAGCATATATTTCGAGGAGAGCATCGCCGACGAGCGCCGAGTGGCGGTGTAGTAGTTAGTGAAGGGCCTACCGGTTGGTCGTGGTTGGTTCGTCGCCGAGTTTCGTATTCTAGTCGTAGGTGGTCGGTCGCCGATTTGCGTATTCGCTTCGAGTGGTTTTCGGTCGACTAAGGATGCATGTTCGAATCAACCCGTCAGGGTAACCAATTATTTAACTGGCTGTGCTACGACAGCTCAGCAGTCATGTCTGACCACCTGTCAGATGTCCAAAAGAGAAGACTGTCCAGAAATGCGAAGGTAATTTTTGTAAACTGTGACAACCACAACTTGAACCTGGCAGGTGTTCATGCTGCACGCCAAGATAATGTTGCCATTACCTTTTTTGGAACACTAGAGATCACCTACTTGTTCTTTTCAAGATCAGCACTGATGGGGGAAGAACGGAAGAAAGTCTGAGCTATCACTGGCAAACGCGACTCTGCAGCAATGTCAAGTGCAAGAGTGGAGGCTGTGAAAGCTATCAATGATTGACTTAACGGCATTATATGTCTTTAGAAGCAACTGCCTGAGCACACAAGTGGAACGCTTGAAATAAGAAGTGAAGCTGGCGGTCTCCAACGTTGTATTTTGAAATCTAACGTTTCGGCTCCGTTGCCATTTTGGTACAACTTGAGAAAAATTGACAGCGCTTAGAAAAGACTGCAGAATTCAAAGGTGAACTTCAGAGACCCTCTTGTGACCTCCACTCTTTTGAGACTAATTTATTTTGACTTCGAGAAGACCGGGGCCACAAATCACCACTATAGGCCAAAATGAGATGTGCATTTTGGGGAGTTACACTTGAACCAAGAATCCGCCGAAGGACGCAGATGCGTGAGGAACTCTCAAGATGTTGTTGTCATGGCAGAGATTTCAAGAATCAAGAAGGATGGCAAAGACTGTGAGACGCAGTGCTGCCGCGAAGCCATTCACCAGTCAATGATCGAGAAAATTACTGTGATTTATTAATAATATAATTCATTTATATAGCGCCCCAAGAGAACTTAATCTCTATTCAGGCACTTCACAAATGCCTCGGGGCTCGAACCCACAACCTCAATCAGACCTTGGTCGGGGCGAGCACCTTAACCGCTAGACCAAGCAGCCGACAAACAGAACGTGGACCGTATTCAAATACGGACAAAGAACAAACAACAAGCGGGTCCAATATATACTAGTCCTGAATGAATACTATTGGCTGAGCAAGCCATCACGCATATTAATCTGGCTTTTCTTCCTGATCATGCTCCGATCAGTCCTGAACAGCTGTAGCTGGTGTGGCCTTGGCATGGGTCTATTGGCCTAGGTACAGCCAATCAGCTGTAGTCTGCAGCTTCAATAATAGCCGGTCTCCTGACTCAGTCAGTGATGCACTGCAGGTCAAGGTTAAATCGTCCGGCACAATGGCTGTGAAGCGGATTCAGCCAACAAAGACTATCTCCAACCACAAATTACAACTAGGTTTTCCTGCTCACAAATCCTAATGCAAAATTTGATTTCTTGTTGGAAGTTTAGCACCTATTAAGACACCTGACCAAACACCCACAGCAATGTCTAGATCTTGGAGGCTTCTATCATTCCCACGTTTATGGGACAGAGCTTTACAACGAAATTTGTGCGTAAAATACTTCTTGTCACACATCACGATGCATCACTAAAGACAACACTAGAACTCATGTCGTTGATTGTCAGTTATGCATGAGATGTGTTTCCTACTTTGAGAGTTGCCTTGAAAGTTCTGCTCATCGTTGTTGTATCGGCTGCTAGATGTCAACGTTCCTCAAGCAAGCTGAAAGTAATCCTGTCTAATCTGAGTGCATGAATGGTGTAAGATTAATGCTCCGATTCGGCCTTGTTGCTTTCACGGAGAAAGACACGCTAGAAAATATTTACTTTTATACTGCAATAGATCATTTTGCTAAGTTCAAGGCCAGAACAATTTACCTTGGCTAAAGCTGCGATAGCTAACTTGTACCTTTACTATAGTTACTATAACTTTCAGGAGTCTATTTTGCTGCTATTTTCTTCTGTGGTGGAGCTATTTGGCAGCAATATTGGACAAGAGTATGGGGCGCCATTTGTATCTTTTACCCCCCCCCCCCCCCGCCGCGCCGAAAGGTCTCACTACGCCTTTGAGTGTTCCCGATACACAAGGAAAAATATTGTCTGGAACAATTTGTCTGTTTTGTAAAAGCGGTAACTTCATTGCCAACATATCGCATTCGCTGTGTTTTATTTGGTACTTATCCAGTACAAATACCTAAGTCTGTATTTAGGAAACCAAATGGAACAGTTGCTCTATGCTTTCTCAAAAATGTATATCAGCCTAATAATTCCTTGATATTCATATTAACTGAAAAGCCAAAGCAAGCAGCGACAAGCACGTTTAGTAACGATGAGATTATTTCGCAAACTGGTTGTAACAGCCAAAGCCGTGAGTCAAAGATCACTCTTGGGTGCCTCTTGTACGACGTTTTTGCTAGGGGTCAAAGTCAAGGATCAGTGGAGAACTGGTCAGCTGAGCAAAGGCTGTGGTCCTGGGTAAAGGCACTTCATCAGGCACACCTGCTTTCGCTCAGCCTTTCACAGCTGACGCGCCAGCGATGAAAGTGCCTGGTGATTCAGCTCAGTCAGCTGCTGCTTTAGCTCAGGGTGATTGCGAACAATTTGGTTGCGAAGCAGCCGTACATCGGAACCCGAGTGAACGGCGTCTGTTATAGTCGAGGTCAAATATGAGGGTCCATTCAATTCGCCAGGACGTCAAATGCACGCTCATAAACTAGCCAACCACTTAAGCGATAGTTGTAGACCTTCTCCTCGTGCATGCCCCCCTCTTGTTAGCTGGTTTCGTTAGGTATTCCTTCCGAAGTAATGCACCGTCAGCAACCATTACCAACGACGTAGGAATGCTCACAGCCCCCCAGCGCCGCCACCGGAGGTCTAGAAGCCGCCATTTTGGGGCTTCCTTCCTTTTGCTACATTACTCTTTACAGATGTGAATTCTGAAACACTCCGCAGTCACCAATGCTACCGTTGCAGCCAACATCCGCTTACAGTAAACGGCCACGAGGTTCAAACAGAGCCGACGGAACAATGCTGAAGGTCTGCTTGTGGGTTAATGAAAGAAATAATGACTGCGTGCGGGCTTTTGCAGTCCAACATTCTTGCCGTCGAGTGCATCTAAAAACTTCGGGAAGTTATGCCTGGTCATAAAGTCGCCTGCGACTTCTCCCCAATGGTATCTGTGGTGCAAGGTAACAATAAATCAAGGATTTATTATAAACTCCAAAATCAGCCTAGCATACAGCTTTAATGTCCACTTTGGAATTACCTTTCGGCAATCAACTCTCGGCATCTGGAAAAGCACCTCGCTTACGACCAAAGTTGCTGTACTAAGCGATGACTTCGATATACGGAATTGATATTTAAGGCTGGTATAAATGTCCTCTGCAAAGCCTCTTACAAGCTCCGAGCCAACATCCGTGCGAATGCAGACTGCTTTTAAAACTGCAAAGCGAAACCACCTCGTATGAACCCCTCTACTATCACTGAAAGCAAACCGTCACTGCCGGCCATTCACGAGTCGGAATGCTGTTGTACATTCTGGTATTGGCGGCAGCTATACCAATCTCAACAATACTCAAAATGTGATAGAAATTCTCTATGGTCATACGCAGATAATCTCGGATACCGATGCAATCTTCTCTCTAACCAGCTCCTGCACTAGGCGTGCGTAGGATCTTGGTTCGGCCTGCATTGTAGTTGCATCTTCACTCGCTCCTACAAAGAAGAAACCGGGAGTCTGTAACATGAAATGCGCTCAAATACCGTCGGTGCCAGTTATGTCGATTTCACATAAGGCTTCATCTGCAGTTGATGGATGTACTATATCCCATGAAAACGACATACACATAATATACCATTAATGCATGCGTGACAAAGGCAGCCGGTTTCAGTATATAGCATAATATATAATATAATAGATTATAATATAAATATAAAATATAATATAATATAAATAATAATAAATAATAAAATAATAATAAATAATAGTAATATAAATATAATATATATATATATATATATAGGATCAGTATAATTGGTTTAACGTAGCATTCCACAGAGCTTGCTGAAAAGGTAAACGTGGTTCCAACGTAAAGGTGTCAAAAGATATTTGATTTCTAATGTATCAAATATTTTAAGGAAACCTGTGCAGAAATCAACTACGGAGACACACATAACGTACTATTGGTAAATGAAATGTGACATTCATATGTGCATGGATGTGCATGCACGAATGCGTACAAGCATGCAAATACACAACCACACACATACACAACCGCACACATACATAGAACAAGTATATGGCGCCAAATTCATCAGTAATAGGACACGACATGTCTGCTGTCAATAGTTGGGCTTTGCTGTCATACAAGCATTCTCGAATAATATTATAAATACAACATTTGTAAAGCACGCTCAGAGAACTGAATCTACTTCTAGGCACTTTACATACGTTGTAAAGAAAGCATGACCACATTATTAGTGGTGGCATGCACAATGTCATCATTAAGTACGGCATGGTTTGACGTGACGTGAACAGATGTCAACATATAAAATATGGCTAGTGGTAGCATGCACAGTGTCAGTAAGCAGAAATGTTTGTTTGGTACCGGACATGGTTACATGTGGCTTTGGTCCTCGGGATGAATCCCGAGTGTGACCTGCACCCAGTCAGGGTGGACAGCCAATCCTCTTCAACTGTTGCCAGTTGGCCAGTGTCGCTGAACCGGCACTTCGCCTGCCCATTCAACCAGATCGGACGCCAGGCCCCCCCCCCCTGCTACTCGGAGTAAGCAGCCCATAAAGGGCAGTTCTCAGGGACCGACTTTATATATTCGCTGAGATAAACCGAAGCTCTTTAAGCTTTTTTCAAGTGCCAATTCGGGTAGGGGTGTTGTGACGTGAGTCAGGCGTGAATTTCAGGCTTGGGGTGCATACAAACTGAAGGCACGTGCGAGGTATAGCTGAACGATTTGAGTCAGAGAAGCAGATTTTACGATGCCGAGACTCGTTGTGTTATTAGTTCTGATAGGTAGGCTCGAGCCAAAAACTAAGGGGACCTAAAATGGGTGAAAGAACCTTGAAGACGATTCGCTGCTGAATTTGGAGCCAGTGTAGGTCGACGAGAAGGGGAGTGGTGTGGTAACTTCGACTCTCACGACAGACAAGCGTAGCTGCTGAGTTTGCACCAGTTGTAAGCACCTGATTGCACAGGTCGGTAGACCAGAAAACCATGAGTAACAGACGTTGAAACATGGTGTGAAAAATGGACCGACCAATTGTGAAGGAATATCCCTATATAAGCAAGCCCACAATTTAGCATATTATGTAGTTGAAATTAGGCATACTTCACTGCAGAGCTGATGTAGTCATCTAGTGAAAGGTTATTTTCATACAGGAAGCCCAGATATTATGCGGATAAAAATAATAATAAGATTTATACATTTGATATAGCACCCTCAGGAAACTCAATCTCTTTCTGGGCGCTTTGAATTTGCTGCAAAGCAAGAACAATCGAATCTTTAGTGGTAGCATGCTCAATGAACAACAAGAATAACATTGTTAGGAGTGACATGCACAGGGTCAGCATGCAAATATGGTTAGTGGCAGCATGCATAAGCACATTATGGATGAATTGCAGAGACCCACTGAATCCCGTGATAAATATGTGCATTTTTAGTTTCTTTTTAAATGTGGACAAGTCAGGAGATGTCGTGACGGAAATCGGGAATGAGTTCCAGGCGTTGGGAGCATACATACTAAAGGTAATCTCCAAAGGATTTGATATTTGTACGAGGTATGGATAAACACTTAGACTCCATAAAGTGGGTGGTACGATGTTTAGCCTTGTGGGGCAGTAGATCTGATGGGTAGGCTGGAGCCAAATAATGAAGGGACCTAAAAGTGAGTGGCATGACCTTGAAGTCGACTCATTGCTAGACTGGGAGCCAGTGCACATCGGCGAGAAGTGATATGATGTCACTCAATATAGGCAGCAAGGTCTTTGAGAGAATTCGACGTGATTGAGATCTGGGAGGTATCAAAGCAAAGGTACAACTAAGTGTCGCCTGCATAGGAGTCAAAGTCTAGATTGTGCCTGGCAATCACATCGGCAAGAGGGAGAGTATAAACCGTGAAAAAAGAGCAAGACCCAACACAGAGCCCTGAGTTACCCCATATTTCAGAGACTCTTCTTATTACCTTTGTCCATTCACCTCAATGCTCGGAAGTCTCCTGCTGAGATAGGACCTGAGCCATTGCAATGCAGTGCCAGTGATCCCCAGACGAGATGAGAGGCGCTCAAGAAGGACTTAGTGATCGATAGTATCTAAAGCTGCCCAAAGATCGAGTAAAAAAAGCAGTGAGACTCTACCTAAGGCTGCATTCCTAAATAGGTCTTTTTACAGAGGCAGCAGGATATATGCTAGCACAGCCCATTTTTAGCATTCAGCTTTCCAACTTTCTGACTCACTCTTGATTTTCCCGTAACTAGTAAGTTGGTTTTATCATCAATCGCTTTAAAGAAAGTATGCTGCCATCCATGTAGGGATGTCAGCAGAACATTCAGCAAGGAAGTTAAGAGAATTTGACCTGCTGGAAGGAATCAGAGCAAAGGTACAATTGAGTGTCATCTGCATAGCATGTAAAGCCTAGATTGTGCTTGCCAGTTGAACGGAAGAAAGCATTGCCAAGTTTGCAATGGCACAGGGAGCTGGCCATAGGTACGGTTCCTACACGCCATCGTTGCTACCAGTATTCATACAAAACAATGAATGAACAATTTCTTTAATAGTTATGCACTTCAATTTGATGCCTTGATCATGACACTTTTTACGTTTTGTGGGCTTTGCGAAAGGTTAGCGATGGCAGCTAGTATTAAACAGCAGTCACTTGGATGCGTAGCTAGTTTCGTGCAACCCCCTCGCCACGACAGCAAATAAAGTTCGGCAAACCGGACAGAAAATAGTGCAAACTACTGCTTTCTGATCCTTCACGAATGCTAAAACGTATGGAAACTAGGTAGCCAGAAAAGCGCATATCTAAGCAAGCTAGCCATGCAACTCCCCAATTAACAATCTGCAAAATACCAGACAGACGAACTTGAGTATCTCGCAACGCATTTCTTCAGACGCATTCTGTGAAAACAAAAGAGGAAAAAATTTCTGGCGGCGCCTACACTCATTTAGAACCATGTCTGAACTGGGTGCTGTCCTTTAAGACTCAGCACTGATCGCAGCGTAGGTCAGACGGATATTTTTCATCGCAACACTTGGCTTCGGTTCGCGAACACAGCTTATCTTAAATCTTTGTATACGTTTAAGCACGTAATAACAGATAGCAATAGTAATAATAATAATAATGAAAATAATGATTTATTTTTGTTACGAACCGTACAGCTCTGCGTAAAAGCAACACGTTTGGCCGGGCATTGGGAACTGCTGGTTCTCAAACGTAGCCGAACTCGGCTGTTCAGTGCCTTACCGGGAATTGTTTTCCTGTTGGGTGTGGGGGTTCGGGCACGCGATGGCTGCGCGACGAAGAACCAAGCCCTACAAGCGAGCTAAGGTGGTGACGACGACGGCTGTATTGCATTATGCGTAGGCAACGCAAGCGAGCGAGCGAGCGTATATACGGATGCTGCAGCCGTCGCGGAAGCAGCGATGGAGCGCCAGTTGAAAAGAGTGAGAGAGAGCGAGAGAGATAGAGAGCAAGAGAGAGAGAGAGAGAGAGAGAGAGAGAGAGAGAGAGAGAGAGAGAGAGAGAGAGAGAGAGAGAGGATAGCATGCGTACAGACCGACGCACAAGCAGAAAGTCCGTCGTTGCAGGACTTGTGGGTCAAGCGACCACAGCTGACAAGTTACCACTAAATCCAGCTTAGTTAGCTGACACCGTCGACTGCATTGTCTAACGAGCTGGGATGCAGCGCGCCCGTCGGCCGGGCCGTCTGGGACGAAACAAAATTGTGGGCGCCGCCACGCCCGCAGGGCTCTCCCAAACTGTCTTTCTAAATACACCGTCTTATATACTAACAAAGTATCTTATTTCAATGAAAAAATTGTAACGCCGAAGGTTCGGTGAAGTAGGCGTAACCTTCCGCTTACCGAGCGGCGTAAGCAACCACCGAATGCAGTTCGATGCGCGTCGAGGCGAAATTAGCAGGCTGCCGAGAAATAAGTGTTTCTGGCGCTGACCTACCAACCGTTGCTAAATAAGTAAATAAATACTAGCTGATTTAACAGCCTCTTTTTGTATAGAGACAGGAGAACCTTTACGGCTATCACCACCGCTTGCAGTGGCGATAAAGGATCGTCCACCGCAGGATTCGAACTCACGACCTCAGGGCCGAGGTTGTGAAAAGCAACCGCCTTACCTAATGAGCCATTGCTAAGGGGGTCGTGAGTCCTTGGTGTGAATCGTGTGTGGTATCGCGCACCTGCCGCTTGGAGAATGTCAATGCTACAAGCTAATTCGGAAGAAGCGGCAGAGTAGCCCACGCCAGGAGATGATGCTGGAATATTACTGCTACTACGTCTGGGTACGACTTCGTAAGCTGGCTGCACGACTCGTAGCGAAGGCTTAATGAAGGTGGTGTCGGTCCAGCTTTGTGGCAGACGTAAATATTTATGTTCCTGGCACGCGGTGCATTAATGTTCGCAGCGACCCTTTCTGACTCGGTGCAAGAGGACTACGCACAGCTGAGTGCACAACTCGTGAAGGTGTTTGCAAGCTGCGAAGATGAGGAGTGGCTTCGGCGGTCGGACTCGCAGAGCGTCAGAAGAACGGAGGCGATAGCCCAGAAGTGGCTGAAGGCGGAGGCCTACAAGAGCGACCGGAAGCGGCAGCAGCAATCGCACATGGTGTGCAGGCCGACGAAGGCAGATCCGGCAGAGATGCCGGTGGAGCCCGCAGAGGCTGCGGAAGAGACGGTGGCAGAGCCCGCAGAGGCGGCGTCCACGAGCAACGTGGTTGTAGCACAGCGACGGCCTGACTAAGTTTTAGAGCGCATGTGAACTGCTCAGCAAGAAACACCTCTGTCCTAGAGCAAGGGGACGCAGAGGTCGCTGAGGTGATTAATATTTCCTGGAGTGTCAACCCTATAGTTCCTGCTAGCAATTTGAGCATAGCGCTACGCTTGCCCAAGGTCGCTGTCGCCGCCAGCGATCCTAGATTTGCTGGACGGTTTCCTTGAGAAAAAAAGAAGTGGGTGAAGAGCATCTGAGTTCTCGAGCGGTGAGCCAGGGGACGCAGAGGTCGCTGAGGTGATTGATATTGGCTAGGTTGCCAACCCCATTGTCCCCGCTAGTTATATAATGATAAGGCAACGCTCGTGGGGGACTTCTTCTTCATCTTTGGCTCCGTCTCAATACCGTCGCCGGTAGTTGCCGGACTCGTTTCTCTGAAAGCAAGGGAGGAGGGCGGGCTGTTCGCCGGCAATCGAGGGACAGGACGAGCTAGCGCCAGGAGGATTCGGTGGACGCCGCCGAATACGGTCGTATAGCGCTCGAGCTCGCATTTTGTGTTTCTTCTGTGTTCTGTGTGTGTGTGTGCGTGCACGTGGTCTCACCAAGAGTGCTTGGTGTAGTGCATGAGGTATTCCTACCATAAGGTGGAAGCGGAGCCCTAGTTCTCCAGTCAGGGTTTGGGCTCCCGTTCGGGCTCCTCGTCTTATTTGGGTCGTTACCCACAATAGACGTAGGTAGCTTAAGTAAGGGGACGTATTACCTCCGCAAGATGCTTGTACTGTTGAGAGCATGTGAGGAATGTGAAGATAAAACTGAGCTAGACGCGAAGCGACAGCCGAGCCTTCGGCGTTACGTGGAGGCATCCTGCACAGAGACGGCAGTGTCCGGCACAGAAGCAGCAGCGTCCGGAAGAGAGGCGGCAGCGTCCAGCAGCGAGACGATAGCGTACGGCAGAGCGAAGGCAGCATCTGGCAGAGAGACGGCCTTTTTTGCCAGAGAGGTGGCGGCAGCTGGGAAAGCACTGGTAGGGAGCGAGATGGCGCCGGTGGGCAGCGAATCGGAGCTAATGGTCGCTGAGGTGACGGCGGCACGGAGTGAAGCGATAGCGTCGGTGGAAGTTCGTGAAGCGCCCGCTAAGGAGGCAGGTGAGACTCTCGCCGAGAAGGCGCACGAGATGCTTGCCGAGCTGTCGGAGGCGAAGACCGAGGTGTGGCAGCAACAGATGGTGGCGCACATTGCGGTCGCCTCGGTTTCCAAACTACTGGTGGCGGAGACGCGCGATGGCCCAGCAGAAGACGTGAGCGAGACGCCCGTCGAGGAGGCGCGACAGGTTGTACGCCCAGAGGCCGGTGGCATTGGCGAGGGGGTGGCCGACGGAGCTGATAAAGGTAGTCGTACAGGAACCGAGGCTCGATGCATCTGCCTCACGGGCGATGAGAGAGGTGACACCGGTTAGAGTTCAGAAGACAGTGGCCAGCGATAGGGCCCAAGTCCGGCAACCCCGTGCGGTAGTAGAGACTGGTGCGACATTGGAGACTGGTGGTGCGGTAAAAAGCTGCATAACTTGGCGATGCGGCAAAGCTCCTGCCATACATAGCCGGCCTCTTAGCAAGGGCTGTGCTTTCATTTGCCTAGTCCGGGCGGCCGTTACCTAGCCTCATGCTAGATGAAAAAGCAGGTCAGGGCGGCATGTATTATTATTGCACTGTTTTGTAGCGCCCTGCTGGCCTTGGCTGAATTTTAGCACGAACAAAAGCTGTTCGGAGGCGGGCTAGAACTCCTTTGTCCTGGAGCAGTGAGCCAGAGAGAAGCGTCAGTTCAGTTAGAGAGCAAGAGCTTAGGAGCAAGCCAGGAAGCTCTCTGACCAGCGGTGGCGATTCGGCCTTTAGAATTGGTCCGAAACCCACGGGAGCTGCTGATTGATGTTGGCTGGCCTGTCAACCTTCGCCATCACTCTGTCCAAAAAGAATCGTCTGAAACCCATTCGTTATTCAAGCTGGACAGAGGTGCCCTTCCAGTGGCCTAGTACCGGTATTAATTCCTGACCGTAGTGGGCCCTGGTGTCGGGCCCAATGCCACTAAGCTCTTGCCCCATTGTCTCAGCCAAGTATTTAAGAGTCATGTGACGCTCGCTCTGGGTCTTTTGTCCTTGGTCTTTTGGTCTTCTGTCTTTGGTCCGGCTCCGCGCTTCGACGCCGTCGGACTCGTTCTCTGAAAGCGAGGGAGGAGCGCGGGCTGTCCGCCGACGATGGACGGAACAGGACAAGACAGCGCTAGGAGGATTCGGTGGACTCCACCGAACACGGTCGTATCGCGCCCGAGCTGGCATTTTGTGTTCTTTCGTGTTTTGTGTGTTCGCGCTAGCTTTCAGCTGTGCGATTTCTACCATCTGCTGCACGCGTCCAGCTACCATAGCAGTTTCAGGTGCTTCCCCAGCGCCTGCTGCCTCGCTACTCCCACCCACTACGGCCTGATGAGAATTGCTCATCTCGGGGGGGGGAGGTTCACCTTACTAGTTCAGAAAATGTCCCTACCTCTCACGTTAAAACTACACTCTTTTGACGATCCAATTTACACGCCTACAAGTCTAAATCAGGAGACCTACTCAAGCAAGCCACCTCCTGCGGAATTTCTCGTGCTAGGATCGTACCTGCAAATTGACAAGTCCCCGTTCGGGCGCCAAAATGTAAGGCCGAAGGCTCGGCGAGGTAGGCTTGACCTGCCGCTTACCTGGCGGCGTAGCCTTGCGCCTACGGCCGTTCGGTGCGCGCCTACGCGCAATAAGCTGGCCGCCACGAAACGAGCGTTTCTGGCGCCGACCTGCTTACGGTTACTAAACGGGGTCGTGAGTCCGCGGCGTGAATTGGAAAGCGAGACACGCACATTGGGGATTTTACTGAACTTTATTCGTAAGTGTACAAAGTCGCTGCGCATCAAGTTCAGCTTTATCTCCAAACTCCTCGCACGTTCTTAACAGTACCAACACTCTTGCGGAGGGAATACTTCTCCACACTGAGCGCGAACCGGAGCCTAAACCCTATCCGGAGAACTAGGACTTTGTTTCCACCTGTGCGGAAGGATACCCCAAACACCCCAACTTAAGCACTCTTGCGGAGGGAATACTTCTCCACACTGAAGCGCGAACCGGAGCCTAAACCCTAACCAGAGAACTAGAACTCGGTTTCCCTAGTGCGGCAGGAATACTCCACACACGCCAACTCAAGCACTCCTGCGGAGGAAACACGTCTCCACACTTACACTACTTACATCTATATTGGGGAACGACCCAAATAAACGGAGCTCAAACTGGAGCCTAAACGCTAACCGTAGAACTAGGCCTCCACACACGTCAACCACTGCCTAGATCGCACCGGCAAATCCCTATGCCAAGATCACGTGCTAGCACGCCCACACAAAACACAAAAGAAACACAGAATGTCAGCTCGGGCGCGATACGACCGTATTCGGTGGAGTCCACCGAAACTTCCTAGCGCTGTCTTGTCCTGTTCCGTCCATCGTCGGCGGATAGCCCACCCTCCTCCCTCGCTTTCAGAGAAACGAGTCCGACGGCGTCGAAGCCGGACCAAAGACTAAAGACACGAGGCAAAAGACCCAGAGCGAGCGTCGCTCGACTCTTAAATACTTAGCTGAGACAATGGGGCAAGAGCTTAGTGGTATTGGGCCCGACACCAGGGCCCATTACGGTAAGGAACTAATACCGGCACTAGGCCACTGGTATGTCCCCTCTGTCCAGTTTGAATGGCGAATGGGTTCCAGACGATTCTTTTTGGACAGAGTGATGGCGGAGGTTGACAGGCCAGCCAACATCAATCAGCAGCTCCCGCGGGTTTCGGACCAATTCTAAAGGCCGAATCGCCACCGCTGGTCAGAGAGCTTCCTGGCTTGCTCCTAAGCTCTTGCTCTCTAACCGCACTGACGCTCCTCTCTGGCTCACTGCTCCAGGACAAAGGAGTTCTAGCCCGCCTCCGAACAGCTTTTTTTCGTGCTAAAATTCAGCCAAGGCCAACAGAGCGCTACAGTTGTAATGCCGTGCTTTATGTTCCCCCATTTGATCTTGTGACCAAGGGGGGATGTGGCTATTTTCAGATTATAACACTGTCGTTGGATTATGGGCTGTTGCGATTTATGCCAGTGGTATACAAGTAACGGGCGGAAAAGGTCCGGGGAGTTAGGCTAAGGATGCCGGGCGTAGCAGTCGCGTACTGGCCCGTTGCGGCGTCCGTGTGAATAAACGTCGGTGTTCTGTGCGGTATCGCGTACCTGCCGCTCAGAGAATGTCAAGCTACAAACCAGAACGAGAGACACACCGAAATGGGCGAATTTACTGAGCTTTATTCACAAGCGCACAATGTCGTTGGGCGTTTAGCTCAAATATCCACACCCCTCGAAGGCCCTCAAAAGCTCAAGCGAGGGAAATACGTCCCCACACTTAGGATACCCACGTCTAATGTGGGGAACCACCCAAATAAGACGGAGGAGCCCGAACCGGAGAATAGACACTGATTGGAGAACAAGGGCTCCGCTTCCGCCATGAAGGCAATATTATCTCGAGCAATCTTGCGAAGGAAACACGTCTACGCACTTAAGCTACTGTTGAGTGCGCCAGCGGCTTCTGCTGTGATTAGCGAAGCGCCCGACTCTGATGCACGTGCCTCACCTGTGGCCAATAGTTATGCCATTTAAGCAGCGAAGCAACAGGCCACTAATGTAGGTTGTATTTCGTGTCGTCTACTGCGATTGATCGAGCTCTCATATATGAGCCCGTAGAAAGTAACAAAGGAGAACCTCATTTACGGCGCACGTGCGTCCGCCGTGCCTCCGTGAGTTTCCACTAGATCAGCCGCCGCCAGAGCCACTGTCATACAACATCACCTGCGTCTCAAGTGGGAACGACCCAAATAAGCAGAGGAGCCCGAACCACCAAAATATCTCACATGCCATACCGAACTACTTCTAGTTCGCATCGGCAAATCCCTATGCCGGGATCGCGTGCGAGTGCACACTCAAAACACACAAGAAATAGAAAATGCGAGCTCGGGCGCTTTATTACCGTATTCGGCGGCGTCAGCCGAATCCTCCTGGAGCTGCTTCGTCCTGTCCCGTCATTCGCCCGCGAACCGCCCGTCCTTCTAGCTCGCTTTCAGAAACACGAGTCCGGTAACTACCGGTGACGGCGTCGAAACGAGGTCAAAGAGAGAGAGAGAGAGAGAGAGAGAGAGAGAGAGAGAGAGAGAGAGAGAGAGAGAGAGAGAGAGAGAGAGAGAGAGAGAGAGAGAGAGAGAGAGAGAGAGAGAGAGAGAGTCAGGCAGACAGACAGACAGACAGATAGATAGAGAGCAGGAGCCAAACAAATGACCTGGAGCGAGTGTCGCTTGACTCTTAAATACCTAGCTGAGACAGCGGGGCAAGAACTGAGCGGTATTGAGCCAGGCACAGTGAGCTATTGTGGTAAGGAATTAATACCGTCGCTCGGCGGCCGAATGGGCAACCCAGTCAAGCTCGAATGCCGTAAAGGTTCCAGACGATTCTTTTTGGACAGAGTTATGGATGAGGTAGACAGGTCAGTCAACATCAATCAGCCTCTCCCACGGGTAGCAGACCAATTCTCAAGGCCGAAACACTACCGCTGGTTTGAGAGCTTTCTGGCTTTCTCTTAATCTCTTGCTCTCTCTCTCTCTCTTTTTCTCTCTCTCTCTCGACACTGTTGTTCCTCTTTGGCTCACTGCTCCAGGACAAACGAGCATTTCGTACGCCGAACAGTTCTTATTCGTGCTAAAATTAAGCCAAGGCTAGCGCGGTGCTACAATATGTATTGTGGTTTCGAGTTATTTGCTACCGTCGTCGGGCCACTGGGCGGTCGGCGTTTCCTGCTCGCATAATTGCATCAAATTTGTCCACACGAGGTCGCGCTTGAGATAAACTCTTTTGTTACACGCCGTGGAATAATTTCACTTCACAGTGCAAACGAAAGTTTGTCGGAGCAGAAATTCTTATTTCAGGCTTTGGGGCAACGGTCTGTCAACCGGAGAGACAAGTAGACCAATAATCTATGCACCATGGATGTGGCGCGACTAATCCTAGATCCGCTCCACTGGCGCGGTAGCATTTTCCAGGAAGCCGCTCGAAATAGGAAAATAGAAAATAGGAACTAGGGCGGTATACAATTGGCAGAAAGGTCAGGATTAAAAGCAGCTATTGTTGGGGGCATTGGAGAGCCATGCGCGGCACTTCCGACGAAAGCTGTGAGGAAAGACCAGCCCCCTCGCTTCCGCCCAGCTTAAATGCTCTTGATAGGCATTGACGGCTAGTCGGCAGTATAGGTAAGCCAAGCATTTCAAGATCCTCTAAAAAAAATACTCCGCAACACTTGCTGGGAATATAATGCTACAGCGCCGCGTTGCCATCCTGCAGCCTCGATGCCAATGGCATCTCAATTATTGCGCCTCGTGCCGTACTTTCAAGTTCTTCAATACAATTTCAAAACTTTCTTGTAGCTGTTGTTTCTAGCCAAAATATTTTTTCTGCAAGTTCTTATGGTTTTGAGGGAGATTGTGCATAAAATGCCTGCAGGCTGCTGCATCTGGGTGCCCATAACTAGCAAATCGTGCACTGAATAACAAACATAAAGTTATTGCAAAAAATTCTCTTGCTTCAAAGCACGCAGTGGCAGTCTTGAAGGCCTGCAGATTTACTTTTAAATCAACTGTAGAATATTAAGATATTAGCCCCTACGTGTGTTCGTGGTCTATTGGTTTGAATAAACCACTCAGCAAGTAGATCGTCGACTATATATCTATGAAGTTACCTTACCCAAGGTCACCTGAAAAAAGTCGACGTCCGGTGGGACAGTTGGGGTGTGGCCCACACCCTCTCCAGTCACGCCTGACCCGCCTTGTCGGGATCTGGACGGTATTGACAAGTGAACGGTTTCACGGTGCAGCTCGCTGGTTGGCTGACAGTCTCGCTGAATGTTACTCGAAGCTGTAGCCTTGAACTTCGCTCAGTTGCACCATGCTTCTCTGGGGATCGCTAGGCTGGCTTAGCGTCAGTAGCGTTTCTGCCCAGTTGGCGCTCGCTGCCGGTTTTGGGGCGGCGTACGTCTATTACTATGTTCGATCAATCGTGAAGGTAAGGTTAGCAGCACCCCTTTCCAGAATGACATTCGTGCGTGCATTCGTGTTTGCTGCTGTCTCTTATACGCAGTTTGGGATATATCTACAGGACCCTGGCATTACTAAATACTACCTCGTTAACGTAAAGCTCGAGTGAGTTTGGGCGATTCATGGGACAGATATGTAGCTTAGGCGTTAGCCAAGCAGCACAAGCTACTCATAGAGGGCCGTAGTGAGCAGCCATAGCTAGTAGCAGTCACACCTACCCTTGCAGTTTCAGTGTACAGCTACTGCACCCCAATTATCTAGTTAAGTAAAATTGGTATTGCCTATCAGTAGCTATGTCACTTAGTGTGCCGCTCAGAATAGTTAGTGATGGATTTTGATATGTTTGATTAGGCGCATTCGCTTTGTTGCTGCACACCGATCCTACGGTTGTTACACAGCCAGGGCTCTCTAGCGAGGTCAGAGGTAAGAGCTTTCGTTCTGGCTTGCCTTGCTATTTTCACTGCCATGCCCTCAGGCTTGCAAGAAAAGCTTCCACCTCTGGTGTCCTAAAATCCTCATGCCCTCGTACCCACCATGCTGAATTTTTGTTGTTGCCATGGCAATACTACTTTCTTAGCTGTTAACTTTCGTCACCTCGTGCTTTGAGTTGCATACCTTTCTCACTTGGGCATCTTTTGCTTACATTTTCTGCACTAGAATAGAAAACCTGCGCATCACAGCTGCAGGCTATAATTTTTCACAACTGCTATCAGTTCTATGATAGCCAGCATGGCCAGTAGTTCTTCTCAAAAAGTTGAATGAGTGCCACAAGTAGTAGCATGCATTTGACTTTCAGACTTGTAAAATCACGTTGGCTACCGAATGCGTACCGAAAGCCACTTATTCTTTGAGTGCGACATACAAAACTGTCCTTCATAACAACCTCGTAGTCTTTATCGAGTTACAGACGGAGACACACACACAAACACACGTTCTGCTTTCCTATTTTTTTAAATAAATCTATTGTACAGCACGGTTGCGTGTGTTCAATAAAGTGAGAGTGGTTTGTGGGCATCAGATGGCTGACCAGCAAGTACTTCGAATAATATTGAGCTAGTCTCTTTTTTTTACGTGCACCTCTTGTGCTTAATGATGCAGGCAACGAATGTGATTACTTGATTACTACCAAAGATGCTTTTCTTATGTGAACTTGCAGTGGACTGATTGAGGTCTGCCAGTCATATAGTTGTGTAAGGGGTTAGATGTATGTTATGCTGTGCAAGTAAAGATCAGACAGACAAACAGTGATCTTTCCAAGAATGAAAGATCGGACCAACACAAAGAGACAAACAGTAAGAGAAAGAGATGTTATATATATATATATATATATATATATATATAGAGAGAGAGAGAGAAAGAGAGAGGGTAGTTAATGTACACATTATCTTTAGTTTAAATCTTGTAATTTTGAGTGCACTAAATGAATAAGTTCTGTAGATAAGCTTCTGTCTGCTGTTGTACAGGTATCTGTTATGCCTTTATTTACTAGGATCTGCATACTCGCATCTAGAACTCCATGGGAAAACGGCTTTGATTTGGTTTGTTAGTCTGTCATTCATCTAGCAATAGTATGTGGTTCTCTGTATAATTAGCAGATTAAGTTGTACGCAAGAGCTGCGATTGCAGATGGCAAAGCAAATGGTCCATGGTGTGGGGAAATATCGGCAGTTCTTTCCATTTGCATTCGTAATATGGTAGAGCTCCATGGTTTTCGAAGCTGGCCATGGTTAACTTGTATGCTACAATGAGCAGTACAGGACACTACCACTAGCTGTTACGTTAGAGTTAAGGGGCCAGTTTGGGATAAGGAAAAATACATACACCTGGCTGTTAGTCATCTAGGAATGATGATAGTAATGGTAATAAGAATAATAATAGTAGTAATGCACTTGATAAAGTGCCCTCAGAGAACTCATTCTCTTTCTAGGCGCTTTGCATTTGCTGCAAAGGGAAACGCGACTGAATAGTGAGTAATATCATGCTTGATTAACAACATGAATAACATGGTTAGGGGTGACATGCACAGGGTCAGCATGCAAATGTGGTTAGTGGCAGCATGCACATTGTCAGCACGCATAAGCACATGAAGGACGAATCACAGGGACCGACTAAATGCTGTCCTAAATAGGTGTTTTCAAGTTGTTCTGCCGCAGGTCGGGAGTGAGTTCCAGGCTTTGAGAGCATACGAACTAAATGCACGGTCTCCAAAGGATTTGAGATTTGTACGAGGTATTGGTAAACTGTTGGAATCCGAAAAGCCGGTGGTACGATGCTTGGCCTGGTGAGGGAGTAGATCTGAGAGATAGGCTGGAGCCAAAGAATGAAGTGACCTAAAAGTGAGCGACAAAACCTTGAAGTCGATCCATTGCCTGACTGGAAGCCAGTGCAGGTCGGTGAGAAGTAATGAAGTAATGATAAGACATTAGCATAGCTCCCTAAAATAGTAAAATCTCTCTCTAGGCACTTGGCATCTGCTGGAAAGGAAGCAAGGCAATCGGTTATATAGATATATTTAAATACTTCATTTCTACAGCACCATAAGAGAACTTAATCTTTTGCCAGACACTCTACATAAGCCTTAACGGAGCTCCCCTGTGGTGGTGGTGGTAACATGCATGCACAGTGTCTGAAGCATGAGCACATTTAGAAAGATCACACGACAGTTGTTTCAGTGACACTATGTTGATTGGCTTGCAGAAACCGCTACTGGCATGCAAAGATGGTATTCTTAAACAGCTGCTGCTGGAAAAGTGTCCAGCACTAAAGCAAGAGTTTTGGCCTACTCCCTGGTGCTGGGGAGGTCGCCTAAGCACGATAGTAACCTCACTGGTCAAATCCCAGCCTGCTATTAATTTTGATGACAGGTGAGTTGCTGCTGATGTGCTCATTTGCTCATGTTTGCTTCAGTGCAAAATCTTTTCTCGGCAGTGCATGCAAATGCGATTGTATACCTAGATTTAGGCCGATTGAAAATGTGGCTCAAGTCACTGGTGCTTGAGTTGGCTGCTCTTCCAAAGTTGGGTGATAATCGAATTTGCTGATCGTTATGCAACACCCTCGAGATTCCTCTACCATGACTATTCCATCTATTAGGCTAGGCATTACTGCGTAAGCTTTCAAAACGTAGAAGGCTTTGTCAAGCTGATATTTTGGGACTGATGTGCACTAATAAAAGGAGCTTTCACACTACCTAGCATTGCCAAATAGCAAAGCTAACACATAACCTTGCTAACAAATAACCTAACACCTAACCACAGATTCCGTGAAAAAGTAAGGAGTTGGACAGAGTTCTTGTTGTTATGCTGTGCTGATTCACTCCTTGAGAATTAATCGTAAGTTTTCCAGCAGCCATGCCTCCATGTTTGGCCCTCTGATGTGTATTTACTATACCAGCTGCTATCCTTATTTATTATTCCTATCGTACCTGTCCACGTCATCGATGCTGCTGCCACGCTTGTAAAGCTGCGTGGTCTCGTCAGCATCGTGTTGTATAAGCCGTGCCGTCCTGTCTCTAAGGACCTGGAGGGCTGTGCTATTGAAAGTTTATAAGCGGTCTGAGTAGCATGCCGGCAATGCACCTTATACGACAAATCAGGTGCTCTGAACAGCAAAAATAGGCACTTGATTCACATGCCGAGTTATTTACATTACTGCCCACGCCAGCCCCATCAAGTGGCTTCTTAAACCTGCCGTGCTATTGAAAGTTAATAAGCAGTCTGAGTAGCATGCTGGCACTCTTTATGCGACAAGAAATCAGGGGCTGTGAACAGTGAAAATAGACAATTGATTGAGTTTCACGTGCTGAGTCATTTACATTACTGCCTATGCCATCAAGCTTCTTAAACCTGATAGCACCCTGTGTGCGCATTGCAAGATCTTAGCATTGCACTCACATATCGGCCCTCATGACGTCAGAGCTACATAAGCATGCTGGTGAGCTGAGACAGCTCTGGCTGGCTTGGGCGATGAGTGCTAATTGATGCCCGGCATTCGAATTAATGTGCTTTGTTAGGTGCAATGTCTGGTTTCACCTTTAGCTGCTGCATCTGCCTGCTAAGATACAGCAGCACTGGTTGCTTGTGGTATGTTTTCGTAAGGATGGCCATGTCTGCTTTGCAGTTAGCAGCAAGCAAGGGGTGTCTTTCAGTTGTTTTAATATAATTTTCCACACTGGGAAGGGAAAGACACTCTCTAGTTATAATATTGTCCTGGATTGAATGTGGAAGCTAGGAAGACCAAAGCCTGCTACTTGGCAACCAGCAAGAAGTCAACGCTCCTGCCTGCAGGAGTTTGACCACAGCTAAACTATTCAATAGCCCACAGGCTAACTACTTGGCTTAGCTAGCCTTGCTGTAGTTCTTCTTTGATGAACCTGCTAAGCCATCTCGGTGTATGCAAGCATTGCACTGGTATAGGCTCGTGCTTAGATGCAGCACTGATGCAGCTGATCTTGAGAGCTGAGTGCCGGCTCTGTCAAAGGGAGACATTACCACTGGCCGATGGTGGAGAGATCGTGATCGACTGGCTATATGGAGCTGGTCCTAATGACAGCCAGCCAACAGTGCTGATTTTGCCTGGAATCAACGGAAGTGCCACGGCCACCTACGTTCTTCACCTCGCCACTGCCTTCAAAAGGCTGTCCTACAGGTAACACGACAGAGCCCAAAAGTGCTCATGCTGGAGGGTAGAGTGCGGACATGCCGATACAGGTAGCACGGTCTGTTGCAGGACGGCAGTCATTAACCATCGAGGAAAAGGAGGAGCAAAATTGCTGGTAAGCACTTGCAGAGGTGATGCCTGATCGGCTGTGTGCTGTCTAATTGAGCTGACGGCGCTTCTGCACGTCAGTGCAGTTGAGGAACCTCAGTAGCTGTCTGTAGTGGGTCGTTTACGACAGAGTGACATTACCGGCCGGTATGTGCCTAAACGATGAACCATAAAGACTGCGGCATGCCGTCCTGTATGCTTCCCGCCGTATCAAATGCAGCTCAGCTTGTGCTCGAAAACCGCCTGTCGAGCTGGTTGAGTGCAGCAATCGCAGCCCACTAATTGCTCTCAGCTTTAAGTAAGCTGCCCGGTCGCTTTACTCATGGTGCAGCCATGGTGCCAATGCTCCGCATTTGCAGCCGTGGAAGCTTACTTCCGTGATTATCGTGCAACTGTACCTTTACCTGCTGCTGATTCTAGCACTTTCGGCAGGCTGGAACTTACTGCTACTTTTTCCATACTTAATTCCTTGGCTGCTCCTAAAGTTTGCAGCTTAAGACCTCATCGTTTCGTTGGATGGTGGGCCTGCTGAATGGGCATGGAATTGTGCATGGAAGTAATTTATGTTATGAGTGCAATGCCAAGATCACCGATCATTACTTAGCCCTCATTGTGTCTTTGGATCGAAAATGTCGAGACAAGTGATATCCCGGCAGCTGGTGCAATGAATGAATTGCATCAATTTAAACTCCACACTTCTATGTGCTAGAGCTGCAGCTCAGCTGAATTACTTGTTTTGCAGCACACTCCTAGCGCGATGCTCTCCTTAGCGAGTCCTTCCGAACGAACGAATCGTCATCGGACGAGATATTAGCTAGGTTAATGAGAGCAGTCACGTGAGCTTTAATAAAAGCTCAGGAAGATTGGCTTGCCGTCTGCCTCTTTTACATTGCAAGGAAAGTGCTTAGACTCGTATCCTCATTGCACCAAAAATCGGCCGACACTCAGAGATCAGCTCAGCGAAAGCGTCAGTCGTCGACATCTTCCATGCATGAGAAAGAGCTAGCTAATTATTATTGTGCAAAAGGATATTTAGAGGGCACATGGAGGTGCTACTAATGTGGCAGCTCGGCTGTCTAGCTTAGCTTGGCTTGAAGAGGCTAAGCCTTGGCAATGCTGTAGTTCATGGTGTTAGGTATGGAGCCAGAATTCGGGCTTGCATCGCTCATCAATCTGGTGCCAGTGCGGTCCCTGTGGCATGGCCGCCATGCCCTGCATTGCTTCGATTTCTGGGTCGACCAATGGGCCACATATAAAGACCAGTTGCAAAGGCTTGCTTGCATTCGTCGGCGGTCTAGCTGAACGAGAATTACGGTATCTAGCCGTGATAGCATCCAGGGGCTGGTGAGCTGTGATGACACACTAGGTAAGCCTGTTGCTTTTCACGACCTGTGCCTCGATTCGAACCTACGACATCGGCCCCGAAGTCGTGGGCTAGAATCCTTTTGTGGGGAATCCTTTTTTGCCATAGCAAGTGGTAAGGATAGCCTTAAAGGTTCTTCTGCTGCTATACAAAAGAGGCTGTCAAATCAGCTAGTAGAACCAAGAGCAAATGTTATTGTATGTTATTCTGTGCGTCCAGTACTAACCCTGCTACTGCTACTGCTGATGTCATAAGTGAACTGATAGATGGATCGATTGTTAGGAGCTCAGCAGCCCAGACACTGTAGGCATGGCTTGCCGAGCAACCGGTGGAATCTTTTGCAAAAAATTATTTGAATGGCGTAAGACCTTGGCAATTACTGATTTATGCCACTAACTTCGACAGTAGAACAGGACGACACTGTTTGCATGTTTTACATAATGAAAGACTGCAATCAATTGCTAACAGGCACCTCAAACTATTCAATAATTGCCTGAACTAATTGCCTATGGCTTCCAAAAAAGTCCAGATTTTTTTTTAGATGCATTTGATGCTCTGCTAATATACTCGGCACTAGTGAGGCAAGCTGGAGCTTGTCAAGAGAAGGAACTTTTACGGGGATTTGTGAAAAGATCAGTTTCACTTGATCAAGCAATGCAAAGTAATAACCCACATTGTCGATTATCACTCGACAAGAGCTATAGGTCCCATGCATCACCCTTTGAACTCATGACACGACTCATTAGTCCAAAAAGATCTGTAGCATAATTTATTGTATTTTCGTTTGTAAATCCACAAAGCCATAAGAACAGAGTGTATGTTAGGCTAGCAAGTTTTTTACAGTGCACTTAACGCCTAAGCAGCTTTTGGTGCGAATATGGTAGCCAACAGACTTCATTTCCGGAAACTAAGACAACGTGAGAAGCATAGCTGAGTCGGGAGGGCGATCGAGGAAGTGAGTAGCATGGAATTAGTGGTGCTGTACTGGTGGTAAGGCAGGGCCTCAGTCGGCAGCTGGGCTCTAGATGTCTTTTCACAAGAATTGTGAAGGTGTGTACCACAGTCTAGGACCTACAGAGCAAAAGTGTTGCCAGCAGTCATTAAACATAGAATGGTGCAGTTAATTTATTGCCCACAGAGAACCCGAGGGCACAAAGAAGCTGAAACTGGTGCAGCGACTCAGCTACATACGAACGAGCCAAGCCGCCGTGTACCTTGTTGGTCAGGGTAAGAATTTTTCTCTGCACCAGGAGCCATCGCAGCTCCTGAAGCGAATGAGACACACGATGGCTGAGCCTCTAGGATTTGTTGACTAGTCTTGCAGCCATATTCATCACAACATGCTTATGTTGATTGGCTTATTTTGGTAGCCTACCCACAACTAATTTGCAGCAGTCCAGCCTAGACAGAACCAGTTTGCTAGTTGGATTTTTAGCAATCCACTTTGGTAGACACTCCATAATCTCGGACAGGGATCATACGAAATGGATAGCACTGGAAACACTATTCCTTGTGAATATTTCACACTTGATGTAGTGATCAAAGAAGACAATTAAACTCCAAACACATGGAGATGGTCGCAGTGCATCATCACTAATTAGAAGAGCAAAGCTTCCTTGGCCAGCCACATGCTTTGGATGTCCTGTGACCAGGAGTTTGGTTTTATCGTCATTTAGTTTGAGAAATGTGGCTGTGACTGCATGCGCCTTCTGAATGCGGGAAGCTTCGAATTCTACCAAGTCGGCAGATAAATGCTGTCTGACTGAACATTCGTTTATGTCAAGCTGGAAATATGACCAAAAGCAACTTGTGCTTGGCCTTCCACTACAGGGCAAACTCCACAGCTTTTTATCTGCATTTGTATCTCGCTCAGGATCTCACATCCCTACGATGTTTCGGGCTGCACGTACTAAGATTTTCTTGTCGTATGTCTGACAGTGCATGAGTGTGTGTGTGCGTGCGTGTGTGTGTGTATGTGTGTGTGTATGTGTGTGTGTGTGCATGTGTGTGCACACGTGTATGTGTGTGTGTGTGTGTGTGTGTGTGTGTGTGTGTGTGTGTGTGTGTGTGTGTGTGTGTGTGCACTTCTGACTGGAGTCACGACATCCCCTAATATGACGAGATTTACAAATTAGCTTAAAACATACCTGTTCCTCGCAGCATTTGGTGGGTCTTTTTGATGTGTACTTTGTATGCTACTTGATGACGTGTCGATATCTCATCAACTATCCCATCCTTCTTCCCATACAGAAAATGTTAAATGTCCATATTCATCACAACCCGCTGATGTTGAATGACTTATTTTGGTAGCCTACCCAAAACGAAGTTGCAAACAGATTAAGCTCTCTGAGTGTTCTATACAATTACTATTATTGTTATTATTACTCCCAAATGGCTAATCAGTTAATATTGACGTGCTGCAAAGTGGCTGAGGAAACGCTGGGCATTATAGTAAAGTATCGTGGGTGCTCGGTTGCATTGAATGCTAAACCGTATTCTTTGGCTTCTTGCCAAGTCCTCCGAGATGCTGGCATACATGATTCACGTGTTCAGCTACTCATGTGCTAACGATTCCATGCTGACTTGTCACGTGCAGTTCTTCGGCTCAACCGCCGGTAGTTTGTAGGCAGTTTCCTTACTAGCAGCTGCTTGCCAGGCAGGCCATGTTTCTTTCTGTGCAACAATACCTTTCATTTCACAATTGGGCTCGTGCTTGGCTCTGCTATGGGCTGCGTTTCAAGACTCTGCCAGAGGACTATTATATTATTTGGTAATTGCTCATTAACTTCTCAAACCCACTGTTTGGTTGTATTGTTTAGTAGTAGGCTTCTGCATATAGTTTTAGCAGTGATGCAGCTGATATTTTTCGACTCTTTTTGAAATTATGTTTGAAGACACCCCGATTATACTGTGCATGCATAACGGACGATCTCAGAGCTGCTGTGCACCACATCAAGCAGAAATATCCACAGGCACCGCTAATCGCTGTCGGGGTGTCTCTTGGTGGGTGAGTGATCTGCTCGTGTGGCTTCGCTATGCTAGCCATGAGGCTATGGAGAGTGGTCGCAGTTGCATGCTGTGCAGACATTGCTGTTTGCCGTGAGATTGGCCCGATAGAATTAAACCATTGTTGTTGTCGACAACCAGCGGCCAATCATAATAATCATTATCGTAGTGGGAATATAATTAAAGATATTTTTGTACAGTTCCCAAAAGAGCTGTACATCTTCTTAGGCACTTTGCTTATGCCAAAGTAGAGCAACTGGTCAGTGAGAGTGACATGCACAATGTCGGCACTGCGTAAACTCATTAATTAAGGACAGCTCGCAAAGATGGACAAAATGCTGTGAGGAAGTAGATGGACCCAATGCTGTGAGGAACAGTTGAGTTTTTATTTTCTTGTTGAATGTCGTCAAGTGGTGTCACAATGTTAGCCTATAGCTAGTTCCAGACTTTTGGATCACGGGAGTACCTGAAGGCAAAATATTCAAAGGATTTAAGATTTAGATTAGATTTAGATTTAAGATTTAGTTAGAGGCACCGCTTCGATAGCAAAAGGACCTAAAAGTGTGATAGGACCTGTAAGCCATTGTGCTTTTTGCGGGTGACCCTGTGTATGTTGACGAGAAGTGGTAATGTGGCTGTTGCAATGGGCATGTCAGAGGGGCCCAGTTGCTGTTTAAAGCACCATTCGTAAGTATCTTCTTGCACAGTCAGAAGGATCTGCAAGGTGAGCTACAGAAAGGGTAGATCGAATGCCAGAAATGACTGTGTAGCTGATGTAGTAATCTCTTATGTAGTTAGCACTTTTTAGAATAAGAAAAACCCTATTCCGTGCCGATGCAACAAGTATAAGCAGGCACAATCCCCTTTTTTTAGGGCTGATCATAAATTTCAGTCACACTGGGTCTGTCCATAAGTATTGGGTTGGTCTTGTGGACATAATGCTTGTAACTCCATGTATCTCACGTGAGCATTGTTTTCGACTGCTGCTGCTGTTCACTGTCAATTTTGTGCACAAGTTAGAGGAAGAGTCTTGGATTTGTGTCCATGCCAGTGTTTGGATTGGGATTGTGCACCATGTAAAGCAAGATACTGTGTGCAGGAGAATGACAGCTATCTCAAGAGGTGGGTTGTCTGGCTGGTTAGAGTGACAGGGCGACAAGTCTTCTGTCTCCGACACCGAGCACTTCATTCGCAAAATACGCCGGCCCAGCCTAGTCTGTGTGCTATTGACGGCCATCTCTTCCCTTGACTGCTTTCTTATTACATGCTCATACGTTTTTATGTATCCCCAGTAATGATAATAATAGTAATGCACAAAATTGGTGTAGTACCCCAAGGGAATCAAATCTTTTTGCAGGGAGTTTGCATATGCTTGAAAAGAGGTGTTGGTCGAATCTTTAGTGATGACACTGTCAGAGTGATGTCAGCACACGTAAGCACGTAAAATTTAATTCATGCACATCCAGCAGCTGCTTTGAGGAGCACCAGGTTTTTAGGCCTCATTTTCAAATGTCATTCAGGATATGTCGTGACATTAGTCGGGAGTCAGTTCTGGCTTTGGAAGCATATGAAATAGTGGTAGGTCCTGTGGAGCTGTGAGTTTTTTTAGAGGCTCCACTTAACTTCTTGAGCCAAAAGATACACTAGCCGAATAAAAAAATGCAATACAATTCTAGCTAATCCAGCAGCCTCTTTCTGTATAGCGACATAAAAGCCTTTAAGGCTATCACCACTTGTTGCAGCAGCAATAAAGGGTCGCCCACCTCAGGATTTGAACCTACCACCTCGAAACCGAGATCGTGAAGAGCAACTGCCTTACTTAGTGTGCCATAACTGCTGGGGAAGTAGTTCAGATATGTTGGTCGGAGCAAGATAATTAGAGACCTAAAAGTAAATGCATGATAGGGAGTCAATTCTGATCAGCAAGAAGTGGTGTAATACGGTAGTTCACGACTGACAAGCCTAGCCGCAGAGTTTTGCTCAAACTGTAAGCATCTAATTGCAGTGGCAGATAGGCCTGTGATCAGTTAGTTATTGAAGTCAAAATAGAAGATCACAAATGGCTGGACCCCCTTGACTTTACTTGTTTTGTGTAAGCAGGCCTAAATTTTGCTCTGGTAGGTAGCTGAACGTTGGCAGACTTAGCTGTAGAGCTGATGTGGCGTCTAATGAAAGTTCTCTGTGGAACAGGAATCTCAGATTGTGTGTAGATGCTACAGGACATGGCTCGTAGAGCCCATTTTTAGGGATTGGTTATCCGATTTTCGAGTACTACTCATTCTTACCATTGCTAATAAGTTGGTTGTATTGCCATTCAATTTGAGAGAGCTTGCTGCCATCCAAATACGAATGTAACCAAGACATGCTCAAGCAAGTTCAGTGGGTTTACTGTGCTAGAAGGCAGGGAGGGATTAAAGCACTGGTACAGGTACATGCCATCTGCATACAAATGGAAACCTAGATGGTGCTTAGCGATGACATCGGCAAGAGAGAGAGAGAGAGAGAGAGAGAGAGAGAGAGAGAGAGAGAGAGAGAGAGAGAGAGAGAGACTATAGATTGTAAAAGAAGTAGATCAAGTAGAGCCACCTGGAGTGCCCATATTTTAAAGGTTCCTTGAATGACTGTTGCTCATCTTCACATATACTTAAAACAATCAGCCACCGAGATGGGACCTATGCCATTTCAATGCAGTGCCCGAGATGATGGGTGCTTACATGAAGGACTTGAAAATTAAATGCTGCTGAAAGATCCTGCCGAGCTAGCAGAGAGGCTCTATCTAAGTTAGCATTTCTGATGGGGTCAGTGTGCACTTGCACTGCTTTCGACTTTTTCAGAGATTAGCTCTGAAATGTGACTGGAACTTATTTGCTATGTGTGAAGTTTACACACACACACACCACATACACACACACACGCACGCACGCACGCGCGCGCACACACACACACATGTATATTAAAGTTTAGCTGGTCTGCCTTCTTGTTTTAGTATCTTTGATAAGAAGCTTTTGTTGGAAGACTATGCAGAAGTTGCTCAAGTCTCCTGGTCTATGGTTGACTTCCTTATAGAGGCCCCATAACAGCTTTTTTGCATGTTGGAGGAACAAGACGAGTGGCTGAGGACATATTTATTATGTTAGCTATGTAAAGCGTAAGCCGATTTATGCTTCTCATCAGGATAATAGTAGCAATTAGGTTTAGAGGGCTTGTTGTCTGTAGGACTCTCTATCTCTCTAATTCAGTCTCTCTCTCTCTCTCTCTCTCTCTCTCTCTCTCTCTCTCTCTCTCTCTCTCTCTCTCTCTCTCTCTCTCTCTCTCTCTCTCTCTCTCGCTTTCATGCATCTTTGTGTTTGTATGACTCTGCCTTTCTGCTTCTGACATTGTACATTCATAGGAAAGGAGGATGACTCCTAAGCTCTGCCATATTGTAGCCCTGTTAGGGAACTCATATACTATTCAGCTGAGGGAAGCTTGAGGAAGCTGTTGATTCCACCAGACTGCTAATCGTTTTTTAGCGCAGCTCTCACCCTCATCGGTTAGAATTTGCCATCAACACCCAGCTGCCTTACCCTTTGTTGCCTTTTGATGTGACTTTATAAACTTGCTGTTTTCGTGTTTATTGTTGTCCCTATGATTGCGTTTGTGCATTTTGTGTTCATGACTCTCTCTGTCTCTCTCTCAATCTCTCTCTCTCAGTAAGGAAGGTAGCTCAGCCTTAGCTGTTCCTTTACAATAATAATGGTTATAAGAATAATAGTAAAACACTTGAGAAAGTGTCCTAAGAAAACTCAATCTCTTTTTAGGTGCTTTACATTCGCTGCAAAGAAAACACGATTGATCTGTAAAACCTTAAGATGCCTGACCCACGGTGCTATCACTTCAGCTGGCATGTTGCCATTTTGCTGCTTGACGATGCTGACTTGCATCTTCACTCATGAATGCACATTTGTATTCAGGACAGGCGTTTTGGTGCAACCCAAAGATGTTATTTGCATTATGATGGCAAGATTTATTAAATAGTATAGACTGTTTTTGTGTTCTAGGTAAATAATGAATGAGGCGAACTTCATGTGAACTCTTGAAATGTGTAGTGGCACTATGTTTATTATAGCAGCTGCTGTATTAATGCCTTGCGGTATGTGTGCTTTACTTTGATCTGCTATGTGCTTAGGCTCTTGAGAAAGTGTCTGACAGTTCATAAGCAGCAGACACATATCCACCTTGCTGACACGTTGCCAACAACTCTTACCATTGTAGACTGATCCTCTTTCACTACATCGTACAAAATGGACGAAAGGACTGTGGTCTCATTGGCGGTATGGTGGTGTCAATGCCATGGGATGTGTTTGAAGCTAGCAAAGAGCTGGAGCAGCCTGTCAATTCGCTCTTGCTCAACTGGCCTGTCACTAAGGGCCTGGTGGATGGAATTAGTGGGTGAGTGCTGATTGCTTGGTCAGCTTTGTCTACCCCCAGATCGGTTAAGCTCCTCTATTTTGGATTACACAGCAAAAAGTAGTGAGCTTAGATAACTTGTTACTAAATACTGGAAAATGCCATCGTTATTGGGCAGCTGCAGTGAATTCAATGGATTATTATGATTACCCTCTACAGGTCTTGCTAGAGGCATGGACTGTTTCCTATGTCGCTAGTGCTGGTTTCAACTGTGCAATGCTAAATGCTAAGAATAAAAAATGACAAAGCGACTGCCATGTTGCTGAAGCCCTCTGTAAGTTTGTATAAGACCAGGCCTCCATGAAGTTTGGCCTGGTTTTCTTTCCAATGATGACATAGCTCTCACTATTCATGGAATATATGGCTAAAAATAAATGATTAATATTTATTGGTAGTAATTCATTTGTATAGCACCCTAAGAGAACTTTATCTTTGTTGAGCACTTAACATTTGCTTGAAAGGCTGTGTAGCAACTGATCATTAATAAATATGTGCCAAGTTTAAGCGCAGGTGAGCAAAGTGCACTGTGCACGGACAGGACAAATGCGAATAGGAGCGAGTAGGTTTTTGAAATCGTTTTAAATTTCGTCAAATCATTGAATGGCGTGAAGTCAGTTGGTAGGGAATTTTTAGGTATTGGGGTACAGGAAATAAGGAGCCGAGTCTCCTGGAGATTTGAGCTTGGTTAGCTGTGCAACTCAGCTGGCCGGAGTCAGAGGAGCTGGTGATACCGAAGGCCAAGCCTGCAGAAGACTCGAGTATTTCACGTAGGTTTGCCAGGAGCAAAGGGACATACAAGTGATTGGGGGGGTCTTGACATCGATGTGCTGCATGGGGGAGAGCCAGTGCAGGTCGGAGAGAAGTGGTCTAGTATGCAACAATCTTTACAGACATGCTTAGCTGCCCGAGTTTTGCACGATCTTTAAGCACGGGCAGGCAGGAGAGAGTTAATAGTAATAATAATAATAATGCACTTGATAAAGCGCCCTCAGAGAACTCAATCTCTTTCTAGGCGCTTTACAATTGCTGCAAAGGGAAACGCAATTGAATGGTGAGTAATATCATGCTTGATAAACAAACAAAATGAATAACATGGTTAGGGGTGACATGCACAGGATCAGCATGCAAATGTAGTTACTGGCAGCATGCACTGTGTCAGCACGCATAAGCACCTGAAGGACGAGTCACAGGGATCCACTAAATGCTGCCCTAAATAGGTGTTTTCAAGTTCTTTTTAAATGTGGTCACATCAGGGGATGTTGTAACGCAAGTCGGGAGTGAGTTCCAGGCTTTGGGAGCATCCGAACTAAATGTATGGTCTCCAAAGGATTTGAGGTTTGGAGGTGTTGGTCAATTGTTGGATTCCGAAAAGCAGGTGCTACGATGCTTGGCCTGGTGGGGGAATAGATCTGAGAGGTAGTCCGGAGCCAAAGAATGAAGTGACCTAAAAGTGAGCGACAAAACCTTGAATCAATCCATAGCTTGACTGGTAGCCAGTGCAGGTCGGCGAGAAGTGGTGTGATGAAGCAACTGTGACACTCGCGACAGATAAGCCTAGCTGCAGAGTTTTGCACCAGCTGTAATCGCCTGATTGCACATGCCGGTAGGCCAGCAATCAGTGAGTTACAGAATTCAAGACGGGATTTCTCAAATGCATGGACCAACTTAGATGTGATATCTTTATCTAAGCAGTTGTTGCAAAAGTTTAGACCGGCTGTCAAAAATGCTCGGGCTAACTTTGGCTGTAGTACCACTACATACATGTAAGCTGGCCCGAACGTGTGCAACTTTGCACATCCGCATGGCAGACATGAATGCAAGGTCCAACCGATCTCTCAGTCCCTTTGATTCGTCCTTCGTGTGCTTATGCATGCTGACACTGTGCATGCTGCCACTAACCACATGTGCATGCTGATCCTGTGCATATCACCCCTAATCATGTTATTCGTGTTGTTGGTTTATCAAGAATGATATTACCATTTAATTGCATTTCCCTTTGCAGCAAATGTAAAGCGCCCAGAAAGAGATTAAGTTCTCTGAGGGTGCTTTATCAAGTGCATTATTATTATTGTGATTATTATTATTATCCATTGAAAGACTCTTTTTGTTTGTTTTGTTTTTTAAATGTTGTTTTGAAAGGTCTGTCATTGTCTTTTAAGTGTTTTGAGGAAGAAAACCCAGGATGGAGGGTGAAACTACTGAAGTTCTTCTGGTTGTTGTATGAATGAGCAGTAGTCTTTTTGAAGGACACGAGTACAAAGTAAAGAGGGTAAAGGGTAAATGTATTACGACTGATATGGCGGTCGTGCAAGTCTACTAAATAGTGTCTCACACTGACAGCCTGCGTCTGTGCATCGTTGCTCTTGGGCAGATTCGAGAGCCTTGAGACGAATGTTAGCTGTCGGAATGCCGTAGATCTCAGACTTTGTTGAAAGTTGGTTCAGTTTTGAATTTCAGCTGGCAACAATATCTGAGCACAGTGTCGAGTAAGGAGCCTCAATTTAAGCTGTTGAAATGTCTGTCCTTTTGGGAGAGTCCAAACACCGAGTTGGATTATGTAATTACTGTCATATTGCAGCATGAGGCGAGTGCCATTCGCTTTGCACAGGTCGCCCAGTGCGCAGGTCGCCCAGTGCGCAAGTTACCTAGTGGACATGTTGTCCAGCCAGTGCGCTGGTCGCCTAGTGGACATGTCGCCCAGTGGGTAGGTCGCCTAGTTGGCTGGTCGCCCAGTGGGCAGGTTGCCTAGTGGGCAGGTCGCCCAGTGGGCAGGTCGCCTAGTGGGCAGGTTGCCCAGTGGGTAGGTCGCTTAGTGGGCAGGTCGCCTAGTGGACATGTCGCCCAGTGTGCAGGTCGCCCAGTGCACCGCCACTTGGCACTGCACGGTGGTCGTGCAGAGCGCTTCAGAGCCAGATCTGGCTGGTCAGGTTCCCTAAGCAGATTATTTTGCTCAAACGTGGCATGCCAATGAATCTACTATAGCAATTCAATGGAATACTTTGTAATGCATTGGTTTTACAGAGCTGCTGAGCTTTGGAGCACATTGGTCCCATGTTTGGCTCTCGGTAATCATGTCATTGTTGCTATTTCGATGCCAGCCGACTTTGGCATCTAGTTGGTAGTTATAACAGTCGTCAGACGGTATTAATATTCACATATCACTTTTCGTTCTTGGAGCCGAAGGACAACAGCTGCTGTCAAATAAGCTATTCCTACTCCGATTTGAACGAACTCTTGGAAGCAGTTAAGTCATCTACCTCCTTTAGGCTGTAGGGTTGCCCAAACCTTGACGCACTGGCCAGTGGAATTCAAGTCATGGAATGCATTCGCAGACCCTGGGCTCGAAATTTTTCTTGGCAACTACTTTCTACTCCCCCACCAGGCCAAAGCATCGTATCACCCGCTTTGCAGAATCTAACTGTTTACCAATACCTCGTACAAACCTTAAATCCTTTGGAGACCGTGCATTTAGTTCGTATGCTCCCAAAGCCTGGAACTCACTCCCGACTTGCGTCACAACATCCCTTGACTTGACCATATTTAAAGAGCTTAAAAACGCACCTATTTATTGCATTGCAGCATTTAGTTGGTCCTTGTGATTCATCCTTTACGTGCTTATGCACGCTGACACTGTGCATGCTGCCACTAACCACACTTGCATGCTGACCCTGTGCATGTTACCCCTAACCATGTTATTCATGTTGTTTATCAAGCTGGATACTACTCACCATTTGATCGTGTTTAATTTGCAGCAAATGTAAAGCGCCTAGAAAGAGATTGAGTTTTCTGAGGGCGCTTTATCAAGTGTATTGTTATTATTAACAAATGTGTGGCTTAGCTGTGTTTGCTGAGCTGTAATGTTACGTTTGGTTGATTTCCATTTGTTCTTCGAAGGTACCTGCACCTATTCCAAGAGCATGTCATCGCTAGTGACGTCAGGCAGGTACGAAGAACTGTTGTGAGCAGCAACTGCCGCTGGTTGTGTCAGCATCGGTATGAGATGCTTTAGCTCGTGTGGCAGGCAGTGTGAAGGAGCAACAATTCCTCACTGGCACTCTCTCTCTCTCTCTCGCTTTCTCTCTCTCTCTCTATCTCTCTCTCTCCATCTCTCCCTCTCTATCTCTGTCTTTTTCTGTATCTTTCGGCTCTCTGTCTGTCTGTCTGTCTGTCTGTCTGTCTGTCTGTCTGTCTGTCTGTCTGTCTGTCTCTCTCTCTCTCTCTCTCTCTCTCTCTCTCTCTCTCTCTCTCTCTCTCTCTCTCTCTCTCTCTCTCTCTCTCTCTCTCTCTGTCTCTCTCTCTCTCTCTCTCTGTCTCTTTCTCTCTCTCCATCTCCCCATCTCTCCCTCTCTATCTCTGTCTTTTTTGCTATCTTTCGGGGTCTCTCTGCAGGGATGTTCTCTGCAGTTGGGTCACTTTAGAGAGCATTTCTGAGCAATCCTGGCTGCTGTCAAGTAATAGTTATCGGCAGCTGGCAGTGGCAGCAACAATGTCTGGCTGCCCCCTGACTTCTTCCTTACCTTGCATCAGGTCCGTGGTGTGACTTGCATACATCCCTGCCAGTAATAAGTGAGGTGTTCTCGTCATAGAGCCAGTTAGCTGTCGCTGGCAAGAAATCATGAGCAGCCATGACTGTGGAGCCGTTCCATGTTGCTTAGATGAAGTAGTGAGTGGGCACAGGCTTTTCTGTGACTAAGGCGTGCTACTTAACAGGACTTATCCTGCACTAGGTTGGCATCGGCATACATAGCTTGACGCCTTACCGTGGAATAATAACAATAGTACATTTTTGTAGCGCCCTCAGAGAAGATGCACACACTGTCAGGAAGACTCACACACTCACACTCACAAGTGCATTGGAAGCCTGCACTGTAGTGCCCACCTAGTTGACACGCAATGACAAGCAGGGCTTTACAATTCAAGATGTGGTCTACTGTGAGAGTCGTCTGCTTCAGTATGTTTTCCCTTTTTATTGTAGCTTATCTTTTGTCGATTCGCTTCTGCCGGTGCTGCTAATGCAACTGCTTCTGACAGTTGGCGGTTTGCAAGTGGAACCAGAGTAGCAGCTGCTGGCGGCTCCCTTGCAGGCGGCTGCAGACGAAGCAGCATGATTTGCTTCTCTTGCTGCAGCTTAAGTGCTGCCCTTTGTGGTCACGCCCTACTGCCCATAGCTTCCCTGAGCCTGCGTCTGCTTTTCAGAGCAAGACGATCCGTCAATTCGATGAGAGATTCACTGCTAAAGTCTTTGGTTACGAATCATTGGATGCCTACTACAGGGATGCTATGGCTTGTGATAAGGTTCACCTCGTCGACATCCCACTGCTCTGTCTGACCGCTGCCGATGATCCGTTCAGCCCCGAGCGAAGTAAGTGAGCTTGACCCGTATTATATAAATGTCCGTCTGGTTCACCCATAAGAATTCTGGAAGGGGAATTGCTAGAAGAGCTACTGCCGTACCCCGTCCTACCACCCCTTCTCTCAGTAGAATAAGCATGCCTCTCATTTGCACCCACCTATGCAGCTAGCAGTCCGACCACCATTTATACAGATGCGATCCTCCTGTGGGCATAGAGCAGTGAGACCAACCAGCTAGCCAGTGCTCTAAGCCGTGAATCGTGAAGACTCTCAACACTAAGTCTTAAAGCATAAATCTTAAACCGTAAATCTTAATCGTCACAACGAAACCGATAACGTATCCCAAAACGTTTTTGCAATAAAAAGCATATATAACCATGTTTTGATATCCATGTACACTGACTCAGTGTTAAGACTTGTTTTTTTCTTTCCTGCGGCCATATTAGCCATAGCAGGATCCATACCACTAGGAACATATACCTATACCTTGGCGCATTTCGTGATCTACGACTAGGGCTATACAGAATCTGCAATTTGGTAGAGCCGTGCTCTTCCAGAGAATTCTGCCTTTTCCCCTGATGACAGTTAGAATTAAAAACTTCTTTTTAGGCCATCGCTTGCTGTCCTACAGCGCCTAGATAGAGATTGAGTTCTCTGAGAGTGCTATATCAAGTGCATTATTATTATTATTACCTGGCCCTTCCTGCACTTGAAAGTACCTCCGTTTGAATTTGAACCCTACATGATTGCTATCAGCACTTTGTAATAACAAGCAGACCCTTTAAACAACATCGGGTACAACTGAAACTGAATACTTTGTGGGACAGTGTGTCCATGTGTGTGACAAACTACTTCGATAAAATCTCTTCGCGAATAATGAACAAATAAGATTGCTAGGACCCCTGAATCCAATCACGGCTTTTCAAGTATCGATCAAATGACGGCCAATATGAGAGACTTTGGAACAACCTCTTCATCCAGAGAGATTTAGCGGTGCGACACAGTACTTGCTTCAGTTAGAGGTGGCTTTGTGGAGACACGAATATGTGCAATTTATTCATGTGTGTAACCGAAAACTTATGAGCAAAACAGTTGATATCCGGATGGTGAGATTGCTCACAATTGTCAACAAATGATTCACTATCGTATACATTTTCTTTTATATGTGAACAGAGAGACAGCATCGACTGGAAAAGAGGCTTTTAAGTTTGTAATTTCAAAGTTGCCTTTTCTAAGTTTCCGGTGTTGACATCGGTCTAGTCTTTGGAAGTTGTTAGATCGGCATCATCGATATCCTGCTTTTTGAAACGTATTCAAGCTTGTGCTTAGCACGCCAAGTCGTTTAAAGTGCCTTAGTATATAGACCACTGTCTCTACGACTTCACACGAGCTGGTTTGGTCCCGTGGTAAAGGTGCTCGTCCCGACCACGGTCTGGCTGAGGTCGTGGGCTCGAGCCCCGAGGCATATGTGAAGCGCCTGAAAAGAGATTTAAGTTATCTTGGGGCGCTATGCAAATGAGTAATATTTTTTCATACGTGGAAAGACTTTATGGGAGCATGCTCGTCGAGAGTACTCCCAAGTTTTGAGTTAGCCTGAGCTCCCATTACTGAGAGAATTGAGTCTGTAGGCAGAGTCTGGGTACAGATCAAGAAGATCATAATCATAAATATATTAAACAATTCTCAGTTTCAATACTTTTATAGCTGTATTCGTAGACAAACTTGATCATTCCCACTTCCCGTTTCGTTAGACCGCAATGCCTGAACGGATGAGAAATCGGGTGTGATGATCTGACACGCACAGTCCACTCACTAGCAGGGCTTAATCCATTTCTCCTTCAGAAGAAATGCATCGAGCTCCTCCTTGGAAACCTGGTACGACTAAATAGGCCTTTGGTTTTAGTTAGTAGATATCATAAAAAGGCTAATTTTAAGATGCTATTCCTGGTCGCTGGGGGTACGATTTAAGGGATTGACTTCGGCAAGCATGGTTAGCCTTTATCGGCTGGTTGAAACTGCAGGCCATAATAGATGGTGCATTTACGGGTGGTCTCGTGTGTTTAAGGGAATTATTAACTGCAGGAGGGCTAACTTAATAATCTTCAGACTAAACTGCACATAGCCGTAGCAGTAGCCAGGGCACCAGCTGAGAGTTGGCCGGAAATGGCCCGGTAATGGCAGGCTGTCTGTCTACAATTCACTTTATACTGAGTCACCGTCAGCAAGCCACTGCCTAAACTTATTCTGAGTTGGTAATTTTAGCTGATCGACTTGATGGTACTCCAACAGACAAAGATCATCTGAGGTACCTCTAAAATACAGCGTTCCTCAGGGTCCGTGCTAGGTCCGGTCCTTTTCATGGTTTATTCTCTCCCTCTTGCCTATGTGATTGTCAAGCACAATCTAGGCTTTCACTTCTATGCGGATGACGCTCAATTGTACCTTTGTTTTAATTCCTTCCAGCTTTCGAGTTCGTCGTATTCTCTAAACTCCCTTGCTGCATGTATTGATGGCATTTGCAGATGGATGGCAGCAAATTTTTCTAAATTAAAGGATGATATAACAAACTTGCTAGTTATGGACAAACCAAGTGTGATTCAGAAACTGGAAAGGCTGACGCTCAAAATCGGCTCGGCCACCATATCTAATGTTGAATCTGCATGAAATCTAAGTGTCGTGTTCCAAAGTCACAGTTCGTTAGACAACCACGTCAGCTCAAGTGTGCCTACTTTTAGCAACGTAACATTGCTAAAATTTGGGCTTTCTTAGATAAAGATATCACATCTAAGTTGGTCCATGCATTTGAGAAATCCCGTCTTGAATTCTGTAACTCACTGATTGCTGGCCTACCGGCATGTGTAATCAGGCTTTTACAGCTGGTGCAAAACTCTGCTGCTAGGCTTGTCTGTCGCGAAAGTCACAGTTGCCTCATCACTCCACTTCTTGCCGTTCTGCACTGGCTACCAGTCAAGGAACGGATCGACTTCAAGGTTTTGTCGCTCACTTTTAGGTCACTCCATTCTTTGGCTCCGGACTACCTCTCAGATCTATTCCTCCACCAAGCCAAGCATCGTAGCACCTGCTTTTCGGAATCCAACAATTGACCAACACCTCCAAACCTCAAATCCTTTGGAGACCATACATTTAGTTCGGATGCTCCCAAAGCCTGGAACTGACTCCCGACTTGCATCGCGACATCCCCTGACTTGACCACATTTAGAAAGAACTTAAAAACACCTTGTCAGGACAGCATTTAGCGAGTCCCTTTGATTTGTCCTTTATGTGCTTATGCGTGCTGACACTGTGCATGATGCCACTAACCAGACTAACATGATGACCCTGTGCAGGTCACCCCTAACCTTGTTAATTAATAAAATTAATAAATCCTAGCTGATTAAATAGCCTCGTTTTTGTTTAGAGACAGAAGAGCCTTTACGGCTATCACCACTGCTTGCAGTGGCGATAAAGGATCACCCACCGCAGGAATCGAACCCACGACCCCGGTGCCCAGGTCGTGAAAAGCAACCGCTTTACCTAGTGTGCCATCACGGCTCACCAAAACAAAGAATTCTAGCTGATTTAATAGATTTTTGTATAGCGACAGAAGAGCCTTTGCAGCTATCATCACTGCTTGCAGGTGGTGATAAAGGATCGCCCACTGCAGGATTCGAACCCATGACCTCGGGGCTAAGGTCGTGAAAAGCAACCGCTTTACCTAGTGAGCCATTACGGCTTACCGAATTATTCATGTTCATCGCACATTATGTTACTCACCATTCACATTCATGTTACTTACCCTTGCAGCAAATGTAAAGCGCCTAGAAAGAGATTGAGTTTTCAGAGGGCGCTTTATCAAGTGTGGATTATTATTATTTTATTATTAACGAAGCTCTGATCATTGCAGTTTCTTGAACTTTTTAACTATTAAGCTGCCTCTCATTCATTGATGAAAACTATCAATGCATTTGACTTTTATTTCAATTTCATACAAGCATTATGTCTGACGGAACAAGGTATACGAATGAAGGCCCTCGGTGGTGATATGAAGGGCTTAATACCTCTCCCCCTTCTTGTAACTTGTTCCTTAACCTAAGTTAATACTTACTACTATACTTAATACTAAGTTCCTTAACCTTTATCAGGTGCATTTCTTAGTTTAATTTGTACTCGGCATTTATGTGCTTTTTTGTTTAGTGATGATATGCCGATTGGTGTTATTTTTTGTATAAGGTCAAATTTTTGATAAACCAATAATTAGGTCAAATTGATTTGCATAGTGGCATAAAAGAACCTAATTCCTGTTAAGGTGCTTTTCATGTTGCAGGTATGAGCACCGCATCCTTGCTCGTTAAAGGCAGGCACATTAGTCCTTCCCAAATCCGGGCTGATTTCTCCTGATTTTATTATTAAAAATTGAATTTCAATGTGCTGAACCCCAGGCCACAGATTTTACACAAACCACTAATTATATTCACATATTATTGAATCGTATGCACATATTTTGGTCTCATAGAGCAAATTGCAATCAGATTTTGGTCTTTTTTGCCAAGATTTGTATACAGGTTCTGGCTATTTTCCACAGACTCCTTCTGCTCCTGCCTGTGACCCCCGTGCCAGCTGCTGACCCATGATCTCTTGTAAATCCTTTGGAAATCACAGCCCTATCTTATGTTGAGTAGGTCCTTGCAGCGATTCAACCATCAGACTTGTCCACATGTAATCCGTATTGCGGGACCTTGAAGTTAATTGCTCATTTTAGCTCTCTTGAAGGATATATTGTGTATTCTAAGGACCTCGTGTCTGCATACTGTTACTTGCACCTTACTTTGACGGTTTGTAGTATTTGATATCACATTTTATATAATCAGTGCTTATATCACTTAAGCAGTCCTGCTTAAATTACAGCCTATACAGTCGACTCCGTGAATAAGAATATCAGATATAAGAATACTCCACTAATAAGATTAGCAATTCGGTATCTCTGATTTACTCTAGCTATAGTCTCACTCCGCATATCGAAATACTCTGCCAATAAGAATGGCCGTTTGCCAGCCCCAGCATATTCTTGTAAGAGGAGTCGACTGTGTCACGAGGTTGTATTGTGTATTAGCCCATGGGTAAGGTGCTTGCACTATACAACCCATGCTGTGGGTTCAAGTCTGGCAGCAGTCATTGCCTAATTGCTTGCTGCTAATCGGATGATATCTTCTAATGATCTCGTGGCTCTTTATAAATAAAACTGTTGAATCCAATCATATGTAGTTTACTTTTTTATTTCAGGCTTATTGAGCCTCTTAAGTTAAATACGATTGCTAGACACTAAAGGGTCACGTTATATATATATATATATATATATATATATATATATATATGTGTGTGTATATACACATATATATATATATATATATAGTTGTGAGAAGATTGAGTTCTTTGCTCTTTTGTTGTCCTCATAAGGTATCTGGCTTGCTGTTTTGTGCTGGCCTTGGAAAAAAATAAAAATATGCTCAATCAACTGGCTGCCGATTTATAAAATGCTAAGCACTCCAAAGGTTGCTGTGCAAAAAAAAGAAGAGCTGCCCATGCCGATAACAAGTGTTGATCTCGTTAGCCCTGGAACGATAAGTAGGAATGAATGCCAGCAATCATCAATCATTTTGAGCTACCAATCCTGACCCTTGTGGACTGCTGTCAATTTACAACGTGGCAGCTGTGGCATCTACTTAGACTGCACCATAAATGCAATTGTCAATTCTGTTACACAGCCTACAGATTTTACCTTAAACTGAGCATGCAGTAACAACACCGGAGTTACTTACCTGCAACGGCTGCTGCAGTCGAGTCGTGTGTGCCCAACATATCCGTTTGGTCTCTTTATACATTGTTGTGCTCAGCCCTTGTCTTTGCGTACACGCCTGTGCACATCAGGGGAGAACGATGCTTGTTCCCGTGTCCGTGCTCGCACTTTCTTATTTACGAGCTTGCACCTGTGTCTACGTCAGTCCTTCACGAACGATCGTGCCATTATGCACTACTGCACGACCCTAGGGCACCCGACGAAATAGGGTGTTGTTGCTTAGCGCTGCCTCGTGCCCTCGCAGCATGGCCGCGCGTCTCATGCCGTGCGCTTTGTTTGCAGGTCTGCCGGTGGATGCAGCTAATGCCAATGAGCACGTCATGCTCGTGGTGACTAAGCACGGAGGCCACGTGGCGTTTAACGACCATCTAATCTGGCCCAGGGGCGCTGGCTACATGGATAAGGTGGCCGCCGAATACGTCAGCGCCGTGTTTGAGAACGCCATCAGGCTGGCGCACAAATCATAACTCAGTGTGCACTCACTCTCTGTAGCCCTGAGAGCGCCTTCTGCCAGCCGCTGCAGCAGTTTCTACTAGTGACTTGGCCGCTGGTTTTTTACTGGGGGCGGGGCTGCAGCCTGTGAGCTGACTGAATGTGAGACCTGCTCTATTTTTCCTTGGTTCTGTGCAGCTTGCTTTGACCTCTTTCACTCACTATACACACGTGCACCTTGATTTGCCACTTCTTTGTCGCAAGCAGCATTGGGCGAGTCTTTCATTTCCACTCTTTTCACTTTGACTCGAGCGTGTAGAGCAAGCTACGGCTCTTGTCTGGTATCGTTTGTCTGCTCGGCCCGGATGACGAAGCGTCTACAGCTCGGCTGATCGGTGTCTGCGGATCTCGGACCGGCAGCACGCCCCCTGCTGCTGCTGCCTGGCTCCCTGCTTCAAAGTACTCCTTTTCAAAGTACTCCTCCCTTCCATATGTAAATGCATTTAGCAGCATTAATTGCAGCCGGAACTAGTGCCACTGCTGCACCTGGTGGCCACCTACCGAGTCAGTTGGGCACTAGAGTCTGCTTGTCGTTTTGCCTGTTATGATGCTAGACGGGGACCAAGGCTGCACATGCCACAGCTGCCCGAACATTCTCGAGCCGCCAGTCTCACTGCGTCTCCCGACTGTGCGACAACTTGCTAGGCGCTACGCTCCTGCACTTAGCTAGCAAGGTAGGTCGAAGCTATCGCATGCATGCGGCCAGTGGTCGCATGTATCTCTACAACGAGGCTGCACGGCCGGATGCCCTTTAAATGCTAAGCAAGAGAGAGAGAGAGAGAGAGAGAGAGAGAGAGAGAGAGAGGAATAGAGACAGCGAGTTTTCACGCATGGCCAGCCCTTGCGAGGCATCTGTATTTCATGCTCATAGCAAGGGGGGCTATCGAACCACAGCCACCGAAGATTTACTGGGGTGGGGGAGGCTGATTGAGCCGAATATTTTTCTGCCCCAGGACTCGGTTCTTTCATCGCTTAGCCAATTGGCAGCAGCACCTGCCATGCCTGCTAGTTGACTGCTCGTGTGGTCCTTTGTGTGGAAAATGCCTTTTTGGAAATAAAGCTGATATTAGTATGCTGTTCTCATGACCCATGGAGTAGGAATCAAGGGCCATGCATTATTGAGTGTCTAACTGAGCCACTAAACTGCTACTATGAGGTTGAATCAAAAGATTGACGACGAGTAATTGATAATCCTAGCATCCTCAACATGGGAAGACTTACCAAGATTCCATGGAATGCCACCGTCAAATGTATAATAAACCATGTTACCTCGCATAGCCATTGTTCTCCGATTTATTCCGAACGTGCGCAGTAGTAGCAAGCTGGAGCAGTTGCTTGTCAGCTGGCCAAGTTGGTCGAGGTCGGCAGTCGGGTCCCTCTGCTGGCCGGGAGCTGTCTCTTGTAAGAAACGAAGAGCTCGCATGGGCGGCTAGATTAAGTGCCAATCCTGCTGCCCAGCAGTACGACCACGTGTCTTTTCCTCTCAAATATGGAGTACCTCAGGGCTCCATGTTAGGTCCGGTTCTTTTCACGCTTTATACTCTCCCTCTTGCTGATGTGATTGCCAAGCACAATCTAGGCTTTAACTTCTATGCGGATGACACTCGGTTGTACCTTTGCCTCGATCGCTCGAAATCTAGGTGTCATATTCCAAAGCGACCTCTCGTTAGACGACCATATCAGCTCCACAGTCAAATCTGCCTATTTTCAGCTTCATAACATTGCTAAAATTCGGGCTTGTTTAGATAAGGATACCACGTCTAAGTTGGTCCATGCATTCGTAACATCTCATCTCGACTTCTGCAACTCACTGCTTACTGGCCTACCAGCATGTGCGATCAGGCGATTGCAGCTGGTGCAAAACTCTGCAGCTAGGCTTGTCTGTCGTGAGCATCGCAGTTGCCACATTACTCCACTTCTCGCCGACCTGCACTGGCTACCAGTCAAGCAACGGATTGACTTATACATTTCAGAGGTGCCTTGGGTAGCCTTTATCAATTCACGTCAATACTGTTGAGTCACACACTGAGATAGGATCTGAACCGTTGCAGGGCAGTGCCAGCGATGCCCAAGCGAGATGAGAGGTGCTCAAGAAGGATTTGGTGATCGATAGTATCCAAAGTTGCCAAAAGATTAAGCAAAACAGACAGAAAAACTCTACGCATGTCTGCATTTCTAAGTAGGTCGTTGTACACCCTAAGCAATGCTGGTTCTATGGAGTGATTAGCTCTAACGCCAGACTGAAACTTACTAGCAAGGTTTGAAGTTTCAATATGTGAGTACAGATGGTCTGCCACGACTTGTTCCGGTATCTTTGATAGGAATGGTAGAAAGGAGACTGGGTGGTAGTTGCTAAAGTTCTCTTAGTCCAGTATCGCTTTCTTGAGTAGAGGCATGAGTACAACTTTTTAGAAAGGTGCAGGAACATGACCTGAGGCTAATGACATATAAGTAATGTTAGTTATTCATGGCAGCAGCAGATCAATGCAAGGTAGGAGCGGGAGAGTGGAAACAGGGTCAAAACAACTTGTTGTCTTCTTTGATTGGTATTTAAACTCCAGAAAGAGATCACTAGTGACCTGCCGAAATGTTGAACATGTGGTGCAGCCGGGAATCTAGGACAGCATTCTAGGGGGATGCTGCCACTGCAGAGATGGATTCCATGATCTTGTCTATTTTCTGAACAAAAAATCGAGAGAAACGATCGGCTAGATCATCACAAGGATCATCAAGTAAGTAGCTAATCTGGAAGAATTTGAGGAGATGGTTGATCGTCGACATCAGCATTTTTTATTTGTGCATCCGTGAAGCTGTAAAGCCGAAGGCTCGGAGGAGTAAGCTAGACCTGCCTATTACCTTGTGGCCTAACCTAACGCCTAATGCCATTCGGTGAAGCACCCACACGCAATAAGCTGGCCGCCACGAAACGAGCGTTTCTGGCGCTGACCTACTTACCGTTACTAAAAGGGGTCGTGAGTCCGCGGCGTGAATTAGAAAGCGAGACACAAACTGAGGATTTTACTGAGCTTTATTTGCAAGCGCACAAAGTCGCTGCGCGTCTAGCTCAGCTTTATCTCCACACTCCTCGCTCGCTCTCAACAGCACAAACACTCTTGCGGAGAGTATACGTCTCCACACTTAAGCTACTTACGTCTAGAGTGGGGAATGACCCAAATAGACGGAGCCCGAACCGGAGCCTAAACCCTAACCAGAGAGCTAGGACTCCGTTTCCACCAGTGCGGCAGGAATACTCCACACACGCTACCTCAAACACTCTTGCGGAGGAAACACGTCTCCACACTGAAGCTACTTACATCTATACTGGGGAACAACGTCCACACTGAAGCTACTTACATCTATACTGGGGAACGACCCAAATAGAACTAAACCCTAACCGGAGAACTAGGACTCCACACACGCCAACTACGTCTAGCTCGCACCGGTAAATTCTTATGCCGAGTCCAAGTGCTAGGGCGCATATACAGAACACGAAAGAAACACAAAAATGCCAGCTCGGGCGCGATACAACTGTATTTGATTAAGTCCACTGAATCCTCCTAGCGCTGTCTATTCCTGTCTTGTCAATCGCCGGCGAACAGCCCACCCTCCCACTCGCTTTCAGAGAAACGAGTCCAACGACGTCGAAGCGTGGAGCCGGACTAAAGACCAAAAGACCAAGAGCGAGCGTCGTTCAACTCTTAAATACTTAGCTGAGACAATGGGGCAAGAGCTTGGTGGTATTGGGCCCGACATCAGGGCCCATTACGGTAAGGAACTAATACCGGCACTAGGCCACTGGAATGTCCCCTCTGCCCAGCTTGAATGGCGAATGGGTTCCAGACGATTCTTTTTGGACAGAGTGATGGCGGAGGTTGACAGGCCAGCCAACATCAATCAGCAGCTCCTGCTGCTATCGGACCAATTCTTAAGGCCGAATCGCCATTTTTGGTCTCATAGCTTCCTGGCTTGCTCTTACGCTCTTGCTCTCTAACCGCACTGACACCGCTATCTGGCTCACTGCTCTAGGACAAAGAAGTTCTTGCCCACCGCCGAACAGCTCTTGTTCGCGCTAAAATGTAGCCAAGGCCAGCAAGGCGCTACGTATAGACCACGTTTATTCAGTCCTGGCCGGTACCGGAAGCGTACTGTACAATGGATATCCCGAAACCGGGAGTTACATAGCAATGGTAGGGGCTTGTAATATCTGTCAACAACAGTGACCCCCCATGAGTTGATGTCTTTCGGCGGAAGCTCTTGACTGTGGTGGACGTCGACTCTGACTAGCGAATAAATTACTCAGCAAGCCTTATGGCGTACGTTCATACTGTTGGATTTGGAGCCGGTACAACGTCGGGACTGCTGACGCCAAATGACCGACCAGCACATTTGTTCACGCCTGCTTCGTCGTTTTGCACCCCTGTAGTTTACTTTGTATCGGACCTTCTGCTGGAGACTCGTTTAGTTCCACGGTTGCTTTTGGCGCATACGATATTACTGTACCCTGGATAGGTTCGGTTGGCTGGGACCGGGCTTCTATAATGAGGGTAGGGTTCACCGGCTAGGCCGGGTCGGACCTACGGCATGGCCGGATGTGCGGTGACGTGAAGTCACTGGGGGTCTTGGGTATGAGAAGTTGGCCGAGAAAGTCGTGTTGTTTGAGGCAACCGGTCTCGCCGAGTTATGCACCTAGATGATTGCAATCGTGCTCTGGCGATGCGGCCACGCACGCAAGGCGACGAGTACCCAAGGCCCGAGCAGAGCTGGATAGCACGCTCGTTGTTGAGACTTGTATATTCCGCGTTCCCCTTGTAGCATGTTCGTGACCAGCCCATGTGTTGGCGTCTTTCGGCGGAAGCTCTGGACTGTTGTAGACGTCTGCTCCATCTATCCCAGAATACTCAGCTAGCTGGGTCTTGTACGGCGTATCTTGTACTGATGTGACGGAGGCCGACGACGATGTGACGGTGGAGGCCGACTGACCAACTAACACGTTTTTTCGCGCTTGCTGCGTCGTCTTGCGCCCCTTCTCGTCGACCTGCACTGGCTACCAGTCAAGCAACGGATAGACTTTAAAGCTTTGTCGCTCACTTTTAGGTCACTTCATTATATGGCTCCAACCAATCTCTCAGATATACTCCCCCAACGGGCCAAGCATCGTACCACCCGCTTTTCGGAATCAAACAGTCTACAAAAACCTCATACAAACCCTAAATCCTTTGGAGACCGTGCATTTAGTTCGTATGCTCACAAAGCCTGGAACTCCCTCCCGACCTGCGTCAGAACATCCCCTGACCTGACCACATTTAAAAGGAGCTTAAAAACATACCTATTTAGGGCAGCATATACTCACTATAGTGGGTCCCTTTGATTCGTCTTTCATGTGCTTATGCGTGCTGACACTGTGCATGCTGCCACTAACCACACTTATATGCTGACCCTGTGCATGTCACCCCTAACCATATTATTCATTGTGTTTATTTTTCCAGCATGATTTTACTTACCCTTCAATTGCCTTTTCCTTTGCAGCAAATATAAAGCGCCTAGAAAGAGATTAAGGTCTCTGAGGGTGCTTTATTAAGTGTATTATTATTATTATAAAACACTTCGTTTAGGACCCTCCCTATAGACTTGTTTAGTTCCCATGTTGTTTTTGGCGCCTGCGTTATTATAAAGAAATTTAACCTGACGGCCGCTCGTCTTATCCTAGCTCAGCAGCATGGCGAGCGGCAGCGTGGCTGGAGTACGGCTGGATGTGGTCTGAGTATATTCAGGCCGGTACCGCTCCTTTCCTAAACAGCTGGTGGGAGCATCCTTGAGAGGGGCTTGTGCGCAGCTGTGATCCGCTTCTAATGAGACATTGACACAGGCGATAACCCGCTGGTGAACACATGGTGGTTTCGCCATTGGGGTCGGCCAAGGCAAAGCCGGAGTCTTAGAGAGGAAACTAAAGTGGGAGAGAGGGGCGAGTGAAGTCGTGCTCCCGCTGCTCTGTGAGTAGTAGAATAAGTTGTTTGCGTTGGTTCTGTGCGGGAGTTCGGCGTGCAGAGCGAATCAAAGCAAAGCGGGGTTTGGCGGGAAATAGCCTCTGACCCCTGGAACTCGACTACATTATAAATAGGTCTAACCTGACGGCCGCTTGTCTTATCCTAGCTCAGCGGCGTGGTGAGCGGCAGCGTTACAGCAATATGGAGGGGCTTGGCGGGAAATACTCTTTGACCTCCGGAACTCGGCTACAAAATAGCAGCTGCGTGCGAGGTCAGGAGTTTATTGGAGGGAGAATATAATGGGACGCCTGGCAGAGCTCGTGGCTGCAGCTTCGGTAGTCGATGCGTGACTACGCTTCGAGAACACGAGAGAAAAATCTACGGTGACGAACAGCTAAGTGCAACTTAGACTGGGCAGTTGTGTTCTGCCGGCTGCTCAGTTAGCTGCTCGTATCTTGGGGTGCTGTAGCGGTCCGCCTTCGGAGTTGGGACCATCGCTAGCGACGCGCGCGTAAGATCGTTTATCATACGCGGGCTTCGGGAGTTCGTGCAGTTAACTCCGTCGGGTTCGTAAAGCGCTTGCGCCGGTGCGTAACCACTACTAAGAGGCCCACAATAAATTGTCGCTTTCGACCCCCAGTTGCGGCCGCTCGTGTTTTTGTACCGAGGCTGGGTTCGGTTGGCTTGGACCAGATGGCTATAATGAGGATTAGGGTCCCCGGCTAGGCCGGGGTTGGACCAACGGCATGTCTGGTGGCGTGAGGTCACCGGGGCTCTTGGGTTAATAAGTTGGCCAAGTAAGTCGTGTTGTTGGAGGCTTCCTGTCTCGCCGAGTTAAGCACCTGGATTCGTGCAGGCGTGCTCCGGCGATGCTGCCGCGCACGCAAGCGAACGAGTACCCAAGGCCCGAGCGGAGCTGGATAGCTCGCCCGTTGTTGACTTGTGTACTTAGCGTTCCCGCGTAGCGTGTTCGTGACCCTCCGTGTGTTGGCGTCTTTCGGTGGAAGCTTACGACTGCGGTAGTTGTCGACTCGGACTAGCCAAGCAGTTACTCAGCCAGCCGGATTTTGGACGGCGTACGCTCGTACTGTTGGATTCGGAGTTGGTACAACGACAGGACTGTAGAAGCCGACTGACCCCAACTAACACGTTTGTTCGCGTTTGCCGTGTCGTCTTGCGCCGCCCCATAGTGTACTGTGTATAGGACCCTCCCTGTAGACTTGTCTAGTTCCCCTATTGTTGTTCGCGCATGCGTTAATATAGAGAGGTTTAACCTGACGGCCGCTCGTCTTACCCCTGCTCAGCGACATGGCGAGCGGCAGCGTGGCCGGAGTATGGCGGGAACTAGCCTCTGACCCCTGGAACTCGGTTGCATTTTGTCTGCAATGCATCGCACAGTACACTGGTAGGGAGCCGGGGGGGGGGCGGGCAGCCACCGCCGCACGGTTACACCGTAATAGCCCACGGTGCCGGTCCCGTTACTACTTAGCTTTTGCCCCTTTCTCTCAGCTAGGTAGTTTCGAGTCGAGCGACGCTCGCAACAGGTCTTTTGTTTGGCTCTCTCTTCGGCTTCGTTTTGACGCCGTCGCCGGTAGCTGCCGGACTCGTTTCTCTGAAAGCGACGGAGGAGAGCGGCCTGTTCACCGGCGAATGACGGGACAGTACGAGACAGCTCGAGGAGGATTCGGTGGACGCCACCGAATACTGTCGCATCGCGGCCGAGCTCACGTTTTTGTGTTTCTTTTCTGCTTTGTGAATGTGTGTGTGCGCACGTGGTCTCGGCATAAGGATTTGCCGAAGCGAACTAGAAGTAGTCGGTTTTTGTGAGATATTAGTTGGTTCGGGCTTCTCTGTGTATTTGGGTCGTTCCCCACTAGAGACGCAGGCAGCATCCATTATAAGAGCGCTTGACGTGGTGTGTGAGGTATCAAACAGCCTTCACAGCGGAAGCGGAGTCCTAGTTCTCCAGTCAGGGTCTATGCTCCGGTTCGGGATCCTCCGTCTTATTTGGTTCGTTCGCCCAATGGACGTGGGTATCCCAAGTGCAGGGACGTATTTCCCCTAGAGTGCTTGTGCTGTTGATAGTCTGAAAGGAGTGTGGAGATAAAACTGAGCTAGACGCTCAGCGACACTGTGCGCTTGCAAGAAAAGCTCAATAAAGTTCTCTATTTTTAGGTCTCGCTTTCCAGTTCACGCGCGGACTTACCACCGCCTTACTAACAATAAGTAGGTCAGATCCAGAAAAACTCGTTTCGTGTCGGCCTGCTTGTTGTGTGCGTGGGCACGCACCGAACCGAATGGGGCCGTAGGCTACGCCCCTCGGTAAGTGGCAGGTTAAGCCTAATCCGCCGAACCTTCGGCGTTACATGCCTGACATCCATCGTCCTCTTCTCCAGCCTTCGCGCCGAACATCCGGCTTTAGAAACACTACATCTGGTTTAGGTGGCGAGTCTTGCTTCTAACCTTCCTAAATCACTTCTTAGGTGTATACGTCCCCAACATGGTGGGGCGGTACGGCTTTAAGGAACTCTTGGGGCGGAGGCTCAGAAGCTAAGCCCGATTCTACTTTTAAGCAACAACTTGAAAGTGACCAGCCATAAACGCCGTTCAGGTAACGCCTACTGCATTGGTTTGAAAGAAATGGCCGGGGCGTGGGCAACTTGACCGCTGAACTCATCAATGAGTCCACGTTTGACAATGTTTATGGAGCACCCATAGCTCGGAGTTCAAAACTAAAATTTTAGGCGGCGAGCGGTAAAGGGTTTAGCAGACAGGTTTCATTCTACAGGTAGTTTCGCTAGCGAAGCATGGCCGCAGAGAAATGCTGCAACTATCCCATGAGCGCTCAGTGGGCGGAGCAAGTAGGAAGCACGACTTGAAGCAAGACTGACGTCTAAACCTCATATAAACCGGAAGATATAAGTAAGACTCAAGTAGGCAGGAAGCAGGTAGGAAGCGAGATTCGCTGTCTACACCAGGCTTTACTATTCCCAATAAGCAGGATGGCCTCTCATCTATGTGGAGAAATATTGTAGGTTTCTAGCTAATGAACCAGCTGGTCTACTTTGCTAAAACTCTGGAACGCTCGCTCTACCTGCCAGACCCCTTGCCTCGGACCTACGTTTCTGCTCCCCACTGAAGGATGACCTTCAGTCTGAAGGATAACCTTAAATAGTGTGAGCAAGTGGTCAGACGCAGAGCAATTGAACCACATATCATGTGGAGGGAAGGCGGCCAGAGACTCATCCAGGTTTAAATGCTTGTGACCCAAAGCGGGAAACTACGTCTTTCGACGGCTTTCAATCTGTCGACACTCAAAGACTAATTCGTTTATCTGCAAAGTTGTTATTCGCGTAGTGCCTTCACCAGTGCCAATTGTGAAAAAGCATGTTTTCTGCCTAACAGTAACCGTACTGTACCGTCATGTTTGCTTGCCCGAAGCTTCCTTGATGCTTTTGTCAAACAGTTGCATTCCAAACTTGAATCCTAGCAGATCCCTTCGGTATGAAGCACCAATTGTTCTAACACCGCAAGTCCGTCACCGGAGGTCGCTCAAAGAAAAGATTAAGACCGCTAACGCACAACAGCTATTTTATTATCTACACCAATCGGTGTGTGGTGAGTCGGATAAAACATAACATAACTGCCTTAAAAACGCTCATAAAAGAGGTATGCTCGCACACAGCACGTACAAATATGCAAAGCAAATGTGAGCATCAGCATTGTGTAAAGAATGTTGCCAAGGTTAACAATGACTTACGATAACAACTTGTGGTAAAAAAAATATGAAACGGCTATAGGTAACAGCTTAGAAAATAAATTGCTTCACGAGATTTGAAAGAACCTTGAATGTCCCACAATCGACTAAACTACAAGCACAAGAATTGCTCCAGATTCTGGTACGGTGATATTATGATTAACTTTGCAGCACAAAACTTCTGATGTCTTTGGGGATTCCTAAAGAGCAAGATCACCAATTTGCAACTGTGTAATGCATAAGTGCGGCTAAGCTGTTACTTTTACACACTGCCGAGCTCATCCATAAGCCACATCATGAAACGCCACTTCCAAAAGAAGGGAAACGTTCTTACCTATTTTTTACTGAAGATGGCATAGCAGCATGACACAGTATAATGAAAACTTTACAGAACTACGTGCAGGCTGTACAAGCCCTGTGATGCACACTGCCAAACAGTTCACTGCATGCATCCTCCGACTCAGCAGGTACTGGAGCTGAGGATCGCTTAGCATGCGAGTAAAAACTGACTAAAAAGAGTGAAATTAAGTTATTTGGAAAACTCATGAATATTTTTTTATTCATTCTTTTTTGGCAGGGGATATAGCATGTTCCATTCCGATGAGCCCTTTTTGTAAATATTATACTCGTAAAGAGAGTGGTGCAATTTTGCAAGCACACAATGCATGATTTACAGCTAACATGGTTTACGTGTAGATTTTCAATGACCAATTCTCTAGCACTACCACTGAAATCGATTATAGATCTAAATAGTTTGTATAGGCATTGAGTAGCCACGGGTGCAAATACAGAAAACTCTGACAAATTTCATGACTAAAGAGTTGCTAAACCACAAGGCGGCAATTTTCATGCAACAATTAGTAAGCTTAATAGTTACTCAGCCAAGTCTTCTGACCACAAGATTTAGACTTGTCTATGAGTGAGAAATATGATGTACAGAGTGTCTACTGCTTTGTCTAGGGTGCTCTTGCTACCAACGCAATACTTTAAACATCAATCTAATAATGTGCAGGGTATTAGCATAGTTGCTGTTGGAGAAGTGACACGATGAAGATTACACAATTGAAGATGCATTCAGTCAGGGTGTGGGATTAGATGACCTGATACTAGCGGCTAGAAATTTCATTACATAACAATTTCACCTCTCAGCATCACCTCAATAAGAAAATCAGATTGACGGTAATAAAAAACGACTGCTCAGAAATATATCCCCCTAGCGACTTGTCTGTGCACATGCTCCCACCCCACTGATGGCTAGCTCAGCCCTCTTGCTGGTCTACGAAGAGCTTTTCAGTCAATTTTGTCGGGCACTATTACAGTGGGGGTCTGGCCAGCGATTTGGCTTAACTTTTCCGACCATTCTAGAGAACGTGTAAGCAGACTGCCAAGCAATTATGCAGATGCAATCTGAAAATAGTCATGTGTGAAATGCCATCGGTAGGAGAGCTTTGGAAAGCCTATTCCTAGCTCCCCAAGGTGATGGCAGCTAATCGCCAGTTTCCCTGCAACAATTAGAGTAAAGCCAGTATTACTCACTGGACTCAAATACAGAACGCCATGCCTTGATTAGGTTAAAAACTTTTTTTCAAAAGCAGCACGGTCTAAAAACAGTACACACACACGTGCACACACACACTTTACACACATATACACACACAACACAAGGGACAACTAGCTGTCGGTGATGGCAGCAGCAGCAGTAGTGGCAGCGGAGACAGTCAGTCTCAGCCACCACTCGGCAGTGCATGCTTGCTAACATGGTGGGCACTGACCGGGCCCAGCCTTGGCTTCGGGCTTGCTCAGAGCTCGTGTGCATTCTCGACCAGAGCTCTAACGTAGTCTGCAGCCACTTTCTCCATGTACCCAGAGCCCGACGGCCACAATGGGTGGTCACAGAACGCCACGTGCCCGCCACAGCTGGTCACTGCTATCACGACGTTCTCATTGCTCTCGGCATCTGCAGTCGGAATGGCTGCAACGACCACGGCCGAACCACGAATTACGAGGGTATGTAAATGCTGTCAGCAATACTCACAGTGGTCCCTTAGCTGTCAGAAATGCTCCCAACGACCCCATGGCTATCCCACGCTGTCAGCAATGCTCAAATTACCACAGGCTGGCTACAAGTACAAGCTAGCTGAAAGTGCCATACAAAGCATGCCAAACGAGTCACTACACTGCTGGCCTTAATAATTTAAAAAATCAGCTAAAGGCTGGATCGAAAGTCAAAGTAACTAGTATATTTCACATAACACCGATCTACTGGCCTTCAGCCTTCCATCAGCCACATTTACAGTGTTACGATCGCCAGGTAAGTGTTACGATCGCCAGGTACAATGTTACAATCGCCAGGTACAATGTTACGATCGCCAGGTACAGTGTTACGATCGCCAGGTACAGCTGATAGTTGATTAATCAATTGATTTGCTTGCTTTTCAGCCCGTGCTAAGTGCCAAGAAAAGATTCAACTCTCTTAGGTTTCTAAAAAAGTGCTCTAATGCTGTAATTGCTAAATGATAATCAGAAGTTCTTCAATTCCTCAACCTTGTCAAAGCAATTCTGCGGAGATTCGTTGCATCTACCTGATCGACTATGCAGGTATAAGCCTCGTGACCTCTGAACTACAAACTAAACGAGTGGGTCGCTTGCTTGCTTACTTGGTGAGGAGGTCTTTTTACTGTAGACAAGAAAACTGCTTTGCAAGCAGTCATTTAAGCTTATTTTTATGGAATCTTAGCACCTAAACCGTCCTTGGCATTCTAGCCAAGCTTATATTTACTCAATCATCAACGATGAAGGCTGCTGCTAAAGGCTATGCATCAGGAGTTCCAAAGGTTGTACAGACACTGATGGAAACCATCCAGTAGAACAGTAGAACAAGTACTTAGCTCTATTGGCCTTGAGAGGCAGCAGACACGGAACCGTGCATGCACGTAACCGCCCACTGCACAGTTTGGCAGTGTAGTACAGTGCCTGGTTATTCTTGAGCTAAAAGCTCATTATTAAATATTGGATTAGCAAATACTAATAATTGGAAAACAGGGTAGGCCAGCTGAAATACATTCTAAAACTAATAAGTCTCAATCAGACACAGCAGTGGCTTCGGCTTAATCTCTAAGGCTGTGCAATAGCCTGAATTGTAGAGGAAACCTATGGAAAAGCATGCTCGTTATATCAAAGGGGTCAAATTATTGGTCCAGAATGAACAATTCTGACCATTTTAAAATGTCAAAGACATAGTAAAGTAGTCACTGGCCTGTCGAAAACGTGGATAAAATCACCGTAAACGTAGATAGATACATATACATATAGGGTTAAAAGCCCTACTGGGTTTGACCTATATCGGGTAATAACTAGGGAAGTAAATGGGATGCTACATTTAAATGCATTTTTTTTAGTCTGACTTGCTTGACATATGGCTGGCACACCTGAATCGGCACTTCCAGTTGAAGAAGAATTCAGGTGATTGTAAACCTGCACAGTTTCTGCATCGCCCGATTTGTTCGTATGCTGCAAGTCGCTGGCAGCTCTAGACCAATTCCATCACTCTGATAGAAGCTGCTCACTCAGGATCAGGTGAGCAGAATTCTGCCTGTCAGTGTGGCAGAATGAGCCAAGGCAAGTGGGGTGAGAATGGAATGCATGGTGCTGGAGCATCACGAGGGATCTTGCACAGAGCAAGCTGAATCGAGTGCAGTGCTATTTCGGCAGCAGCAGCCGTAGCAACAACAGCAACAGCAAACAGGGAGCTCTCACCGTGGCCTGGCGAGAACGGGTCGTCGGCTGCATTGAGGCACAGCAGTGGTACGCTGATGCGGTGCATCTTGTCATGCAACGTCGCCTCATGGTAGTAAGCTTCCACGGAAGGGTAACCGAATATCTTGGTCGTAAAGCGCTCGTCGAAATCACGGATTGTAGTGCTCTGCAGAAGGCACGAGCGATGTAGCGTTTTGTGACACGGCATAGCAAAAAAAGCTGTCGGATAGCAGCCAACGGCAAGCCGGTGGGCACAAGCCGACATCCGCATCAAGCGCATGCTAAGGAACAATGTACCGAAAAAGCACGGGGCGCCGAGTACAGAATGGTTACACTTCAGCACTTGCAGCTGTAAAACGAATATCTAGTTACTGTCGCATAAGCATGACAGTGATGTAACGCCGAAGGCTCGGCGGGGTAAGCTTGACCTGCCGCTTACCTAGCGGCCTAGCCTATCGCCTAATGCCGTTCGGTGCGCGCCTCCGCGCAATAAGCTGGCCGCCACGAAACGAGCGTTTCTGGCGCTGACCTGCTTACCGTTACTAAAGGGGGTCGTGAGTCCGCGGCGTGAATTGGAAGCAAGACACACAAATTGGGGATTTTACTGAACTTTATTCGCAAGCGCACAAAGTCGCTGCGCGTCTAGCTCAGCTTTATCTCCACACTCCTCGCACGTTCAACACTCTTGCGGAGGGAATACTCCTCTACACTAAGCGCGACCCGGACCCTAAACCCTAACCGGTGAACTAGGAATCTGTTCCCACCTGTGCCGAGGGAATACCCCAAACACGCCAACTTAAACACTCGAGCGGAGGGAGTACTTCTCCACACTGAAGTGCGAACCGGAGTCTAAACCCTACCCGGTGAACTAGAACTCGGTTTCCACCAGTGCGACCGGAATACTCCACACACGCCAACTCAAGCACTCCTGCGGAGGAAATACTTCTCCACACTGAAGCGCGACCCGGAGCCTAAACCCTACCCGGTGAACTAGAGCTCCACACACGCCAACTACGCCTAGCTCGCGCCGGCCAATCCCTATGCCGAGAGCACGCGCTAGCGTGCACACACACGACACAAAAGAAACACAAAACACGAAAGAACACACAAAATGCCAGCTCGGGCGCGATACGACCGTATTCGGTGGGGTTCCACCGAATCCTCCTAGCGCTGTCTCGCCTTGTTCCGTCCATCGTCGGCGGACAGCCCGCCCTCCTCCCTCGCTTTTAGAGAAACGAGTGCCCGACGGCGTCGAGGTGCAGAGCCGGACCAAAGACAAAAGACACGAGGCAAAAGACCCAGAGCGAGCGTCGCTCGACTCTTAAATACTTGGCTGAGACAATGGGGCAAGAGCTTAGTGGTATTGGGCCCGGACACCTTGGCCCACTACGGAAAGGAATGACTACCGTTCCCAGGCCACTGGCAGGGCACCTCCGTCCAGCTTGAATGGCGAATGGGTTCCAGACGCTTCTTTCTTGGGAAGAGGGAAGGCGGGGGTTGACAGGCCAGCCAACATCTATCAGCGGCTTCCGCGAGTATCGGACCAATTCTAAAGGCCGAATCGCCGCTGCTCGTCTCCGAGCTTCCTGGCCTGCTCCTAAGCGCTTCCTCTCTAACCGCACTGACGCTCCTCTCTAGCTCACTGCTCCAGGACAAAGGGGCTCTAGCCCGCCGCCGAACAGCTCTTGTTCGCGCTAAAATTCAGCCAAAGCCAGCAGGGCGCTACAGTGAAGTCACTAATATTCTGTCATCATGACATCAATTAGCATAAATCTTTGCTTTAGATAGCGATCATATTACATTGAGACTTTTGGAATAAACACTTCATCGTTCGATTTTAAAACGGAATGCCAGCCCTCTATGGCTGCAGTCAATCCCAGGCCCTGGATCCACATGCAGCCAGCACTAGGCATGCCTTATTGTGCAGGTCTCCAAGAGGAATCGTCAGGACAGCAGGCCAATTCCACAGCCTTCAAGGCTTTTGGTGAGAAGCTATCTCTCAGCAACCACGAGGAGTCTGACGGCTCGAGTTCAACAACACAAATTACTCTTGATTATTGTAATTCCCTTTTGGCTGGGCTGCCAAAGAAAGCTATTATGCCACTACAGCAGATTATGAATAAGGCTGCAAGGCTAGTCCTCAAGTCCCAGCGGTTTGAGCACATATCTCCTTTGCTGAAAGAGCTAGGATGGCTGCCGGTTGAGCAAAGGATACAGAGAAAAGTTCTTACGCTGACCCACAAGGCCCGCCATGGCTTGGCTCCTTCGTACCTAGCTGAACTGCTGCATCAGTTTCAGCCTGTTCGTGCCCTCAGGTCCTGTGTGGACAATAAATTAGCTGTTCCATTCCTCCGCTTAAAGACCGTTGGCGACAGAAGCTTTAGCTCTACAGGTCCTAGACTGTGGAACTTGCTTCCTCAACTCTTACGCAACAACAACTACTCTCCTACTGCCGACTATGGCGCATTCTTTTCAGCGGTCCTGAGCTGCTACTTCTATGCTACTCACTACCTCAACTGCTCTCCTGACTCTGCTATGCTTCCCACTTTCTCTTTGTTGTGTGAGACGAAGTCTGTTGGCTACCGAATGCGTACCGAAAGCAGCTTAGGCTGTGAGTGCGCTATACAAAACTCTCCTGTGTAACACCCACATGGTCTTTATGACTTTGTGGAGTTACAGACGGAGATACATTACGTTACATTACCCATAGACGACGATTCTGCAAGCCACCCATTCCGCTAGACGGTACGGCTGCCAAATGGTGTTTGCTACCGTGTATGGTGCCTTCTTCGAAGGTTTACGTTCCTCAGTTCAGGTGCCACATTACCATAGTAGGTTCTCATCCTATTCAGACATAAGTCGAAATAAGGAGACAAAAACAGTAATACTATCCAACGGGAACATAAATAATAATAGTAATAACAGTAATACAACATTTCCATATTACTTTAAATGAACTAGATCTCTTGCTATGCATTTTGAATGCAAATTATAGTTTAGTGATAACACACACACAGCATCTGTACATGTAAGCATGCAAAGAACCATTGACAAGACTAAGTAAGAAGTACTTCTGATAGGTATTCTGGAGCTACATAATGAAGGCTCATAGAAATGAGTAACATAAACTTCAGTTCGATTAGCAACATCATGGAACTCTAGTGAAGGTCAGTCAGACGTGATGTACTGTAGGACTTAGTAATAATAATAATAACAACACATTTGATAAAGCACCCTCAGAGAACTCAATCTCTTTCTGGGTGCTTTAAATTTGCTGCAAAGGAAATATGCTCAAATGGTGAGTGGTATCCTGCTTGATAAACAACATGAATAACATGGTTAGGGGTGACACGCACAGGGTCAGCATGCAAGTGTGGTTAGTGGCAGCAGGCACAGTGTCAGCACACATAAGCGTATAAAGGTCGAATCACAGGGACCCATCAAAGGCTGTCATAAATAGGTGTTTTTAGGTTCTTTTTAAATGTGGTCACGTCAGGGGATGTTCTGACGCAAGTCGGGAGTGAGTTCCAGGCTTTGGGAGCATACGAACTAAATGCACGGTCTGTACAGGATGTGAGGTTTGCATGAGGTATAAGTAAACAGTTAGTTTCTGAAAAGTGGGTGGCACGATGCTTGGCCTGGTCGGACAGTAGATCTGATAGGTCGGCTCGAGCCAAAGAATACAGGGACCTAAAAGTGAGCGACAAAACCTTGAAGCCGATCCGTTGCTTGACTGGTAGCCAGTGCAGATCGGCGAGAAGTGGTGTGATATGGCAACTGGGAAGCTCACGACAGACGAGCCTAGCTGCAGAGTTTTGCACCAGCTGTAAGCACCTGATTGCACATGCCGGTAGGCCAGCAAGCAGTGAGTTACAGAAGTTAAGATTGGATGTCAAAAATGCCTGGAACAACTTAGATGTAGTATCCTTATCTAAACAAGCTCGCATGCTCGCAATGTCATGTAGCTGAAAGTAGGCAGACTCGATTGTGGAGCTGGTCGTCTAACGTAAGGTCACTTTGAAACGTGACACCTAGATTTCGCGCAGATTCAACAAGAGATGAGCTGGCAGAGTTAGCCTTCCTGATTTCTGATTCACACTTGGTTCGCCCTTAAAAAGTAAGTTAGTTTTGTCATCATTTAATTTAAGAAAATTTGCTGCCAGCCGTGTGCAGATGTAATCGATACATGCAGCAAGGGAGTTGAGAAAAATCTACGTGCTCGAACTAAGGGAGGTATCAAAGCAAAGGCACAACTGAGTGTCACCCGCATAGAAGTGGCTTGGCAATCACATCGGCAAGAGGGAGATTACAAACTGTGAAACGAACAGGACCTAACACGGAGGCCTGAGGTACCCCATATTTCAGAGGTACCTCCGATAATATTTGTCCATTCACATCAGTACTCTGGAGTCTCCCACTGAGATAGGACCTGAACCATTGCAGAACAGTGCCAGTGATGTCCAGGTGAGATGAGAGGCTCTCAAGAAGGACTTGATCGATAGTATTAAAAGATGCCGAAAGATCGAGCTAAACAAGCAGAGAAACTCTATCCACGTCTGGATTTCTAAGAAGATTATTGTACACCCTAAGCAATGCTGACTCTGTGGAGTGATTAGCTCTAAAGCCAGATTGGAACTTAATAACAATTTTTCAAGTACTCAATATACGAGTTCAGCTGGTCTGCCACGACTCGTTCTAGTGTCTTTGATAGAAATGATAGAAGGGAGACTGGGCGGTAGTTGCTCAAGTTCTCTTGGTCTCGTGTTGCTTTCTTGAGTAGAGGCCTAACTACAGCTTTTTTGAAAGGTGATGGGACATGACCTGAGGTCAACGACATATTTATGATGTTAGTTATGCATGACAGTAGCATATCACAAAGCGCCTAGAAAGAGATTAAGTTCTCTGAGGGCGCTTTATCAAGTACATTATTATTATTATTAATATTATCAATGCAACGTAGGAGGAGCAGGACAGTAGGAATAGGGTTCAAAGGACTAGTCTTCTTTGATTGGAATAGGAACTTAAAGACGAATACACAAGTGACCTGCTTGAATGTGGACATTAAAGTGACATTGAGGACATTGATGCTGCAAGGAATCGAGGGACAGCATTTTAGGGGGGATGCTGCCATCGCCAGGATGGACTCCCTGATCTTGCCTATCTTCTGGACAAAGAAGCTAGAGAAGCAAGCATATAGATAATCACTGAATCATCATCACATCCAGAAGTAACTAACCTGGGAGCGGTTGAGGAGACGGTTGATCGTCAACATCAGTATTCTTGGATTGTGCATCTGTGATTCAACAATGTTTTTTTTTATAGAAGCTAGACTTGGCCTTGGCTAAAATTGATTGGTACGACCTACAGCAGTACTCGTATGCTGGTCGATGGATAGTTCTAATGTTCGCGACAAACAAACCTAGCTGCAGAGTTTGCATTGGCTGTAAGAATCTTATTGCAAGGGCAGGAACACCTGCTAGCAGTGAGCTGTGGATGGAATATACAGACCAGCTTGGCGGCTAATCTAAGCATACCAGAATGTTCGCACTGGTGCATAGCTGACAGTAGGCAGACTTGCCTGTGGAACTCGTGCTGTCATCTAGTGAAAGGTCTTTGCCGAGCAGGCCAGATTTCCACCCAAGAGCGAACGTACAAGTTACACACTACAGAAGATTTAAGAGTTTAACATGCTTCCAGGATCACACGCAAATACAGCTGGGTGTCATCAGCATAACAATTTTTTCCTAGATTTTGTTTGGCGATGGCATCGGCAAGAGGCAGAGTATGCATGGTGAAAATAAGTGGACCGAGCTCAGATTCCAGAGGCACTCCACACTTCGAAGGCTTTAAGGATTCTCCAAATAGGGTTTTGGTTTGGTTCAACATGTTAATCATACCATTCATGCCGATGGCCAAATCCTGGATGTCGCTATCACTAAGGATGTCTGCCCCAATGACCTTGTTGTATGCCCACTGACCCTCTCGGATCCTTGCTCGGTCTGGTTTACTGCATTTGCTTCGTTGTACATACAAGGTTCGACCGACATCCCTGATATCCTCACTGACACAATGAACATGACACATAGGAGTGCTCTTGAAGAGCATGCTCACATACATTCTGTTCGTGTCGAGCCTAATTCCTATTTTTAGGTAAAACTTCTAAAGATGTATGCTGCTTTAAGAAGTCTAGGTCTGATGTGGATCGAGTCAATTTCAAAGATACCCTTCGAGTCTACATCCGGAAGCTTAAAAAAGTCTTTTTCCACTGAAAAACTGAAGTCCTACCAGTCACATCCAAAAGAGATTTACAAGAGAGTAAACGGCCAATGCTGAGAGTTCTCACTCCCCAGATATTAATGGTACGGCTGAAAGGTATTCAGCCTTCTTCACTGACACAGTTGTGCGCATGTTGCCGCCACAAATCCTAACCGACAAAACCAATTGTTGAATCGAAGCCTGTTAATAATATTTGTCAAGGTTTCTGCATGCGATATGGTCACCTTAATAGATCCAGAAAACAAAGCTCGTCTCTTGAGAACAATATAATATTATCTGTGTTCTTCACTGGCAGACAAACTTTGCCCAGCCATAACCGAGATTTTTTAATGGTTCTCTGGAAAGAGTGGTTGTACCAAAGTCCTTAAAATCGGCCACCGTTAGAACGATAATTATAACGCATGGATTAGATACAGAAGTCATTGCCAACTATCGCACAGTTTACCTTCTATCTTTTTTGTCAGACTTTTGAAAAAATTGTCGCTAAGCTGCTGGTAGCACACATTGAAAAAAAAGGTGAGATTTAACAACAACTGTAGCGCTCTGCTGGCTTTGGCTGAATTTTAGCGCGAACAAGAGCTGTTCGGCGGCGGGCTAGAGCCCCTTTGTCCTGGAGCAGTGAGCTAGAGAGGAGCGTCAGTGCGGTTAGAGAGGAAGCGCTTAGGAGCAGGCCAGGAAGCTCGGAGACGAGCAGCGGCGATTCGGCCTTTAGAATTGGTCCGATACTCGCGGAAGCCGCTGATAGATGTTGGCTGGCCTGTCAACCCCCGCCTTCCCTCTTCCCAAGAAAGAAGCGTCTGGAACCCATTCGCCATTCAAGCTGGACGGAGGTGCCCTGCCAGTGGCCTGGGAACGGTAGTCATTCCTTTCCGTAATGGGCCAAGGTGTCCGGGCCCAATACCACTAAGCTCTTGCCCCATTGTCTCAGCCAAGTATTTAAGAGTCGAGCGACGCTCGCTCTGGGTCTTTTGCCTCGTGTCTTTTGTCTTTGGTCCGGCTCTGCACCTCGACGCCGTCGGGCACTCGTTTCTCTAAAAGCGAGGGAGGAGGGCGGGCTGTCCGCCGACGATGGACGGAACAGGACGAGACAGCGCTAGGAGGATTCGGTGGAACCCCACCGAATACGGTCGTATCGCGCCCGAGCTGGCATTTTGTGTTTCTTTCGTGTTTTGTGTGTGCGTGCTAGCACGTGGTCTCGGCATAGGGATTTGCCGGTGCGAGCTAGACGTAGTTGGCGTGTTCGGGGTATTCCCTCGGCACAGGTGGGAACGGATTCCTAGTTCACCGGTTAGGGTTTAGGGTCCGGGTCGCGCTTAGTGTAGAGGAGTATTCCCTCCGCAAGAGTGTTGGTGTAGCTGAGAACGTGCGAGGAGTGTGGAGATAAAGCTGAACTAGACGCACAGCGACTTTGTGCGCTTGCGAATGAAATTCAGTAAAATCCCCAATTTGTGTGTCTTGCTTCCAATTCACGCCGCGGACTCACGACCCCCTTTAGTAACGGTAAGCAGGTCAGCGCCAGAAACGCTTGTTTCGTGGCGGCCAGCTTATTTCGCGGAGGCGCGCACCGAACGGCATTAGGCGATAGGCTAGGCCGCTAGGTAAGCGGCAGGTCAAGCTTACCCCGCCGAGCCTTCGGCGTTACACAACTTTGATCGGGGTTCAATCGGCAGATCTCCACTAACACTGCCACACTCCTTGTAACCAATCTCGTCCTATCCAACAACAATGATGGGAATGTCAGCGCCCTAGCCATGCTAGGTCTATCAGCTGCTTTCGAAACTATTGATGGCGATATCCTACTCGAACGATTGACAACGATCTGTTAGACAGATAAGGCATAGCTGTGTTTTAAGTCGCACTTGTCTGATTGTGTTCAATCTGTGTCGTGTGGGAGTCAGACCTTAGCCACCAGACCAGTCACCCGTGTAGTCCCACAAAGTTCTGTCCTTGGTCCTCTGCTGTTCTCCATTTAAACCCAACCTCTGAGAAAAGTGATTTGGGGCCATGCAATAGGCTACTACATTTATGCTGACACTACTTAGCTGTATTTGTCATTTAAATCGTCGACATGTTCGGTGCTGACTGACAAACTGAATGCTTGCCTTTCAGGTATTCAATCCCGGATTTCGGCTTCATTCCTTATACTAAACGACGATACAAAGAAACTGTTACTCATAGAGTACCTCAAGCATATGGCTAGACTAGAAGCTTTGCTCTTCGAATAGGTAATGCTGTTCTGCAACCATCGCCTTGTGTTCGGAATTTAGGCTTCGTCTTCGACAGCTGCCTAAATTATGAAAGCTTCATTAAAAAGACTGCTTCCACAGCTAGGCATCACATCCAAGCCTTATCTGAGATCAGGAACTGTCTTCCACGGTGGCTTGCAAAAATTTAATTAGCTCCTTGATTCTGTCTCGGCTAGATCATTGTAATTCTCTTTTGGCTGGGGTACCAAAAAAGCCATTAGGCCACTATAGCTGTTGGTAAATATGGCAGCAAGGCTAGTTTACAAATTTAAAAGGTTTGACTATGTCTCCTCTGCTGAAAGAGCTTGGACGGCAGCTGATTAATTAACGAATACAGAGTAATGTTCTTACGCTGAACCTCAAAGCCCACCATGGCCTGGCTCATTCATAGTAATGTGAACGAACTGCTGCACAAGTTTCAACCTCCTCGTGCCATCAGGTCATGTGTGGACAATATATTTGCTGTTCCATTCATCCACTCAAAGACTGCCGGCAAGAGAAGCTTTTTCTCTGCAGGTCTTTCGCAACGACATCTACTCTCCTACTGCCGTCTGTGGCAATCCTTTCCAGCCGTCCCGAGCTGCTACTTCCATGTTACTCACTATCTCAACTGCTCTCCTGAATCTGCTATGCTTCTAAATTTCTCTTTGTTGCATGAGATGAATTCTGTTTGCAACCGAATGTTTACCGAAAGCTGCTTATGCTTTGAATTTGCTATACAAAAAACCCTCTTTCGTAACACCCACATAGTCTTTGCAGAGATACAGACATAGATTGCATTTCATTAGAGAAGATAAATGTGGCTGGATGAAATAGCATGTAAGGAAGAGGAAGAGGCAAGATGCTAAAAATGAGGCTGGCTATCGCCCGGTTAATGGCTACTGCACAAGTTGAAGTCAGACAGCTGATTTGGAGCCTACATGCAGCAAGTAGCTAATCGTGCAGACTCAAGAGAGACTAATGAAATTTTTGTGAAGTGCTGAGTCTGAAAGCATTGAGCATTAGCAAATAAATACAAGCTATTTCAATGCCTTCAATACTACTGCACAGGGCGATCGAAAGCAGGTACTTCACACTCACTAGGCTTGCCGAACGACCTCTCCCTTTGGCTGCACATAATCCGAGTGCATGCACACTTGCCTGCGGCACATGAGGGTGTGCACGGCATCACGGGGTGAGCACTCACTTGTAAGACTTTGCCCATATCCACAGCATCCATGTCTTTAAAAACATGCATGTGCCTAAAAAACAAGATGAGCCGTGAATAATCACAAGAAAATGCATGGTGTCGACTGCACAGTATTAAGCGGTTAACTGCTGGGTCGTGCACAATAGCCTATAAGTAGCACTACACATTTCTCTGGCTGTCTTCTTATGGAAGGATCATGTCATGGGGGTGGGAGAAAGACATGCCCTGCTGAGAGACTGTGTGTGGGAGAGAGACAGAGATAGATATGGCTAGAGAAACAGATAAATATAAAGACAGTGGCAGGTATTAGCTCCGACTGAAGCAATCATATGTGTTACCCATACATTAATTAATTTAGTCGATTGCTGCGGAACTAAAAAAAACCAAAAGTGCTGACTACCGTGCTATGGCATAGTGGTTTGCCCACTCGTGACGAAGGCAGCACAGCTAACAGTCACGTGAATAGTAGTGGTGGTCTGATTCAGGATGGGACTCCGAATGCTGTGGCTCAAGAGCAGACGGCAAGGAGCTAGTACCTAGGCCCTGCCGCAAAGGAGCGGTAAGGCAGCTTCATCAGCTCCGAAGCAAGAGCCATGCCCGAGCCACGACTTGCCGGGGCCTCCGATTATCAAGGCAAATCTCAAGAGCCAAGAGGAGTGCTTCCATGCCTCTGTTTGCGCCGAATAAGCCCGGACACCGACAACACGTGACACCGAGTGAGAGCTGCACACTCGATTGGGGGTGTATACTAATCGTTGGTTCCACATGCCACCGATTACCAGCCGAGTTCTGGCAGCATAGTGCCTGCACGCACCCCGGACGTTGCTGTTGGCAATGCAAACTCTTGCCTGCCTCAAAGCAGCACGACGGCCTAACACATCGAACAGTCCTAAATGCAGACATAACCCACTGCTTCACGTGCGCCAGTCTCGGATTGCCTCTGGCTTTACACGGCGCCACATATCGACTAGTACGATTACTCACTTCACACGGTCATGCTTTGAGACCAGACGTTCAAGCATATCGTTTCACTGTTGAGTGCTTGTCACCTGAAGAACACGTTTAAATAAGTTTGGTTGGCAATAATACGCTCAGGCACAAGAAATCTTCTCACTATGGCCACCACTGTGGCTTTATGTAAATTCGTAAGCACACCAAGAGAGTTTTCTTTGATACCTGGCATACTAAAGTTATGCTCAGCATATATAAACATTTATAGACAGCCACAAAACAATTACATACACTGTCGATGTGTACATATTTAGTGTGACATCGTCCCATCACGATTCTTTATGACCTCCCTTGTCTGGAGAGGAGTAGAGGCCACCATCTTCTGTGTTGTCTCTGTTGCTGCAGCACATTCCACAAAGCATGAGTTTTACTGAAAAGGTCAGCTACTGGTGTAGACCGAACAAAATACCTCGGCTGCCTGTCGATATTGCTCCACAGTCGTTCAATGAGGTTTGAATCATTGAGTGGCTGGGCCTCTCCACGAGCACTAAACAAGGATTTGTTAAGAAGTATTGCACAGGTCTATCAGTTGGAATAGGGTCGCTATCTTGCTACCAAATGTTAACGACCGCTAAGCAGAGTGTTTGAAATTGGAAATCATTGACAATGTCAAATGTCAAGTTTCCATTTCGAAAAAAGCTGGTCATAGTCGGCCCAAAATAATGTTTGTATCAGCTTTGCTTGAGCAAATCTCATGTACATCCAGAGAAGGGAGGTGTGTGTGTGTGTGTGTGTGTGTGTGTGTGTGTGTGTGTGTGTGTGTGTGTATGTCATAATCATAAGCCTCTACATTCGAGATAATTGACCTTTACATGATGACAAAAATCTGATAATTCAGCCATACATTTTCTCATCTTTGACTAGATTCGACCGTCACGTGCAGGTAATTTGAGCACAAACATGTCAGCTACTGGTAATTTATAAGGTCGCATGCTGCTGCTCACAGATACTGTCTCAGCATGATACCACTCACCATTTGATCGTCTTTCCTTTGCAGCAAATGCAAAACGCCTAGAAAAAGATTCTGCTCTCTAAGGGCGCTTCATCAAGTGTATTATTAATATTATTATTGTTGTTATTACTTTCCCACATGCTGTAGATGTTGCGCATGTTAGCCTTATTTTCAGGTACTATTTTCTTCTGAATCAGTCACTTGCTAAGGAGTCCTAGAATTTGAAACTTATGGCATAGTCATGAGAAGCTCCAGGGCAGTCTTAATTTTGAAAAATTTCTAATATGGCTAGCTACTCAGCTTTACAGCTCACTCATAAGGGAACAGACCGAAGTCAAAGTCTCAGTGCACCACCAGTCGTTGCACCAGAGCCAAATCAAGCACAGGAAACTTGCTCAAAAATATAAATCTTCATTAGTACGAGATAGCTATCCGACATGTGACAAAATAGTGGTAGTCAGAAGAGAGAAGAACCAGTTCAGTGCTCGTGTGGCTAGGTTCACGCGTCTTAAGCATACCATGGTCATCCTGTGCAACTTAATGTGCCAATGGCTGTTCATGCTGGTGTTTGGTAAAGGCAGCAGCAGCAGCAGTAGCAGCCATGGCTACAGTGGGAAGGGGTTTTAGTGGCCGGACAGGTAGTGAGAGGCCCTACAGGCCCAGCGGCCTGCAGCAGCAGCAGCAACCACAGTAGCAGTAGTGGGTGTGACAGCAGCAGCAGCAGAATCAGCACCAGCAGCATCATGAGCAGTAGCCAGCAATAGGACACATACTCTTGGACGGTTCGCACGAGGCCTTTGGCAATATGGTAGTTGAAAATCATCCTGTTGAGCGGTTTGTGCATCTCTTTTGTTGACTCGTTGGCATTCCATGCGACAGACACGACCATGCCACCAAGCAATCCACAGCTGCTGCGTTCATGCCGGGCCAGATAGTGGAACAAGATCAACCTGCAGCCCAGAGACCGGGTCAGCCCAACACTGCCATCGCTGGATGGGCATTTCTTGAATGACAAAGCTCATGTAAGACAGAATACCCAACTTATATATTCATGTCAACTACTTTTCTATTCAACATACATGCACCTGTGTACTTTTCATTAGAAACTAATGCACCTGACAAGTAATTCATTCCTACGTTTGTATTCCGTCTTTAGTCAGTCAACCCAACCGAAGCATAGTCAAGAAGCTAAAAACCCCACAATCCTCACAGCCATTGCCGAATCCGTATAAATGACATCCGTGAGCTTATTCCGACTGACACTTTGCATTTACCTCTAATCAATTGACATGTTTTCTTAACAAATGTCAAATGTACAGAGCTTAGACTTAATTTCTTGGGGTGTTATACCATTGTGCTTTTATTATTATTTTTCATTATTATTATCATACCCCAATTGTCTTTTTCTCTAGTCGGGATCCCATGAAACTAATTCAGATAGGTAGGCCAGAGCAAAATAATGGAGAGACCTCAAGGCGAGTGACCTAACTTTGCAATGCACGACTCTTCCCACACTCTCTCTCCATCTTGGGTGCTAAACTCATCGACACTGAATTGATTAAGAACTCCAACACCTTCAAATATCTTGCTTCCTTGAGTGTATATGATTGAATGAAACCAGCGATAACTAAAAAAATAATTTCCTTACCCACCGAGGGAGATGCCTACACCAATCAAAGGACCATTTGGAAACCTCTTCTTGATGCGAGCAACCACGTGATAAAGGTCCTCCGTATTGCAAGCACAGTATGTTCGGGCAGTCTGCAGCGAGAAGGTTTAATCATTTACAATGCAAAGCAAGACATTTCATAGCTAGATGTGGTCTGACATCATTTGGCTAGCCCAAGTCCTATCAAGCAAAGCATCGATATATTTAAGCTTTGATGATATATATATATATATATATAATTCATTTGTATAGTGCCCTAAGAGAGCTTAATCTCTATTCAGGTGCTTCACATATGCCTCGGGGCTCGAGCCTGCGACCTCAGACAGACCTTGGTCGGGGTGAGCACCTTAACAGCTGGACCAAACCAGCTCGGCGATAGATCGAGTAAATCAGTGTGGCCCCACAGACATGCCTCTCATAGGAAAGTAATTGTCGTCTGAATCTAAACATCTATCTCATCAACTGATTGACATCCACGTCAGGCAAAGTGTGTGCATACAAGGTAAAAGGCATAAAAGGCACATACCACGCATTGTACTTTTGAACCTCTGTCGAACAGGTTGTGGGTAGTTTGAAATAAAGTAAGGCCTGCATTACTACATGGATTTCCTGTCTGATGCTATGCCCTTCTTCCAGGTTTAAAGAGATGTTCGTGACGTGGCTAAGACCAAACTGATCCGTGATGACGTAGCTGCTAAGTGTAAAACATCATAGTCACTGCACTCGTCAACCCTCACGTTCAATGCCTCCATCATGAATGCCTCGATCCCAGGCTGCTGTGTAAGCATATAAATGCTACACTCAAGACACATGTGATTGCTAATGTCAGACTTGAACACTTCCCGAGTGTCTTCATGTTTGATTTAGCATGCCAGCCAAAACATGTCACTTATCTGCTTCTGCATGCTTGATACAGCGAATTTCACTAGCCCTGGTTACTGATTCTCTTTAAGCAAGTTGCAAAGCACCTGGAAAAGGATTATGTTTTTTAAGGGTGCTACAAAAACGGCATATACTATCATCACAATTATGAATCACAATAATAATAATAAATCTTGGTAACACCCTGGGAGAACCAAATCTCTATACAGGAACTAGACAACTCAAGACAAGCAATAAGAGTTCCTGACAAGCAAGGTACCATTCTTAAACAAGCATTCAAAAAGCACTCGCATGCCATGCTTAATAAAGCATGCACAAGCACACAAGAAGAACCTCACAGTTCCTGATTAATAGGACCCACAGTAAAATGTAGTGAGTAACGGAGAGATAAGCACAAAGGAAGCACAAAAGCAGTTTAGTGGATTATATACACATGCATGAGTAAAGTGCCTAGAAATAGAATGAGTTCTCCGAGGGCACTAAATCAAATGTAATATTATTATTACAAGCATGCTGCTCTTGCTCTTAGCCACAACGACGAGCACAGTTTCAGGTCATTAAGCATGCCAAAGAAAATTCACTCGGACCCAGTAAAGGCTTTGAGGAACAGGTTGGGTTCTTAGCTTCTTTTCGAATGTTGTCAAATGAGAAGTGCATGCGAGTTCAGTTGGCAGTGAGTACTAGGCTTTGGAGACATGATAACTGAAGTGGATCAGTGAATTTGAAATGAGATAAGAGCACAACCAATCGATCACGGAGCTAGCTGTGCAGCAAGAGGCCTCAAGCAAAAATAACTCATATAAGTAGGTAGGAGCAAGAGAATGGAAGGACTTTGAGTTAATAATTGACATAATTTGACTTAATTGACCTAACAGTGACATAATTTTGGAGTAAATACTATATTTGATGAGTAGCCAGTGCAGATGAATCAAAAGTGGTGTAATGCAGAGGTTGAGGCATTCTCTACAGAAACGTTTTGCTGCCGAGTTTCGTGCAGAACATTGCCTAAGCAGGAAGTATCACAAGTAGCACCTTATTGACATCTAGTAGAGGTGCCAATAACAAACAAATAAATTGGCTGTGTTGCTCATATACAAGCAAGCCCGAATAGGTGCAATTTATGTCGGTAAAAGTCGGTAGACTTGACTGTAGAGATGACTGCTTATGTAGTGAAGTGTCATCTTGGAAGAGGACACATTACGTGCAAAGTCTACAGGACATACAGTGGTAAACCAACTTTGAGCACTAGGCTTACCTGTTTCTGAGCATTACTGTTAGCCCATTAGTTGTTGGTTCCCTTAATTATTATTAAATCTAAGAAATTTTGCTTTAATTTCAGTGTGAAAGTCAGAAAAACACACTGCAGGGCACTTGCAAGAGTCTCAAAGATAAGTAAGGATCCAAGCACAGACAGCCTAGATCGCGCTTGGCAATTACATCAGCATTATGGTAGCACTAGCTCACAGAATTGCCAAAACCAGTCATGTGTGTGCAACCTATGAACTGATATGGCACACCAATTTTTCAAATGAAATTTACCATACACAGCATGGCAACTCGTGCACAACGATTAAGCACCTATCTCACAAATAAAAACTTGCTGCCTCACACTATCAGGACTCTCGATATAAGGTGTAATCCTCCAATTTATTCAAAACCGACATGATTATTTTGCTAACGACTGATAACTGCTGATCCATCATTCACCCAACCTGTCTATCTCTCTGACTTCCTCATACCTTCAGTTGGCTTCTTCTCTCTTGAAAGTCTTATCTCTCTTACTCTTTAATACTCCCATAAACCCTCTCTAATATATTTTTGGTCATCCTTTCCTCTCTTTTTCACATCTCTTCCCTTTCCCATATTTCCTTAAGCCTCTCTCCCATTCTCTCTCCTGTTCTCTCTCACTATCTGTCTATCTGTCAGTCTCTCTTTCTGTCTCCCTCTCTCTCCCATTCTTTTCTCGTAAGCCCTGTCTCTCACATGATTCTCATCTTTCTCTCTACACTGCTGTCTCTTTCCTCTCATATGTGATCCGTGTAGCTCGTGAAGCCAGCAAGGTTACTCGATGCATAGCCAATGCAATAATGTTACATTTTGTAATTGACGTGACAATAATTTAAGAGAAATGGTTCTTAGGACTGAGGGGCTGCCAGTGTACTCCTGCTTCAGCTTTTGTTGGGAAAGACAGAGATAGCATTAGGCAGCAAAGGACCGAGACAGGTAGGGCACTGCCGAAAATGTTGCCTGGTTAGCATGACTACAGATTAACTGGTACAGTAACATGCAAATCAATGCCATTGTCAATTCAATGTAACCTCTTTTGCATGCCATGTGTGGAAGCAGCAATTCATAGGTGCTTACAGCTGGTGCAAAAACCTGCTGTTAGGCTTGTCTGTCATGAGGTTTGCAGTTGCCACGTCATAGCACTTTTGACCGACCTGCACCGGCTACTAGTCAAGCAATGCATCGACTTCAAGGTTTTGTCACTCACTTTTAGGTCCCTCCATTCTTTTGCTCGAGCCTACCTATCAGATCTACTGCTCCACCAGGCTAAGCATCGTCCCACCTACTTTTCGAATCCAACAGTCTACAAATACCTCGAACAAACCTCAAATCCTTTGGAGACCATGCCATTAGTTCGTATGCTCCCAAAGCCTGGAACTCATTCTATACTTGTGTCACGACATCCCTGACTTGACCACATTTGAAACAAAATTAAAAACACACCTGTTTATGAAGCCATTTAGTGAGTTCCCGTGGTTCGACCTTTAAATGCTTATGTGTACTAACACTGTGCATGCTGCCAGTAACCCCATTTGCATGCTGACCCTGTGCTTGTCCTCACCATGTTATTCTTGTTGTTTATTGAGCATGCTACTATGAGCCATTCGATCGTGTTTTCTTTGAGGCAAATGTAAAGCGTCTAGAAAGAGATTGAGTTCTCTGCAGGCGCTTTATCATTTACATTATTATTACTATAATATTGTCAACTCCATAATATTCGATCTCTTTCTTACCACATATGCTTAAAGACTTAGTCATTAGGCAGAGCTTTGCTTATCACGAAAGCATGATAACGTTGCTTGTGCACCTGTTGTAAAGGCATGCAATGCGAAGTTACTAAGCTATTATCACAGCAACGAGGCGAGGAACCAGATCACCCTTTCTGTAGTCAAGAAGTATCCAACTTTACATAAGCCTTTGCATGCCAAGAGAGAACTAAGAGATAGCAATGGGCACCAACATAAAGTTTGCCTTTTTGAGCACACTACAGTGATGCTTCGGTCACTTGCAAAAGAAGGACCTTAGAACCTTTACCTTTATTTATAATAAAAGCTGCAATTGAAGTACAAACAAAATCAGTTCGAAGGCAGCAAGTAGACTTATATCGGACCTAATCGGTGAACGTTGTAGCTTAGCCAGTTTCACTGTCATTGAGCAATGATCCAGCAAAAGAACAACCAAAAGTGTATACTTGCAAATACTTAGACCCATCGGCAATTTTGGTTCACTTGACTTATCAGCACCAAGCTCCGATTAAAGGTCCTTTACAGTGGAGTGAGCAGACTAATCACAAACTGTACTTTGGGCACATTCACATGCTTTAACTTTGCTGCAACAAATTACTTCGAAAAGGTCGACCTCAAATCACAGTCTTCATGTCTTCTCAAGATAGCAATTGTGCTACGATAGAACATCTAAACTACAAAAGTTGACTTGACACTGATAGTCGAGCACTAAGAGTTAGATGGAGCTACTTGAAACTGATACAGCGCCACAACTATCAAGGCCTTAAAGCAGAAAGGATGATATGCCTCTAAGATAGGCATAGGCCCACGAACAAATCCTGATGAGATACATAACCTTGACCTGTGCATGAGAGCCCAGAATGAGAGCAAACTCCCATCGTCTATATCTGTGTGCTACAAAATGAGAAACAGCTATCTAACTTACGAGCAGAGAAGAGGCAAGATTGATCATAGAGCCGTCATCCATGCCCGGTAGCCTAGCAGTACTGTAAAAATGTCTATCTGATCAAGGCTGGGAGAAGCTCAAGTCATATCTGTGAACGTGCCGCGAAGTCCCGTGCAGGGAAGGAAAGCTAGCACGGCTAAGACGGTCGAAGGGCTTAATATGCACAAAGTGCTGCTTCCCCAATCGCAATATACAAGCATCCTCGATCAGCCGGCCAACGAGGCATGCGCTCTCAATGATGGCTGGGTCAGAGCGACTCTATGCCAGCTTAGCTGATGGTGGCCAGCACAACAGCTGCAGGGACAAGCAGGCAGGCAGGCATCACCTCGCAAGAGCAGTCAAAAGAGAAAGTAAAGCATGCCAACGCCAATCTGAGAATCAGCAGAGAGAGAGAGAGAGAGAGAGAGAGAGAGAGAGAGAGAGAGAGAGAGAGAGAGAGAGAGAGAGAGAGAGAGAGAGAGAGAGAGAGACACTGAAACACAGTTGCATACGTGACATACCAGCAGGCCAATGCCGCCCCTTCCTCGATAGTTGAAGACGACGGCCCTGCAGAGCAAGATAAAATTGGCAGGCTTGTATCGCGCAGGACTGGTCACGACACCGACCAAAACACACTGAGCACCGGGCATCTTGGCAGCCCACTACCACCTGTAGCCTAGTCTCGTGACTGCATGAACAAGATGGTGAACGTAATTCGATCTGTCACAGCCAGTGATTCCTGGAAGGACGAGGACGACGGGTCGCCTCTCGTCGGCGTCAGCAACTCCGTGCAGCCAGCTGAGCACGACTGCTCCGCCATCGTCCAATCGCAGCACCTCCCTACAGGCATGCAGAGCGCCGACCGATCGAGCAGCCGGAGAGGCTCAGCAGCAGGCTTTGCTGCTTGTGATAGAAAGCACCCGAGGCGGCTCCTCGCTGGCCAGCAGAGTTTAGAGGCAGCCTTCCTACCTCTCGTCGTACTTGATGTCTAGCCGAGACTTGAGAGAATTTGCAACGACTGTCTGAATGTGGCCGTTCCAGCACCAAGGAGTGGGCCAGTAGCTCTTCGTCAGCGAAGGGCACGCTCGGACCAGCAGACGCTTCAGCTTGCCTTCCTTAGCAGCGAGCGCGGGCCTCTGCAGCAGACAGTATGCCCACGTGCTAGCTCGCTAGCCCAGTGTGCAGCAGCTGAGGCAGCGAGCGTCAGCCAGCGATGTAGGCTCTCTCAGGTATCGGCTGCGAACCCGATTGGAGCGGCCAGGCTGCGAGAGTGCCAGCTGGCGACCGCCATTGGACTGAAGGATGACAGATGCACCACAGCTCTTAATGGCTGAGTGCTGTTCATCTGCAGCACCGAGTGCCGATTCTGGAAAGCTTTGCCCTTAGGGATGAGGTCGGCCAGTCCAGCTGCGCACACAGCCACTAACTGCAGCCAGTCTGAGCCTGCTGGTGCCTGCTTGTGACCTACCATGACCCGCTACACGGCTTTTGCCTCCTCTCTGCCGCCATGTCGTTAGCACATGGCTGCTCAACGAGTGCATTCATGTGCCGAGTGGTGCACTGCTAAAGTTTTTTCCCTTTACACCATAGCAAATTTAAGTTCCTCATTTGCCCATTCTTATCGGTAGACCACGATCTACATAGGCGAACTACATGATGCCAACCAAGGAAATAAACCAGCTTAATCACCACCTGACTAATGCATTTCCACTGCACCGTGATATTTACAATCCTCTGCCCTGCTCTCCTGCCCTGCTCTCCTGTGCCCCAGCAGATCGATGCAGCGCTGCTTCTTTGTGTAGGAAATAAAATTTAAAGAGGGATATATATATATATATATATATAAAAATAATATAATTCATTTGTGTAGCACCCTAAGAGAACTTAATCTCCATTAAGGCACTTCACATATGCCACGGGGCCCAAGCTCACGAGGTCGGCCAGACGTTGGTCGGGATGAGCACCCAAACCACTGGGCCAATAATACCAACAATACATTTGTATAGCACCCTTAGAGAACTCAGTCTCTTTATAGGCACTTTGTGTGTGCTGAAAAATAGGCATGACCAAATAGTTGGTGGTAACATGCACATTGGAAACAAGCGCAATGTGATTAGAGGTAACATGTACACTGTCAACATGGAAATATGGTTATTTGCAACATGCACAGTGTCAGCACGCATGCATGAGCACGCAAAGGAAAAAATCACAAGTATCCACCGAATGCTGGGTAAAAAAGGTGTCTTTTTATCTTTATTTTAATTTTGCAAAGTCAGGGGGTGTCGATACGTCTGTCGGGAGAGATTCGAAGCTTTAGGAGCATACGAACTGAAAGCACGGTCTCCAAAGGATTAAGTGATCAGTACAGAGAGGACAAGAGAGAAATGAGACAAGGCATGTGAACAGAAAGAGTGAGGATAGGGAAAGAGAGTGAGACACGAAGAGATAGAGAGAGAAATAGAGAGAAATAGAGAGAGAGAGAGAGAGAGAGAGAGAGAGAGAGAAAAGGCAGTGTACAGATTTACAGAGCATCTACAGATCTGTAGTTCATATACTAGCAATGTACTAAACAAATGCTGATGGGAATCATGGGATGGATGGGATGGGATGGGATGGACAACAGTGATTCGGGACTTGGCTTCACGATGTCCTGTCAGCTTATCAATGGCTTCTAACACACACTGTAAGAAATATAATAACGACTAAAGCCTGCGAAAATCACTTGCGGACACCTAAGGTCCCCCAGACTTTCAATGTACCCAGGCACCAAGCAGCAAGACTTCTGTCCTACCAGTCAGCACTGAAGCAATGACAACGTACAATTTGCATTTGGCTTTCTACGTTTTAGGCCAGGTTAGAAACAGTATTGCTGTTGCTTTTGCGAACTGATTACTGCCAGCCTGCTGTTGCAGCAGCCAGACAAGGTTGTAAAGCCTTGCAGGCCTGATAGTAATTTACCTACAGCCGTTATCACGAGATTTTCTGTGCCCTTCTATCTTCTATCGACTGTCCTTGCAAGCATAGAGCGGACAATATTCTCCACGAGAGCTGTGACATGACTGCAGGGCCTATAGATGGTAACGACTGGCATCTTACACGTGACCCAATCGCATGCCCAGCTCGGCAGCCATCATACAACTACGGTCCTGACGTTGAGCATGTTCAAACCATCAAAGCAAAACCCCAAAGCCACAGCAGAATGTTCGACAGCAAAAGCAAAGCTACCAGGATACATCTACCTGACAGTTACAGGGACAGGTCAGGCAATGGCAAATAACAACTAACGGGGATTGTATCACGGCTCAAGCCACTCCTATCATTAAAACAAACAAAAAGTCTTGACCACACCATACTGTAAGGATAGAGACCAGTGCTCTGCAATCTATGGTGTTCTGTCTCTGCACCCTCTGTCTCTCCCTGTCCCTCTCGCTGTATGTATGCATGTCTGTCTGTCTGTCTCCCTCCCCCTCTCTCTCTCTCTCTCTCGTGCAGTAGCTCAGCTGCTTCTTCATAATCTGTTGTCTCTTGCATCTCTCTCAGGGTGCCTGCCTCACTTGTCTCTCTATTCTCAGTCTGTCTCTTTTCAACTTAAAGGGCATAGTATCAACCTACCTAATAATTCCATTAATGACACAACTGCTCCAAATTGGTTGGTCGCCTATGCTGTGCAAAGCAATTGTCCAATAATACAGCACGGGTCTGTGCAAGTCATAACTCCTTCAGCGTGAAGGATAGCCTTGACCTCTGGAGAGACACTGGCGAACCACAGCAAGTAGGCAGCTTGATTCTCCGACAGCAGAACCAATGCTTCAAGCACAGCAGTCCATTGCAGAGAGGAAGCCGGCGCAGCGGTCTTCCTGGCACCGGCAGAAGTGGCAAAGAGTTTGAGATGTCTAAACAACCCCGGAGTATCGGTTTGGATGAATTATCGAGCTGTTTCCACTTTGCATGCATGCAGGGTCGGCATTAGGAAACCATACCCCTATAACATTGGCTTGCCGAACACCAATATCGATCAGCTTATGACCTGTTGACCGCAGGGTAGCCGCACGGCGGCTGATGATCCTACGATGATTGGTTCTGCACAGGATTTATCGATGATTGCAAGCAAGCCACATTTTAAGGGATGTACCAAGCTTCGTCCAGGCTTTAGACAGGTGCTTGCCCTTATAGACCAAGGTCGTGGGCTAGAGCCCTGCTCATATGTAAAGCACTTAGAGAAGGATTACGTTTTCTTAGGGCGCTAACTATAAGAATTACACCAGTACAATTAACGGTCCTTAGCGCTGGGCTGCAGTACATTTACTAGCTCAGGAAAGGCGCTTAAGGTCCATTGCAAAACTATTTCTTTATCTTGCACGTACCAGGGCAATGAAAGAACGTCTGTATCGTGTGGTATCACCATCTTGGCGGCAGGGATAGACAGACTATCGCGAATCAATAGTGGCTCAATGCTGCATTCTACCTGCCGGCACCCAGTGTGTCCATGAGATGGACTAATCACGCGACTGTCAGTCTGGCTGAATTAGGAGATTGTTAGTTAATAGAATTAAACGCAATATAGGGTGACTAAAAACGCAGTGAAGCACCCACGAATGAGATAACTGTGAGCTGCGTCGGCGCCGGCTGGCTTAGTAGCTGCAGGGGCCACCGAACAGTCGCTGCCGTCAGTGCAAGAAGTCGGCGATTTACCTTGACCACCTTCAGCAAATAGTACAATAGGTATGAAACTACAAGTCCAGTACAGAGCTTGGCGACTGCAGACAGGTCCCGAAGCAGAGAGTTCTCGAAACCAATCGTCGGCATCGCTGGGAATCAGCTGCTGTATAGGGTGTCGAGCCGGACTGAGTCTAACGTACAACAAGCGGCTGCTCGCACAGCTGACTCGAGTGAGGTGCTGATTAAATCTTTGTTATGCGGTACGGATACTAAGCGTTACAAATTTAAGATATTTAAATTAATTTAATTTGTTAATCTGTGAATATTTTTTCTCTCGAAAACGGTTGTAGTAAAACCTTCATTATACCGGCCAATTGAGGTCTCTGATTAAAATGGCCTCCGGAGCGCTGTTTGGCAATGCCTCGTCCCGTAGCAAGAGCAAGAACCTTGTCGAATTCAAAGCTGGAAAAATGTACTTAAAAGGAAACATGTGCCATCCCGATAAACGGAAGGGTTTACTATACGTCTACCAGGCTGACGATTCGCTTATGCATTTCTGCTGGAAGGACCGCGCGACTGGGACAGTGGACGACGTAAGATGCGTTCCGTTGTTCAGCTGCTTCGTTACTATTAATCTCACTTAAACGAGTCAGCATTGAGCTGAAACAGCGTGTAGTGTCTTATTTACTTGTTCAAGTCTTTAGGTTGAAATCGGCAGGAGCGAGCCAGTTACAGCCGGCCACAAATTCCAGCAGACAAGCGTCGTGCCGCAGGATTTATTGCCCTCCCCAGCCTTAGAAGTTGAGTCTATTTATAGAGGGGCATATGCTGTACACCTTATTGAATCGCGCCACTCGGAATTTTTTGTGGGGTTTTCTATAATGGCAGCCTAGCTAGAGAGCTCTCGGTCGTTCATTGAATAATCTCCGGCTGTAGTGCGCCGGTGCCGGGGAGTTTGAATATAACATATATGACTAGTTTCATCGTTTCACTGTCGGGTGTCGCATAGCCTAGTCATTAACTTGAAATATACGTTTTTATTGGTGGAAACTGACATGGTGGAAACTGACTGCGTTATTATGGCTCGCTCAGCTCTGGTCCCGGCAGGTCCGGGGTTCAACCCTTGCTGACAACAAGACATGTTTCTATTCAGTGCTGCGTACGATATTCCGTCGTTCTCAGCTTTACAAACGTAGGTGACGGTTTAGCTTGATACTCATTGGAATGGTGCATTGTTTTTGCAAGCCGTCGATCCTGTTTAAGGAATCGCATGAATTTATGACTGGCTACCTATTCGATCTCCTTGCACCTTCAGTGTGCCCTTATATCACTCACTCCTCAGCTTACAATAGTCTAGCGGTACCTTGCCCGAAAGTGAAATCTTTTAGTGACCTGAGTCTTCATTTCGTATGCAACGAAAGTCTGGACCATGCAGCATGCAGCTTCTGTCAGCAACTGGAATGATTTAGCATAGTTCAATTCACTGCGAAAGAAGCATCCGTTCTGCTTAACTTTTGTTCTTATGCAGTGTACGTGCCAACCTGTGCAATTCAGTGCATTGTACGTCCCAGTGGTCCTACTAATAATAGGTTGACCTCCAGTCTTCTTTTGTGCATTTGCATGCTCACCTGAGAAAGGTACAGGCCTTCATGTCTAAACATGACATGTGACTGTTATTAAGCCTTGGCTATCTATTCTCCTGTATAGTTTTAAATAGCCCTAGAATAAGATTAGTTTTCTAAAGGTATGCTACAAACGGACTATTATTGTTACTTCTGGTATTATTATTGAATACTACATTCAAAGCAGACCCACATCATGCCCGGAGCTGTAGCCAGTAGCCTGTCCTACCGTATTATCTGTTCAGTCTGATATTTCCGCCAGCTGGTTTGGTCCAGAGGTTAAAGTGCTCGCCCCGACCAAGGTCTGGCTGAGGTCGTGGGCTCGAGCCCGGAGGCCTATGTGAAGCGCCTGAGTAGAGATTAAGTTATCTTGGGGTGCTATACAAATGAGTTCTATATGTTAATTATATTATATGTTCTATCATTTTGCGTTGACTGACATGGTTGTTTTTCTATTAACCAGAAACCCCTTCTGTTTTTAGGATCTCATTATATTTCCGGATGACATCGAATTCAAAAACGTTCCGCAGTGCAAAACCGGCCGTGTTTATGTACTGAAGTTCAAATCCTCGTCTCGAAAGTACATTTTCTGGATGCAGGTATTTTGTAGTTGGTTGTCTTCATCGATGCAAGTTTTAGCCAACTGTGGGTGTGCCATTTAGCCTCTCTGTTGGTGCTGAAATGATGTTTTATTAAGCCTACTAATGTTGTGAGAACAGATTGGTTTTGATAGTAATGCTTAAGATTCTTTTTGGTTCGGCACAACCTACCTCCTCCGGCAATACATCGGGCTTGCCTAGCTGGTTTTGCTGTGTCATTGGCGGTTGCCTTGTTTATTTGCTTCATGGTACCAATACCTCGTGAAAATGCCCAGACATGTTTATGGCCTTATTCGATCTTCACCAGTATCAAACATCAGCTTATCTGACATGACTTCTACTCCCCCACCAGGCTAAGCATCGCACCAGCCACTTTTCGGAATCTAATCGTTTACCTATACCTCGTACGAACCTCAAAGCCTTTGGATGCCAAGCCTTTAGTTCTGCTCCCAAAGCCTAGAACTCACTTCTGACTTGCGAAATGATATCCCCTGACTTGAACACATTTAAAAAGAACTAGAAAAATTTATCTCACAGCATTAGTAGATCTATGTTATTCGTCCTTTACATGCTTATACACACTGTCGCTGCATGTGCATGTCACCCCTTATCATGTTGTGCTTGTTGTCATTGAGCATGCTACCACTAACCATTCGATCGTACTTCTTTTGCAGCAAATGTAAAGTGCCAAGAAAGAGATTGAGTTTTCTGAGGATGCTATATATATTATTATTACTATTATTATTAATAGTAATAATAATATATATTATCATATATATTATTATTACTATTATTAGTATAATGGTCGAAGGTTGCATTAATGAACGTTTTGAGGGGGAATGTAAGGAAAGAACTTATGCAATTTATCTGGCAATCGAACAATTTTTTAGGATACCTTTCTAAAGGTAAGCATGTTAGAAATAGGAAAAGAAATTCTGACAACTTCCAAATTGAAGAAACAGATAATTGTGGAAATCATGCCTAACCAAGATGTATAACAGAAACAGTATATCTACAAATAAAAAAATTACCAATCTCTGCATCATATCCGGTTGGTTTTCCACCTTTTTTTAACCTCATTAGATTGAGGCACACGAGTTTCCCTTTGCAGCAAATGTAAAGCGCCTATAGAGAGATTAAGTTCTCTGAGGGCGCTTTATCAAGCGAATTATTATTGTTATTATTATTAGTGAAGCGTGTTGAAGTCCATTCTTGTGACTTTTATACAGCTTCATTATCAGTGTAGCTTAATGCTTTGTACATTCCATAACTCGGCTAGTACTCCAGATAACAGAGTAAAATTTGAAATGCAAGTTCAGCTCTGCTTGTACAGCATGATACAACATTGTTTCTGAGTTAGGTTGTATAGATTTTCCTCTGGACGTCCATGATTGCTGAAAATAAAGCGTGAGGACATTTGTCGACATGTACAATCACCTAACCTATCACACCACTCACTGATACCTTTTTGAATCGTCTTATTGTATTTAGTGATATAGGGCATGTCGTGACTGCAGAAATGTCATCGAGCCTCTGTGTCTAATTCTATTACTGTGGTGCACTTCTTGTTACCATTCTTTCCTGCCCAGCCAAGTTTGTTCTGCAGAAACATGTATTGCGTATGTGCTAAGGAAGTTAACAGCAGATCCGTCTGCGCTTATAGCAAGCTCTTTGGAACAACCTATTACGGGATTCGGAGACAGACATTTTAGACCTAACACCCTATTGTAATGTATCTCCGTCTGTAACTCCACAAAGTCATAAAGACCATGTGGGTGTTATGCAGGAGAGTTTTGTATAGCGCACTCACAGCCTAAGCGGCTTTCGGTACGCTATTTGACATTGATCTGTATTTAAATCCTAGATTTTTGGGCCTGCAGGGTAGTCCAATATAACGAAGCACCCAAACTGTAGTTTTGCCAGACCTGTTTATTAAAAAATAGGAATGCAGCTGTGGTTGTATTAACGGCCATAGTATTACAAATGAAGCATTAGCAAATTTGGTCTGATGTGTATTTATAGAAATATTGGTCTCAATGGACCTGAGTGCGAGGGTGGAGTAAATTTTATTTCATCCTATGCTTTGGTAGTAAGCACCACATAGAGTAAACCAGTTAAGGTACAGTTGTACCAGCAGCCCAGTTGAACGTCTACTACTAGAGATGAGAAAACTATCATGCTGATTACATCAATAGCCCGAATAGTTGGTCGGTCATATGTCGGCCATCCACCACTAATAACGTTTTCAAACATTATTCGAGCATATCAGTCGGTTGGAGTCAGATCACCAAGAGGTAACCTCACTGTCTGGTTCATGGTTTTTAGGAATCCAAGGATGATAAGGACGAAGAGAACTGCCGGAAAGTTAATGAGGCACTAAACAATCCACCCACTCCTAGTGCCAGTAGAGCAGGAGGAGGCCTAGGAGGGCTGCCTGCCGATCTAGCCACCTTAAGTGAGTTGCCACCAGTGCTGTCTCAGTTGCTTTTTGCATGTGCATGGATGCCAGCCTGACTGCCTGCCTTTCTATCTATCTGCCACTTCGACTCTCTATATGATGACTAACAGGTGGCTTGCTTTGTAGCTGGTGACAATGACCTTCAGAGCATCTTGGGCAGCATGAACCAGCAGCAGCTGCTGCAGCTGCTTGGCGGAATGGGTGGAGCCGGCCCAAGTCTCACTAGTGCGCTGCTTCGTGGCAGCGGTGGCGGCCGGCCAGTCAGCTCGTCACAGGCATCTTCTGCAGAGGAAGCCACGACGCCATTGAGCATTCGCTCATCTCCCGGACCGCAGTCACGCTCAGCTACTGATGGTGGTGAAGGCATGCTACCTCGACCGGCCACTGTAGCTGCTGTACCTTCCCATGTTACCAGCAGCACCCCAACGACCTCCTCGGCAGCTACAACAGCTGCTGTGAGCTCACGCGCACCAGGCGTCAATCGAGCACCTAATGACCGAAGTCATGCACCAGTGCAACTCAGCGATTTGCAAAATATTCTTGCAAGCGTCAACAGTATGTATCTTTTCAATAAGCATGTTTTTGCATCACGGTTCCCATTTCACCGTACTGCTGTACATATCACGGGCTTGCTTGTGTGCATGGATAAGCATTTTTGCCCCGCTTGCTTTATGCTTCCTGCTCTTATATATAAAACAGGGTAGCAAGAGGTCACCGTCCTATCTCCATTCTCACCATCCTCAGCAAGGAGGCAAATAGCTGTACACCCCCTGGTTTTAGCCGAGAGGTAAGGCGATCGCACTTGGATGACCTCTGGACGTGGATTTGAGTCTCTACCACAGGTAGTCCTCCATTGGAAGATTCTGGTGGGATTGTAGACACCAGGGCTGTTATTCAGCAATATAATTTCAAAAAATGCAAACAGACCACAGAAATAAGCACTCATAAGAGAGTTTGCCTCAAGCAGAAATCGATCGGCAACTGCTGGGTTACGAGTGAGGTGCACTACATATTGCACTATTAAGACCATGTTTCATTTAGGTCTAAACTTGAAAATTTGGCTGTTCTCAAGCTGAATCCCGGTGCTTTGCGTGAATGAATGCCTATATAGTGCTCCGACTTATAAAATAGATACAAACAGGTGAACTTCTATGTCGAACTTTCGTTAGTCAAGAATGGTAAATCGTAGCCTTCAGTACCCACAGTGCACAGCTGTCAGATGTTGTTTCCTCCCAACTGTTTATCGAGTAGTCAGATCTATTGGCTTTGCACGGATTTTGAATGTTTTCTCCTATACATTTTGATTTTCGATTTGCATTACTGGCTGAGTTCTTATCTGCAAATTGTGCTAAGTTAACCGTTGTATGTCGGGGGGGGGGTGGCTGCATTTATAATTTGCAAAGTAAGTCGGCTGAGATTGAGACTAAGAGATATCTAGCACGACTTAATGCAGATATAGTCAATTGGATTAAGACCTTATTGAGCGGTCGGCTTCCATGTCCTCGGCAACTCTTGAATGTGTAAGTGGCCTAAAGCCGTTGATGCAAGTTAAGTAGTAGTTACAAAGTGCAGGACAGGAATGAAGGCCTGTTGTTATGTGGCGAAGCACCAAAATCCCTCCAGACTCTGGATTACCAACCGGTCAGTGCTCTAGGCTGCTTTTCATTTGCTGCTCTATTTAAATAAGGCTGTTAAAATAATCGACCTATGTTTTTGCATTTAATATTTGCTTGTTCTACTTATGTTTAATTGTCCCACTAGGAAAACAGCTTCATGGAAACGGCTTCAGAATAGATATCCACGTGTGTCTTCTGCTTCAATCGTTTGTTATTCTTGCCGTCATAGAGCCTTTTTCACTGTCAAAAGATGAAACTGGATTTGTCTATGCTTCGTTGACCCGGGAATGTACTTAGGGTCGTTATCTTGATTCCAGATATTTTTTAAGCAAACTGTTGGGGCTTCCCAATCCAACTTGCTTATCTACCTAAAAGTGCACATGTTGTTCAACAATATCTCTGATCCAAGATTTTTACTAAGTTTGATCCGTTTTGCATCATTGTATTACCCATGCAATCTAAAAGTGTACGGTGTTATAGGGCACGTTGAATTAGCTAATCACAAGCCGTCGTCCAGTATAACGATTGGTATGGCCTTGTTGATGGAGAACTGTTAGCATTTTCACTGTAGTCTCACACTTGCATTTCTGAGCTTGACCTGACCAGTCCGAAAGTAGTGGTACTAGGTCACTATCCACTGAGTGATGGCATCAACCAGTGAAGAGCCACCATAGGCATGCAAATGCTTTTTTCTTGGGATGGCTTTAGTGTGGTCCATTAGAGATTCTTCCTTGTTTATAGCTTCTTAAGCTGTAGCTACCTGCTTTCTCAACCATGTAAGAATCCCTTTCACTGATTGATTGGTTAGGCCCCATTCTTGTTGGTCTGCCTGCAGTTGTGATACTGTCAATTTGAGTGATTTCTTTGCTATGTTGGACTAGGAGCCAACACAAGCCAGGCGCAACCTGCCTCTGCCGGCTTGAGATAAATAGCTTTATGTGACGTCGAATTCTTGAAACTACATTTGACACATTGTGTGTGTGTGGTACTCTTTGCTGATATGTCCATATTGGGTACATTTATGATCACTATAAAGCCTACCCTGGTTGGACAGCTGGAAAGCCTACAGCAGCCTGAAAAGGCAGTTAGTAATCATAAAAAAATAATAATGCATTTGAAATAGTGCCCTCAAAGAATGTAATTCTCTTTCTGTAATCTCTCTCTGTAATCTCTTTCACTTTACATTTGCTGCAAAGGAAGCTTGATCGAATGGTTAGTGGCAGCATGCTAAAAAAAAACAACAAGAATAACATGGTTAGGGGTGACTTGCACAGTATCAGCATGCAGGTTTGGTTAGTGGCAGCATGCCCAGAGCAGCTCGCTTAAGCACATAAAGGACGAATCGCAGGGACCTGCTAAATGCTATGATTAATATGTGTTTTTAGTTTCTTTTTAAATGTGGACAAGTCAGATGTGATGCAGGTCGGTAGTGAGTTCTAGTCTTTGGGAGCATATGAACTACAAGCAAGGTCTCCAAAGGATTCGAGGCTTGTACTAGGTATTGGTAAACAGTTAAAATCCGAAAGCAGGTTGTATGCTGCTTAGCCTGGTGGGGCAGTAGATCTGATAGGTAGACTGGAGACAGAGAATGAAGGGATCTAAAACTGAGCGACAAAACCATGAAGTCGATCCGTTGCTTGCCTGGTAGCCGGTGCAGGTCGGCGAGAAACGGTGTTATGTGGCAGCTGCAACACTCAGGACAGCCTAGCTCAGAGTTTTGCACCAGCTGTAAACAAAGTTACAACTTAGTGTCATCTGCATAGAAGTGACAGCCTGGATTGTGCTTGAAAATCATATCGGCAAAAGGATAGAACCGTGAAAAGGATGGGACCAAGCACAGGTACCTGTGGTACACCATCTTTCAGAGGTCGTCCACCACTTCAATACTGTGGAGTCTCCTGCTGATATAGGACATGAGCCATTGCAATACAATGCTAGTGATGTCCTGGCGAGATAAGAGGTGCTCAAGCAGGACTTGGTGATCGATAGCATCAAAAGCTGCCGAACGATCGAGCAAGACAAGCATAGATACTCTACCTAAGTCAGCATTCCTAAGTAGATGCACGTGTAGTAAGGCTGGCTCTGTTGGAGTGATTAGTTCTAAAACCAGGCTTGAGCTTACTACTAGCAAGGTTTGAGGTTTCAATACATGAGTTGAGCTGGTCTGTCAGGACTCGTTCCAGTGTCTTTGATTGGACTGGTAGAAGGGAGACTGGGTGGAAGTTGCTCAAGTTCTCTTGGCCTAGTGTTGCTTTCTTGAGTAGTAGCCTTTAGGAAAGGTGCTGGGATATGACCTGAGGCTAATGACATTTATGGGACTAGTTAAACATAGCAGCAGCAGATCAAAGCATCGCAGAAGCAGGTACAGAGTACTAGCTGTCTTCTTTGATTGGTACATGAACATCAGGACAAGGTCACTAGTGACCTTGAATGTAGACATTAAAGTGCTGCACGGAATGTAGGTAGGAACATGATTCCCCGGGGGGGGGGCATAGTTATAGCAGATCAATTCACGAGGTAAGGCCGGCAAAGGAGCCTGGAATCTTGGCATTTCCCAGTGTATCCCAGTGGGTATGCATTTTCTGTATTGTGGTGTCTCGAAAGGCTGTATAGAATTCTCTCGGGGTTCGACTTCACGAAAATGGCACTGGCAAAATTAATTCACCCGGATAACGACCAGTTATCCTAAATGGCACTTGTCAAAATAAAAGTTCTCCAGGATTAAGACCAATTATCTTAAGATGACGAAGCAACACCCAAGGTTAAATTTCTCACCAAGTTCGCTTGAATTATATCGATTTTCAAAGCAATGAGCAGTGCTTTACAGCCACCTTAACATGTATATCCAGAACTGCTTCCAATACGTTGCAAATGGCACCAACGTTAGCCAAGTAGAACAAATCTTGTCCCCCAAGCAGTAAGTAGTGCCTTTCAAGCACTGATCCCGAGTATACCGATATCATCGGTAGTGTCAAATTCAGGCTAGCTGATTATTTGCAAACGTTCTTTGCTCTTGAAATGATAGCTGCACCATTCACGATAAAAACCTAGCTGCCCAGTACTGTTAGTATTATGATACAGCCTGACCTGCATACAATCAGTCGAGATGCGATGTTTTGAGCGTGCATGGACAATGGCATCTGTGTTGGCTTTGGAATTAGTTTCCTTCATCCTATTAGCCATTTTTACGTGGTCGCATTACCTATAGTTTGCCTACTAATTTAGGAGAAATATCCATTGTGTGTAGCATGACTTGCTGCATATGTTAGCTAGCTAGTTTTACGTGCCATCTTTGTGGATGCACTTGGTATTGGTCTCTGCTTTCAGTGGCAGCAACCACATCAGCACCTGCGTCAGCTACATCACAAGATGTCCATTCGTCTCCTTTAAAAACTGCTTTGTCAAGTAATCGCATGATTCGTGTGTTAGCCGACTCTTCAGTCCAACAGAAGCTTAAAGAACACATGACATCAGGATCGTCTCTGCCTTCAACAGAGGAACGCTTGAGGGAGGCAATTACAGCTCCAATCTTCCAAGAGGTATATAGAATTATAGTTACTTTGTATAGCCCTACAATAGGACCTAAGGTCCAGTTAGGAGCTTCACTTATGCCACAGGGCTTGAGCCCACGACCTCGGTCACTGGGTAAGGCGGTTGCTTTTGGCGATCATGGCTTTTGCGTGTGCAAGCAGTGGTAAAAGCGGCAGAGGCACTTCTGTCGCTATACAACGAAGGCTAGTCAGCTAGTATTTTTTAAGTCAGCTAGTATTTTTTGACCTTGGTCGTCATCAGCTATCTCCTCAAGTTACTTAAGATTACGTTGTGCCTGTTTCAGATTACCAATGCATTCCATACAGCCTTAGCTGCTCGGCAACTGTCTTCACTATTAGGATCGTTTGGTCTGCCTGAAGCTGCAATCCAAGCAGCAAGCCAAGGAGGTAGGTATCGCCCAAGCACGAACTGCAATATTTTCACGGTGATCAGGAAAGAATATAAATGCACACATATGAACGTTTGATCTCTCATTTCCTTGCGTTTGCTGCAGATGTCGAAGCTTTTGTCAAAGCTATGGATGATACTGCATCTACAGACACCAAGATGGATGAGAACTGAATTATAGTATCATCACTAGTTGATTGGAATGATTGTGTGACATCTACTATTTATGGACAGAAATGAGGCACCCAGCGAGCTGCATTAATGATAACGATTTATTACTTGTCTGCATGTCTGCATTGCATCATCATGCAGTCTGTCTAAAACGACAGCTGGGCTTTTACTGTTCTGGTTTAACGACTTGCTCGGCAAGCATACTCCTTCCTGAACTGGGGCTGACAACTTGCTTGTTTGCAGCACAAGGATCTTCAGCAGCTACAAATAAAAAAAGGGTTGTTACTAACATATGAGTGTCCTATATTCTCCATATGCAGGCGTCCATGCACTGTCGTGCATGCCACAGAGGTTGCAAAAGCAAAAATCAAACACCACTTGCAAGACCAGAACAATCGGCATAAGTAACACGGGCAGGACAAGAATAGTATGCCACTGATTAGATGTAGGTATTATAGTAGTTATATTGCCATCAATAAGGGAAAGTAGGCCTATGCAAACAGTAACTAAAAAAGTAAAGTGCACTGACCTGCTTAAACTCAAGCAAGCCCACGTTTTTAAATGCTACATACTCAGGCGCACCAAGTGTTTGAGTGTGTGCTTAAGTGCTGTTACGTTCGGGCATTATTAAGAGGATTTCTTACGATACCAGGTAACCTAACTAAATATTATGCCCAGCACGTGTTTTTATTGACAGCCCCAAAAACCCGCTGTTAGTACAGTTAGAGTGACATAATAAGTTGAGCTTTGTGCACCCGCACAAAATAAGGATTCCTCAAATATTACTCACGTCATTGTTTGTTAGGAAAGGTAGATTTCAAGGCTCAAATACTTAATTTGGGGTCGTAAAATTTGGGAGCAAGGTACCGACCCCAAGCAAACTGCCAGGCAGTGAAGTGCTTTTCGAAGATTCCATGTTTGAAATTGGTTAAGTTGCTCAGCCAGATGCCTGTTTTGAACCTTGTAGAGCGATATCGACAGGGCTGGTGCCGGGTGATCGCCCTACACCAGTAGCCAAACATTTCTGTAAACCAAAGCTTAGTGGAATGCACTGCAGCAGAAAATAATGGTCTCTATTCCTGGCCAGACAAGGTAAGTAATCAAGAGTTGTGAAGGGACGACGTCACACTAAATGCACACATACAAACAGCACGTTTGCTTTGGGCTGCCAATACATAATTTCACAAGCTTTTCATAACTATAGTGTGCATGGCATCGTATGACACTCGGCGTATATAAACTGTAAGAATTTACAGAGGCAGCAGTGGCTGTACTGAGAGGATTTATTTGTACCGAAAGTGGGTAGGCCTAACTCGAGCTACTAAAAAGGTATTTTGGAAAGGATCAACCCGATTTCATGCAATAGAGAAGATTTGCTGGCCGAGCTCAGTTTGCAGGCTTTTCTACCTCTTAAGTGATAAGGGCAGTGGCAGAGGGGTGCTTACCCGGCAAAGGTCGACGCAGTATGATAGGCCTGCTGCAGGCGCTGCTGTCCAGCTCCGAGGAAGAGGCAGCCACAGCCGCCAGCCTCTGCAGGGCGGCGCGTGCCGCTCCGTCGTGCGACTCGTCCACGGTGGCACCCGAGCCGTGATTGGTGAGCGGTGGATGAGTCGATATTGTAACCAGAGCTAAATGGCCGTCCCTGCTCGTGCCCTACGGGACACGACCAGTGTGCACTGGGACAGGGCAGATATCGGCAATGGCAATGCAACTCGGGTAGGCGTGAGGCAGTGTGCTGCTGTTAAGCACCCCCAGAGGCGTCGGGCCGAGGGTGGCAGGTGAGCGAGAAGCACGCCTGTGCGTGCGTACCTGCGGCACGTCGACGAACTCGAGCTGCAGACCGGCAGCATGAGCGAGGTATTCCAGCTGCTCCTTGGGCCGACTGCTTCTGACTGCTTCTGTGGCGTCCGAGGCGACGGCACCACTGCCGAAGCGGGCGAGCAGAGCTCGCGCGGTACGAGAAGCACCTGGACAGGTGGAAGACCTCGAATTACACGACTAGAGCGCGCCCTGCTGTCTCAGCAGGCGCTCGAGTTGCCACAGGCAGCAGGACTGTAGCTTGACCTGCAGTGGAGGCTTAGAGCTGCCACTAGGACTCGAAGGTCAGGTCAGGGCATGCCCCAGGCAGGCTTGCAGGTCCTCTCCCAGTGTGCCATCCACTGGACATGGGCAACCTAAGGCTTGCGGAGCTGCCAGCAACACTCGTTCATTGCTCAATCCTCCCCCCCCCATCGAACCTGCGGCAGCTCGCTGGACGGTCTCAGCAAAGTCGGTCAGGAGAGCAGACAAGCAATCAAAATGACCACCTAGAACCTCTTCCATCTGCTAGTAACAGTGTTCCTGTTTTAACAGATAAAAATCCTCTGATCAAAGCTGAACAACTGGAGCAATGTTAGGAAGTAGCAAGGCCATTATATACTCTTAATTCTAGGCAGCAGAGTTGACTCAGATGGATTGTGTAAATTACACTTAACTACATATGGTTACCCCTCCGGCACCACCTATTCTCTGGAAAAGGGCAGTGTCTTGAGTCGGTTTGCTTGAGTTAAGATTCATATCAAGTGGGGGAGAGGGGAATGAAGGAGGAGCTGGTTGGGTATCTAAAACAAATAAAAGAGCAGAAAGTGGAAGGGAAGTAGCAAGTCGAAAAGATAATTGAAAATAGAAAAAAATACCAATATAGCAGTCCTGGCTGCACAAAACGCAGACAAGTTTTAAATCTGCAAGTAGTCATTCCATACCTTTCTAACTAGGCAGCTCGTCATAGACATTCTAGCCCTGAAAGATAAAGGGATTGTATTGTGGCTACCACTTTCGAACCCTCTCTATACAATTATCAACAATTCGATGGAGCTGCACATATCACCGGTTGTAACTGGTAGTGAATAACCAGATCCCATAATAAGGAGCTGGAACCATAAATGGACCATGGATCGCTTCAGGAAACAAGCTTTGAGGATAGAGTGCATTGGCAAGAACTCACAACTGCTCCAAACGTCAAGCTATCGACGAGGAGGGCACCTGCGGCCATGGTGCCAGCAGCAGCTGCTGCTGTGAGTACTCACCACACTCTAGTAGTTCCTTGGCCATGATGCCTAGCACTTTTGCTGGACACGTGGAAGGTCTTGCTGGGAGGCAGCCGACGGCCCTCGGCACCCTCGGCAAGGCCACCACCTCGGTAGGTTCGCTGCACTGGTCGACGAATGTCACACGCTTCTCGCTGCTGCCACTCGTAGAATGTGTCTGCTGCTGCTGTGGCAAAGGCTCGGTTGCTGCATCAGTCGCTGATGCCGATGCTTTCAGCAGGGACTTGGTGGGTGCAGCAGAAGTAAAACCGGCTCTCTGTGTGCGGCCACAGCCCAGCTGTGCAAGCATGGCCTCGGCAGCGTTCTGCTTGGCCACACGCTTGCTCGGCCCCGAGCCGGCTGCTTCTTTGTCACCAACGGTTACCTGGAGATGAGGTTACTTGCCTAGACATCGGGCCACGTGCAGGTGTGGGAACGCCCATAATTTACAATCGACACACACACGTGCTCACATGCGCTCACATATAGGAATGCAGCGGCTGCTACAGGAACACAGTATTGCAATACTTGGACACATCCATGTCCATGCTCACTCGGTCAGGGGAGACAAATGGAATGCAACATAGGCACAGTGAAGCACGAGCATTAATGCAGCTGCACAGGCACACTCAGAGCGATTCTCACGGCAAACGTGCAGCAGCAAGCCATCAGCAACAAAGCAGCAAACGAAAGCTCCCTCATCATCACCAGTCATCGCTTGCGAGTGGGTGGGGCCGCGAGCAGCGCCAGTGCCAAAGTCTGCAAAGATGGCCGACCTGCACGGTGAAATCTCGGCGGCCGGGCGCGTGGTCCTCGCTCGCAGCTGCTGCTGGCAGCTCTCGATACACGGGCTCGGACTCCAGCCTTGCCTGCTGGACCTGCATCAGGCGCGTGACCGGGTTGATGCCAGTGCTGCCGTAGTCGGCACTCATTTTCTGCATCTGCAGCGGTCACGAGGCCGCTAGTGAGCAGGCTCTAGTCGTGATGCTTTGCCGGACTCAGGCCTACGCCCTGCTGAACGCCTTGCGAATAGGCCCCAGGGTTCCCATCAGCGGCTGCAGCGGCGGAAGCACGCACACAGAGGAGCATGTGCAGTGCCGGTGGTTCGCCATTTCCTTACCTTCATCATGCTACGCGTCTTGTTCTTGCTGGTGCTCCTCGGCCTCGGAGCTTCAGAGTCAGCAGCAGCAGAAGGCGGCCGCGTCAAGAGCAGCGGCTGCTGGTGCTGCTGCGGTGGATAGATGGCGGAGAACGCTTCGCCAATGACACCTCTACCTCTGAAGAGCTCAAGCATCCTGCTAGCTGCGTCCTTCTTGGAAGCTCGCTTGCTGTTGCCACTGCCTTCTGTCACGAGCTTCCCGCACGTACACCTATAAAGTGGTACGACGAGTAGGCTCGTGCAGCCGGCAGCTATGATCAATCGGTAAGCCTGGCTTTCATTTGAAGCTGTGAACACGAGGGGGAGGAGGCATCGATGCTTGAAGGGTCCGGAATGCAGCACTATAAGGCAACTCCTGCACTGCAGCACTATAAGGCATCTTACCTGGTCACAAAATGGCGCCTGTGAGGTTGCCCGATTTCATCGCTGACCTCAAAATTCAGAGTCAGGGCGTGGCGACGAGCCACTTCGTGCAAAGCATTAATCTCGGACTTGGTTTGAAATGTCGTTAGCGGGCAAACCGGGCCCGAATCAGGAGAGGCACCGCCGGGAAGCGACCTCTCTTCGTCGCTCACAGGCAGCCGATAGCTATCGGTGCCGACAGACTGTGATTTTGCTATAACGAGCCAAGGAAACTGCTTGCAGACAGCCCTCAGAAAGCAGCTGCCACGATGATACATAGAACTGCTGCCTTGCAGACACTTGGTGTCAATTGTCGGCTGAATTCCTTACAGTCAGCTAAGCTATCACACTAAACTCTTAGGAGAGCCTTAAAGTTGGGCTGAAATAAGCAGCCCAACTCTCCTAATCAGACTTGCAACTGGTGAGACCACCATTGAATATTTCACAGCTAGCTGAACTACTTCAGCAATACATCTTCAATATTTCAACCTGCAGGGACCCTAACCTCATTCGAGTGCAATGAATTACCCGCATCTTTAGTTTTTTTTTATGTTAGTGACCATTGGTGCCAGAAGCTTTTGCTTTGCTCATCTACCGACCATTCTTGTGCACCGACAAATCGCCACTCCTCCTGACGACTTGAATGTACCCTTTCTAGCAGTCCTGCACTGCTACTTTGCAGCTGCTTGCCTCCTCGACTGTTCTTCAGACCGAGCCATGCCAGACTAACTTCCATGTATCTGGCTAAACTTGGTCAGCACACCACACTCACACTGAAAGCTGCCAAGGCATTCGGTGCCCCATACATTTTCCTTAACGGAATGCCTTTGTTGTGAGCGTGTGCCTGCGGTATTGCTAAACCGCAAACGACTTGGAGCACTAGGAACACAACCAAACTCAACAAAGTTTAATCAACGACTCTCCCCAGACGTTAATCTAACCGAACCTTCCTGTCGTCTGTGCCCAGGAATGCTGCGCTCCGATTGGTCAGTCAAGGTCGGGAGTGATCCCCCAGCTTAGTACTGGCAGAACACAACATCGAGGCGTGGCACTGTCGTAGGCTGGGGTATGCATTCTTTATTATGATCTCAACACCTTAGTTCTAACTGAGTAACAGAAGCAGACATAACATGTAGAAACAAGGTAACAGCGACTATTTATTTGCCACTGGATAACTAACTCACACACTAACCCGTCTCAGCAGCAGATTCCTAGTGCTTCCGGGTCCCTAGTGCATTTTGAGCAGGTTGCAAGCTGCTTCGAGCCGCTCTCCAGCTCCCGCTACCCGAGGCTTCTGCTCGATGCAGCCTGAGCTGTACGGCACGTGACACTCACGCTCTTCTCAGCCAAAGCAGAGCAACCTCACTGGCAGCTGCACTCTCTAAGAGGCTCGACTCTCTGTAACGTATCTCCTTCTGTAACTCCACAAAGTCATAAAGACCATGTGGGTGCTACGAAGGAGAGTTTTGTATAGCGCACTCGCAGCTCAAGCGGCTTTCGGTACGAATTCGGTTGCCAACAGACTTCGTCTCAGGCAACAAAGAGAAAGTGGGAAGCATAGCAGAGTCAGGTGAGCAGCTGAGGTAGCGAGTAGCATGGAAGTAGCACCTCAGGACCGCTGAAAAGGGTGAGCCGTAGTCGGCAGTAGGAGAGTAGTTGTCGTTGCATAAGAAATGTGGAAGCAATTTCCACAGTCTAAGACCTGCAGAGCTATAGTTTCTGTCGCCAACGATCTTTAAGCGGAGGAATGGAACAGCTAATTTAGTGTCAATGACACCAACCAGCCCATGTAATGAGAATGATCTCCACTTGTTCAAAAACGATAGCTGCAAATGAGTATACAAGCCAACAATTGAATCAAGAAAACATCAGAAACATCTCTAGGTGTGAGACACAGCACCGGATGTGAAGCTAGGGGGAGTGTTTCTTCTAGTTGCTGAACGAACCCGGGATCAAAATCCAGCTATTATTCAGGACAAAACAAGCAGCTCACATTCCCCATAAACTTTTTGTGCGTGCAAACGGGCATAGGAAAACCAGAATATCGTTTTCTCCCTCGGTGTTGGAACTAGATTCCTAATTTTTCACAAATGAACAGCATTCTCATGGTTGTTTATCACAGAAGAAGAGAAGAAGAGTCTGTTCGCTATTTTGAGTTTTTGTTTGAGTAGACCATCATTGCTATTGGCACGGTTAAGGTTAGTGTCACGTTTAGTGAAAACTCTAAGGGAAACGTGAATTTGTGCTGCATCCCACCGTTTGAGCACAAACGATTACTCTGTCAAGTAAGCAATGAATTGATGCGTACAATCAGCTTTTGCAAAGCTGAAAAATGACGGACAACCGAATCTACTTAAACATGCAAATGAAAATGCAAACCTAGGGATGATGTCAAAATCAAACCTAACCGGAAATCGATGACGTCTGATTTGTTTATCGAAAAATGACCTACAGTCTGAATTAGACAAGACGAAAGAAATAGAAGATGGTCTGGATCAGTTGCCTTGGTGAGCCGTGATGGCTCACTAGGTACTGCGGTTACTTTTCACGACCTCGGCCCGAGGTCGTGGGTTCGAATCCTGCGGTTGGCGATCCTTTATCGCCACTGCAAGTGGTGGTGATAGCCATAAAGGCTCTTCTGTGGCTATACAAAAAGAGGCTGTTCAATCAGCTAGGATTTTTATCAAATGGGCACTTATGTAGGGAAAAACAGACACATGGCCACCTCAGTGTTTGAATTTTGCAGTCGGAGCCATCCTTCAGTTACCTAAAGCAGCGTTCCAAATTTCACTGGCAGCTTAGCTTGCATGTCCTAGACATGGCAATATTTCAGAGACTGTACAGGTACTGATGATGACATTAAAATATTCCCACCGCTTCTGATTTTTAGAGAAAATAGATTGAACAGCATTGTTGCTTGTGATCAATAATGCTACGATATCTCTTCCAAAGCTACATGCAGTAAATCCATTTTTCCTAGGATGGACGTCAAATATTGCTGGTTTATTTTGGCACTGACTTTATGCTTTGTTCTGTGTCTGGACTGCTGGCCAACACAACTGCTATAGAACAATGGATTCGCACAACCACTATTTGTAGCAAATCGTGCATGCTGCCAAATAGGTTTTCTGACCAGGTGCAAATGCTTACAAAATGGCCCTTTTTGTAGTATAGGTTTTTTGAGATTCCCAGTCAGTTTTCGAAGGAAATTATTATAGCACCTTCTGAGCACTGCAAAGGAAAATATACTGTATACAACCAATATCTCTCTTGCCCGTTCTTTAAAAATGTATCTCAACAATGACATGGGGCCATTTCTCGGTCATTATTACGAGTTTGCAGAATGCTCTTTCGAGTATGCACAGCCACAGCCCTGACGTGGTTCAAATGAAGCTAGAACATGAGATTGCAAGGAAATCTCAACACACAGTTCGTTGTGACGAACAAAGAATACAAGAATTCTGTTGAACAATTTTCCAGATTGTAACTCTATAGTTCTGTCATAGGCAAGCACGAAATTGAATTTTTTTTAATCAAAAACTCCCCGGATACAGAACTACATACAGATCATTATTGTGCTGCCATTTCAGGTGTGTTGCCGAGATTTTTTAAAGCTGCTTTACACAGTTAATAGATCTTAATTTTTGTCATCGGGATCCACAGTTGGATGGTTTCTCCTTTTTACTATCGATTTCAATCGTAGTCCTAAACCAGCTTTGGCCTACCTAAGCATGTATGATTCGAAAAAAGTCTCGGTATTGGTGCACTATAAGACTTTTACGGCCTTGCTACTACTGAAGTCAGATCCGTCTCAGAAGCTGAATCGTAAGCATGATTGTGAAGAGCCTCTATATTCTGTAGCTGGCACAGCCTTTTAGCTACACCTTCAGATTATACACCCTCAGATTATGCAAGATTCAATGCATACACTAGCAGCCATAAGTTTGGCTGCTAGTGACTGTTTAGACTTGCCTTCTTGTCACTACGTTCAATGTAAATGTATTGCAGGCCGGTAGATATTAAAACTACTGCAAAGCTCTGGTAAATAACAAAGAATGAGTTTTCTTATTTTTTGGCTATTAAGAAGTAGTTTTTCGGTCTGACACTTATTACTCTGGAGGGCAGAACGCTGAGCCCCGAACCAGGAAGTGGGCATATCTCTTGATGCCCCCTTAGCAACCGGCTACCTCTGTTCCCGATAGCCACAACTCTGTTACCGATGGCTTTTAAAGGCCTTATTTCTATAACGACAGAACAGCCTTTGTCATTATCAAGCCACTTGGATCATCAGGTAGGACTCAAACCAACGACAGTGTATATATCAATTTTACTGTTCGGCTACAAACCAGGACACACAAGATTGGTTAATGCAGTGACAGCAGTGGCAACAGCAGCAGCAGCAGCAGCAGCAGCAGCAGAGACATACCTGCAGCCTCCAGTAGCCCAGCTGGTCGCATGCCGGTCGCAACAGATGAGGAAGGTGGGTATGCTGGCAGCAGCATGCTTTCGCTGGCCGCCACTGCCGCCCGGAGAGCAGAAAGAGCCTTGGCAGCCACGTTGTGTCGAGCAAGCTGGTGAGTGGGCCCTTCGGCTACAAACTCCCGGTCGCCAACACGCAGCGCCACGCAGAACTGCCTGTGGCAAGGCATGGGCATCCGAGGTGGCAAGAACCGGGGCTGCATCATGCCCTGAAACCTGACAGAAAACGACTAGATATAGCAGCGGCCTTGCTCAGCATCCAAACGCTGCCCCTGCACTACCACTGTCGTAGTGTGACACAAAGCAGTGGCGGCAGCTGCAGCAGCAGCATCGAATACGACAGATAGTGGCCAAGATAAAGCGGCAGTGAAGCCCGTTGTATCGACAGGGCGACAGCGTTGGCAGCAGCCCAAACGTAACCGGCATAAAGCGAGCTCGGCTGAGGTTGGAGGCACTCCGCCGGCATCTGGCGTGAGTCGACTTCAGCGACTGCCATTCTTTATGCCTGCTGCAGATGAAATGGCCTCTCGCCCTTGCTGAGCGAGGTGGCTACTCGCAGTGCTTCTTGCTTTAGGTGACAAAGCTAACCAAACAGCGTGATAACGAAAGCCACAGTGGAGGAGAGGGCAAGTGAAGCGCAGCAGCAGCATGAGCTCACTTACTGGTGACCGAAGGTGCCAAGAAAGTCCGTGCTCGCTACAGCGAACAGTGGCTGCTGGTGCGGAAAGTGAAATCCTTGGAAGGCAGCGGAAGCAGCAGCAGCCTGAGGTGGCGGCTCGAGCAAGTAGTAGTGGGGGCGCTGACCAAGCCTGGCTGCGAGCGAATTCAGCTCCACCGTCGGGGTGAGAAGAGGCCCTAAAACGCCAGGGGCCTAGCCGTTTAATTTCCACTTCGACACCGATCCATCGTTGCCTCTATTAAGTCCTTTAGTCCTCATGCATGTGAACTATGACCTGTCCTATGCTACCCCCATGTCGGCCAAAAAGCCGAACTCACAGCCGACCATGTCACAGCAGCAGCAGCTACCATGGATCTCAGCTCTGTGCAACTGCATGCCCTTTCCCACCACGGCACACACATGCACGGCCGACAGCTATGGCTACTGGTGCCGTCTGTCGTTCGAGGGCAGAGCAGCAGTTCATATAGTGGCCCTCGTGCGACATGTGGCCGCTGCAAAATGCCACACAAGTGCCAGTTTCTTCAGCAACCACACACTCTGCCTCTCCTAAACGTTTGCAGCTAGAGCTTCTCTATTGCCTCGTCTAACCTTTTTATTCTAATCTAGCACTCACTTAATGCTGCCTTGTATTTACGATCTCAGCTCATCTCACGACTGTATTTTAAAGCTTGACCATGCAACACACCCCATTCACTGTGCCTCCCACAACAAAATTGATGACTGCTTATGTGACTACTGGCAACTGGTCTACCAGCCACGCTGCCTCAATCATTTCAACCGACTAATCTGCAGCACATTCAGTGATGCATCCATGCACCACCAGGTGCATCAGCCGTCTTTGCTAAACTCGAGTACCAGAGTGCCGCTCTAGCACCAGGTGCAATGAACAACAACATACTTGAATTCGGCAGCGGAACACTCATTACATATTGCAAACATAATATCTCATGCTCCCAACAAGGGGAATGGCTACATGATGTGCACATCGATACCTCCTAATATTAAAGTGAGAGCCTATTCACATAAGGCTGACGATTGCAACTCGAAGGGTTTGTAGAACAGTGAGGGATACAAGGGCCGCCAGTAAGGATTCCTCCTCACTGGCTGCCCTTGTGCCCTGCACGGCTGGCTGACTCTAGAGAGAAGATATGGGTTATCACAATACTATACCCACCACTTCGAGGGTCTGGCAGGATAGTCAATAAACACAAATCATTGATTGTTGTGGCAACGCATCGCCAGGTCAAAAAGATTGCCAGTATTACGGCAGATGCCACAGAATTGGAGGTAAAAGAGAATACAGATTCTATAGACAGTCAATGAATACAGACTATGCAGGTTGTGTTAGCACAAACTGTGAAGGGAATTGCAAACTGAAGTTAGTTGCACGGGTATCATCAGCCATCTGAAAACCCACGTCACGTACTGACTGTTGAGACTACAGAGCACATTCGTAAAGAGCACAGAGCACATTCGTAGAGTTGCCTCTGCAAAGCATGCCGTGTAAATAGACCAGTTCAGATTAAAATCAAAACCAGCTACAGTTCCAAGACGATTTGCTTACTGGTCGGTGTGGCCGCCTGCTCATGCTCGCCCGCGGAAGTGAACACCGTGGCAGAAGCACGATGCTTCATCGCTTCCAAGGTTGGACAGCGGTACGAAGTGCCTTCCAGGGCCAAAGCTGCAGCATTGTGCTGTGCCTTCTTGATGCTGTGCCCAATGGCACTGTAGGCCTCGCCGCCGAGCTTCAGTGTGACGGAGAAGACTTTCTTATGTGCAGGACCTCGCTCATCGGTCAGTATGTACTCGGGTTCAAGCTGAATAGCACAAATGGCACAAGGAATGAGGCAAACCGCCAGAATAGTGCAGCAACATCGGCAGAGCGCTTGCTCAAGTCGGAGTTCGAGCGACTGTCAGAGGCATCGAAGGTCATACGAGGCAAAGGTCACACACAGCAAAGGTTAGGCTGCTAGCGGACACTGGCGCAGATGCGGACACTAGTGCAAGAGAAGCTGGAGCGATGTGAAAAGCAGCCACAGAGGGAGCAAGGGGTTAGCAAGGCACTAGCCTTGTTGAATCGAGACAGCTCGTTGATGAGGCACATCGGAGTCTTGTCCTTGCCACTGCACGAGGACTTCGATAGGGTCCTCGGCTGACGGCTGTCCTCCACTGCGGTCGGCCTGTCCGTAGCTGCTCGGCTGGTATCAACCTCGGCGTTCCCATTGCCAATGATTGCAAACAGGTCGGAGGCAGCTAACAGGTGAGTGGGAATCAGGCCGGGCACTACCTTGGTCAGAACGCTACTCGACTTCTTAAGGGTCAGACTGGAAACGCCATCCACGAGACGATCGCCGAGCATATCTTTAACTGAACCGTTGCCGACTATAACATAAAGGTTTACAAGATCTAATCCCAGAATGTCACTGCACTTTACAAAATATAACGATAAGCATAACAGCTGGTAGATCCCCACACCACAGTTAGTATGCAAAGTATTCCTGCCGCACCAACTAAAATCCGAACCAAAAGGCAGGCGGAGCACCGAACTTTGGCTACTAAAAGGCAAGAGCAAGAAAAGAGAATATACATGAAAATACCAAACTTGGCAGAGAAACACCTGCTACTATCGTCACCATCAGCAAAGACAACGAAAAGTTATCTCTTATGCCTACCGTATAGCACCTATGAGAGAGGAAGGCTTTCTCGAACATCAGTGAATTAGGAGGTGCTGGTTTGACCCAGTGGTTAAGGTGCTATGTCTAAGGTTGAATGCATGTCATGACCGAGGTCGTGGGCTCGAGCCCAATGGTATCTTAAGGTGCAAAGGTGCAATGCAAATGAATTACACACACACACACACACACACACACACACACACACACACACACACACACACACACACACACACACACACACACACACACACACACACACACACACACACACACACACACACACACACACACACACACACACACACACACACACACACACACACACACACACACACACACACACATATATATAATCTGTGTATAATGAATAGAATATCTAACAAACTCCCTTTTACTTGGATGGAATTATCAAGTCATATGAGGCTGTCGTGGTGATCAGTATTTAATCTCCAAGTTATAACTCAAATTAATACATTCGAATTTATATATTCATATATCCGAATAAAACTAGAACCGTAATAATGGTCCAAGAGAAGATGATAGCTCGTCATTCCGTCATTCCAGTAGCAAGAGGATTCTCATTTACTAAGGCCTCACTTGGAGTGTTGTCACTATAAGATCATATAAGAAAAATCATTCCAAGTTAGACCAACATTCTAAAATATTGTAAAAAAGAACAATTCAGAAAAGTGCTGCTGAATCACCCATCACGAGAGCCAAAACACTAAACAATGCAACGGTAAGCCGATAGGCATTTACAAACTTCTGCATCCCAAAGTCTACACAAGTCAATCTCAATCCCCCCTTACTGCTAGCTTTCGATTTCTATGCTTTTTCCTTTCATATGATATTGTGCCTGGCAAATCGGTCATCAACCATTGAAAGACCAAGATTAGATTGAAGAGATTTGGTTTTACTATGGAAATGCCCGACAAAGTCGTTGAGATGAAATTGTATAAAGGGGAATAGTTTGCGCAATGAGTAAATCTTACTTGGCAGTGCTTTGACAGTACAACACAATACAATCCTTAAAAATATCGACTAAGGCAAAAGGCAGAAGTTGCTCCAGATCCAGCAGAAAAGCTACTTTTGCAGTTTTTAATCTAATGAGCAAACCGAGGTGGTAGCACACACCAAGTTTTACTAATATTATTAACTCACACAAATTATATATTTATGCATTATTTATACAGCACCAACATATTTGAGGCTATATCGCGATTTCCCAGGTACATAGATTTTCAAGGCCAGATAGTGACAGTCAAGGCATTGAATACTTGACACTCGATCTGCATGGCATGCACTCAGCACATTTAGAGCTCCGAGACAGCGATTGGAGAAAGCACGGGCAGTCTTGCTGAAATAATTGCTTATTTATGTACACACACGCTAGCTGATCTCGACAGTCCGCCTCCTTAATGTATAGTATCTATAGTAATGAAGCAAGTCCACACTACCTAACGCAAATCTAAAAGCATGGAGTATTACTCTAGTGACAAAAATCGGCAAGAATGCAGCTGAACCTATGAGACAGATGGCGATCACATACAAAACTGCAACGTGTTCAAATTTAAACACGTTCAGTACTATTTATCATATGCTCTCGTAAACTGAAGAAAAGTTGCTGAATACAACAACTTACCATCGGCGAGCAAGGGCTTGATCACAAAAAAAGAAGAATCACTAGACCAGTTAAATGCTGTGATAAACAGACGTGCTTTTCGTTCTTTTTAAATGTGGTCAAGTCTGGGATGCTGTGACGTAAGTTGGAAGTGAGTTCCAGGCTTTGAGAGCATACGAAATAAAGATATGATTTCCCAGTATTTGAGGTTCGAGAGGTATAGGTAAACAATTAGATTCCGAAAAGTGAGTGACAAAACCTTGAAGTCGACAACAGCAAACGCACGGTAGCTGCAAGCTTACCAGGTGCATCGTGCACTGCACAAGAAGCCGACGTAGAAATATCCTTTCCCTGCGCAGACATCCTACAATCAAGAAGGCACAGAGCATTTTTAGACGGGACATTACAGCTACTCCTGCTGGTTCTTAGTAGCAACCCACCTGATCGAGCAGGCATACTGTCTTGCAATAGGTAGCCAAAATTACATTACAGGAAGAGGTTACAAAGGTCACTATTCATGTGCCACTCGCTCATGAGCGCATGCACGCATCAGACCACTGGCGGAGTAAATCTGACCTACACACACGGCAGCAGAACTGCTGCACCTGTAGTCAGCTGTTCGACACCTTCAGCCACGAACCAACGATTAAAAAAGCAGCTAGACGCATGTAAATTTAAAAATTAAAATCTGCACGCTACAAATATAGATCATCTCGTTACATTAGCCGCGACTGGAACACAGAAGACAGGTATTTCGGCCAATCTCCCTGAGCCGGCGCTGGTTCCACGAACTGCAAACCATGCAGCATGACCAGCACGATAACATAGCAGGAGTAAAGTACATACCCGGTCAGCAAGGAAATCACAGCAGGCATACAACGTACTATCACACTGCTCTCAGGCGGATAAATAAAGGCCGTGAAGGGCAGACACCAGTGCTGTCACGCCAGGCGGCACCGCCGCCCGCGACCTCCGACGGACGGAGTGAGTTAAAGGTCGACTCCACAGCGAGGCTCTTCCTGCGTGGCCGCCGCTAGGGAACCGCCGTTTCTCCCCTTCCCGACCCGGTCGGTCACCTGTAGTTTGCTGCACAACGATCTAGCTGAGTGTCACGCGGCGAGCTGGGTGAGTGCGAATCACATTAAAAGATGATTCTGCATTTCCGTGACATTTTTTAGTTTGGTCGTTGGTTATTTGCTGCAGGCCATGCTACGCCGTCAGGGGCTCGTGATTATACCGGCTCGGTAGGACCCCGGGATTAACTTAAAGTAGTCTGCAGCCATGTGAAAATTATACTTTCGCGTATATTTTTTATTTTATTGAAGTATTTCATAATTTAAACAGGCATCATAGTGCTGTATAACCGAAACCTTGTCCAAGTGGGCGCGAGACTGTCGCCAAATCGGGTAGCCAGAAACCGCTAGAAAACCAAGTGCTATTCACGGCAGCCAGTTTCTCTTCTATCAAATGGAGCCCGCAGCCATAAAGATACGGTCCTTTAGCTGCAGCTGTAGCCACTAGGCAGACTCGTGCAGTGCGACGGCTACGTTGACGTTATGCACCGATCATTGGTCAGATGAAGTCTGTTGGCTACCGAATGCGTACCGAAAGACGATTAGGCTGTGAGTGCGCTTTACAAAACTCTCATACGTAGCACCCAGATAGTCTTTTTGACATAGTGGAGTTACAGCTGGAGGTACATTACATTACATCGTGAGGAAGGCTTACCTCTTATCGGCTATCATCCTCGAGCTCTGTGTGTGCATGCTACGAGTCTTGTTACTCTTATATGTATAGAGATTTTTAATCCTACGAACCGGCATCGTAACTTTAAAGATCTATTCTGATGCACAACTTTGAATTGTACTGCTTGCCACCTATGAGCCGTGATGGCACACTAGGTAGGTGGTTGATTTCACGACCTCGGTCTCGAGGTCGTGGTTTCGATTCCTGCAGTGGGCGATTCGTTATCGCCACTGCAAGCGGTGGTGATAGCCGTAAAGGCTCTTCTGTCGCTATAAAAAAGAGGCCGTGTAATCAGCTAGGATTTATTTATTTATGTCATAAGCATGCATTGCTGATCCCTCAGTTGTGAAGTACCAATTGCATGCTTTCACCTCAGATGTACAGGGCATAGCTCTTTTGTGCTGTTTTCAAGTATATTTTACCGCTCTTAGAAGATCCAGCCACCTCATTTGTAACCCAGTTTTTATTTCGTAGTACGTCGAAAAAATGATTTCTCCTGCGAACTAGCGCTGCCTATCACCATTTGGAAGGAAAATGACCGGCGCTGCCTCCAATCTCAACAGCAAGTCTAAGCTTTTCAGCACTTGGACGCCGCTAAATAATGAAGAAGCAAATGTGAAGGTTGGTGATTCTATGGCTCTATAGGGAGGCAGCTAAGTCAGCTAAGCGTTGCTATTCATGTACTCCTTGTTTCTTCTCTTCATCCTACGACATGCATTGTTTTGGGGTCATCTCACGTTTCAGCTGCTGGTTAAAACTATTATTGCATTCGATCATGCTAAATAGCTCTTAAGCGTTTGATGAAGCATTAGATAGCTGCATGTGAACCCCCTTAAAACTTCAACTTTTGTGCCTCTAGTTTGTATATGTGTAGGATACCTATAGTGTGGTCTTAGGATGCACCACTGCAGGATGGCTCCTAGTCATGGGTTCCTTTAAAAATAGTAAGAATAGTAGGTCGTTTTTATTGTGGTGTAAGAGAACCTGATCTCTTGACAGGCACTTTATAATGCACAGCAAGGGAATAAGTAACCAAGTGTTAGTGACATGCACGGTAACAAGCAAGCAAAAGCTATCAAGTAGGATGTTTAGGCCCAAATGCTAGCGCGAAAATAATAAACTCATGCCTACCGGTAAGTAAGACCTGTAGAAAACCCGACCACTTGTCTCCTTTGCTAAAAGAACTAGGCTGGCTGCCGGTTGATCAATGGATGCAGAGTTCTTGTGCTGACCCACAAGGTTTGTCACGGCTTGGCTCTTCTATACCTAGCTGAACTGCTGCACTAGTTTCAGCCTCCTCGTGCCCTCAGGTCCTGTATGTACAGTAAATTAGCAGTTCCATTCCTGTGCTTAAAGACGGTTGGCGATAGAAACTTTAGCTCTGCAGGTCCCAGGCTATGGAACTTGCTTCCACGATTGTTATGCAACGAAAACTACTCTCTTGCTGCCTACTATGGGCACATATTTTCCGGCACTCCTGCAGAGCTGCTACTTCCATGCTACTCACTCCCTCAACAGCTCTCCCGACTCTGCTATGATTCCCACTTTCTCTTTGTTGCGTGAGATGAAGTATGTTGGCTACCGAATGCACACCGAAAACTGCTTAGGCTGTGAGTGAGCTATACAAAACTTTCCTTTGTAACACCCACACAGTCTTTGTGGCTTTGTGGCGTTACAGGCTGAAATACATTACATTACATTACTGATCCCCAATGAGCTTATCCCTCTGGTAGAAGCTAACCAGGACCTAATCAAAACAGTCACGAAATGCATATATTTCTACCCTATCGTATTAGCATAAAATGGTCTATAACGAGTTGTGAACCACTTTTACTAAAAAGTGATCTTTGCCATACTCTGCCGGGCACTGGCCATTCGGTACCCAAAAACCAACAGTTATATGGTTAGCTGCAGCCCATTTAGTGCCCCAGCTTAACACAGGGTGGCACATGAGACTGGCTCTGACCGCTGGCAACTAACACAGTGACCCAAGGTCGATGTCATTCAGGCCCAGCAGAAGCACCTAGCCTATGTGCTGCAGCATGGTAGCGTGATGGTGCTGCAATCATCCCTTCATATTAAGGAAGTAGGCAGTACCTGCTACTGCTCCTTTTTTGTAAGTTCATTCATGTAAAAGACCCTTAAAGACATGGCAGTTGACCGTTGCCCACTAGTCGTGTATGCTTTGGTCCACCTAGATTCATTGCTGTCATAAGCCGATGTGGAAGCTTTGGTCAAGGGTTCGTGGTCGATCACCAGAGTGTTAACTGCTATCAACAACGAAGTGGTATGCAGGGATCTGGCTGTCGAATTAACCGGCAAAACAGCTGACAGATTGTATGATGGCCATTGCAGTCTTAACCACACAGGTTAAGGGAGAAACTGATTCTACTAAAGGGTGACTGATAGCCCACCTGTAATAAGATGGACTTGGCGATGCCACCTAGCTGGTCCACTCAAGTGCTCTGCACTTCGGCAGATGTTTATTCTTATGTATACTTCAGTTGGTGTGGTCTATTGCATGTCTTTCAAAGCACTGAATCATCTGCATTTAGGCTCAATATTAATGCAAATGGTAGTCATGCATCATTTAATTATCGTGGTTTTGAGTCGAGTTGCTTAGGCTATAACTTGAGGAATTTGGCAGCCGAGATTAAAGGAGCTTTAGGAAATGCTATGTGGTGAATGGTATGCAGTTTAAGGCAAGTATTAATGAGGTCTAGTACGATCAATAGAAGAGTTCGTCTGAAAGTTATACTTTGTGTCATGGCTAACCGTTACCCTTGAAAAATAATGGGACAATTCATATTCTTGTTTGAAAGGTGGGCCTGACTGTCCACAGATCGAACTAATGCCGCAAATTCATCTTTAGGTGAGTTTCAGCAATGCGACATTAAGTGGCTTTCTTTACTGTATTTTCTATCACTGTCGTCTGGGATTCTGCTTTCAACTATAATTCCACTTTCAACTATGTTTATAGCTGCTTTGCTCCCATTTTGGTCTGGATTCATTGTCATCAAAGTTTTGGGTTGTTTGACTTTTGAGAATGTCTCACTTTTTGTCTGATTCAAATATAATTTAATTATCAGCTATGAAAGGCATGCTGCCATTCACATTTATATTATCACCGAATCTTTTCTTATTCGGGGCTGCATTTTCTAGCTAATCAGCACTGACTTCCACGTGCAGACACTTATTTCCATTCACATTAGCAATAAACTATCAGGAAAAATAATTGTGGTGAGTTTCATATATATTTGGAAACTTTTCCATGTCTGTTACCATTGGTTAGAATCTGTTCAAGAATCAGCAGCAGCTTCCATTTAGGGACATATGTAGGAGATGCATCCATAATTATAAAGGTTGCTACCTTTTCATAGTTAGAAATGTAATGAAATATGTAGTTATGGATGACCAAGCTCTAGAGGAAAACTATCTGGCTAGACTGAATAATAATTAGAATAATAGTAATACATGTATTGCACCGTAAGAGAAATTGATCTCTGTTCACATCCTTGATAGATAGCCTGCTGCAAGAGAATCAATAACCAAGTTTTAGTGTCGTGAACAGTACCGAACATGCAATAGCAAATAAGTGTCATGCTTAGGTCAGGTTGCTTAAGGAAACATGATGACCGTCATGACCACCGATTCATCTTACCTCTGACCAGCAGTGTTCACTAAATCATGCACACATCTGCATGCAAAGCACACCGACACAAAAAAGACAGACAAGCTCACTAGAGGCAAAAGAATGCTGACCGGATCCGTTACATTTGTAGCTGCTACTGTCATGATGTAAGGTCAATGATGGTAGCCACAGTAGCAGGAAACAAGTACCAGAATTTTGGTGCACACAAACCGGAAGGTTCGATCATCAAGGGTCTGTACTCGGTCCCTTGCTGTTCTCCATTTATACACAACCTCTGGGAAAAGTGATTAAAGCCCATGGAATAGGATATCACTTCTATGCTGACGATACTCAGTTGTATTTGTCATTCAAACCGTCGGAATATGCTGCAACAACTGAAAAATTGAATGCTTGCCTTACCGATATTCGATCCTGGATGTCGGAAAACTTCCTGAAATTAAATGACGATAAAACCGAACTGCTGCTCAAAGGACACCCTAAGCGTGTGGCTGGATTAAAGGGCTTTGCTCTTGTAATAGGTAATGCTGTTGTGTGACCATCACCACGTGCTCGAAATTTAGGTGTCGTTTTGGACAAGTGCCTCAATTTTAAAAGCCTCATTTAGACGACTGCTTCTGCAGCTAGCCATCACGTCTGATCCCTATCTAAGATTAGGAGCTGTCTTCCACAGTGGCTTGCAAAAAATTTAACTAGCTCCTTAGTTCTGTGTCAGCTTCATTATTGCAATTTTCTATTGGCTGGGCTACCGAAAAAAGCGATTAGGCCAATGCAGCTGACTATGAATATGGCTGCAAGGCTGGTTTTCAAGTCCCAGAGGTTTGAGTCTCCTTTGCTAAAAGAGCTAAGATGGTTGCTGGTTGACCAACGGATTCAGAGCAATGTTCTTAAGCTGACCCACAAGGCCCGCCACGGCTTGGCTTCTTCATACCTAGCTGAACTTGTGCATCAGTTTCAGCCTGTTCGCGCCCTCAGATCCTGTGTGGACAATAAATTAGCTGTCCCACTCCTCCGCTTAAAGACCGTTGGCGACAGAAGCTTTAGCTCTGCGGGTCTTAGGCTGTGGAACTCGCGTCCACAATTCTTTCGCAACGACAACTACTCTCCTACTGCCGACTATGGCTCATCCTTTTCACCGGCCCTGAGCTGCTACTTCTATGCTACTCACTATCTCAACTGCTCTCCTGACTTTGCTATGCTTCCCACTTTCTCTTTGTTGTGTGAGATGGTCTGTTGGCTACCGAATGTGTACCGAAAGCAGCTTAGGCTGTGGGTGTGCTAGACAAAACTCTCCTTCGTAGCACCCACATGGTCTTTATGACTTTGTGGAGTTACAGATGGAGATACCTTGCATTATTACATTTCACTTTAGTGCATGGGACCGAAACCAATGCAGTGAGCATTGCTAATGCAAGTGTGCAAGAATAAAGTCAAATGCTTAATGCAACAAGCCAAAAGCTGAGATGCAGCAGGTGCAACAAGCTCGATTTTATATAAGGTTATCACACTTGATGGGCCTGGAAGCTGAACAGATATTCAGGTACAAGCAAGTTAAGTGACCTGCAAGCCAGGCTGAGGATACTGCAATTGATTCTATGTTTGATGGGTAGCCAGTCAAACTCAGACAGAATGCGTGTGCTGTGGCAGCTCCACCGTGGGTGGTAGGACCTGCCGAGCTGCTGGGTTTTGCACTTGAATTGAAGACAACTAGGGACACAGGTTAGGCTGCCCGAATAAGGATGCCTGGTGGTCACTTGCTTATTATTCGCTATGCTGTTAATACAAGTTTACTTGGTGCGATTAAATATCAACCCTGCGCACAAATAATCTGATTATTGTATGCATTATTAATTTAATAACTCATGTCCATTTTAAAATTGAGCTTGCTCCATCTGCTGCGTCTCAGCTTTTGGCTTGTTGCCGGAAGCATTTGACTTTATTCTTGCACACTTGCATTGGTACCGCTTAGCTTTCATGTGCAGTCTTTGCGCATATAATACCTTCTGACTATGCCGTAACATTAGGAGGCTGTTACTCATCTCAGGAAGCAAGTCATGCTGAGCTCCTGAGCTGTACAGCATGTATGGTGTATTGGCATGACGGTTTTTATACTCGTAAAGCCGGTAAACTTGTAAAAGTACCGATCGGATAATTCCACAGCTCAGTTTATTTTGCTGCAGTCAGCCTTAGGGGCTACCATCATGATTGCAGCTGGCCAAAAATACTGTCTTTTGCTGGACTCGAAATCGCGACCTCGGTCGTGAAATGTGAGCTCCTTCCACTTTGACTTAAACCCAGTTTATGCAGCAATATGGTGTTAGACTCAGGGGGTTATGCATTATGTTTAGGTAAGTTTTGCATATGCCTGGGAACTGCATGTGATCCGATGTTTTCTTGTATTTAAACAGAATTAACAGAATTAAACATAATTTAAACAGAATATTTACTTATAGTGTCATTTAGATGTAGATTATGTTCAATTTCAAATAAGTAGGACTTGAATCAGCATAGACCATAACTTCCTGAACCATATTGCAAGTACTTGTGTTTGTCGGAGTTATATAGGCATGTATGTACTTACAGCTTTGTATTCGGCTCCTCGTAAAACAAGGCTGATTACACATAAAAAGCAGTTCCGGTAAATAAGAGAGATTTTAGCTGCTTTCTGAATTCGTATCACCTGGAAATTTTCTACGTGCCGACTGTACATTATGGAGCACAAAAAATTGATGGTCTGCTTTCTGTAGTCGATGAGAGATGCTGGCCCTACCACACACTGTGTGCCTGATCTGTTTTCTACTTGTTTCTAGATGTGGAGGCACGGCTGTTGAATATTAATTTTCTATTTTCAGCTACGTCTGATTCTGATTTTAGAAAATTTTTAAGACAAAGCTTCTCATTACCTAGTCTGTTTGCTGCTTGGTTCAAACACATGTGTAAGGTGCTGGGATTGAGTCTTGCACGGGGCAATTCTCCACTGCCCTCTGCAAGCAGGAGTGATCGCCACCAAGGCTTGTTTACCTGCTATTTACAATGAGGCTGTCAAATCAGCTGGCCTTTACCTTTAGCGACCATGAATGTATGCAAGTGAGTGAGCCAAGTGAGTACACGCAAGTGCACCTGAAGTTGCAAATAGAGATAGTAATCATTATGAACCAAGCAAGGGGGACAAATTGAGAGAGAGACAGAAAGAGAGAGAGAGAGAGAGAGAGAGAGAGAGAGAGAGAGAGTGAGAGAGAGAGAGAGAGGCACAGAGACAGAGAGAATAGTGCAATATCGTCACAACATCTCAGGCTTAGAATAAAAAAATGCTAGCTGATTTAACAGCCTCTTTTTGTAAAGCAACAGAAGAGCCTTGACGGTTATCACCACCGCTTGCAGCAGCAATAAAGGATCGCCCACCACAGGATTCGAACCCACGACCTCGGGGCCGAGGTCATGAAAAGCAACCGCCTTACCTAGTGAGCCATTACGAATAGTTTCATTAATACAGTAGGATCGCGGTTGTATCTTAGTCATATATCAGACCGTTTATGAGCGGTATCCTTGCATTTGCATTAATTGCTTTTGTTTGGACTTGATTCGGCAGCTTAATGGCAAATTGGTTCCTAAATCCTATGCAAAACTGTCAGAAAAGTTTTCAGTTCGCCTTAAGCAGACGTAAGTACAGTCCTCTGGGTCAGAATTACACAGCACTTCCGAACCCGAACCATACATTCGAGGCAAAAGAATGTCTCAGTGTCGTGCTATATCTTAGCAATTTCTGGCTGGTTCGTCCTAGGTTGTTCTCGACGAAGTAGGCTGTGCATAGCTCTGTGGTGCTTAATTATCAAAACTTAAACGGCATCGCGAATTAATCGACTGCTCATATTAATACCAACTGCATCTTTCAGGTTTATGAAGAAAGAAGACAATTATTTGGCAGATGGGTAAGAGAAGTATGAGCTGAATTGTTACCTGTGAGCAGCTTTGGATTTGTGCATTTACATGTCTGTGTGTCAGTGTGTGTGTGTGCACTTGCGTGCGGTGTGTGAATATGTGTGTGCATATATATGTGTGTATGTATATATATATATATATATATATATATATATATATATATATATATATATATATATATATATATATATATATATATATATTAGCCTTTGTATACTAGTTTATGATTTTTATGTATTTTTTCACTGGCATAATATATATATATATATATATATCGGATTTTTCGAATTTTGGTTGAATATATTACTAGTTCCATTTATAAGAGGAAGGAGCTGGCCCGACGTCCCTGCGCTCTGCGTCGGGAGAGGGTGGGGAGGCCGAGAGGACGTTCAGACGCTGATTGAGCACTCCGACGTCAGGTCGTAACGACATGGTTTTGACCTCGGCTCGCGGCGGAACGTTTCCGAGCGCGGTTAGATTCTCAGACGTCAGAGCGGAACGCTGCGAGCGGCAGCCCGTCGTCGGTCAGGCCGCACCATAGATTCGTTCGCAGTGCATTTGGTCTCACGAAGCCGCACTTGGCGGAAGCGTGCGGAACTTCTTCACGGTATACCTTCATTGCAATAGCAGTCACTCTGCAGCCAAGGCGAGACAACTTGCAAATCCGTGCAGGTAACAACACCACTAGCACTGTATATCTTTTGCGCTTTTTTCCGAAATTTGAGTTTTGCGTAGTGCGCAGTGTTGCTAGCGCCAGACCGCGTCACTACAGAAGTCACTGAACACATTTTGGTTGGTCTGGTGTGCCGCGACAGCTTTTGGCAGTTAATCGCGCCCCGCTGAAGTACGTAACCTAAAACGGGGCTGCATTCACGTATTTGAATTCTGTACATAGGACCAGGTCAGTGTGACTGCCGTGGAGAATGCGTGTGTGTGCGTGCAGTGCGCATAAATTGCTGCCTATACGCGTAAAGGGCGGCCTTATAAATAAATCCAAAAGTCTTTTAATTGTGTTTTATTTTTTAACTAGATGACAGACAAAATGAAAAACAGTCCAGTTTGGGAATACTTCAGAGAAAAGGACGGTGACAGCTCAAAATCCCAGTGTTTGCTGTGTCCAAGCATCTTGTCACGTGGTAAACCAGATGAGCCCAAAAAAATTTTCAACTTCGGCCATGCTGACACATCTTCGCTCAAAACATTATAAAGAATACAACGAAATGCAAACCAAAATTGCTAATGCAAAGAAGAAGGCTGAAACTGCAGCACTGCCGAATGTTACACCTGGTGCAATAGGCAAAGTCATGATCCAGAAAACGATTCCCGAACAAGTTGCATGCATGAAAGTATGGGATATCAATAACAGCTCATCAGTGAGAATTCACCGTGCCATTGCTAAGATGATAATAACAGATATGCAACCGGTTCAGATTGTTGAGAAGGCAGGCTTTGTTGAACTCATGGGAGTTTTAGAGAGGCGTTACACTGTTCCATCACGAAAATATTTTGCAGAGAGAGTCATTCCTGAAATTAATGATGAAGTTTGCACCCAGCTGTTGGTAATACTCGATCCAGCAACTACTCCGTTTCTGTCCTTTACCACTGATACATGGACAGCAGACAATACTGTGCAATCATTCATGGGCTTAACTGCCCATTGGCTGACAGAGGAGTTTGAAAACATGAGTTTTGTGTGTTGGATTGCATGCCATTTGCTGGTCATCACACTGCTGCTGGACTGATGACTGCCTTTTAGCAGATGCTTGACAAATGGAACATTAGCTTTGGACGCTGTCATGTCGTACTTCGAGACAATGCGGCGAACATATCAAAATGTTTTCGTGATGCCAACATAAAAAGCTTCGGGTGCTTTGCACATACCATGCAGTTATGTGTGCATGACGGATTGCTCAGTCAGCGGGGAGTATCAGACATAATAAGTATCGGAAAGAAATTAGTTGGTCATTTTAAAACATTCTTCATCTGCGAGTGGTCGGTTCAAGGAGTTGCAGGCTGAACTGGGTTTGCCAGACCACCAGCTGTTACAAGACGTGAGCACAAGATGGAACTCAACGTTTTACATGCTGCGTCGTCTATGTGAACAGCGTCGTGCATTAACCCTCTACTGTTCAGAAGTCGTTGGCACTTCCTGCCCAACTGCACATCAGTGGTCCGTGGCTGAAAATGCTGTGTCCGTGCTTGCTCCGTTTGAAGAGGCAACAAGAGAAGTTAGCCGTGAAGCAGCACGTATATCACTAGTTATTCCTATTGTAACAGCTCTGCGGAACCTGTTGAAGAAGGACTGCACAGATGCAGGTGTAAAGACTATGAGGTCAACCCTAATCAACTCATTGAATGAACGCTTTGACAGTATCGAGCAGGAAGCCCTGTATACAGTGGCGACAATGATTGATCCACGATTCAAAAACAAATTCTTCTCATCAGAAGCTACACTGACAGCTACAAAAGCAAGGGTTCTGCTTGCATTCAATGAATTGACAGGGCAGATAGAAACTGTGCAAGATGGAAGCCACAAAAATCAGTCTGAGCGGCAGGTTGACACAAATGAAGAAATTCCAGCCAAGCAAGCCCGGCTGGATAATTCTTCTCAATCATCAGTACTTTGGGAATGTTTTGATGACATTGTTCAATCTACTGCTGGTACCACAGGCAGTGAGCAACAACCAGACATTGACAGTCAGCTGAACAAATACTTGGCAGAGCCATTAATAAACAGAGAGGCTGATCCACTACAGTGGTGGAGACAGAACAGGGAACGACTGCCAGCTCTGGCAACAGTAGCTCGCGTTTATTTGGGTGCTCCACCAACAAGTGTACCTTCAGAACGTTTGTTCAGTGTTGCTGGGGAAGTCCTCAGTGATCATCGAAGTTCACTTCTGCCAGAGAATGCAGCTCGACTGATATTTCTCAAATATAATTCAAAACTGATGAAATAAATTTAAGAAACAAATGTATGAAAAATATATAAAATTACAGTACTTATTTTTGTATTTTTGAATTTTGAACTTTAGTCTCTTTTCATTTTTTTTGTGTTATTACCAATATTATGATGTAAAAAATGTTTACTCAATTTTTTAATAAAATGTCACTGCTATACGATTATCACTGAGGTCTCCCACAGCAACACCTATTACACAAAAATAAACAAACAGCAAAAGACAATGATGCTACTTATTATTAATAATATTTTTTTAATTAAATATTTATTGTAGTATATATCCTCAAGTAAAAACTTGGTAGTACAAATGGTAAAAATTTGTCCGATGAACAAATCCGGCTCCGGCCGTATTTGTCATCAAAAATCCGGCAAATACGGCTCCGGCCGAATTTGAAAAAATCAAATCCGGTACAGCCCCTAATATATATATATATATATATATATATATATATATATATATATATATATATCGTGTGCAAGTTTGACTGTATGAGGTGTGTATTTATATTTATCTCTTGCTATGCATATATGAGGTGCCTAGGCTGGCTGCTTATACCTATACTTACATACATCGATACAAGCAGTTTATTGACCCTGTTTACCTATGTGCTCCATTAAAAGTGTGTGTGTGTGTGTGTGTGTGTGTGTGTGTGTGTGTGTGTGTGTGTGTGTAGACAAAACTAACTGTGCCATATATCTATTACAGTTGGCTGTATATGTACCGTGTAAATAAATAACTAAATATATATTTATATATATATATACACGTGTATTTATTTATATGCATAAACTGATATTTTCGAGTGTGGATACACCGAAGAGTTGATACAAGTTTCTTTGGATTTTTGCCAAACTTTGGGATGAGTTGGATCACCATAAAATGATAATGTAGGAAAGTGTCTCTATATGCCCCAGCTAAACAGGCTTCCATTTGTCTGAAGAAATTCGACAGTGTAAACATAGTTTAATTTGTAGCCGCCACTTAAGACAGTCAATATAGCCTGGATTTTGGTAAAACATGTTGGGGACGGTCGTCACTTTATGATTCAAAGGTTCAGTCCTCTCTTTCTCTCTCTCTGTCTCTCTCTGTCTCTCCCTCTCTCATATATACATATATATATATATATATATATATATATAGTGCATACGTAGATATATATATATATATATATACTGTTTCACTTGTGACTAGAGCCAGGTCAGTTTTCGCTATGATCACTCTGCTCACAGCCGGCTGTTCAACAAAGTAGCCCCGAGTAATTTATATTTAGCTTTAATAAACCCATTTTGGCACATTGCATTTACAGCTTTTCTCTAGAACCTAAACACTAATCCCTTATATCTAAACGCCAAAACTTAAGCAAAAGAGTCTACAATTGAACTACTGAAATCACAACTGTTAGACCAAAAACATACAACCGTAAGCAATACTCGCACAATCCTAAACCCTGATCTGGAAAGATAGCTCTAAAACGTGTTCAATCAACCTAAATATAAACCGACGCTGGCGACCATGTTGAACAGCCGAACAGCCTGCTGATGTTCTGTGCCCATAGCAGAAACTGACTTGTCTAGATGCACAAACGACACCATATTAGCTGATAAGTGTCTCACTCGGTATACTTCTTTGCGTACATAGTTCTTTTAGTGTATGTCTGCGTCTAATTGAACGAATTTGTATCATTCCGGTTAGCACATTTTTCACGCTAATGCCGACCTCAAGTGTATTACTGTCATCTCTTATGCCATTAAGTCGGTTCAAGAGCCACTACCACTGAGTCGCGCTTTATTTGAAAAAAATACAGGGCTGGCATACTATTCTTCTAAAAATATATCCAGCTCTAGTTGTGTAAGTCAGCCATGGATGATGCTTACAGTTGTGGCTCTTGACTTACTTAGCTGGTGCCATTTTGACAGTCAATCACCTGCAAGCCAGAGCACACGTATTTCGCCTGTGGCTCTGTCAGCATGCACTCTGCAGGGTCTAGCCTTTGTGGAGACCCAGAAACTCGTGGTATGCTGGTTGGGCTATAATTCTCACGGGAGCTCCGACATAGGTCAGTTTCTCTTTCGGCATTTTTTCCTGCCACTCAGCTGATGTCGTCTGACTGCCCACTGCCAGAGAGATTGGTCGGCTCTGCCGCTTGTCGAGTGTCAGCAGTCGTTCTACGTGTCATGTCCCACACCTCAATCTTGATGGCAGTATGACAAATGGAACGACAGCCAGCGGAGGAGAGTGCTGGCCGATATCTTGGAGAAAAGCACTCTCAAACAGCTCGAGTTCATCGAGGGCATCGCAAAGAGCAAAGTGCCCGTCTACAGGCAGGACCCAGCAATCGCTCTGCCACGAGTCATCGCACTCTACATTTTCTCGCATCTCGACCCACGCAGCCTCTGCCGCTGCTCGCAGGCAAGTCGGCCTCGCTCCAGCACAGCGGCTGTCCTTCCTGGCCTGGCTGTCGGGAGATGCAGTAGCACTGTCTGGCACTTGCTTGAAATTGAAAGGAACATGCTACTTGATGTTACACTGCCTGAGGGTTTGCTTGCTGTCACGATCCTTCAGTCCCATCAGTGTCAGCAGTAGCTCCTCGTAGATTGAGTTGTTACTGCGGCCGTGGCATAATTTCTGCTTGCCAATAGTTTGATCGATCAGCGGATTACAAAAGCAAGCTTGACAGACTGGCGGTGTAGGGTCGATTATGCTGTGTCCTATTGCTAATGCATTGGCCGAGTGGTTCATTTACTGAGCGTTTTCTGCCGGAGGACTAATGCTGGCCACTATGAAGGCGCTGCCGATGGCACCAGCTGCTGCCGTGACTTCCCACCTCCAGGCATCCGCGAAATCTGGGGATGGCAGGCTTGCTGGAGAGCAGCTGTGCATGAGGTGTTGATTAAGACGGACATGTTGCCCCTGTGACGAGACGTGAGTTGTCTAGATAGAAAACAAGCTGACGGTTTTTGGAGTTATCGGCACATCCCAGCCTCAGGAGCTGCACGAAATGAGGGTCCCAGTCCGAGCGAGTCCCAGTCTGAGGCTCATCCTCCTCCTCCTCCTCCTCCTCCTCCTCCTCCTCCTCCTCCTCCTCCTCCTCCTCCTCCTCCTCCTCCTCCTCCTCCTCCTCCTCCTCCTCCTCCTCCTCCTCCTCCTCCTCCTCCTCCTCCTCCTCCTCCTCCTCCTCCTCCTCCTCCTCCTCCTCCTCCTCCTCCTCCTCCCTCCTCCTCCTCCTCCTCCTCCTCCTCCTCCTCCTCCTCCTCCTCCTCCTCCTCCTCCTCCTCCTCCTCCTTCTCCTCCTCCTCCCTTCAGCACTGGCAGGGCCAGCAGCTCCATGCTGAAGCAGCCTCACCTGCTGCAGTAGCTGCCTTGCCTGCTCATCCTGCAACTGTTTCTGGCAATGTGCTGCAGCTGTTTATATCCAAATTGTATTATAGTAATAATAAGGTGTGTGTAGAACCTTGAGATAGCGTAATCTTTTTCTAGGCACTTTATGCATGCTTTAAAAAAAGTGAGTCACTCACTATAGTAGTGATAAACATATGCATTGTCAGCAAGCATTAGCACCTAGCTGACACTTCACATGGACCCTGCAAATGCTGTAGCAGGCTCCTGTTTAGCAGCCGTTTAAATGTTGTCTAGTCCTGCAAAGTCTTTCACCAGTCACCATGCAGAGTGGCTGCATTCTGGCGCTCGTTACTGACTAGGAAGCACAACTACCGAGTTTTAGCGTCTTGCAAGCAGGCCCGGTCCACTTTTTCGAATGGTGACCGGAACAATCCCGTGTTGCACAAGTGGCATCTGATTGCTGGTGTGCATGCACCAGGCGTTTGGGGGTGTCTTGTCGTGAGTGAACCTGCCTGAGGCTCTTCAGCAAAGCCACCACAGAGAGTGTGCACTTGGAAAGCTTCTCGATCCTGGTTTGTCCACGCGTTGGCCCATGGAAGCCAGCATAAGTCAGTGGGTTCGGCTGAAGAGCCGAGGCATTTGATCTGCAAATTAGCTGATTTGGCTACATCATTTATAATGAGAGAAAGGAGCCGTACTGCCGGTTACCCACTGGCAATGGAGAATTGCTGGAGCTAGAATTAACAATTGCCAGAGCTAGCAATGAACAATTGCCAGAGCTAGCAACAAAAAACTGCTGCTGCTGAATTCGAACCCACGATTTGGGTTACCAAGTGCTAGCCCATACTTGCTTGATCAAGTTGAGGTATAGGTCATATATCTTCGAGCGCAGACATGCTGCCATGCAGGTTATTCGACACTGAGTTCATGAGCCATGTTAGCAGAGCCTTGTAATGCAAATAAATACCCGCACTGCGAGCTTGACTGGCTCGGATTGAGCAATGATGTAATGTATCTCCTTCTGTAGCTCCACAGTGTCATAAAGATTATGTGGGTGTTACACAGGAGAGTTTTGTACAGCACACTCACAGCCTAAGCGGCTTTCGGTACACATTTGGTAGCCAACAGACTCCGTCTCACGCAAAAAAGAGGAAGTGGGAAGCTTAGTAGAGTCAGGAGAGCAGTTGATCTTACGTCGCTATGATCTTAGCTGCTTAAATTTACCATGAGCATAAACTGGGCACATATTCAGGAATACAAGCCTGCTTGTTGGCAGGAAAGGGCAATTTACCTTTATGGTTTTTTGGGTTTGGCCAACTAAACATATTGCGATATTTGCTTATCAGTGTGTCAACCTTAGCCTTGTGTCAAGAAACGAGCGGTATGTTTGTAGGTATCATGGCACTGGAAGTTTTTATCTGAGCTAGATCAGATATGGATGCCCAAGTGCATACGCCTTGGCTGGCTTCTCTCCTTCTCGCCCAGCCCTTTCGAGCAGGGACTGTGGAAGCGGAACTACATCGAAAACATCGACAGCCTTCGCTGCCTCCGTCCAGCAGTATGTTCTGTTTGCTGCGCTGGCTGCATGACCGTGTGGGTGCTTTGGCTTCAGAGGCACATGTCTCTTTCTTTCGGCTGTTTTTCAAAGTAATCCGTATATGGACATGAATAATACTGCCCCATAAGGACTGCTGCCTGGAAAATAGAGCTTGGTAGCCATGAATGACTGTCAAAGTCCACCGATGATTTTCAGATTGGCTTACATCAGCCTGCGTGGCAGTGCAAAGTTTCCTGCGATATCAAGCTTGCTCCTTAGGTACCGGCCTTCTTCGTGGAGGCATCTGCACATGTTCCTGAAATAGCATATACTTGTATCTCTGCCTGCTACTCCACAAAGTCACAAAGACCACGTGAGAGTTTTGTATAGCGCAGTCACAGCCTAAGCTGCTTTCGGTACGCGTCGGTAGCCAACAGACTTCTTCTCACGCAACAAAGAGAAAATGGGAAGCATAGCAGAGTCAGGAGAGCAGTTGAGGTAGTGAGTAGCATGGAAGTAGCTGCTCAGGACTGCTGAAAAGGATGAGCCATAGTCGGCAGCAGGAGAGTAGTTGTAGTTACGTAAGAATTGTGGAAGCAAGTTCCACAGTCGAGGACCTGCAGAGCTAAAGCTTCGGTCGCCAACCGTCTTTAAGCGGCGGAATGGAGCAGCTAGCTTATTGTCCGCACAGGACCTGAGGACGCAACGAGGCTGAAACTGGTGCAGCAGTTCAGCTAGGTACGAAGGAGCCAAGCCGAGTTGGGCCTTGTGGGTCAGCGTAAGAACTTTGGCCTGTATCCGTTGATCAACCGGCAGCCACCCTAAGTTTTCTAGCGAAGGAGACAAGTGGTCAAACCTCTGGGACTTGTAAACCAGCCTTGCAGCCATATTCATAGTCAGCTGCAGTGGCGTAGTTGCTTTCTTTGGTAGCCCAGCCAAAATGGAATTACAATAATCAAGCCGAGACAGAACTAATGAGCTAGTTAAATTTTTTGCAAGCCACTGTGGCAGACAGCTCCTAATCTTGAATAGGGATCAGATGTGGTGGCTAGCTATAAAAGCAGTCTTCTGAAAATGAAGCTTTTAAAATTTAGGCAGTTCTCGAAAATGATGCCTAAATTGTATGTGATGGTCGCACAACAGCGTCACCTATTAGAAGAGCAAGGCCTTCTAATCCAGCCACAAACTTAGCGTGTCCTATGAGCAGCAGTTCAATTTTTGCTGTTTGGTTTCAAAGAATTTTCTGATATCCAGGATCGAAAATCAGCAAGGCAAGCATTAAGTTTATCAGTTTCTGCAGAAGATTCCGACAGTTTGAATGACAAATACTACTGAGTATCGTTTGCATTAAAGTGATATCCTATTCCGTGGGCCTTAATCACTTTTCCTAGAAATCGAGAATAAATAGAGAGCAGCAAGGGATCGAGGACAGACTCTTGAATGACTGGTCTCGTGGGTGAGACCTGACCCTCAAATGACAAGGATTGAACATGATCAGACAAGTACGATTTAAACCATGCTAGTACCTCGTCTGCCAGACCGATTGTTGTTCTCGATCATTCAAGTAGGACATCTCGACCAATTGTGTCTTCCTTGGTTTAGAGATTTTGACTTTCGGAGATTGGGTATGACCATGTTAATGGAGTAGCTTAGAGGCCTACTTGGCCTCACTTCTTAGGATCGTAGTGGTAGTCAGTTTATAGGTCAAACTACTCCCCTGTATTTTACGGGGGATGATTCAAGAGTCATGCACCTTTAATAATCCTGTATGTATCATGTTGCTTCATGTTCTATCTGCAGTGGGTCAGCCAAACCTAAAGGCAGGCTAGAATGCCATTCCGTGCAGAGACCCTTCAGTACTCTACTGCCAAGTCGATCTCTAGCTTGGGGTGGTAACCAAATGCTTTAAAACACTCAATCTAAGAATTTGCTAGGTGAATTAGAAACATGCTCCTAAAAATCAGTTCTGATTCTGCTAAACAGTTGCGGCCTTTGCGTGCCGACAAGAACGAGTCACCTAAGGATGTTGGCGTACCGTAATTCTCTTAATAAGTGCCCCTGCTTGGCGTTGAACCGTGCAGTGTATGTCCAGACAATTAGCCAACCTCGTTGGTCACACCCTTGGGTGGCTGTCAGACTTCCAGGCTCAGAGAGTGACTCTCAAGGCTAGTCGGGGTGTGAGGTTGGGTACACATTTCATGCATACCTTCAACGTGATTCTCCAAAGGAGGGGTACAATCTGATTTAGGACAGGGCTAAACAGGTTTTTCAGTGCGGCCTTCCTTTGGCAGGCTTGTTTAGGGTTGGTATCCAGACCGGGCTAAAAATTTTGTTTGGATGCGATCGTATTTCTCAGGTTGCTAAATAAGTAATTCCTGTTAGAGGGAAGTGCCAAGCAGCTCTCCTCTCTGGGAGGAGTAGCGATTCCTTTTTATGCTGTCTAATCAGGCTCTGGGCTGAATGCCTTTGGCACGAAACTTTTGGCTATTGATTGGAAATAATTTTTAGATGGCTCAACATTTTTACCTGGTGGGTTTTAAGAAAAAGCCCTGGGCCATGGCCCTCAAGGTCGAGGTCTTTCAACCTTATCATTTTATAATTCTGGTCATTTAACTATCATAAGAGAAACTAATTCTGTTTCTCCTCTATGGAATTCATATCCAGTTCTCTTGAACACTAGTCGCACTCAAGCTAAACTTGCGTGTTAAAACATTAACTCTAGCTCTTAAAATCAGTACATGATTTCGAGCTATTTAACCCATAGAGGTAGCACTACTGCAAGTAATGATGTAGCGATCACAGGGTATCACAGGGTTAAAGGAAAATTTCTGCTCAAGGATCCTGGACGCAAGGAAATAAGTGAGGTGGGGTGAGACAAATTGGTAAGACCTAGGGATCAGATCTAAGGTTTTCGAACCATTGCCTATATGAACTCAGTTGGAAAACTTGGGTTAAACACGGGCAGTTGCCTCAAAATGTAATTGTATGTATGGTTGACGGCTTGTTTATTGGTGGTCATTGAAATTCAAGTGATTTTTAGTTTGATCTGACTGATTAGAGGATCTGACCGATAAGCCAGATATGTTGCTAACGCCATGGGTGCCTTGGCTGGAGCACCGAGTACTTCGGACACGTTTCAATTTCTCACGAACCCCAATCTACAAGCTGGTCGATTCAGAACTAATCGAGCTAGTGTCAGACAGCTCAAACATTTGATTTGACTTTTTGCTATCCAAGAGATTGACTATAACTACGCAAAGTGAAAGTAACACTAGCATATGCATGCCAGAGCTCCTTCATTAAAGAAAAATGAAGCACTCGTCGAATAGGGATAATCTTATGGAAAACACATTCCTTCACTCAGATAAAAAATGCATTCATTGCGGAACTATTTCTTACTTCCACATTAGGGCTGGATGTAAAACTTTAAAAATATGCAGCAAATTGAAAGACTTGGTCCTTCTAGCCAATCTGAGTGCAGATTTAAAAAAAGAATAAATTATGGTGCAAAATACATTTTATTGTTTTTGTTTGTTGTTTTTCATTCTTATTTCCTAATTGCTTATGCATTAAAGTATTGGCAATGATAATTGTTCCAGCAAACTTTGCCTTGGTGACTTAGGCAAAGATAAATAAAAGTTATTTCTTTTTTTAGACATTTCAAATGCAGTAATGGCCCTAAGGCTACATTTAAATGGACCAGTTGATTTTTACATATAATTTATCTGTAGAAAATATTCGCACTATTATCTTGCTGCAATCGACTCCATCAACTTGTTATGCAAACGTAAAACTTTATTATTTGACGAATCTACTTTTATTGTCACTTAATGAAGCCGTTCCCTATAATTGTCATGAAGAGACTGCAAACTTCCGGCAAATGCATTTTGGAGCACGGGAAGACAATTTATCAGGGCTAAGGCGAAAAATACTCTGCGAAAGTATTTGCTAAACGCTTGAGGCATGCAAGCATTTTCTACATGCCTGTCTTAGGTAAGGGCAAATGCTAGAGTTGGTGGGCGTTCTTGCTTTGTACGGTGCCAATGCTCCAGCACTAGTGCTTGTAGTAGCTGTCACCACGTAACTGTTTTGCAGTGCTTCACGGCCATCAAGAATAACTTAAGTGGCCATATTAAGTGAAACATATACCACAAAGATAGCGATTACTAAGCCTAATTTAAGTGGATATCATATTATATGAAACATATATACATATATATATATATATATATAATTCATTTGTATAGCACCCCAAGAGAACTTAATCTCTATTCAGGCACTTCACATATGCCTCAGGGCTCGAGCCCACGACCTCAGCCAGACCTTGGTCGGGGCAAGCACTTTAACCACTGGACCAAACCAGCTCGGCATACTATTGTATCGTGCTTGGGCAGAAAATAATGCATAATTCCTAGGGTGCGCTTTGCTTGGCTCGATCCCGGCGCTTGTGCGATGCAAATCCGGCTGCCTGCTTTAACGTTAAGGCACAACCGGTGCTATGCAAGGAAGTGGAAAGTCTGGCCATTGAGTCGTCACCACTGGCAACTGCAAGATCCCATCACACGAACCTCAGCAGTGCCCGGTCGGATAGCATTGACTTACCTCTGTCCGAGGTCTCAAGTGTCCTGCCATCGACATCCGGTGCTGGCAACTCAGCGACCAAGAAGCTGCCCTGGCAGCAGCAGCAGCAGCTAGCTTCTCCAGGCAAGCGCTGGCAGCCGCCACCGTGGCGTGGCTCTGATCCCACTCCAAAGGACACGTGGCGATTTAACTACTTGGACAATGATGACCAAGTAGAGCTAATCAAAACCTTGTGAGTAGCACGGCTGTGTGTCGTATCGTATACTGTGCAAATGTTCTCATGCATTCTCATGCAACTCACTGCCGTCATACACCCGAGGAACTGAAGTATGAGGTACCTCAGGGCTCCTTGCTTGGTTCGTTTCTTTTAATTGTTTATGTTCTCTCTCTTGCCGATGTGATTGCCAGGCACAACCGAGGCTTTCACTTCTATGCAGAAGACATCCAGCTATGCCTTCTGTTTGAACTATCCCAGCAGACAGTATTTCCAAATCTCTCCACTCACTTGCTGCATGTATTGATGACATCAGGACACTGATGGCAGTAAACTTTCTTAAATTGAATGGTGATAAAACCAACCTACAAGTTATGAGCAAACCAATTGTAATACATAAATTGGAAAACACGTTTCTCAGAATAAGCTCTGCTAGCATATCTTCTGTTAAATCTGCACTCAATCCAGGTTTTTCGTGCCTAAGTGATCGTTCAACCACATCAACTCCACAGTCAAGTCTGCCTTCTTTCAGCTGCATAATATCGCTAAAATTTTAGCTTGCTTAGACAAGCATGCTGTATCCCTATTGGTCCATGCATTTGTGCCATCCCATCTCGACTCTGGAAACTCACTGCTTGCTGGTCCCCTGGCATGTGCAATCAGTTGCTTACAGTTATTTCAAAGCTCTGTAGCTAGGCTTGTCTGTCAGGAGAGTCGTAGTTTCTGCACTTGCTTCCAGTCAAGCAAGGCATTGACTTCAAGGTTTTTGTCACTCACTTTAGGTCCCTTCGTCCTTTGGCTCTAGCCTACCTATAAGATCTACCAGACCCCCACTAGGCTAAGCGTTGTAGCACCTGCTTTTCAGAATCGTTTAGCTACACTTTATGTGAACCTCTAATCCTTTGGAGACCATGCCTTTACTTCGTATGCCCCTAAACCTTTAACTCACTTCTGACTGGCATCATGACATCTGACTTGACGACAGTTAAAAAGAAGCTAAAAGTACACCGATTTCTCAAGGCATTTAGTGAGTCCCGGTGATTCGTCCTTTGTGTTCCTGTGCGTGCTGACACTGCATTTCACCCCTAACCATGCTATGCTTGTTGTCATTGAACATGCTACCACTTAGCATTATACCATGCTTCGTTTACAGCATAAGTAAAGTGCCTAGAAAGAGATTACATTCATGCAAAGCACCTTCAGAGAACCTAATCACTTTCTAGGCACTTTAGTTATGCTTTAAAGGAAGCATGATCAATTGAGTTACAAAAGTCGCGGCAGGATGTCACGAATGTATAGACCAACTTAGATGTGGTATCCCTGTTTAAAAAAGCTCGAATTATAGCAATTTTATGTAGCAGCATCTAGGGAGACCTAAGTGTGGAGCTGATTAGGTCATCTGACGAAAGGTAACTTTAGAACAGGGCATCTAGATTATGTGCAGATGTAACTTGAGGAAAGCTGGCAGAGCTGGTTTTGAGTGTTAAACTTTCCAGTTTTCGAGTCACACTTGGTGTGCCCATAGCTAGTAGGTTGAATTTATCATTAGATTTTATAAAGTTTGCTGCCATCCATGTACGTACGTCAGCGATTCATGAAGCGAGGGATTTGAGAGAGTTTAACTTCACTCGAATTCCTGTTAGGGATTCGAGTGATAAAAGCATAAGTAGTGCTGAGTGCCACATGCATAGATATATGCTAGCATAGCTCAACGATGAGGCCTGGCACTGACACTGTCAAAGTAATGGCATGGTCACTTCCGTGTCCTGGTCTGAAGGAACCTGTGGATATTGAACTCAGCACGATTTCCTGTAGTATTGTGCCAAACACACGACCAAGAAACGAAGGCAACTAATGGGCTTGTTCAGTTGCCTTTTATTTAGAATTTTGCATATGTAATGTAATGTATCTCCGTCTGTAACTCTACAAAGTCATAAAGACTATATGGGTGTTACGCCGGACAGTTTTGTTTAGGGCACTCATAGCCTAAGCAGTTTTCGGTACACATTCGGTAGCCAACAGACTTAGTCTCACGCAACAAAGAGAAAGTGGGAACGATGGCAGAGTCAGGAGAGCAGCTGAGATAGTAGCATGGAAGTAGCAGCTCAGGGCTGCTGAAAAGGGTGAGCCGTAGTCGGCAGTTGGAGAGTAGTTGCCGTTGCATAAGAATTGTGGAAGCGAGTTCCACAGCCTAGGACCTGCAGAGCTAAAGCTTCTGTCGCCAATGGTCTTTAAGCAACCCAAGGGCGCGAACAGGCTGAAATTGATGCAGCAGTTCAGCTAGGTACGAAGGAGCCAAGCCGAGGCGGGCCTTGCGGGTCAGCATAAGAATTTTGCTCTGTATCCGTTGCTTAACCGGCATCCACCCTAGCTCTTTTAGCAAAAGCAAAACGTGCTCAAACCTCTGGGACTTGAAGACTAGCCTTGCAGCCATATTCATAGTCAGCTGCATTGGTCTAGTTGCTTTATTTGGTAGCCCAGCCAAAAGGTAATTACAATAATCAAGCCGAGACAGAACCAAGGAGCTAGTTGAATTTTTACAAGCAACTGTGGGAGACAGCTCTTAATCTTAGATAAGGATCGGATGTGATGGCTTGCAGTAGAAGTAGTCTTCTGAAGGAAACTTTTAAAATTGAGGCAGCTGTCGAAAACGACACCTAAAATTTGAGCATGTTGTGATGGTCCTACAATAGCATCACCTATTAGAAGAGCAAAGCTTTTTAATCCAGCCAGACACTTAGGGTGTCCTATGAGCAGCAGTTGGGTTTTTATCATCATTTAATTTCAGGAAGTTTTCTGATATCCAGGATCGAATATCGGCAAGGCAAGCATTCGGATTCTCAGTTAATGCACCAGGTTCCGACGGTTTGAATGACCAATACAACTGAGTAGCCCTTCCTTTAGTATGTAAGCCAACACCGTGTTCGCTCAGTGGTTCTGGTGCTGACAAAGATTTGACCGATGTCGTGGGCTCGAGCACCGTGACACATGTGAAGCACCTAAGTAGAGATTAAATTCTCTTAGTGGGCTATGCAAATAAATATTTTTTCATTTACGGCACAAACATGGCACCTCTCCATATCTGTTCCAAAAAATGGTGTTGCAGTCAGCAGCTGGCTGAGCACCAAATAATGCCTGGGGGGGGACCTATCGCACTTCGATGGAAGGAAATGAGGTTCGGCAGGTGTGGATCTAAGGGAATGCTTGCCGATGAGCCACTTGGCCGTGATGCTCCTGAAGAAGGGCGCGTTTTGCCGAAGGCTTTCAGCCTCCCCATTCTTTAAATCGCTTGAATTACCTCAGATCTGCTGAGGGCGATTAGGTTTGGAGGTATAATAAATGCAACCTGGAGGCTGCATGCTAGAATGAGCATGCTATTGCTGAGGAAAAGCCCCAAGTCGACCGTGAGCTGCACCGCTTCTGCCTTATCCAAATCTAATTCTCATTGATTGTTCAACGTAGGCACAATATCCACTGCATGTTGACAGGGGTCAGCAAGTGTGTATGTGTGGGTGTGTGCTTGTGGAGGCATCTGTGTGCGTCTGTTTGTCTGCATGCACATGTCTGTGTGCATCTGTGCCTAGCTGTTTGAGTTGCCACTCTCTTGTCTGTCGGCATCTCTGCTGGTGCTTTGGTCTCCCTTGAAGGCCATTGCTTCGGCCAAGTCAAATTAAAAGAGTCGTTTCCTATAGACACGGGTTGTGATCTACTACACTAACGAGTCCTATTTAGCCTGCCCCATGCCTGTGCCGTGGCAACCTTGACTTGAGACAAATGCTTTTGGAACAGCACTTGTTGCCACTTGTTGAAGATGCCATCATTTCTCTTAACACGTAGACTGACATTTTTATAAGCATCACCTAAGAGGTGGGTTTACAGCAGTCCATCTGGACGGATTCTGTGAACAGACAAGTGGCCGAATGAGCTAGGATACTTAATTTATATGGTTTTTAAGTCGAGTTTTGATGCTACTGACTGTAGTTATGTGTATTTAGTCCTGCACAGCATTATATGTGTACGCATTCATAGCTTTGCTTAGTCGCTAATCGACGATCAAGAGTAGGATATGCAGACCTGTGCAGCATATCATGTGATGGTCATGTTAGAGCTGCTGAGGCTTTCCTCACCCCTTGTATTGCCACATGTCTAACTTCTCCATCTTTGACAGGCGTCAGAAGGGCCTTAGTGGGCTGACCTCGGACGACATTGCCCAAGCAGCCAAGAGCAAAGTCAAGTCAGGGAAGAACATTCTTAACACTAAACTTATCAAACGACCAAAGTCACTAGTGGTATGGTTTGTATGTAGGCATCTAATGAGGGCTTTGCTGGTGGCTGTTTGGCATAGTGTATGTACGTGCCATTATAGCTCTACCAAATTAGATTGTGATGCTAGAGCTTTTCTGTTTGCACTTGTTGGCTCATACATCAAAGTATGCACGGCAGAGCGCTAGAGAAATGTAAAGTAAGAAGCAAAGCATGCTTATGAAAAAGCCAATGAAAAGGTGGCACACAAATGACAGTGTCAATGAGAGAACGTCGGAGAAGGCAGGGAGACAAAAGTCGGTGTCAGATGAGTAGACCAGATTGGCAGGCACAAACTATAAAGGTTAGGTTTATCGTCTGGGACCTTCACGGCAAGCATCTAATTGTCATTGTTAGCCTTGAATAAAACCGTTGGCAAGCCTGAGTGTATCGTGACAGAATCTGTAACTTGCTAATCGAGCTATGAGGCATAAGCTTCACATGTATCTCGGTTACGTCTAACAGGGCTTGCAGCATTAGTAGCACCGTGTTTCAAACCTAATGACACTATTTCCGGAGACCGCATTGCATTGGTGACAGTATGCAGTTGATAGCCACCCTGGTGTACCTATCTATCTGGGATGGGCCATCGGTTAAAGCCACGTCAAGCTAGACCTTTCATTGTTCTGTTGGCCTTTGTCACCAACTCGTGGACCCAACCGGTTTTTGACGTTGGACTGATGCAGCTTGGTGCAACTTCTTGGCCAGGTTGGACGAGATTCAAAGACTAGATTACTTACCAATCCCAAGTGCCTTTCGACTGCCTGCAATTTCTGGGCTCCAAGAAAAATCAAGGATAAAAATCACCTCAGCTGCTAGACTAAGAAATGCCACGAAACTTAATGCTTATGGAACACGTTGAGCCTGGGTTGCTGGAACGTGTCCCTTCAGAAAAAAGGCTGCAAAACATGCTTGTGATAGGTCCAGCTAGACCGGTGACTGTTGTAAGTTGGACTTATTGGACAACCGATAACAAATAAAAGGGCCCTATCCCCTGAATCAGGTACCCAGTCTTCACGACTCCTGTCGTAGGTTTGACTCTTGAATAGTGCTATTCTTTATTGCCCTCTTTAGCTTGGCTCATCTGCTGCCAACTGAGGCTTTAAATGAGGCTGCTGCATCAGCCGACCTTTGACCTTTGTTAGTCGTAATGGAGACTGTAAATGCCCTTATACCGTAAATATCGGTTTAACAGACCTTAGACTGTCGGCTAGCAAACTAGATTAGAGCAACAGATTTGACTCGGCTTTAGCCACCATTCATTCGAAAACATGTTAACATGTATTTTACCCTAAATGTGTAAGTCATCATGAGATGCTTTATTGCCAATACTTTCCTTCACTTAATCAATGATGTCTGCATGAACTTTCCCTGTCGTTACCTAAATGTCTACCACTGAAATGGTCTTATATTAGTTTCTGCTCTGCCCTGCAGCAGCTTTGGCTTAGCAGCAGATGCATGCTGCTTGGCCCATAGCTGCTGGCATATTGTCTGCTCCTGATTTGCTTGTATAGCATCTTTATTTGTTGTCGTTCGTAGGCTCCATCTATGCTTAATGACCTCACCTGCACAATGTAGGTAGAATGGCCATATGGTCGTATGGATCAATAGCTACGTAGGCAGTGTGACTATGCTCTGCTGGAAACTTGCCTCTGCACCTTGTCTATCCTCACTAGTCTAATACCCAAGAGGGAGAGTGAATGAGAAACAATAATAATAGTAGCAGTTAGCCTTTTGTCTGGTGCCCTCAGAGAACTGACTCGCTTTTTTAGGCACTTACTAGCATGGTTTCATTAAAGTGATAGCCAAGTTTGAATGATATACAGGGTATCTATCTTCGGCAAGCATTTTAAAGCACACACTGCATTCAGCGCTGCTGGTCAGTAGGAGCCGTTGTTAGTAATATGCATCGAATCACGCTAAGGTAAGCGTGTGTGAAAAAAGGCAAGTTCACTGAAGCACTATATAAAAGCAGCGCTTAACTCTTGCACAAGGTGAAAATCTTTGTAAAGCTCAAGCACACCCGGAATAATTAATTAAGACAGAACTTGAAGGCTGTGAGGAACCGGTAGCTTTTTGGCTTTTTTTTGAAAGTCAAATCGGAAGTTGATGTGATGTGTCAGTCGGTTGTGAGTTCCACGTTTTGGAAACATATAAACTGGAGATGCGATCTCCAAAAGATTTGTAGTGAGATTGTAGGGGCTCGCCCACCTAATCCACCTGAGTCGGAAGAGTGGGTGGTGCAAGCAGAGCCCTAATTCAAAGCTGATTCAGATAGGCATGAAGGTCGGAGAGTACCGGAGAGACCAAAGGCAACTGACGGAATATTGAAGTCGAGGCATCCGGTGCAGATTTGTAAGAAATGGTATCATGTGGTGGTGTTGACGGTTCCAACGAATAAGCGGAGCCGACAAGTTTTGCAAATGGATAGGGGCAGGAAGCCCTGCAACTAGTGAGCTACAGAAGCCTAACCGGTCTGTCACAAATGGATGAGCCACCATAGCTACATTCATTTTTCAACCAAGCCTGAATTAACGTAAACGGGGCAGATGAAAGTGGGCGGACATGTCTGTCGAGCTTTTGTGCTTGTGTATTGATAAGTTATTGTAGACGAGTAAATCCTTATTCCACTCATATGCTTCTGGAGATAAGCTGGTCGAGGCTATTTAGAAAGCTAGAGATTAATGTTTAGGTTAATGGGTATATACAGCAGTGTCACGCCGAAGGCTCGGGGAGGAAGCGTACTCAGGCGCTTGCTAAGCCGATAGCCGAATCCTAAATGCTGCTTCGGTAGCTAGGTAAGTACACAGCAGGTCGCCTTATAGACAGCGATTCCGTAGCCACCCTACTTACCAGTTGCCAGCGTTTTCGAGTCTGCTGGTGTTTGCTGGACCGAGGTGCCAAGCCCAAATAGGAGATTTTGTGAACTTAAATTGCGAGCACAATAAGGTTGCTGCACTTCTAGTTCCTATCACCACACTCCCTGCAAGCATTCGTCTTATTTAAATGCACCGAACTAGCCGGATACAAAACCGCTATTACAGGCAAAAATACTGCCCTTGTACTTACGACACCTCCATCTATGCTAGGCTTTACGTGGGCAGACAAGGACCCAATAAAGAATGCCGCACTAGCAGTTCCAGTTAAGGCTCCTCGGGGCTCCGAAGAAATCCCCGGTGCCCCGAACGTCACTTTAACTAGAGTCTATTCTCTACCCGGGATAGTCTTCCTTTACCTCCTAACTAGGAGCAGGAAAACTCAAACCGACTTGGACGTCCAAGCCTCGTACCTTCTCACCGAACACCCGACTTTTGAACACCTCTCGTTTTCTATAGGCAGAAAACAAAAAGGGACCCGTACGGTAAAGAGAGGAGGCAATGGACTAAATTGTATGTCTGCAAAAAATGTAGATGCTATTCCCTGGTGATGCCGTAAAGTTGGTGACCTGTGTAGCCTGCTGGTCGCCAAAGACCGTGCTCTAGTGTGCCTCCTCCGAGCAGCTGCCAGGCAGCCTGCATGCCAGTGAGGACATTCTTTGCTGCTGTTTGAATGGCATGCCATGTTGTACCTTTCGAGACCGTGCTATCTTTTCTAGTTTTGTTGTTGTTGTTGCCTGGCCTAATGTGTGTTCTTTAAACCAAGGGCAGTATGGTTGGTGTTCATCCTTTGGCCATGATATGGCTCTTAATATCTACTTGTTGGCAAGCCACTAAGGTATGGCTAATGATTTAGGCGGTTACCCTCTGCTATTTGTTCACGACCTCGAGCTTTGATGTGTATTGACAAATTGGTCCTCTGATAAGTATAGTGTAGGTAACGACTCGTGTAAGGGCCCTCAACCAGTGGCTTTAGTGCTCAGGCCCGAGTGAGGATGCGTTTAGAATACACCTTTGTAGAGGCTTTCGTTGGCATGCAGATTAGTTCCTGAGCACTCCTTTGGGTGTAGTTCGTTATGATGTCATTCCTCGGGTTCGTATTCGTCGTATAGCAGGTTCAATGGCCCATCCAATGGCTAGCCCGTGCTTCTGTGACTGCCCTCTGCAACGACCTGTCGTCGGTCTGGGTAGCGCGACCAAGCAACAAATTTGCTGGCTCTAACACCAAAACCTGTCTTTCAACACGGCGCTTGCCAATTACAGTCTACACACACTAGACGGCGACCGGCTTCGAGGGATCCACCCCTCCCCTCCTGTTGTACTCCTTCGGCAGCCCTTATATATTCTATGCATGCGTTGTTTTTTCGCACTGTGGGCCATTGTTCATTCCGAACCTGCCCGACAGCTGGCTGCAGTTTGTGGTAGATGGATGTCCCCATAGATGCCGCCAATGCATGGATTTGGGTAGGACTGCCGAGTCATCGTCTGCCCTTCCACCGTTCGTGAGCTTGAAAGCCCTCATAGGGTCTCCACAGACTGCAAAGTCATGTTCCTTCACAGCTTCTGTCGCTGTTACTGTTTTGCCCATACCTTTGTGCCTACAGCTGCTACAGCAACTGCTGCTATAACACGCATCAGTTTCCTTCATTCTGTAAAAGCCAAATGACCAAATCTCGGCTCCAAAAGATGAGGCTGTATTGTGCTGCAGCTGCATGCTGATAAAAATTATTTTATTAAGCCCTGATCAATATTTCATCTGAATATTTCATAAGTAATTTCATTTCATCATTTCATTATGAACCATTATTGATTTATTGCACCGTAAGATCATAGCCATCAAGAGGATGGGCAAGCAAATGAACAGGCTGGGATTATGATTAAATGATCTTTTAATTAACTCTTCTTGTAGACATTGCAGTTAAATTCCGATTCTACACATAGAGCAACAATTATTTTGACCTCAGCATCGCCGAAAGCGCTGGCTATTCGATCGAAGCTGTTGCTATTCTTGTCTTTGCCATGTCTTTCTGCAACATCGTACTGATGCTGCTACGGCTCACTGTGCTTGGGTACACGAATCCCAGCGGATCTTGCATTACAGAGCCTCGACACGGCAGAAGACATAGCAGCACAGCCCTTGGTGGAGCAGCTTCCAATGACACCGCAGGAAGCTCCAACTCCACCTCCAAAACGGCCAATGTGGGCACAGGCTAATGCGACTCAGCTAGAGCAGTATACGGTATCAGGAGAATTTAACGCATCACGACGTCCCCGCCCGCTTCGTGACATTAGGAGCGACTATAAAGCCCTGCCGAAGCCAAATCGCGACGTTCGCGAACCTCCCAGTGAGTCTAGAAGGCCCTCGAGTGCCAGCATTACTGTACTAAGCATGCATTTAGCTTGGCGAGCTTCCCTTGCTAGGCAGACTACTTGACATATCCTCTTTCTGTGCCTGCTAGAGTCCAGCCTCAGCTACTGGAAACAGGTGTATCGCTTGCATCTAAAGTCACTTTTGCCTCTTTGCTGGCCCAGCTGCTGGCTCTGGCCTTTTACTAGGCTGCTGTAGTAGCACTGTCATACCAGAACCTCGTAGCTGCTGTATTCGCACTTCCAGTTGACCATCAATTGATAAATGGTGACAGGCTCTGCTCCTTTCCAAAGCCTGTACTAGGAGACTTCATTTTCAACCTGTTATTCTGGTGCGAACAGTACACGACTAGTCCAAGGGCCCCATCTTTTGGTTTGGTCGATGGGTTAGATGCTTGCCATTGACTGCCGAGGTTGTGGATTCGAGTCCTTTAGCAGATGCGAAACGTCTAGATAGAGGTTAAGGGCTTTTACTATGCCATGCAAATGAAGTATATATGTGTTTATTCTGTATACAATTTATCCTCGAGCAGTTTCTCCCAGCTATTCTTCTTTTTCTTGAGCAGTTGACTGAGTTACCTTCACCTGTTTAGCTTTTTTGAAGTCGAAGCAGAAAGGTGAGCTGGGCCTTCTTCCTCTGGCCAGTGTACGGAGGAGCTTTTGAGCCCTGTCTCATACAGTGATCAGTGCCTGTCACAACCGATAGCTGTTAATGATGTTATAGGTATCTATTTATCTCATGAGGCCTTCATGTGCACATATTTTAGTCGTGCTGACCCGTTACAGCAGTTGCAGACTTGAGGACTCGAATTTGGCAACTTTCTGTGCTAACACTCCAGGTGATTGACAAAAAGCACTGTAACAGCCCTATCAGGCTGGGACAATCTTTAAAAGCCCTTTCTACATATTTAGGGCTCTCTCTCTCTCTCTCTCTCTCTCTCTCTCTCGCCATAAGCTGCAGGCTGTCTCACACGCAGAAAATGTTGTCATCTGTAAAAAAATGAACATCAATTTATTTATAAAAGAGAGAACGTGACATACCGTTGAATGAGGTCTTCTGAAAGCACAGTAAATGCTAAATACATTTGTTTTATGCTGTGGCTTGCACTGGTCTCATCGTCAAGTTAGATTCACTGGACGTTGTAGGCTCTGCTGACTTGACAGCATTCACATATAAGCCATGGGTGCTGCCGACGCAAGATGAAACAGACTCAGACCCATAGCGTGTTGCTAGAATATCAGCATCTTCAAAAAGCGAACCGTTTTCGAGCATGTATTTGTTTTCATTAATCTGTTCTTTTTCAATGGCTTTTGGCCTATCTTTCTCAATGTACCAATATCTTGGCTCACCCGAGTAGTCATTTGTGACAGATCTCTTGCTGCACTGTTTTGCAGCATCGACCGTGTTGGAGCTAATACGGTCAGCGTTTATGTGAGACGTCGAAGCGATGTAATCATGCTATTGTAATGTCGATGTCTCAATTGATCATTCTTGACTCCTCTCTCTACTAGTACATTTCAGCAAAGATCTGGAGAAATGAGACTCGCGTGAACTCAAGTTGAGAGCAGTGCCGAAGCACTTAATCTTGCAGAGACCCTAAACCTATTTGCGAGTTTGTAAGAAAATACGACGCATTTACCTAGAATACGACTCGGTGACGACGCGTTATCTCCCCTTCTTCGCCGAAGAATTCCTGATGCGTAAAATTTGAATGGTCAAGACCAAACCAGCCATCGATGTGAAACTTAGCACATGCATGGCTTTAAATTATGCTTTGGTCTAGCAATGGCTTTAATGTTTGACCCCTGCCATTATTTGCCTTTGAAGGTCATTTCATCTCAATTCAGGTTGCCAAGCATGAAAGTCTTGATAAATATTTGTATGACATACTATGTAATACAATATATAAATAAAATGATACATATTTTTGGCTTAGCCTGAGGGCAGTGCCCTTGAAAGCAGCCACTGTGGAGTGGTTCTTTAAACGATCAGTGCGACGCTATAGTGACATCGAAAGGCTACACTGCCGGCGAAATGGCTTCGAGGGATAGAGATTCCGGGTCGTGATAGCCCAGGAGTTAAGGTGTTCGCTCTTGATGACCGAGGTCGTGGGTTAAAATCCTGCATTGGGCGATCCGTTGTCAACTGTAAACAATGGTGATAGCCCTTAAGGCTCTTCTGCCATCAAACAAATTGAGGCTGTTAAAAGAGCTAATATCATTATTACATGCTCTAAAATTTAAATTTGTAATGCCCTTGCAACCAAGCGTTAGCCTCGCGGCAAGTGGAAAAGCTCCAACAACGGCCTCGTTTGAGATAGGAAAAACAGAATAGAAGAGCGAACGAATGGTTCTGTGACCGTTTAAGGCCTGGTTTATTCTATTTCTTTGTTCGCTATCTCTTATTACAGAACCTTTAGCAGAATATTCTCTTGATTCATCTGATGAGGAAGAGGGTGAGCCGACCTGTTCTGCTCTTGGAACGTCCGCATGCAGTGATCCCGATTTTTACTCTGGTGCATCATCAACCACATATACAATAGCACAGGAAGAACTAAATGATCTGGTTCGTGAGTTGGACTTATCCAAGAACAAAGCAGAGTTGCTAGGGTCAAGAGTACAACAACAGAATCTACTCGGAGATGTCACAATTACTTTACAGAAAAAGCTCTACCAGCAATAGCATCATTTCTTCAGAAAGGAAAGTAATCTCGTATTCCGTTCCGATATTGAGGGCCTCATGAACGCCTTGCAAATCACTTACGCCCCACAAGAACGGAGACTATTTGTAGACTTCGAAACTGAGTCTTAAGGCTTATGCACATCAGAAACTATCTTACATCTAATCCAGTAGGGAGTGCTGTCCACATGAAAGAGACATATAAGGAGCAGATACCCAATTCCATTGAATATAACATACAGCTGGCACTTCTTTGGTGACTTGAACTTAGTTGCCCTTTAAACGGGACTGCAACCGTGAAACATAAAGTAGGCGTGTTTCGCATGTTAGTGGGAGGAGTAGCCGAGCAAGGGAAGCAATGGCTACTTGCGGGAAAAATAGACTCGCAGACAAAATGTAGCAGTTAAAGAGAAAAGTATCCAGTTCCAGCTCTGGTCGAGGCTTGCAAAACCGTTCTACCACTCTTTTACATTAAAATAAGTTTGATGTAAATCGTGAAAGCCGTGGACTAGACTTCGCCAGCTTTCCAATACCTTCATGAACAGTTCCCTCTACTAAGCAAAGTAAAGATTAAAGAGGCAGTATTTGTGAATCATTAGATTCGAGAGCTCGTCAAAGATGACCGGTTCAATAACTTGCTGCAGGGTAATGCCAAACAAGCATGGAGTGCTTTTCGCCTAGTGTCTAGAAATTGTCTAGGAAATATTAGGGCAGAGAACTGCAAAGAACTAGTAGGAGGCATGCTGATGCAGTGTCAGAAACTTAGTAGCAATACGTCTCTAAAGATCCAGTTTCTTCATTCACATTTGAATTTCTTCCTTAACAACTGTGTCGGTGATGAATCAAATGAACGTTTCCAGAAAGAGATCAAAACAATGGAACAAAGATGCCAGGAGAAATGGTTGACGATAGTGCTGGATGACTACTCATGGAAACTGCTCAGACAGAGACGTTTCCGAACATCTGTATAAGAGACTCGCGAAGAAATCTAAGAAATAATCTAGGACTTTATCTCTCAAAGGTAATAACCGTAGGCTTATTACTGTAGCCACGATGGCCGTGGCTTAATTTTAAAGCGAACAAGAACTATTCGGCGGGCAAAAACTCATTTGTTCTGGAGCAGTGAGCGAGAGAGGAGCGCCGTTGTAGTGAGAGAGCAAGAGCTGAAGAGCGAGCCAGGAAGCTCTGGAGCCAGCGGTGGCAATCCGGCCTTTAGAATGGGTCTGCCACCTGCAGAAGCGACTGATTGGTGTCAGCTGGCCTGTCAACCTCGGTTTTAACACTGTCCGAAAAGAATTGTCTGGAATCTTTTCGGCATTCAAGCCGGACACCTACTCTCTCTCTCTCTCTCTCTCTCTCTCTCTCTCTCTCTCTCTCTCTCCCCGGCTTCACTTCAACGCAGTCGGACTCGTTTCCCAGAAAGCAAGGGAGGAGGGTGGGCTGTTCGCCGGCGAATGACGGGACAGGACGGTACAGCTCAAAAAGGATTCGGTGGACGCCACCGAATACGGTCGTATCGCGCCTGAACTCGTATTTTATGTTTCTGTTGTGCTGTATGTGCGTGCGCGCTCGCACGTGGTCTCGGCATAAGGTTTTGCCTGTGCGAACTACACATAGTTGGTGTGGTATGTGACCGTTGGTTCGGGTTCCTCCATCTATTTGGGCCGTTCAGCACTAAAGACGTAGGTAGCCTCTAACTGCCAGGAAGCATTTTCCCGCAATAGTGCTGGAGGTAGTGTTGGAGTTATTCCTCCCCTCTTGGCTGGGCTGCCAAAAAAAGCTATTATGCCGCTACAGCGGGCAATGAATATGGCTGCAAGGCTAGTCTTTAAGTCCCAGCGGTTTGAGCACGTCTCTCCTTTGCTGAAAGAGCTAGGATAGTTGCCGGTTGAGCAAAGGATACAAAGCAAAGTTCTTACGGTGACCCACAAGGCCCGCCACAGCTTAGCTCCTTCATACCTAGCTGAACTGTTGCATCAGTTTCAGTCTGTTCGTGCCCTCAGGTCCTGTGTGGACAATAAATTAGCTGTCCTATTCCTCCGCTTAAAGACAGTTGGCGACAGAAGCTTTAACTCTTCAGGTCCTCGACTGTGCAACTCGCTTCCACAATTCTTACGCAAAGACAACTACTCTCTTACTGCCGACTATGGCACATCCTTTTCAGCGGTCCTGAGCTGCTACTTCTATGCTACTCACTACCTCAACTGCTCTCCTGACTCTGGTATGCTTCCCACTTTCTCTTTGTTGCGTGAGACGAAGTCTGTTGGCTACCGAATGCGTACCAAAAGCCGCTTAGGTTGTGAGTGGGCTATACAAAACTCTCCTGCGTAACACCCACATGGTCTTTATGACTTTGTGGAGTTACAGACGGAGATACATACATACATACATTCCTTCCGTTAAGGTGGAAGCGGAGTCCTAGTTCTTCCGTCAGGGTCTAGGCCCCAGTTTGGGCTCCTCCGTCCTATTTGGGTCGTTCCCCACAATAGACGTACGCAGCCTGAGTGAGGAGACGCATTTCCACCGTAAGAGTACTTGCTGTTGAGAGTTTGTGAGTAGTGCGGAGATAAGCTTAATAAGCATTGTCCTATGAATTGCTATGCAAGATTCTTACACCTTACTCAGTTGAGCACTCCCAACGGGTTCAGTTTCATAGCGATCAGACGTTCTTTTTTTAATCGTTTTGTACTCCACTTCGTTATCCATCAGTTCTTGCTTATGGACTTGAAAAGGTGGCTGTAGTAGGTCTTAGTGTAATTGCACTGTACTGAAACTCGTCTTACTCTAGTAATTTAAGGGTTTTCTAGAAACTTGCTGCCTCTTCATATGACCACTGAGTAAAGCATGCACTCTGTAAAACAAAGCTTTTTAAGATACGTTGCGTTGCAGTGCTTCATTTGTATTGGCTCACAGCCGTTTTGGATGGTTGTGACCCAGCTGGTAATAAAGATCGTCTCTGCCAGCACTGAGAGGTGCAATTAATTGGGTTACACCATGGTAGCCTGAGCTTAGAGACTTTGGTTATTTTCAACTTACCAATTGTTGGTTTTGCAATACTAATAATAATTCGTCTGACAAATAAAAGTTATATATAATTAATTTGTATAGCGCCCCAAGAGAACCTAATCTCTATTCAAACGCTTCACATATGCCTCGGGGCTCAAGCCCTCGACCTCGGCCAGACCTTGGCTGGGGCGAGCACCTTAAGCGCTGGACCAAACCAGGTCGGCAAAGCGCCCTCAGAGATCTCAATATATTTCTAGGCGCTTAGTCAAAATTGAAGGATCATTGATAACCTCAAAGACGTCAAGGTTGATGATAGGAATGTTTCCTTTTACGACATCGTCTAATTTTTCCCCAACCTCGGTTTCACCTTCGGTTGGAAAAAAATTACCCGATATCGTAAAAGAAACATTCTATCATCACTAAATTCAAATCAACATCAATTAGCATAAATATTTTTACCTTATATAGAAAATGTCTTCTCGAGTAGGTCAAAGAAATTCTTTCTCTTTTGGATCTAGAAGGTTAATGAACATTGATTTCAAACCATCAAGTAGAAAATACGTTGGAAAAAAAGGAAGACTAAACAAAGTTGGTTTCATAGAACCTGTTATTTCTGGTAGTGAAAATACTTGATCTTTTTCTTATAAAGCAAAAAGAACATATGCAGACTTTGAGTCACTTAAATCACACATGGAAAAATTCCTATCATTACCTAAAAGTGTACTTTTCCTCCAACACTAAAGTTTTTGTCCTATTATTTTTTTTATCCTTTTTCTGCTAATTTCTAGCATTTTATCTACAATGCCTCTTGCATAATTTTTTATTTTATTCAAACTTGATGGATTGTTTACTTTATTTTTAAGAAATCAGTTGCAAATGAATCGTTTAACATTCCACCAATACCTAAACCCAATTTTGCCTTTGCTGCCATGATAGCAGCCACTGTTTTAGCGTCTTCCCTAACATAAGCAGGCTGCTTAGGATCAAGAGCAATACGGGCAGCACTTTCAGCAAGAACAAGGTCTGACAGATTCCGTATTTCTGTTCTTCTTGGTTCTGGCATTCCACCAGTCTCTGTATATGTATGGTCGTGGATAAGTGCACGATTATCAAGATCATTGACGCCTTGGTAGCCTTGTTCCATTCTTTGAGCGAACTTAGTTCCCGGACCCGCATAACTATATCTATTAGTATTATTAAAACTTCCATCTGGAACAAATTCTGATTTTACTCCTGTTGGCAACTTTAAGTGAAACTCTCTTCCTCCAGATATCTTATTTATTATATCTACAATACCAGAACTATGCTTTCTATTTACCTTTAACTGTTTAAGAGAAATATTCAATTGCAACCCTCTATTAGCACTTCTATTTTTTTCTATTTTGTGTAGTTGTGTATTAGTTACAGGAAAAGAAACAGATCCTATTAAATCGGAGTGTTTAAGTCTGATTGAAATTGGTTCTGTCGATTTATGTATTTGTTTTAGTTGATGATCTGACAATGATAGTTTGATTTCGTGATAACTCATTTTTTATATATAAGAAAGTAATTTAAACTTATACAGTTACTTACTTAATACGATATCTTCTTTCGAGTGGACGCTTAAATCTAAACCAGTACTTTACCCTGTTAAAAAGTGATATTGTCGGTTTTATTGTTATCTTTTGAAGATATGGTATTCTATCAACTTCATATATTCCAAACTTTCTATTAGCCTCCAATTGATCAGGTTTTAATGTCAATTCACAATTAGTACGATTTGATCTACTTTTTTCTATTTGTTTTAGTTGATCTTTAGTTACAAGAAAACAATCATTACCAGCTAAATTATGCTGCATAAGTGTGATTGAAATTGTATCACTAGCTTAGGATCAAGAGCAATACGGGCAGCACTTTCAGCAAGAACAAGGTCTGTCAGATTACGTATTTCTGTTCTTCTTGGGTTCTGGCCCATTCCACCAGTCTCTGTATATGTATGGTCGTGGATAAGTGCACGATTATCAAGTCATTAACGCCTTGGTAGCCTTGTTCCATCCTTTGAACGAACTTAGTTCCCGGACCCGCATAACTATATCTATTAGTATTATTAAAATTTCCATCTGGAACAAATTTCTGATTTTACTCCTGGTGGCAACTTTAAGTGAAACTCTCTTCCTCGCAGATATCTTATTTATTATATCTACAATACCAGAACCATGCTTTCTATTTGCCTTTAGCTGTTTAAGAGAAATATTCAATTGCAACCCCTTTTATTAGCACTTCTACTTTTTTCTATTTTGTTTAATTGGGTATTAGTTACAAATAAATGAAACAGATCCTGTTCAATCAGAGTGTTTATGTCTGATTGAAATTGGTTCTGTCGATTTATGTATTTTGTTTTTTAGTTGATGATGCTGACAATGATAGTTTGATTTCGTGATAACTCATTTTCTACATATATGTAAATTAATTTAAAACGATAGTTACTTTCCTCTATATCCCATACGGTATTTTAGTGCCAACGGCGCTTTAAATCCCAACGCTGTAGTGTTTATCCTGTGTAAAAATGATAGACAATAACAATAACAAAGTTGTATTATCAATTTTCTTTTCGTCTGAAAATTTATTATATCAATTTCACCAGTTCCATTTTTTTCTATTAGCTTTCAATTGATCAGGTTCTAATTTCAATACAAGATCAGTACTATTTGATATGCTATTTGGCTTAATTGAGCTTGAGTTACAAGTAAAACAGTAGAACCCACTAAATTATGCTGTCATAAGTCTGATTGAAATTGTATTAGTAGATCTTCGGATATCCCTTATCAAATCATCCGATAGGCATAAATATGCTAGTTCATACTTCATTTTTCTATATATAAT